>JAUCBN010000023.1:10007500-12507500 GCA_035048815.1 Abelmoschus esculentus | reverse complement strand
GAGGAAGAAACTTGTTGGTTGTCCGAAGAGGGTAAGTGTGGGTTGTTTGTTGCTTACCATTCGGGGAAAACTGAGGTGATGGCTGAATCTTTGAGCCGTAGGAAGGCAGTTGAGTTGAAAGTGATGTTTGCTAAGTTGAGTATTTGAAAGAAAGGTGGTTGAGTGGTGGAGTAGTAAGTAAAACCTATCTTGGTTGTGATGATAAGATGAAACAGTTAGAGGATGAGACGTTGGTATCTTTTTTTGGAGGATATGGCTAAGGGTAGACCGACCGAGTATCATTTTGATGATGATGAGGTGTTGTGTTTTAGAGGTCGGATTGTGGTGGCGGATGATCTGGAGTTGGGGCAAGTTATCTTGGTGGAAGCTCATACTAGTCCGTTTGCTATGCATCCGGGTAGTGTGAAGATGTATAGAGATCTCAAAGGTGTGTACTTTTGGGTTGGTTTAAAGAAGGATGTGACGGAGTTTGTATCTCGTTGTATGGTGTGTCAGCGAGTGGAAGCTAAACATCAGTTCCCTTCAGGTTTGTTACAGCTGGTTCAAGTTCCGGAATGGAAATGGGAGAGAATCACCATGGATTTTGTGACAGGGTTGCCATTAACACCGTCCAAAAAGGATTCTATATGGGTGATTGTTGATAGGTTTACGAAGTGTGCACATTTTCTTGCCATGCATACGACTTACTCCATGGATAAGTTGGCAGATTTGTATGTTTCTGAGGTGGTGAGATTGCATGGGGTGCCTAAGTCGATCATATCAGATAGAGATCCGCGGTTTACATCCAAGTTTTGGAGGAGTTTGCAGACAGCTTTGGGTACGAGGCTTAGTTTTAGTACGGCTTATCATCCACAGATGGATGGACAGTCTGAGCGTGTTATTCAGACTTTAGAGGATATGTTGAGGTGTTGTATCATCGAGTTTCAGGGTTTTTGGGAGAAGCAATTGCCGTTGGTAGAGTTTGCTTATAATAATAGTTTTCAGACGAGTATACAGATGGCACCGTTTGAGGCGTTATATGGGCGTAAGTGTCGTACACCTTTGTATTGGAAGGAAGTTGGACAAAAGTATGTTTCTTTGCCTCAAGTGTTGAACGGTACGGATGAGAAAGTTAAGTTGATATGTACTAAACTTAAGGAAGCTTCGGATAGGCAGAAATCCTATGCCGATTTGAAACGTAGGGAGATAGAGTATGATGTTGGGGACAAAGTGTTTCTTAAGGTTTCTCCATGGAAGAAGGTGATGAGGTTTGGTCGTAAGGGTAAGTTGAGTCCTCGTTTTATTGGACCATATGAGGTGTTAGAGCGTGTTGGTCCTGTTGCTAATAGTTTTAGGTTACCGGAGGAGTTGAGTAAGATGCATGATGTTTTTCATGTATCAATACTTCGTAGATATAGATCGGATCCTTCTTATGTTGTTCAAGTTGAGGAGATCAGTTAAGAGAGGATATGAGTTATGAGGAAGAACCGGTGAGGATTTTGGATGTGGATACAAAGGTTCTTCGAGGGAAGACCATAGATTTGGTTAAAGTGCTTTGGAAACACTGAGGTGTTGAGGAAGCAACTTGGGAGACAAGGAAAAGCATGGAGGAGCAGTTTCCTCACTTGTTTATTTTAGGTAAATTTCGAGGACGAAATTTTCTTAAGAGGGGGAGAGTTGTAACATCCCGTTTTGGGGGTTATTAGTTAGGCTTAGTTAGGTGAATTTGATTCGGGTTGAATCGGGTTTTCCGGTTCATTAATTCAGGGAAAAATAAAATAAGGATATTTTTAATTAAGAAAAATAATAATTTGAAAGGTGGTTTGAAATATTAAAAATATGTTTCAAATTAAAAGAAAATAATTTGGGTTCTATAATGATTTTTAATTATGCTTAATTATACATAAATGACCAATTTGTAATTTTTGAAAAAAATTGGAGGACCAATTTGGTGATTTTCGGCAATTAATGTATTTTAGTGACTAAATTGAAAAGCAAGCTAAACTTAGAATCCTTAGAGGGCCATAAACCCATTTCTAATTTTTAATGATAATTTATTCACCAAAAAGGTATTTTTAATTACTTTAATTTGGTTTTTAATCATTTTCTCTCAAAACCACTTTTTCCTCATTTTTCTCTCATCTTTTTCTCTCCACTTTCTCTTCATTATTTCTCTTCAATTCCTTGCTGATTTTTGTATCTTTTTTTTTCACAAAGATTACATCACTTGCATTATCTTTCCATCCTTTACAAAACCTAAGCATTGATTTCATCAAATCTACATCAAATTGCAAGGAATCAAGAAGGGGAAAATCTCATATTTTTGGTGAATAGATCTTGAAGGTAATTTTCTGGATTTTTATTCTTTTCTAAGGTTCTTTATTGAAATTCCCAAGTATTATCTTTGAATAAAAATGTGATTCTATGTTTTTAATGTTAGATCTAGTGATTTTGTGATGTTTTTGTGAAATCTTTTTGGATCTCATTCGATGCTGGAAATTAGATGAGTTCAATCATGTTTTTATGTTGATTTAATGATTAATTGAGTCTTGATTTGATATCACATTAATTTAATCCCGGAATAATGCAATCGGTGTAGTTTTAAGGTGCTTTTCGGTTGTTTTATAGGTTGTTTTAGATGCTTAAATGTTGCTGGAGGTATAAGGATGGTTTGGATGTGTTTTGGATCATAATTGAGGTAGATTAGATGTTAGATTCGTTAGGTTTTGGGCTGATGTTGTTCGGATACATTTCGACTTAGTTTTCGGTCTTTTCGGCTAAGTTTTTGGTAGTTTAATGGTGATCGGATATGGCTGTTGGTTTGAGCATGTTATGATGTGAGAATACTCTGTTTTTAATGTTGTAGAAGAGGTACAAGAAGAAGCTTGATTGCTGGTGCGTTGGTGCGATCATCGGATAGCGGCGAAAGCTCGTTTCGCTTGTTGGTGAGTGGTTACGAATTTAAAAGCGAATCACGTTTGGTACGTTTTGTTTTGGGGGGCTATGGAAAAGTGTGAAAACCTTCCATAGTTCAAGAGTAAGTAAAGTAATTGTTTTGATGAACCGATATGAGTTTCGACTATTTTTGACAAAGGTATTTTGTTGGTAATGCAATGAGATTTATGAAAATGCATGAGTATGTTTTAAAATGGTACATACATGAGAATTACTTGCTGAAATGCATAGCTTATTTAGCATCCATGATTATGAAAAATTATGAGAAATGATTTAGGATACAATATGGTTATTTGCCTTATACATGATGGTGCCTTTGGGCATGGCTTTTGGTTCATTTGTTGAACATATTATGCATGCATTATGAGCAGCAAGTTATATGATTTGGAATACAATATGGTTAATTGCCTTATACATGATGGTGCCTTTGGGCATGGCTTTTGGTTCGTTTGTTGAACATATTATGCATGCATTATGAGCAGCAAGTTTTCATGCACATTTGATTATGATATTGGCTTAGTGACACTAACTTTAGATTCGAATACGAATGACATGTCATTAGGATTATCTTAAGTGCACTATAATCAAAACTGAAAATACAGAATATTGCCTACACGTAACAAGGGTGACTTTGTGTCCAACCGTGCGTGGTAGAGCCGCCTACACGTAACAAGGGTGACTATGTGTCCGATCGTGCCTGGTAGTGCTAATGGTGACTTAGTGTCATGTCAATGGTGACTTAGTGTCATGTCAATGGTGACTTCGTGTCATGACGAGACAATGGTCTCATGGATCCGTGTATTCGGTAAACTTAAGGTTCACATTAAGTGGTCACTAGAAAGCCAATATACATACATGAAATTGAGAA
Source organism: Abelmoschus esculentus (assembly GCA_035048815.1). Lineage (NCBI taxonomy): Eukaryota > Viridiplantae > Streptophyta > Magnoliopsida > Malvales > Malvaceae > Abelmoschus > Abelmoschus esculentus. The sequence goes on along the minus strand of JAUCBN010000023.1, from coordinate 12,503,698 downwards.
AAGGTTTGAGCATCATTTATAAATTGTTTTGACAAGGTTATGTGAACTCAAGGATGCATATGATTTAATGAGCTTGGGCATGAAATATTAGCATGCATGATTTAACAAAGTATTGCAAATTATGGTTTCATCATGGTTTTAAATAGATGCATTGATGATTTGTTAGAGCTTCCTCACTGAGCATGTTTGCTTAAGCTCTCTTTTCATCCATGTAGAGAAATAAAGGCACTTGGAGCTTCGTTCGAGGCAAGGAGACCAAGGGGAAGATTCGCTTTGAAACGTGGTATGTTTCTGGCAAATAAATTGGGCAAGGCAATGTGTAACACAACCTATGCGAGGAGTGTATTCTTAGGCTTTGAATCATGTTGTAATAAGACCATTAATGTTGATTGCTATTATTGAACTTTGGGAATTGTTTGAATTGTTAAAGCATGTACTAGCATGATTGATATGTTGTTAATCATTTCTTAGGGAGCATGTCTATAGCTTGATTGATGTCCGTATCGTTGTTGATTATGTGCCATATGTTACTAAATATGCCTAGAATTGAAAGTTGCTAGAAATTATACTTTAGTCCTAGATATCTTCCTTTGTTCGATTAAGATGCTTACCGATGTTATTTTGAGCTGAAATTTTGCATGCAAGTATAAAATTGATTTAATTTCAAGATGGTAATCCTAATTTGGATGAAGTCCTTGTATTTTGAAAGATTTACATTTTGGTCCCTAAATTAGAAGAACATGCAATTGATGATGATAGAATGATCCGTTTAAGTTGAAATTTGCTGTGAAGAATACTTGGGTGTTTAATTGAACTTTGATGGATAGAATTTTTACTTTGCTAATCGTATTTAACAGTTTTACATTTTAGTTCTTAATCTATGTTAGTGTTTAATTGAATGGTTGTTTATAATTAATGTATTACCGACAATGCTTTGCATGAGACCTTGTCACGTAGGAATAAGATTGTGCATCTAGTAAGATAAAATAAAAAAAGTAACAGCTTTAGGGTTGTTTATCGAATCGAACCTTTGCGGGTTTGGTTTGATATTCCCCGTGTAACTCGATAGTGTCGGTTTCGTCTAGGCCGGGCTAAGGGGGTTACAAATCTCGAGCAATGACGCCTGCAGCAGTCCCCCTTAAGACAAGATCAAAAGCCCCATCCGTGTTAAGTTTGACGAAACCTGGAGCCGGTTTCATCCATCTAGCTTGAGCGAGGGTGGGCTCAGCTAGCCGAGAGCGTTGGCGGGATGCATCATTAATTGTTGTATAATCGGTGAAAAGTTTTTGCACATTAGCAACAGTTATCCAAACCGGTTGGAGATGATTGTTATGAACAAAATCATTACGGTGGTTCCATAAATTCCATAGAACCGTAATAAGGAACGAGAATTGGTGCAAGGAGAGGAAACCAGCAACATCAGAAAGCCACTGATGGGGGAAAGTATAAGCATTGGACAAAATTCGAGGGGGGAGTCCTGCCAAAAGGAGCGCCTCCTTAGCAGTAGGACAATCTCTCATAGCATGGAGGGAGGATTCAATGGCCATGGTACAAATAAGGCAAGTCCCTGGGCCAAGATTGGCTTGAAGGATTTTCTGACCAGAGGGTAATGCATCATGACATAACCGCCAACCAAAGGAACGAACTTTGGGTAAAGTAGGCAATTTGGATAAAATTTTCCAAAGTTTAGAAGGTATGTTAACAGGCCCTGGCTGCAACTGCAAAAATTGATAACCAGAACGAACTGTATAGATACCAGCATCATGTTGACCCCAAAGTGTGGTGTCTTTTATACCATTTATAATAGGAACATTAAGTATGGTATTAGCAGCTTCATGAGAAAAATACTCTCTCACTTTTGGTTCATCCCAACGGGGTAAATTATGTACCATGAAAGCACCTGCACGAAGAGGGACTTCGTCATTCACCTCATAATCACCGTAAAGGTGTACAGGCTGAGAACCACCCTACTTGTCAAAATGAATCTGAACATTACTGGAAATGCCAGGTCGTTTGAAAAAGCCATTGTGAAGCTTAGAGTTAGCAATGCTAAGACCTTTCCAAGCAAAGGAGGAACTCCAGGTATAATCAGAATCAAGAACTGAGCCCGTTGGATAGTACTTGCATTTGTATACCTGACTAAGAAGGTTATCAGGCTCACAAAGTAACCGCCAAATTTGTTTACCTAGCAATGCAATATTAAAGTGGTGAAGATCACGAAATCCTACACCTCCAGTAGCTTTCGGTAGACAAACAGTGTTCCAAGGAAGCAAGTGCCACCCTCGTTTGTCAGCTTTCCCAGATCACCAGTATCGACGTATCGTGGTGGTCATATCATCAATAATATTGTGTGGTAGAAGGTAACAATACATAACGTATTGAGGCATAGATTGTATAACAGATTTAATGAATATTTCTCTGTCGCTAAAAGAAAGGAGATGTTTATCCCAAGTACTTAGACGGGCATTCATATTGTCCCTGGTGAAGCCCAAGGCGGCAGTTTTGTTCTTTTCGATAAGGAGAGGAACTCCTAGATAAATACCAGAATCATCCGCTTCTCGCACATGGAGAATATCATTGATATCTACCCGGAGCGAAGTGGAAGTTTTCCGTGAAAAAAAAGATAATAGATTTTTCAAAGTTCATAGCCTACCCAGACGAGGTGGCGTAAGTATGCAAAGCACCCTTAAGGCGGTGAGCTTCTGTAGTTGTATTTTTAATGAAAACGATACAGTCATCCGCAAAGAGAAGGTGGTTGACACAGGGCCCATTCCTGCTGGCACAAAGTGTAGGGTGGTGACCATTTCGTTGCTCAGCGTTGAGCAAAGCTGAAAGGCCTTGAGTACAGAAAAGAAACAGAAAAGGGGAGAGGGGGTCCCCTTACCTTAGACCTCTATAGGGTTTGAAAGGGCACGAAAGGGAGTCATTGATACGAACTTGAAAAGATACTGAGGAGACACACCTCATAATAAGGGAAACCCAACTTGGATTGAAGCCTAGGTGAGACATAATTTGTTCAAGAAAAGGCCATTCAACACGGTCGAAGGCTTTTTCCATATCTAGCTTTAAGCTAGCACCTTTGGCCAAAGAAGTGGCATCAATATTTAAAGTATGGATGAGCTCATGAGCAATAAGAATATTATCAGTAATATTCCGTTCATGAATGAAAGCAGCTTGATTGCCACTAATACATAAGGGTATAATAGATTTTAGACGATTAACTAATACTTTCGAAATAGTTTTATAGATTACTGTGCAAAGACTAATCGGCCAGAGATGTCGCATCGTAGTAGGGTCGCTTATTTTGGGAATAAGAACAATGAAGGAACGATTGACCTCTTCCATATTAACAGACCCTCTCAGAAGTCTGAGACAGAGATTGGTAAAATCCTGGCCAAGGATATTCCAAAACTTTCGGAAGAAACCGCTCGGAAAGCCACTCCTGGGGCTTTCCTCGGGTCAATATCATGAAAAGCAGTAGAGACTTCATCTGCTGTGAAGTCCTTGTTAAGGTCATTGTTCATTGATTCGGTAACAATAGAAGGAATGTTATCCAAAATGGAAGACGCTATAGTAGGAGAGGAAGATGTAAAAAGGATTTGAAAGTAATTAATAGCAGTAGACATAATGTCAACCGTGTTGGTTTGCCATATATTCTGGTGGTTAAAAAGTCCAGCAATACGATTCTTCCGCCGCCCGCTATTTGCCCTAGCATGAAAAAAAGAGGTATTTTTATCATCGTGCTCTAACCAGTGTGTCCGAGCTCGTTGAGCCCAATAAATTTCCTTCGCATTGAGCAAGCTATCAAGCTCACTTTTAGCAAAAATAAAGTTGTGAATTTCTGAATCTGAAAGCTGGTGTTTGAGACACATATTGATAAAGTCATTCAGCTGAGTGATGCGCTCATTAGATTTAATGCGCTTATTAATTTGCCATTTACCTAAGAATCGTCTAATATTTTGAAGCTTCTTAAGAGTCGAGCAAGTTTGATCAGACCAAATCTCTGTGATTCGGGATAGGACATCAGGGTTATCAGCCCAACAATTCTCGTATCGGAACAGGGTATTAATACGGTTAGGTCGCAGAGTTTGTGAAGGGTTAGTATCCATTAAGATAGGGCAGTGGTCAGAACACGCCTGGAAAAAAGATATAGCTTGGCAATTAGGAAAAAAAGTGAACCAAGCGGAGTTACCAAGGAATCGATCAATTCTTTCAAAAATGGTGCCGGTAGTACGACTTGTTCTAGTCCAAGTGAACCAACCAGATGTCGGTTGGCATTCGAAAAGATCATTCTTATCAAGACAATCTCGAAAGTTATTAATTTGCGATCGTGCACGGCGAGAACCACCTTGTTTTTCATAATCATAAAGAATTTCATTAAAGCCCCCCCTAAAAGCCAGGGAAGGGTTGAGGTTGATTTAAGACAGTCTATTAGTTGCCAAGTTTTATATTTGTTTGCAGTTTCGGGGAAGCCATGTAAGCTGGAAAAATGGAAGCGTACTGACCCAAAAGAAATAATGACATCAATATGACGATCCGAGTAAGAAAGCAAATCAATTGAAGTGTTGGTATTCCAAATAATAGCAAGCCCTGTACAAGAAGGCCTTGGATCAATAGCTATGCAACCATGCATGCAAGGCTTGTGCTTGATTTGTTCCATATTGTGTGTGTTCAATCTAGTCTCACAAAGAAAGAGACAATCCGCGTCATGCTTAGAAGTAGCACGTTGTAATGCATGAACTGCCTGGGTGTTGCCAAGACCCTAGCAGTTTCAGCATAAGAGTTTCATTTTTCTCGGCGGGGTTGATCACAGTCAACCTCCGCCGTAGAGTTTTTTGTGTTGCTCATCCCAGCTACATCAGTTCTAGCCTTAGCCGAAGGACGCGGCCACTTGTTAATAGACATAAGATTGTTAAAGAAAGAACGTTGGTAACTCATATAGAGAACACAAAGGTTATATCGCAAATCAAGATTAAAGAACCTGATATTAATAGTTGTCCGCGAAAGAGCGTCATCGTGAAAGATGTTGGAGTATTCCCTTTGTAAGGGTGGTACATTCAGAGACCTTATATAAGATAGATAGTAGATAAAACAGCCAGCTATAGGAGGGTTAGTTTGGTGTATCTCATAACGGCAAAGTAAAAAATCAAAAAGATGTTTAACAGAAAAACAGAAAGAGTAAACAAACAAAGCAGTAAAGGTATTATTATTCCATATCAAAAAGAACATCAAAACAAAAAACTTAAAGACAAAGCCTAAACGGCCACATGTTCCTAACAAAAGGAGAATGGATAGTAAAAGTCTGGTAGACCAAGAAGAAAAAACAAGAAAGATAAAGGCAACATGTATGATAACAGCATGTTATAAAATAAGAATTGCCAGAGTGTTGCCAAGGCTCAGACAGTTCCAATATAAATCAATCATTTTGCTCTACGGGGTTGATCAGTGTCAACCTCCGCCGTAATGTTTTTTGCGCTGCTCATCCCAGCTTTCTCAATAGAAGTCATGCTAGCTCTTGGTCGCTTGACCCTAGTAGATTCATCTGAGGGAGGAGTTCTCTTAGCACCTCGACTTGAGGTTGGACGGACAGGACGCTTAGGCATTGGCGCAGACTCGAGCCATTCAGCTGCTTCCTGGAAATCATGGTCATTGGCTAGGTCAGCCTCCAGCTCTTGGAGATCAGGATCGGAAAGACTCACCTCCCCCGTAATAGCGTTGGATTGCTGCCTAGTAGTAATAGTAAAGCTTTGATCAGGAAAAATCATTTGCAGCGGCTGCGTTGGATAGCGACGAGCAGTGAGTTTACTAGGGACCGTTGGGAGGAGTCTGGGACCCTTGGGAATATAAGATGGAGGTTCATTACTTGGAGAAGACTCATGGCTGTTGGTCGGAAGGGATATCACCGGGGCTTTGTCCCTCACATTAGTGGTATTGTTGGTGTTGTTGGACGAAGGCATTCGTGGAACATTGGTATCATTGGTGATATAACAGATACGCCCACGTTGATTGGGTTGTGGATCCTTCTTCTTAGGAACGTACCGTAGCCAATCGCCAAAAGGAAGTTGCTCAGGTCGTGAATCGAGCGGGATTGAACAAAAGTCTAAGGAATAACCAAAACGGCCGCAGTAGTGGCAGATTGTAGGAAGACGTTCATATTGGAGTAGATAGAATCTTATGGAGGGCCCTCCCCCAATAGCAACGCAATGCCGAATTGGCTGAGTGACGTCTATCGTTAAACCAACCCGCAGGTAGTCAACCATATTGGAGTCAAATTTCCTCGTATCAATTTTTGTTACTGTCCCAATTATGGTCCCGAGGGATTTGCCAATATCATTAGCAGATTCCTCCGTAGTCAAAAAATGTATGGGATGTTGTAAATGCGTACCCAAATATTCATCTTAGCGAAAGAATGTTCATCAGGCGTGATAGAGGGATTGTATGAAGTAAGAGCAAGCCACTCATCTTTGTATGTCCATGGCCCCCTAGACAGTATATCATCCTTGAATCGGATGAGGAATAAATGAGGTTTCAAGATACGCATAGATACAAGTTTGGCCGTAGTCCAGATGCCAGTAAAAGCCTTAACAATCACCTGATCGTCAATCTCCTTTGAAGAAATAAGTTTCCCGAGAAGAGAGGATTGTGTTTCTTCTTCTGGTATACCCCAAAAAATAGTGGGTTGGAAGATGGTTGCCTGCTCATCAGCGGTAAATTGAATATTGCCAAGATGCTGGAGGAACGACTTAGAATCCATTGGAAAAAGTTTAAACGGAGCAAAGGAAAATTTGAGAGAGAACAAGAGATGGTGGCGTATGGAAGGTGAGGTTGATGAGAAAATATGAAGGCGAAGGCCAGATTTATATAAGAAAAAAAGAGTTAGAGGTATAACAAGATTACAGTTTAAAGAATTAGAAAAAAATAAAATATTATAGAATATGTGAGAAAAGATAGGCAAGGGTATCTTATCACTGAAGATATGAGAAAAATTAGGAATTAGAAAACATATAGAAGTTTGGTTTGGAAGAAGAGTGTGAGAATAAAATATAAATACCTTTTTAAAAAGATTAGTTTTAATTGAAGAGTACTTAGAAATTAAATAAAATTTGGTGCAACTGGTGAAAGAGGCTATAAGAGAAACACTCAACTTGGTGATAGTCATATGATCAAAGAAAAGGTCTTAGTTTGAGAAGGCATAAATCCAAAGAAAACTGTAAAGATTTAAACTGAAAAAGCTAATAGTGTAGAACCAAAGAATGGTTAGCGAGAATAGGACACTATAAAAAGTGTTTGATAAATCCCTAAATATGGGTGGTATATGAATAAAATTAGATCGAGAATCGATCCTAACAGACAACCAAAATAGGTTACTTATAAAGCGTGAGCCAACATGGAGCCATCGAACAAGGCACGTACCATCGTGCCCAAGGACTGCAGACCGGTTTCTTCGACAAATAGGCGATGAAAGAAACTAAAGAACCACAAAAAAGCTGATCTTAGCCGAGAAAGAAGAAGGTATGGCAACGATGAAACAAAAAAAAGAGACCATACCAGAAAGACGAAAAGTATAATAATAGAAAACCCTAAAAGAGTCGATAATATGTCCAGCAGCAAAAGGAGAGAGGACGAAAGGACATTTGCGTATGACCGAACCTCCTCGAGCCGACCTATCCCAGCGAAGTAGCAAACTATAACGACCCCAAGGCCGAGATCGGAGAGAAAGAAAGATTCCCATATAGATAGAGGGTTCCTTACGAGCAAAGCTTGTTGGTTTCGTTAAAAAGATCAACCCTCGCAGGTTTGTCCCCATCGCATAAAATAAAAACCGATAGCTCATCAGAACGATGGAGGCACAGAGCGTAGCCAAAAACCGACCCAGAGAATAAATAAAGAACAAAACAAAACAAAGTAGAATTCAGGGAGAACTCAAAAGGAGGAGTTTGAATGAAGTGGGTAACCTGAAAACAGATCGGATAAGAGTTGTGAAGTTCCGTATGATCAGATCAACAAGCGAAGCATAGCAAAATTGCGTGGAGTCGATAACACAAGGATAAACGACGATAAATGTAAAGAAAACATCATTGAAGGTGTTGGAGAAAGATGGTATAATGTAGAGGATAACAAACCGATAAAGTCCTCGTGGAAGGAGGACGACTATTGGGTGAAAAAGAAAATACTCCGAGGTCAAAATAAAAGGTACAGTCCATAGCTCCAAAGTATGCAACAGGGAGACATAAAGCTTGACGAGGGGTAAGGGAGAGAGAATTGAGAGAGGAGGCCATAATCCATAATCAATCCGTTCGAATTTTAACCAAGTATAAAGCTAAAAATTTTAGATTAATATTTATAATTTTATTCAAAAGCCCATATTCAACTATTTGAACTTATAAAATTTGATTTAATAGCATCTAATTTTCGATTTATTGGGACTAATACTTGCTTGTGTAAAATTACTTTATAGAGACTCCGTTCGAATTTTAACCGAGTAAAAAGTTAAAAATTTTAGATTTATCTGTATAATTTTGTTCAAAATCCCATAATTAACTATTTGAACTCATAAAATTTGATTTAATAACATCTGATTTCTGTTTTGTTCGGATTAAAACGTCCACGTCTAAAAAGGCTTTATAGAGAATCCGTTCAAATTTTAACCGAGTAAAAAGCTAAAAATTTTAGATTAATCTGTATAATTTTGTTCAAAAGCCCATAACTAATTATTTGAAATCGTAAAATTTGATTTAATAACATTTGATCTTGGTTTTGTTGGGATTAAAACGTACATGTCTAAAAAGGCTTTATAGAGAATCCGTTCGAATTTTAACCGAGTAAAAAGCTGAAAATTTTAGATTAATCTCTATAATTTTGTTCAAAAGCTGAAAATTAAATATTTGTACTTATAAAATTTAATTTAATAAAATCTTGTTTTCGTTTTCTTGCGATTAAAATGTGCATGTCTAAAAAGGCTTTATAGAGAATTCGTTCGAATTTTAACCGAGTAAAAAGCTAATAATTTTAGATTAATCTGTATAATTTTGTTTAAAAGACCATATTCAACTATTTGAACTCATAAAATTTGATTTAATAGCTTCTGGTTTTTGTTTTGGTGGGATTAAAACTTGCATGTCTAAAATTGTTATATAGATAATTCGTTCGAATTTTAACCCAGTAAAAAGCTGAAAATTTTAGATTTATTTGTTTAATTTTTTAAAAAATCCCATAATTAACTATTTGAACTCATAAAATTTTATTTAATAACATCTGTTTTTTGTTTTGTTCGGATTAAAACGTGACAGTCTAAAAAGGCTTTATAGAGAATCCGTTCAAATTTTAACTGAGTAAAAAGTTGAAAATTTTAGATTAATCTGTATGATTTTGTTCAAAGCCCCACAATTAATTATTTGAACTCAAAAAATTTGATTTAATAACATCTAGTTATCGTTTTGTTCGGATTAAAACGTGTATGTCTAAAAAAGCTTTATAAAGAATCCGTTCGAATTTTAACTGAGTAAAAAGTTAAAAATTTTAGATTAATCTGTATAATTTTGTTCAAAAGCCTATAATTAACTATTTGAACTCGTAAAATTTGATTTAATAACATCTAATTTTCGTTTTGTTAGGACTAAAACTTGCTTGTCTAAAATTGCTTTATAGCGAATCTGTTCGAATTTTAACCGAGTAAAAAGCTGAAAATTTTAGATTTATCTGTATAATTTTGTTCAAAATCCCATAATTAACTATTTGAACTCATAAAATTTGATTTAATAACATCTGATTTTTGTTTTGTTTAGATTAAAACGTCAACATCTAAAAAGGCTTTATAGAGAACCCGTTCAAATTTTAACCGAGTAAAAAGCTAAAAATTTTAGATTAATCTGTATAATTTTATTCAAAAGCCCATAATTAATTATTTGAACTCAAAAAATTTTATTTAATAACATCTAGTTATCATTTTGTTGGGATTAAAACGTACATGTCTAAAAAGGCTTTATAGAGAATCTGTTCGAATTTTAACCGAGTAAAAAGTTGAAAATTTTAGATTAATCTGTATAATTTTGTTCAAAAGCCCATAATTAACTATTTGATCTCATAAAATTTGATTTAATAACATCAAGTTTTCGTTTTGTTGGGATTAAAACGTGCATGTCTAAAAAGGCTTTATAGAGAATCCGTTCGTATTTTAACCGAGTAAAAAATAGAAAATTTTAGATTAATCTGTATAATTTTGTTCAAAAGCCCATATTCAACTATTTGAACTCATAAAATTTGATTTCGTTTTTTAGGGATTAAAACTTGGTTGTCTAAAATTGCTTTATAGAGAATCCGTTCGAATTTTAACCGAGTAAAATTCTGAAAATTTTAGATCTATCTGTATAATTTTGTTCAAAATCTCATAATTAACTATTTGAACTCATAAAATTTCATTTAATAACATCTGGTTTTTGTTTTGTTGAGATTAAAATGTCCACGTCTAAAAAGGCTTTATAGAGAATCCGCTCAAATTTTAACCAAGTAAAAAACTGAAAATTTTAGATTAATCTATATAATTTTGTTCAAAAGCCCATAATTAATTATTTGAACTCAAAAAATTTGATTTAATAACATCTAGTTATCGTTTTGTTCGGATTAAAACGTGAATGTCTAAAAAGGCTTTATAGAGAATCCGTTTAAATTTTAACCGAGTAAAATGTTGAAAATTTTAGATTAATCTGTATAATTTTGTTCAAAAGACTAGAATTAACAATTTGAACTCGTAAAATTTGATTTAATAACATTTGATTTTTGTTTTGTTAGGATTAAAACGTACATATCTAAAAAGGCTTTATAAAGAATCCGTTCGAATTTTAACCGAGTAAAAAGCTGAAAATTTTAGATTAATCTGTATAATTTTGTTCAAAAGCTCAAAATTAAATATTTGAACTCATAAAATTTCATTTAATAAAATCTGATTTTCGTTTTGTTAGAATTAAAATGTGCACGTCTAAAAAGGCTTTATAGAGAATCCGTTCAAATTTTAACCGAGTAAAAAGCTAAAAAGTTTAGATTAATCTGTATAATTTTGTTTAAAAGTCCATAATTAATTATTTGAAATAGTAAAATTTGATTTAATAACATTTGATCTTGGTTTTGTTGGGATTAAAATGTACATGTCTAAAAAGGCTTTATAGAGAATCCGTTCGAATTTTAACCGAGTAAAAAGCTGAAAATATTAGATTAATCTGTATAATTTTGTTCAAAAGCTCAAAAGTAAATATTTGAACTCATAAAATTTAATTTAATAAAATCTAGTATTCGTTTTGTTGGGATTAAAATGTGTATGTCTAAAAAGGCTTTGTAGAGAATTCGTTCGAATTTTAACTGAGTAAAAAGCTAAAAATTTTAGATTAATCTGTATAATTTTGTTTAAAAGACCATATTCAACTATTTGAACTCATAAAATTTGATTTAATAGCATCTGGTTTTCGTTTTGGAGGGATTAAAACTTGCATGTCCAAAATTGCTTTATAGATAATTCGTTCGAATTTTAACCAGTAAAAAGCTAAAAATTTTAGATTTATCTGTTTAATTTTGTTAAAAATCCCATAATTAACTATTTGAACTCATAAAATTTTATTTAATAATATCTGTTTTTTGTTTTGTTCGGATTAATACGTGCATGTCTAAAAAGGCTTTATAGAGAATCCGTTCAAATTTTAACTGAGTAAAAAGCTGAAAATTTTAGATTAATCTGTATAATTTTGTTCAAAGCCCCATAATTAATTATTTGAATTCAAAAAATTTGATTTAATAAAATCTAGTTATCGTTTTGTTCGAATTAAAACGTGCATGTCTAAAAAGGCTTTATAGAGAATCTGTTTGAATTTTAACGAGTAAAAAGCTGAAAATTTTAGATTTATCTGTATAATTTTTTTCAAAATCCCATAATTAACTATTTGAACTCATAAAATTTGATTTAATAACATCTGATTTTTGTTTTGTTTAGATTAAAACGTCAACATCTAAAAAGGCTTTATAGAGAATCCGTTCAAATTTTAACCGAGTAAAAAGCTAAAAATTTTAGATTAATCTGTATAATTTTGTTCAAAAGCCCATAATTAATTATTTGAACTCAAAAAATTTTATTTAATAACATCTAGTTATCATTTTGTTGGGATTAAAACGTACATGTCTAAAAAGGCTTTATAGAGAATCTGTTCGAATTTTAACCGAGTAAAAAGCTAAAAATTTTAGAGTAATATGTATAATTTTGTTTAAAAGCCCATAATTAATTATTTGAAATCATAAAATTTGATTTAATAACATTTGATCTTGGTTTTGTTGGGATTAAAACGTACATGTCTAAAAAGGCTTTATAGAGAATCCGTTCGAATTTTAACCGAGTAAAAAGCTAAAAATTTTAGATTAATCTATATAATTTTGTTCAAAAGCTCAAAATTAAATATTTGAACTCATAAAATTTAATTTAATAAAACCTTGTTTTCATTTTGTTGGGATTAAAATGTGCATGTCTAAAAAGGCTTTGTAGAGAATTCGTTCGAATTTTAACCGAGTAAAAAGCTAAAAATTTTAGTTTAATCTGTATAATTTTGTTTAAAAGACCATATTCAACTATTTGAAATCATAAAATTTGATTTAATAGCATCTGGTTTTCGTTTTGGTGGGATTAAAACTTGCATGTCTAAAGTTGCTTTATAGCGAATCCGTTCGAATTTTAACCGAGTAAAAAGCTGAAAATTTTAGATTTATCTGTATAATTTTGTTCGAAATCCCATAATTAACTATTTGAACTCATAAAATTTGATTTAATAACATCTGGATTTTGTTTTGTTTGGATTAAAACGTCAACGTCTAAAAAGGCTTTTTAGAGAACCCGTTCAAATTTTAACCAAATAAAAAGCTAAAAATTTTAGATTAATCTGTATAATTTTGTTTAAAAGCCCATAATTAATTATTTGAACTCAAAAAATTTTATTTAGTAACATCTAGTTATCGTTTTGTTGGGATTAAAACGTGCATGTCTAAAAAGGCTTTATAGAGAATCTGTTCGAATTTTAACCGAGTAAAAAGTTGAAAATTTTAGATTAGTCTATATAATTTTGTTCAAAAGCCCATAATTAACTATTTGAACTCATAAAATTTAATTTAATAACATCTAGTTTTCATTTTGTTGGGATTAAAACGTGCATGTCTAAAAAGGCTTTGTAGAGAATCCGTTGTAATTTAACCGAGTAAAAAATAGAAAATTTTAGATTAATCTGTATAATTTTGTTCAAAAGCCCATATTCAACTATTGGAACTCATAAAATTTGATTTCGTTTTTTAGGGATTAAAACTTTCTTGTCTAAAATTTCTTTATAGATGATCCGTTCGAATTTTAATAGAGTAAAATGCTGAAAATTTTAGATCTATCTGTATAATTTTATTCAAAATCTCATAATTAACTATTTGAACTCATAAAATTTCATTTAATAACATCTGGTTTTTGTTTTGTTCAGATTAAAATGTCCACATCTAAAAAGGCTTTATAGAGAATACGCTCAGATTTTAACCGAGTAAAAAGCTGAAAATTTTAGATTAATCTGTATAACTTTGTTCAAAAGCTCATAATTAATTATTTGAACTCAAAAAATTTGATTTAATAATATCTAGTTATCGTTTTGTTCAGATTAAAACGTGCACGTCTAGAAAGGCTTTATAGAGAATCCATTCAAATTTTAACCGAGTAAAATGTTGAAAATTTTAGATTAATCTGTATAATTTTGTTCAAAAGACCAGAATTAACTATTTGAACTCGTAAAATTTGATTTAATAATATCTAATTTTCGTTTTGTTGGGACTAAAACTTGCTTGTCTAAAATTGCTTTATAGAAAATCCGTTCGAATTTTAACCGAGTAAAAAGCTAAAAATTTTAGATTAATCTGTATAATTTTGTTCAAAAGCCGATAATTAACTATTTGAACTCATAAAATTTAATTTAATAACATCTGGTTTTTGTTTTGTTGGGATTAAAACGTGCATGTCTAAAAAGACATTATAGAGAATCCATTCGAATTTTAATAGAGTAAAAAACTGAAAATTTTAGATTAATCTGTATAATTTTGTTTCAAAGCTCAAAATTAAATATTTCAAATCATAAAATTTAATTTAATAAAATCTGGTTTTTGTTTTGTTGAGATTAAAATGTGCATGTCTAAAAAGTCTTTGTAGAGAATCCGTTCGAATTTTAACCGAGTAAAAAGCTAAAAATTTTAGATTAATCTGTATAATTTTGTTCAAAATCCCATATTCAACTATTTGAACTGATAAAATTTGATTTAATATTATCTAATTTTTATTTTGGTGGGACTAAAGCTTGCTTGTCTAAAATTGCTTTACGTAAAATCCGTTCGAATTTTAACAGAGTAAAAAGCTGAAAATTTTAGATTTATCTGTATAATTTTGTTCAAAATTCCATAATTAACTATTTGAACTCATAAAATTTCATTTAATAACAGCTGGTTTTTGTTTTGTTCGGATTAAAACATCCACGTCTAAAAAGGCTTTATAGAGAACCCGTTTAAATTTTAACCGAGTAAAAAGCTGAAAATTTTAGATTTAATCGGTATAATTTGGTTCAAAACCCCATAATTAATTATTTGAACTCAAAAAATTTGATTTAATAATATCTAGTTATAGTTTTATTCGGATTAAAACGTGCATGTCTAAAAAGGCTTTATAGAGAATCCGTCGAATTTTAACCGAGTAAAAAGTTGAAAATTTTAGATTAATCTGTATAATTTTGTTCAAAAGCACATAATTAACTATTTGAACTCATAAAATTTGATTTAATAACATCTTATTTTTGTTTTGTTGGTATTAAAACGTGCATATCAAAAAAGACTTTATAGAGAATCCGTTCGAACTTTTACCGAGTAAAAAGTTGAAAAATTTAGATTAATCTATATAATTTTGTTTAAAAGCCCATAATTAACTATTTGAACTCGTAAAATTTGATTTAATAACATCTAATTTTCGTTTTGTTAGGACTAAAACTTGCTTGTCTGAAATTGCTTTATAGAGAATCCGTTCGAATTTTAACCGAGTAAAAAGCAGAAAATTTTAGATTTATCTGTATTATTTTGTTCAAAATCCAATAATTAACTATTTGAACTCATAAAATTTCATTTAATAACATCTGTTTTTTGTTTTGTTCGGATTAAAACATGCATATCTAAAAAGGCTTTATAGAGAATCCGTTCAAATTTTAACTGAGTAAAAAGCTGAAAATTTTAGATTAATCTGTATAATTTTGTTCAAAGCCCCATAATTAATTATTTGAACTCAAAAAATTTGATTTAATAACATCTAGTTATCGTTTTGATCGGATTAAAACGTGCATGTCTAAAAAGGCTTTATAGAGAATCCGTTCGAATTTTAACCGAGTAAAAAGTTGAAAATTTTAGATTAATCTGTATAATTTTGTTCTAAAGCCTATAATTAACTATTTAAACTCGTAAAATTTGATTTAATAACATCTAATTTTCGTTTTGTTGGTACTAAAACTTGCTTGTCTAAAATTGCTTTATAGCGAATCCGTTCGAAGTTTAACCGAGTAAAAAACTGAAAATTTTAGATTTATCTGTATAATTTTGTTCACCCATAACTATTTGACCTCATAAAATTTGATTTAATAACTTCTGGTTTTTGTTTTGTTTGGATTAAAACGTCCACGTCTAAAAAGGCTTTATAGAGAATCCGTTCAAATTTTAACCGAGTAAAAAGCTAAAAATTTTAGATTAATCTGTATAATTTTGTTCAAAAGCCCATAATTAATTATTTGAAATCGTAAAATTTGATTTATTAACATCTGATCTTGGTTTTGTTGGGATTAAAACGTGCATGTCTAAAAAGACATTATAGAGAATCCATTCAAATTTTAACCGAGTAAAAACCTGAAAATTTTAGATTAATCTGTATAATTTTGTTTAAAAGACAATATTCAACTATTTGAACTCATAAAATTTGATTTAATAGCATCTAGTTTTCGTTTTGGTGGGATTAAAACATGCATGTCTAAAATTGCTTTATAGATAATTCGTTCGAATTTTAACCCAGTAAAAAGCTGAAAATTTTAGATTTATCTGTTTAATTTGGTTAAAAATCCCATAATTAACTATTTGAACTCATTAAATTTTATTTAATAACATCTTTTTTTTGTTTTGTTCGGATTAAAACGTGCATGTCTAAATTATAGAGAATCCGTTCGAATTTTAACCGAGTAAAAACTTGAAAATTTTAGATTAATCTATATAATTTTGTTCAAAAGCCCATAATTAACTATTTAAACTGATAAAATTTGATTTAATAACATCATATTTTTGTTTTGCTGGGAATAAAACTTGCTTGTCTAAAATTGCTTTATAGAGAATCCGTTCGAATTTTAACAGAGTAAAAAGCTGAAAATTTTAGATTTATCTGTATAATTTTGTTCAAAATTCAATAATTAACTATTTGAACTCATAAAATTTCATTTAATAACATCTGGTTTTTGTTTTGTTCGGATTAAAACATCCACGTCTAAAAAGGCTTTATAGAGAACCCGTTCAAATTTTAACCGAGTAAAAAGCTAAAAATTATAGATTTAATCTGTATAATTTTGTTCAAAACCCCATAATTAATTATTTGAACTCAAAAAATTTGATTTAATAATATCTAATTATCATTTTGTTCGGACTAAAACGTGCATGTCTAAAGAGGCTTTATAGAGAATCCGTTCGAATTTTAACCGAGTAAAAAGTTAAAAATTTTAGATTAATCTGTATAATTATGTTCAAAAGCCCATAATTAACTATTTGAACTCGTAAAATTTGATTTAATAACATCTGATTTTCGTTTTGTTGGTATTAAAACGTGCATGTCTAAAAAGACTTTATAGAGAATCCGTTCGAATTTTAACCGAGTAAAAAGTTGAAAATTTTAGATTAATCTGTATAATTTTGTTCAAAAGCCCATATTCAACTATTTGAACTGATAAAATTTGATTTAATAACATCTGGTTTTGTTTTGTTGGGATTAAAACGTGTATGTCTAAAAAGGCTTTATAGACAATCCATTCGAATTTTAACAGAGTAAAAAACTGAAAATTTTTGATTAATCTGTATAATTTTGTTCGAAAGCACAAAATTAAATATTTCAACTCATAAAATTTAATTTAATAAAATCTAGTTTTTGTTTTGTTGGGATTAAAATGTGCATGTCAAAAAGACTTTGTAGAGAATCCGTTCGAATTTTAACTGAGTAAAAAGCTAAAAATTTTAGATTAATCGGTATAATTCTGTTCAAAACCCATATTCAACTATTTGAACTGATAAAATTTGATTTAATAACATCTAATTTTTGTTTTGCTGGGACTAAAACTTACTTGTCTAAAATTGCTTTACAGAGAATCCGTTCGAATTTTAACAGAGTAAAAAGCTGAAAATTTTAGATTTATGTGTATAATTTTGTTCAAAAGCCCATAATTAATTATTTGAACTCATAAAATTTCATTTAATAACATCTGGTTTTTGTTTTGTTAGGATTAAAACGTGCATGTCTAAAAAGGCTTTATAGAGAATCCATTCGAATTTTTTTTTTTGAAGGAAAGGGCCTCATTAAAAAAACCCTATAGCCGACCACCCCGAGAGGTGAGAAGGCCCCTATGGGGAAAAGAGTACCCAAGGTATTATTGAGAAGAAGAGGAGAACCTCTCCAAGTTTACAGAGGCCCGAATAAAATCGGGAAAGAAGCAATCAAAAGAACAAGAAGAAAAAGAACGCAAAGCCCTACTAGCTAGAGTATGGGCTACGACATTTGCATCTCTAGGCACATAACAAATCTTATAATTAGGTATAGTACCTAGAGTGGCACGAATGCGAGAAATCAAGTGCTGCACTGTGGAAAGGTCTCGAGGCGGAGCATTATTAATTTTGTTGGCAATGGACGCAGAGTTAGTTTCCAGGATCACATTAGACCATCCATTGACGGCAGCAAGCCGTAAACCTTCCAGAATAGCAAGAGCCTCAGCAGAGGCAGGATCCGGACAAAGAAGGGGCATGAAGAAGCCACCAAGCACGGAGCCAGAAGAATCACGAGCAATAACACCAGCAGCAGCTCCTCTCAGAACAGGGTCAAAGGCCCCATCCGTGTTAATTTTGACAAAACCAGAAACCGGTTTCATCCATCTAACTGGAGCAAGAGTGGGCTCAGCTAGCCGGGAGGATTGGCGGGCCTCATCATTGGAGGATGTATAATCAGTGAGAAGTTTGTGGGCAGAGGCAACAGTTAACCAGATCGGTTGAATATGGTTGTTATGAACAAAGTCATTACAGCGGTTCCAAAGATTCCATAAAATTGTGATAAGAAGAGAGAATTGGTGTAGGGAGAGGAAACCAGCAGCATCAGAAAGCCACTAATGAGGAGAGGTATAGAAATTGGACAACAACCGATGGGGAAGGCCTGCTAAGAGGATCGCCTCCTTAGCACTAGGACAATCACGCATAGCATGGATAGAAGATTCGACAGTCAGGTTGCAAATAGGGCAAACTCCAGGACCAAGGTTAGCCTGTAAGATTTTCTGACCGGAGGGTAACGCATCATGACATAAACGCCATCCAAAGGAACGAACTTTGGGCAGAGTAGGCAACTTAGACAAGATTTTCCATAGTTTAGAAGGCCTGTTAACAGGCCCTAATTGTGATTGCAAAAATTGATAACCCGAACGGAACGTATAGATACCTGCATCATGGTAACCCCAAAGAGTAGAGTCATTAATATCGTTAATAATTGGAATGTTAAGGATGGTATTAGCATCTTCATGGGAAAAATAAACTCTCACTTTTGCTTCATCCCAACGGGGTAAATTATGGAGCATGAAAGATCCTGCACGAAGAGGGACTTCGTCATTTATTTCATAATTACCATAAAGGTGAACAGGCTGAGAACCACCCCACCTATCAAAATGAACCTGAACGTTACTGGACATGCCAAGGCGTTTGAAAAACCCGTTACGAAGCTTAGAAATAGCAATGCTTAGACCCTTCCAAGCAAAGGAAGAACTTCGCGTATGAACGGACTCTAGGACAGAGCCCGTAGGAAAATACTTACATTTGTAGACCTGACTTAGAAGGTTATCAGGCTCACAAATTAACCGCCAAATTTGTTTGCCTAGCAGAGCGATGTTAAAGTGGTGAAGATCACGGAACCCTACACCTTCAGCAGCTTTAGGGAGGCAGAGGGTGTCCCGGGGAAGCATGTGCCACCCACGTTTGCCAGCTTTCCCCAGCCACCAATATCGACGTATAACGGTAGTCATATCATCGATAATATTTTGTGGTAAGAGGTAACAGGACATGACATATTGAGGCATAGATTGGATAACCGCTTTAATGAAAACTTCACGACCACTGAAGGAAAGGAGATGTTTATCCCAAGTACTCAGCCGGGCATTCATATTTTCCCTGGTGAATCCTAAGGCTACAGTTTTGTTCTTCCCAATGAGGAGGGGAACCCCTAAATAAATACCCGGGTCGTCCACTTCTCGTACCCGAAGGATATCATTAATCTCTGCCCTGAGCAAAGAGGAAGTTTTCCGTGAGAAAAAGATAGTTGATTTTTCAAAATTCACCGCTTGTCCCGACGAGGAAGCGTAAGTCTGCAAAGCATCTTTGAGACGCTGAGCCTCTGTGGTTGTATTTTTGATAAAGACAACACAGTCATCCGTAAAAAGAAGGTGGTTAATGCGAGGACCATTCCTACTAGCACGGAGACCAGGGAGATGACCAATGGCTTGTTCAGCATTGAGCAAGGCTGAGAGGCCTTGAGTGCAGAAAAGAAATAAAAAAGGAGAGAGAGGGTCTCCTTGCCGTAACCCTCTACTTGGCTTGAAGGGCCGTGAAAGGGAATCATTAACTCGAACTTGAAAAGATACCGAAGAGATACACCGCATAATGAGAGAAACCCAGTTGGTGTGGAAGCCTAGACGAAGCATAACTTGTTCAAGAAAGGGCCATTCAACACGGTCGAAGGCTTTTTCCATATCTAGCTTTAGACTGGCACCTTTTGCCAAGAAAGTAACATCAGAGTTGAGAGTATAAATAATCTCATGAGCGATAAGGATGTTATCAGTAATGTTTCGCCCGCGAACGAAAGCAGACTGATTACCACTAATGCATAAAGGCATGATAGATTTTTGCCGGTTGACTAAAACTTTGGACACAGTTTTATAAATGACTGTGCAAAGACTAATGGGTCAGAGATGTCGCATCGTAGTAGGATCACTAACTTTAGGAATAAGAACAATAATGGAACGATTGACCTCTTCTAAATTAACAGACCCATGCAAAAGCCCGAGGCAGAGATTTATAAAATCCGAACCCAGAATGTCCCAATACTTTCGGAAGAAACCGCTCGGAAAGCCATCAACACCAGGTGCTTTCCTCGGGTCAATATCACGAAAGGCAACAAACACTTCATCAGCTGTGAAAGCCTTGTTAAGATTAGTATTCATTGAATCGGTAACAATAGAAGGAATGTTATCCAATATGGAGGACGCAATAGTAGGAGAGGAAGAAGTAAAATTATGTTGAAAATAACTGACAGCAATAGACATAATGTCGTGCGAATCAGTATGCCAGAGATTCTGATCACTGAAAAGCCCAGCAAGATGATTCTTCCGTCGCCTGTTGGTTGCCCTTGCATGAAAAAAGGAAGTGTTTTTGTCACCATGTGCTAGCCAATGTGCCCGAGCACGTTGAGCCCAATAAATTTCCTTCTCCGTAAGCAAGCGATCAAGCTCACTCTTAGCAGCAAGGAAGTTGTGAGTATCCATAGCCGGGAGTTGACGGTGGAGACATATATTCATAAAGTTGTTAAGCTGAGTGATACGTTCAGAGGATTTAATACGCTTATTAGATTGCCATTTATCCCAGAAACACCCAATATCTTGAAGCTTCTTGAGAGCCGAACGATTTCGGTTAGACCAAACATCAGCAATTTGAGATAGAACCTCAGGGTTGTCAGCCCAGCAATTCTCGTAGCGAAAAGGAATACGAAAACGCGTGGAACGCGAAATTTGAGAGGGATTTGTATCCATTAAGATAGGGCAGTGATCAGAACATGCTTGGAAAAAGGACATAGCTTGACAGGTAGAAAAAGTATGAAACCAAGCTGAATTTCCGAGAAAACGATCAAGGCGTTCCATAATGGTTTCCGTAACACGTCCTGATCGAGTCCAAGTAAACCAACCAGATGTAGGTTCGTAATCGAAAAGATCATTCTTGTCAAGACAATCCCTAAAATTATTAATTTGGGATCTAGCCCGCCGAGGGCCACCTTGTTTCTCATAATCAGAAAGAATTTCATTAAAGTCCCCCCCTAAAAGCCAGGGGAGGGTTGAATTAGAATTAAGAGAATCTATAAGCTGCCAGGTTTTATGTTTGTTTGCAGTTTCAGGGAACCCATGTAACCCAGAAAAGTGGAACGGTACTGCCCCGTGAGAAATAATAACATCAATATGACGATCGGAGTAGGAAAGCAAGTCAACTGAGACCTTGTTATTCCAAATTAAGGCAAGCCCGGTACAGGAGGGCCTGGAATCCACAGCTATGCATCCATGCATGCCAAGCTTGAGTTTAATCCTATCCATATTGGATTGATTCAGTCTAGTCTCACAAAGAAAGACACAATCAGCATCATGCTTCGACGTAGCACGTTGAAGTGCATGAACTGCCTGGGTGTTGCCAAGACCCTGACAGTTCCAACATAATAGCTTCATTTGTCTCGGCGGGGTTGATCACTATCAACCTCCGCCGAAGAGTTGTTAACGCTGCTCATCCCAGCTAAGTCAAAACAGGCCCAGGTCAAAGGACAAAGCCTTATAAAAGTAAGAGTGTTGGAGAATGAATCTGAATAGCTACGAAAAGATGGTAGAGAAACCAAGGTAAAGGAAGTAGAAAAACCTGGAAAAAGGAGACATAAACTGAGAACTATGGTAAGGGAACGGATTTGAGCGACATCATCAAAGATGTTAGAGAAATCCCTATAAAAGGGTGGTAAGGTGAGAGTAGAGTGAAACTCTTTAAAAGAAGTATAGCAAATAGAAAATAAACTCAAATGAATAAAAGAAAACACAATATAAAAACATGAAAAGTAAACAACCAAAACAGAAAGTATATTATTATTCCATAAAAAGAAAGACAACAAAACCTGAAAGACAGAACTAAAACAGCCAAAGGTACCTAACAAAACCAAGCAACAAAGAAATCTAAGAAACGGAAAAGAAAAAATAGTATGGAAAAAGGCAACATGCTTGAAACCGGCAAGATGTAGGACAGGAACTATCAGAGCAATGCCAAAGTTCTGACAGTTCCAAAGTAAACAAATCATTTCTGTCGGCGGGGTTGATCAGAGTCAACCTCCACCGCAGAGTTTTTAACGCTGCTCATCCTAGCTTTCTCAGTAGGCGTAATGCCAGCACGAGGACGCTTAACCCTAGCATTCTCATCAGAGGGAGGAGTTCGCTTCGTACCTCGTCCTGAGGGAATCCGAGCAGCTCGCTGAGGAGTTGGAGCAGATTCAAGCCATTCAGTGGCCTCTTGGAAATCTTGATCATTGGCTAGATCAGCCTCCAAGTCTTGGAGTTCAGGATCCAGAATACTCACATCCCCAGTGTTAACGTTGGATGATTGCCTAGAAGTAATGTTAGAATTCTGATCAGGAAAAACCATTTGCAACGGCTGTGTAGGATAGCGTCGAGCAGTGAGCTTGCTAGGGACTGTAGGAAGGAGTTTGGTCCCTTTGGAGAAAAGTGGAGGCTCAGTACTTGGAGCAGATTCAGTGCCACTATTCGAAAGTGAGGATATAACCCCTTTATCCTTTCCATTACTAGTATTAGGGTTTGTAGTTTGGGATGGTGTAGACATGTGTTGAGCATTGGCATCATTAGTGATATAGCGGATTCGTCCACGTTGAGAAGGTTGTGGATCCTTCCTTTTAGGAACATACCGTAGTCAATCGCCAAAAGGAAGTTGCTCAGGTCGTGAATCAGCCGGAACTGAACAAAAATCTAGAGAATGTCCAATACTGCCACAGCATTGGCAAAAAGTTAGAAGGCGTTCATATTGAAGTGGACAGAATCTTGTGGAGGGCCCACCTCCAAGAGCAACACAACGCTTAACAGGCTGAGTGACCTCAAAAGACAGTCCAACCCGTAGATAGTCAACCATGTTAGAGTCGATTTTCCTCGTGTCAATTTTTGTGACTAGACCAATTAAAGATCCCAAGGATTTACCAATATCATGAGTAGATTCCTCAGTGGCCAGGAAAATATGTGGAATGTTGTAGATACGAACCCAAATATTCATTGTAGAGAATGAATGTTCATCAGGCGTGATAGAGGGGTTGTACTGGGAAAGAGCAAGCCAGTCATCTTTGTAAGTCCAAGGTCCCCTGGACAGGATATCATCCTTAATCTTTTCATCCCTAAACCGGATAAGGAACATGCGTGGCTTCAAGATGCTCATAGAAAGCAATTTGGTCGTAGTCCAGATACCAGTGAAAGCCTTGATGATCACCTGATCATCAATCTCCCTAGAAGTGATAAGTTTCCCAAGGATGGTGGAATGAGTGTCCTCTTCAGATATACCCCAAGAAGTACCCGGTTGAAAAACAGTTGCTTGTTCCTCAGTAGTAAATTGAATATTACCAAATTGCTGGAGGAAGGACTTAGAATCCATTGTAGAGAGATTGTAAAAATCAAAAGAAGAGATCAAAGGGAAAGAAGGAGTGTGGCGTGTAGATGAGAAGATATGAAGACTAAGGCCAGACTTATATAAAAAAGAAAGAGTTTGACATAAAATAGAATTACAGTTTAAGTAGAAGAGGTAGACAAAGGTAAGAATGAAAAAGAAGATAATGTAAAAAATTGGAGAATAGATAGACCAAAGAACCTTATCACTTATGAAAATAGAAAACCTAGGACAAGAAGAAGAAAAAGGAGTTTGATTTGGGAAAGGAGTGTAAAAATAAAATAAAAAAACCTCTTTAAGAGTACAAGCTACAATAGAATACTGTTGGAAAAATATATACAAAAGGAATTGTTTTAAGCAAATAAAAGTCCAAAGAAACTTGTAGAGAAGAAAACTAAAGGATATAGTACTGTATAACTAACGAAAGGTAAGCGAAGACAGGACACCGTTAAAGACGTTGGATAAATCCCTATATAAGGGTGGTATATGAATAAAATTAGAAGGAGGAGCAAACTGAGCCAACAACCAGCACATGCTGTGACCGGCATACACCCAATCTGTTGCGATTGGCATGTGTGAAAAGACACGATTATCATCCTCTCCCGCCATGGTCAATGCCCTTAGCAAGGATAGTAAACAAAGAGCAATAAGAAAAAGCGAAACTGGATTGATAACAGACCAAGTCGTGCCAAGAATTAATACTAAAAAAAGATATAACTTAGAAAACGTGGATGGAAAGATTAATGGCAACCAATAAATCTTGCAGATTAATGGCAACCAATAAATCTTGCAGAAAGCGTAATAACAATGGTGAGTTCGCCTATGGAGATAACCAAAAGTGGATCTAATATGTGAATCACCTTTCAGAACCGTGTTCTCATCTACAGGGGTGATATCTGATCCCCATATCTGAATTGTGTGGTCGAGTATGTTCCCTGAGCTGAGGTTTGCTAAGATCCCGTACATATATTGAGTCATTCGCCGTTTATATTGATTCTTAAGAAGAAAATAAACCTGTAGTAATTCGAATGGAACTAAAAGTCTTAGAAGTAGTAAACCAGAAGAAAAGCAATAGAAGAGTCCTTGTTGTAGAAAGCTTATTAGAATGAATATGATATGAACAATGGAAAATCGTAAAACCCTACCTGGTCGATCCATAAAAAAAACAGGAGTGCATGCTTTGCTCATGAAGGACACGACAGGCAATCGGTAAACAAAGGGTGAAGCAATCCAATCTATCGCGATTGGTAGAAAACTGGAAGCGTCTTCACTTCGAGAGAGGAGGATTAACCAGTTTGGAGAAAGAGCCACAACTATGGCGTTGGTCAGATCCCTTTGCAAGGGTAGTAAACAAAGAGCAAGAGTAAACAACAAAGAAGGATTAATAACGGACCAAGTTATGCCAAAAATTAAGACCAAAAAATGATCTGAGGTAGAAAACGTGACTGGAACGATGAAGAGAAGACAAAAATTCCTACTAGAAACGTAAAACCAGTGGCGATCCCACCTATGGAGAAAAGGATGCATAAGAAGACAATAAGCCTGAAGCAATACGAGTGAAACTAAAAATCTGGAAGTTACAAACCAAAAGAAGAACAAAAGGAAAGTCCTTGTTTCAATAGGTTTATTGGAATGAAAAAGATATAAGCTATAGATAAGCATAAAAACCCTACTAAACCGATTCAAAACATAAACGAGATTGCCGTTGATTTTTGTTGGGATCAAACCAAAGGATGGTGGATCGAACGAAGTTCGTTTCACCAAAGGCTTGGTGATCGGAATCACCACAAGTGCTACTTCTATAAGAAGAAACGCAAGCCGTTGGTTGAGATCACAAAAACAAGTTGGAGAGCGAAACCAGCAATGGTTCAAAGAAGAACGATAGCCAATCAACCGAAAACACCAATGATTGATATGAAAAAGATATAATAAAAAACAAAAAACAAATTTAATGCAAAACTCATATGAAACCCGATTGAGAAGGAAAGAAAAAAGATAAATAACAATGAGGATGATAATATTATACCTTAGATGGTTTGATGGTAGTATGATTGCTTCATCCTCTCCCAAGGGTAGAGATAAAGATGGTGACAGACGGCCGATCAAAGGAGTAGAAGCAGCGGAAGATCGGTGGAAGGGAAAGGAAAAGGCGACGGAGGGAGAAGACAAGGAAAGGGGAAGGGGGGGCGAGAGAGAAAAGGGAGAGGAGAGCATTATTTCAATTCCATTCGAATTTTAACAAAGTAAAAAACTGAATATTTTTGATTAATCTGTATAATTTTGTTCGAAAGCTCAAAATTAAATATTTCAACTCATAAAATTTAATTTAATAAAATCTGGTTTTTGTTTTGTTGGGATTAAAATGTGCATGTCTAAAAAGTCTTTGTAGAGAATCCGTTCGAATTTTAACCGAGTAAAAAGCTAAAAATTTTAGATTAATCTGTATAATTTTGTTCAAAAGCCCATATTCAACTATTTGAACTGATAAAATTTTATTTAATAACATCTAATTTTTGTTTTACGGGGACTAAAACTTGTTTGTCTAAAATTGCTTTATAGAGAATCCGTTCGAATTTTAATAGAGTAAAAAACTGAAAATTTTAGATTAATCTGTATAATTTTGTTCAAAAGATCAAAATTAATTATTTCAACTCAAAAAATTTAATTTAATAAAATCTGTTTTTTGTTTTGTTGGGATTAAAACGTGCATGTCTAAAAAGCCTTTATAGAGAATCTGTTCGAATTTTAACCGAGTAAAAAAAAGAAAATTTTAGATTAATCTATATAATTTTGTTCAAAAGCCCATAATTAACTATTTGAACTGATAAAATTTGATTTAATAACATCTAATTTTTGTTTTACTGGGACTAAAACTTGCTTGTCTAAAATTGCTTTATAGAGAAACCGTTCGAATTTCAACAGAGTAAAAAGCTGAAAATTTTAGATTTATCTGTATAATTTTGTTCAAAATCCAATAATTAACTATTTGAACTCATAAAATTTCATTTAATAACATCTGGTTTTTGTTTTGTTCGGATTAAAACATCCACGTCTATAAAGGCTTTATAGAGAACTCGTTCAAATTTTAACTGAGTAAAAAGCTGAAAATTTTAGTTTTAATCTATATAATTTTGTTCAAAACCCCATAATTAATTATTTGAACTCAAAAAATTTGATTTCATAATATCTAGTTATCGTTTTGTTCGGATTAAAACGTACATGTCTAAAAAGGCTTTATAGAGAATCTGTTCGAATTTTAACCGAGTAAAAAGTTGAAAATTTTAGATTAATCTGTATAATTTCGTTCAAAAGCCCATAATTAACTATTTGAAACTGGTAAAATTTGATTTAATAACATCTGATTTTCGTTTTGTTGGTATTAAAACGTGCATGTCTAAAAAGACTTTATAGAGAATCCGTTCGAATTTTAACCGAGTAAAAAGCTGAAAATTTTAGATTAATCTGTATAATTTTGTTCAAAATCCCATAATTAATTATTTGAACTCATAAAATTTCATTTAATAACATCTGGTTTTTGTTTTGTTGGGATTAAAACGTGCATGTCTAAAAAGGCTTTATAGAGAATCCATTCGAATTTTAACAGAGTAAAAAACTGAAATTTTTTGATTAATCTGTATAATTTTATTCGAAAGCTCAAAATTAAATATTTCAACTCATGAAATTTAATTTAATAAAATCTGGTTTTTGTTTTGTTGGGATTAAAATGTGAATGTCTAAAAAGTCTTTGTACAGAATCCGTTCAAATTTTAACCGAGTAAAAAGCTAAAAAATTTAGATTAATCTGTATAATTTTGTTCAAAAGCCCATATTCAACTATTTGATCTGATAAAATTTAATTTAATAACATCTAATTTTTGTTTTGCTGGGACTAAAACTTGCTTGTCTAAAATTGCTTTACAGAGAATCCGTCAAATTTTTATAGAGTAAAAAGTTGAAAATTTTAGATTTATCTGTATAATTTTGTTCAAAAGCCCATAATTAATAATTTGAACTAATAAAATTTCATTTAATAACATCTGGTTTTTGTTTTGTTAGGATTAAAACGTGCATGTCTAAAAATGCTTTATAGAGAATCTATTCGAATTTTAACAGAGTAAAAAACTGAAAATTTTAGATTAATCTGTATAATTTTGTGCAAAAGATCAAAATTAATTATTTCAACTCAAAAAATTTAATTTAATAAAATCTGGTTTTTGTTTTGTTGAGATTAAAACGTGCATGTCTAAAAAGTCTTTATAGAGAATCTGTTCGAATTTTAACCGAGTAAAAAGTAGAAAATTTTAGATTAATCTATATAATTTTGTTCAAAAGCCCATAATTAACTATTTGAACTGATAAAATTTGATTTAATAACATCTAATTTTTGTTTTGCTGGGACTAAAACTTGCTTGTCTAAAATTGCTTTATAGAGAATCCGTTCGAATTTTAATAGAGTAAAAAGCTGAAAATTTTAGATTTATCTGTATAATTTTGTTCAAAATCCAATAATTAACTATTTGAACTCATAAAATTTCATTTAATAACATCTGGTTTTTGTTTTGTTCGGATTAAAACATCCACGTCTAAAAAGGCTTTATAGAGAACCCGTTCAAATTTTAACCGAGTAAAAAGCTGAAAATTTTAGATTTAATCTGTATAATTTTGTTCAAAACCCCATAATTAATTACTTGAACTCAAAAAATTTGATTTAATAATATCTAGTTATCGTTTTGTTCGGATTAAAACGTGCATGTCTAAAAAGGCTTTATAGAGAATCCGTTCAAATTTCAACCGAGTAAAAAGTTGAAAATTTTAGATTAATCTGTATAATTTTGTTCAAAAGCCTATAATTAACTATTTGAACTCGTAAAATTTGATTTAATAACATCTGATTTTCGTTTTGTTGGTATTAAAATGTGCATGTCTAAAAAGACTTTATAGAGAATCCGTTCGAATTTTAACCGAGTAAAAATTTGAAAATCTTAGATTAATCTGTATAATTTTGTTCAAAGCCCCATAATTAATTATTTGAACTCATAAATTTCATTTAATAACATCTGTTTTTTGTTTCGTTCGGATTAAAACGTCCAGTCTAAAAAGGCTTTATAGAGAACTCGTTCAAATTTTAACAGAGTAAAAAGCTGAAAATTTTAGATTTAATCTGTATAATTTTGTTCAAAACCCCATAATTAACTATTTGAACTCATAAAATTTGATTTAATAACATCTGATTTTCGTTTTATTGGTATTAAAACGTGCATATCTAAAAAGATTTTATAGAGAATCCGTTCGAATTTTAAATATTTGGACTCATAAAATTTAATTTAATAAAATCTGGTTTTTGTTTTGTTGGGATTAAAATGTGCATGTCTAAAACGTCTTTGTAGTGAATCCGTTCGAATTTTAACCGAGTAAAAAGCTAAAAATTTTAGATTAATCTGTATAATTTTGTTCAAAAGCCCATATTCAACTATTTGAACTGATAAAATTTGATTTAATAACATCTATTTTTCGTTTTGTTGGGACTAAAACTTGCTTGTCTAAAATTGCTTTACAGAGAATCCGTTCGAATTTTAACAGAGTAAAAAGCTGAAAATTTTAGATTTATCTGTATAATTTTGTTCAAAATCCAATAATTAACTATTTGAACTCATAAAACTTCATTTAATAACATCTGGCTTTTGTTTTGTTCGGATTAAAACATCCACGTCTAAAAAGGCTTTATAGAGAACCCGTTCAAATTTTAACCGAGTAAAAAGATGAAAATTTTAGATTAATCTGTATAATTTTGTTCAAAACCCCATAATTAACTATTTGAACTCGTAAAATTTGATTTAATAACATTTGATTTTCGTTTTGTTGGTATTAAAACATGCATATTTAAAAAGACTTTATAGAGAATCCGTTCAAATTTTTACCGAGTAAAAAGGTGAAAATTTTAGATTAATCTGTATAATTTTGTTCAAAAGATCAAAATTAAATATTTGATCTCATAAAATTTCATTTACTAGCCTTAGCCGAAGGACGCGGCCACTTGTCAATAGACATAAGATTGTTAAAGAAAGAACGTTGGTAATTCATATAGAGAACACAAAGGTTATATCGCAAATCAAGATTAAAGAACCTGATATTAACCGTTGTCCGCGAAAGAGCGTCATCATGAAAGATGTTGGAGTATTCCCTTTGTAAGGGTGGTACATTCAGAGACCTTATATAAGATAGATAGTAGATAAAACAGCCAGTTATAGGAGGGTTAGTTTGGTGTATCTCATAACGGCAAACTAAAAAATCAAAATGATGTTTAATAGAAAAACAGAAAGAGTAAACAAACAAAGCAGTAAAGGTATTATTATTCCATATCAAAAAGAACATCAAAACAAAAAACTTAAAGACAAAGCCTAAACGGCCACATGTTCCTAACAAAAGGAGAATGGATAGTAAAAGTCTGGTAGACCAAGAAGAAAAAACAAGAAAGATAAAGGCAGCATGCATAATAACAGTATGTTGTAAAATAAGAATTGCCAGAGCGTTGCCAAGGCTCAGACAGTTCCAATATAAATCAATCATTTTGCTCTACAGGGTTGATCAGTGTCAACCTCCGCCGTAGATTTTTTTGCGCTGCTCATCCCAGCTTTCTCAATAGAAGTCATGCTAGCTCTTGGTTGTTTGACCCTAGTAGATTCATCTGAGGGAGGAGTTCTCTTAGCACCTCGACTTGAGGTTGGATGGACAAGACGCTTAGGCGTTGACGCAGAGTCGAGCCATTCAGCTGCCTCCTGAAAATCATGGTCACTGGCTAGGTCAACCTTCAGCTCTCGGAGATCATGATCGGAAAGACTCACCTCCCCCATGATAGCGTTGGATTGTTGCCTAGTAGTAATAGTAGAGCTTTGATCAGGAAAAATCATTTGCAGCGGCTGCGTTGGATAGCGACGAGCAGTGAGTTTACTAGGGACCGTTGGGAGGAGTCTGGGACCCTTGGGAATATAAGGTGGAGGTTCATTACTTGGAGCAGACTCATGGCTGTTGGTCGGAAGGGATGTCACTGGGGCTTTGTCCCTCCCATTAGTGGTATTATTGGTGTTGTTGGACGAAGGCATTCGTGGAACATTGGTATCATTGGTGATATAACAGATACGCCCATGTTGATTGGGTTGTGGATCCTTCTTCTTAGGAAGGTACCGTAGCCAATCGCCAAAAGGAAGTTGCTCAGGTCGTGAATCGAGCGGGATTGAACAAAAGTCTAAGGAAAGACCAAAATGGCCGCAGCAGTGGCAGATTATAGGAAGACGTTCATATTGAAGTAGATAGAATCTTGTGGAGGGCCCTCCCCCAATAGCAACGAAACGCCGAATTGGCTGAGTGACGTCTATCGTCAAACCAACCCGCAGGTAGTCAACCATATTGGAGTCAATTTTCCTCGTATTAATTTTTTTTACTGTCCCAATTATGTTCCCGAGGGACTTGCCAATATCATTAGCAGATTCCTCAGTAGTCAAAAAATGTGTGGGATGTTGTAGATGTGCACCCAAATATTCATCTTAACGAAAGAATGTTCATCAGGCGTGATAGAGGGATTGTATGAAGTAAGAGCAAGACACTCATCTTTGTATGTTTATGGCCCCCTAGACAGTATATCATCCTTGATTTTCTCATCCTTGAACCGGATGAGGAACAAATAAGGTTTCAAGATACGCATAGATACAAGTTTGGCCGTAGTCCAGATGCCAGTAAAAGCCTTGACAATCACCTGATCGTCAATCTCCTCTGAAGAAATAAGTTTCCCGAGAAGAGAGAATTGTGTTTCTTCTTCTGGTATACCCCAAGAAATATGGGTTGGAAGATGGTTGCCTACTCATCAGCGGTAAATTGAATATTGCCAAGATGCTGGAGGAACAACTTAGAATCCATTGGAAAAAGTTTAAACGGAGCAAAGGAAAATTTTAACCCAGTAAAAAGCTGAAAATTTTAGATTTATCTGTTTAATTTTGTTAAAATCCCATAATTAACTATTTGAACTCATAAAATTTTATTTAATAACATTTGTTTTTTGTTTTGTTCGGATTAAAACGTGCATGTCTAAAAAGGCTTTATAGAGAATCCGTTCAAATTTTAACTGAGTAAAAAGCTGAAAATTTTAGATTAATCTGTATAATTTTGTTCAAGGACCCATAATTAATTATTTGAACTCAAAAAATTTGATTTAATAACATCTAGTTATCGTTTTGTTCGGATTAAAACGTGCATGTCTAATAAGGCTTTATAGAGAATCCGTCCGAATTTTGACAGAGTAAAAAGTTGAAAATTTTAGATTAATCTGTATAATTTTGTTCAAAAGCCCATAATTAACTATTTGAACTCGTAAAATTTGATTTAATAACATCTAATTTTCGTTTTGTTGGGACTAAAACTTGCTTGTGTAAAATTGCTTTATAGCGAATCCATTCGAATTTCTTTTTTGAAGGAAAGGGTCTCATTAAAAACTCCCTATAGCCTACCACCCCGAGAAGTGAGAAGGCCCCTATAGGGAAAAGAGTACCCAAGATATTATTGAGAAGAAGAGGAGAACCTCTCCAAGTTTACAGAGGCCCGAATAAAATCGGGAAAGAAACAATCAAAAGAACAAGAAGTAAAAGAACGCAAAGCCCTACTAGCCAGAGTATGGGCTACAACATTTGCATCTCTAGGCACATAACAAATCTTGCAATTAGGTATAGTACCCAGAGTGGCACGAATGCGAGTTATCAAGTGCTGCACTGTGGAAAGATCTCGAGACGGAGCATTATTAATTTTGTTGGCAATGGACGCAGAGTCAGTTTCCAGAATCACATTAGACCATCCGTTGGCGGCAGCAAGCCGTAAACCTTCCAGAATAGTAAGAGCCTCAGTAGAGGCAGGATCCGGACGAAGAAGGGGCATGAAGCAGCCACCAAGCACGGAGCCAGAAGAATCACGAGCAATAACACCAGCAGCAGCTCCTCTCAGGACAGGGTCAAAAGCCCCATCCGTGTTAATTTTGACAAAACTTGGAGCCGGTTTCATCCATCTAGCTGGAGCGAGAGTGGGCTCAGCTAGCCGGGAGGATTGGCGGGCCTCATCATTAGAGGATGTATAATCAGTGAAAAGATTTTGGGAAGAGGCAACAGTTAACCAAATCGGTTGAATATGGTTGTTATGAACAAAGTCATTACGGCGGTTCCATAGGTTCCATAAAATTGTGATAAGAAGAGAGAATTGGTGTAGGGAGAGGAAACCAACAACATCAGAAAGCCACTGATGGGGAGAGGTATAGACATTGGACAACAATCTATGGGGAAGGCCTGCCAAGAGGATCGCCTCCTTAGCACTAGGACAATCACGCATAGCATGGATAGAGGTTTCGACAGTCATGTTGCAAATAGGGCAAACTCCAGGACCAAGATTAGCCTGTATAATTTTCTGACCGGAGGGTAATGCATCATGACATAAACGCCATCCAAAGGAACGAACTTTGGGCAGAGTAGGCAACTTAGACAAGATTTTCCATAGTTTAGAAGGCCTGTTAACAGGCCCTAATTGCGACTACAAAAAGTGATAACCAGAGCGAACCGTGTAGATACCTGCATCATGATAACCCCAAAGAGTAGAATCATTAATATCATTAATAATCGGGACGTTAAGGATGGTATTAGCATCTTCATAGAAAAAATAACCTCTCACTTTTGCTTCATCCCAACGGGGTAAATTATGGAGCATGAAAGATCCTGCACGAAGAGGGACTTCGTCATTAATTTCATAATTACCATAAAGGTGAACGGGCTGAGAGCTACCCCACCTATCAAAATGAATCTGAACGTTACTAGACATGCCAGGACGTTTGAAAAACCCGTAACAAAGCTTAGAAATAGCAATGCTTAGACCTTTCCAAGCAAAGGAAGAACTTCGCGTATGAGCGGACTCTAGGACTGAGCCCATAGGATAGTACTTATATTTGTAGACCTAACTTAGAAAGTTATCAGGCTCACAAATTAACCGCCAAATTTGTTTGCCTAGCAGAGCGATGTTAAAGTGGTGAAGATCACGAAACCCTACACCTCCAACAGCTTTAGGGAGGCAGAGAGTGTCCCAAGGAAGCATGTGCCACCCATGTTTGCCAGCTTTCCCCGACCACCAATATCGACGTATGACGGTAGTCATATCATCAATAATATTTTGTGGTAAGAGGTAACAGGACATGACATATTGAGGCATAGATTGGATAACCGCTTTAATGAAAACTTCACGACCACTAAAGGAAAGGAGATGTTTATCCCAAGTACTCAGCCGGGCATTCATATTTTCCCTGGTGAACCCTAAGGCTGCAGTTTTGTTCTTCCCAATATGGAGGGGAACCCCTAAATAAATACCAGGGTCATCCACTTCTCTTACACGAAGGATATCATTAATCTTTGCCCTGAGCAAAGAGGAAGTTTTCTGTGAGAAAAAGATAGTAGATTTTTCAAAGTTAACCGCTTGTCCCGACGAGGAAGCGTAAGTCTGCAAAGCATCCTTGAGTCGCTGAGCCTCTGTGGTTGTATTTTTGATAAAGACAACACAGTCATCCTCAAAAAGAAGGTGGTTAATGCGGGGGCCATTCCTACTGGCACGGAGACCAGGGAGATGACCAGTGGCTTGTTCAGCATTGAGCAAGGCTGAGAGGCCTTGAGTGCAAAAAAGAAATAAAAAAGGAGAGAGGGGGTCTCCTTGCCGTAACCCTCTACTGGGTTTGAAGGGCCTTGAAAGGGAATCATTAATTCGAACTTGATAAGATACCGAAGAGATACACCGCATAATGAGAGAAACCCAGTTGGAGTAGAAACCTAGACGAAGCATAATTTGTTCAAGAAAGGGCCATTCAACACGGTCGAAGGCTTTTTCCATATCCAGCTTTAGACTGGCACCTTTTGCCAAGGAAGTAACATCAGAGTTTAGAGTATGAATAAGCTCATGAGCGATAAGGATGTTATCAGTAATGTTTCGCCCGCGAACGAAAGCAGCCTGATTACCACTAATGCATAAGGGCATGATAGATTTTAGCCGGTTGACTAAAACTTTCGACACAGTTTTATAAATGACTGTGCAAAGACTAATGGGTCGGAGATGTCGCATCGTAGTAGGGTTGCTAACTTTAGGAATAAGAACAATAATGGAATGATTGACCTCTTCTAAATTAACGGACCCATGTAAAAGCCCGAGGTAGAGATTTATAAAATCCGGACCAAGAATGTCCCAATACTTTCGGAAGAAACCGCTCGGAAAGCCATCAACACCAGGTGCTTTCCTCGGGTCAATATCACGAAAGGCAACAAAAACTTCATCTGCTGTGAAAGCCTTGTTAAGATCAGTATTCATTGAATCGGTAACAATAGAAGGAATGTTATGCAATATGGAAGACGCAATAGTAGCAGAGGAAGAAGCAAAAAGATGTTGAAAATAACTAACAGCAATAGACATAATGTCGTACGAATCAGTGTGCCAGAGATTCTGATCATTAAAAAGCCCAACAATATGATTCTTTCGTCGCCGGGTGGTTGCCCTTGCATGAAAAAAGGAAGTGTTTTTGTCACCATGTAGTAGCCAGTGTGCCCGAGCTCGTTGAGCCCAATAAATTTCCTTCACAGTAAGTAAGCGATCAAGCTCGCTCTTAGCAGCAAGGAAGTTATGAGTATCCGTATTCGAGAGTTGACGCTGGAGACACATATTGATAAAGTCATTAAGCTGAGTGATACGTTCAGTGGATTTAATACGCTTATTAGACTGCCATTTATCCAAGAAGCGTCCAATAACTTGAAGTTTCTGAAGAGTCGAGCAATTTCGGTTAGACCAAACATCAGTAATTCGAGATAGAACCTCTGGGTTGTCAACCCAACAATTCTCGTAGCGAAAAGGAATACGAAAGCGCGTAGAACGTGGAATTTGAGAGGGGTTTGTATCCATTAAGATAGGGCAGTGATCAGAACGTGCTTGGAAGAAGGATATAGCTTGATAATTAGGGAAAACATGAAACCAAGCTGAGCTTCCGAGAAAACGATCAAGTCGTTCCATAATGGTTTCCGTAACACGTCCTGATCGAGTCCAAGTGAACCAACCAGATGTAGGTTCACAATCAGAAAGATCATTCTTGTCGAGACAATCCCGAAAATTATTAATTTGTGATCTAGTGCCGAGGGCCACCTTGTTTTTCATAATCATAAAGAATTTCATTAAAGTCCCCCCTAAAAGCTAGGGGAGGGTTGAATTAGAACTAAGAGAATCTATTAGCTGCCAGGTTTTATGTTTGTTGGCAGTTTCAGGGAACCCATGTATCCCAGAAAAGTGGAACGGTACTGCCCCGTAAGAAATAATGACATCAATATGACGATCGGAGTAGGAAAGCAAGTCAATTGAGACTTTGTTATTCCAAATTAAGGAAAGCCCGGTACCAGAGGGTCTGGAATCCACGGCTATGCATCCATGCATGCCAAGCTTGTGTTTAATTCTATCCATACTGGATTGATTCAGTCTAGTCTCACAAAGAAAGACACAATCAGCATCATGCTTCGAAGTAGCACGTTGAAGTGCATGAACTGCCTGGGTGTTGCCAAGACCCTGGCAGTTCCAATATAATAGCTTCATTTATCTCGGCAGGGTTGATCACTATCAACCTCCGCCAAAGAGTTTTTAACGCTGCTCATCCCAGCTAAGTCAAACCTGGCCCAGGTCGAAGGACAAAGCCTTATAAAAGTAAGTGTTGTGGAAAATGAATCTGAATAGCTACGAAAAGAAGATAGAGAAACCGAGGTAAAGGGAGGAGAACATCCTGGAAATTGGAGACATAAGCTGAAAACTATGGTAAGAGATCGGATTGGAGCGACATCATTAGAGATGTTAGAGAAATCCCTATAAAAGGGTGGTAAAGTCAGAGTAGAGAGAAACTCTTTAAAAGAAATATAGCAAATAGAATAGATAAGTAGGGGAAAAGAATTTGGTCGTATCGCAAAAAGAAAACCCAAATGAATAAAAGAAAACACAACGTAGAAACATGAAAAGTAAACAAACAAAACAGAAAGGATATTATTATTCCATAAAGCAAAGGACAACAAAACCTGAAGGACAAAACTAAAATAGCCAAAGGCTCCTAACAAAACCAAGAAGCAAAGAAATCTAAAATAAGGAAAAGGAAAAATAATATGAAAAAAGGCAACATGCTTGAAACCGGCAAGTTGTAGGACGGGAACTGTCAAAGCAAAGCCAAAGCTCTGACAGTTCCAATATAAACAAATCATTTCTGTCGGCGGGGTTGATCAGTGTCAACCTCCGCCGTAGAGTTTTTAACGTTGCTCACCCCAGCTTTCTCAATAGGCGCAGTGCCAGCACAAGGACGCTTAACCCTAGCATTCTCATCAGAGGGAGGAGTTCGCTTCGCACCTCGTCCTGAGGTTATCCGAGCAGCTCGCCGAGGAGTTGGAGCAGATTCGAGCCATGTAGTGGCCTCTTGGAAATCTTGATCATTGGCTAGATCAGCCTCCAAGTCTTGGAGTTCAGGATCCAAAAGACTCACATCCCCAGTGTTAACGTTGGATGACTGCCTAAAAGTAATATTAGAATTCTGATCAGGAAAAACCATTTGCAATGGCTGTGTAGGATAGCGTCGAGCAGTGAGCTTGCTAGGGACCGTTGGGAGGAGTCTAGGCCCTTTGGAGAAAAGTGGAGGCTCATTACTTGGAGCAGATTCAGTGCCACTGTTCGAAAGTGAGGACATAACCCCTTTATCCTTCCCATTACTAGTATTAGGGTTGGTGGTTTGGGATGGCGTAGGCATTTGTTGAGCATTAGCGTCATTGGTGATATAGCGGATTCGTCCACGTTGAGAAGGTTGTGGATCCTTCTTTTTAGGAACATACCGTAGCCAATCGTCGAAAGGAA
Organism: Abelmoschus esculentus; assembly: GCA_035048815.1. Taxonomy (NCBI): domain Eukaryota; kingdom Viridiplantae; phylum Streptophyta; class Magnoliopsida; order Malvales; family Malvaceae; genus Abelmoschus; species Abelmoschus esculentus. The sequence goes on along the minus strand of JAUCBN010000023.1, from coordinate 12,466,015 downwards.
GTTGCTCAGGTCGTGAATCAGTCGGAATTGAACAAAAATCTAGAGAATGTCCAATACGGTCACAGCAGTGGCAAAAAGTTGGAAGGCGTTCATATTGAAGTGGACAGAATCATGTGGAGGGCCCTCCTCTAATAGCAACACAACGCCTAATAGGCTGAGTGACCTCAAGGGACAACCCAACCCGTAGGTAGTCAACCATGTTGGAGTCGATTTTCCTCGTATCAATTTTTGTGACTAGACCAATTAAAGATCCCAAGGATTTACCAATATCATGAGCAGATTTTTCAGTGGCTAGGAAAATATGTGGGATGTTGTAGATGCGGACCCAAATATTCATTGTAGAGAATGAATGTTCGTCAGGCGTGATAGAGGGGTTATACTGGGAAAGAGCAAGCCAGTCATCTTTGTAAGTCCAAGGTCCCCTTGACAGGATATCATCTTTAATCTTCTTATCCCTAAATCGGATAAGGAACATGCGTGGCTTCAAGATACTCATAGAAAGCAGTTTGGTCGTAGTCCAGATACCCATGAAGGCCTTGATGATCACCTGATCATCAAACTCCCGTGAAGAGATAAGTTTCCCGAGGATGGTGGAATGAGTTTCCTCTTCAGTTATACCCCAAGAAGTACCCGGCTGAAAGACAGTAGCTTGTTCCTCAGCAGTAAATTGAATATTGCTAAATTGCTGGAGGAAGGACTTGGAATCCATTGTAGAGAGATTGTAAAAATCAAAAGAAAAGGTCAAAGAAAAAAAAAGAGTTTGGCGTGTGGATGAGAAGATGTGAAGACGAAGAGGTTTATATAAGGAGGAAAGAGTTTGACATAAAGTAGAATTACAGTTTAAAAAATAAGAAAGAGTTTGACATAAAGTAGAATTACAGTTTAAAAAATAAGAAAGAGTTTGACATAAAGTAGAATTACAGTTTAAAAAATAAGAAGGATAAAACAAATAGAAGAGGTAGAGAACAGTATGAATGGAAGATAAAGTAATGTAAAAAATTGGAGAATAGATAGACAATAAAAGCTTATCACTTATAAAAAGAGAAAACTTAGGAAAAGAAGGAGTTTGGTATGAAAAGGGAGTGTAAAAATAAAATATAAAAACCTCTTTAAAAGTACAAGCATCAATAGAATATTGTCGGAAAAATATATAAAAAGGTATTGTTTTGAGCAAGTATAAATCCAAAGAAACTTGTAGAGAAGTAAACTAAAAGATATAGTAGTGTATGACCGTAGAAAGGTTAGCGAAGATAGGACACCGTTAAGGGTGTTGGACAAATCCCTATCAAAGGATGGTACATAAATAAAATTACAACAAGGACCAAACCTAGCCAGCAGCCAAAACAAGATGTGACCCGCATGTGCCGTAAGGCTTAAGAGAGAACCCATGTACATGGGAGGCCGACTGCAGCTCACGAAAGGCGATTGAGCAGGAAACTCTACCGGAAAGCCAGGCGAGCAGCGGATGGAAGAAACATATAACAAGAAAACTGAAGCTAACAAACAAAGAAACGTAACCAACGAATAGCGCAACAAAATATAGAACAAGAAAACACAAAAGAAACAAAGAAACAATACAAAGCTAACAAAGAAACAAAGAAACCGTAAGCCGAATCGCACAGATCGAAAAACAGAAACAAACATAAGTAAACACCAAACCATGGCCGAAAAGGAAAAGCACAAAGAGAGATGAATGAAACAACGAAAAAGAGGACTGATAAAGACAGTAAAAGAAACCAAGAAGGTGATAATAATGGCCTTAGGTATACCGTTCCTTAAGCATGGCTCACGGTCCCCAAAACGAAGGAGCTCAGCCAGAATATTAAACCAGATATGAAAAAAACTGTAGATCATGCAGAGTCAGACGTATAAGTTTGGTACTGGAAGCTTCAAAACTCTTTCTATGACATATAAAAAGATCGCCTGCAATGGGTGTTGGAAGTTCTGAACAAAAGGAATGAGATACTATTCTATTATGAAACCCATGAGTCCGGTAAAGAGCATTAACTTGATGAACTGGCGAATCACCCTAGGAGAAAGATCGAGGATAGGAGGATGTTCATGCCAGTGACAGGGGAACGATCCTCCTCGAGACTCCTCCCACAGAAGCAAAGGTGGCCGATGTGAGAGAAAGCGAAGCAGTAGCGCACGACGACCACAAGTTTGTAGTCGGAAAGGAGGGAGATGAGTATCACAAGGGGGCCTCATCGTTAGAGTGGAGGCGGCGAGAGCTATATAAACTCCCAGACGTATAGGTGGGAGAAAACCGCAAATTGACTTAGAGTAGGACACCTCCTGACGCTGAATCTCTATCCCAGACGTGAGTCTCGTAGTCCTCTCAAGGTTAGTTGACTGAAGAGTCCTCAAACCAAAAAACAATGTCGGAAGAAACCGAGACCAAGAAGGGGCCTGGAAACAAGAATCCGTACATAACGGTGGGCAGAAACTGAGTCGGTATACGAGTCCATAAGGATTCGTTGGTATAAAGAACAACAAAAGAAAAGGGGCCACTAAGGAAGTAGTCGATAGAAAAGAGGGGAAGAGCCAGTTGGGAGCCATTAAAGTCAGAATGAAAACCAAAGAGATGGTCATACCAGCAGATGTATCTTCCGTCGTAAAGACGGTGATGAGATCGGCAAAGGTTTCGTCCGTTGAAAATGTGGTTGTAAGATCGGTGAATGTTTCTTCCTCTCTCAGGCGGTGGTAAGGTGGAGGTAGGCTAGAGAATCCGATCGGCGCAGTAGGGGAATCGGTTGTTGTGAGGAAGAAGACGGCGGCTAAGATGAAAAACATGAGAGGGAGGAAGAAGAGAGAGAAGAGATAAAAGAAAGAAACATTCATATCTGTTCGAATTTTAACCAATCCGTTCGAATTTTAACCGAGTAAAAAGCTGAAAATTTTAGATTTATCTATATAATTTTGTTCAAAATCTCATAATTAACTATTTGAACTCATAAAATTTGATTTAATTACATCTAGTTTTTGTTTTGTTTGGATTAAAACGTCAACGTCTAAAAAGGCTTTATAAAGAACCCGTTCAAATTTTAACCGAGTAAAAAGCTAAAAATTTTAGATTAATCTGTATAATTTTGTTCAAAAGCCCATAATTAATTATTTGAAATCAAAAAATTTTATTTAAAAACATCTAGTTATCGTTTTGTTGGGATTAAAATATGCATGTCTAAAAAGGCTTTATAGAGAATCTGTTCGAATTTTAACCGAGTAAAATGTTGAAAATTTAAGATTAATCTGTATAATTTTGTTCAAAATCTCATAATTAACTATTTGAACTCATAAAATTTGATTTAATAACATTTAGTTTTTGGTTTGTTGGGATTAAAACGTGCATGTCTAAAAAGGCTTTGTAGAGAATCTGTTCGTATTTTAACCGAGTAAAAAATAGAAAATTTTAGATTAATCTGTATAATTTTGTTCAAAAGCTCATATTCAACTATTTGAACTCATAAAATTTGATTTCATTTTTAGGGATTAAAACTTGCTTGTCTAAAATTGCTTTATAGAGAATCCGTTCGAATTTTAACCGAGTGAAATATTGAAAATTTTAGATCTATTTGTATAATTTTGTTCAAAATCTCATAATTAACTATTTGAACTCATAAAATTTCATTTAATAACATCTGGTTTTTGTTTTGTTCAGATTAAAATCTTCACGTCTAAAAAGGCTTCATAGAGAATCCGCTCTAATTTTAACCGAGTAAAAAGTTGAAAATTTTAGATTAATCTATATAATTTTGTTCAAAAGCCCGTACTTAATTATTTGAACTCAAAAAATTTGATTTAATAACATCTATTTATCGTTTTGTTCGGATTAAAACGTGCATGTCTAAAAAGGCTTTATAGAGAATTCGTTCAAATTTTAACCGAGTAAAATGTTGAAAATTTTAGATTAATCTGTATAATTTTGTTCAAAAGACCAGAATTAACTATTTGAACTCGTAAAATTTGATTTAGTAACATTTGATTTTCGTTTTGTTGGGATTAAAACGTGCATGTTTAAAAAGTCTTTATAAAGAATCCGTTGGAATTTTAATCGAGTAAAAAGCTGAAAATTTTAGATTAATCTGTATAATTTTGTTCAAAAGCTCAAAATTAAATATTTGAACTCATAAAATTTCATTTAATAAAATCTGGTTTTCGTTTTGTTGGAATTAAAATGTGTATGTCTAAAATGGCTTTGTAGAGAATCCGTTTGAATTTTAACCGAGTAAAAAGGTAAAAATTTTAGACTAATTTGTATAATTTTGTTCAAAAGCCCATATTCAACTAATTGAACTCATAAAATTCAATTTAATAATATTCAGTTTTCGTTTTGTTGGGATTAAAACTTGCTTGTCTAAAATTGCTTTATAGAGAACCCGTTCGAATTTTAACCGACTAAAAAGCTGAAAATTTTAGATTTATCTATATAATTTTGTTCAAAATCCCATAATTAACTATTTGAACTCATAAAATTTGATTTAATAACATATGGTTGTTGTTTTTTGGGATTAAAACGTGTATGTCTAAATGAGATTTATAGAGAATCCGTTCGAATTTTAACTGAGTAAAAAGCTGAAAATTTTAGATTAATCTGTATAATTTTGTTCAAAAGCTCAAAATTTAATATTTGAACACATAAAATTTCATTTAATAAAATCTTGTTTTCGTTTTGTAGGGATTAAAATGTGCATGTCCAAAAAGGCTTTGTAGAGAATTCGTTCGAATTTTAAACGAGTAAAAAGCTAAAAATTTTAGATTAATCTGTATAATTTTGTTTAAAAGACCATATTCAACTATTTGAACTCATAAAATTTGATTTAATAACATCTGGTTTTCGTTTTGGTGGGATTAAAACTTGCATGTCTAAAATTGCTTTATAGAGAATCCGTTCGAATTTTAACCGAGTAAAAAGTTGAAAATTTTAGATTTATCTGTTTAATTTTGTTAAAAATCCCATAATTAACTATTTGAACTCATAAAATTTTATTTAATAACATCTGTTTTTTTTTGTTCGGATTAAAATGTGCATGTTTAAAAAGGCTTTATAGAGAATCCGTTCAAATTTTAATCGAGTAAAAAGCTAAAAATTTTAGATTAATTTATATAATTTTGTTAAAAAGCCCAAAATTAATTATTTGAACTCAAAAAATTTTATTTAATAACATCTAGTTTTCGTTTTGTTCGGATTAAAACGTGCATGTCTAAAAAGGCTTTATAGAGAATCCGTTCAAATTTTAAACGAGTAAAAAGCTCAAAATTTTAGCTTAATCTTATAATTTTGTTCAAAATCCCATAATTAATTATTTGAACTCAAAAAATTTGATTTAATAACATCTAGTTATCATTTTGTTTGGATTAAAATGTACATGTCTAAAAAGGCTTTATAGAGAATCTGTTCGAATTTTAATTGAGTAAAAAGTTGAAAATTTTAGATTAATCTTTATAATTTTGTTCAAAAGCCCATATTAAACTATTTGAACTCATAAAATTCGATTTAATAACATCCGGTTTTAGTTTTGTTGGGATTAAAACTTGCTTGTCTAAAATTGCTTTATAGAGAATCCGTTCTAATTTTTTTTGAAGGAAATGGCCTCATTAAAAAACCCCTATAGCCGACCACCCCGAGAGGTGGGAAGGCCCCTATGGGGAAAAGAGTACCCAAAATATTATTGAGAAGAAGAGGAGAACCTCTCCAGGTTTACAGAGGCCCGAATACATTCGAGAAAGAAACAATCAAAATAACAAGAGGTAAAAGAACGCAAAGCCCTACTAGCCAGAGTATGGGCAACAACGTTTGCATCTCTAGGCACATAAAAAATCTTGCAATTAGGCACAGTATCCAGGGTGGCACGAATGCGAGCTATCAAGTGCTGCACTGTGGAAAGATCTCGAGACGGAGCATGATTAATTTTGTTGGCAATGGACGCAGAGTCAGTTTCCAGAACCACGTTAGACCATCCGTTGGCGGCAGCAAGCCGTAAGCCTTCCAGAATAGCAAGAGCCTCAGCAGAGGCAGGATCCAGACAAAGAAGGGGCATGAAGCAGCCACCAAGCACGGAGCCAGAAGAATCGCGAGCAATAACCCCAGCAGTAGCTCCTCTCAGGACAGGGTCAAAAGCCCCATCCGTGTTAATTTTAACAAACCCTGGAGCCAGTTTCATCCATCTAGCTGGAGCAAGAGTGGGCTCAACTAGCCAGGAGGATTGGCGGGCCTCATCATTAGAGGATGTATAATCAGTGAGAAGTTTTTGGGCAGATGCAACAGTTAACCAAATCGGTTGAATATGGTTGTTATGAACAAAGTCATTACGGCGGTTCCATAGGTTCCATAAAATTGTGATAAGAAGAGAGAATTGGTGTAGGGAGAGAAAACCAGCAGCATCAGAAAGCCACTGAAGGGGAGAGGTATAGACAGTAGACAACAACCTATGGGGAAGGCCTGCCAAGAGGATCGCCTCCTTAGCACTAGGATAATCACGCATAGCATGGATAGAGGTTTCAACAGTCATGTTGCAAATAGGGCAAACTCCAGGGCCAAGATTAGCCTGCATAATTTTCTGACCGGAGGGTAACGCATCATGACATAAACGCCAAACAAAGGAACGAACTTTGGGTAGAGTAGGCAACGTAGACAAGATTTTCCACAGTTTAGAAGGCCTGTTAACAGGCCCTAATTGCGACTGCAAAAATTGATAACTAGAGCGAACCGTGTAGATACCTGCATCATGGTAACCCCAAAGAGTAGAGTCATTGAAGTCATTAATAATTGGGACGTTAAGGATGGTATTAGCATCTTCATGGGAAAAATAACCTCTCACTTTTGCTTCATCCCAACGGGTTGAGTTATGAAGCATGAAAGAACCTGCACGAAGAGGGACTACGTCATTCATTTCATAATTACCATAAAGGTGAACGGGCTGAGAGCCACCCCACCTATCAAAATGAATCTGAACGTTACTAGACATGCCAGGACGTTTGAAAAACCCGTAACGAAGCTTAGAAATAGCAATGCTTAGACCTTTCCAAGCAAAAGAAGAACTTCGCGTATGAGCAGACTCTAGGACTGAGCCCGTAGGGTAGTACTTACACTTGTAAACCTAACTTAGAAGGTTATCAGGCTCACAAATTAACCGCCAAATTTGTTTGCCTAGCAGAGCGATATTAAAGTGGTGAAGATCACGAAACCCTACAGCTCCAGCAGCTTTAGGGAGGCAGAGAGTATCCCAAGGAAGCATGTGCCACCCACGTTTGCCAGATTTCCCCGACCACCAATATCGACGTATGACGGTAGTCATATCATCAATAATATTTTGTGGTAAGAGGTAACAGGACATGACATATTGAGGCATAGATTGGATAACCGCTTTAATGAAAACTTCACGACCACTGAAGGAAAGGAGATGTTTATCCCAAGTACTCAGCCGGGCATTCATATTTTCCCTGGTGAATCCTAAGGCTGAAGTTTTGTTCTTCCCAATAAGGAGGGGGACCCCTAAATAAATACCAGGGTCGTCCACTTCTCTTACACAAAGGATATCATTAATCTCTGCATTGAGCAAAGAGGAAGTTTTCCGTGAGAAAAAGATAGTAGATTTTTCAAAGTTCATTGCTTGTCCCGACGAGGTAGCGTAAGTCTGCAAAGCATCCTTGAGTCGTTGAGCCTCTATGGTTGTATTTTTGATAAAGACAACACAGTCATCCGCAAAAAGAAGGTGGTTAATGCGGGGGTCATTCCTACTGGCACGGAGGCCAAGGAGATGACCAGTGGCTTGTTCAGCATTGAGCAAGGCTGAGAGGCCTTGAGTGCAGAAAAGAAATAAAAAAGGAGAGAGGGGGTCTCCTTGTCGTAACCCTTTACTGGGTTTGATGGTCCTTGAAAGGGAATCATTAATTCGAACTTGATAAGATACCGAAGAGATACACCGCATAATGAGAGAAACCCAGTTGGAGTGGAAACCCAGACGAAGCATAACTTGTTCAAGAAAGGGCCATTCAACACGGTCGAAGGCTTTTTCCATATCCAGCTTTAGACGGGCACCTTTTGCCAATGAAGTAACATCAGAGTTTAGAGTATGAATAAGCTCATGAGCGATAAGGATGTTATCAGTAATGTTTCGCCCACGGACGAAAGCAGCCTGATCACCACTAATGCATAAGGGCATGATAGATTTTAGCCGATTGACTAAAACTTTCGACACAGTTTTATAAATGACTGTGCAAAGACCAAAAATGTCCCAATACTTTCGGAAAAAACTACTCGGAAAGCCATCAACACCAGGAGCTTTCCTTGGGTCAATATCACGAAAGACAACAAAAACTTCATCTGCTGTGAAAGCCTTGTTAAGATCAGTATTCATTGCATCGGTAACAATAGAAGGAATATTATTCAAAATGGAAGACGCAATAGTAGGAGAGGAAGAAGCAAAAAGATGTTGGAAATAACTGACAGTAATGGACATAATGTCGTGCGAATCAGTGCGCCAGAGATTCTGATCATTAAAAAGCCCAGCAATATGGTTCTTCCGTCGTCGGTTGGTTGCCCTTGCATGAAAAAAGGAAGTGTTCTTATCACCATGTACTAGCCAGTGTGCCCGAGCACGTTGAGCCCAATAAATTTCCTTCTCAGTAAGTAAACGATCAAGCTCGCTCTTAGCAGCAAGGAAGTTATTGGTATCAGTATCCGAGAGTTGACGTTGGAGACACATATTGATAAAGTCAGTAAGCTGAGTGATGCGTTTAGTGGATTTAATACGCTTATTAGATTGCCATTTATCCAAGAAGCGTCCAATATCGTGAAGCTTCTGAAGAGTCAAGCAATTTCGGTTGGACCAAACATCAGTAATTCGAGAAAAGACTTCTGGGTTGTCAGCCCAACAATTCTCATAGCGAAAAGGAATGCGAAGGCGTGTAGAACGTGGTATTTGAGAGGGGTTTGTATTCATTAAGATAGGGCAGTGATCAAAACGTGCTTGGAAAAAGGACATAACTTGACAATTAGGGAAAGCATGAAACCAAGCTGAATTTCCGAGAAAACGATCAAGTCGTTCCATAATGGTTTCCGTAACACGTCCTGATCGAGTCCAAGTGAACCAACCAGGTGTAGGTACGCAATCAAAAAGATCATTCTTGTCGAGACAATCCCGAAAATTATTAATTTGTGACCTAGCGCGCCGAGCGCGCCGAAGGTTTGAATTATTAGCTGCCAGGTTTTATGTTTATTGGCAGTTTCAGGGAACCCATGTAACCCAGAAAAGTGGAACGGTACTGCCCCGTAAGAAATAATGACATCAATATGACGATCGGAGTAGGAAAGCAAGTCAACTGAGACTTTGTTATTCCAAATTAAGGCAAGCCCAGTACAAGAGGGTCTGGAACCACGGCTATGCATCCATGCATACCAAGCTTGTGTTTAATTCTATCCATATTGGAATGATTCAGTCTAGTCTCACAAAGAAAGACACAATCAGCATCATGCTTCGAAGTAGCACGTAGGAGTGCATGAACTGCCTGGGTGTTGCCAAGACCCTGGCAGTTCCAACATAATAGCTTCATTTATCTCGGCGGGGTTGATCACTATCAACCTCCGCCGAAGAGTTTTTAACGCTGCTCATCCCAGCTAAGTCAAACCTGGCCTAGGTCGAAAGACAAGGCCCTATAAAAGTAAGTGTTGTGGAAAATGAATCTGAACAACTATGAAAAGAGGGTAGAGAAAAGCTGAAAACTATGAAAAGAGATCAGATTGGAGTGACATCATTAGAGATGTTAGAGAAATCCCTATAAAAGGGTGGTAAAATCAGAGTAGAGAGAAACTCTGTAAAAGAAATATAGCAAATAGAATAGATAGGTAGGCGAAAAAAATTTGGTCGTATCGCAAAAAGAACACCCAAATGAATAAAAGAAAACACAACATAGAAACAGAAAAAGTAAACAAACAAAACAGAAAGGATATTATTATTCCATAAAGCAAAGAACAACAAAACCCGAAAGACAAAACTAAAATAGCCAAAGGCTCCTAACAAAACCAAGAAGCAAGGAAATCTAAAATAAGAAAAAGGAAAAAAGATATGAAATAAGGCAACATGCTTGAAACCGGCAAGTTGTAGGACAGGAACCGTCAAAGCACTGCCATAGCTCTGACAGTTCCAATATAAACAAATCATTTCTGTCGGCGGGGTTGATCAGAGTCAACCTCCGCCGCAGAGTTTTTAACGCTGCTCATCCCAGCTTTCTCAATAGGCACAGTGCCAGGACGAGGACGCTTAACCCTAGCATTCTCATCAACGGGAGGAGTTCGCTTTGCACCTCGTCCGGAGGTTATCCGAGCAGCTCGCCGAGGAGTTGGAGCAGATTCGAGCCATTCAGTGGCCTCTTGGAAATCTTGATCATTGGCTAGATCAGCCTCCAAGTCTTGGAGTTCAGGATCCAAAAGACTCACATGCCTAGTGTTAACGTTGGACGATTGCCTAGAAGTAATATTAGAACTCTGATCAGGAAAAACCATTTGCAACGGCTGTGTAGGATAGCGTCGAGCAGTGAGCTTGCTAGGGACCGTTGGGAGGAGTCTGGGCCCTTTGGAGAAAATTGGAGGCTCAGTACTTGGAGCAGGTTCAGTGCCACTGTTCGAGAGTGAGGACATAACCCCTTTATCCTTCCCATTGCTAGTATTAGGGTTGGTGGTTTGAGATGGTGTAGGCATGTGTTGAGCATTGGCGTCATTGGTGATATAGCGGATTCGTCCACGTTGAGAAGGTTGAGGATCCTTCTTTTTAGGCATATACCGTAGCCAATCGCCGAAAGGAAGTTGCTCAGGTCGTGAATCCGTCGGAATTGAACAAGAATCCGAAGAATGTCCAATACGGCCACAGCAGGGGCAAAAAGTTGGAAGGCGTTCATATTGAAGTGGACAGAATCTTGTGGAGGGCCCTCCTCCAATAGCAACACAACGCCTAATAGGCTGAGTGACCTCAAGGGACAACCCAACCCGTAGGTAGTCAACCATGTTGGAGTCGATTTTCCTCGTATCAATTTTTGTGACAAGACCAATTAGAGATCCCAAGGATTCACCAATATCATGAGCAGATTCTTCAGAGGCCAGGAAAATATGTGGGATGTTGTAGATGCGGACCCAAATGTTCATTGTAGAGAATGAATGTTCGTCAGGAGTGATAGAGGGGTTATACAGGGAAAGAGCAAGCCAGTCATCTTTGTAAGTCCAAGGTCTCCTTGACAGAATATCATCCTTAATCTTCTCATCCCTAAATCGGATGAGGAACATGCGTGGTTTCAAAATACTCATAGATAACAGTTTGGCCGTAGTCCAGATGCCAGTAAAAGCCTTGATGATCACCTGATCATCAATCTCCCGTGAAGAGATAAGTTTCCCGAGAATGGTGGAATGCGTTTCCTCCTCAGGCGTACTCCAAGAAGTTCCCAGCTGGAAGACAGTTGCTTGTTCCTTAGAAGTAAATTGAATATTGCCAAGATGCTGGAGGAATGACTTAGAATCCATTGTAAAGAGATGGCAAAGAACAAAGGAGAGGGTCAGAAGAAAAGGAAGAAGATGGCGTGTGGAGGAGAGAATATGAGAGCAAAAGCTAGGTTTATATAATATTGGAAGAGTTTGAATTGAAGCAGGAGTATAATTTAAAAAATAAGAAGAAGATAACAAGAGAAAGAGATAGATAATAGTATGAATTGAAAATAAAAAAATATAAAGAATTTGAGAATAGATAGACAAAGATAACTTATCATATATGAAAAGAGAAGTAGAGGAGAAAAGAGTTTGGTATGGAGAAGGAATGTAAAAATAAAATATAAAAACCTCATTAAGAGGGCAAGTTTTAATAGGATGATGCTTGAAAAGTTTATAAAAAAAGTATTGTTTCGAATGAGTATAGATCCAAAGAAACTTGTAGAGAGGTAACCTAAAATAGATAAAAGTGTAAGACCGATGATCGGTTAGCAAGGATAGTACACCGTTAAAGATGTTGGACAAATCCCTATATAAGGGTGGTATATAAATAAAATGAAAACTAAGAGTAACCCTCGTAGATGACAAAACCCATTTGTTACCCAATTCAAGTAGTGCACGAAGGCACAACCGATAGCTCCCATGCAACACATCTGTAACCCGGCAAAAAGTTTTTACAACCTTGTCTACACTCATGAAGAGGGGAGCCATGAGGGATAGCTGCATAATGCAGCATCTACAACCAACCAGACTTACGTCTGGCAAAGAATGGGCGACGGCAGGAGCCAACAACAGGAAACAAGAAAGAACAAGAAAAGGATCATTAAATGAAGATAACAAACCCAGATCAAAGATAAAAAAGAAAACGAGGTAACATGGCCAAAGAAACGCAAGTCGTCGAACATAAAGCATGGCAGCAAACCGAGGGCCACCAAACACCACTCCTGTAAACCAGGCATGAGAATTCACTGCCTTGGCCATGCACCTGCAGAGGAGAGCCAAGTACCTGCAGAAGGCTGCATAGTGGGCGATGGAGGGAACCAACAAAAAGAACAAAACAAAAACAAAAAAACAAAGAAAGTGAAAATAACCAGGAACACAGAAACAGTAACAATAACAAAGAAACAATAACAAGAAGAAAACCATAAAAGAAAGTGAAGATAACCTGATCAAAGAAACAAAGAAATCGAAGTAGTAAGACCAACGAAACACAAATCGCACAAAGCATGGCAGAAAAACAAACAAAGTGGAAACAAAAGAAAACAAAGAAACGATGCCCAGTAGCACTAAGAGGCAAAGAACTAAGGAAAAAACCAGGAGAAGAGAGATCGATTTCAGGAGGGCGAAAACACTGGAGACAGTGAACTGATTTACCTTGAGGCTGCATATCAGGAACATGAAGGAAGAAACCCTTCTTTTGCAGACGGAGATACGGGAGGAGAAAGAAAACAGCAGAAGCGACCAGCAAAAAGAAGGCAGAAACGCAAACTATAAGGAAAAAACAATGAAAAGTAGGGGACTTTGAATCGAAATAGGACACCTCCTTAAACTGGAACTCTAACCTAATCCGAGGGAGCATATTCATCACAAAACAAATGAAAGAAAAATACATGAATCCGAACAGTAGAGTCTGCAGAATCCGGAGCCAAGGAGAGACCTGGAGAGAGGAGACCGTCCGCGACGTTGGCCAGCGATCGAATAGATGTACAAATCCATAAGGATTTGTTGGTATAATGTATGATGAGAGAAAAGATCTGCATCGGAAGCAGTCGAAAAAAGAGACCAACAGAAGAGCAAAGTTGATAACCGAAGAACCCTCAAGAAGGAGGACAACATAGCCGGTATTAACTCCGATCTAAAGAAGATGGTTAGAACGATGGATGTTCCTTCCTCTCTCAAGTGTGGAGGTAGAGCGGAGTAGCCGATCAAGGCAGCAAGGGGAACGGTGGTGGAAAAGGCGGCGGCTAACAAGAAGGAAAAAAGGACATAGGAGGGAGAGAGAGAAGAGAGAAAAGGAAGAAACAATCCATTGTTACAGAATAATCCGTTCGAATTTTAACTGAGTATCCGTTCGAATTTTAATCGAGTAAAAAGCTAAAAATTTTAGATTTATCTGTATAATTTTGTTCAAAATCCCATAATTAACTATTTGAATTGGACCCAAAAAAAGCGCTAAAGTAGAATTAATAGTTGTTTCACATCACAACGTCCCACAATTCCCCCCGTTTTGAGTTTTGTTCAATATTATTTTTCGAAGATAAACAATATAAAATATACAGTTATTGGATTATTTCAAAGCCAGTAGATCATAATCAAATAAGTTTATCTAAATTAACTTTTTTACTGTGAAAGAATTTAACTATAGAATTTATACCTATTTCATTAAGAAAAATGGTTGTTAATATAATTTTTAGATTTTGAAAATATATTTAATTATTTATTCCGATAATATTTAATTAAAAATAAAACGAGAATTTCTCAGTCTATATATAGTGCATAATTGGACATTATGCAAAAGTATATTTTCTCAGTTTTCGGTAATAGAGAATTCCGATAAACTAGACGACGGGCTTCTTATTTTCTTGGTATCTGAATAGTCTAAATTTTCTTTATATTTTTCTCGATTCCATCAATGCTGCGTGTCCATTTTTCTCATATGGAGGGTGTTGTAAGTCGACCACCGGGGCAGTTATTAAATTACATTGAGTTAAACAGGGAGGAGTATCGACTGTCAAACGATCTTATAGAGATCGTACTAACGTTCCCCTCTATTGCCGAACAGTCATGGGCGAGGGTCAGAGGAAGATGCATAAAGATAGATCACTGCGTCATAGAATATAGGCAACAGGTTCCGATCAACGCCGGCGGGTCTGTTATATTAGAAATTCATGATACGCGAATGACAGCGGACGAGTCTCTACAAGCCACATTCACTTTTCCAATACGGTGTAATATAGACCTCTATTACTTTTCATCGTCTTTTTTCTCGGTGAAAGACCCCAACCCTTGGAGCTTGTTCTACAGGGTTGAAGGGTCAAACGTTAACACGGGAACCCATTTCGCAAAATTCAAGGGGAAGTTGAAGATGTCCACCGCGAAACATTCAGTTGACGTTCTCTTCAAAGCTCCGACAATAAAAATCCTCTCCAAAGAATTCAAGCCTGAACATGTCGATTTCTCACATGTCGGGTATGCAAAGGTAGAACGACGACTTATTCGATCTACTTCGGCTCGCAGGATAACACAAGGCCCATCAATTTTAGAGTTACGACCCGGCGACATATGGGCAACACGCAGCTCAGTCGGAGGAGCGATTGAGAACGAAAGCAACGCACACGATAACAATTATCCATATTCGGGCCTTCACAGGTTACAACCCAACATTCTGGATCCAGGCGAGTCAATATCGGTTGTCGGTGTTCAAAGAGCACCATCAAATATCAGCATGAGCAGGAACGAGTTACAAGAACTCGTATCGAATGTTGTTCAAACGTGTATTAATCAAAACGGTGTAACTAATCAGACAAAACCATTATGAATGAAACAACAATTTCCAAATTTGAATGTCATTTTGAGTTTGGATTACTATGATATTAGTTGACTTAGCAAACATAAAATACAGAATTATTGGATTATTTCAAAACCAGTGAAATATAATTACATAAGCAATTATTAAACAGAAAGTTGGAAGCATTTATGAAGGAAACGCTTTTTGATTAAATCGAATTATCCAAGATAATCCAAGTCATCCGATACAAACATGTTCGCCTTCGATGGAGTATCAGACATCCAACAATAGTACAAAAGTAGAGCATTCTTGCTCTGGTTAATATAATTACCACCCATGCTATCAATATCTAAATCATTAAAAGATGCCCAACCTAAATACCGCGAAGATGAAAGGTTCACATAACCACCGATCTTGATTAACGTAGACTCTTTATCAACTGAAATTACATGCTTAAACGTATACTTCAACCGGTAACGTTCTCGGTGACGAGGAAGAACCTGTAAGTTTCCATGCGTAAATGCGGTTGCACCAAAAATTTCTTCAAAACGGTCTAATTGATTAGACCCAGGAGTTATGTGCGGTTTACGATCGAGGATAATAATCAGGCTTAGAACTCCATCAATTTTAACAATTGGTGAAGGGGATAACGAATCCATGACAACATCTGTTTGAGAACACTAAACTTGCGCGGTTCCATTGAACTTAAGACGATTTAATTTTATATAGGAATGCACACGATTAGGTTCAAGAGATCCCATAGCAGGATACGTAACATACGCACTTACAGTTGTGTTATTCAAGATGGAAAAGTCGGAACCGTAATGATTTTCGTGAATACTTTGCAAAGACATACGATCGGATGCTGGACGTGTCGGAAACAATGCGCGTCGAACAGAGGAAGTCCTTTTCGGGACAAACGACCGCTTTACCAAAAAATGTCTCCGGTGAGGGCGTCGCGGAATAAAATATCTATGCCTAAACGTCATCTTGTATGTAAGTGACAAAAGTTAAGCACATTTTGAGATATATAATAAAATAATTGATAAAGTGAATATATAAAAACTAAAGTTAATAATTTAAGTTCGATTTAAATTCGAAATTCAAATTTCGGAGGAAACAACAATATAAGAAACATTCGCTTTAATTTGAATTCCGACATGTACTACACAAATAACATGTCAAGGACAATAATTGAAAATAAAGATGCGCGAATTCAGGAAAAAGTCAAAAATTACGACCGTCGGAACATTAAAACTAAATCAAATCCGACGGTGCCAAAAAATCTAAAAACAAAAAGCTTCTCATATACATCTACTTGATGTGGGGCCCACCCCTGAGAGCGATACGGGCGGCTGCACGGTAATATTAGAGCGTGCAGCCGCAGCGGATTGGACCCCCCAAAAAGCGCTAAAGTAGAATTAATAGTTGTTTCACATCACAACGTCCCACAATTCCCCCCATTTTAGACTTCTACTATATATTGGGATTTTTGTAACGATACCCTGGATACTATGAAGTGGGACGATACAAAACGCAAAAAACGCATGTCGAAGAGAGCGACCGTTCACCATAACATGCAATCGAAGAGAGGGGTCATTCAATGCAACATGCGCTCAAAGAGAAGGATCGTCCATCATGACATACGCTCAAGGAGAGGGACCATTCATTATGACAAACTCTCGAAGAGAGGGGTCATTCACCGTGGCATACGCTCAAAGAGAGGTGTCGTCCACCACAATATACGCTTTAAGAAAGGGACTATTCATTATGACATGCAATCGAAGAGAGGGGTCATTCATTGTGACATTCACTCAAGGAAGGGAGAGTTGTAACGACCCGGATTTCCCATATCCGAGGGTCGGGTTAACCCGAAGTGTTGGGCCTCGGGTTTGTATAGTTTGGACCTTAGGTTGTTGGGCCTTAGGCTTTAGGGCTGGTTTGGTTGTTGGTTTGGGGGTGATTTGGTAATTACCAAATAGAGATGGGAAGAGAGGGGTTTGGGGGTTTAATTTCTGCAGAGGAATGACCTTATTTCTTTTCTCTCTTCACTCTCCATCCTCCCCTATCATAGAAGCAAGAAGAAGGTAAGGTAAAAGGTTTGATCTTTAAGAATCTTAGTGGGAATCTCGTTTTTATGCTTGAAGAAAGGTTGTAGAGCAGTAAAGGATCTATAAAACAAGGTAAGGATGTGTGGTTTTGGTGTTAGATGGAGGTTCTTGTGGGGTTTTGGGTGGAGCTCAGGATTGAGTTTTGGAGCTTTAATCTCAGCCCCTTTTTGTGTTCTTAGACTTTGAGAATCATCCTAAGTTCTTCCTAAACCGTTCTTCATCTTTCTCTTGTAGAGAAAGAAGGTGGTGAGCCATCAACAAGCTTGGGTAGAGGAAGAGTTTGACTAGAGGAAGCTCAGGTTGCTGCTGTTTTGCTAAGAGGTTGGTACTCCCAACTCTTTCTTCATCATTCATTCATGGTAGAATGCATAGCATATAGAGAAATCATGTATGTGTGTTGTCTTGCTTGGTTTGCTTGAAAATGGATCATTAATGATGAAATACGAGTTTATGTGTTCAATGGTTGAAAATTGGTGTTAAAACATCCTAATCACTATTAAAATGAGTAGGAAGACTTTAGAATCAATTAGATTAAGTTTGGGGATGGAAATCTAGAAATTCTAAGTGCATACCTGCATTTTGTGCAGGGGGTATCAATATCGGTCGATACCCATGAGTGTGTTTTGGCTTGTCATTTAGGGGTATCGAACCATGGTTCAATATCGAGGCTTCCAATAACTTTTTGTATCGATACCTGTATCGAAACGATCCTCTCCCCTTTTGTTGACTTTTGAAGTGGTCAAAGAGTATCGATACTGGCATCGGTACCCTTGTTCCGATACCCTTTTTGGATGGGCATCGATGTTGGGTGTTTCGATACCCCAATATGGGGTATCGATACCCCTGTGTTTTTGGCTAAGTTTGAGTAGAGTTTTGGGGCTCGAAGATTTAATTAATACTTCCATTAATCTTAAAAGCTATGAAAGGAATTTTAATCTATGATTGATAATTATAACCTCGAAAGGCTTAAGAACGACAAGACTTAACATGCCTTGTTGTGATAAGATCCTAGGTGGATCGTTTGTGTGGTTTGAGTCCTTAAGCGTTGGAAATCCGGATATCCATAAGTGTTGCAACACGTCGAAGGCCATCCGATGTAACATTCTGGATGTTGATTTGACGACTATCCTGAGTGTAGGATCCCGATGTTGTGTGGATGCGTGCCTCATCCCGGATGTAGGATCCCGATGCTGTATGGACGCGTGCCTCATCCTTGAGTAAGGGATCCCGGTGCTGTATGGACGCAGGCCCTACTCATAGTGTAGGATCCCGATGTTGTGTGGATGCGGGCCTCACTACCTTGTGTGTTTTGCTGATTGTATATGTTGTGTGAGATAATATACATCTCATTTATGCCATGTGTTAGGCAAGCATGCTAGACCATCATACCATGCATGTGATTTATATGCCATGCTTTACTGCTTTGATATGCATGATGTTGGCCGAGTTTGGCGTATCCACTGAGCTTGTGTGGCTCAGCGTTCGAAATATGTTTTCGTGCGTAGGTTAGGTGAAGCGGGTTCCGTGGAGTGCCATCAAGGTTCGGATTTCAGCATCGACCGAGTTGTCAGAGTACACTTATAGATATAGTGGGCATAGTACTATGTTGAACCCTATATGTAATTGTAACTCTGTTTATTAAATTTGGGTCAAACGTTTTAACGGGTCTGTAATAATTTTGGAGCTCCGAATTTCTTTAAACTATTTTGGGCTTGTTTCAATTTAAGTGGATTTTATAGAAATTGGTTTTGAACTCTATGTGATTTTACTATTGGACTTTTAAAGGAAAATTTTAAATACGGGTTTTGGGCTGGAGGCCCAGTGTGACATCCAGGTTGGGTGTTATAGGTCATTCATTACGACATACACTCAAAGAGGAGGATCGTCCATCACGATAGACGTTCTAAGAAAGGGACTGATTATTATTACATGCACTCAAAGAGAATGGTCATTCACCGTGACATACGCTCAAAGAGAAGGGTCGTCCATTACGGTATACGCTCTAAGAAAGGGACCGTTCATTATGACATACACTCTAAGAGAGGGGTCATTCACTGGGACATACGCTCAAATAGTGTGACACCCTCGCCCCGGGTTAGGAGACGGAGGTGTCGACCGATCATTCAAACTTGTAATTTGGACTAACTTGAGTTCAATTATAAAACATTTCGAAAATCTTTAAATCAATTCAAGACAAATAAATGTAATATCTATCAATTTTTGGGGCTATTTAAAATTTTTCGATTTCGATTATACTTATTAATTCCGAATTAACTATCATTCCAATTCGATCTCGTTATTCAACATTAATGTACCATTAATTCAAGTCTCGTTATAGGTCTTAATTCAGTTTGTTTAATCACTCGTAAGGATAACCTATCGATCAAGGCAATTTTCCTTTTTAAAATTAACTGCATTAGCTATAGGTATCGATACCCCTATAGGAAGGTATCGGAACAGGGGCATCGAATCTGGTTTCGATACAGGTTGCCTACGTTGACTCGTTGACCAAGGCTGAGGAGCCTGTTTCGATACAAGCATCGGTACCAAAACTTTCTGGAAGCTCCAATATCGAACCAGGTATCGATACTGGCCATCCTAAAGAATTCAAGGCTTAAGGCATGAAAGGTTGGTATCGAAACAAGCATCGGTACCAAAACTTTCTGCCAAGGGTGGTATCGATACCCAAGCTAGAGGTATCGATACCCCTGCTCGAAATAGGCAATTTCAAGCTTTTGAACACTTAGACACATTTCCATAGGCTTACATTGAATCTATTCCACCCCTAAACCATTAAGGGACATATCCAATACCTAGGCAACCCTAGCAACCTACCTAGACCACTTACTAAGTCTAGTGTCATTAATTTCGGCCATTGAACAATCTAACACTTATGTTATTTCATTTTTACTCCATGACAATCAACTAACTTCACCTTTTACTTAAATGCATGCACACCTACCATAGGCATGTATCAAGGGTCTCTCTAGGTGCAACCTTAGACCATCTCTAGGTTTTAAGGGATCGATTTAACATGTGTAGGCTCCAATTAACAACCTAACCATTGCATAATATCCATGACCATAGTTAATCCTACCTTAACCTCATGACCTACATGTTAGACCATAGGACTTGTCATTTGCATATTAACATACATCACCCTAGCTAAGGCCCACGAGCAATCCTCAACCATATCAAAAGCTAACCAAGTATAGTGATGCCTTATGGCTTACAAACCAAGTCAATAACAAGCCATATGCACAAATTTATACAAACCATGGGCCAAGCCCTCAAATGCATGAACTAACAAAATAAGATCGTTAATGCCACCATACTAGGAGTTAAATCAAAATACAAGATACCATACTCTTGCTTGCTTTGTGTCCTTGCGTAAGTACAAAGAGGTACTTAGTGAGGTGACCCTAGTCTAACCATATTAGATATAATGCAATAACAAGTTCGATCATGTTTCAATTAAACATACGATTTAATTCATGGCAAATGGTCCATCAATGCACAAATCAACAATAACCAAATATCATAGCAAAATGTTCTCATGGTTAACATTAATGTCATACGTATCATTCCATGGTCTATATGCTCAAGCTAGCATAACATTAATGCATGGTCAAGTGTCAATGCATTCGAGTCATTACATGTAAGTATGAGTCGTATTTAAACTTTTAATCTTTCCATTACATTCGTGTGATGCCTTGGTATAGAAGGACACGATAACGAGTCAACAAGAGTGTCACGAAGACACTAACATGAGTACCACAAAGGCACTAACAAGAGATACCTATGGTATCTAACAATTGGTGACTCACCACCAAAACACGGTACCCATAGTACCAACAAGAGTACCGAAGTACGAAACATGAGTGTCGTAGCACTAAACAATGAGCTCAAGATCCTAGGCATGCCGTACAACCTATGACCGTCTATAGACCAAGGCTCAATAACATTTCAATATCCATTGTGTAATTAAGATCACATTACCAATAGCAAGTGTCCTTTTCATGCTAATACAAGGCAAGTGTATCAATCAATACAATTAACATGCATCATGTCATCATGTGGAAATATCCAAGGCAAGTGTATCAATCAATGTATTACAATCAACATGCATATCATATTATCAACTATATGTCGCATCACTAATACATGCTCTATGCATGATTTGCGTACCTGGCATCCATAGCCGCGCGCCATACATACCTTGGCATATCCAAGCAATGCATATGAGCTAAGCTAGTACTAATAATCTAGCAAACAAGTCATTTACATTAGCCTCCTTCCCTTTAACTGGATATTTGTTTAGTCCGTTTACATGCGATATTAATTCAAATAAGAAGAAGGATGGTTAGGACCCTAGGTCCTAACCCCAAGGTTTGCCACACTCACACTACTCTGAGCTATCAAGGGTTATAGATCACAACCCCTTTGCCTCTTTTCCTTGATGCTTTGAGCCTCTCTTGCTCCTCGTTAACTTCTTCTCTCGGGGTATCTAACAATTCCATATACTTGTATCGTTCATTAGGACACACATTCAATCATTTAATCCAAGCAATACTAGTCTTAACAATGATAAACATGTGTATTTATTTGTTACGGACAGTTTTGCTATCCTTTAGCGAAACGGTCATATCTCCTAGCTCCGATGTCCGATTTAAGTCCATTTTACCTCGTTGGAAAGCTAGAAGAATTATCTACAACGTACAATTAACCTCATATTTTAATTCTTATTCGATTAGCTCAAGATTTCGATCGAAACAGACCTGGCCGGATTTCCAGGACTGCTCGGGTAGCCCTACGGCAACACGTATATCTTTCTCTACGGGACTCGGATTTAGGTTCCGTAAATTTCCTCTTAAACTAGGTATACATGGGTATCATTATCCAAATTTTCAGCTCTAAACTCCCTAAATCCCGACCTAGGGAAATTCTCAAAGTTGGCTACCCGGAATGGTGTTTCTAGGCATTTTCGGCTACTCTTCATTTCATACATTTAATTCCAAAACTCTAAGCTATTTCCATGAATTTCCAGCATCCTAAACATGAAGTTAACATCACCTAACACCTCCTTCTTCCATTATTTGAATCCTTTAATCCATATACACAACATTTACGTAATCTAGGTTTCAAGCTTCCTAACAATTTCGTTCATGCTTCAATAGCTAAATCCAACCAATTAGAACCCTTAATCTAACATCAAGACATCATATAACATTAAAAACCCCAAATGCTCAAACCCTAATTTTCGGTTTAGGGAGAAGAACTTACCAAGCTAAACAATTGTGGGTTCCCAATCCAATAATCTAACCATGCAAAGCTTCAAGATCCCCTCTTCCTTTAACTATGGTGATGGAAAGATGGAGAAAACAAAACTCTCCCTATTTCCTTTTCTTTTGCCATCCAAATGATGGAGGAAAGGGGAGAATTTTTGCTCTTTTATTTGCTTGAAATTAAGGGTGAAATGTCTACTTTGCCCTTAATGAAATGCCTAGTGTAGACTTATTACATGGGGTAGTTCAAGGAAATCTCAATTTTATCATGCAACTCCAATGTCTTTCTTCTCATTTAATTTGGTCCCCTTATTGGATTCTCATTTGTTTTGCTCAAGACTCGATTTAATTATAATTTTATTCGAATCGTTTTTATTAACCCGGTTTTAGGGGTGTTACAAATAGAGGGGTCGTCAATCACAATACACGGTCTAGGAAAGGGACCGTTCGTTATGACATGCACTCGATGAGAGGTGTCATTCATCGCGACATACGCTCAAAGAGAGGGGTCGTTCATCATGGAAAATGCTCAAAGAGAGGGACCATTCATTATGACCTACACTCGAAGAGAGGGGGCATTCACCGCGACAAACGATCAAAGAGAGGGGTCGTCCATCACGGTATACTCTTTAAGAAAGGGATGGTTCATTATGACATGCACTCGAAGAGAGGGGTCATTCATCGCACCATACGCTCAATGAGAAGGGTCGTCAATAACGATATACGCTCTAAAAAATGGATCATTCATTATGATTTGCACTCGAAGAAAGGGGTCATTCAATACGACATACGCTGAATGAGAGGGGTCGTCCATCACGGTATACGCTCAAAGAGATGGACCCTTCACCATGACATGCACTCGAAGAGAGGGGTCATTCATCGTGACATACGCTCAAAGAGAGGGGTCTTCCATCACGGCATACGTTCAAAGAGAGGGACCATTCATTATGACATACTCTCGAAGATAGGGGTTATTCACCGCAACATACGCTCCGAGAGGGGCCGTCCATCACGGTATATGCTCTAACTAAGGGACTGTTCATTATGATATGCACTCAAAGAGAAGGGTTATTCATCGACACATACGCTGAAAGAAAAAGGTTGTCCATTACGGTATATTCTCTAAGAAAGAGACCGTTCACTATGACATGCACTCGAAGAGAGGGGTCATTCATCGCGACTTACGCTCCAAAAGAGGGGACGTCATCACGGTATACGCACAAAGAAAGGGAACGTTCACCATGA
This sequence comes from Abelmoschus esculentus, assembly GCA_035048815.1. NCBI lineage: Eukaryota > Viridiplantae > Streptophyta > Magnoliopsida > Malvales > Malvaceae > Abelmoschus > Abelmoschus esculentus. The sequence goes on along the minus strand of JAUCBN010000023.1, from coordinate 12,442,396 downwards.
CATGCACTCGAAGAGAGGGGTCATTCATATCATTCATAGACATACGCTCAAAGTGAGGGGTCGTCCATCACGGGATACACCAAAAGAGAGACCGGTGATTATGAAATACGCTCAAAGAGAAGGGTCATTCACCGCGACATCGCTCAAAGAGATGGGTCGTCCATCATGATATACGCTCTAAGAAAGGACTGTTCATTATGACATGTACTCGAAGAGAGGGGTCATTCACGGTGAATACGCTCAAAGAGAGGGGTTGTCCATCACAATATACTCTCCAAGAAAATGACCATTCATTATATCATGCACTCAAAAGAGGGGTCATTCCGCTTAAAGAGAAGGGTCGTCCATCACGGTATACGGTCGAATAGAGGGATCGTTCAACAGGACATACACTCGAAGAGAGGGGTCATTCATCACGACATACGCTCAAAGACAGGGGTCGTCCATCACAGGATACGCTCAAAGAGGGGGACCGGCCACTACAACATACCTTCAAAGAAAGGGGTCATTCACCGCGACATACGCTCAAAGAGATGGGTCTTCCATAACAGTATACGCTATAAGAAAGGGACCGTTGATTATGATATGCACTCGAAGAGAGTGGACATTCATCGCGACATACGCTCAAAGAGAGGGGTTGTCCATCACGGTATACGCTCAAAGAGAGGGATCGTTCATTATGACATACACTCAAAGAGAGGGTCATTCATCGCGCAATACGCTCAAAGAGAGGGGTTGCCCATCACGGTATACTCTCAAAGATAGCGATCGTTCATTATGACATGCACTCGAAGAGAGGGCTCATTCATCGCGGCCTACGTTCAAAGAGAGGGTCGTCCATAACGGTATACGCTATAAGAAAGGGATCGTTCATTATGATATGCACTCGAAGAGAGGGGACATTCATCGCGACATACGCTCAAAGAGAGGGGTTGTCCATCACGGTATACGCTCAAAGAGAGGGATTGTTCATTATGACATACACTCAAAGAGAGGGTCATTCATCGCGCAATACGCTCAAAGAGAGGGGTTGCCCATCACGGTATACTATCAAAGATAGCGATCGTTCATTATGACATGCACTCAAAGAGAGGGCTCATTCATCGCGGCCGATGTTCAAAGAGAGGGTCGTCCATCACGGTATAAACTCTAAGAAAGAGATCGTTCATAATGACATGCACTCAACAAGAGAGATCATTCAATGCGATATGCACTTAAAGAGAGAGGTCATCCATCACGACATACACTCAAACAGAGGGATTGATATAAAATACAGTAGTATAGATGGTGGTTGTGGTGGTATGATGTTGGATTGATTTGTCCTTGGCACCCTCCTAATCGCAATTGAATAGGCAAACACCTGCAAACGAAATGAATCTCTCCGGTGAATTGATGATATGTTGTTGTCCTAGGCACCCCCCCTATCCGTAATTAGATAGGCAAACACCATAATCGGCTCTAACTCACCCTCCTAAACGCGATTGCTTAGGCAAGCGAGAGTGTAAAGATAATCTCCCTCATAAAAACTTCAAGTACTTATGTTGAAGAAGACTTCTGATAAGAAAAATAGCAAGGTGGCAACCTTGCAAATAAAATGGCCCGAGGCCAAGAGTTTTTATAACTCAGAAATTCATACTCTTCATGTGTTTACAAGAAAAGAGTTGTCCCCTTTTATAGTCTAGAGGAGATCTTAGAATTGCCTAATAGATAGCTGATCAATCCCTAAATATCAACATATTAATATCTTGATAAAATAAATCCCCTAAAATCAGCATATGTATAACTAATTAAAAGGAATCCTAAGTAATAAAATAAAATACTAATAATAATGGTCAAAGATTTATAATCCATCTTTGAATTAATTTATTTAATGTCTAATTCATCCAAAACCTTTATATATTAGCTTTTGAGATGAATCTTACAAAATCTCATAATAATCCCGTATCTAGTTTTCTGCATGCGCAATCTTCGGTAAAACAAACATATCTTGAGCTCCCGATATCCAATTGATGACGTTTCAAGATGCATTGAAAAGGTAACTGAATAACGGTCAATTTGTTAGAAAGACAACTCTGCCCATAAATGCACGGAACACAACCAAAAAGTCAGGGAAAGTTGGCTGGCTTTCCAGACTTTACCAACAGATTCATATTTATGCTCAATGTGCATTACTTTAGCCCTCTAATGCATGTATCAGGGATCGTTCAACAGGACATGTACTCGAAGAGAGGGGTTATATATCGCGACATATGCTCAAAGAGCGGGGTCGTCCATCACGACATACTCTCAAAAAGAGGGACTGTTCATCGTGACCTGCACTCTAAGAGAGGGGTCATTCATCACGATATACGCTTATAGAGAGGGTCGTCGATCACAGCATACACTCAAAGAGAGGGACCATTCATTATGGCATACTCTCGAAGAGAGCGGTCATTCACCGCGACATACGCTTAACAAGAGAGGTCGTCCACCACGGTGTACGCTCTAAAAGAGTGACCATTAACTATGACATAACCTCGAAGAGTGGGGTCATTCATCGCGACATACGCTCAAAGAGAAGGGTCGTCCATCATGGTATACGCTCTAAGAAAAGGACCATTCGTTATGACAAGCACTAGAAGAGATGGGTTATTCATTGCAATATACTCTCAAAGAGAGGGGTCGTCCATCATGGTATACGCACGATGAGAGAGACCATTCACAATGACATGCACTCAAAGAGAGGGGAAATTCATCGCGACATACGCTCAAAGAGAGAGGTCATCCACCACGGTATACACTCTAAGAATCAGATTGTTCATAATTACATGAACTCGAAGAGAGGGGTCATTCAATGCGACATACACTCAAAGGGAGGGGTCATCCATCACGACATAAGCTCAAAGAGAGCAATCGTTCAACATGACATGAACTCGAAGAGAGGGGTTACTCATCACGACATATGCTCAAAAGAGGGGCCGTCCATCACGACATAAGCTCAAAGAGAGGGATCGTTCAACATGACATGAACTCGAAGAGAGGGGTTATTCATCACGACATACGCTCAAAGAGAGGGGTCGTCCATTACGGAATACCCTTAAGGAGAGGGACCATTCAGCATGACATGCACTCGAAGAGAGTGGTCATTCATCGCGATATATGCTCAAAGAGAGGGGTCATCCACCACGACATATGCTCAAAGAGAGGGACCATTCATTATGGTATACTCTCGAAGAGAGGGGTCATTCACCGCGACATACACCTAAAGAGTGGGGTCGCTCATCACGGTATATGCTCTAAGAAAAGGATCATTCATTATGGCATACACTCGAAGAGCGGGGTTATTCAGCGTGAGATACGCTCAAGGAGAAGGGTCGTCCATCACGGTATACGCTCTAAGAATGGGACCGTTCATTATGATATACACTCAAAGAGTGGGGTCATTCACTGCGACATACGCTAAAAGAAAGGGACCGTTCATTATGACATGCACTAGAAGAGACAGGTCCTTCGTCGCGACATACACTCAAAGAGAAGGGTTATCCATCACTGTATACGCTCTAAGAATTGGATCATTCATTATGACATGCACTCGAATAGAGGGGTCATTCATCGTGACAAACGCTCAAAGAGAAGGTTCGTCCATCACGGTATACGCTCTAAGAAAGGGACCGTTCATTATGACATGCATAGAAAAGAGGAGTCATTCATTGCGACATACGTTCAAAAAGAGGTTTCCTTCATCATGGTATACGCTCAAAGAGAGGGATCGTTCACCATGACATGTACTCGAAGAGAGGGGTCATTCATCATGGTATACGCTTAAAGAGAAGGGTCTTTCATTTTGACAAACCCTCAAAGAGAGGGGTCATTCATTGCGATATACGCCAAAGAGAAGGGTCATCTATGACGGTATACGCTCTAAGAAAAGGACCGTTCATTATGACATGCACTCAAAGAGAGGGGTCGTCCACGGTTTATGCTCAAAGAGAGGGGTCATTCATGACTACATAGTCTCAAAGGGAGGGTTTGTCAGTAAAGGCATACGCTCAAAGAGAGGGGTCATTCACCGCGACATACGCTCAAAGAGAGGGGTCGTCCATCACGGTATACGCTCTATGAAAATGAATGTTCATTTTGACATGCAATCGAAGAAAGGGGACATCAATCGCGATATACGCTCAAAGAGTGGGGACGTCCATCACGGTAGACGCACAAAGAGAGGAACCATTCACCATGGCATGCACTCGAAGAGAGGTGTTATTCACCGTGACATACGCACATTGAAAAAGGTCGTCCATCACCATATACGCTCTAAGAAAGGGACCGTTCATTATGACATACACTCGAAGAGAGGGGTTATTCATCGCGATATATGCTCAAAGAGAGGGGATGTCCATCACGGTATACACTCAAAGAGAGGGACCTTTCATTTTAACATGCACTCGAGGAGAGGGCTGATTCATAGCGACATATGCTCAAAGAGATGGGTCGTCTGTCATAGCATACACTCTAAGGAAGGGATCATTACATGCACTCAAAGAGAGGGGTCATTCATCGCGACAAATGCTCAAAGAGAAGGGTCGTCCATCACGGTATATGCTCACAAAGAGGGACCCCGTTTATTATGACATGCACTCGAAGAAAGGTGTCATTTTACGTGGCATACGCTCGAAAAGAAGGGTTGTCCATCACAAAATATGCTCAAAGAGAGGGACCGTTCATTATGACATGCTCTCGAAGAGAGGAGTCATTCACCGTGGCATACCCCCAAAGAGAGGGGTCGTCCATCACAAAATACGTTCATAGAGAGAGACCGTTCATTACGACCAGCACTCGAAGAGATAGGTCATACACCGCGACATACGCTCAAAGAGAAGGGTCGTCCATCACAGTATACGCTCTAAGAATGGGACCATTCATTATGACCTACTCTAGAAGAGAGGGGTCATTCATCGCGATATACGCTCTAAGAGAGGGGTCGTCCATCATGGTATACGCTTAAGGAGAGGGACCTTTCATTGTAACATGCAATCGAAGAGAGGGGTCATTCATCGCAGGAAACGCTGAAAGAGAAGGGTCGTCCATCACGGTATACACTCTAAGAAAGGGATCATTACATGCACTCAAAGAGTGGGGTCATTCATCGCAAGAAACGCTCAAAGAGAAGGATCGTCCATCACAGTATCTACTCACAAAGAGGGACCGTTGATTATGACATGCACTCGAAGAGAGGGTCATTCACCGTGGCATACGCTCAAAGAGAGGAGTCGTCCAACACAATATACGCTCAAAGAGAGGGTCATCTATGACGGTATACGCTCTAAGAAAAGGACCGTTCATTATGACATGCACTCAAAGAGAGGGGTCGTCCACGGTTTATGCTCAAAGAGAGGGGTCATTCATGACTACATAGTCTCAAAGGGAGGGTTTGTCAGTAAAGGCATACGCTCAAAGAGAGGGGTCATTCACCGCGACATACGCTCAAAGAGAGGGGTCGTCCATCACGGTATACGCTCTATGAAAATGAATGTTCATTTTGACATGCAATCGAAGAAAGGGGACATCAATCGCGATATACGCTCAAAGAGTGGGGACGTCCATCACGGTAGACGCACAAAGAGAGGAACCATTCACCATGGCATGCACTCGAAGAGAGGTGTTATTCACCGTGACATACGCACATTGAAAAAGGTCGTCCATCACCATATACGCTCTAAGAAAGGGACCGTTCATTATGACATACACTCGAAGAGAGGGGTTATTCATCGCGATATATGCTCAAAGAGAGGGGATGTCCATCACGGTATACACTCAAAGAGAGGGACCTTTCATTTTAACATGCACTCGAGGAGAGGGCTGATTCATAGCGACATATGCTCAAAGAGATGGGTCGTCTGTCACAGCATACACTCTAAGGAAGGGATCATTACATGCACTCAAAGAGAGGGGTCATTCATCGCGACAAATGCTCAAAGAGAAGGGTCGTCCATCACGGTATATGCTCACAAAGAGGGACCCCGTTTATTATGACATGCACTCGAAGAAAGGTGTCATTTTACGTGGCATACGCTCGAAAAGAAGGGTTGTCCATCACAAAATATGCTCAAAGAGAGGGACCGTTCATTATGACATGCTCTCGAAGAGAGGAGTCATTCACCGTGGCATACCCCCAAAGAGAGGGGTCGTCCATCACAAAATACGTTCATAGAGAGAGACCGTTCATTACGACCAGCACTCGAAGAGATAGGTCACACACCGCGACATACGCTCAAAGAGAAGGGTCGTCCATCACAGTATACGCTCTAAGAATGGGACCATTCATTATGACCTACTCTAGAAGAGAGGGGTCATTCATCGCGATATACGCTCTAAGAGAGGGGTCGTCCATCATGGTATACGCTTAAGGAGAGGGACCTTTCATTGTAACATGCAATCAAAGAGAGGGGTCATTCATCGCAGGAAACGCTGAAAGAGAAGGGTCGTCCATCACGGTATACACTCTAAGAAAGGGATCATTACATGCACTCAAAGAGTGGGGTCATTCATCGCAAGAAACGCTCAAAGAGAAGGATCGTCCATCACAGTATCTACTCACAAAGAGGGACCGTTGATTATGACATGCACTCGAAGAGAGGGTCATTCACCGTGGCATACGCTCAAAGAGAGGAGTCGTCCAACACAATATACGCTCAAAGAGAGGGACCGTTCATTACGACCAGCACTCGAAGAGAGGTGCATTCACCGTGACATACGCTAAAAGGGAGGAGTTGTGCATCACGGTATACGCTCTAAGAAAGAGAATATTCATTATGATATGCACTCGAAGAGAGGAGTTATTCATCGCGAGATACACTCAAAGACAAGGGTCGTCCATTACGGTATATGCTCAAAGAGAGGGACTGTTCACCATGACATGCACTCAAAGAGAGGGGTCCTTCAATGCTACAAACACTCAAAATGAGGGGTCATCGATGACGGTATAGGCTTAAAGAGAAGGGTCTTTCATTATGACAAACCCTTAAAGAGAGGGGTCATTCATCGCGATATATGCCAAAGAGAAGGGTTATCCATCACGGTATACGCTCTAAGAAAGGGACCGTTCATTATGAGATACACTCGGAGAGAGGGGTCATTCATCGCGATGTACGCTCAAAGAGAGGGGTCGTCCATCACGGTATACACTCAAAGAGAGGGAACGTTCACCATGAATTGCACTCAAAGATAGGGGTCATTCATCGCGGTATACGGTCAAAGAGAGGGGTCGTCCATCACGGTATACGGTCAAAGAGAGGTGTCATCCATCACGAGATACACTCAAAGAGAGGGACCGGTCATTATGATATACGCTTGAATAGAACGATCACTCACCGTGACATACGCTCAATGAGAGGGGTTGTCCATCACGATTTACTCTCTGAGAAAGGAACCGTTCATAATGACATACACTTGAAGAGAGGGGTCATTCATCGCGATATACGCTCAAAGAGAGGGTTCGTCCATCATGGTATACGCTCAAAGAGAGGGTTCGTCCATCATGGTATGCGCTCAAAGAGAGGGACCTTACATTTTAACATGCACTCGAGGAGAGGGCTGATTCATCGTGACTTACGCTCAAAGAGATGGGTCGTCCACCACAGTATACACTCAAAGAAAGGGATCATTACATGCACTCGAAGAGAGGGGTCTTTCATCGCACAAACGCTCAAAGAGAAAAGTCGTCCATCATGGTATCTGCTCACAAAGAGGGACCGTTCATTATGACATACACTCGATGAAAGGGGCCATTCACCGTGGAATACGCTAAAAGAGAGGTGTCGTCCATCACAAAATATGCTCAAACAGAGGGACCGTTCATTATGACATGCACTCGAAGAGAGGAGTCATTCACCGCGACATATGCTCAAAGACCAGGATCGTATATCATGGTATACGCTCAAGGAGAGGGACCGTTCACCATGACATGCACTCAAAGAGAGGGGCCATTCATCCCGACATACGCTCAAAGAGAGGAGTCGTCCATCACGGGATACGTTAATAGAGAGGGACCATTCACCATGACATGCACTCGAAGAGAGGGGTCATTCATTACGAAAAACACTCAAGAGAGGGGATGTCCATCACGGGATACGCTCAAAGAGAGGGACTGGTCAATATGATATACGCTCGTATAGAGAGGTCATTCACCGCGACATACACAAAAGAGAGGTGTCGTCCATCACGATTTTCGCTCTTAGAAAGGAACCGTTCATTTTGACATTGACACGAAGAGAGGGGTCATTCACCGCGATATACACTCAAAGAGAAGGGTCATCCATCACGGTATACGCTCTAAGAAAGGGACGGTTCATTATGATATGAACTCGAAGGAGGGGTCATTCATCGCAACATACTCTCAAGGAGAGGGGCCGTCCATCACGGTATTCGCTCAAAGAGAGGGATCTTTCACCATGACATGCACTTGAAGAGAGGGGTCATCCATCGCGACATACGCTCAAAAAGAGGGATCCTTCATTATGACATGCCCTCGAAGAGGGGTCATTCATTGCGACCTACTCTCAAAGAGAGGGGTTGTCCATCACAGTATACACTCAAAGAGAGGGATTGTTCACCATGAAATGCAGTCGAAGATAGGAGTCATTTATCGAAACTTACGCTCTAAGAGAGGGTCATAGATCACGGTATACGCTCAAAGAGAAGGACCGTTGATTATGACATGCACTCAAAGAGACGTGTCATTCATCGCGACATACTCTCAGAGACTCCATCACGTTATACGCCGAAAGAGTGGGATTGCTCACCATGACAAGCACTTGAATAGAGGGGTTTTTATACATCGCGACATATGGTCAAAGAGAGGGGTCATCCATCACGATATACGCTCAAAGAGAGGGACCATTCATTATGACATATGCTAGAAGAGAGGGGTCATTCACCGCGTCATACGCTCAAAGAGAGGTGTCGTCCATCACGGTATACGCTCTAAGAATGGGATTGTTCATTATGAAAAGCACTCAAAGGGAGAGGTCAATCATCGCGACATACACTCAAAGAGAAGGGTCGTCCATCAAGGTATATTCTCAAAGAAAGGGACTGTATATTATGACATGCACTTGAAGAGAGGGGTCATTCATCACGACGTACGTTCAAAGAGAGGGGTCGTCTAGCATGGTATACGCTCTAAGAGAGGGATCGCTCACAATGACATGCACTAAAAGAGGGGGGTCATTCAGGTCGAGACATATGCTCAAAGAAAGGGGTAGTTTATCACGGGATACAATCAAAGAGAGGGACCGATTATTACAACAAACTCTCGAAGGGAGGGGTCATTCACCGCAACATACCCTCAAAGAGAGGGATCGTACATCGCGATATACACTCAAAGTATGGTACCGTTCATTATGACATGCACTCGAAGAGAAGGGTCATTCATCGCGACATATGCACAACGAGAAGGGTCGTCCATCACGGTATACGCTCTAAGAAAGAGACCGTTCATTATTACAAGCACTCGAAGAGAGTGGTCATTCAACGCGACATACACTCAAAGGGAGGGGTCATCCATCACGACACACGCTCAAAGAGAGGGAACGGTCATTATGAAATACGCTCGAAGAGAGGGGTCATTCACTGTGACATATGCTCAAAGAGAGGGGTCATCCATCACGGAATACGCTCAAAGAAAACGATCATTCATTATGAAATTCTCTCGGAGAGAGGGGTCATTTACCGTGACATACGCTCAGCGAGAGGGGTCGTCCATCATGGTATACGCTCCAAGAAAGGGACCGTTCATTATGACGTGCACTCGAAGAGAGGGGTCACTTATCGCGATATACGCTCAAAGAGAGGGGTCGTCCATCACAGTATATGCTCAAAGAGAGGGATTGTTCCCCTTGACATGGACTCGAAGAGAGGGGTCCTTCATTGCGACATACACTCAAAAAGAGGGGTTATCGACAATGGTATACTCTTAAAGAGAAGGGTCTTTCATTATGACAAACCCTCAAAGAGAGGGGTCATTCATCGTAATATACGCCAAAGAGAAGGGTCATCCATCACGGTATACGCTCTAAGAAAGGGACCGTTCATTATGACATAAACTCAAAGAGAGGGGTCATTCATCACGGCCTACGATCAAATGGAGGGGTCGTCCATGGTTTACGCTTAAAGAGAGGAACCGTTCACAATGTCATGCTCAAAGAGAGGGGTCATTCATCGCGACATAGTCTTAAAGGGTGCGTTTGTCTGTAACGAAATACGCTCAAAGAGAGGGGTCATTCACCACGATATATGCTCAAAGAGAGGGGTCGTCCATCACGGTATACGCTCTACGAAAGTGAACGTTCATTGTGACATGCAATCGAAGATAGGGGTCATCAATCGCGATATACGCTCAAAGAGAGGGGGCGTCCATCACGGTAGACGTACAAAGAGAGGAACCATTCCCCATGACATGCACTCGAGGAGAGGTGCTATTCATCGCGACATACGCACATTGAGAAAGGTGATCCATCACTATATATGCTCTAAGAAAGGGACCGTTCATTATGACATACACTCGAAGAGAGGGGTCATTCATCGCGATATACGCTCAAAGAGAGGGGTCGTCCATCACAGTATACGCTCAAAGAGAGAGACCTTTCATTTTAACATGCACTCGAGGAGAGGGCTGATTCATCGCGACATAGGCTCAAAGAGATGGGTCTTCCATCACAGTATACACTCTAAGAATGGGATCATTGCATGCACTCAAAGAGAGTGGTCATTCATCGTGACAAACGCTCAAAGAGAAGGGCCGTCCATCACGGTATCCGCTAACAAAGAGGGACTGTTCATTATGACATGCACTCGAAGAGAGAGGTCATTCACTGTGGCATATACTCAAAGAGAGGGGTCGTCCATCACAAAATACGCTCAAAGAGAGGGATCGTTCATTACGAGCAGCACTCGAAGATTGGGGTCATTCATAGTGACATACGCTCGAAGAGAAGGGTCATCCATCACAGTATACGCTTTAAGAAAGGGACCATTCACTATGACCTACTCTCGAAGAGAGGGGTCATTCATCGCGATATACGCTCAAAGAGAGGGGTCGTCCATCATGGTATTCTCTCAAAGAGAGGGACCTTTCATTGTAACATGCAATCGAAGAGAGGGCACATTCATCGCGACATGCGCTCAAAGAGATGTGTTGTCCATTACGGTATACACTCTAAGAAAAGGATCATTACATGCACTCAACGCGAGGGATCATTCACCGAAGAGAGGCATCATTCACCGCGACATACGCTCAAAAAGAGGGGTCGTCCATCACAGTATGCGCTCTAAGAAAGGGACCGTTCATTATTACATGCATTCGTAGAGAGGGGTCATTCATCGCGATATACGCTCAAAGAGAAGGATTATCCATCACGGTATCTGCTCAAAGATAGGGATCGTTCACCATGACATGCACTATAATAGAGGGGTCATTCATCGCGACATACGCTGAAAGAGAGGGGTTGTCCATCACGGTATACGCTCAAAGAGAGGAACCGTTCATTATGACATGTACTCGAAGAGAGGGGTCATTCACCACGACATACACTCAAAGAGAGGAGTCGTCTATCACGGTATACGCTCTTACATTGTTATCGTTCATTATGACATGCACTCGAGGAGAGGGGTCATTCATCGCGACATACGCTTAAAGTGAGGGCTCGTCCATCATGGCGCATATGCTCAAAAAAGGGGTCGTTTATTATGACATACTCTAAAAGTGAGGGGTCATTCATCGCGACATACGCTAAAAGAGAGGGGTCGTCCATCACGGTATACGCTAAAAGAGAGGGACCCGTTAATTATGACATACGCTTGAATAGAGGGGTCTGTCACTGCAACATACGCTCAAGTAAAGGTGATGTCCGTCACGGTATACGCTCTAGGAAAGGGATTGTTCATTATGACATGCACTCGAACAGAAGGGTCATTGATCGCGACATACTCTCAACGGGAAGGGTCATCCATCACGGTATGCACTCAAAGAGAGGGGTTGTTCAGCATGACATGCACTCAAAGAGAAGGGTCATTCATCTCGACATACGCTCAAAGAGAGGGGTCCTCCATCACGGTATACGCTCAAAGAGAGGGCCCGTTCACCATGAATTGCAATCAAAGATAGGGGGCCATTCATCACGACATACGCTCAAAGAGAGGGGTCATCCATCACGGTATACGCTCAAAGAGAGGGACAATTCACCATGACATGCACTCAAAGATAGGTGTCATTCATCATGACAAATGCTCAAAGAGAGCGGTCGTCCATCACGAGATACGCTCAAAGAGAGGGACCGGTCATTATGACATACGCTCGAATAGAGCAGTCATTCACCACGACATATGCTCATTGAGAGGGGTTGTCCATCACGATTTACGCTCTAAGAAAGGAACCATTCGTTATGACATGCACTGGAAGAGAGGGGTCGTCCATCATGCCATAAGCTCAAAGAGAGGGAACGTTTATTATGGAATGCGCTTGAAGAGAGGGGTCATTCATCGCGGTATACGCTCAGAGAGAGGGATCATCCATCATGGTATACGCTCTAAGAAAGGGACTGTTCATTATGACATGCACCCAAAAAGAGGGGTCATTCATCGCGGTATACGCTCAGAGAGAGGGGTCACCCATCACGGGATATGCTCTAAGAAAGGGACCGATTATTATGACATGCACTCGAAGAGAGGGGTCATTCATCGCGACATACGCTAAAAGCGAATGATCGTCTATCACGGTATTCACTCAAAGAGAGGGATCTTTCACCATGACATGCACTCGAAGAGAGGGTCATTCATCGCGACATACGCTCAAAAAGAAGTGTCTCGATCACGGTATTCGATCAATGAGTGCGACCATTTATTATGACATTCCCTCGAAGAGAGGGGTAATTCATTGCGACATACGCTCAAAGAGAGGGGTCGGCCATCATAGTATACGCTAAAAGAGAGGGATTGTTCACCATGAAATGCACTCAAAGAGAGGGGTCATTCATCGCAACGTAGGCTCAAAGAGAGGATCGTCGATCACGGTATATGCTCAAAGAGAGGGATCATTGATTATGACATGCACTCAAAGAGAGGTTTCATTCATCGCAGCATACTCTCAATGAGATGGGTCATCTATCACGGTATACACTCTAAGGGATTATTTATTACGACATGCACTCGAAGAGAGGGGTCATTCATCGTGACATACGCTCAAAGAGAGGGGTCATTCACAACAACATATGGAAAAAGAGAGGGGTCGTCGATCATGGTATATGTTCTAAGAAGGGGACCGTTCAGTATGACATGCACTCGAAGAGAGGGGTCATTCACCGCGACATACGCTCAAAAAGAGAGGAACCGTTCATTATGACATGCACTCAAAGAAAGGGGTCATTCACCGCGACATACGGTCAAAAAGAGGGGTCGTCCATCACGGATACGCTCAAAGAGAGGGACCGTTCACCATGAATTGCACTCAAAGATAGGGGCCATTCAGCGCAACATACGCTCAAAGAGAGGGGTCGTCTATCACAGTATACGCTAAAAGAGAGGGACAATTCACCATGACATGCACTCGAAGAAAGGGGTCATCCATCATGACAAATGCTCAAAGAGAGGTGTCGTCCATCACGAGATACGCTCAAAGAGAGGGACCGAACATTATGACATACGCTCGAATAGAGCGGTCATTCACCGCGACATACGTTCAACGAGAGGGGTTGTCTATGACGATTTACTCTCTAAGAAAGGAACCGTTCATTATGACGTACACTTGAAGAGAGGGGTCATTCATTGCGATATAAGCTCAAAAAGAGGGGTCGTCCTTCACGGTATACGCTCAAAGATAGGGACCTTTCATTTTAACATGCACTCGAGGAGAGGGCTGATTCACCGCGACATACGCTCAAAGAGATGGGTCGTCCATGATAGTATACACTCTAAGAAAGGGATCATTACATGCACTCAAAGAGAGGGGTCATTCATCGCGACAAACGCTCAAAGAGAAGGGTCGTCCATAACGGTATCCGCTCACAAAGTGGGACCGTTCATTATGGCATGCACTCGAAGAAAGGGGTCATTCACCGTGGCATAAGCTCAAAGAGAGGGGTCGTCCATCACAAATATGCTCAAAGAGAGGAACCGTTCATTATGACATGCACTCGAAGAGAGGAGTTATGCACCGCGACATATGCATAAACGCAAGGGGTCGTATAGCATGGTATACACTCAAGGAGAGGGACCGTTCACCATGACATGCACTCAAAGAGAGGAGCTATTCATCGCGGCATACGCTCAAAGAGAGGGGACATCCATCACGGTAGACGCATAAAGAGAGGAACCATTCACCATGACATGCACACGAAGAGAGGTGTTATTCACCGCGACATACACACATTGAGAAAGGTCGTCCATCACTATATACGCTCTAAGAAAGGGACCGTTCATTATGACATGCACTCGAAGAGAGGGGTCATTCATCGCGATATACACTCAAAGAGAGGGATCGTCCATCACGGTATACGCTCAAAGAGAGGGACCTTTCATTTTAACTTGCACCCGAGGAGAGGACTGATTCATCGCGACATACGCTCAAAGAGATGCGTCGTCCATCACAGTATACACTATAAGAAAGTGATCCTTACATGCACTCAAGGAGAGGGATCATTAATCGCGACAAACGCTCAAAGAGAAGGGTCGTCCATCACGGTATCTGCTCACAAAGAGGGATCGTTCATTATGTCATGCACTCAAAGAGAGGGGTCATTCACTGTGGCTTACGCTCAAAGACAGGGGTCGTCCATCACAAAATACGCTTAAAGAGAGGGACCATTCATCACGACCAACACTCGAATAGAGGGTTCATTCACCGTGATATACGCTAAAAGAGAAGGGTCGTCCATCACGGTATACACGCTCAGAAAGGGACCATTCATTATGTTCTACTCTCGATGAGAGGGGTTATTCACCGCGACATATGCTCAAAGAAAAAGGTCATCCATCACGATATATGCTCTAAGAAAAGGACTGTTAATTATGACATGCACTAGAAGAGAACGATTGTTCACCAGGACATAAAGTCGAAGACAGGAATCATTTATCACGACTTATGCTCAAAGAGAGTGATCGTCGAAAACAGCATACGCTCAAAGAGAGGGGTCGTCCATCATGACATACACTCAAAGAGAGGGGTCGTCCATCACGGTAAACGCTCAAAGAGAGGGACCGTTCACCATGAATTGCACTCAAAGATAGGGGCTATTCATCGCGACATACGCTCAAAGAGAGGGGTCGTCCATCACGGTATACGCTCAAAGAGCGGGATAATTCACCATGACATGCACTCGAAGAGAGGGGTCCTTCATCATGACAAATGCACAAAAAGAGTGGTTGTCCATCACGAGATACGCTCAAAGAGAGAGACCGGTCAATATAACATACGCTCGAATTGGGAGGTCATTCACCGCGACATACGCTCAATGAGAGGGGTTGTCCATCACGATTTACGCTCTAAGAAAGGAACCATTCGTTATAACTTGCACTGGAAGAGAGGGGTCATTCACTGCGACATACGCTCAAAGAGGGGGATCGTCCATCATGGATATGCTCAAAGAGAGGGACCGTTCACCATGAATTGCACTCAAAGATAGGGGCCATTCATCGCGACATACGCTCAAAGAGAGGGGTCGTCAATCATGGTATACGCTCAAAGAGAGGGACAATTCACCATGACATGCACTCGAAGAAAGGGGTCATTCATCCCGACATACGTTCAAAGAGAGGGGTCGTCAATCACCGTATACGCTCAAAGAGAGGGACAATTCACCATGACATACACTCGAAGAAAGGGGTCATTCATCATGACAAATGCTTAAAGAGAGCGGTCGTCCATCACTAGATACGCTCAATGAGAGGGACCGATCATTATGACATACGCACGAATAGAGCGGTCATTCACCGCGACATACGCTCAAACAGAGGGGTTGTCCATCACGATTTACGCTCTAAGAAAGGAAACATTCATTATGACATGCACTGGAAGTGAGGGGTCATTTAACACGACATAAGCTCAAAGAGAGGGGCCGTCCATCACGCCATACGCTTAAAGAGAGGGAACATTCATTATGGAATACGCCTGAAGAGAGTGGTCATTCATCGCGGTATACGCTCAGAGAGAGGGTTCATCCATCACGGTACACGCTCTAAGAAAGGCACTGTTCATTATGACATGCACCCAAAAAGAGGGGTCATTCATCGTGATATACGCTTAGAGAGAGGGGTCATCCATCACGCTATACTCTCTAAGAAAGGGACCGATCATTATGATATGCACTCGAAGAGAGGGGTCATTCATAGAGACATATACTAAAAGCGAGGGGTCATCCATCACGGTATTCACTTAAAGAGAGGGATCTTTCACCATCACGGTATCTGCTCACAAAGTGGGACCGTTCATTATGGCAAGCATTCGAAGAAATGGGTCATTCACCGTGGCATACGCTCAAAGAGAGGGTTCGTCTATCACAAAATACGCTCAAAGAGAGGAGCCATTCATTATGACATGCACTTGAAGAGTGGAGTCATTCACCGCGACATATGCGTAAACACAAGGGGTCGTATATCATGGTATACGCTAAAGGAGAGGGACCGTTCACCATGACATGCACTCAAAGAGAGGGCCATTCATCGCGACATACGCTCAAAAAGAGGAGTCATCCATCACGGGATACGCTCATAGAGAGGGACCGTTCACCTTGACATGCACTCGAAGTGAGGGGTCATTCCTTACGAAAAATACTCAAAGAGAGGGGATGTCCATCATGGGATATGTTCAAAGAGAGGGACCGATTATTATGACATACGCTCGTATAGAGCGGTCATTCACCGCGACATACGCAAAAGAGAGGGATCGTCCATCATGATTTACGCTTTTAGAAAGGAACCGTTATTTATGACATACACTCGAAGAGAGGGGTCATTCACCGCGACATACACTCAAAGAGAGGGTCATCCATCACGGTATACGCTCTAAGAAAGGGACAGTTCATTATGACATGAACTCGAAAAGTGGGGTCATTCATCGCGACATACGCTCAAAGAGAGGGGTCGTCCATCACGGTATTCGCTCAAAGAGATGGATCTTTCACAATGACATGCACTTGAAGAGAGAGGCAATCCATCGCGACATACACTCAAAAAGAGGGGTCTCGATCACGGTATACACTCAAAGAACCCTTCATTATGACATGCCCTCGAAGAGGGGTCAATCATTGCAACCTACGCTCAAAGAGAGGGGTCATCCATTACAGTATACACTCAAAGAGAGAGAGTCTTCACCATGAAATACACTCGAAGAGAGGAGTCATTTATTGTAATGTACGCTCAAAGAGAGGGTCATCGATCACGGTATATGCTTAAAGAGAGGGACCGTTGATTATGACATTCACTCAAAGAGACGTGTCATTGATCGCGACATACTCTCAAAGTGTCCATCATGATATACGCCCAAAGAGTGGGACTGCTCACCATGACATGCAGTCGAATAGAGGGGGTTTTATTCATCGCGGCATACGGTCAAAGAGAGGGGTCGTCCATCACGGTATACGCTCAAAGAGAGGGATCATTCATTATGACATATGCTAGAAGAGAGGGGTCATTCATCGCGTCATACGCTCAAAGAGAGGTGTCGTCCATCACGGTATACGCTCTAAGAAAGGGATTGTTCATTATGTCAAGCACTCAAAGAGAGGGATCAATCATCGCGACATACGCTCAAAGAGAAGGGTCCTCCATCAGGGTATACGCTCTAAGAAAGGGACTGTTTATTATGACATGCACTTGAAGAGAGGGGTCATTCATCTCGATGTACGTTTAAAGAGAGGGGTCGTCCATAGTGGTATACGCTCAAAGAGAGGGATCGTTCACCATGATATGCAATAAAAGAGGGGCCATTCACATCAAGATATATTCTCAAAGAATGGGGTCGTCTATCATGGGATACAATCAAAGAAAGGGACCAGTTATTACGACAAACTCTCGAAGGGAGGGGTCATTCACCGCAACATACCCTCAAAGAGAGGGGTCGTACATCGCGATATACGCTCAAAGTATGGTACCGTTCATTATGACATGCACTCGAGGAGAAGGGTCATTCATCGCGACATACGCACAATGAGAAGGGTCGTCTATCACGGTATACGCTCTAAGAAAGAGACCGTTCATTATAACACGCACTCGAAGAGAGGGGTCATTCATCGCGACATACATTGAAAGAGAGGGGTCACCCATCACGACATACGCTCAAAGAAAGGGGTCATTCAACGCGACATACACTCAAAGAGAGGGGTCACCCATCACGACATACGCTCAAAAAGAGGGAACGTTCATTAAGAAATACGCTCGAAGAGAGGGGCAATTCACTGTAACATACGCTCAAAAAGAGGGGTCATCCATCACGGTATACGCTCAAAGAAAAGGACTTTTCATTATGAAATTCTCTCGAAGAGAGGGGTTATTGACCGCGACATACGCTCAGCGAGAGGGGTCGTCCATCACGGTATACGCTCTAAGAAAGGGACCGTTCATTATGACATGCACTCGAAGAGAGGGGTCATTAATCGCGATATACGCTCAAAGAGAGGGGTCGTCCATCCCGGTATACACTCAAAGAGAGGGACCTTTCATTGTAACATGCACTTGAAGAGAGGGCTCATTCATCGCGACATACGCTCAAAAAGATGAGTCATCCATCACAGTATACCCTCTAAGGAAGGGATCTATACATGCACTTAAAGAGAGGGGTCATTCATCGCGTGAAACGATCAAAGAGAAGGGTCGTCCATCACGATATCTGCTCACGAAGAGGGACCGTTCATTATGACATGCACTCGAAGAAAGGGGGGGTCATTTATCGTGACATACGCTCAAGGAGAGGGGTCGTCCATCATAGTATACGCTTAAAGAGAGGAACCGTTCATTATGACATGCACTCGAAGAAATGGGTCATTCACCGCGATATACGCTCAAAGAGAGGGGACATCCATCACGGTATACGCTCAAATAGAGGGACCGTTCACCATGTATTACACTCAAAGATAGGGGCCATTCTTCGCGACATACGCTCAAAGAGAGGGGTCGTCCATCATGGTATTCGCTCAAAGAGCGGGACAATTCACCATGACATGCACTCGAAGAATGGGGTTATTCATCATGACAAACTCTCAAAGAGAGCGGTCGTCCATCATGAGATACGCTCAAAGAGAGGGACCAGTCATTATGACATACGCTCTAAGAAAGGAACCATTCGTTATGACATGCACTGGAAGAGAGGGGTCATTCAACGCGACATACGCTTAAAGAGAGGGGTCGTCCATCACGCCATACGCTCAAAGAGAGGGAACGTTCATTATGGAGTACGTTTGAAGAGAGGGGTCATTCATCGCGATATACGCTCAAAAAGAGGTGTCTCGATCACGGTATTCTCTCAAAGAGAGGGACCATTTATTATTACATTCCCTCGAAGAGAGGGTAATTCATTGCGACATATGCTCAAAGAGAGGGGTCTGGAGACACAGTATACGCTAAAAGAGATGGACTGTTCACCCTGAAATGCACTCAAAGAGAGGGGTCATTCATCGCAACGTACGCTCAAAGAGAGGATCATCGATCACGGTATATGCTCAATGAGAGGGATCATTGATTATGACATGCACTCAAAGAGAGGCGTCATTCATCGCGACATACTCTCAGAGAGAGGGGTCATCCATCACGGTATACGCTCTAAGAAAGAGACTATTTATTACGACATGCACTCAAAGAGAGGGGTCATTCATCGCGACAAACGCTCAAGGAGAGGGGTCATTCACAACTATGTATGCACAAAAAGAGGGGTCATCGATCACGGTATATATTCTAAGAAGGGGACCATTCATTATGACATGTACTCGAAGAGAGGGGTCATTCACCGCGACATACGCTCAAAAGGGAGGAACCGTTCATTATGACATGCACTCGAAGAAAGGGGTTCATTCACCGCAACATACGCTCAATGAGAGGGGTCGTCCGTCACAGATACACTCAAAGAGAGGGGTCGTTCACCATGAATTGCACTAAAAGATAGTGGCCATTTGCGACATACGCTCAAAGAGAGGGGTCGTCCATCATGGTATACACTCAAAGAGAGGGACAATTCACCATTACATGCACTCGAATAAAGGGGTCATTCATCATGACAAATGCTCAAAGAGTGGTGTCGTCCAACACGAGATACACTGAAAGAGAGGGACCGGTCATTATGACCTACGCTCGAATAGAGCGGTCATTCCCCGCGATGTACGCTCAATGAAAGGGGTTGTCCATCACGATTTACTCTCTAAGAAAGGAACCGTTCATTACAACATACACTCGAAGAGAGGGGTCATTCATCGCGATATACACTCAAAGAGAGGGATCGTCCATCACGGTATACGCTCAATGATATTAGGGATTCGTTGCTTCAAAAACAACGATCCTTGTTTGAAACGGATCTAGGATTTGACACAACATTATGGATGTTAGAATGATGTTAAAACAATAAGAAAACAAAGAAAAAAAAACTGAAACAAAGAAGAAAAGGGATGAAGGAATTCTGGCAGTTTCTGGAGGTTAATGAAGATGAAATGCTCCGAAGGCTTTCATGGAAGCATTAAAACGTCCAAAATGGCAGAATTGGATATTTAAGTTGTTGGGAAATAACGACGTTGAACTCGAAAGAACCCGAACAATATACTGAGCGGACCCGAATCGAATACGTTCTTCGTCAACGGACTTGGACCCTCTAGATAGCGATTTAGGAACCCGAAGTATCAAGGATTTGACACACTCAAACAAAGTCTGAATTTTTCAAGAAAAGTTCAATGAAGAACTGAAATTGAGAGAAAATCTCACAAGTGATTTTATTCATAAAATATCTACCCTTGTCTTTACAAAATTAAGTAAATATATAGGAATAAAGGAGAAGTTGGCCAAATTTGAATTTGTGGCCTTAATTCAAACGAAAATTAAAATTTAAATGCTCAAATAACTTCTCCTAGGCTCCTAATATCCTTAGCCACATGTTTTGGCACTTAAAACACATTAAACATGTGTTTAATGTTTGAATTTGAATAAGAAACCACTCATTCTTATCCAATGTTGCTGATTGGTCTTCAAAGCAAGGGCCTTGTTTGGCTTGCTTGCTTTTGGACGCCCAAACTTGTGGAAAAGGGTGCTATGTGGGCCCCACATGCATGGCACATGCGTAGGACACCTGCTCTTCGTGTACGATAGGTTTCAGCTGCTGTAGGTCACTTCAACTTGAGTTGAGTTGAGATGGAAATGGAGATGAGCTGAAACGAACTAGCTAAGAGTGTTAGGAGCTAAATGGAGCTGGGAGCTAAGCCTCTAAGCTGCCCCGAGCTAAGGTGAGCTGCGTGCACACCATTGAGCTTCTTCTGAGCTAAATATAATCCACTTGAGCTGGTATTGAACTGCATATGCTCTCTTGAGCTGGAGATGAACTAGGTATGCCCACTTGAGCTAAGGTTCTCCTAAGTACCTATATTAGAACAAGGCAAACACATCTAAAAAGCCTTGTAGTCTTATTTTAACCACACAAACACACTTAAAACCAAATGCAAACATAATTAACATAGTATATACATAAGTAAACACACATACTAATATATATACCTAAACATGTCATATATCAGCATGCAACACATTATAAACAACATATTCTAAGGCATAAACATTCTCAAATGAATCTGAAATGTTAGCACAAGTAAGGAAAAGAGTTTCCCTGTATTTCTTTGCCTTAGAACGTGTGATAGGTCCTGATGGTAAGACCTCCGGATCAACCTGTTGAACTTGACATGATGTGCTCACATCACTCAAAGATAGGGACCTTTCATTTTAACATGCACTCGAGGAGAGGGCTGATTCATCGCGACATACGCTCAAAGAGATGGGTAGTCCATCACAGTAAACACTCTAAGAAAGGGATCATTAATGCACTCAAGGAGAAGGGTCATTCATCGCGACAAACGCTCAAAGAGAAGAGTCGTCCATCATAGTATCTGCTCACAAAGAGGGACCGTTCATTATGGCATGCACTCGAAGAAAGGGGCCATTCACCGTGGCATACGCTCAAAGAGATGGGTCGTCCACCACAGTATACACTCAAAGAAAGGGATCATTACATGCACTCGAAGAGAGGGGTCTTTCATCGCACAAACGCTCAAAGAGAAAAGTCGTCCATCATGGTATCTGCTCACAAAGAGGGACCGTTCATTATGACATACACTCGATGAAAGGGGCCATTCACCGTGGCATACGCTCAAAGAGAGGGGTCGTCCATCAAAAAATACTCTCAAAGAGAGGAACCGTTCATTATGACATGTACTCGAAGAGAGGAGTCATTCACCGCGACATATGCTCAAACACAAGGGGTCATATATCATGGTATACGCTCAGGGAGAGGGACCGTTTACCATGACATGAACTCAAAGAGAGGGGTCATTCATTACAAAAAAACACTCAAAAAGAGGGGATGTCCATCACGGGATACTCTCAAAGAGAGGGACCGGTTATTATGACATACGCTCGTATAGAGCGGTCATTCCCCGCGACATACGCAAAAGAGAGGGGTCGTCCATCACGATTTACGCTTTTAGAAAGGAACCGTTCATTATGACATTGACACGAAGAGAGGGGTCATTCACCGTGTCATACACTCAAAGAGAGGGGTCATCCATCACGGTATACGCTCTAAGAAAGGGATGATTCATTATGACATGAACTCGAAAAGAGGGGTCATTCATCGCGACATACGCTCAAAGAGGGGGGTCGTCCATCACGGTATTCGCTTAAGGAGAGGGAACTTTCACCATGACATGCACTTGAAGAGAGGGGTCATCCATCGCGATATACGCTCAAAAAAAGAGGGGTCAATCACCGCGTCATACGCTCAAAGAGAGGGACCATTCATTATGACATATGCTAGAAGAGAGGGGCCAATCACCGCGTCATACGCTCAAAGAGAGGTGTCGTCCAACACGGTATACGCTCTAAGAAAGGTATGGTTCATTATGACAAGCACTCAAAGAGAGGGGCCAATCATCGCAACATACGCTCAAAGAAAGGGACTGTTTATTATACATGCACTTTAAGAGATGGGTCATTCATCACGACGTACGTTCAAAGAGAGGGGTCGTCCATCATGGTCTATGCTCAAAGAGAGGGATCGTTCACCATGACATGCACTAAAAGAGAGGGGTCATTCACATCAAGATATATGCTCAAAGAAAGTTTCGTCCATCACGGGATACAATCAAAGAGAGGGACCAGTGATTCCGACAAACTCTCGAAGGGAGGGTCATTCACCGCAACATACCCTCAAAGAGAGGGATCGTACATCGCAATATACGCTCAAAGTATGGTACCATTCATTATGACATGCACTCGAAGAGAAGAGTCATTCATCGCGACATATGCACAATGAGAAGGGTCGTCCATCACGGTATACGCTCTAAGAAAGAGACCGTTCATTATGACATGCACTCAAAGAGAGGGGTCATTCAACGCGACATACACTCAAAGAGAGGGGTCATCCATCACGACATACGCTCAAAGAGAGGGAACATTCATTATGAAATACGCTCGAAGAGAGGGGTCATTCACTGTGACATACGCTCAAAGAGAGGAGTCATCCATCACGGTATACGCTCAAAGAAAAGGACTGTTCATTATGAAATTCTCTCGAAGAGAGAGGTCAATTACCGCGACATACGCTTAGCGAGAGGGGTCGTCCATCACGGTATACGCTATAAGAAAGAGACCATTCATTATGACATGCACTCGAAGAGAGGGGTCATTCATCGCGATATACGCTCAAAGAGAGGGGTCGTCCATCACGGTATATGCTCAAAGAGAGGGACCTTTCATTGTAACATGCGCACTCGAATAGAGGGCTCATTCATCGCGACATACGCTCAAAGAGATGGGTTGTCCATCACGGTATACACTCTAAGAAAGGGATCAATACATGCACTCAAAGAGAGGGGTCATTCATCGCGACAAACAATCAAAGAGAAGGATCATCCATCACGGTATCTACTCACAAAGAGGGACCGTTCATTATGACATGCACTCGAAGAGAGGGGTCATTCAACATGGCATACGCTCAATGAGAGGGGTCATCCATCACAATATACGCTCAAAGAGAGGGATCGTTCTTTACTACCAGCACTCGAAGAGAGGGGTCATTCACCGCGACATACGTTCAAAGAGATGGGTCGTCCATCTCGATATACGCTCTAAGAAAGGGAACATTCATTATGACCTATTCTCGATGAGAGGGGTCATTCAACGTGACATATGCTCAAAGAGAAGGGTCGTCCATCACGGTATCCGCTCATAAAGAGGGACCGTTCATTTTGACATACACTCAAAGAGAGGGATCATTTACCGTGGCATACGCTCAAAGAGAGGGGTCTTTATTCATCGCGACATACTCTCAAAGAGTCCATCACGATATACACCCAAAGAGTGGGACTGCTAATCATGACATGCACTCGAATAGAGGGGGGTTTATTCATCGCGACATACGGTCAAAGAGAGGTGTCGTCCATCACAGTATACGCTCAGAGAGAGGGAACATTCATTATGACATATGCTAGAAGAGAGTGGTCATTCACCGCGTCATACGCTCAAAGAGAGGTGTCGTCCATCATGGTATACGCTCTAAGAAAGGGATTGTTCATTATGACAAGCACTCAAAGAGAGGGGTCAATCATCGCGACATACGCTCAAAGAGAATGGTCGTCTATCAGGGTATACGCTCTAAGAAAGGGACTGTTTATTATGACATGCACTTGAAGAGAGGGGTCATTCATCACGACGTACGTTCAAAGAGAGGGGTCGTCCATCATGTTATACGCGCAAAGAGAGGGATCGTTCATCATGACATGCACTAAAAGAGAGGGGTCATTCACATCGAGACATATGCTCAAAGAAAGTGGTCGTCCATCACGGGATACAATCATAGAGAGAGACCGATTATTATGACAAACTTTCGAAGGGAGGGGTCATTCACCGCAACATACCCTCAAAGAGAGGGGTCGTACATCAAGATATACGCTCAAAGAATGGTACTGTTCATTATGATATGCACTGGAAGAGAAGGGTCATTCATCGCGACGTATGCACAATGAGAAGGGGCGTCCATCACGGTATACACTCTAAGAAAGAGATCGTTCATTATTACAAGCACTCGAAGAGAGTGGTCATTCAACGCGACATACACTCAAAGAGAGGGGTCATCCATCACGACATACGCTCAAAGAGAGCGAATGTTCATTATTAAATACGCTCGAAGAGAAGGGTTATTAACTGTGACATATGCTCAAAGAGAGGGGTCATCCATCACGGAATACGCTCAAAGAAAAGGACCGTTCATTATGAAATTCTCTCGAAGAGAGGGGTCATTTACCGCGACATACGCTCTGCGAGAGGAGTCATCCATCACGGTATACGCTCTAAGAAAGGGACCATTCATAACGAAATACGCTCGAAGAGAGGGGTCAGTCACTATGACATACACTCAAAGAGAAGGTTCATCCATCACGGTATACGCTCTAAGAAAGGGGTCGTTTATTATGACATGCACTCGAAGAGTGGAGTCATTCATCGCGACATACGCTCAAAGAGTATGGTCGTCTGTCACGGTATACGCACTAAGAAAGGGACTATTAATTATGACATACACTCAAAGAGAGGGATCAGTCATCGCGACATATGCTCAAAGAGAGGGACCGTTCACCACGAAATGCACTCAAAGAGAGGGATTTTTCTTCGCGACATATGCTCAAAGAGAGGGATCGTCCATCATGGGATACGCTCAAAGAGAGGGACAGGTCATTACGACATACTCTAGAAGTGAGGGGTCATTCACCACGACATACTCTCAAAGAGAGGGGTCGTCCATAACAGTATACGCTCTATAAAAGAGACTGTTCATTATGACATGCACTCGATGAGAGGGGTCCATTCATCGCGACATACACTCAAAGAGAGGGTTCATCCATCACAGCAAACGCTCAAAGAGAGGGACCGTTCATTATGAAATATGCTCAAAGAGAGGGGTCAGCCATCACGGTATACGCTCTAAGAAAGGGATCGTTCATTACAAAATACGCTCGAAGAGAGGGGTCATTCATATCCACATATGCTTAAAGAGAGGGTCATCCATCACGTCATACGCTCAAAGAGAGGGATTGTTCATTATGAAATACGCTCGAAGAGAGGGATCATTCACCGCGACATAGGCTCAAAGAGAGGGGTCATCCATCACAGTATACAGTCCAAGAAAAGGACCATTCATTATGAAGTACGCTCGAAGAGAGGGGTCATTCACCGCAACATACACTCAAAGAGTAGGTTCATTCATCACGTTATACGCTTTAAGAAAGGGACATGCACTTGAAGAGAGGGTTCATTCATCGCGACATACGCTCAAAGATAAGGGTCGTCCATCACGGTATACGCACTAAGAAAGGGACTGTTAATTATGACATGCACTCAAAGAGAGGGGTCATTCATCACGACATACGTTCAGGAAGAGGGGTCGTCCATCACGGTATACGCTCAAAGAGAATGACCATTCACCATGATATGCACTCAAAGAGAGGGGGCATTCATCGCGACATACGCTCAAAGAGAGAGATCATCCATCACTGGATGCGCTCAAAGAGAGGGACCGTTCACTACGACACACTCTCGGAGAGAGGGGTCATTCACCGCGACATACGCTCAAAGAGAAGGGTCGTCCATCACTGTATACGCTCAAAGAAAGGGACCCTTCATTATGACATGCACTCCATTGGAGGGGACATTCATCGCGACATACACACAATGAGAAAGCTCGTTGAAGCGACCTTTTTCAGGTTGAAAGATGGAAAACGGAAAATTAGTTTGAAAAGTATTAAGGAGACAAGATCTTTGGTGGTATTGATTTAATACCCTTCGAAAATGTTATTTAAAAAATATAAATTCTTTTGAAAAAATAAATTTGGAGCCGCCATCGGTCACTAAGGTAGACCGAACACCTTAAAAGGAAAATCAAAGATTTATTTTGAAAAAAGGGTTTTGGAGTTGGTTGTGCATGGGGAAGGATTAGCAACCCCATCACTCTCTGAAATCGGTACCAAAAATATTTTCTTTAAAAATCATGTTTCAACTTGAATTTAATTTTAGATCCTTTTCTAAATTCAAATTCGACCTTAATTAAATTTGTTTAATTTAATTGGTGAATTCAAATCAATAAAACATTTAATTAATAAGGTTGACGATACACCGGACCAAAGACTAAATCAACGTCAAATAATATTGTTTGTAGCGTTAGTTTAGGGTTCAGATCCCGCACGTCACCTTATGAATGATGCAACATAAAAAGAAATGACGTCATAATCTTGTCGGCTTTTAATTTTAATTACCTAGAGATGGTGAAAAATAATTTTAATATTTCGCTCAACGTCCGATGATTCGGACTGTTATGACACAAGCATAAAAACTAATGATCACCTCTTTTCTTAGAATCTAATCAATGAAATAAATAGAAACTCACCTAATAAATAATACTAAATTATGTGAATGATTATAGTCTAGTGATACGAATCCAAAGGTAAAAAATCGAATGATTCAGCGCATGCATTTGGTGAGACAAATTCTAGAAATAAAATATCATTATTATTCTACCTCAATATGAAGAATTAAACATAAATAAATACACATGCAAGTAACAATTGATTTTGATTTAAAGACCATGTAATATATATATAATATATATATATATATAAAGGATAAAACAAAATGACATGCTTAGGAATAAATTAAATAAAACAAGGACGCATGTATACATAACTAACGATATATACATATATATTTGATTACATACATTATTAATACATAGTTATGCAACATAATATATCACATTTGATGATTTCGTAATATCCACAAGTACATATTATATATATACACACACCGATAAAACTTAAACAAATAGTAAGGTAGAATATTAACATGCGTAGTACACATATTATTATAATAAACACACGTACAAACATGCAATATTAATGTAAAATATATGACCATAATATTAATACCCGTACAGAAATTAAAGCGTCCAAGCCCATTATTTTAAACATAAAAGTGACGAGTTAGACCCAGATAAAATGGTGATTACAGTCGTCCATCACGACATACGCTCAAAGAAAAGGGTCGTCCATCACGGTATACGCTCAAAGAAAGGGACCGTTCATTATGACATGCACTAGAAGAGAGGGGTCATCCAACACGACATACGCTCAAAGAGAGGGGTCATCCATCACGGTATACGCTTAAAGAGAGGGATTATTCACCAAGTCTTGAACTCGATGAGAGGGGTCATTCATCGCAACATACGCTCAAAAGGAGGGGTCATCGATCACGATGTAGGCTCAAAGAGAGAAACCGTTCGGTATGACATACCCTTGAAGAGAGGGGTCATTCATCGCGACCTACGCTCAATGAGAGGGGTTGTACATCATGGTATACGCTCAAAGAGAGGGACCGTTCACCATGACATGCACTCGAAGAGAGGGGTCGTCCATCACGGCGTATGCACAAAGAGAGGGACCTTTCATTTTGGCGTACTCTCGAAGAGAGGCGTCATTCACCGCGACATACGCTTAAAGAGAGGGATCGTCCATCATGGTATACACTATAAAAAAGGGACCGTTCATTATGACATGCACTCAAAGTGTGTTGTCATTCATCGCGAGCTCAAAGAGAAGGGTTGTCATCACGGTATATGCTCTAAGAAATGGACCATTCATTATGACATTAACCCAAAGAGATGGGACATGGCGGGGTCATCCATTACGACATACGCTCAAAGAGGGGGACCGTTCATTCTGACATACACTCAAAGAGAGGGTTCCTTCGTCGCGACATATGCTCAAAGAGAGGGGTCGTCCATCACAGGATACGCTTTAAGAAAGGGACTATTTATTATGACATGTACTCGAAGAAAGGGGCAATTCATCGCGACATATATTTAAAGAGAGGGGTCATTCCATCACGGAATACGCTCATAGACAAGGACTGCTCATTACGACATACTCTCGAAGAGAGGGGTCACTCACCTCGTCAAACGCTCAAAGAGAGGGGTCGTCCATCACGATATACGCTCTAAGAAAGGGTTTTACGCTCAAAGAGAGGTGTCGTCCATCACGATATACGCTTTAAGAAAGGGACCATTTATTATGACATTCACTCGAAGAGAGGGGTCAATCATCGCGACATACGCTCAAAGAGAAGGATCGTCCATCACGGGATACGCTCTAAGAAATGGACTATTTATTATGACATGCACCCGAAGAGAGGGGTCATTCATCGCGACATACATTCAAAGAGAGGGGTCATCCATCACGGTATACGCTCAGAGAGAGGGACCGATCATTACGGCATACTCTCGAAGAGAGGGGTTGCTCGCCGCAACATACGCTCAAAGAGAGAGGTCGTCTATCACGGTACACGCTCAAAGAATGGGACCGTTCATTATGACATGCACTCGAAGAGAGGGGAATACGCTCAAAGAGAGGTGTCGTCCATCACGGTATTACCTCTAAGAAATGAACCGTTCGTTACGACATGCACTCGAAGAGAGGATTCAATCATCGCGTCATACGCTCGAAGAGAAGGGTCGTCCATCATGATGTACGCTCTAAGAAAGGGAGTGTTTATTATGGCAAGCACTCGAAGAGAGGGGTCATTCATCGCGATATACATTGAAAGAGAGGGGTCATCTATCACGGTATACGCTCAAAGAGAGGGGTCATTCATCGCGACATATGCTCGAAGAGAGGGGTCGTCCATCACTGTATACGCTCAAAGAGAGGGGTCGTCCATCACGGTACACACTCAAAGAGAGGGACCGTTCACCATGACATGCACAAAAAGAGAGGGGTCATTCATCGCGACATATGCTCAAAGAGAGGGATCGTCTATCACGGGATACGCTCAAAGAGAGGGACCGATGATTACGAAATACTCTCGAAGAGAGGGGTCATTCACTTCAAGATACGCTCAAAGAGAGGGGTCGTCCATCACGATATACGCTCTAAGAAAGGGACATTTCATTATGACGTGCACTCGAAGAGAGGGGTCATTCATCGCGACATATGCACAATGAGAAGGGTCGTCACTGTATACGCTCTAGGATAGGGATCGTTCATTATGAAATACGCTTGATGAGAGGAGTCATTAACCGCGACATACGCTCAAATAGAGGGGTCATCCATCATGGTAGTTGCACTAAAAAAGTGTTCGTTAATTATGAACAACCCTCGAAGACAGGGGTCATTCACCGCGACATATGCTCAAAGAGAAGGACATCCATCACGTTATACGCTATAGGAAAGGGACCGTTCATTATGACCTGCACTCGAAGAGAGGGGTCATTCATCGCGATATTCGGTGAAAGAGTTGGGTCGTCCATCACGGTATACGCTCAAAGAGAGAGATCATTCACCATGTCATGCACTCAGAGAGAGGGGTCATTCATCGCGACATACGCTCAAAGAGAGGGGTCGTCCTTCATGGCATACGCTCAAACAGAGGAACCGTTCATTATGACATACTCTAGAAGAGAGGGGTAATTCACCACGACATACACTCAACGAGAGGAGTCGTCTATCACGGTATACTCTCTTACAATGTGATCGTTCATTATGATATGCACTCGAAGAGAGGGGTCATTCATCGCGACATACGCTCAAAGAGAGGGCTCGTCCATCATGGCATATCCTCAAAAAGAGGGGCCGTTCATTATGACATACTCTAGTAGTGAGGGGTCATTCACCACGACATACACTAAAAGAGAGGGGTCGTCCATCACGGTATACGCTCAAAGAGAGGGACCCGTTAATTATGACATACGCTCGAAGAGAGGGGTCTGTCACTATGACATACACTCAAGGAAAGGTGATGTCCATCACGGTATACGCTCTAGGAAAGGGATTGTTCATTATGAGATGCACTCGAACAGATGGGTCATTGATCGCGACATACGCTCAAAGAGATAGTCCGTCACTGTGACATACGCTCAAGAAAAGGTGATGTCCATCACAGTATGCGCTCAAAGAGAGGGGTTGTTCAGCATGACATGCACTCAAAGAGAAGGGCCATTCATTACGACATACGCTTAAAGATAAGGGTCCTCCATCACGGTATACGCTCAAAGAGAGGGGTCGTTTAGCATGATATGCTCTCAAAGAGAGCGGTCATTCTAAGCGACATACGCTCAAAGAGAAGGGTCGTTCGTCACGCTCTAATAAAGGGACCGTTCATTATGACATGCACTCAAAGAGTCATTCATCGTGACATAAGCTCAAAGAGAGGTGTTGTCCATCATAGTATACGCTCAAAGAGAGGGATCGTTCAACTTGACATGCACTCGAAGAGAATGGTCATTCGTGGCGACATACGCTCAAACAGAGGGGTGGTCCATCACGGCATACGCTCAAAGAGAGGGACCGTTCATTATTATATACTCTCGAAGAGAGGGTTCATTCACTGCGACATACTCCCAAAGAGAAGAACCGTTCACCATGACGTGCACTTGAAGAGAAGGTCATTCATCGCAACATACACTCAAAGAGACGGGTCATCGATCACGGTATACGCTCAAAGAGAGGGACCGTTCATTATGACATGCACTCAAAGAAAGAGACCGTTCATTTTGATATACACTCGAATAGAAGGATCATTCCTCGCGACGTACGCTCAAAGAGAGGGGTCATTCATCACGACATACGCTCAAAGAAAGGGGTCATCCATACTGGCATACGCTCAGATAGACGGACCGTTCACCATGTCATGCACTCCAAGAGAATGGTCATTCATCGCGACATATGCTCAAACAGAGGGGTCATCCATCATGGTATACGCTAAAAGAGAGGAACCGTCCATTAAGACATACACTCAAAGAGAGGGGTCATTCGTCGCGACATATCTTAAAAGACGGGTCATTTATCACGGTATATACTCAAAGCGAGGAACCGTTCACCATGACATGAACTCGAAGAGAGGGGTCATTCATCATGACATACGCTCAGAGAGATGGATCGTCCATCCTAGTATACTCTTAGATAGAGGGACCGTTCACCATGTAATGCACTCATAGAGAAGGGTCATTCATCGCGACATACGCTCAAAGAGAGGGGTCATCCACCATGGTATATGCTAAAAGAGAGGGATCGTCCACTAAGACATACACTCGAAGAGAGGGGTTATTCATCGCGTAATATGCTCAAAGAGATGGATCGTCCATCACGGTATATTCTCAAAGAGATCGACCGTTGATTATGACATGCACTCAAAGAGAGGGGTCGTCCATTACGGTATACGCCCAAAGAGATGGACCACTCACCATGACATGCACTCGAATAGAGGGGTCATTCATCGCGACATACGCTCGAAGATAGGGGTCGTGCATTATGGCATACGCTCAGAAAGATGGTCTGTTCATTATGATATATGCTCGAAGAGAGGGGTCATTGACCGCGTCATACGGTCAAAGAGAGGTCTCGTCCATCACAATATACTCTCTAAGAATGGGACCGTTCATTATGACATGCACTCGAAGAGTGGGGTCATTCATCGTGACATACGCTCAAAGAGATGGGTCGTCCATCACGGTATATGCTCTAAGAAAGGGACTGTTTATTATATCGCGACATACGTTCAAAGAGAGGAGTCGTCCATCACGGTATACGCTCAAAGAGAGGGACCATTTACAATGACATGCACTCAAAGAGAGGGGTCATTCATCGTGACATACGCTCAAAGAGATTGGTCGTCCATCACAGGAGACTCTCAAAAAGAGGGACCGGTTATTACGATATACTCTCGAAGAGAGGGGGGTCATTCACTGCTATATACGCTCAAAGAGATGGGTCGTCCAACACGGTATACTCTCTAAGAATGGGACCTCTCATTATGACACGCACTCGAAGAGAGGGGTCATTCATCGCGACATACGCTCACTGAGAAGATTTGTCCATCACAGTATACGAACTAAGAATGGGACCGTTAATTATGACATGCAATCGAAGAGAGGGGTCATTCAACGCGACATACGCTAAAAAAGAGGGGTCGTCCATCTCGTTATACGCTCAAAGAGAGGGACCGTTCACCATAACATGCACTCGAAGAGAGGGGTCGTTCACTGCGACATACGCTAAAAAAGAGGGGTCATTTACCGCGACATACACTCAAAGAGTAGGTTCAGTCATCACGGTATACGCTCAAAGAGAATGACCATTCACCATGATATGCACTCAAAGAGAGGGGGCATTCATCGCGACATACGCTCAAAGAGAGAGATCATCCATCACTGGGTGCGCTCAAAGAGAGGGACCGTTCACTACGACACACTCTCGAAGAGAGGGGTCATTCACCGCGACATACGCTCAAAGAAAAGGGTCGTTCATCACTGTATACGCTCAAAGAAAGGGACCCTTCATTATGACATGCACTCCATTAGAGGGGACATTCATCGCGACATACACACAATGAGAAAGGTCGTTGAAGCGACCTTTTTTAGGTTGAAAGATGGAAAACAGAAAATTAGTTTGAAAAGTATTAAGGAGACAAGATCTTTGGTGGTATTGATTTAATACCCTTCGAAAATGTTATTTAAAAAATATAAATTCTTTTGAAAAAATAAATTTGGAGCCGCCATCGGTCACTAAGGTAGACCGAACACCTTAAAAGTAAAATCAAAGATTTATTTTGAAAAAGGGTTTTGGAGTTGGTTATGCACGGGGAAGGATTAGCAACCCCATCACTCTCTGAAATCAGTACCAAAAATATTTTCTTTAAAAATCATGTTTCAACTTTAATTTAATTTTAGATCCTTTTCTAAATTCAAATTCGACCTTAATTAAATTTGTTTAATTTAATTGGTGAATTCAAATCAATAAAGCATTTAATTAATAAGGTTGACGATACACCGGATCAAAGACTAAATCAACGTCAAATAATATTGTTCGTAGCGTTAGTTTAGGGTTCAGATCCCGCACGTCACCTTATGAATGATGCAACATAAAAAGAAATGACGTCATAATCTTGTCGGCTTTTAATTTTAATTACCTAAAGATGGTGAAAAATAATTTTAATATTTCGCTCAACGTCCGATAATTCGGACCGTTATGACACAAGCATAAAAACTAATGATCACCTCTTTTCTTAGAATCTAATCAATTAAATAAATAGAAACTCAACTAATAAATAATACTAAATTATGTGAATGATTATAGTCTAGTGATACGAATCCAAAGGTAAAAAATCGAATGATTCAGCGCATGCATTTGTTGAGACAAATTCTAGAAATAAAATATCATTATTATTCTACCTCAATATGAGGAATTAAACATAAATAAATACACATGCAAGTAACAATTGATTTTGATTTAAAGACCATGTAATATATATATATAATATATATATATATATAAAGGATAAAACAAAATGACATGCTTAGGAATAAATTAAATAAAACAAGGACGCATGTATACGTAACTAACGATATATACATATATATTTGATTACATACATTATTAATACATAGTTATGCAACATAATATATCACATTTGATGATTTCGTAATATCCACAAGTACATATTATTTATACACACACACCGATAAAACTTAAACAAATAGTAAGGTAGAATATTAACATGCGTAGTACACATATTATTATAATAAACACACGTACAAACATGCAATATTAATGTAAAATATATGACCATAATATTAATACCCGTACAGAAATTAAAGCGTCCAAGCCCATTATTTTAAACATAAAAGTGACGAGTTAGACCTAGATAAAATGGTGATTACAGTCGTCCATCATGGTATACGCTCTAAGAAAGGGACCATTCATTATGACATGCACTCAAAGAGAGGAGCCATTCAACGCATCATTTGCTCAAAGAGAGGGGTCATCCATCACGGCATACGCTCAATGAGAGGGACCACTTATTATGAAATACGCTCGAAGAGAGTGTCATTCACCGCGACATACGCTCAAAGAAAAAGGTCATCCATCACAGGTACGCTCTAAGAAAGAGACTGTTCATTGTGAAATACGCTGAAAGATAAGGGTCATCCATCACGATATACGCTCTAAGAAAGGGACCTTTCATTATGACATGCACTCGAAGAGAGGGGTCATTCATCGCGACATACGCTCAAAGAAAAGGGTCGTCAATCATGGTATACTCTATAAGAAAGGGACCATTCATTATGACATGCACTCGAAGAGAGGGGTCATTCATCGCGACATACGCTCAAAGAAAAGGGTCGTCCATTACGGTATACGCTCAAAGAAAGGGACCGTTCATTATGACATGCACTAGAAGAGAGGGGTCATCCAACACGACATACGCTCAAAGAGAGGGGTCATCCATCACGGTATACGCTTAAAGAGAGGGATTATTCACCAAGTCTTGAACTCGATGAGAGGGGTCATTCATCGCAACATACGCTCAAAAGGAGGGGTCATCGATCACGATGTAGGCTCAAAGAGAGGAACCGTTCGGTATGACATACCCTTGAAGAGAGGGGTCATTCATCGCGACTTACGCTCAATGAGAGGGGTTGTACATCATGGTATACGCTCAAAGAGAGGGACCGTTCACCATGACATGCACTCGAAGAGAGGGGTCGTCCATCACGGCGTATGCACAAAGAGAGGGACCTTTCATTTTGGCGTACTCTCGAAGAGAGGCGTCATTCACCGCGACATACGCTTAAAGAGAGGGATCGTCCATCATGGTATACACTATAAGAAAGGGACCGTTCAGTATGACATGCACTCAAAGTGTGTTGTCATTCATCGCGAGCTCAAAGAGAAGGGTTGTCATCACGGTATATGCTCTAAGAAATGGACCATTCATTATGACATTAACCCAAAGTGATGGGACATGGCGGGGTCATCCATTACGACATACGCTCAAAGAGGGGGACCTTTCATTCTGACATGCACTCAAAGAGAGGGTTCTTTCATCGCGACATATGCTCAAAGAGAGGGGTCGTCCATCACAGGATACGCTTTAAGAAAGGGACTATTTATTATGACATGTACTCGAAGAAAGGGGCCATTCATCGCGACATATATTTAAAGAGAGGGGTCATTCCATCACGAAATACGCTCATAGACAAGGACTGGTCATTACGACATACTCTAGAAGAGAGGGGTCACTCACCACATCAAACGCTCAGAGAGAGGGGTCGTCCATCACGATATATGCTCTAAGAAAGGGTTTTACGCTCAAAGAGAGGTGTCGTCCATCACAGTATACGCTTTAAGAAAGGGACCATTTATTATGACATTAACTCTAAGAGAGGGGTCAATCATCGTGACATACGCTCAAAAAGAAGGATCGTCCATCACGGAATACGCTCTAAGAAATGGACTATTTATTATGACATGCACCCGAAGAGAGGGGTCATTCATCGCGACATACATTCAAAGAGAGGGGTCGTCCATCACGGTATACGCTCAAAGAGAGGGACCGATCATTACGGCATACTCTCGAAGAGAGGGGTTGCTCGCCGTAACATACGCTCAAAGAGAGAGGTCGTCTATCACGGTACACGCTCAAAAAATGGGACCGTTCATTATGACATGCACTCGAAGAGAGGGGAATACGCTCAAAGAGTGGTGTCGTCCATCACGGTATTACCTCTAAGAAATGGACCGTTCGTTACGACATGCACTCAAAGAGAGGATTCAATCATCGCGTCATACGCTCAAAGAGAAGGGTCGTCCATCATGATGTACGCTCTAAGAAAGGGAGTGTTTATTATGGCAAGCACTCGAAGAGAGGGGTCATTCATCGCGATATACGTTGAAAGAGAGGGGTCATCTATCATGGTATACGCTCAAAGAGAGGGGTCATTCATCGCGACATATGCTCGAAGAGAGGGGTCGTCCATCACTGTATACGCTCAAAGAGAGGGGTCGTCCATCACGGTACACACTCAAAGAGAGGGACCGTTCACCATGACATGCACAAAAAGAGAGGGGTCATTCATCGCGACATATGCTCAAAGAGAGGGGTCGTCCATCACGGGATACGCTCAAAGAGAGGGACCGATCATTACGAAATACTCTCGAAGAGAGGGGTCATTCACCGCAAGATACGCTC
This sequence comes from Abelmoschus esculentus, assembly GCA_035048815.1. Taxonomy (NCBI): domain Eukaryota; kingdom Viridiplantae; phylum Streptophyta; class Magnoliopsida; order Malvales; family Malvaceae; genus Abelmoschus; species Abelmoschus esculentus. The sequence continues at coordinate 12,405,121 of JAUCBN010000023.1, read as the reverse complement.
AAAGAGAGGGGTCGTCCATCACGATATACACTCTAAGAAAGGGACATTTCATTATGACGTGCACTCGAAGAGAGGGGTCATTCATCGCGACATATGCACAATGAGAAGGGTCGTCACTGTATACGCTCTAGGATAGGGATCGTTCATTATGAAATACGCTTGATGAGAGGAGTCATTAACCGCGACATACGCTCAAATAGAGGGGTCATCCATCATGGTAGTTGCACTAAAAAAGGGTTCGTTAATTATGAACAACCCTCGAAGACAGGGGTCATTCACCGCGACATATGCTCAAAGAGAAGGACATCCATCACGTTATACTCTATAGGAAAGGGACCGTTCATTATGACCTCCACTCGAAGAGAGGGGTCATTCATCGCGATATTCGGTGAAAGAGTTGGGTTGTCCATCACGGTATACGCTCAAAGAGAGAGATCATTCACCATGTCATGCACTCAGAGAGAGGGGTCATTCATCGCGACATACGCTCAAAGAGAGGGGTCATCCTTCATGGCATACGCTCAAACAGAGGAACCGTTCATTATGACATACTCTAGAAGAGAGGGGTAATTCACCACGACATACACTCAACGAGAGGAGTCGTCTATCACGGTATACGCTCCTACAATGTGATCGTTCATTATGATATGCACTCAAAGAGAAGGGTCATTCATCGCGACATACACTCAAAGAGAGGGCTCGTCCATCACGGCATATCCTCAAAAAGAGGGGCCGTTCATTATGACATACTCTAGTAGTGAGGGGTCATTCACCACGACATACGCTAAAAGAGAGGGGTCGTCCATCACGGTATACGCTCAAAGAGAGGGACCCGTTAATTATGACATACGCTCGAAGAGAGGGGTCTGTCACTATGACATACACTCAAGGAAAGGTGATGTCCATCACGGTATACGCTCTAGGAAAGGGATTGTTCATTATGAGATGCACTCGAACAGAAGGGTCATTGATCACGACATACGCTCAAAGAGATGGTCCGTCACTGTGACATACGCTCAAGGAAAGGTGATGTCCATCACAGTATGCGCTCAAAGAGAGGGGTTGCTCAGCATGACATGCACTCAAAGAGAAGGGTCATTCATTACGACATACGCTCAAAGATAGGGGTCCTCCATCACGGTATATGCTCAAAGAGAGGGGTCGTTTAGCATGACATGCACTCAAAGAGTCATTCATCGTGACATAAGCTCAAAGAAAGGTGTTGTGCATCACAGTATACGCTCAAAGAGAGGGATCGTTCAGCTTGACATGCACTCGAAGAGAGTGGTCATTCGTGGCGACATACTCTCAAAGAGAGGGGTGGTCCATCACGGCCTACGCTCAAAGAGAGGGACCGTTCATTATTATATACTCTCGAAGAGAGGGTTCATTCACTGCGACATACGCTCAAAGAGAAGAACCGTTCACCATGACGTGCACTTGAAGAGAAGGTCATTCATCGCAACATACACTCAAAGAGACGGGTCATTGATCACGGTATACGCTCAAAAAGAGGGACCGTTCATTATGACATGCACTCAAAGAGAGAGACCGTTCATTATGATGTACACTCGAATAGAAGGATCATTCCTCGCGACGTACGCTCAAAGAGAGGGGTCATTCATCACGACATACGCTCAAAGAAAGGGGTCATCCATACTGGCATACGCTCAGATAGACGGACCGTTCACCATGTCATGCACTCCAAGAGAATGGTCATTCATCGCGACATATGCTCAAACAGAGGGGTCATCCATCATGGTATACGCTAAAAGAGAGGAACCGTCCATTAAGACATACACTCAAAGAGAGGGGTCATTCGTCGCGACATATCTTAAAAGACGGGTCATTTATCACGGTATATACTCAAAGCGTGGAACCGTTCACCATGACATGAACTCGAAGAGAGGGGTCATTCATCATGACATACGCTCAGAGAGATGGATCGTCCATCCTAGTATACTCTCAAATAGAGGGACCGTCACCATGTAATGCACTCACAGAGAAGGGTCATTCATCGCGACATACGCTCAAAGAGAGGGGTCATCCACCATGGTATATGCTAAAAGAGAGGGATCATCCACTAAGACATACACTCGAAGAGAGGGGTTATTCATCGCGACATATGCTCAAAGAGATGGATCGTCCATGACGGTATACTCTCAAAGAGATAGACTGTTGATTATGACATGCACTCAAAGAGAGGGGTCGTCCATTACGGTATACGCCCAAAGAGAGGGACCACTCACCATGACATGCACTCGAATAGAGGGGTCATTCATCGCGACATACGCTCGAAGATAGGGGTCGTGCATTATGGCATACGCTCAGAAAGATGGTCCGTTCATTATGATATATGCTCGAAGAGAGGGGTCATTGACCGCGTCATACGGTCAAAGAGAGGTCTCGTCCATCACAATATACTCTCTAAGAATGGGACCGTTCATTATGACATGCACTCGAAGAGTGGGGTCATTATTCGTGACATACGCTCAAAGAGATGGGTCGTCCATCACGGTATACGCTCTAAGAAAGGGACTCTTTATTATATCGCGACATACGTTCAAAGAGAGGAGTCGTCCATCACGGTATACGCTCAAAGAGAGGGACCATTTACAATGACATGCACTCAAAGAGAGGGGTCATTCATCGTGACATACGCTCAAAGAGATGGGTCGTCCATCATAGGAGACTCTCAAAAAGAGGGACCGGTTATTACGATATACTCTCGAAGAGAGGGGTCATTCACTGCTACATATGCTCAAAGAGATGGGTCGTCCATCACGGTATACTCTCTAAGAATGGGACCTCTCATTATGACACGCACTCGAAGAGAGGGGTCATTCATCGCGACATACGCTCACTGAGAAGATTTGTCCATCACAGTATACGAACTAAGAATGGGACCGTTAATTATGACATGCAATCGAAGAGAGGGGTCATTCAACGCGACATACGCTAAAAAAGAGGGGTCGTCCATCTCGTTATACGCTCAAAGAGAGGGACCGTTCACCATAACATGCACTCGAAGAGAGGGGTCGTTCACTGCGACATACGCTAAAAAAGAGGAGTCATTCAACGTGACATACGCTGAGAGAGAGGGACCATTCATTATGACATACGCTCAAGGAGAGGGATTTTCCATCACCGTATACGCTCAAAGAGAGGGACCGTTCACCATGTCATACACTCGATGAGAGGTGTCATTCATCGCGACATACGCATAAAGAGAGGGGTCAACCATCATGGTATACGCTCAAAGAGAGTGACCGTTCAGCAAGACATGCACTCAAAGATAGGGGTCATTCATAGCGACATGCGCTTGAAGACAGGGGTCGTCCATCACGTTATACGTTCCAAGAAGGGTACCAGTCATTATGACATGCACTCGAAGAGAGGGGCATTCACCGCGACATACGCTCAAAAAGTGAACTCGTCCCTCACAGTATACTGTCTAAGAATGGGACCGTTCATTATGACATGCACTCGAAGACAGGGGTCATTCATCGCGACATACACTCAAAAAGAGGGTCATCGATCACGGTATACACTCAAAGAGAGGGTTCGTCCATTATGACAAGCACTCGAAGGGAGGGGTCATTCACAGCGATATATGCTCAAAGAGAAGGGTCGTCCATCATGGTATATGCTCTAAGAAAGGGACTATTCATTATGACATGCACTCAAAGAGAGGGGTCATTCATCGCGACATACGCTAAAAAAGAGGGGTCGTCCATGTCGTTCTACGCTCAAAGAGAGGGACCGTTCTCTAAAACATGAACTCGAAGGGAGGGGTCATTCACCGTGACACACGCTCAAAAAGAGGTGTCATCCATCACGGTATATGCTCTAAGAAAGGGACCATTAATTATGACATGTGGTCGAATAGAGGGGTCATTCATCGCGACATTCGCTCAAAGAGAGGGGTCATCCTTTCACCATGACTTGCACTCGAAGAGAGGGGTCTTTCATCGTGACATACGCTCAAAGAGATGGGACATCGATTACGGTATACGCTCATAGAGAGGGACCGTTTATTATGATATGCAGTAAAAGAGAGGGGTCATTCATCTTGACATACGGTCAAAGGGAAGGGTCATCCATCATGGTATACGCTCTAAGAAATAGACCTTTCATTATGAGATATACTAAAAGAGAGGGGTCATTCATCGCGACATATGCTCAAAGTGATGGGTCGTCCATCACGGTATACGCTCTAGGAAAGGAACCATTCGTTATGACATACACTCGAAGAGAGGGGTCGTTCATCTCAATTTACGCTCAAAGAGAGGGGTCGTTCACCATGACATGCACTCAAAGAGAGGGGTCAGTCATCGCGACATACAGTGAAAGAATTGGGTCGTCCATCACGGTATACACTCAAAGAGAGAGATCATTCACCATGTCTTGCACTCGGAGAGAGGGGTCATTCATCGGGACATACGCTCAAAGAGAGGGGTCGTCCGTCACGGCATACGCTCAAACAGAGGAACCGTTCACCTGGACATGCACTCGAATAAACGAGTCATTCACTACAACATATGCTCCAAGAGAAGGGTCGTCCATTACAGTATATGCTCTAAGAAAGGGACCATTCATTATGACTTGCACTCGAAGAGACGGGTCATTCATTGCGACATACGCTAAAAAAGAGGGGTCGTCCATCTCGTTATACGCTTAAAGAGAGGGACCGTTCACCACAACATGCACTCGAAGAGAGGGGTCTTTCAACGCAACATATGCTTAAAGAGATGGGTCGTCCATCACGGCAAAAGCTCAAAGAGAGGGACCATTCATTATTACATGGTCTCGAAGAGAGATCAACCACCGCGACATACGCTCAAAGAGAGGTGTCGTCCATCACGATATACGCTCTAAGAAAGGGACCATCCATTATGACATGAAGTCGAAGAGAGGGGTCATTCAACGCGACATTCGCTCAATGAGAGGGGTCATCCATTACGGTATACTCTTAAAGAAGACCTTTCACCACGACTTGCACTCGAAGAGAGGGATCTTTCATCACGACATACGCTCAAAGAGAGGGGTCATCGATCATGGTATACGCTCAAAGAGAGGGATCGTTTATTATGACATGCACTAAAAAATAAGGTTGATATGAATCCTGTTGTAGAATATCCGAATTTGTATTTGTGATTGCCCGATCGTGATTCTAGTAAGTAACTGAAATGAAAAAGAGGAATTTTGAAATAAAACTTACAAGATGATATGAAATGGATGAATAGTATGGTGATATGGAATGATGATAAGATGGTTGTTGTGTTTAAGATGAAGTATGGAAAATATGGATGTATGGATGATGGAAGTGAAAATAAGGAATGTAATTGATGGTGCGGTGTAAACAAAGGAGGAACCAACACTAAAAAGTGAAGACTCGTTCCTTAAGAGTTTTTAAACCGTGACTTGGGTGAAAGGTTAAGGGATTGTGACCCTCTAGTTATAAGAACTAGGAACCATCAATATAAAAAAATAAATAGGGATAATGCCACAAGAACAATCTTGCAATCCGATAAAGTTCGAAAAGAACTATAAAAGAGAAACACTCTCAAGTTGTAATATATGTCAAATGTTGTATCTTTTATAATGGAATAAGTGCCTATTTATAGGTGTAAGACAACAAAAAATTGATTGACCTAGACAAAGATTAAAGACTCATTATTCTAGTGTTAAAGGCCTATTAATTTGTAGGTTATCCCATCTCTAATTGACTGCCAAAAGTTTGATATAGAAGGATAAATGTGGTTACTCTTAGAATGAATGTTGACATACATATCATCCACATGTAGAAACCCTTGGGCTGATGCTTGATTAAGTTGTCATTCATCCTCCTTTAATGGGCTGTTGATGAAACATTGAATTCAGCAATTGAATGATCTCTTGAATTTTTGGAAGAAGCATCTTCTAACTATTCCCGAATTGAATTTTCAGCATGTACTGTCTTCAATAATTTAATCATATCTTAAGCTTCGAATATCGGATTGAGGTGATTCAAAATGTGATAGAAAGCTAAGGAATACAAGAAGAAGTTTGAACAAGTCCTCAAGACTCAAATATACTCGTATCTAATCAAAAAATGCCGAACAAGTTGACTGATATTCCTTGAATTCCCTCCTTGAGTGTTGTTATAACTCCTGCCTTTACTCTCCCTTAAATGGTGATAATGAAGGCTTTCATTGCATGTCTTCTCTTTCTTGCTTGCTGAAAGTAACAGCCTTAAAGTGATGTAAAGACTCTCTTGAAAACATTAAAATCATGGCTGGAAATAACAACATTAAAGTGGTGTAATTGCTCCATTGAATTGCATTGTAACCAATCAACCTTGATGGGCCTTCAAGGGACTTTAATTGATATAAATGCCTTGTCATTCCTTAGAATATGATCAACCATTTCTCCAAAAGAATATCCTAGATGAAATAATATATAAGCAACCATTAAATAACAACATTATTAAATAAAAATAAAAGTGAATGCATGAAACAGATTTAATGAGTTAGTTTAATTAATGAAACTAGTTTCATTGAATGATCTAGTTTAATTAATTATATAACTCACACACTAAATAAACTTATAAATATAAGAAAACTAACATGCTTTAAGTGAACTATCATGCATTAATTGAGCTAATGAACTTTATTGAACTAACACGCTTAAATGAACATCAAGCATTATTTATTCATGCACACATACTGAAATTAAATTTAAAAACTTAAAAAAGAACTCATGCAAACTCATGCACAAGTAGGAGGTTGTATTGTTCCAACAAAGTTGATGTTGCATTCTCTAATTTTCAGACTTCAATAAATAGATTTCCCATGGCCTCTTGGAATTTCTTGGTTTTAGCATGCGTCATAGGTCCAATAGGAAATTCTTTTGAATCTTTGTTGGTTGTGATTATATCAAGGGTCATCCATCACGGTATACGCTCTGAGAAATGAACCTTTCATTATGACATGCACTCGAAGAGAGGGGTCATTCATTGCGACATACGCTCAAAGAGAAGGGTTGTCCATCACGGTATACGCTCTAAGAAAGGGAGCATTCATTATGACATGCACTCGAAAAGAGGCGTCATTCATAACGATATACGCTCAAAGAGAGGGGTCGTCCATCAGGGTATCCGCTCAAAGGGAGGGACCGTTCATCATTACATACACTCGAACAGACGGGTCATTCAACGCGACATACGCTCAAAGAGAGGGTCATCGATCATGGTATACGCTCAAAGAGAGGGACCGTTCATTATGACATGCAATCGAAGAGAGAGGTCATTCATCGTGATATATGCTCAATGAGAGTGTTCGTCCACCACAGTATCCGCTCAAAGGGAAGGATCGTTCACCATGACATGCACTCGAATAGACGGGTAATTTATCGTGACATACGCTCAAAGAGAGGGACCGTCCATTGTGACATGCACTCATAGAGAGGGGTCATTCACCGTGACATATGCTCAAAGAGAAGGGTCGTCCATCATGGTATATGCTCTAAGAAAGGGACCATTCATTATGACATGCACTCGAAGAGAGGGGTCTTTCATCATGCCATACGCTAAAAAAGAGGGGTCGTCCATGTCTTTATACACTCAAAGAGAGGGACCGTTCAACATAACATGCACTCGAAGAGAGGGTCGTCCATCATGGCATACGCTCAAAGAGGGACCATTCATTATGATATACTCTCGAAGAGAGGTGTCATTCACCATGACATACGCTCAAATAGAGGTGTCGTCCATCACGGTATACGCTCTAAGAAAGGGACCATTGATTATGACATGCAGTCGAAGAGAGAGGTCATTCATCGCGACATTTGCTCAAAGAGAGGGGTCATCCATCACGGTATACTCTTAAAGAGAAGGACCTTTCACCATGACTTACACTCGAAGAGAGGGATCATCTATCACGGTATACGCTCAAAGAGAGGGACCATTTATTATGACATGCATTGAATGAGAGGGGTCATTCATCGTGACATATGCTCAAAGAGAGGGTTTTTCCATCACCGTATACGCTCAAAGAGAGGGACCATTCACCATGTCGTGCACTCGAAGAGAGGGGTCATTCATTGCGGCATACGCTCAAAGAGAGGGGTCATTCATCATGGTATACGCTCAAAGAGAGGGACCGTTCACCATAACATGATCACGAATAGAGGGGTTATTCACCGCGGCATATGCTCAAAGAGAAGGGTCGCCCATCACGGTATATGCTCTAAGGGACCATTCATTGTGACATGTACTCGAAGAGAGGGGTCATTCATTGCGACATATGCTAAAAAAAAAGGGGTCATTCATGTCAAATATGCGTAATTAGTGCAAGTGAATATGTCGCAAGTAATAAAATGATGAGAAAGTCGTGTACCGTCTCCACACGGATTGTTATACGTAATATGCCTTCTTTTGTCTTCTTGCTCTATAAAATAAAATAAAAGCACAAGTAGTTTTGGGTGTGATTAAACTAAATAACGAACGCTAAATAATAATATAAAAATCAAAAAGAGAAAGTGGTTAGGATGCAGTTGTGTTGTATATTGGATTGAATTGACTTGTTTCTGTCCAATGCAATCGCACAACAACGTTCTCCTCATTTTTCTCATCAGCTTGCCTACAATATCGCTACTTGTCTCTATCTGCTGCCTCGGCATCAAGTCCTGCCTCCTCCTCATTTGTTGCCACGCCGTGGCAATAGCTTTTCCTACAAAGATACAAAAATACAGTAAAACTTGCTTTTTTTGTAAATATCATCTTTAACAGTATAACCTCTAAATATCTCACATTAAGTACATGCATTTGTCTAAGTAGGTGTAGATTTGGTGATTAATTCCCGCAAAAGGTGTAAAAAGTGATAGTGAGTTGAGCACTTATCACACCCCCAAACTCGAACTATTGCTTGTCCTCAAGCAATGCAAACCATCAAATTGTCAAATCTTATTCTTTCTTGGTCTTATGTTTTCATATATTCTCCCCACCATAACTATGACTCTTCTTTAGACTTAACCTTTTGGTTACCCAAGGGTTTACCTAGAAAACAAACTATAAGATTTTGTGAGTGTGTGTGTTTTTGTGGACAAGTTTGATTAAAGGCCTTCTTAGACAAACTCTAAGTTCAAGACAAATAGACTTGGATTTAATGTTCTCTTCTTTAAAAACACCAATTTCTTGAGTCAATTTCAAGCAACTCAAGGATTGTGTTTTCCCTTAATATTTTCTTATATCTTTTGCTATTCTTTTAAGCACATTAAAGCCAATTTCGGGCACCTCTAACATGAAGAAGAGTACTTTCTAGAGCCGGTGATAGGCACCTCTAGTCATAATTTCAAAAATCTAAGTCTTTATCACCTAAGTTTATTAAAAGAATTCCTATAGTCAAACAAGTCCCAAAAGTATTTTTAAGATCAACCTTATAGCAAGCTTCTAGTTGTCTTCCTTAAGTATTCTAGAGTTAAGTCCTTTAAATAGGATCTAACCATGGTAAGGAGAAAGATTTCTATTGCCTTAAAAGAATAAACTAAGGCAATACTACTGAAAAGCAGTGCAAAAGTATGGGCAAAAAATTTATGTAAGGTGGTGGACATAGAAAAATTTTGAAAATCACTGAAATACTCCCTTTTTATGGCAAGGCCGTGGCAGTGGAATGGCTCGACAGTGGCTCTACACCCCCAAACTCAAACCAAGCATTGCCCTCAATGCTTATAGGGGCACATAGTAGGCAACAAAATATGAAACAAGTAATTATATAAAAGTAGCATTAAAAAATAATTGAATGGAGTCCGAAGAGCTGTTATCGACATCAATTTTCTAGGCGTTGTTGATGATTGCTTCATCTTTGGTGATGGCAATGGCTGAGTTTTTGGTTGTCGCGGTGGCTGTACTCTTGTTGGTGGTGTCCGTTGCATGGAAGAGCCCACTTCTTCTCCTTCTTCATCTTCAGCAACTTCCTCGGTGATCATGACATTTGTTCCTCCATCATTCTCTGTATCTGCCCAGGCATGGTGGATGCTTGGTCTAGCAGCGGTTGAACTTTTGATGTACATAGGCATCTATCTCATCAGATAGACTACCCATGATGATGGGGATCTTGGTGGTGTATTGAAGACTGCCCTCCTTTTGGATGGCCGTTTGTTAGTAGATGATGTCGAGACAGAATCTGTTGCCTTAAATGGGCCAACAGCATGAAATTGTTATTGAGGGTCAGTGGGGAAGAATAGCCTCGGTCCTCCTGGAGCTAGAGTGGTCTCTGTGTAGCGTGCAGCCGTTACGAACATATTAGTTGTGAACTCTAAAAACTGCACCCCTTGGTTGGGAAAGTTATGGGGCATCATTTGGGCAAGTGTGTTGTTGAAGTCCCTCTGATACTCCATGTATTGTTGCTGCCTAAGATCCATAGCTGCCATCCTCTATAGTATCTCCTAGTACGGGTCTGCTACGGCAGTGGTGTGGGCAGTGTCAGGCATGTTATTTATTGCGATATACGCTCAAAGAGAGGGGTCGTCCATCACAGTATACGCTCAAAGAGAGGGACTATTCACCATGAAATGCACTCGAAGAGAGGACTCATTCATCGCAACGTACACTCAAAGAGAGGATCATCGATCACAATATATGCTCAAAGAGAGGGACCGTTGATTATGACATGCACTCAAAGAGAGGTGTCATTCATCGCGACATACTCTCAAAGAGAGGGGCTGTCCATCACGGTATACGGTCAAAGAGAGGGACAACTCATCATGACATGCACTCGAAGAAAGGGGTCATTCATCATGACAAATGCTAAAATAGAGGGGTTGTCCATCACGAGATACGCTCAAAGAGAGGGACCGGTCATTATGACAGACGCTCGAATAGAGTGGTCATTCACCGCGACATACGCTCCATGAGAGGGGTTGTCCATCACGATTTACGCTCTAAGAAAGGAGCCGTTCGTTATGACATGCACTAGAAGAGAGGGGTCAATCAACGCGACATACGCTCAAAGAGGGTCATTCATCGCGAAATATGCTCAAAGAGAGAGGTCATCCATCACGGTATACGCTCTAAGAAAGGGACCGATCATTATGACATGTACTCGAAGAGAGGGGTCATTCAACGCGACATACACTAAAAGCGAGGGGTTGTCCATCATGGTATTCACTCAAAGAGAGGGATCTTTCACCATGACTTTCACTCGAAGAGAGGGGTCATTCATCGCGACATACGCTCAAAAAGAGGTGTCTCGATCACGGTATTCGCACAAAGAGAGGGACCATTTACTATGACCTGCCCTCAAAGAAAGGGGTCATTCATTGTGACATACGCTCAAAGACAGGGTCGACCATCATAGTATACGCTCAAAGAGAGGGACTGTTCATCATGAAATGCACTCGAAGAGAGGGGTCATTCATCGCAACGTACGCTCAAAGAGAGGATCATCAATTACGATATATGCTCAAAGAGAGGGACCGTTGAATATGACATGCACTCAAAGAGAGGTATCAATCATCGCGACATACGCTCATAGAGAGGGTTCATTCACAACGACATATACACAAAGAGAGGGGTCATTGTGACATGCACTCGATGAGAGGGGTCATTCACCGCGACATACGCTCAAAAAGAGGGGTCATCAATCATAATATACGCTCTAAGAAAGGGACCCTTTGTTATGACATGCACTCGAAGAGGGGGCCGTCCATCAAAAAGAGTTGTCGTCCATCAAGGTATCCGCTCAAAGAGAGGGACCGTTCACCATTACATGTACTAGAATAGAGGGGTTATTCATCGAGACATACATTTAAGAGAGGGGTCGTTCATCACGGTATACGCTCAAAGAGAGGGACCGTTCATTACGACATGCACTCGAAGAGAGGGGTCATTCACCGCGACATATGCTCAAAGAGAAGGGTTCATATATCATGGTATACGCTCAAAGAGAGAGACCGTTCACCGTGACATGAACTCAAAGAGAGGGGCCATTCATTGCGACATACACTCAATGAGAGGGGTCATCTATCACGGGGTACGCTCATAGAGAGGGACCGTTCACCATGACATGCACTCGAAGAGAGGGATCATTCATCACGAAAAACGCTCAGAGGGGACGACCATCACGGGATACGCTCAAAGAGAGGGACCGATCATTATGACATACGCTCGAATAGAGCGTTCATTCACCGCAACATATGCACAAAGAGAGGGGTCGTCCATCACGATTTACGCTCTTAGAAAGGAACCATTCATATGACACGAACTCGAATAAAGGGGTCATTCATCGTGACATACGCTCAAAGAGAGGGGTCGTCCATCACAGTATTCGTTCAAAGAGAGGGATCTTTCACCATGACATGCACTTGAAGAGAGGGTCATCCATCGCAACATACACTCAAAGAGGGGGGTCTCGATCACGGTATACGCTCAAAGAGACCTTAATTATGACATGCCCTTAAAGAGGGGTCATTCATTGCGACATACACTCAAAGAGAGGGGTCGTCCATCACAGTATACACTCAAAGAGAGGGTTTGTTCACCATGAAATGCACTCGAAGAGAGGAGTCATTCATCACAACGTACGCTCAAAGAGAGGGACCGTTGATTATTACATGAACTCAAAGAGACTTGTCATTCTTCGCGACAGACTCTCAAAGAGAGAGGTCGTCCATCACGGTTTACGCTCAAAGAAATGGACCGTTCATCCTGACATGCACTCAAAGAGAGGGGTCAATCATCGCGATAGACGCTCAAAGAGAAGGGTCGTCCACCAGGGTATACGCTCTAAGAAAGGGACTGTTTATTATGACCTGCACTCGAAGAGAGGGTTCATTCATCATGATGAAAGTTCAAAGAGAGAGGTCGTCCCTCATGGTATACGCTCAAAGAGAGGTATCGTTCACCATGACATGCACTAAAAGAGAAGGGTCATTCATCGTGATATACGCTCAGAGAAAGGGGTCGTCCATCACAGGATACAATCAAAGAGAGTGACCAATCATTACGATAGACTATCGAGGAGAGGGGGTCATTCACCGCGACATACGCTCAAAGTATGGTACCGTTCATTATGACATACACTCAAAGAGAAGGGTCATTCATCGCGACATATGCACAATGAAAATGGTCGTCAATCACGGTATACGCTCTAAGAAAGAGATCGTTCATTATGACATGCAGTCGAAGAGAGGGGTCATTCAACGTGACATACACTTAAAGAGAGGGGTCATCCATCACAACATACGCTCAAAGAGAGGGAATGTTCATTATAAATACGCTCGAAGAGAGGGTCATTCACCATGATATACACTCAAAGAGATGGGTCATCCATCACGATATACACTCAAAGAAAAGGACCGTTCATTATGAAATTCTCTTGAAGAGAGGGTTAGTTTACCGCGACATACGCTCAGTAAGAGGGGTCATCCATCACGGTATACGCTCAAAGAAAGGGATCATTCATTACGAAATACGCTCGAAGAGAGGGGTCATTCACTATGACATACACTCAAAGAGAAGGTTCATCCATCACGGTATACGCTCTAAGAAAGGGGTCGTTCATTATGACATGCACTCGAAGAAAGGGATCATTCATCGCGACATACGCTCAAAGAGAAGTGTCGTCTAACACAAAATATACTCAAAGAGAGGAACCGTCACCATGACATGCACTCAAAGAGAGGGGTCATTCACTAAGAAAGGGACCATTAATTATGACATACACTCAAAGAGAGGGGTCATTCACCGCGAAATATGATCAAAGAGATGGACCGTTCACCATGACATGCACTAAAAGAGAGGGCTCTTTCATCGCAATATATGCTCAAAGAGAAGGTTTGTCCATCACGGGATACGCTCAAAGAGAGGGACAAATCATTACGTCATACTCTCGAAGTGAGGGGTTAATCACCGCGACATACTCTCAAAGAGAGGGGTCGTCCATCACGGTATACGCTTTATGAAAAGAACCGTTCATTATGACATGCACTCGATGAGAGGGATCGTCCATCACGGTATACGATCAAAGAGGGGGATCGTTTACCATGACATGCACTCAAAGAGAGGGGTCATTCATCGTGACATACGTTGAAAGAGAGTGGTACTCCATCACGGTATAAGCTCAAAGAGAGGGACCGTTCATTATGACATGCACTCAAAGAGAGGTGTTATTCATTGCGACAGACGCTCAAAGAGTTGGGTCGTCCATCATGGTAAACGCTCAAAGAGTTGGGTCGTCCATCACGGTAAACGCTCAAAGAGAGGGGTCGCTCATTATGACATACACTCGAAGAGAGGGTCATTTATCGCGGCATACGCTCAAAGAGAGCGGTCATTCAATACGGTAAACACTCAAAGAGAGGGACCATTCACTACGACATACGCTCAAGGAGAGGGGTCGTCTATCACGGTAAACGCTCTAAGAAAGGGATCGTTCATTATGACATGCACTCGAAGAGAGGGGTCTCTAATCGCGATATACGCTCAAAGAGAAGGGTCGTCCATCACGGTATATGCTCAAAGAGAGAGACCGTTCATTATGACGTACACTCAAATAGAAGGGTCATTCCTCGCAATGTACGCTCAAAGAGATAGGTCATTCATCATGACATACGCTCAAAGAGAAGGGTCGTCCATCCTGGTATACGCTCAAGAAGAAGGACCATTCACTATGACATGCACTTAAAGAGAGGGGTCGTTCATCACGACATACGCTCAAAGACAGGGGTCATCCATCACGGGATACGCTCAAAGAGGGGGACCGTTCATTATGACATATGATTGAAGAGAGAGGTCATTCACCAAGACATACGCTCAAAGTGAGGGGTCGTCCATCATGGTATACGCTCAAAGAGAGGGACCGTTCATTATGACATACAGTCGAAGAGAGTGGTTATTCATCACGACATACGCTCAAAGAGAGGGGTGATCGATCATGGTATAAGCTCAAAGAGAGGGACCGTTTATTATGACATGCACTGAAAGAGAGGGGTAATTCATCGTGACATACGCTCAAAGAGAGGGGTCGTCCATCACGGTATACGCTTTATGAAAGAAACCGTTCATTATGACATGCACTCGATGAGAGGGATCGTCCATCACGGTATACGATCAAAGCGGGGGATCGTTTACCATGACATGCACTTGAAGAGAGGGGTCATTCATCGTGACATACGTTGAAAGAGAGTGGTCCTCCATCACGGCATATGCTCAAAGAGAGGTACCGTTCAGCATGAAATGCATTCGAAGAGAGGGGTCATTCAACGCGACATACGCTAATAGAGAGGGGTCATTCATCATAGCATACGCTCTTACAGAGGGACCGTTCATTAAGAAATACGCTCGAAGAGAGAGGTCATTCACTGCAACATACGCTCAAAGAGAGGGGTCATCCATCACAGTATACGCTCTAAGAAAGGGATCGTTCATTACGAAATACGCTTGAAGAGAGGGGTTATTCATAACTACATATGCTCAAAGATAGGGTCATCCATCACGTCATACGCTCAAAGAGAGGGACCGTTCATTATGAAATACGCTCAAAGAGAGGGATCATTCACTACGACATACGCTCAAAGAGGAGGGTCATCTATCATAGTATACGGTCTAGGAAAGGGACCGTTCATTATGAAATATGCTCGAAGAGAGGGGTCCTTCACCATGACATACGCTCAAAGAGTAGGTTCATCCATCACGGTATACGCTTTAAGAAAGGGATCGTTCATTATGACATGCACTCGAAGAGAGGGGTCTTTCATCGCGACATACGCTCAAAGAGAAGGGTCGTCCATCATGGTATACGCAATAAGAAAGGGACTGTTAATTATTACATGCACTCAAAGAGAGGGGTCATTCATCGCGACATACGTTCAAGGAGAGGGGTCGTCCATCACGATATACGCTCAAAGAGAGTGATCGTTCACCATGATATGCACTCAAAGAGAGGGGTCATTCATCGCGACATACGCTCAAAGAGAGAGGTCGTTCATCACGGGTGATGAGTGCCTAAAAGACAGTTATTTACTACCCTTCTCATCGTACTTTAAGCATCTATTCTACACCAACTTGAACCGAAATATAGACTATTTGCTCAAATATTGGATATTTCGTTATCATCACTTACAAAATTAATATTTATAGAGAATGTTGATATTATTACAATTTTTGTACATGCAGGAATATCCAAAGCCGAAGCGGCAAAAAAGCAATGTTGAGGCCGAGGCAGAAGCATGGTCGTGGCAGAATCCAGTGTGGCAGCACCAACAATGGAGACGTATTAAAATATAAAAATATAGAGAACATTTTGGAAGATACAACGCATCAATTGGACCAGGCTAGCGTGCTGAAAGCCCAATTCAAAGACCAAGCGGGAAAACCCTTCTAGAAGGCTGCCAACATGGAAATATTAGAATCCTTGAAGAAGACATGTTCCCTACTCCAAGTTGAAGTCTATTTAGCAAAGGTTTTCCCTAGGTTAAGACTTACACCCTAGCCGGCCACATTGTCTAGGAGAGCCGATTTGTAAAGAAAACCCTTCCTCCCTAAGAATTGTACTTACACGATAATATGTTCTAAACTTCTTAGGGATAGGTGAAGGTTGTCGATATTAGTGAGAGGAGATTGATTCTTGTATCTTTGTTCTTATGCAATAAAATCAAAGTTTGCTTATCCTATTGTCATTCTTTGTTCTTGTATCCAAGCCCGAGAGGGAAGTTTGCAAGTAATTTATTTATCTAGCATCGAGAGGTGTAGATTCACGAAAGAGATAAGTACGGTATTGTGGACACTAACTCGGCCTATACTCTTGTGGAGGCACTAAGGGGTAGGTTAAGAGTTTCAGCCGCTAAAAGAAGTGTTGGATTGGTTGGTGGTTATCTTTGATTTACGCCGAGAGGTAACGTCAAGGACTGAGCATCAACAACATTTTGACTCAGAGATGAGCGGAGTCACTTACGGACACTTTGCTGAACTTTGATACCTCTACCCAAGAGCAAGAGATTGTTGCGGTAGAGGAGCACCAGCGTTGTCGAGGCAGTATCTGCAGTACTATCGAAGCAGTGTTGTGTGATTGCATTGGACAAGGAGAAGATCAATTGAATCCGCTAATTGACGCAATTGGATCCTACTCACTTTCTCTATAATCGTTCTCAACCCTTTTTATTTTATGTTTTATTATTTAAATATTTAGTTAGATAAAACAAATCATCTTATTTGTGTTTTTACTTTATTTTCAGGAGCAAGGGAATGAAGGAAGACATATTAAGTATACCAATACCTGTGGAGATGATACACGATATACTTATCATTTTATTACTTGACGACGTGTACACTTGCACTCAAAAAGCGCTTATACCACGCACATCAACGGGATACACTCAAAGAGAGGGACCGGTCACAACGGCATACTCTCGAAGAGAGGGGTCATTCACCACGATATACGCTCAAAGAGAGGGGTTGTCCATCATGGTATACGCTCAAAGAAAGGGATCGTTCATTATGACATGCACTCGATGAGAGGGGACATTCATCGTGACATACGCACAATGAGAAAGGTCGTTGTAGCGACCTTTTTCAGTTTGAAAGATGGAAAACTGGAAATTAATTTGAAAAGTATTAGGGAGTACAGGGTCTTTGGTGGTATTTATTTAATCCCCTTCAAAAATATTGTTTAAAAAATATAAATTCTTTTGGAAAAATAAATTTGGAGCCGCCACCGGTCACTAATGTAGACCGGACACCTGAAAAGGAAAACCGAAGATTTATTTTGAAAAAGGTTTTTGGAGTTGGTTATGTGTGGGGAAGGATTAGTACCCCCATCACTCTCTGAAATCGGTACCAAAAATATTTTCTTTAAAAATCATGTTTCAACTTCATTTTAATTTTAAATCGTTTTCTAAATTCAAAATTGACCTTAATTAAATGGGTTTAATTTAATTGGAGAATTCAAATCAATAAAGCATTTAATTAATAAGGTTGACGATACACCGGACCAAAGACTAAATCGACGTCAAATAATATTCTTTGTCGCGTTAGTTTAGGGTTCAGATCCTGCAGGTCACCTTTATGAATGATACAACATAAAAAGAAATGATGTCATGATTTTGTCGGTTTTTAATTTTAATTACCTAGAGATGGTGAAAAATAATTTTAATATTTCGGTCAACATCCGATGATTTAGACCGTTACGACACGAGCATAAAAACTAATGATCACCTCTTATCATAGAATCTAATCAATTAAATAAATAGAAATTAACCTAAATAAATAATACTAAATTATGTGAATGATTATAGTCTGGTGATACGAATCCAAAGGTAAATAATCGAATGACTAAGCGCATGCATTTGGCGAGACAAATTCTAGAAATAAAATATCATTATTATTCTACCTCAATATGAAGAATTAAACATAAATAAATACACATGCAACCAACAATTGATTTTGATTTAAAGACCATGTAATATATATATATAAAGGATACAACAAAATGACATGCTTAGGAATAAATTAAATAAAATAAAGACGCTTGTATACATAACTAACGATGCATATAAATATGCATATATACATATATATTCGATTACATACATTATTAATACATAGTTATGCAACATAACTTATCACATTTGATGATTTCATAATATCCACAAGTACATATTATATGTATACACTCACCGATAAAACTTAAACAAATAGTAAGGTAGAATATTAACATGCGTAGTACACATATTATTATAATATACACACGTACAAACATGCAATATTAATGTAAAATATATGCCTATAATATAAATACCCGTACAAAAATTAAAGCGTCCAAGCCCATTATTTTAAACATAAAAGTGATGTGTTAGACCTGGATAAAAATGGTGATTACAGTTGTCCATCACGGTATACGCTCTAAGACAGGGACCGTTCATTATGACATTAACTCGAAGAAATGGGTCATTCATCGCGGCATACACTCAAAGAGAGGGTCGTCCATCACGGTTTATGCTCAAAGAGGGGGACCGTTCACCTTGACAAGCACTCAAAGAGAGGGGTCATTCATCGCGACATATGCTCAAAGAGAGGGGTCGTCCATCACGGGATACGCTCTAAGAAAGGTACTATTTATGATGACATGCACTGAAAGAAAGGGGTCATTCATCGCGACATAAATTCAAAGATAGGGGTCGTCTATCACGGTATACGCTGAAAGAGAGTGATCGTTCACAATGACATGCACTCAAAGAGAGAGGTTATTCCATCACAGAATACGCTCATAGACAAGGACCGATCATTACGGCATACTCTCGAAGAGAGGGGTCACTCACCGCATCATATGCTCAAAGAGTGGGATTGTCCATCACGATATACGCTCAAAGAAAGGGTTATACGCTCAAAGAGAGGTGTCGTCCATCACGGTATACGCCTTAAGAAAGGGACCATTTTTTATGACATTTACTCGAAGAGAGGGGTCAATCATAGTGACATACGCTCAAAGAGAAGGATCGTTCATCACGGGATACGCTCTAAGAAATGGACTGTTTATTATGACATGCACCCGAAGAGAAGGGTCATTCGTCGCGACATACATTCAAAGAGAGGGGTCGTCCGGCACTATATACGCTCAAAGAGAGGGTCCGATCATTACGGCATACTCTCGAAGAGAGGGGTCGTTCGCCGCGACATACGCTCAAAGAGAGAGGTCGTCTATCACGGTATACGCTCAAAGAAAGGGATCGTTCATTATGACATGCACTCGAAGAGAGGGGTATACGCTCAAACAGAGGTGTCATCCATCACGGTATACGCTCTAAGAAATGGACCGTTCATTACGACATGCACTCGAAGAGAGGGTTCAATCATCGCGTCATACGCTCAAAGAGAAGGGTCGTCCATCACGGTGTATGTAGACTCTAAGAAAGGGACTGTTTAATATGACAAGCACTCGAAGAATGGGGACATTCATCGTGACATACGTTGAAAGAGAGGGGTCATCCATCACGACAAACGCTCAAAGAGAGGGATCGTTCACCACGACATACGCTCAAAGGGAGGGGGCATTCACCGCAACATATGCTCAAAGAGAAGAGTCGTCTATCAAGGTATATGCTTTATGAAAAGGACTGTTTATTACAACATGCACTCGAAGAGAGGGGTCATTCATCGCGACATATGCACAATGAGAAGGGTCGTACATCACGGTATACGCTCTAAGAAAGGGACCGTTCATTATGAAATACGCTCGAAGAGAGGGGTCATTCACCGCGACATACGCTCAAAGAGAGGGGTCATCCATCACGGTAGACGCACTAAGAAAGGGTCCGTTCATTATGAGCTACGCTCGAAGAGAGGGGTCATTCACCGTGACATACGCTCAAAGAGAAGGGACATCCATCACGTCAAACGCTATAGGAAAGGGACCGTTCATTATGATATGCACTCGAAGAAAGGGGTCTTTCATCGCGACATAGTGTGAAAGAGAGGGGTCGTCCATCACGGTATACGCTCAAAGAGAGGGATCATTCACCTTGTCATGCACTCGAAGATAGGGGTCATTCATCGCGACATACGCTCAAAGAGAGGGGTCGTCCGTCACGACATATGCTCAAACAAAGGGACCATTCATTATGACATACTCTCAAAGAAAGGGTTCATTCACCACGACATACACTCAAAGAGATGAGCCGTCTATCATGTTATACGCTCTTAGATTGTGACTGTTCATTATGAAAAGCACTCGAATAGAGGGGTCATTCATCTCGACCTACGCTCAAGGAGAGGGGTCGTCCATTACGTCATATGCTCAAAAAGAGGGGTCGCTCATTATAACATACTCTAGTAGTGAGGGGTCATTCACCGCGACATATGCTAAAAGAGAGGGGTCGTCAATCACGGTGTACGCTCAAAGGGAGGAACCTGTTAATTATGACATACGCTCGAAGAGAGGGGTTTGTCACTGCGACCTACGCTCAAAGAGAGGTGACATCCATCATGGTATATACTCTAGGAAAGGGATTGCTCATTATGAGATGCAATCGAAGAGAAGGGTCATTCATCGCGACATACACTCATAGGGAAGGGTCGTCCATCACGGTATACGCTCTAAGGCATTGTGTATTATGACATGCACTCAAAGAGAAGGGTCATTCATCACGATATGCGCTCAAAGAGGAGTCATCTATCACGGTATACGCTCAAAGAGAGGGGTCGTTCGGCATGACATGCACTCAAAGAGAGTGGTCATTCACAGCGACATACGCTCAAAGTGAAGGGTCATCTATCATGCTCTAAGAAAGGGACCGTTCATTATGACATGCACTCGAAGAGTAATTCATCGCGACATACGCTCAAAGAGAGTGGTTGTCCATAACAGTATACGCTCAAAGAGAGGGACTGTTCACCATGACATGCACTCGAAGAGAGTGGTCGTTCATGGCGATATACGCTAGAAGAGAGGGGTCGTCCATCACGGCATAGGCTCAAAGAGAGGGACCGTTCATTATTATATACTCTTGAAGAGAGGGTTCATTCACCGAGACATACGCTCAAAGAGAGGAACCGTTCACCATGACATGCACTCGAAGAGAAAGTCATTCATCGCAACATACACTCAAAGAGAGGGGTCATCGATCACGGTATAAGCTCAAAGAGAGGGACCGTTCATTATGACATGCACTCAAAGAGAGGTGTTATTCATCGCGACAGACGCTCAAAGAGTTGGGTCGTCCATCACGGTAAACGCTCAAAGAGAGGGGTCGCTCATTATGACATACACTCGAAGAGAGGGTCATTTATCGCGGCATACGCTCAAAGAGAGCGGTCGTCCAATACGGTAAACACTCAAAGAGAGGGACCATTCACTGCGACATACGCTCAAGGAGAGGGGTCGTCTATCACGGTAAACGCTCTAAGAAAGGGACCGTTCATTATGACATGCACTCGAAGAGAGGGGTCATTAATCGCGATATACGCTTAAAGAGAAGGGTCGTCCATCACGGTATATGCTCAAAGAGAGAGACCGTTCATTATGACGTACACTCAAATAGAAGGGTCATTCCTCGCAATGTACGCTCAAAGAGATAGGTCATTCATCATGACATACGCTCAAAGAGAAGGGTCGTCCATCCTGGTATACGCTCAAGAAGAAGGACCATTCACTATGACATGCACTTAAAGAGAGGGGTCATTCATCACGACATACGCTCAAAGACAGGGGTCGTCCATCATGGGATATGCTCAAAGAGGGGGACCGTTCATTATGACATATGATTGAAGAGAGAGGTCATTCACCAAGACATACGCTCAAAGTGAGGGGTCGTCCATCATGGTATACGCTCAAAGAGAGAGACCGTTCATTATGACATACAGTCGAAGAGAGTGGTTATTCATCACGACATACGCTCAAAGAGAGGGGTCATCGATCATGGTATAAGCTCAAAAAGAGGGACCGTTTATTATGACATGCACTGAAAGAGAGGGGTAATTCATCGTGACATACGCTCAAAGAGAGGGGTTACCATCACCGTATACGCTCAAAGAGAGGGACCGTTCACAATGTCATGCACTTGAAAAGAGGGGTTATTCTTCGCGACATACACTCAAAGAGAGGGCTTATTCATCACCGTATACACTCAAAGAGAGGGATTGTTTAGTATTATATACACTCGAAGAGAGTGGTCGTTCGTCGCGATATACGCTCAAAGAGAGGGGTCGTCCATCAAGGTATACGCACAAAGAGAGGGACCATTCACCATGACACACTAGAAGAGAGGGTTTATTCATTGTGACATATGCTCAATAGGAAGGGTCGTCCATCACGGTATAAGATATAAGAAAGGGACCGTTGATCGCGACATTCGCTCAAAGAGAAGGGTCATTAATCACGGTATGCTCTCAAAGAGAAAGACCTTTCAGCATGACATGCACTCGAAGAGAGGGGTCTTTCATCGCGACATATGCTTAAGGAGAGGGATCATCCATCACGACAAACGCTCAAAGAGAGGGGTCATCGATCACGGTATACGTTCAAAGAGAGTAATCATTTATTATGACATGCACTCACTGAGAGAGGTCACTCATCGCGACATACGCTCATAGAGAGGTCATCCATCACGGTATACGCTCAAAGGGAGGCACTATTCACCATGTCATGCACTCGAATAGAGGGGTCATTCGTCGCGACATACGCTCAAGGAGAGGGATTGTCATCACGGTATACGCTATAAGAAAGGGACCTTTCATCATGACATGCACTCGAAGAGAGGGGTCATTCACCGCGACATACGCTCAAAGAGAAAGGTCATCCCAACGGTATACGCTTTAAGAAAGGGGCCATTCATTATGACATGCCCTCGATGAGAGGGGTCATTCATCGCGACATACGCTCAAAGAGAGGAGTCGTCCATCACAGTATACGCTCAAATTTAGGGACCATTCACCATGACATGCACTCGAAGAATGGGGTCATTCATCGAGACATATGCTCAAAGAGAGGGACCGTTCATTATGATATACTATCGAAGAGAGGGGTCATTTACCACGACATACACTAAAAGAGAGGAGTTATCCACCACGGTATATGCTCAAACCTAAGAACCATTCATTATAACATACGCTTGAAGAGAGGGGTCATTCACCATGACATACGCTCAAAGAGAGGTGACGCTCATCACGGTATACGCTCTAGGAAAGGGACCGGTCATTATGACCGGCACTCGAAATGAAGGGTCATTCATCTCGACACACGCTCTAAGAGAAGGGTCGGGTCGTCCATCACGGTATACACTCTAAGAAAGGGACCGTTTATTATGACATGCACTCGAGTAGAGGGGTCATTCATCGCGACATATCTCAAAGAGAGGGTCATCGATCACGGTATAAACTCAAAGTGAGCGACCGTTGATTTTGAGATGTATTCAAAGAGAGGGGTCATTCATTGATAAATATGCTTAAAGAGAAGGGTCGTCCATCACGGTATACGCCCAAAGAGAGGGACCACTCACCATAACATGCACTCAAGTAGAGGGGTCATTCATCGCGACATACACTCGAAGATAGGGTTGTCCATTATGGCATACGCTCAAAGAGATGGTCTGTTTATTATAATATACGCTCGAAGAGAGGGGTTATTGTCAGCGTCATACGCTCAAAGAGAGGTGTCGTCCATCACAATATACTCTTTAAGAATGGGACCGTTCATTAAGACATGCACTGGAAGAGAGGGGTCATTCATCGCGACAAACGCTCAAAGAGATGGGTCGTCCATCACGGTATACGCTCAAAGAGACGGACCATTCACCTTGACATGCACTCAACGAGAGGGGTCATTCACCACGACATACGCTCAAAGAGAGGTGTCGTCCATCACGGTTTTCGCTCTAAGAAACGGACCGTTCATTATGACATGCAGTCGAAGAGAGGGGTCATTCATGGCGACATTCGCTCAAAGAGAGGGTTCATCCATCATGGTATACTCTCAAAGAGAATTAACTTTCACCTTAACTTGCACACGAAGAGAGGTGTCTTTCATCGCGACATACGCTCAAAGAGAGGTGTTATCGATCACGGTATACGCTCTAAGAGAGGGGCCGTTTATTATGACACGCACTGAAAAGAGAGGGTTCATTCATTGTGACATACCCTCAAAGAGAGGGATTTTCCATCACCGTATATGCTCAAAGAGAGGGACCATTCACCATGTCATGCACTCGAAGAGAGGCGACATTCATCGCGACACACGCTCAAAGAGAGGGATCGTCCATCATGGTATACGCTCAAAGAGAGGGCCCGTTCAACATGACATGCACTCAAAGAAAGGGGTCATTCATAGCGACATACGCTTGGAGACAAGGGTCGTCCATCACGATATACATTCTAAGAAAGGGACCATTCATTATGACATGCACTCGAAGAGAGGTGCATTCATCGCGACATACGCTCAAAAAGAGAACTCGTCCCTTACAGTATACGGTCTAAGAAAGGAACCGTTCTTTATGACATGCACTCGGAGAGAGGGGTCATTCACCGCAACATACGCTCAAAAAGAGGGTCATTGATCACGGTATACGCTCAAAGAGAGGGACCGACCATTATGACATGCACTCGAAGAGAGTGGTCATTCACCGTGTCATATGCTCAAAAAGAAGGGTCGTCCATCACGGTATATGCTCTAAGAAATGGACCATTTATTATGACATGCACTCGAAGAGAGGAGTCATTTATCGCGACATACGCTAAAAAAGAGGGGTCATCCATCTCGTTATTGGCTCAAAGAGAGGTACCATTCACTAAAACATGCACTCGAATAGAGGGGTCATTCAACACGACATATGCTCAAAGAGAGGGGTCGTCCATCACGACATACGCTCAAAGAGTGGGACCATTCATTATGACGTACTATCGAGGAGTGGGGTCATTCACCGCGACATACGCTAAAAGAAAGGTATTGTCCATCACGGTATACGCTCTAAGAAAGGGACCATTCATTATGACATGTATTCGAAGAGAGGGGTCATCTATCACGGTATACTCTTAAAGACAAGGACATTTCACCATGACTTGCAATCGAAGAGAGGGGTCTTTCATCGTGACATACGCTCAAAGAGATGTGTCATCGATCACAGTATATGCTCAAAGAGAGGGACCGTTTATTATGACATGCACTGAAAGAGAGAGGTCATTCATCTTGACATACGGTCAAAGAGAAGGGTCATCCATCACGGTATATGCTCTAAGAAAGGGACCTTTCATTATGAGATTCTTTGAAAAAGAGGGGTCATTCACCGCGACATACGCTCAAAGAGAGGTGTCGTCCATCACAATATACGCTCTAAGAAAGGGACCATTGATTATGACATGCACTCGAAGAGAGGGGTCATTCATCGCGATATACGATCAAATAGAGGGGTCGTCCATCATGGTATCCAATCAAAGGGATGGACCGTTCACCATGACATGCACTTGAATAGACCGGTCAATCATCGCGACATACGCTCAAAGAGTGGGTCATTGATCACGGTATACGCTCAAAGAGAGGGACCGTTCATTATGACATGCACTCAAAGAGAGAGGTCATTAATCGTTATATACTCTCAATGAGAGGGGTCGTCCATTACGGTATCCTCTCAAAGGGGGGGATCGTTCACCTTGACATGCACTCGAATAGACGGGTCATTTATCGCAACATACGCTCAAAGAGAGAGTCGTCGAGCACGGTATACGCTCAAAGAGAGGGACCGTCCATTATGACATGCACTCGAAAAGAGGGGTCATTCACCGCGACATATGCTCCAAGAGAAGGGTCGTCCATTACGGTATGTGCTCTAAGAAAGAGACCATTCATTATGACTTGCACTCGAAGAGAAGGGTCATTCATCGCGACATATGCTAAAAAAGAGTGGTCGTCCATCTCGTTATACGCTTAAAGGGAGGGAACGTTCACCAAAACATGCACTCGAAGAGAGGGGTCATTCAACCCAACATATGCTCAAAGGAGGGGTCGTCCATCACGGCATACGCTCAAAGAGAGGGACCATTCATTATGACATACTCTCGAAGATGGGTCATTCACGGCGACATATGCTCAACGAGAGGTGTCGTCCATCACGATATATGCTCTAAGAAAGTGACCATTCATTATGACATGCAGTCGAAGGGAGGGGTCATCCATTACGGTATACTCTTAATGAGAAGGACCTTTCACGATGACTTACACTTGAAGAGAGGGGCATTTCATCGCGATATACGCTCAAAGAGAGGGGTCATCACTCATGGTATAGCTCAAAGAGAGGAAGTGTATATTATGACATGCAATGAAAGAGAGTGGTCATTCATCGTGGCATACGCTCAAAGAGAAGGGTTGGTACGAATCCGATTGCTGAATATCGTAATTTGTATTTGTGATTACCCGATCATGATTCTAGTAAGTAACTGAAATGAAAAATAAGAATTTTGGAATAAAACTTATAAGATAATATGAAATGCATGGATAGTATGGTGAAATTAAATGATGATTAGATGGTTGTTGTGTTTAGGATGAAGTACGGAAAATATGGATGTATGGATGATGGAAGTGAAAATATGGAATGTAATTGATGGTGCGGTGCAAACAAAGATGGGACCAACACTAAAAAGTGAAAACCCATTCCTTAAGAGTTTTTAAACCGTGACTTGGGTAAAAGGTTAAGGGATTGTGACCCTCTAATTATAAGAACTAGGAACCAGCAATATAAAAAAAATAAATAGGGATGAATGCCACAAGAACAATCTTTCAATCCGAAAAAGTTCAAAAAGAACTATAAAAGAGAAACGCTCTCAAGTTATAATATATGTCAAAAGTTGTATCTTTTACAATGGAATGAGTGCCTATTTATAGGTGTAAGACAACAACAAATTGATTGACCTAGACAAAGATTAAAGACTAATTATTCTAGTGTTAAAGGCCTATTAATTTGTAGGTTATCCCATCTCCAATTGACATCCAAAAGTTTGATATAAAAGGATGAATGTGGACATTCTTAGAATGAATGTTGACATACATATCATCCACATGTAGAAACGCTTGGGCTGATGCTTGATTAAGTTGTCATTCATCCTCCTTTAATGGGCTGTTGATGAAACATTGAATTCAGCAATTGAATGGTCTCTTGAATTTTTGGAAGAAGCATCTTGTAACTATTCCCTATTGAATTTCCAGTATGTACTGTCTTCAATAATTTAATCATATATCTTAAGCTCCTGATATCGGATTGAGGTGATTCAAAATGCGTTGGAAAGCTAAGGAATAGGGGAGGAAGTTTGAACAAGACCTCAAGACTCAAATATGCTCGTATCTATTCCAAAAATGGAGAACAAGTTGGCTGATATTCCTTGAATTCCCTCCTTAAGTGTTGTTATAACTCCTGCCTTTACTCTCCCTTAAATGGCGATAATGAAGGCTTTCATTGCATGTCTTCTCTTTCTTGCTTGCTGAAATTGACAGCCTTAAAGTGATGTAAAGACTCTCTTAAAAACCTTAAAACCATGGCTGGAAATAACAACATTAAAGTGGTGTAATTGCTCCATTGAATTGCATTGTAACCAATCAGCCTTGATGGGTCTTCAAAGGACTTTAATTGATGTAAATGCCTTTTCATTCCTGAGAATATGATCAACCATCTCTCCAAAAGAATATCCTAAATGAAATAATATATAAGCAATGATGTGAGCACATCATGTCAAGTTCAATAGGTTGATCCGGAGGTCTTACCATCAGGACCTATCACACGTTCTAAGGCAAAGAAATACAAGGAAGCTCTTTTCCTTACTTGTGCTAACATTTCAGATTCATTTGAGAATGTTCATGCCTTAGAATATGTTGTTTATAATGTGTTGCATGCTGATATGTGACATATTTAGGTATATATATTAGTATGTGTGTTTACTTATGTATATACTATGTTAATTATGTTTGCATTTGTTTTTAAGTGTGTTTATGTGGTTAAAATAAGACTACAAGGCTTTTTAGATGTGTTTGCCTTGTTCTAATATAGGTACTTAGGAGAACCTTAGCTCAAGTGGGCATACTCAGCTCATCTCCAGCTCAGGAGAGCGTATGCAGTTCAATACCAGCTCAAGTGGATTATATTCCGCTCAAAAGAAGCTCAATGGTGTGCACGCAGCTCACCTTAGCTTGGGGCAGCTCAGAGGCTTAGCTCCCAGCTCCATTTAGCTCCTAACACTCTTAGCTAGTTCGTTTCAGCTCATCTCCATTTCTAGCTCAACTCAACTCAAGTTGAAGTGACCTACAGCAGCTGAAACCTATCATACACGAAGAGCAGGTGTCCTACACATGTGCCATGCATGTGAGGCCCACATAGCACCCTTTTCCACAAGTTTGGGCGTCCAAAAGCAAGTAAGCCAAACAAGGCCCTTGCTTTGAAGACCAATCAGCAACATTGGATAAGAATGAGTGGTTTCTTATTCAAATTTAAACATTAAACACATGTTTAATGTGTTTTAAGTGCTAAAACATGTGGATAAGGATATTAGGAGCCTAGGAGAAGTTATTTGAGCATTTAAATTTTTAATTTTCCTTTGAATTAAGGCTACAAATTCAAATTTGGCCAACTTCTCCTTTATTCCTATATATTTACTTAATTTTGTAAAGACAAGGTTAGATATTTTATGAATAAAATCACTTGTGAGATTTTCTCTCAATTTCAGTTCTTCATTGAACTTTTCTTGACAAATTCAGACTTTGTTTGAGTGTGTCAAATCCTTGATACTTCGGGTTCCTAGATCGCTATCTAGAGGGTTCAAGTCCGTTGAGGAAGAACGTATTCGATTCGGATCCGCTCAGTATATTGTTTGGGTTCTTTCGAGTTCAACGTCGTTGTTATTTTCCAGCAATTTAAACATCCAAATCTTCCATTTTGGACGTTTTAATGCTGCCATGAAAACCCTCAGAGCATTTCATCTTCATTAACCTCCAGAAACTGTCAGAATTCCTTCATCCATTTTCTTTCTTTGTTTCAGTTTTTTTCTTTGTTTTCTTATCGTTTTAACATCATTCTAACATCCATAATGTTGTGTTTATTGCAGAGACTTGCTTGCTATTATCCTAGATCCGTTTCAAACAAGGATCGTTGTTTTTGAAGCAACGAATCCCCAATATCAAGCAACCATTAGATAACAACTTTATTCAATAAAAATAAAAGTGAATGTATGAAACAGATTTAATGAGTTAGTTTAATTAATGAAACAAGTTTCATTGAATGATCTAGTTTAACTAATTATATAACTCACACACTAAATGAACTTATAAACATAAGAAAACTAACATGCTTTAAGTGAACTATCATGCATTGATTAAGCTAATGAACTTTATTGAACTAACATGCTTAAATGAACATCAAGCATTATTTATTCATGCACACATGCTGAAATTAAATTTAAAAACTTAAGAAAGAGCTCATGCAAACTCATGCACAAGTAGGAGGCTGTATTGTTCCAACAAAGTTGATGTTGCATTATTTAATTTTCAGCCTTGAATAAATATATTTCCCATGGCCTCTTGGAATTTCTTGGCTTTAGCACGCGTCATAGGTCCAATAGGAAATTCTTTTGAATCATTGTTGGTTGTGATCATATCAAGGGTCATCCATCACGGTATACGCTCTAAGAAAGGAACCTTTCATTATGACATGCACTCGAAGAGAGGGGTCATTCTTCGCGACATATGCTCAAAGTGAAGGGTTTTCCATCATGGTATACTCTATACGAGAGGGACCGTTCCTCATGACTTGCACTCCAAGAGAGGGTTCGTTGATCACGACATACGCTCAAAGAGACGGACCATTCATTATGACATACTCACGAAGAGAGGGGTCATTCACTGCGACATACGCTGAAGGAGAGGGGTCGTCCATCACTGTATAAGCTCAAAGAGAGGGACCGTCTATTATGACAAGCACCCAAAGAGAAGGATCGTCCATCACGTTATACGCTCAAAGAGAGGGATCGTTGATTATGACATGCACTCAAAGAGATGGGTCATTAATCGCGACATACGCTCAAAAGGAGGGGTCGTCCATCACAGTATACGCTCAAAGAGCGGGACCGTTTATTATGACATGCATTCAAAGAGAGGGGTCATTCACAGTGACATACGCAGAAAGAGAGGGTTCATCCATCATGGTATACGTTCTAAGAAAGAGACCGTTCATTATGACATGCACTCGAAGAGAGGGGTCTTCCATCACGGTATGTGCTCAAAGAGAGGGACCGTTCACCCTAACATGTAGTAGAATAAAGGGGTCACTCATCGTGATGTGATATACACTCAAAGAGAGGGGTCGTCCATCACTGTATACGCTCAAAGAGAGGGACCGTTTATTATGACATGCAGTCAAAGAGAGGGGTAATTCACCGCAACATACGCTCAAGGAGAGGGGTCGTCCATCACGGTATACGCTCAAAGAGAGGGACCGTTTACTATGACATGCACTCGAAGAGAGGGATCATTCACCGCGACATACACTCAAAGAGAGAGGTCATCCATCACGGTATATGCTCAAAGAGCTGGACCGTTTATTATGACATGCACTCAAAGAGAGGGGTCATTCACCGCAACATACGCTCAAGGAGAGGGGTCGTCCATCACGGTATACGCTCAAAGAGAGGGACCGTTTATTATGACATGTACTCAAAGAGAGGGGTCATTCATCACGACATACACTCAAAGATAGGGGTTGTCCATCATGATATACGCTCAAAGAGAGGGACAGTTCATCATAACATGCACTCGAAGAGAGGGGTCATTCAACGCGACATACGCACAAAGAGAGGGGTCATCCAACATGGTATACGCTCAAAGAGAGGTACCATTTATTATTACATGCACTCAAAGAGAGGGGTCATTCATCACAACATACACTAAAAGAGAGGGGTTTGTCCAAAACATGCACTAGTAGAGAGGGTTCATTCAATGCGCCATACACATAAAGAGAGGGGTCGTCCATCACGACATACGCTCAAAGAAAGGGACCATTGATTATGACATACTTTCGAAGAGAGGGGACATTCGCCTCGACATACTCTCAAGGAGTGGGGTCGTCCATCACGGTATACGTTCAAAGAGAGGGACCGTTTATTATTACATAGACTCGAAGAGAGGGGTCATTCATCGCGACATACGCTTCAAGGGAAGTGTCGACCATCACGTTATACGCTTTAAGAAAGGGATCGTTCATTATGACATGCACTCGAGAGAGGGGTCCTTCATCGCGACATATGCTCAAAGCGAAGGGTCATCCATCACGGTATACGCTCTAAGAAAGGGACTGTCTATTATGACATGCATTCAAAGAACGGAGTCATTTATCGCGACATATGCTCAAAGAGAAGGGTTGTGCATCTCAGCATATGCTCGAAGAGAGGGACCGTTCATTACGGCATACGCTTGAAGAGAGGGGTCATTCAACGCGACATACACTCAAAGAGAACGGACGTCCATAACGGCATACGCTTAAAGAGAGGGACCATTCATTATGACATGCTCACTAAAAGAGGGGTCATTCACGGCGACATAAGCTCAAGGAGTGGGGTCGTCCATAACGGTATACACTCAAAGAGAGGGACAGTTTGTTATGACATACACTTGAAGAGAGAGGTCATTCACCGCGACATACGCTTCAAGGGAGGTATCGACCATCACGTTATATGCTCTAAGAAAGGGACCGTTCATTATGACATGCACTCAAAGAGAGGGGTCATCCATCGCGACATATGTTCAAAGAGAAGGATCGTCCATCACGGTATACGCTCTAAGAAAGGGAGTATTTATTATGACATGCATTCGAAGAGAGTGGTCAATCATCATGACATACGCTTCAAGGGAGGTGTCGACCATCACGTTATACGCTCTAAGAAAGGGACCGTTCATTATGACATGTACTCAAAGAGAGGGGTCATTCATTGCGACATATGCTCAAAGAAAAGGACGTCCATCATGGTATACGCTCTAAGAAAGGGACTAGTTATTATGACATGCATTCGAAGAGAGGAGTCACTCACTGCGACATACGCTCAAAGAGTAGGATCATTCATCACGGTAAACGCTTTAAATGAAGGGACCGTTCATTATGACATGTACTCGAAGAGCGGGGTCATTTATCGCGACATACTCTCAAAGAGAAGGATCGTCCATCACGGTATATGCACTAAGAAAGGGACTGTTAATTATAACCTGCACTCAAAGAGAGGGGTCGTCCATCACGGTATACGCTCCATGAGAGTGACCGTCCATCATGATATACACTCAGAGAGAGGGGTCATTCATCACGATATACGCTCAAAGAGGGATCGTCCATCACGGAAAACGCTCAGAGAGAGGGACCAGTCATTACGACAACCTCTTGAAGAGAGGGGTCATTCACCGCGACATACGCTCAAAGAGAGCGGTTATCGATCACGGTATACGCTGAAGGAGAGGGATCATTCACCACGTCATGCACTCGAAGAGAGGGGTCATTCATCGCGACATACGCTCAAAGAGAGGGTTCGTCTGTCACGGCATACGCTTAAAGAGAGGAACCGTTCATTATGACATACTCTCAAAGAGAGGAACCGTTCATTATGACATACTCTCAAAGAGAGGGGTCATTCACCACGACATACGCTCAAAGAGAGGAGCCAACGATCACGGTATACGCTCTTAGAAAGTGGTCATTCATTATGACATGCACTCGAAGAGAGGGGTCATTCGTTGCGACATACGCTAAAAGAGAGGGGTCGTCTATCACGATATGCGTTGAAGGAGAGGGATCATTCACCATGTCATGCACTCGAAGAGAGGGGTCATTCATCGCGACATACGCTCAAAGAGAGGGTTCGTCCGTCACGGCATACGCTCAAAGAGAGGAACCGTTCATTATGACATACTCTCGAAGAGAGGGGTCATTCACCACGACATACACTCAAACAGAGGAGTCGTCCATCACGGTATACGCTCTTAGAAAGTGGTCATTCATTATGACATGCACTCGAAGAGAGGGGTCATTCATCACAACATACGCTCAAAGAGAGTGTTTACGCTCAAAGCGAGGGACCGTTCACCATGACATACACTCGAAGAGAGGTTTTATTCATCGCGACATACGCTCAAAGAGAGGGGTCGTCCATCACGGCATATGCTCAAAGGGAAGGGCCGTTCGTTATGACATACTCTCGTGGTGAGGGGTCATTCGCCACGACATTCGATAAAGGAGAGGGGTTGTTCATCACGGTACACGGTCAAAGAGAGGGACCCATTCATTATACGCTCGGAGAGAGGGGCTTTAACGGTGATATACGCTCAAAGAGAGGTGGCATCCATCACGGTATACGCTCTAGGAAATGGATTGTTCATTATGAGAAGCACTCAAACAGAAGGGTCATTCATCGTGACATATGCTCAACGGGAAGGATTGTCCATCATGATATACACTCAAAGAAAGGGACTGTTTAGTATAACATGCACTCAAAGAGGGGGGGCGTTCAGTATGACATGCACTCGAAGAGAGGGGTCATTCACAGCGACATACGCTCAAAAAGAAGGATCGTCTATCACGCTCTAAGAAAGAGATCGTTCATTGTGACATGCACTCGAAGAGTCATCGCGACATACGCTCAAAGAGAGGGGTCGTCCATCATAGTATATGCTCAAAGGTTAGACATTTTGCACTTGCTTATATATATGTGTATTTTGTAATGATAAAAGGTTAGACATTTTATGAATAAAATCACTTGCTATTATCCTAGATCTGTTTCAAACAAGGATCGTTGTTTTTAAAGCAACGAACCCCTTATATAACAAACGCTCAAAGAGAGGGGTCGTCCATCACGGGATACGCTCAAAGAGAGGGACGGATCATTATGACATACACTCGAATAGAGCAGTCACACACTGCGACATACGCTCCAAGAGAGGGGTCGTCCATCACGGTATACACTCTAAGAAAGGGACCGTTTATTATGACATGCACTCGAAGAGAGGTCAATTATCGCGACATGAGCTAGAAAAGAGGGGTCACCATCTCGGTATATCCTCAAAGGGAGGGACCGTTCACCATACTATGCAATCGAAGAGACGGGTCATTTAACGCGTCATGCGCTCAAAGAGAGGAGTCGTTCATCATGGCATACGCTCAAAGAGAGGGATCATTCATTATGACATACTCTCAAAGAGAGGGGTCATTCACCGCAACATATGCTAAAAGAGAGGTGTCGTCCTTCACGGTATACGCTCTAAGAATAGGATCGTTCATTACTATATGCACTCGAAGAGAGGGTCATTCATCGTGACATATGCTCAATGAGAAGGATTGTCGATCACGGTATACGCTCTAAGAAAGGGACGTTTATTATGACTTGCACTCAAAGAGAGGGGTCATTCGCCGCGACATACGCTCCAGGAGAGGGGTCGTCCATCACGGTATACGCTCAAATAGAGTTACCGTTTATTTTTACATGCACTCAAAGAGAGGGGTCAATCATCACGACATACGCTAAAACAGAGGGGTCGTCCATCACGGTATACGCTCAAAGAGAGGGATCATTCTCCGTAACATGCACTAGAAGAGAGGGTTCATTCAACGCGACATACACACAAAGAGAGGGGTCGTCCATCATGACATACGCTCAAAGAGAAAGACCATTCATTATGACATACTCACGAAGAGAGGGGTCATTCACCGCGACATACGCTCAAGTTAAGGCGTCGTCCATCACGGTATACTCTGAAAGAGAGGGACCGTTTATTATGACATGCACTCAAAGAGAGGGGCCATTCTCCACGACATACGCTCAAGGAGAGTGGTCGTCCATCACGGTATACGCTCAAGGAGAGGGGTCGTCCATCACGGTATATGCTCAAAGAGAGGTACCATTTA
The DNA here is from genome assembly GCA_035048815.1 of Abelmoschus esculentus. Taxonomy (NCBI): domain Eukaryota; kingdom Viridiplantae; phylum Streptophyta; class Magnoliopsida; order Malvales; family Malvaceae; genus Abelmoschus; species Abelmoschus esculentus. Next base: position 12,369,748 of record JAUCBN010000023.1, on the reverse strand, counting down.
TTATGACGTGAACTTAAAGAGAGGGGTCATTCATCGTGACATACTCTCAACGAGGGGGGTTGTCCATCACTATATACGCTCAAAGAGAGGGACGATTCACCATGACATGCAATCGAATAGAGGGGTCATTCAACGCGACATACGCTCAAACACAAGGACCATTCATTATGACATACTCACAAAGAGAGGGGTCATTCACCGCGACATTTCCTCAAGGACAGGGGTCGTCCATCATGATATAGGCTCAAAGAGAGGGACCGGTCATCGCGACATAGGCTCGAAGAGAGGCTCATTCACCGCGACATAGGCTCGAAGAGAGGGGTCATTCACCGCGACATACACTCAAAGAGAGGGGTCGTCCATCACGGTATACGCTCTAAGAAAGGGATCGTTCGTTATGACAAACACTCAAAGAGAGCGGTCATTCATCGCGGCATATGCTCAAGGAGAGGGGTCGTCCATCACAGTATATGCTCAAAGAGCGGGACCGTTCACCATGACATGCACTCGAAGAGAGGGTTCATTCAACGCGACATATACTCAAAGAGAGGGTTCATCCATCGCGGTATACGCTCAAAGAGAGGGGTCGTTCTCCGTAACATGCACTAGAAGAGAGGGTTCATTCAACGCGACATACACACAAAGAGAGGGATCGTCCATCACGACTTACGCTCAAAGATAAAGACCATTCATTATGACATACTCACGAAGATTGGGGTCATTCACCGCGACATACGCTCAAGGAGAGGCGTCGTCCATCACGGTATACTCAGAAAGATAGGGGCCGTTTATTATGACATGCACTCAAAGAGAGGTGCCATTCGCCGCGACATACGCTCAAGGAGACGGGTCGTCCATTACGGTATATGCTCAAAGAGAGGGACCTTTGATTATGACATGCACTCAAGGAGAGGGGTCATTCATCGCGACATACGCTCAAGGAGAGGGGTCGTCCATCACGGTATATTCTCAAAGAGAGGTATCATTTATTATGATGTACACTTAAAAAGAGGGGTCATTTATCATGACATACGCTAGGGGTTGTCCATTGTGACATATGCTCAAAGAGAGGGGTTGTCCATCACGATATACGCTCGAAGAGAGGGACGATTCACCATGATATGCAATCAAAGAGAGGGGTCATTCAATGTGACAGGCGCACAAAGAGAGGGGTCGTCATTCATGACATACGCTCAAACACAGGGACCATTCATTTTGACATACTCACGAAGAGAGGGGTCATTCATCGCGACATATGCTCAAGGACAGGGGTTGTCCAACATGATATAGGCTCAAAGAGAGGGATCGGTCATCACGACATGGCTCGAAGAGAGGGGTCATTCAACGCGACATATTCTCAGATAGGGGTCATCCATCACAGTATATGCTCAAAGAGAGGGACTATTCATTATGATATACTCTCGAAGACAGGGGCCATTCACCGCGACATACGTTCAAGGAGAAGGGTCGTCCATCACGGTATACACTCAAAGAGAGGGACCATTTATTATGACATACACTTGAAGAGAGGGGTCGTCAATCACCGCGATGTACGCTTTAAGGGAGGTATCGACCATCACGTTGGACGCTCTAAGAAAGGGACCGATCATTATGACATGTACTCGAAGAGAGGGGTCATTGAATTGCGACATATGGTCAAAGAGAAGGGGCGTCCATCACAGTATACGCTCTAAGAAAAGGACTATTTATTATGACATGCATTCGAGGAAAGGGGTCAATCATCGCGACATACGCAAAAAGAGATCCATCATGGTATACGCTCAAAGAGAGGAGCATTAATCGCGACCTATGCTCAAAGAGAGGGGTCGTCCATCATGGTATACGCTCAAAGAGAGAGACCGCTCACCATGATATGTACTCGAAGAGAGAAATCATTCATCGTGACATGCGCTCAAAGAGAGGGGTCGTCTATCACGGTATATGCTCAAAGAGAGAGACCGCTCACCATGATATGTACTCAAAGAAAGAGGTCATTCATCGTGATATACGCTCAAAGAGAGGGGTTGTCCATCATGGTATACGCTCTAAGAAACGGTCTGTTCATTATGACATGCATTCGAAGAGAGAGGTTATTCATCGCGACATGTGCTCAAAGAGAGGGGTCGTCCGTCACAGTATACGCTCAAAGAGAGGGACTGTTTATTATGACATGTACTCAAAGAGGGGTCATTCACCGCGACATACGCTCAAGGAGAGGGGTCGTCCATCACGACATACTCACGAAGAGAGGGGTCATTCACCGCCACATACGCTCAAGGAGAGGGGTCGTCCATCACGGTATACGCTCAAAGAGAGGGACCCTTTATTACGACATGCACTCGAAGAGAGGGGTCATTTTCCATGACATACGCTCAAGGAGAGGGTCGTTCATCACGGTATACGCTCAAAGAGAGAGACCGTTGATTATGACATGCACTCAAAGAGAGAGGTCGTCCATCACGGTATACATCAAAGAGAGGTGCCGTTTATTATGACATGCACTCAAAGAGAGGGGTTATTTATCACGACATACGGTAAAAGAGAAGGGTCGTCCATCACGGTAAATAATCAAAGAGAGGGACCATTCACCATAACTTGCACTAGAAGAGAGGGTTCATTCAACGCGGCATACGCACAAAGAGAGGGGTCGTCCACACAACATACGATCAAAGAAAGGGGCCATTCATTATGATATACTCTCGAAGAGAGGGGTCATTCACTGTGACATATGCTCAAGGATAGGGGTCGTCCATCATGGTATACGCTCAAAGAGAGGGACCGTTTATTATGACATACACTCAAAGAGAGGGGTCATTCACCGCGACATACGCTTCAAGGGAGGTGTCGACCATCACATTATATGCTCTAAGAAAGGGATAACTCATTATGACATGCACTAGAAGAGACGAGTCATTCATCGCGGTTTATGCTCGAAGAGAAGGGTCGTCCGTCATGCTATACGTTCTAAGAAAGGGACTGTTTATTATGACATGCATTCGAAGAGAGGAATCATTCATCACGAAATACGCTCACAGAGAAGGGTCGTCCATCACTGTTTACGCCCAAATAGAAGGATCGTTTATTATGACATGCACTCAATGAGAGGGGACATTCACCGCGACATACTCTCAAAGAGAAGGGTCATCCATCATGGTATACATTTAAAGAGAGGGACGGTTTATTATGACATGCACTCAAAGAGAGGGGTCATTCACCGTGACATACGCTCAAGGAGAGGGGTCGTCCATCACGGTATACGCTCAAAGAGAGGGACCGTTTATTATGACATGCACTCAAACGGAGGGGTAATTCATCGCGATATACGCTCAAAGAGAGGGGTTGTCCATCACGATATACGTTCAAAGCAATCTCTACATCCTAGTAGCGGTGGATTACGTGTCAAGATGGGCCGAAGCAATTGCCACACCACATAATGATTCCAAGATTGTTCAGAAATTTCTCAAGAAAAATATATTCATTGGATTTGGAGTGCCTAGAGCGATAATTAGTGATGAAGGCAAACACTTTGACAATAGAATCATTGTCGCGGCCTTGAAGAAATTAAGCATCACACACAGAATTGCTACGGCCTATCACCCACTGATAAATGGGCAGGCTGAAATATCAAATAAGGAATTAAAGCAAATCCTTGAAAAGGTGGTAAACTTATCTCGAAAGGATTGGTCTCATTGTCTCGACGATGTCCTCTGGGCATATAGGACAGCATACAAGACCCCATTGGGAACATCTCCATACAGGCTTGTATTTGGAAAAGCGTGTCATTTGCTCCTGGAAATTGAGCATAAAGCCTATTGGGCAGTAAAAATTTTGAATATAGAATGAGAGAAAGCTGACCAGAAAAGATTGATAGACCTCAATGAGATAGAAGAACTCCGAGCAGCAACCTATGAAAATGCCAAGATTTACAAAGAGAGGACTAAAAGATGGCATGACCGTAAGCTACTGCCGGGGTAACAAGTCCTCCTTTTCAATTTCAGACTCAAACTATTCCCAGGCAAACTCAGGTCCAGATGGTCAGGCCCATTTGAAGTTGTTCAAGCTTACCCACATGGTGCAGTAATGATCAAATCACAAAGGGATGGACATGAGTTCAAAGTGAATGGCCAACGTTTGAAGCACTATTCTAGCCTACATGATATGAGGACTATGGAGACCATCACCTTAGGAGATGCACTTGCATGCACTCCTATCGTGACATAATTTCATCATCTTATCTTTGTTTTATTGTACTTTTAGGATTAGTTTTAGTTCAGAATTTTTTTTATCTTTTCTTGTTTATTTTTAGGACAAAAATCAAGAATGAAGGTGAAGTCATTCATGATAGAAAATCCGCTGCCGCGGTAGTGCACAATGTTAGGGTCGCCATAATTACCAACGGGTAGAACAGCATAACGGCTAGTCGGGCGAAATTTCAGACGTGGCAGTAAATGCCAGTAGCTAAAAATGGCTAGTTGGGTTAACGAAATCAAAACGGCAGTACAGGGCTGAGATCTATATAAACACTTTCTCACCTTGAATTATTCACTCTTATATTCTTGATTTCTTAGAATTCGTTGCATGTTTTTCTCAAATTTCTTAAAAACTTTCACCAATTCCCCATGGCATATTACAAGAGATTTGCACCCGCTGCTATTGAAGAATGCTTCAACAGATCCTTTATTGCAAGGCAATTATGGGAAGAGAAAGAATTCCAGCATTCAGACGAGGAAAACTATGGAATCGAGCACTATTTGTTCAATAAAATAGTGTATCAAGAGCGACAAATCTTTTGCTTCCAACCCGCCCAGGCCAATGCAATGATTGTGAGAGAATTTTACGCTCATGGGCCAAGCAAAGATTCACTTTATGTCCACTGTTGGGGCAGACCAGTTAGAAATGATGCCGACGCCATCAACTTGTTCTATGGCCTCCACCCTACTCATGATCATTTATGGAGGATATCAACAACGAGGACTACGAACTCATAAAAGATGATCCCTATTATGATAACACCCATTGGAAACTAGATCCCACAAAGGTTCCGTGGCAAGACAGAACCTAAGGCCCGAGGCCAAGTTGTGGACCACGTTCGTAAAATGACGTCTCATCCCAACGTCCCATAACAACACAATCGACAGAAGAAGATTGGCTCTCATCCAATCCATTATCAATAAAAGAATCATAAATGTGGGAGAACTGATCCTACGTGAAATTTACGAATGTGGTAAGAAGGACAAAGGGCCTTTGTGCTTTCCATGTTTAATCACGGGTCTTTGCACAGCCGCAGGTGTCCCAGTCGAGGATATAGACGAAATTATTGTCCAAAGGCACGGTTGGACAAGGGAGTTTTGTCACAAAATCATACAAATAACACAAGCGGAACCATTCCAAGCAACTCCACAATCAGGCACTACCGATACAATTATCGAGGCCCAATACACGGCGGACATGCCTGCTGCTTCCCACAGCACTACCACAGCGGATACTTACCAGGAGATATCTAGAGGATCGTGGCCATAGATATAAGACAACAATGGTACATGGAGTACCAAAGAAATTTCAACACTACATTAGCTCAGATGATGATCACCAATTTTCAAAACCAAGGGGTGCAGTTCTCAGAATTCCTTCTTGATATGTTTGTTCCAGTTGCACCATACACCGAAACAACTTCAGTTCCAGGAGGACCACGACCATTTTATGCTACTGGACCATCACAACCATTCCATGCATTAGACCCATCTCAGTCGCCAGAGCCTGCCGCGGCATCATTAGCCAGCCGAAGGCCATCCAGGTGGAGAGCAACATTCAGCACTCCAGCAGGTTCTCCTATAATCATGAGGAGTTTCTCGTCAGAGATGGACTTTGTCAGGAAGCAGCTCCATTCCACCGCTGGGCTAAGCACTCAGCACACTTGGGCAGATGCAATGGAAGTTGAAGATGAGGGCGGGACAAAAATAATGCCCATCGAAGAAATTGGTGATAAGAAAGAAGGAGAAGAAGTCAACGCCCCTTTGCAAAGGACACTACCCACCAGAACAGCCAAAGCTTAGTAATCACTAGCAGAAAAAACGAAAACTAAACTATCAGCAGCAAGGCCAAGAAAACTAATCATTCACAGTAGTTCTTCGGAGGATCTTTAATCTTTTTATACCTCTTTCCTATTTTTATCTCTTTTCTTCACTTGTTAATTTTTGTTTCCTGCTTTCTGCTATATATATAGGTATTGAGGGTAATGCTCGATCTGAGTTTTGGGGTGTAGATTCACTGCCGAGACAGTTCATTACCGTGGCCCTGCCATGAAAAGTCGCAATTTAAGTTTATATTAAAGATTTTCATCTACCACCCTACTTATATTGTCGTCCATACTTTTGCATTGCTTTATATCATTATTGCTTCAGTTTATTCTCCTTAGGCTATAGAAATCTTTCTCCTTACTATGGATAGGTCCTATTTAGAAGGATTAACTTTAGGATACTTAAGTATAAAAATTTAGAAGCATGATATAGGATTGACTCTAAAAACACTTTTGGGACTTATTTGATTATAGGAATTCTTTTAATGAACTTAGGTGATAAAAGCTTAGATTTTTTGGGAATGTTAGCTAGAGGTGCCTAACACCGGCTCTAGGACGAGTGTCTTCTTTATGCTAGAGGTGCCCGAAATTGGCTCTAGTATGCAAAAAAAATCTTGATGATAAAACACAATCCTTGAAAAGCCCGAAATTGGCTCAAGTAGTTGTTGTTATAAGAAGAGAACATTAATTCCAAGTCTATTTGTCTTGAACTTAGAGTTTGTCTAAGAAAGCCTTTAATCAAACTTGTCCACAAGAACTCACACACTCAAAAAATCTTATAGCTTGATTCCGGGTAAGACCTTGGGTAGCCGAAAGGTTAAGACCCAGAATAGGCATAGTCATGGTGGGAAGAATAGATGAAAAAGTAAGACCGATAGAGAATAAGATTTGGCAATTTGATGGTTTGCATTGCTTGAGGACAAGCAATAGTTCGAGTTTTGGGGTGCGATAAGTGCTCAAAAGACTATTATTTTTCACACTTTTCATGAAAAATAATTACTTAATCTACACCTACTTGGACTAATTAATAAGCTTAATGTGTGATATTTTGATGCTTTGCCTTCGTGACATATAAGGATGATATTTATGGAAAATGTAAGCTTTAATGCATCTTTGTGCATTTACAGGTATTTGTGGGCCGGGGCAGTAACTGAACTCTAAGGTCGCGGCAGCATGATAAGAAAGCCTAGAAAGCAGCGAAGGGTAATGAGCGAAAATAGGACAATGAACTATGAAGTAGATCCCGATCGAACCAGCCACAGATAAGAGCTTCTACGGATGGAAGCTGAGTAGACTCAAACTTAGATCTCCATAATATCAAAAGTCAAAGTGGTGATCGACTTGAAGAGCAAAAAAAGCTGGATTTTTCTAGACACTCTGCATGGCAGTTAGAGTTTGGGAAGGCGGTGAAAAGTTGAAAAGGAGTTAAAGTTTGTTTTGGTCAAAAATCATTAAATTACATTAAATTAAAGAGACTCACCTCTTTATGGTAAGCAACGTCCAAACCAACTTTACCTCTTCTCCAAGGTTGATGTCGCCCTAATTTTAGCCTATATAAAGGATGTGACGTTCAAGAAGAAAGAGGAGGGGAGTTCACGATAGATCTTAGAGATTTCTTTGTTTTCATTATGTTCTAAATTTTTCTAGGGTTTAGGTGAAAGTTGTAGAGTATTTGTGGGAGAAAATTGTACTTTGCTTTCTTGTTTTATGCAATAAAATATTGAGGTTTGCTTATTCTATTCCCTTCATTGTTCTTGCATTCAAGCTCGGGAGAGAAGTTTGTGAGAGATTTATTTATCTAATATCGAGCGAGTTAGATTCACGAAATAAATAAGTACAGTATTTTTCTAGATGGAAAATACTAACTCAGCCTACGGATAGGTTAGAGTTTCAGCGGCTAAAAGAAGTGTGAGATTGGTTGGTGGTTATAGTTGATTCACGCCGGGAGGTATCATAAGGACTAGTCATCAACAGTACTTCGACTTAGGGATAAGCGGAGTCATCAGAGGACACTTTGTCAAACCTTGGCGAGTCCACCCAAGAGCAAGGGATTGCCGCGGCGGACGTAACCCTTCACTGTCAGGGCAGTAAAACTGTAGTTTTGTCGGGGTAGTGTTGTATAATTGCATCAAACAAAAACAAGTCAATTAAACCTACAATACGACTCAACTGGATCCTACCCATTCTCTCAATCTGATTTTCTTTTCATTCTCTGGCTTTTTATTATTTACGTTATTTTAGTTTAATTCAGAATAATCAAATTGATCTGTGTTTTTATTTTATTTCTTTTGCAGAGCGAGAAGAGAAAGAAAACATATTAAGTACACCAATCCCTGTGGAGATGATTCTCTATATTCATTAAATTATTACTTGCGAAGTGTACACTTGCACAAATTGTGCAACTCTTTCTACACTTAACATGTCCACACACATCCTCCATGAACCATCCTTCTTTGGAACTAACAAAACTGGCACGGCCTAAGGACTCAAGCTTTCTCTAATATAGCCCTTCTCTGTAAGTTCCCTTATTTGGCGTTGTAACTCCTTGGTCTCTCTTCTGGATTGCTCCTATAAGCAGGTCTATTGGGAATGGTGGCTCCAGGTATGAAATCTATCTGGTGCTCAATTCCTCTAATGGGAGGCAACCCACTAAGAAGATCATCAGGGAACATATCCTTCAATTCCTGCAAAAGTTGAGAAATATTTGAAGGTAAACCTTCAAGGGTGTTAGTGTTAAAACAACTTTCCTTGTACATAAGTACAAGCACGTTTTGTCATGTGGAAAGGTCCTCCGAATGTCCCTCCCACGAGCATAAAAGGTCATCTTCTTAGTGTCTTCTTTGGAGGACTTCTTCCATGCCGCTAGGCTTTTTGTCAAGGCATCTTGATCATTCCTCACTTGTTTTGGCATCGAAGGTGTCAACGTGATCTTCCAGCCTTCAAACTTGAAAACATAATGGTTTAAGTGACCATCATACATTGCCTTCTTATCAAATTGTTAGGGCCTCCCAAGGATGATATGACAGGAGTTCATGGGTAACAACACATCACACAAGATTTCATCCTTGTAACTTCCTATGGAAATTGGCACTTGTAATACATCACACCTTCCTATGGATTTTTTTGGCTTTTCTTTCTTCTCTTTTCTTTTTTTTGATCAAAATTGAAATAACAGATAATAATAGGGCTTACTTGATTTTTCCTTTGCCCTGATACTATTTGATATGCTCTAACTCTCCAAAGATGCTTGTAGAGAGAAGCTTTAATTACCCGGAACTTAGAATGCAAGCAAGCCTTGTATCATGCTTGTATCCTGAACAAAGAATGTTAAAGAATGTTGGAAATAAGATAAGAATAATTTAAGAAGAGGTTATGGCGTGGGGTATGTTGATGGTTGATTAGGGAAGGAAATGAAGGTGTGATATGTGTCGATCTTGTTGAAGATGTTGAACGGCAAACTTTGATTGTAGAGCCTAGGAAGGAGTGAAGTCTCTCGCAAGAAGTGGCTGCAAAAATGAAGAATTAAGGATAATGGAGGAAAGGAATAGGTGAAATGAATGAAGGGAATAGTTTAAGGACTGATTTGGAAGCGGAAGGATGTGTGGTGTTGATAAGGAAGGGTGAATGGATGTTTAGGATGTTTTATGATGATGATAAAGGATGGGAATGGAGAATGGAATAAGATGGTATATAAGGATGGTGAAATGAAAATAGTATCTTAAAGATACTCAAGGTTGAAATTAGGTTATAGAAAACCTAATCCTGAACCTTATATTGATCTTTAAGGGTGGTGATAAACGAACTTTGACCCTTTTAGTATACTAAACTAAAAGAACCCAAAGTATCAAGATGGATAGAAAGGGTTTGACGCTACAAGTACAAATGTACTTGATAAGTCGATAAAGTTCTAAGAAGAACTAAACAAGAGAAAAATCTCACAAGTAATTTTATATAATCTGAATGATGTGTTTACAAAATGAAATCCAAGTCCTATTTATAGTTTTCTAAGGGGTTTAGACGAAATAGAATTTAACTATTCGGATAATCATTCATTTGAATGGTGTCTCCCTCCAAATATATTAGAAGAGTTATAACTTTTCGGTTCAGCCTGCATAGTCTTCAGTAATTGGGCCATATCTCGAGATCTCGATATCAGACTGATCCGATTCAACATGTGTTGAAAATATAAGAGATAGAGGAACAACTTTCAGGAGACACCGAAACCCAATTAGACTTGTATCCTGCTCGAAATTGGCAAACAAGTGAACCATTATGAACCTGCCCAATGATGAGTGTTATCTCTTTGTTTTCGTGCCCACTTGCTTTCCCTGCATGTTCTTAGCGTCCAATGTGGATTATGGTCGGTCATGATACTTGGCGAAGGGTTGGTGACTTCCGGGTATTGAGTTGGGAGTGATAGTTGGAGCTGAGGTGAGCTAATCGAGCTGGAAGTGAGCTGGGTTGAACTAAGCTATCTAGCTGAAAGACTTAGCTAAAGTTTAAAGCTGAAATAATCTAATTCAAGTTGCCTTTAGCAAAGTGAGCTACTCCATTAGCTTCCTTATACTCTCTTACAGTGTGAAGAGTGTTTTAGAGCTGATTCGAATCTTCTAAAGCCTTGTTTTGAATTATTCTTCATTTGAGCTCATATGGGATTTGTGAGCTGACATGGAGCTAGCCGTTAGTCCTTTAAGTACTATTGGAGTGTTCCATGCATTTCCAAGCTATTCTGAAATTGGCTCCTTGTGTTTCTAGCATTGTCTTCCGTTTAGCATCTTTTGAGCTGACTGAGCTGACACCGAGCTAATATTTACTCCTAGAGCTGTAGGTAAGTCCTATGAAGAAAACATCATAATGGAAATAATGAGAATACTTAAAATAACTTAATATAAATTTTTATCTAAGCTGAAACTTAATGATGTGCTTATATTGACTATTCATAGTTATAGCCTAATTAATATATCTCTTAAGTAGCTTACTATAAAGTATATAAAAGTAATAAATACTAAGATTTGTAGGGTAACTCCCCTTTGATCCCATGCGTGAAATGAAGTATGAATGCATGAGATAAATTAGCAGAAATGTGAACGCATCATTCCCCCCATCTTTTAGGCGATTTGTCCTCAAATCGAAAGGGTTTTCCAACGAGTAATTCCTTGATGTAGGGGCGGTCAATTGCTTCCATGATGGAACAAGTTGATGAAACTTTTGCTTGATGTATAGGCCTCCAAAAGGGTCATTTTCAAAGAGATCTTCCAAATATTCTTGTTCGAGATAGCCATTCACAACATGTTCCCTTTTTATCTTTCTCTCGTACCTCTTGGAATCTTTATACCCCTGGGTTTAGAGACTTATCTTTTGGATGTGTCGTTCTGAATCATCATAACCATTGGCATATAGATTTTTCCTTTGGAATACTTCAAGTAGGTATGTTTTTCCAACTTTAATCCTTGTGCCTTTCCATATTATCATTCTAGAATAGATTGATAGTGCCTGTTTCATCTCCTTGAATTGATCTTCATAAGCAAGTACAATTCCATGTAGACTTATGAATTTACTGCAAAATGAACCATATTTAGTAGAGAATGAACCTATAACAAGATGAAAAGAATTTGCAAACCATGGTAGATGTTTAATGGGCACTGGTTGTTGAATTTTCTTCACGATCTGCAAGACACTTGGAGTGTCAAAGATTTGAACTATTGACGCTTCAAAGGACACATCCTTTAGTTCTCCAAAAGGCATGATTACTAGATCATCTCTTTGAAAAAATAAGACTCTTGGATTCCCTGCAAAACAAAAGAAGGAATAGAAAAAGTAGAGTTAAATAAAAGGATATGTGTCGATCTTGCTGAGGATGCTGAACGATACACTTTGATTGTAGGACCTAGGAAGGAAGCAAGTCTCTCGCAAGAAGTGGCTGCAAAATAGAGAATTAAGGATAAGGAATGAAAGGAATAGGTGAAATGAATGAAAGGAATAATTTAGGGACTGATATGGAAGCGAAAGGATGTGTGGTGTTGATAAGGGTGAATGAATGTTTAGGATATTTTGTGGGGATGACAAATGATTGAGAATGATGAATGGAATGAGAGGAAATGTAAGGAATGGTGAAATGAAAATAGTATCTTAAAGATACTCAAGGAAGAAACTAGGTTACAGAAAACCTAATCCTAAACCTTATATCGATCTTTAAGGGGTGGTGATAAACGGACTTTGAACCTTTTAGTATATTAAACTAAAAGAACCCGAAGTACCAAAATGGATAGAAAAGGGTTGACGCCACAAGTACAAAAGTACTTGATAAGTCGAAAAAGTTCTAAGAAAAACTAAACGAGAGAAAAACCTCACAAGTAATTTTGTATAATCTGAATGGTGTATTTACAAAATGAAATCTAAGTCCTATTTATAGTTTTCTATGGGATTTGGCCGAAATGGCCTTTAACTATTCGGATAACCATTCATTTGACTAGTGTCTCCCTCCAAAACTATTCGAAAAGATGTAAATTCTCGGTTCAGCCTGCACTGTCTTCAGTAATTTGGCCATATCTCTAGATCCCGATATCGTATTGATGCAAATAAATATGCGCTGGAAAGATAAAAGATAGGGTAACAACTTTCATGAAGACACCGAAACCCAGTTCTTCTTGTATCCTGTTCGAAAATGGAAAACAAGTGGACCATTATGAAATTGTCCAATGAATAGTGCTATCTCTTTGTTTTGGCGTCCACTTCCTTTCCCTCCATGATCTTGGCGCCCAATGTGGATAAAGGACAGTCATGATGCTTGGTGAAGGGTAGGTGACCTTCTGGTGTTGAGGTGTGAGTGATAGCTAGAGTTGAGGTGAGTTAATCGAGCTGGGAGTAAGCTGGATTGAACTGGGCTATCTAGCTGAAAGACTTAGCTAAAGTTTGAAGCTGAATAAGCTAATCCAAGTTGCATTTAGCAAAGTGATCTGGAACATGAGCTTGCTTATACTCCCTTCTAGTGTGAGGAGTGTTTTGGAGCTAATCTGAATCTCCTAAGGCCTCGTTTCGAATTATGCTTCATTTGAGCTCGTATGGGACTTGTGAGCTGACATGGAGCTATCCTTTAGTCCTTTAAGTACTATAGGAGTGTTCCATGCATTTCCAAGCTATTCTAAAGTTGGCTCCTTGTGTTTCTAGTATTTTCTTCTGTTTTGCTTCTTTTGTGGTGATTGAGTTGACACCGAGCTACTATTTACTCCTTGAGCTGTAGGTAAGTCTTATGAAGAAAAACATAATAATGGAAATAATGGGAATACTTAAAATAACTTAATATAAATTTAGATCTAAGCTAAAACTTAATAATGTGGTCATATTGACTAGTCATGTTTATAGCTTAATTAATATAACTCTTAAGTGGTTTACTATATAGTATATAAAAGTAATAAATACTAAAATCGGTAAGATAACTCCCCTTTGATCCCATGCGTAAAATGAAGCATGAAAGCATGAGATAAATGAGCAGAAATGTGCACACGTCATAAAATATGTTTTTTTTCCTTTTTTTTCTTTTTCGACTCTAACTTCTTTTTTCTTTTTGATTTTATCATTTTCAAACCCATTATTTTTGTCAACCATTCTTTTATTTTCAACTCCAACAATTCTATCATCCACTTCTTTTTGTTCAATTTTCTCAATTCCTTTCATGGTTTCAATGTTCTTTTTCAATTACATTTGATCTTCCTTCACTTGTTCTGGAGATAAAGGCGCTAAGGTGATATTTCTGCCTTCAAAGGAAGATGAAAACCGATTGGTGAATCCATCATGGATGGCCCGCTTGTCGAATTGTCATGGTCGTCCGAGAAGAAGATGACTTGTATTCATAAGCATTATGTCACACATAATTTCATCTTTGTACCTTCCAATTGAGAATGGTACAAATACTTGTTCTTTGACCAGGAATGATTCTTTATCGTTTAACCATTGCAAATAATAGGGGCTTGAATGATTGGTTGCCTTGAGTCCTAACTTTTCCTCCAAATAAGTGCTAGCAATGTTTGTACAACTTTCATTGTCTATGATAACAGAGCACAGTTTACCATTTACATTGCATCGTTTCTAAAAGATGTTTATTCTTTGTTGATCATCTAGCACGTCTTGGAACTTACTTTCTCTTTTTTCCCAGGATGATAGATTGTTCTAAGAATTCTGATACACGGTTAGTTAAAATAAAAGAAAAAAAATATAAACCTCATAATACACTCAAAAAAATCCTCACTACCACTCCAAGGAAAAGTTGTTACTTAAATCACTCGTGTTTTCATTCTAGGACAGAATGGCTTTTATTGTCCTCTTCTGATCTAACAACTCTCTTGCCTTTTATCACTCGACCTGTCGTCGCAAATTCTTAATAGAACTAACTCAAAACCTATCAAAACATTAGTATAGATGTTGTTGGCGTTTGTGCTACAAGACAAGGGCTAGGTTAAGGAAAAGAAAGAGAAAGAAGAAATAAAATAAAAATAGAAAAGTGTAGGGACTAATATGAAAATGGTATAAGAATAGAATGAAATAACAAAGGATAAATAGTATGTTACCACAAAACATACTTAGAAACCAATCGTGAACAATCAAACTTGAGGAACTTGTCCTAGTTAGTCATTTGCTTGTTTTGTGCTTCTTGCCTTCACTTCAAATGTGAATATGAATTTTTTGAACTTTTTTTTACTAATTCAGACTCTTTGAGAGGAGAGAAACATGAATTTGCAACTTCTATTCTTTGTACAAATTTCGAAAATTCTTTCTTTTTTGAACTGAAATTCACAAGAAGGAGGCTTACTTGAATCTTCCTTTGCTCTAATACCATATGATACGCTTCAACTCTCCAATTGTTGTTGTAGAGAAGCTTTGATTGTCCCGACCGTGATTGCAAGCAAGCCTTGATCCTCGTACACGTTATTTGTTATTTGATGAAGAAAAGATGGTGAAATGGTGTAAAGAGGGTTGCGGAAGTATAGGTTATATGTATAATTGGTAAGGGATGGTTAGGTGATATTTTGGTTAGGAAATAATGGAAAAGGTGATAGTGAAGGCTAAGAAAGTCGGATATGTTGATGGATGAAATAGTTAGGATGGAATGTATGTAAGGTGATAAAAAAATAGTATTTAAAGGTAACAAAAGTAGAACTTATGCTATGAAAGCATAAACCTAACTTATAGTATGCTTTGAGGGTGGTATAAGACTTAGACCTTAGGAAATAAGTTCCTAGAATCCTAAGTATGGATGGAAGAGATAGGAGACGCCACAAACCTATATAATAGATTTGATAAGTCGATATAGTTCTAAAAAGAACAAGTTTGAGAGTAAACTCACATAGTAATTTTGTATTGATCAAATATGTGATTGTAATTTAAGTCCTATTTATAGTTTTTAAACATGTTTGGCCAAAATGACCTTCAACTATTCGGATAACTATTCAACTATTCATTTGAATGGTGTCTCCCTCCAAATCTATTTATAGTTTTTAACTCACATAGTTTTTAAATATGTTGGGCGTGCACATATCATCCCCTCAAGTCAAAAGGGTTTTTTAAAGAATATATCCTTGATGCAGTGGCAGCCAATTGCTTCAATGATGGAACAAGCTGATGAAACTTTTGCTTGAAGTATAGGCCTCCAAAAGGGTCATTTTCGAAGAGATCTTCCAAATATCCCTTTTCGAGATAGTCATTCATAACAAATTCCCTTTGGATCCTTTGGATCCATATTTCATTCACCGCAACATACGCTCAAAGAGAGGGGTCGTCCATCACAGTATACACTCAAAGAGATGGATTGTTCACCATGAAATGCACTCGAAGAGTGTGGTCATCGATCACTGTATACGCTCAAAGACTGAGACCGTTGATTATGACATGCACTCAAAGAGAAGGGTCGCCCATCAAGGTATACATTCTAAGAAAGGGACTGTTTATTATGACAAGCACTCGAAGAGAGGGGTCATTCATCGCGACATACGGTCAAAGAAAGGGGTCATCCATCATGGTATACGCTCAAAGAGAGGGACCATTCAGCATGACATGCACTCAATCAAAAGGGGTCATTCACAGTGACATACGCTCAAAGAGGGGTCGTCAATCACGGTATATGTTCTAAGAAGGGGACCGTTCATTATGACATGCACTCGAAGAGAGGGGTCACTCACTGCAACGTAACTCAAAAAAAGGGGTCATCCATCACAGTATACGCTCTAACAAAGGGACCGTTCATTATGACATGAACTCGAAGATAGGGGTCATTCATCGCGATATACACTCAAAGAGGGGGGTCATCCATCACGGTATCCGCTCAAAGAGAGGAACGGTTCACCATGACATGCACTAGAATAGAGGGGTCATTCATCGTGACATACGCTCAAAGAGAGGGGTCGTCCATCACGGTATACGCTCAAAGATAGGGACCGTTCATTATGACATGCACTCGAAGAGAGGGGTCATTCACTGCGACATACTCTCAAATAGAGGGGTCGTCCATTACGGTAAACGCTCAAAGAGAGGTACCGTTCACCATGACATGCACTCAAAGAGTGGTGTCATTCATTGCGACATACTCTCAAAGAGAGGGGTCGTCCATCACGGTATATGCCGAAAGAGAGGTGATAAGTGCTCGACTCACTATCACTTTCTACACTTTTCATGGGCACTTACCATCAAATCTACACCTACTTGAATCAATGCATGTGCTTAATGTGATATATTTAGGGATTATACCGTTGAAGATAATATTTGTAGAAAAGGCGTACTTTACTGCCCAAAGAGAGGAACTATTCACCATGTCATGCACTCGAAGAGAGGGGTCATTCATCGCGACATACGCTCAAAGAGAGGGGTCGTCTTCACGGTATACGCTATAAGAAAGGGACCGTTCATTATGATATGCACTCGAAAAGAGGGGTTATTCACTGTGACATAACTAAAAAAGAGGGGTCGTCTATCATGGTATATGCTAAAAGAGAGGGACCGTTTGTTAGGACAAGCACTGAAAGAGAGGGTTCATTCATCGTGACATACGCTCAAAGAGAGAGGATGTTCATCACCGTATACGCTTAAAGAGAGAGACCGTTCACCATGTCATGCACTTGAAGAGAGGGGTCATTCACCGCGACATACGCTCAAAGAGAGGGATCGTTTATTATGACATACAATCGAAGGGAGGGGTCATTCGTCGCGACATACGCTCAAAGAGAGGGCTCGTCCATCACGGTATACGCTCAAATAGAAGGATCGTTCACCATGATGCACTCGAAGAGAGGGTTCATTCATCACCAAATACGCTCAAAGAGAGGGATCGTCTATCACAGTATAAGATCTAAGAAAGGTACCATTCATTATGACATGCTGTCTAAGGGAGGGTTCATTCATCGTGACATTCACTCAAAGAGTGGGACTGTCCGTCACGGTATACTCTCAAAGAGAAGGACCTTTCAGCATGACATGCACTCGAAGAGAGGGATTATTCATTGCGACATACGCTCATAAAGAGGGGTTGTCCATCATGGTATACGCTTAAAGAGAGGGACCGTTTAACATGATATGCACTCGAAGATAGGGGTCATTCATCACGTCATACATTCAAAGAGAGGGGTTATCCATCACGGTATACGCTCAAAGAGAGGGATCGTCCATCACGGTATACGCTCAAAGAGAGGGACCGTTTACCAAAATATGCACTCGAAGATAGGGGTCATTCACCGTAACATATGATCAAAGAAAAGGGTCATCCATCACGGTATATATTCTAAGAAAGGGACCATTCATTATGACATACACTCGAAGAGAGGGGTCATTCATCGCGACATATACTAAAAAAATGGTGTCGTCCATCTCGTTGTACGCTCAAAGAGAGGGACCGTTCACCATAACATGCAGTCGAAGAGAGGGGTCATTCAATGCAACATGCGCTCAAAGATAAGGGTCGTCCATCATGACATACGCTCAAGGAGAGGGACCATTCATTATGACAAACTCTCGAAGAGAGGGGTCATTCATCGCGACATACGCTTAAAGAGAGGTTTCGTCTACCACAGTATACGCTTTAAGAAAGGGACTATTCATTATGACATGCAGTCGAAGAGAGGGGTCATTCATTGTGATATTCGCTCAAGGAGGGGAGAGTTGTAACGACCCGGATTTCCCATATCCGAGGGTCGGGTTGACCCAAAGTGTTGGGCCCCGAGTTTGTACAGTTTGGACCTTAGGTTGTTAGGCCTTAGGCTTTAGGGCTGGGCTGGTTGTTGGGCTTGTTAATTGTTGGGTTGGGGGTGATTTGGTAATTACCAAATAGAGATGGGAAGAGAGGGGTTTGGGGGTTTAATTTATGCAGAGGAATGACCTCATTTCTTTTCTCTCTTCACTCTCCATCCTCCCCCATCATAGAAGCAAGAAGAAGGTAAGGTAAAAGGTTTGATCTTTAAGAATCTTAGTGGGAATCTCGTTTTTATGCTTGAAGAAAGGTTGTAGAGCAGTAAAGGATCTATAAAACAAGGTAAGGATGTGTGGTTTTGGTGTTAGATGGAGGTTCTTGTGGGGTTTTGGGTGGAGCTCAGGATTGAGTTTTGGAGCTTTAATCTCAGTCCCTTTTTGTGTTTTTAGACTTTGAGGGATCATCCTAAGTTCTTCCTAAACCGTTCTTCATCTTTCTCTTGTAGAGAAAGAAGGTGGTGAGCCATCAACAAGCTTGGGTAGAGGAAGTGTTTGACTAGAGGAAGCTCGGGTTGCTGCTGTTTTGCTAAGAGGTTGGTACTCCCAACTCTTTCTTCATCATCCATTCATGGTAGAATGCATAGCATATAGAGAAATCATGTATGTGTGTTGTCTTGCTTGGTTTGCTTGAAAATAGGTCATTAATGATGAAATACGAGTTTATGTGTTCAATGGTTGGAAATTGGTGTTAAAACATCCTAATCACTATTAAAAATGAGTAGGAAGACTTTAGAATCAGTTAGATTAAGTTTGGGGATGCAAATCTAGAAATTCTAAGTGCATACCTGCATTTTGTGCAGGGGTATCGATACCGGTCGATACCCATGAGTGTGTTTTGGCTTGTCGTTTAGGGGTATCGAACCATAGTTCGATACCGAGGCTTCCAGTAACTTTTTGTATCGATACCTGTATCAAAACGGTTCTTTCCCCTTTTGTTGACTTTTGAAGTGGTCAAAGAGTATCGATACTGGCATCAATATCCTTGTTCCGATACCCTTTTTGGGTGGGCATCGATGCTGGGTGTTTTGATACCCCAATATGGGGTATCGATACCCCTTTGTTTTTGGCTAAGTTTGGGTAGAGTTTTAGGGCTCGGAGATTTAATTAATACTTCCATTAATCTTAAAATCTATGAAAGGAATTTTAATCTATGATTGATAATTATAACCTCGAAAGGATTAAGAACGGCAAGACTTAACATGCCTTGTTGTGATAAGATCATAGGTGGATCGTTTGTGTGGTTTGAGTCCTTGAGCGCTGGAAATCCGGATATCCATAAGTGTTGCAACACGTCGAAGCCCATCCGATGTAACATTCTGGATGATGATTTGACGACTATCCCGAGTGTAGGATCCTGATGTTGTGTGGATGCGTGCCTCAATCCTGGATATAGGATCCCGATACTGTGTGGACGCGTGCCTCATCCTTGAGTAAGGGATCCTGGTGCTGTGTGGACGCAGGCCCTACTCATAGTGTAGGATCCCGATGCTGTGTGGATGCGGGCCTCACTACCTTGTGTGTTTTGCTGATTGTATATGCTGTGTGCGATAATATACATCTCATTTATGCCTTGTGTTAGGCAAGCATGCTAGACCATCATACCATGCATGTGATTTATATGCCATGCTTTACTGCTTTGATATGCATGATGTCGGACTAGTTCGGTGTATCCACTGAACTTGTGTGGCTCAGCGTTTGAAATCTATTTTTGTGCGTAGGTTAGGTGAAGCGGGTTCCGTGGAGTGCCATCAAGGTTCGGATTTCAGCATCGACCGAGTTGTCAGAGTACACTTATAGATATAGTGGGCATAGTACTATGTTGAACCCTATATGTAATTGTAACTCTGTTTATTAAATTTGGGTCGAATGTTTTAATGGGTCTGTAATAATTTTGGAGCTCCGAATTTCTTTAAACTGTTTTGGACTTATTTTAATTTAAGTGGATTTTATGGAAATTGGTTTTGAACTCTATGTGATTTTATTATTGGACTTTTAAAGGAAAATTTTAAATACGGGTTTTGGGCCGGATGCCCAGTGTGACATCCAGGTTGGGTGTTATAGGTCATTCATTACGACATACGCTCAAAGAGGAGGATCATCCATCACGGTAGACGTTCTAAGAAAGGGACATTATTATTACATGCACTCAAAGAGAAGGGTCATTCACTGTGACATACGCTCAAAGAGAGGGGTTATCCATTACGGTATACGCTCTAAGAAAGGGTTCGTTCATTATGACATGCACTCTAAGAGAGGGGTCATTCACTGGGACATACGCTCAAATAGAGGGGTCGTCCATCACAATATACGGTCTAGGAAAGGGACCGTTCGTTATGACATGCACTCAAGGAGAGGGGTCATTCATCGCGACATACGCTCAAAGAGAGGGGTCGTCCATCATGGAAAATGCTCAAAGAGAGGGACCATTCATTATGACCTACACTCGAAGAGAGGGGTCATTCACCGCGACAAACGATCAAAGAGAGGGGTCGTCCATCATGGTATACTCTCTAAGAAAGGGATGGTTCATTATGACATGCACTCGAAGAGAGGGGTCATTGATCGCGCCATATGCTCAATGAGAAGGGTCGTCAATAACGATATACGCTCCAAAAAATGGATCATTCATTATGACTTGCACTCGAAGAAAGCGGTCATTCAATACGACATACGCTGAATGAGAGGGGTCGTCCATCACGGTATACGCTCAAAGAGATGGACCCTTCACCATGACATGCACTCGAAGAGAGGGGTCATTCATCGCGACATACGCTCAAAGAGAGGGGTCTTCCATCACGGCATACGTTCAAAGAGAGGGACCATTCATTATGACATACTCTCGAAGATAGGGTTTATTCACCGCAACATACACTCCGACAGGGGTCGTCCATCACGGTATATGCTCTAACTATGGGACTGTTCATTATGATATGCACTCGAAGAGAGGGGTCATTCATCGCAATATACGCACAATGAGAAGGGTTGTCCATTACGGTATATTCTCTAAGAAATAGACCATTCATTATGACATGCACTCGAAGAGAGGGGTCATTCATCGCGATTTACACTCCAAAAGAGGGGACGTCATCACGGTATACGCACAAAGAGAAGGAACGTTCACCATGACATGCACTCGAAGAGAGGGGTCATTCATAGAGACGTATGCTCAAAGTGAGGGATCGTCCATCACGGGATACGCTAAAAGAGAGACCGGTGACTATGAAATACGCTCAAAGAGAAGGGTCATTCACCGCGACATCGCTCAAAGAGACGGGTCGTCCATCATGATATACGCTCTAAGAAAGGACCGTTCATTATGACATGTACTCGAAGAGAGGGGTCATTCACTGCGATATACGCTCAAAGAGAGGGGTCGTCCATCACAATATACTCTCCAAGAAAATGACCATTCATTATATCATGCACTCGAAAAGAGGGGTCATTCCGCTTAAAGAGAAGGGTCGTCCATCACGGTATACGCTCTAAGAAAGTGACCGTTCATTATGACATTTACTAGAAGAGAAGGGTCATTCGTTGCGACATACGGTCAAATACAGGGGTCGTCCATCATAGGATACGATCAAAGAGGGGGACCGGTCACTAAAATGTACCTTCAAAGAAAAGGGTCATTCACCGCGACATACGCTCAAAGAGATGGGTCGTCTATAACGGTATACGCTATAAGAAAGAGACCGTTCATTATGATATGCACTCGAAGAGAGGGGACATTCATCGCGACATACGCTCAAATAGAGGGGTTGTCCATCACGGTATACCCTCAAAGAGAGGGATCAATCATTATGACATACACTCAAAGAGAGGGGTCATTCATCGCGCAATACACTCAAAGAGAGGGGTTACCCATCACGGTATACTCTCAAAGATAGCGATCGTTCATTATGACATGCACTCGAAGAGAGGGATCATTCATCGCGACCTACGTTCAAAGAGAGGGTCGTCCATCACGGTATAAACTCTAAGAAAGGGATCGTTCATAATGACATGCACTCAACAAGAGGGGTCATTCAATGCGATATGCACTTAAAGAGAGAGGTCATCCATCACGACATACGCTCAAACAGAGGGATTGATATAAAATATAGTAGTATAGATGGTGGTGGTGGTGGTATGATGTTGGATTGATTTGTCCTTGGCACCCTCCTAATCGCAATTGAATAGGCAAACACCTACAAATGAAACGAATCTCTCCGGTGAATTGATGATATGTTGT
Organism: Abelmoschus esculentus; assembly: GCA_035048815.1. Lineage (NCBI taxonomy): Eukaryota > Viridiplantae > Streptophyta > Magnoliopsida > Malvales > Malvaceae > Abelmoschus > Abelmoschus esculentus. The sequence continues at coordinate 12,347,213 of JAUCBN010000023.1, read as the reverse complement.
TGCCCTAGGCACCCCCCCTATCTGTAATTAGATAGGCAAACACCATAATCGGCTCTAACTCACCCTCCTAAACGCGATTGCTTAGGCAAGCGAGAGTGTAAAGATAATCTCCCTCTTAAAAACTTGAAGTACTTATGTTGAAGAAGACTTTTGATAAGAAAAATAGCGAGGTGGCAACCTTGCAAATAAAATGGCCCGGGGCCAAGAGTTTTTTTAACTCAAAAATTCATACTCTTCATGTGTTTACAAGAAAAGAGTTGTCCCCTTTTATAGTCTAGAGGAGATCTTAGAATTGCCTAATAGATAGTTGATCAATCCCTAAATATCAACATATTAATATCTTGATAAAATAAATCCCCTAAAATCAGCATATAGATAGCTAATTAAAAGGAATCCTAAGTAATAAAATAAAATACTAATAATAATGGTCAAAGATTTATAATCCACCTTTGAATTAATTTATTTAATGTCTAATTCATCCAAAAACATTATATGTTAGCTTTTGAGATGAATTTTACAAAATCTTATAATAATCCTGTATCTAGTTTTCTGCACGCGCAATCTTCGGTGAAACAAACATATCTTGAGCTCCCGATATCCAATTGATGCGTTTCAAGATGCATTGAAAAGGTAACTTAATAAGAATCAATTTATTAGAAGACAACTCTGCCCATAAATGCACGGAACACAACCAAAAAGTCAAGGCAAGTGGGCTGGCTTTCCAGACTTTACCAACAGATTCATATTTATGCTCAATGTGCATTACTTTAGCCCTCTAATGCATGTATCAGGGATCGTTCAACAGGACATGAACTCGAAGAGAGGGGTTATACATCGCGACATATTCTCAAAGAGCGGGGTCGTCCATCACGACATACTCTCAAAAAGAGGGACTGTTCACCGTGACCTGCACTCTAAGAGAGGGGTCATTCATCACGATATACGCTTATAGAGAGGGGTCGTCTATCACGACATACAATCAAAGAGAGGGACCATTCATTATGGAATACTCTCGAAGAGAGGGGTCATTCATCACGATATACGCTTATAGAGAGGGGTCGTCTATCACGGCATACACTCAAAGAGAGGGGCCATTCATTATGGCATACTCTCGAAGAGAGGGGTCATTCACCGCGACATACGCTTAACAAGAGAGGTCGTCCACCACGGTGTACGCTCTAAAAAAATGACCATTCATTATGACATAACCTCGAAGAGTGGGGTCATTCATCGTGACATACGCTTAAAGAGAAGGGTCGTCCATCACGGTATACGCTCTAAGAAAAGGATCATTCGTTATGATAAGCACTCGAAGAGATGGGTTATTCATTGCAACATACGCTCAAAGAGAGGGGTCGTCCATCATGGTATACGCACGATGAGAGAGACCATTCACAATGACATGCACTCAAAGAGAGGGGAAATTCATCGCGACATACGCTCAAAGAGAGAGGTCATCCACCACGGTATACACTCTAAGAATCAGATTGTTCATAATGACATGAACTCGAAGAGAGGGGTCATTCAATGCGACATACACTCAAAGAGAGGGGTCATCCATCACGACATAAGCTCAAAGAGAGCAATCGTTCAACATGACATGAACTCGAAGAGAGGGGTTATTCATCACGATATACGCTCAAAGAGAGAGGTCGTCCATTACGGAATACCCTTAAGGAGAGGGACCATTCAGCATGACATTCACTCGAAGAGAGGGGTCATTCATCGTGATATATGCTCAAAGAGAGGGGTTATCCACCACGACATATGCTCAAAGAGAGGGGTCATTCACCTCGACATACACTTAAAGAGTGGGGTCGCTCATCACGGTATATGCTCTAAGAAAGGGATCATTCATTATGGCATACACTCGAAGAGCGGGGTTATTCATCGTAAGATACGCTCAAGGAGAAGGGTCGTCCATCACGGTATACGCTCTAAGAATGGGACCGTTCATTATGACATGTACTCGAAGAGAGGGACCGATCGTTATGACATACACTCGAAGAGAGGGGTTATTCATCGTGACATACGCTTAAAGAGAGGGGTCGTCCATCACTCTATACGCTCTACGAAAGGAAATATTTATTATGATATGCACTCAAAGAGAGAGGTCATTTATCGTGACATACGCTCAAAGAGAGGTGTCGTCCATCACGGTATACGCTCAAAAAGAGGGATCGTTCACCATGATATACACTCGAAGAGAAGGGTCATTCACTGCGACACCGCTTAAACAGACGGGTCGTCCATCACGATATACGCTCTAAGAAAGAACCGTTCATTATGACATCTACTCGAAGAGAGGGGTCATTCACGACGACATACGCTCAAAGAGAGGGGTCGTCCATCACAATATACTCTCTAAGAAAGTGACCATTCATTATATCATGCACTCGAAAAGAGGGGTCATTCCGCTCAAAGAGAAGCGTTGTCCATCACAGTATACACTCTAAGAAAGTGACCATTCATTATGACATTTACAAGAAGAGAAGGGTCATTCGTTGTGACATACGGTCAAAAAGAGGGATTGTCCATCATGGTATACGCTCAATGAGAGGGATCATTCAGCATGACATGCACTCCAAGAGAGGGGTCATTCAACGCAACATATGCTCAAAAAGAGGGGTCATCGATCACGGTATATGCTCGAAGAGGGAACGATCATTATGACATGCACTCGAAGAGAGGGGTTATTCATCGTGACATACGCTTAAAGAGAGGGGTCGTCCATCACGATATACGCTCTTAGAGAGGAAATATTTATTATGATATGCACTCAAAGAGAGAGGTCATTCATCGTGATATACGCTCAAAGAGAGGTGTCGTCCATCATGGTATACGCTCAAAAAGAGGGACCGTTCACCATGATATGCACTCAAAGAGAGGGGTCATTCATCACGACATACGCTCAAAGACAGGGGTCGTCCATCACAGGATACGCCCAAAGAGGGGGATCGGTCACTACAACATACCTTCAAAGAAAGGGGTCATTCACCGCGACATACGCTCAAAGAGATGGGTCGTCCACAATGGTATATGCTATAAGAAAGGGACCGTTCATTATGATATGCACTCGAAGAGAGGGGACATTCATTGCGACATACGCTCAAAGAGAGGGGTTGTCCATCACGGTATACGCTCAAAGAGAGGGATCGTTCATTATAACATAGACTCAAAGAGGGGTCATTCATCGCGCAATACACTCAAAGAGAGGGATTGTCCATCACGGTATACTCTCAAAGAGAGGGATCGTTCATTATGACATGCACTCGAAGACAGGGGTCATTCATCGCGACATACATTCAAAGAGAGGGTCGTCCATCATGGTATACACTCTAAGAAAGGGATCGTTCATAATGACATGCACTCAACTAGAGGGGTCATTCAATGCGACATACACTTAAAGAGAGAGGTCATCCATCAACCCATACGCTCGAACAGAGAGATCGTTCAACAGGACATGCACTCAAAGAGAGGGATTATTAATCACGACATACGCTCAAAGAGAGGGGTTATTAATCACGTCATACGCTCAAAGAGTGGGACCATTTATTATGGTATACTCTCGAAGAGAGGGATCATTCACCGCGACATCCACTTAAAGAGTGCGGTCGTCCATCACAATATATGCTCTAAGAAAGGGACCGTTCATTATGACATACACTCGAAGAGTGGGGTCATTCATCGCGAGTTACGCTCAAGGAGAAGGGTCGTCCATCACGGTATACGCTCTAAGAATGGGACCGTTCATTATGACATACACTAAAAGAGTGGGGTTATTCATCGCGATATACGCTCAAAGAGAGGGGTTGTCCATCACGGTCTACACTCAAAGAGAGGGACCTTTCATTTTTAACATGCACTCGAGGAGAGGGCTGATTCATCGCGACATACGCTCAAAGAGATGGGTCGTCTGTCACAGTATACACTCTAAGAAAGGGATCGTTACATGCACTCAAAGAGAGGGGTCATTCATCGCGACAAACGCTCAAAGAGAAGGGTCGTACATCACGGTATCTGCTCACAAAGAGGGACCGTTTATTATGACATGCACTCGAAGAAAGGGGTCATTCACCGTGGCATACGCTCAAAAAGAAGGGTCGTCCATCACAAAATACGCTCAAAGAGAGGGACCATTCATTATGACATGCTCTCGAAGGGAGGAGTCATTCATCGTGGCATATGCCCAAAGAGAGGGGTCGTCCATCACAAAATACGCTCATAGAGAGAGACCGTTCATTACGACCAGCACTCAAAGAGAATTGGACCATTCATTATGACATGTACTCGAATAGAGGGGTCATTCATCATGACAAACGGTCAAAGAGAAGGGTCGTCCATCACGGTATACGCTCTAAGAAAGGGACCATTCATTATGACATGCATAGAAAAGAGGAGTCATTCATTATGACATCACAGTATATGCTCTAAGAAAGGGACCGTTCATTATGACATACACTCGAAGAGTGGGGTCATTCATCGCGAGTTACGCTCAAGGAGAAGGGTCGTCCATCACGGTATACGCTCTAAGAATGGGACCGTTCATTATGACATACACTAAAAGAGTGGGTCATTCATCGCGACATACGCTCAAAGAGGAGGGTCGTCTATCACGGTATACGCTAAAAGAAAGGGATCGTTCATTTTGACATGCACTCGACAAGACGGGTCCTTCGTCGCGACGTACACTCATAGAGAAGGGTTGTCCATCACGGTATACGCTCTAAGAATTGGACCATTCATTATGACATGCACTCGAATAGAGGGGTCATTCATCGTGACAAACGCTCAAAGAGAAGGGTCGTCCATCACGGTATACGCTCTAAGAAAGGGACCATTCATTATGACATGCATAGAAAAGAGGAGTCATTCATTATGACATCACAGTATATGCTCTAAGAAAGGGACCGTTCATTATGACATACACTCGAAGAGTGGGGTCATTCTTCGCGAGTTACGCTCAAGGAGAAGGGTCGTCCATCACGGTATATGCTCTAAGAATGGGACCGTTCATTATGACATACACTAAAAGAGTGGGTCATTCATCGCGACATACGCTCAAAGAGGAGGGTCGTCCATCACGGTATACGCTAAAAGAAAGGGACCGTTCATTTTGACATGCATTCGACAAGACAGGTCCTTCGTCGCGACATACACTCATAGAGAAGGGTTGTCCATCACGGTATATGCTCTAAGAATTGGACCCTTCATTATTACATGCACTCGAATAGAGGGGTCATTCATCGTGACAAACGCTCAAAGAGAAGGGCCGTCCATCACGGTATACGCTCTAAGAAAGGGACCATTCATTATGACATGCATAGAAAAGAGGAGTCATTCATTGCAACGTATGTTCAAAAAGAGTTTTCGTTCATCATGATATACGCTCAAGGAGAGGGATCGTTCACCATGACATGTACTCGAAGAGAGAGGTCATCCATCGTGACATACGCTCAAAGAGAAGGGTCGTCCATAACGGTATACGCTCCAAAAAATAGATCATTCATTATGACTTGCACTCGAAGACAAGGGTCATTCAATGCGACTTACGCTCAACGAGAGGGGTCGTCCATCACGGTATACGCTCAAGGAGATGGACCCTTCACCATGACATGCACTCGAAGATAGGGGTTATTCGTCGTGAAATACGCTCAAAGAGAGGGTCGTCCATCACGACATACGTTCAAAGAGAGGGACTGTTCATTACCACATACTCTCGAAGAGAGGGGTTATTCACCGCGACATACGCTCCAAGAGGGGTCGTCCATCACGGTATACACTCTACGAAAGGGACTGTTCGTTATGATATTCACTCAAAGAGAAAGGTTATTCATCGATACATACGCTCGAAGAGAGAGACCGATTGTTATGACATGCACTCAAAGAGAGGGGTTATTCATCGTGACATACACTTAAAGAGAGGGGCCGTCCATCACTGTATACGCTCTAAGAAAGGAATTATTTATTATGATATACACTCAAAGAGAGGGGTCATTCATCGTGACATACGCTCAAAGAGAGGTGTCGTCCATCACGGTATACGCTCAAAAAGAGGGACCGTTCACCATGATATACACTAGAAGAGAAGGGTCATTCACTGTGACACCGCTCAAAGAGACGGGTCGTCCATCACGATATACGCTCTAAGAAAGGACCGTTCATTATGACATGTACTCGAAGAGAGGGGTCATTCACGACGACATACGCTCAAAGAGAGGGGTCGTCCATCACAATATACTCTCTAAGAAAGTGACCATTCATTATATCATGCACTCAAAAAGAGGGGTCATTCCGCTCAAAGAGAAGCGTCGTCCATCACGGTATACACTCTAAGAAAGTGACCGTTCATTATGACATTTACTAGAAGGGAAGGGTCATTCGTTGTGACATACGGTCAAAAAGAGGGATTGTCCATCACGGTATACGCTCAATGAGAGGGATCATTCAGCATGACATGCACTCGAAGAGAGGGGTCATTCAACGCAACATATGCTCAAAAAGAGGGGTCATCGATCACGGTGTATGCTTGAAGAGAGGGAACGATCATTATGACATGCACTCGAAGAGAGGGGTTATTCATCGTGACATACGCTTAAAGAGAGGGGTCGTCCATCACGATTTACGCTCTTAGAAAGGAAATATTTATTATGATAAGCACTCAAAGGGAGAGGTCATTCATCGTGACATACGCTCAAAAAGAGGGACCGTTCACCAGGATATGCACTTAAAGAGAGGGGTCATTCATCACGACATACGCTCAAAGAAGGGGACCGGTCACTACAGCATACCTTCAAAGAAAGGGGTCATTCACCGTGACATACGCTCAAAGAGATGGGTCGTCCACAACGGTATACGCTATAAGAAAGGGACCGTTCATTATGATATGCACTCGAAGAGAGGGGACATTCATCGCGACATACGCTCAAAGAGAGGGGTTGTCCATCACGGTATACGCTCAAAGAGAGGGATCGTTCATTATGACATACACTCAAAGAGGGGTCAGTCATCGCGCAATACGCTCAAAGAGAGGGATTGTCCATCACGGTATACTCTCAAAGAGAGGGATCGTTCATTATGACATGCACTCGAAGAGAGGGGTCATTCATCGCGACATACATTCAAATAGAGGGTCGTCCATCATGGTATACACTCTAAGAAAGGGATCATTCATAATGACATGCACTCAACTAGATGGGTCATTCAATGCGACATACACTTAAAGAGAGAGGTCATCCATCAACCCATACGCTCGAACAGAGGGATCGTTCAACAGGACATGCACTCGAAAAGAGAGGTTATTAATCACGACATACGCTCAAAGAGAGGGGTTATTATTCACGACATACGCTCAAAGAGAGAGACCATTCATTATGGTATACTCTCGAAGAAAGGGATTATTAAAGAGTGGGGTCGTCCATCATGGTATATGCTCTAAGAAAGGGACCATTTATTATGACATACACTCGAAGAGTGGGGTCATTCATCGCGAGTTACGCTCAAGAAGAAGGGTCGTCCATCACGGTATACGCTCTAAGAATGGGACCGTTCATTATGACATACACTAAAAGAGTGGGTCATTCATCGCAACATACGCTCAAAGAGGAGGGTCGTCCATCACGGTATACGCTAAAAGAAAGGGACCGTTCATTTTGACATGGACTCGAAGAGACGGGTCCTTCGTCGCGACATACACTCATAGAGAAGGGTTGTCCATCACGGTATACGCTCTAAGAATTGGACCATTCATTATGACATGCACTCGAATAGAGGGGTCATTCATCATGACAAACGCTCAAAGAGAAGGGTCGTCCATCACGGTATACGCTCTAAGAAAGGGACCGTTTATTATGACATGCACTAGAAGAGAGTGGTCATTCATCGCGAGTTACGCTCAAGAAGAAGGGTCGTCCATCACGGTATACGCTCTAAGAATGGGACCGTTCATTATGACATAAACTAAAAGAGTGGGTCATTCATCGCGACATACGCTCAAAAAGAATGGTCATCGATCATGATATACGCTCAAAGAGAGGGACCGATCATTATGACATGCACTCTAAGGGAGGGGTCATTCATCGCGACATACGCTTAAAGAGAAGGGTCATTGATCACGGTATACGCTCTAAGAAAGGGACCATTCATTATGACATGCACTCGAATAGATGGGTCCTTCATCGTGACAAACGCTCAAATAGAAGAGTCGTCCATCACGGTATACACTCTAAGAAAGGGACCTCTCATTATGACATGCACTCGAAGAGAAGGGTCATTCATCGCGACATGCGTTCAAAGAGAGGGAACGTTCACCATGACATGCACTCGAAGACAAGGGTCATTCACCACAACATACACTTAAAGAGTGGGGTCGTCCATCACGGTATACACTCAAAGAAAGGGATTGTTCATTATGACATGCACTCGTAGAGAGTGGTCGTCTATCACGACTAAGCTCAAAGAGGGGGATCGTTCACCATGACATGCACTCGAAAGAGTGGGGTCATTCATCGCGACATAAGCTCAAAGAGAGGGGTCGTCCATCATGTGATATGTTCAAAGAGAGGGACCGGTCATTATTATATATGCTCGAAGAGATGGATCATTCTCCCGACATACACTCAAAGAGAGAGGTCGTCCATCACGGTATATACCTATAAGAATGGGTTCGTTCATTGTGACATGCACTCGTAGGGAGGGGTCATTCATCGTGACATACGCTCAAAGACAATGGTCGTCTATCACGGGACATGCTCTAAGAAATAGACCGTTCGTTATGACAAAAACTCGAAGAAAGGGATCATTTAACGCGACATACGCTCAAAGAGAGTGGTCATCGATCACGGTATACGCTTAAAGAGAGGGACCGATCATTATGACAAGCACTCGAAGAGAGGGGTCATTCATCTCGACATACACTCAAAGGAAGGGTCATCCATCACGGCATACGCTATAAGAAAGGGACCGTTCTTTATAACAAGCACTCAAAGAGAGCAGTTATTCATCGCGACATACACTTAAAGAAAGGGGTCGTCCATCATGTGATACGCTCAAAGAGAGGGACCGGCCATTATGATATACGGTCGAAGAGATGGGTAATTCTTCGCGACATACAATCAAAGAGAGGTGTCGTCTATCACGGTATACCCTCTAAGAAAGGGACCGTTCATTATGACATACACTCGTAGATAGAGGTCATTCATTGCGACATACGCTCAAAGAGAGGGTCGTCCTTCACGGGATACGCTCTAAGAAATGGACCGTTCATTTCAAATAAACTGGAAGAAAGGGGTCATTCAACGCCATATACGCTCAAACAGAGGCACCATCCATCACAGCAAATGCTCAAAGAGAGGAGTCATCCATCACGGTATACTCTCTAATAAAGGGGTCATTCATCGCGATATACGTTCAAAGTGAGGGGTCGTCCGTTACGGCATACGCTTAAAGAGATGGACCGTTCATTACGACATAAAATCGAAGAGAGGGACCGTTCACCATATCCTGCAAGAGAGGTTCGTCCATCACGGTACATGCTCAAAGAGAGGGACCATTCACCCTGTCTTGCACTCGAAGAGAGATGTTATTCATCGCGACATACGCTTAAAGAGAGGATCGTGTATAACAACATACACTCAAAGAGAGTGACTGTTCACCATGTCATGCACTCGAAGAAAGGGGTCTTTCATCGCAATATACGCTCAAAGAGAGGGGTCATCCTTCGCGGCATACGCTTAAAGAGAGAGACCGTTAATTATGACATACTCTCGAAGAGAGGGGTCATTCACCGTGACATACGCTCAAAGAGAGGGATCGTCCATCACGGTATACGCTCTAAAAAAGGGATCGTTAATTATGAAATGCACTAGAAGGGAGGGACTGTTCACCGGGACATACAGTCTAAGATAGGGATCATTCATCACGACTTACGCTCAAAGAGAGTGGTCGTCCAACACAACATATGCTCAAAGAGAGTGGTTGCCCATCATGGCATACGCTCAAAGAGAGGGACCGACCATTATGAAATACTCTCAAACAGAGGGGTCATTCACCGCGACATACGCTAAAAGAGAGGAGTCGTGCATCACGTTATACGCTCTAAAAAAGGGAATGTTCATTATGATATGCACTCGAAGAGAGGGGTTATTCATCACGAGATACACTCAAAGAGAAGGGTCGTCAGTTACGGTATACGCTCAAAGAGATGGATTGTTCACCATGACATGCACTGGAAGAGAGGGTCCTTCATTGCGACAAACACTCAAAATGTGGGGTCATCGGTCACGATATACGCTTAAAGAGTGATTTAAAATACAACTGGATAGATGGTGGTGGTGGTATGATGTTGGATAGTTTTGTCCTTGGCACCCTCTTAATCGCAATTAAATAGGCAAACACCTGCAAACGAAACGAATCTCTCCAACGAATTGATGATATGTCGTTGTCCTAGGCACCCTCCTATCCGTAATTAGATAGGCAAACATCATAATCGGCTCTAACTCACCCTCCTAAACGCGATTGCTTAGGCAAGCGAGAGTGTGAAGATATTCTCTCTCATAAAAACTTGAAGTAGTTATGTTGAAAAAGACTTCTGATAAGAAAAATAGCAAGGTGACAACCTTGCAAATAAAATGGCCCAAGGCCAAGAATTTTTATAACTCAGAAATTCATATTATTCATGTGTTTACAAGAAAATAATTGTCCCCTTTTATAGTCTAGAGGAGACCTTAGAATTGCCTAATAGATAGCTAATCAATCCCTAAGCATCAGCATATTGATATCTTGATAAAATAAATCCCCTAAAATCAGCATATGAATAGCTAATTAAAAGGAATCCTAAGTAATAAAATAAAATACTAATAATAATGGTCAAAGCTTTATAATTCAACTTTGAATTAATTTATTTAATGTCTAATTCATCCAAAAACTTTATATACTAGCTTTTGAGATGAATTTTACAAAGTCTCATAATAATCTTGTATCCAGTTTTCTGCACGCGCAATCTTCGGTAAAAAAAACATATCTTGCGCTCCCGATATCCAATTGATGCATTGAAAAGGTAACTGAATAACGGTCAATTTATTAGCAGACAACTCTCCTATAAATGCACGGAACACATCCAAAACATCAAGGAAAGTTGGTTGGCTTTCCAGAATTTACCAACAAATTCATTTTTATGCTCAATGTGCATTACTTTAGCCCTCTCATGCATGTATCAGTCCATCTCGGTATACGCTCTAAGAAAGGGACCATTCATTATGACCTACTCTCAATGAGAGGGGTCATTTACCGCGACTATGCTCAAAGGGAAGGGTCGTCCATCATGGTATATGCTCTAAGAAAGGGACCGTTAATTATGACATGCACTAGAAGAGGACTGTCACCAGGACATACAGTCGAAGACAAGAATCATTCATCGTGACTTACGCTCAAAGAGAGTGGTCGTCCAACACGACATACGCTCAAAGAGAGGGACCGATCATTATGAAATACTCTCGAACAAAGGTGTCATTCACCGTGACATACGCTAAAAGAGAGCAGTCGTGCATCATGGTATAGAAAGAGAATGTTCATTATGATATGCACTCGAAGAGAAGGGTTATTCATCGCGAGATACAATCAAAGAGAAGGGTCGTCCATTACGATATATGCTCAAGGAGAGGGATTGTTCACCATGACATGGACTTGAAGACAGGGGTCCTTCATTGCGATATACACTCAAAAAGAGGGGTCATAGATCACGGTATACGCTTAAAGAGAAGGGTCTTTCATTTTGACAAACCCTCAAAGAGAGGGGTCCTTCATTGCGATATACGCCAAAGAGAAGGGTCATCCATCACGGTATACGCTCTAAGAAAAGGACCGTTCATTATGACATGCACCCAAAAATAGGGGTCATTCATTGCGACGTACGATCAAACGGAGGGGTCGTCCACGGTTTACGCTCAAAGAGAGGAATCGTTCACAATGTCATGCTCAAAGAGAGGGGTCATTCATCACTACATAGTCTCAAAGGGAGGGTTTGTCAGTAACGGTATACGCTCAAAGAGAGGGGTCATTCACCGTGACATACGCTCAAAGAGAGGGGTCGTCCATCACGGTATACGCTCTATGGAAATGAATGTTCATTTTGACATGTAATCAAAGAAAGGGGTCATCAATCGCGACATACGCTCAAAGAGAGGGGACGTCCATCACGGTAGACGCACAAAGAGAGGAACTTTTCACCATGACATTTACTCGAAGAGAGGTGTTATTCACCACAACATATGCACATTGAAAAAGTTCGTCCATCACCATATACGCTCAAAGAAAGGGACCATTCATTATGACATACACTCGAAGAGAGGGGTTAGTCATCGCGATATACGCTCAAAGAGAGGGGTCGTCCATCACGGTATACTTTCAAAGATAGGGACCTTTCATTTTAACATGCACTCGAGGAGAGGGCTGATTCATCCCAACATACGCTCAAAGAGATGGGTCGTCCATCACAGTATACACTCTAAGAAAGGGATCATTACATGCACTCAAAGAAAGGGGTCATTCATCGCGATAAACGCTTAAAGACAAGGGTCCTCCATCACGGTATCTGCTCATAAAGAGGGACCGTTCATTATGACATGCACTCGAAGAGAGGGGTCATTCACCGTGGCATACGCTCAAAGAGAGGGGTCGTCCATCACAATATAAGTTCAAAGAGAGGGACTGTTTATTACGACCACCACTCGAAGAGAGGGGTCGTCCAACACGACATACGCTCAAAGAGAGGGGTCGTCCATCACGACATACGCTCAAAGAGAGGCACCGACCATTATGAAATACTCTCGAACAGAGGTGTCATTCACCGTGACATAAGCTAAAAGAGAGGAGTCGTGCATCACGATATACGCTCTAAGAAAGGGAATGTTCATTATGATATGCATTCGAAGAGAGGGGTTATTCATCGCGAGATACACTCAAAGACAAGGGTCTTCCATTACGGTATACGCTCAAAGAGAGGGATTGTTCACCATGACATGCACTCGAAGAGAAGGGTCCTTCATTGCAACATACACTCAAAAAGCGGGGTCATCGATCACGGTATACGCTTAAAGAGAAGGGTCTTTCATTATGACAAACCCTCAAAGAGAGGGGTCATTCATCGTGAAATATGCCAAAGAGAAGGGTCATCCATCACGGTATACGCTCTATGAACGGACCGTTCATTATGACATACACTGGAAGAGAGGGGTCATTCATCGCGACATAGTCTCAAAGGGAGGCTTTGTCCATCACGTCATACGCTCAAAGAGTGGACTCGTCCATCACAGTATACGCTCAAAGAGGGACTGTTCACCATGAAATGTACTCGAAGAGAGGGGTCATTCATCGAAACGTACGCTCAAAGATAGGGTCATCGATCACGGTATACGCACAAAGAGAGAGACCGTCGATTATGATATGCACTCAAGGAGAGGTGTCATTCATCGCAACATACTCTCAAAGAGAGGGGCCATCCATCATGGTATATGTTCTAAGAAGGGGACCGTTCAATATGATATGCACTCGAAGAGAGGGATCGTTCAGCGCGATATATGCTCAAAAAGAGGGGTCGTCCATCACAGTATGCGCTCTAAAAAAGGGACCATTCATTATTACATGTATTAGAGAGGGGTCATTCATCGCGATATAGGCTCAAAGAGAGGGATCATCCATCACGGTATCTGCTCAAAGATAGGGATCGTTCGCCATGACATGCACTAGAATAGAGGCGTCATTCATCGCGACATACGCTCAAATAGAGGGGTCGTCCATCACGGTATATGCTCAAAGAGAGGAACCATTCATTATGACATGTACTCAAAGAAATGGGTCTGATGCATGCACTAAGACCATTACGTCTGATGGGCTTACATTACCACATGGCCCGATGACAAGAACAAAATCAATGCAACTCAAAGACAAGATACATTCAGCATTCCAAGATTTTGTAAACAAGGGTTTGCAAGCCTTCTTGACGAATCAAACATTTAATGAAAAAATCCTATGTCCTCAAGCTCTGAAGAACATATGGGTGACAAAAGCTACATTGATGGTCCAAGAAGCCCAAGTGCCTTAAAACATATTTGAGGCCCAAATAAATTATATATATTAAATAAATAAAATCTGGAATGATCAGCTCCATGTGCTGATTTTATGAATCTTTTTATTCAACTTTTCATATGTTTTAATTCATATTTTCCTAAATAATTGTTTATCACTTCTAATTAGCTATCTATGTGCTGATTTTTAGGGATGAAATAGCTATTTCTTAGGGTGTTTTGCTGTCTCTTTTAAGCTATAAAAGGAGGCAGCCTCTTGTAAGACACACAATTTGAATATTTCTTTTGGAGAATAAATGTTATTGAGTACATTTTTGCAAGTATTGTTGCTTGTGCCTTCGAAGCTTGTCTTGAACACGATTTCCTTGTAGTTTTCATGGAAAAAGCCATCTTCACACTCCGGTTGCCAAGATAATCAATTCTTGGAGGGTCGGCCAGAGCCTATCATGGAGTTTGCTTGATCAATTGCGATCAAGAGGGTTCCTAGGACATAAATCTATTCCATAATCCATCCTATTCATAGCAAGTTCACAATCCATTTTCAAATAAGTTTGTTTTTTTTAATCATCTTCTTTACACCATTGTCCATTTATTCTAATATTTTTCTTTTGTTATTGCATTTTATCTTTATTCCGCTGTCACATCTTATCAGGGTCATTCACCGTAATATACGCTCAAAGAGAGGGATCGTCCATCGCGGTATACGCTAAAAGAGAGGGACCGTTCACCATGAATTGCACTCAAAGATAAGGGCCATTCATCACGACATACGCTCAAAAAGAGAGGTCGTCCATCACGGTATACGCTCAAAGACAGGGACAATTCACCATGACATGCACTCGACGAAAGGGGTCATTCATCACGAAAAATGCTCAAAGAGAGGTGCCGTCCATCACGAGATACGCTCAAAGAGAGGGACCGGTCATTATGACATACGCTCGAATAGAGCGGTCATTCACCGCGACATATGCTCAATGAGAGGGGTTGTCCATCACGATTTACTCTCTAAGAAAGGAACCGTTCATTATAACATACACTCAAAGAGAGGGGTTATTCATCGCGATATACGCTCAAAGAGAGGGGTTGTCCATCACGGTCTACACTCAAAGAGAGGAACCTTTCATTTTAACATGCACTCGAGGAGAGGGCTAATTTATCGCGACATACGCTCAAAGAGATGGGTCGTCTATCACAGTATACACTCTAAGAAAGGGATCATTACATGCACTCAAAGAGAGGGGTCATTCATCGCGACAAACGCTCAAAGAGAAGGGTCGTACATCACGGTATCTGCTCACAAAGAGGGACCATTTATTATGACATGAACTCGAAGAAAGGGGTCATTCACCGTGGCATACGCTCAAAAAGAAGGGTCGTCCATCACAAAATACGCTCAAAGAGAGGGATCATTCATTATGACATGCTCTCGAAGGGAGGAGTCATTCATCGTGGCATACGCCCAAAGAGAGGGGTCGTCCATCACAAAATACGCTCATAGAGAGAGACCGTTCATTACGACCTGCACTCAAAGAGATGGGGACCATTCATTATGACATGCACTCGAATAGAGGGATCATTCGTCGTGACAAACGCTCAAAGAGAAGGGTCGTCCATCACGGTATACGCTCTAAGAAAGGGACCATTCATTATGACATGCATAGAAAAGAGGAGTCATTCATTATGACATCACAGTATATGCTCTAAGAAAGGCACCATTCATTATGACATACACTCGAAGAGTGGGGTCATTCATCGCGAGTTACGCTCAAGGAGAAGGGTCGTCCATCACCGTATACGCTCTAAGAATGGGACCGTTCATTATGACATAAACTAAAAGAGTGGGTCATTCATCGCGACATACGCTCAAAGAGGAGGGTCGTCCATCACGGTATACGCTAAAAGAAAGGGACCGTTCATTTTGACATGCACTCGACAAGGCGGGTCCTTCGTCGCGACGTACACTCATAGAGAAGGGTTGTCCATCACGGTATACGCTCTAAGAATTGGACCATTCATTATGACATGCACTCGAATAGAGGGGTCATTCATCGTGACAAACGCTCAAAGAGAAGGGTCGTCCATCACCGTATACGCTCTAAGAAAGGGACCATTCATTATGACATGCATAGAAAAGAGGAGTCATTCATTATGACATCACAGTATATGCTCTAAGAAAGGGACCGTTCATTATGACATACACTCGAAGAGTGGGGTCATTCTTTGCGAGTTACGCTCAAGGAGAAGGGTCGTCCATCACGGTATATGCTCTAAGAATGGGACCGTTCATTATGACATACACTAAAAGAGTGGGTCATTCATCGCGACATACGCTCAAAGAGGAGGGTCGTCCATCACGGTATACGCTAAAAGAAAGGGACCGTTCATTTTGACATGCATTCGACAAGACGGGTCCTTCGTCGCGACATACACTCATAGAGAAGGGTTGTCCATCACGGTATATGCTCTAAGAATTGGACCATTCATTATGACATGCACTCGAATAGAGGGGTCATTCATCGTGACAAACGCTCAAAGAGAAGGGTCGTCCATCACGGTATACGCTCTAAGAAAGGGACCATTCATTATGACATGCATAGAAAAGAAGAGTCATTCATTGCAACGTATGTTCAAAAAGAGGTTTCGTTCATCATGATATACGCTCAAAGAGAGGGATCGTTCACCATGACATGTACTCGAAGAGAGAGGTCATCCATCGCGACATACGCTCAAAGAGAAGGGTTGTCCATAATGGTATACGCTCCAAAAAATAGATCATTCATTACGACTTGCACTCGAAGACAGGGGTCATTCAATGCGACATACGCTCAACGAGAGGGGTCATCCATCACGGTATACGCTCAAAGAGATGGACCCTTCACCATGACATGCACTCGAAGATAGGGGTTATTCGTCGTGAAATACGCTCAAAGAGAGGGTCGTCCATCACGACATACGTTCAAAGAGAGGGACTGTTCATTACCACATACTCTCGAAGAGAGGGGTTATTCACCGCGACATACACTCCAAGAGGGGTCGTCCATCACGGTATACAGTATACGAAAGGGACTGTTCGTTATGATATTCACTCAAAGAGAAAGGTTATTCATCGATACATACGCTCGAAGAGAGAGACCGATTGTTATGACATGCACTCAAAGAGAGGGGTTATTCATCGTGACATACGCTTAAAGAGAGGGGCCGTCCATCACTGTATACGCTCTAAGAAAGGAATTATTTATTATGATATACACTCAAAGAGAGAGGTCATTCATCGTGACATACGCTCAAAGAGAGGTGTCGTCCATCACGGTATACGCTCAAAAAGAGGGACCGTTCACCATGATATACACTAGAAGAGAAGGGTCATTCACTGTGACACCGCTCAAAGAGACGGGTCGTCCATCACGATATACGCTCTAAGAAAGGACCGTTCATTATGACATGTACTCGAAGAGAGGGGTCATTCACGACGACATACGCTCAAAGAGAGGGGTCGTCCATCACAATATACTCTCTAAGAAAGTGACCATTCATTATATCATGCACTCGAAAAGAGGGGTCATTCCGCTCAAAGAGAAGCGTCGTCCATCACGGTATACACTCTAAGAAAGTGACCGTTCATTATGACATTTACTAGAAGGGAAGGGTCATTCGTTGTGACATACGGTCAAAAAGAGGGATTGTCCATCACGGTATACGCTCAATGAGAGGGATCATTCAGCATGACATGCACTCGAAGAGAGGGGTCATTCAACGCAACATATGCTCAAAAAGAGGGGTCATCGATCACGGTGTATGCTTGAAGAGAGGGAACGATCATTATGACATGCACTCGAAGAGAGGGGTTATTCATCGTGACATACGCTTAAAGAGAGGGGTCGTCCATCACGATTTACGCTCTTAGAAAGGAAATATTATGATAAGCACTCAAAGGGAGAGGTCATTCATCGTGACATACGCTCAAAAAGAGGGACCGTTCACCAGGATATGCACTCAAAGAGAGGGGTCATTCATCACGACATACACTCAAAGAGGGGGACCGGTCACTACAGCATACCTTCAAAGAAAGGGGTCATTCACCGTGACATACGCTCAAAGAGATGGGTCGTCCACAACGGTATACGCTATAAGAAAGGGACCGTTCATTATGATATGCACTCGAAGAGAGGGGACATTCATCGCGACATACGCTCAAAGAGAGGGGTTGTCCATCACGGTATACGCTCAAAGAGAGGGATCGTTCATTATGACATACACTCAAAGAGGGGTCAGTCATCGCGCAATACGCTCAAAGAGAGGGATTGTCCATCACGGTATACTCTCAAAGAGAGGGATCGTTCATTATGACATGCACTCGAAGAGAGGGGTCATTCATCGCGACATACATTCAAAGAGAGGGTCGTCCATCATGGTATACACTCTAAGAAAGGGATCATTCATAATGACATGCACTCAACTAGATGGGTCATTCAATGCGACATACACTTAAAGAGAGAGGTCATCCATCAACCCATACGCTCGAACAGAGGGATCGTTCAACAGGACATGCACTCGAAAAGAGAGGTTATTAATCACGACATACGCTCAAAGAGAGGGGTTATTATTCACGACATACGCTCAAAGAGAGAGACCATTCATTATGGTATACTCTCGAAGAGAGGGATTATTAAAGAGTGGGGTCGTCCATCACGGTATATGCTCTAAGAAAGGGACCATTCATTATGACATACACTCGAAGAGTGGGGTCATTCATCATGAGTTACGCTCAAGAAGAAGGGTCGTCCATCACGGTATACGCTCTAAGAATGGGACCGTTCATTATGACATAAACTAAAAGAGTGGGTCATTCATCGCGACATATGCTCAAAAAGAATGGTCATCGATCATGATATACGCTCAAAGAGAGGGACCGATCATTATGACATGCACTCTAAGGGAGGGGTCATTCATCGCGACATACGCTCAAAGAGAAGGGTCATTGATCACGGTATACGCTCTAAGAAAGGGACCATTCATTATGACATGCACTCGAATAGATGGGTCTTTCATCGTGACAAACGCTCAAATAGAAGAGTCGTCCATCACGGTATACACTCTAAGAAAGGGACCTCTCATTATGACATGCACTCGAAGAGAAGGGTCATTCATCGCGACATGCGTTCAAAGAGAGGGAACGTTCACCATGACATGCACTCGAAGACAAGGGTCATTCACCACAACATACACTTAAAGAGTGGGGTCGTCCATCACGGTATACACTCAAAGAAAGGGATTGTTCATTATGACATGCACTCGTAGAGAGTGGTCGTCTATCACGACTAAGCTCAAAGAGGGGGATCGTTCACCATGACATGCACTCGAAAGAGTGGGGTCATTCATCGCGACATAAGCTCAAAGAGAGGGGTCGTCCATCATGTGATATGTTCAAAGAGAGGGACCGGTCATTATTATATATGCTCGAAGAGATGGATCATTCTCCCGACATACACTCAAAGAGAGAGGTCGTCCATCACGGTATATACCTATAAGAATGGGTTCGTTCATTGTGACATGCACTCGTAGGGAGGGGTCATTCATCGTGACATACGCTCAAAGACAATGGTCGTCTATCACGGGACATGCTCTAAGAAATAGACCGTTCGTTATGACAAAAACTCGAAGAAAGGGATCATTTAACGCGACATACGCTCAAAGAGAGTGGTCATCGATCACGGTATACGCTTAAAGAGAGGGACCGATCATTATGACAAGCACTCGAAGAGAGGGGTCATTCATCTCGACATACACTCAAAGGAAGGGTCATCCATCACGGCATACGCTATAAGAAAGGGACCGTTCTTTATAACAAGCACTCAAAGAGAGCAGTTATTCATCGCGACATACACTTAAAGAAAGGGGTCGTCCATCATGTGATACGCTCAAAGAGAGGGACCGGCCATTATGATATACGGTCGAAGAGATGGGTAATTCTTCGCGACATACAATCAAAGAGAGGTGTCGTCTATCACGGTATACCCTCTAAGAAAGGGACCGTTCATTATGACATACACTCGTAGATAGAGGTCATTCATTGCGACATACGCTCAAAGAGAGGGTCGTCCTTCACGGGATACGCTCTAAGAAATGGACCGTTCATTTCAAATAAACTGGAAGAAAGGGGTCATTCAACGCCATATACGCTCAAACAGAGGCACCATCCATCACAGCAAATGCTCAAAGAGAGGAGTCATCCATCACGGTATACTCTCTAATAAAGGGGTCATTCATCGCGATATACGTTCAAAGTGAGGGGTCGTCCGTTACGGCATACGCTCAAAGAGATGGACCGTTCATTACGACATAAAATCGAAGAGAGGGACCGTTCACCATATCCTGCAAGAGAGGCTCGTCCATCACGGTACATGCTCAAAGAGAGGGACCATTCACCATGTCCTGCACTCGAAGAGAGATGTTATTCATCGCGACATACGCTTAAAGAGAGGATCGTGTATAACAACATACACTCAAAGAGAGTGACTGTTCACCATGTCATGCACTCGAAGAAAGGGGTCTTTCATCGCAATATACGCTCAAAGAGAGGGGTCATCCTTCGCGGCATACGCTTAAAGAGAGAGACCGTTAATTATGACATACTCTCGAAGAGAGGGGTCATTCACCGTGACATACGCTCAAAGAGAGGGATCGTCCATCACGGTATACGCTCTAAAAAAGGGATCGTTAATTATGAAATGCACTAGAAGGGAGGGACTGTTCACCGGGACATACAGTCTAAGATAGGGATCATTCATCACGACTTACGCTCAAAGAGAGTGGTCGTCCAACACAACATATGCTCAAAGAGAGTGGTTGCCCATCATGGCATACGCTCAAAGAGAGGGACCGACCATTATGAAATACTCTCAAACAGAGGGGTCATTCACCGCGACATACGCTAAAAGAGAGGAGTCGTGCATCACGTTATACGCTCTAAAAAAGGGAATGTTCATTATGATATGCACTCGAAGAGAGGGGTTATTCATCACGAGATACACTCAAAGAGAAGGGTCGTCAGTTACGGTATACGCTCAAAGAGATGGATTGTTCACCATGACATGCACTGGAAGAGAGGGTCCTTCATTGCGACAAACACTCAAAATGTGGGGTCATCGGTCACGATATACGCTTAAAGAGTGATTTAAAATACAACTGGATAGATGGTGGTGGTGGTATGATGTTGGATAGTTTTGTCCTTGGCACCCTCTTAATCGCAATTAAATAGGCAAACACCTGCAAACGAAACGAATCTCTCCAACGAATTGATGATATGTCGTTGTCCTAGGCACCCTCCTATCCGTAATTAGATAGGCAAACATCATAATCGGCTCTAACTCACCCTCCTAAACGTGATTGCTTAGGCAAGCGAGAGTGTGAAGATATTCTCTCTCATAAAAACTTGAAGTAGTTATGTTGAAAAAGACTTCTGATAAGAAAAATAGCAAGGTGACAACCTTGCAAATAAAATGGCCCAAGGCCAAGAATTTTTATAACTCAGAAATTCATATTATTCATGTGTTTACAAGAAAATAATTGTCCCCTTTTATAGTCTAGAGGAGACCTTAGAATTGCCTAATAGATAGCTAATCAATCCCTAAGCATCAGCATATTGATATCTTGATAAAATAAATCCCCTAAAATCAGCATATGAATAGCTAATTAAAAGGAATCCTAAGTAATAAAATAAAATACTAATAATAATGGTCAAAGCTTTATAATTCAACTTTGAATTAATTTATTTAATGTCTAATTCATCCAAAAACTTTATATATTAGCTTTTGAGATGAATTTTACAAAGTCTCATAATAATCTTGTATCCAGTTTTCAGCACGCGCAATCTTCGGTAAAACAAACATATCTTGCGCTCCCGATATCCAATTGATGCGTTGAAAAGGTAACTGAATAACGGTCAATTTATTAGCAGACAACTCTGCCCATAAATGCACGGAACACATCCAAAATATCAAGGAAAGTTGGCTGGCTTTCCAGAATTTACCAACAGATTCATATTTATGCTCAATGTGCATTACTTTAGCCCTCTCATGCATGTATCAGTCTATCTCGGTATACGCTCTAAGAAAGGGACCATTCATTATGACCTACTCTCGATGAGAGGGGTCATTTATCGCGACATATGCTCAAAGGGAAGGGTCGTCCATCATGGTATATGCTATAAGAAAGGGACCGTTAATTATGACATGCACTAGAAGAGGACTATCACCAGGACATACAGTCGAAGACAAGAATCATTCATCGTGACTTACGCTCAAAGAGAGTGGTCGTCCAATACGACATACGCTCAAAGAGAGGGACCGGTCATTATGAAATACTCTCGAACAAAGGTGTCATTCACCGTGACATACGCTAAAAGAGAGGAGTCGTGCATCATGGTATAGAAAGAGAATGTTCATTATGATATGCACTCGAAGAGAAGGATTATTCATCGCGAGATACAATCAAAGATAAGGGTCGTCCATTACGATATATGCTCAAGGAGAGGGATTGTTCACCATGACATGGACTTGAAGAGAGGGGTCCTTCATTGCGATATACACTCGAAAAGAGGGGTCATAGATCACGGTATACGCTTAAAGAGAAGGGTCTTTCATTTTGACAAACCCTCAAAGAGAGGGGTCATTCATTGCGATATACGCCAAAGAGAAGGGTCATCCATCACGGTATACGCTCTAAGAAAAGGACCGTTCATTATGACATGCACCCAAAAAGAGGGGTCATTCATCGTGACGTACGATCAAACGGAGGGGTCGTCCACGGTTTACGCTCAAGGAGAGGAATCGTTCACAATGTCATGCTCAAAGAGAGGGGTCATTTATCACTACATAGACTCAAAGGGAGGGTTTGTCAGTAACGGTATACGCTCAAAGAGAGGGGTCATTCACCGTGACATACGCTCAAAGAGAGGGGTCGTCCATCACGGTATACGCTCTATGGAAATGAATGTTCATTTTGACATGTAATCAAAGAAAGGGGTCATCAATCGCGACATACGCTCAAAGAGAGGGGACGTCCATCACGGTAGACGCACAAAGAGAGGAACTTTTCACCATGACATTTACTCGAAGAGAGGTGTTATTCACCACAACATACGCACATTGAAAAAGGTCGTCCATCACCATATACGCTCAAAGAAAGGGACCATTCATTATGACATACACTCGAAGAGAGGGGTTAGTCATCGCGATATACGCTCAAAGAGAGGGGTCATCCATCACGGTATACTTTCAAAGATAGGGACCTTTCATTTTAACATGCACTTGAGGAGAGGGTTGATTCATCCCGACATACGCTCAAAGAGATGGGTCGTCCATCACAGTATACACTCTAAGAAAGGGATCATTACATGCACTCAAAGAAAGGGGTCATTCATCGCGATAAACGCTTAAAGAGAAGGGTCCTCCATCACGGTATCTGCTCATAAAGAGGGACCGTTCATTATGACATGCACTCGAATAGAGGGGTCATTCACCGTGGCATACGCTCAAAGAGAGGGGTCGTCCATCACAATATAAGTTCAAAGAGAGGGACTGTTTATTACGACCACCACTCGGAGAGAAGGGTCGTCCAACACGACATACGCTCAAAGAAAGGGGTCGTCCATCACGACATACGTTCAAAGAGAGGCACCGACCATTATGAAATACTCTCGAACAGAGGTGTCATTCACCGTGACATACGCTAAAAGAGAGGAGTCGTGCATCACGATATACGCTCTAAGAAAGGGAATGTTCATTATGATATGCATTCGAAGAGAGGGGTTATTCATCGCGAGATACACTCAAAGACAAGGGTCTTCCATTACGGTATACGCTCAAAGAGAGGGATTCTTCACCATGACATACACTCGAAGAGAGGGGTCCTTCATTGCAACGTACACTCAAAAAGCGGGGTCATCTATCATGGTATACGCTTAAAGAGAAGGGTCTTTCATTATGACAAACCCTCAAAGAGAGGGGTCATTCATCGTGATATATGCCAAAGAGAAGGGTCATCCTTCACGGTATACGCTCTATGAACGGACCGTTCATTATGACATACACTCGAAGAGAGGGGTCATTCATCGCGACATAGTCTCAAAGGGAGGCTTTGTCCATCACGGCATACGCTCAAAGAGTGGAGTCGTCCATCACAGTATACGCTCAAAGAGGGACTGTTCACCATGAAATGTACTCGAAGAGAGGGGTCATTCATCGAAACGTACGCTCAAAGATAGGGTCATCGATCACGGTATACGCACAAAGAGAGAGACCGTCGATTATGATATGCACTCAATGAGAGGTGTCATTCATCGCAACATACTCTCAAAGAGAGGGGCCATCCATCATGGTATATGTTCTAAGAAGGGGACCGTTCAATATGACATGCACTCGAAGAGAGGGACCGTTCAACGCGATATACGCTCAAAAAGAGGTGTCGTCCATCACAGTATGCGCTCTAAAAAAGGGACCGTTCATTATTAAATGCATTAGAGAGGGGTCATTCATCGCGATATAGGCTCAAAGAGAGGGATCATCCATCACGGTATCTGCTCAAAGATAGGGATCGTTCACCATAACATGCACTAGAATAGAGGGTTCATTCATCGCGACATACGCTCAAATAGAGGGGTCGTCCATCACGGTATATGCTCAAAGAGAGGAACCATTCATTATGACATGTACTCAAAGAAATGGGTCTGATGCATGCACTAAGACCCTTACGTCTGATGGGCTTACATTACCACATGGCCCGATGACAAGAACAAAATCAATGCAACTCAAAGACAAGATACATTCAGCATTCCAAGATTTTGTAAACAAGGGTTTGCAAGCCTTCTTGACGAATCAAACATTTAATGAAAAAATCCTTTGTCCTCAAGATCTAAAGAACATATGGGTGACAAAAGCTACATTGATGGTCCAAGAAGCCCAAGTTCCTTAAAACATATTTGAGGCCCAAATAAATTATATATATTAAATAAATAAAATCTGGAATGATCAGCTCCATGTGCTGATTTTATGAATCTTTTTATTCAACTTTTCATATGTTTTAATTCATATTTTCCTAAATAATTGTTTATCCCTTCTAATTAGCTATCTATGTGCTGATTTTTAGGGATGAAATAGCTATTTCTTAGGGTGTTTTGCTGTCTCTTTTAAGCTATAAAAGGAGGCAGCCTATTCTCTTGTAAGACACACAATTTGAATATTTCTTTTGGAGAATAAATGTTATTGAGTATATTTTTGCAAGTATTGTTGCTTGTGCCTTCGAAGCTTGTCTTGAACACGATTTCCTTCTAGTTTTCATGGAAAAAGCCATCTTCACACTCCGGTTGCCAAGATAATCAATTCTTGGAGGGTCGGCCAGAGCCTATCATGGAGTTTGCTTGATCAATTGCGATCAAGAGGGTTCCTAGGACATAAATCTATTCCATAATCCATCCTATTCACAGCAAGTTCACAATCCATTTTCAAATAAGTTTGTTTTTTTTAATCTTCTTCTTTACACCATTGTCCATTTATTCTAATATTTTTCTTTTGTTATTGCATTTTATCTTTATTCCGCGGTCACATCCTATCAGGGTCATTCACCGTGATATACGCTCAAAGAGAGGGATCGTCCATCGCGGTATACGCTAAAAGAGAGGGACCGTTCACCATGAATTGCACTCAAAGATAAGGGCCATTCATCGCGACATACGCTCAAAAAGAGAGGTCGTCCATCACGGTATACGCTCAAAGACAGGGACAATTCACCATGACATGCACTCGACGAAAGGGGTCATTCATCACGAAAAATGCTCAAAGAGAGGTGCCGTCCATCACGAGATACGCTCAAAGAGAGGGACCGGTCATTATGACATACGCTCAAATAGAGCGGTCATTCACCGGGACATATGCTCAATGAGAGGGGTTGTCCATCACGATTTACTCTCTAAGAAAGGAACCGTTCATTATAACATACACTCAAAGAGAGGGGTTATTCATCGCGATATACGCTCAAAGAGAGGGGTTGTCCATCACGGTCTACACTCAAAGAGAGGGACCTTTCATTTTAACATGCACTCGAGGAGAGGGTTGATTCATCGCGACATACGCTCAAAGAGATGGGTCGTCTGTCACAGTATACACTCTAAGAAAGGGATCATTACATGCACTCAAAGAGAGGGGTCATTCATCGCGACAAACGCTCAAAGAGAAGGGTCGTACATCACGGAATCTTCTCACAAAGAGGGACCGTTTATTATGACATGCACTCGAAGAAAGAGGTCATTCACCGTGGCATACGCTCAAAAAGAAGGGTCGTCCATCACAAAATACGCTCAAAGAGAGGGACCATTCATTATCACATGCTCTCGAAGGGAGGAGTCATTCATCGTGGCATACGCCCAAAGAGAGGGTTCGTCCATCACAAAATACGCTCATAGAGAGAGACCGTTCATTACGACTAGCACTCAAAGAGATGGGTCATACACCGCGACATACGTTCAATGAGAAGGGTCGTCCATCACAATATACGCTCTAAGAATGGGACCATTCATCGTGGTATACGCTTAAAGAGAGGGACCTTTCATTGTAACATGCAATCGAAGAGAGGGGTCATTCATCGCAAGAAACGCTCAAAGAGAAGGGTCGTCCATCACGGTATACACTCTAAGAAAGGGATCATTACATGCGCTCAAAGAGTGGGGTCATTCATCGCAAGAAACGCTCAAAGAGAAGGGTCGTCCATCACGGTATCCGCTCATAAAAAGGGACCGTTGATTATGACATGCACTCGAAGAGAGGGTCATTCACCGTGGCATACGCTCAAAGAGAGGAGTCGTCCAACACAATATACGCTCAAAGAGAGGGACCGTTCATTACGATCAGCTCTCGAAGAGAGGGGTCATTCACCGTGACATACGCTCAAAGACAAGGGTCGTCCATCACGGTATACGCTCTAAGAAAGGGGCCATTCGTTATGACCTACTCTCTATGAGAGGGGTCATTCACCGCGACATATGCTCAAAGAGAAAGGTCGGCCATCGCGGTATATGCTCTAAGAAAGAGACCTTTAGTTATGGCATGCACTAGAAGAGAAGGACTGTTCACAGGACATACAGTCGAAGACAGGAATCATTCATCGTGACTTACGCTCAAAGAGAGTGGTCGTCCAACATGACATACGGTCAAAGAGAGGGGTCGTCCATCACAACATACGCTCAAAGAGAGGGACCGATCATTATGAAATACTCTCGAACAGTGGTGCATTCACCGTGACATACGCAAAAAGGGAGGAGTCGTGCATCACGGTATACGCTCTAAGAAAGAGAATATTCATTATGATATGCACTCGAAGAGAGGAGTTATTCATCGCGAGATACACTCAAAGAAAAGGGTCGTCCATTACGGTATATGCTCAAAGAGAGAGACTATTCACCATGACATGCACTCAAAGACAAGGGTCCTTCAATGCGACAAACACTCAAAATGATGGGTCATCGATCACGGTATACGCTTAAAGAGAAGGGTCTTTCATTATGACAAACCCTTAAGGAGAGGGGTCATTCATCGCGACATATGCCAAAGAGAAGGGTCATCCATCACGATATACGCTCTAAGAAAGGGACCGTTCATTATGAGATACACTCGAAGAGAGGGGTCATTCATCGCGACGTACAATCAAAGAGAGGGGTCGTCCATCATGATTTACGCTTAAAGAGAGAAACCGTTCAACTACCGCGACATACGCTAAAACAGAGGGGTCGTCCATCACGGTATACACTCAAAGAGAGGGAATGTTCACCATGAATTGCACTCAAAGATAGGGGTCATTCATCGCGACATACGCTCAAAGAGAGGGGTCGTCCATCACGGTATACGCTCAAAGAGAAGGACAATTCAGCATGACATGCACTCGAAGAAAGGGAGGGACCGGTCATTATGATATACGCTCGAATAGAACGGTCATTCACCGCGACATACGCTCAATGAGAGGGGTTGTCCATCACGATTTACTCTCTGAGAAAGGAACCGTTCATTATGACATACACTTGAAGAGAGGGGTCATTCATCGCGATATACGCTCAAAGAGAGGGTTCGTCCATCACGGTATACGCTCAAAGAGAGGGACCTTACATTTCAACATGCACTCGAGGAGAGGGCTGATTCATCACAACTTATGCTCAAAGAGATGGGTCGTCCATCACAGTATGCACTCAAAGAAAGGGATCATTACATGCACTCGAAGAGAGGGGTCTTTCATCGCGACAAACGCTCAAAGAGAAGGGTCGTCCATCATGGTATCTGCTCACAAAGAGGGACCGTTCATTATGACATGCACTCGAAGAAATGGGTCGTTCACCATGGAATACGCTCAAAGTGAGGTGTCGTCCATCACAAAATACGCTCAAACAGAGGGACCGTTCATTATGACATGCCCTCGAAGAGAGGATTCATTCATCGCGACATATGATCAAAGATAAGGGTCGTATATCATGGTATACGCTCAAGGAGAGGGACCGTTCACCATGACATGCACTCAAAGAGAGGGGCCATTCATCACGACATACGCTCAAAGAGAGGAGTCATCCATCACGGGATACGTTCATAGAGAGGGACCGTTCACCATGACATGCACTCGAAGAGAGGGATCATTCATTACGAAAAACACTCAAAGAGAGGGGATGTCCATCACGGGATACGCTCAAAGAGAGGGACCGATCATTATAACATACGCTCGTATAGAGCGGTCATTCACCGCGACATACACAAAAGAGAGGTGTCGTCCATCACGATTTTCGCTCTTAGAAAGGAACCGTTCATTTTGACATTGACACGAAGAGAGGGTCATTCACCGCGACATACACTCAAAGAGAGGGGTCATCCATCACGGTATACGCTCTAAGAAAGGGACGGTTCATTATGATATGGACTCGAAAGAGGGGTCATTCATCGCGACATACGCTCAAGGAGAGGGGCCGTCCATTACGGTATTCGCTCAAAGAGAAGGATCTTTCACCATGATATGCACTTGAAGAGAGGGGTCATCCATCGCGACAGACGCTAAAAAAGAGGGATCCTTCGTTATGACATGCCCTCGAAGAGGGGTCATTCATTGCGACCTACTCTCAAAGAGAGGGGTTGTCCATCATAGTATACACTCAAAGAGAGGGACTGTTCACCATGAAATGCACTCGAAGATAGGAGTCATTCATCGAAACGTACGCTCAAAGAGAGGGTCATAGATCACGGTATACACTCAAAGAGAAGGACCGTTGATTATGACATGCACTCAAAGAGACGTGTCATTCATCACGACATACTCTCAAAGAGTCCATGTTATACGCCCAAAGAGTGGGACTGCTCACCATGAAAAGCACTCGAATAGAGGGGTTTTTATTCATCGCGACATATGGTCAAAGAGAGGGGTCATTCATCACGGTATACGCTCAAAGAGAGGGACCATTCATTATGACAAATGCTAGAAGAGAGGGGTCATGCACCGCGTCATACGCTCAAAGAGAGGTGTCGTCCATCACGGTATACGCTATAAGAAAGGGATTGTTCATTATGACAAGCACTCAAAGAGAGGGGTCAATCATCGCGACTTACACTCAAAGAGAAGGGTCGTCCATCAGGGTATATTCTCTAAGAAAGGGACTGTATATTCTGACATGCACTTGAAAAGGGGGGTCATTCATCACGACGTACGTTCAAAGAGAGGGGTCGTCCAGCCCGGTATACGCTATAAGAGAGGGATCGCTCACCATGACATGCAGTAAAAGATGGGGGTCATTCAGATCGAGATATATGCTCAAAGAAAGGGGTCGTTCATCACGGGATACAATCAAAGAGAGGGACCGATTATTACAACAAACTCTCGAAGGGAGGGGTTATTCACCGTAACATACCCTCAAAGAGAGGGATCGAACATCGCAATATACGCTCAAAGTATGGTACCGTTCATTATGCCTTGCACTCGAAGAGAAGGGTCGTTCATCGTGACATATGCACAATGAGAAAGGTCGTCCATCACGGTATACACTCTAAGAAAGAGACCGTTCATTATTACAAGCACTCGAAGAGAGTGGTCATTCAACACGACATACACTCAAAGGGAGGGGTTATCCATCACGACACACGCTCAAAGAGAGGGAACTTACATTATGAAATACGCTCGAAGAGAGGGGTCATTCACTGTGACATACGCTCAAAGAGAGGGGTCATCCATCACGATATACTATCAAAGAAAACGACCGTTAATTATGAAATTCTCTCGAAGAGAGGGGTCATTTATCGCGACATACGCTCAGCGAGAGGGGTCGTCCATCATGGTATGCGCTCCAAGAAAGGGACCGTTCATTATGACATGCACTCGAAGAGAGGGGTCACTCATCGCGATATACGCTCAAAGAGAGGGGTCGTCCATCACAGTATATGCTCAGAGAGAGAGATTATTCACCATGACATGGAATCGAAGAGAGGGGTCCTTCATTGCGACATACACTCAAAAAGAGGGGTCATCGATCACGGTATACTCTTAAAGAGAAGGGTCTTTCATTATGACAAACCCTCAAAGAGAGGGGTCATTCA
Organism: Abelmoschus esculentus; assembly: GCA_035048815.1. Taxonomy (NCBI): domain Eukaryota; kingdom Viridiplantae; phylum Streptophyta; class Magnoliopsida; order Malvales; family Malvaceae; genus Abelmoschus; species Abelmoschus esculentus. The sequence goes on along the minus strand of JAUCBN010000023.1, from coordinate 12,316,525 downwards.
TCGTGATATACGCCAAAGAGTAGGGTCATCCATCACGGTATACGCTCTAAGAAAGGGACCATTCATTATGACATGCACTCAAGGAGAGGGGTCATTCATCGCAACCTACGATCAAATGGAGGGGTCGTCCATGGTTTACGCTCAAAGAGAGGAATCGTTCACAATGTCATGCTCAAAGAGAGGGGTCATTCATCGCGACTAAGTCTTAAAGGTTGCGTTTGTCTGTAACGACATACGCTCAAAGACAGGGGTCATTCACCGCGATATACGCTCAAAGAGAGGGGTCGTCCATCACGGTATACGCTCTACGAAAGTGAACGTTCATTATGACAAGCAATCGAAGAAAGGGGTCATCAATCGCGATATACGCTCAAAGAGAGGGGGAGTCCATCACGGTAGACGTACAAAGAGAGGAACCATTCCCCATGACATGCACTCGAGGAGAGGTGCTATTCATCGCGACATACACACATTGAGAAAGGTGATCCATCACTATATACGCTCTAAGAAAGGGACCGTTCATTATGACATACACTCGAAGAGAGGGGTCATTCATTGCGATATACGCTCAAAGAGAGGGGTTGTCTATCATTTTATTCTCTCAAAGAGAGGGACCTTTCATTGTAACATGCAATCAAAGAGAGGGCATATTCATCGCGACATGCGCTCAAAGAGATGGGTTGTCCAAAATGGTAAGCACTCTAAGGAAGGGATCATTACATGCAATCAAAGCGATGGATCATTCACCGAAGAGAGGCATCTTTCACTGCGACGTACGCTCAAAAAGAGGGGTCGTCCATCACAATATGCGCTCTAAGAAAGGGACCGTTCATTATTACATGCATTCGTAGAGAGGGGTCATTCATCGCGATATACGCTTAAAGAGATGGATCATCCATCACGGTATCTGCACAAAGATAAGGATCGTTCACCATGACATGCACTATAATAGAGGGGTCACTCATCGCGACATACGCTCAAAGAGAGGGATCATCCATCACGGTATACGCTCAAAGAGAGGAACTGTTCATTATGACATGCACTCAAAGAGAGGGGTCATTCACCACGACATACACTCAAAGAGAGGAGTCGTCTATCACGGTATACGCTCTTACATTGTGATCGTTCATTATGACATGCACTCGAAGAGAGGGGTCATTCATCACGACATACGCTTAAAGTGAGGGCTCGTCCATCATGGTGCATATGCTCAAAAAGAGGGGTCGTTCATTATGACATACTCTAAAAGTGAGGGGTCATTCATCGCGACATACGTTTAAAGAGAGGGGTCGTCCATCACGGTATACGCTCAAAGAGAGGGACCCGTTAATTATGACATACGCTTGAAGAGAGGGGTCTATCATTGCGACATACGCTTAAGGAAAGGTGATGTCCATCACGGTATACGCTCTAGGAAAGGGATTGTTCATTATGAGATGCACTCGAACAAAAGGGTCATTGATCGCGACATACGCTCAACGGGAAGGGTCATCCTTCACGGTATGTGCTCAAAGAGAGGGGTTGTTCAGCATGACATGCACTCAAAGAGAAGGGTCATTCATCACGACATACGCTCAAAGAGAGAGGTCGTCCATCACGGTATACGCTCAGAGAGAGGAACCGTTCATTATGACATGTAATCGAAGAAATAGGTCTTTCACCGCGATATACGCTCAAAGAGAGGGGTTGTCCATCACGGTATACACTCAAAGAGAGGGCCCGTTCACCATGAATTGCAGTCAAAGATAGGGGCCATTCATCACGATATACGCTCAAAGAGAGAGGTCGTCCATCATGGTATACGCTCAAAGAGAGGGACAATTCACCATGACATGCACTCGAAGATAGGTGTCATTCATCATGACAAATGCTCCAAGAGAGCGGTCGTCCATCATGAGATACGCTCAAAGAGAGGGAGCGGTCATTATGACATACGCTCGAATAGAGCATTCATTCACCACAACATATGCTCATTGAGAGGGGTTGTCCATCACGATTTACGCTCTAAAAAGGAACCGTTCGTTATGACATGCACTGGAAGAGAGGGGTCATTCAACGCGACATACGCTCAAACAAAGGGGTTGTCCATCACGCCATAAGCTCAAAGAGAGGGAACGTTCATTATGGAATACGCTTGAAGAGTGGGGTCATTCATCGCGGTATATGCTCAGAGAGAGGGATCATCCATCATGGTATACGCTCTAAGAAAGGGACTATTCATTATGACATACACCCAAAAAGAGGGGTCATTCATCGTGGTATACGCTCAGAGAGAGGGGTCACCCATCACGGGATACGCTCTAAGAAAGGGACCGATTATTATGACATGCACTCGAAGAGAGGGGTCATTCATCGCGACATACGCTAAAAGCGAGTGGTCGTCTATCACCGTATTCACTCAAAGAGAGGGATCTTTCACCATGACATGCACTCGAAGAGAGGGTCATTCATCGCGACATACGCTCAAAAAGAAGTGTCTTGATCACGGTATTCGGTCAATGAGTGCGACCATTTATTATGACATTCCCTCGAAGAGAGGGGTAATTCATTACGACATACACTCAAAGAGAGGGGTCGCCCATCACAGTATACGCTAAAAGAGAGGGATTGTTCACCATGAAATGCACTCAAAGAGAGGGGTCATTCATCGCAACGTAGGCTCAAAGAGAGGATCGTTGATCACGATATATGCTCAAAGAGAGGGATCATTGATTATGACATGCACTCAAAGAGAGATTTCATTCATCGCGGTATACTCTCAATGAGAGAGGTCATCTATCACGGTATACGCTCTAAGAAAGGGACTATTTATTATGACATGCAACCGAAGAGAGCGGTCATTCATCGTGACATACGTTCAAAGACAGGGGTCATTCACAACAACATACGCACAAAGGGAGGGGTCGTCGATCATGGTATATGTTTTAAGAAGGGGATCGTTCAGTATGACATGCACTCGAAGAGAGGGGTCATTCACCGCGACATACGCTCAAAAAGAGAGGAACCATTCATTATGACATGCACTCAAAGAAAGGGGTCATTCACCGTGACATACGCTCAAAAAGAGGGGTCGTCCATCACGGATACGCTCAAAGAGAGGGACCGTTCACCATGAATTATACTCAAAGATAGGGGTCATTCATCGCGACATACGCTCAAAGAGAGGGGTCGTCCATCATGGGATACGCTCAAAGAGAGGGACAATTCACAATGACATGCACTCAAAGAAAGGCGTTATTCATCATGACAAATGCTCAAAGAGAGGTCTCATCCATCACGAGATACGCTCAAAGAGAGGGACCGGTCATTATGACATACGCTCGAATGAAGCGGTCATTCACCGCGACATACGCTCAACGAGAGGGGTTCTCCATCACGATTTACTCTCTAAGAAAGGAACCGTTCATTATGACGTACACTCGAAGAGAGGCGTACTTCATTGCGATATACGCTCAAAAAGAGGGATCGTCCATCACGGTATACGATCAAAGATAGGGACCTTTCATTTTAACATGCACTCGAGGAGAGGGCTGATTACCGCGACATACGCTCAAAGAGATGGGTCGTCCATGATAGTATACAGTCTAAGAATGGGATCATTACATGCACTCATAGAGAGGGGTCATTCATCGCGACAAACGCTCAAAGAGAAGGATCGTCCATAACGGTATCCGCTCACAAAGTGGGACCGTTCATTATGGCATGCACTCGAAGAAAGGGGTCATTCACCGTGGCATAAACTCAAAGAGAGGGGTCGTCCATCACAAAATAAGCTCAAAGAGAGGAACCATTCATTATGACATGCACTCGAAGAGAGGAGTTATGCACCGCGACATATGAATAAACGCAAGGGGTCGTATATCATGGTATACACTCAAGGAGAGGGACCGTTCACCATGACATGCACTCAAAGAGAGGATCTATTCATCGTGGCATACGCTCAAAGAGAGGGGACATCTATCATGGTAGACGCATAAAGAGAGGAACCATTCACATGACATGCACTCGAAGAGAGGTGTTATTCATCGCGACATACGCACATTGAGAAAGGTTGTCCATCACTATATACGCTCTAAGAAAGGGACCGTTCATTATGACATGCACTCGAAGAGAGGGGTCATTCATCGCGATATACGCTCAAAGAGAGGGCTCGCCCATCACGGTATATGCTCAAAGAGTGGGACCTTTCATTTTAACTTGCACTCGAGGAGAGGGCTGATTCATCGCGACATACGCTCAACGAGATGGGTCGTCAATCACAGTATACACTATAAGAAAGGGATCCTTACATGCACTCAAAGAGAGGGATCATTAATCGTGACAATTGCTCAAAGAGAAGGGTCATCTATCACGGTATCTGCTCAGAAAGAGGGATCGTTCATTATGTCATGCACTCGAAGAGAGGGGTCATTCATCGTGGCTTACGCTCAAAGAGAGGGGTCGTCCATCACAAAATATGCTTAAAGAGAGGGACCATTCATTATGACTTGCACTCGAAGAGAGGGGTCATTCACCGTGATATACGCTCAAAGAGAAGGGTCGTCCATCACGGTATACGCGCTAAGAAAGGGACCATTCATTATGTTCTACTCTCGATGAGAGGGGTCATTCACTGCGACATATGCTCAAAGAAAAAGGTCATCCATCACGGTATATGCTCTAAGAAAAGGACTGTTAATTATGACATGCACTAGAAGAGAAGGATTGTTCACCAGGATATAAAGTCGAAGACTGGAGTCATTCATCACGACTTACGCTCAAAGAGAGTGAGCGTCCAACACAACATACGCTCAAAGAGAGAGGTCATCCATCACGACATACACTCAAAGAGAGGGGTCGTCCATCACGGTATATGCTCAAAGAGAGGAACCGTTCACCATTAATTGCACTCAAAGATAGGGGCTATTCATCGCGACATACGCTCAAAGAGATGGGTCATCCATCACGGTATACGCTCAAAGAGATGGATAATTCACCATGACATGCACTCGAAGAAAGGGGTCATTCATCATGACAAATGCACAAAGAGAGTGGTCGCCCATCACGAGATACGCTCAAAGAGAGGGACCGGTCAATATGACATACGCTCGAATTGGACGGTCATTCACCAGGACATATGCTCAATGAGAGGGGTTGTCCATCACGATTTACGCTCTAAGAAAGGAACCATTCGTTATGACATGCACTGGAAGAGAGGGGTCATTCACTGCGACATACGCTCAAAGAGAGGGATTGTCCATCATGGATACGCTCAAAGAGAGGGACCGTTCACCATGAATTGCACTCAAAGATAGGGGTCATTCATCGTGACATACACTCAAAGAGAGGGGTCGTCAATCACGGTATACACTCAAAGAGAGGGCCCGTTCACCATGAATTGCAATCAAAGATAGGGGCCATTCATCACGACATACGCTGAAAGAGAGGGGTCGTCCATCACGGTATACGCTCAAAGAGAGGGACAATTCACCATGACATACACTCGAAGAAATGGGTCATTCATCATGACAAATGCTCAAAGAGAGCGATTGTCCATCGCGAGATACGCTCAATGAGAGGGACCGATCATTATGACATACGCACGAATAGAGCGGTCATTCACCGCGACATACGCTCAATGAGAGGGGTTGTCCATCACGATTTACGCTCTAAGAAAGGAAACATTCGTTATGACATGCACTGGAAGAGAGGGGTCATTCAACGCGACATAAGCTCAAAGAGAGAGGTCGTCCATCACGCCATACCCTCAAAGATAGGGAACGTTCATTATGGAATATGCTTGAAGAGAGGTGTCATTCATCGCGGTATACGCTCAGAGAGAGGGGTCATCCATCACGGTATACGCTCTAAGAAAGTCACTGTTCATTATGACATGCACCCAAAAAGAGGGGTCATTCATCGTGGTATACGCTGAGAGAGGGGTCATCCATCATGGTATACGCTCTAAGAAAGGGACCGATCATTATGATATGCACTCGAAGAGAGGGGTCATTCATAGCGACATACTAAAAGCGAAGGGTCGTCCATCACGGTATTCACTCAAAGAGAGGGATCTTTCACCATCACGGTATCTGCTCACAAAGTGGGACCGTTCATTATGGCATGCACCCAAAAAGAGGGGTCGTTCACCGTGGCATACGCTCAAAGAGAGGGGTCATCCATCACAAAATACGTTCAAAGACAGGAACCATTCATTATGACATGCACTCGAAGAGTGGAGTCATTCATCGCGGCATATGCATAAACACAAGGGGTCGTATATCATGGTATACGCTCAAGGAGAAGGACCGTTCACCATGACATGCACTCAAAGAGAGGGCTATTCATCGCGACATACGCTCAAAAAGAGGCGTCGTCTATCACGAGATACGCTCATAGAGAGGGACCGTTCACCATGACATGTACTCGAAGAGAGGGGTCATTCCTTACGAAAAATACTCAAAGAGAGGGGATGTCCATCATGCGATATGTTCAAAGAGGGGGACCGGTTATTATGACATACGCTCGTATAGAGCGGTCATTCACCGCGACATACGCAAAAGAGAGGGATCGTCCATCACGATTTACTCTTTTAGAAAGGAACGGTTATTTATGACATACACTCGAAGAGAGGGGTCATCCATCACGGTATACGCTCTAAGAAAGGGACAGTTCATTATGACATGAACTCGAAAAGTGAGGTCATTCATCGCAACATACGCTCAAAGAGTGGGGTCGTCCATCACGGTATTCGCTCAAAAAGATGGATCTTTCACCATGACATGCACTTGAAGAGAGGGGCAATCCATCGCGACATACACTCAAAAAGTGGGGTCTCGATCACGATAGACACTCAAAGAACCCTTCATTATAATATGCCCTCAAAGAGGGATCATTCATTGCAACCTACGCTCAAAGAGAGGGGTCGTCCATCGTAGTATACACTCAAAGAGAGAGACTCTTCACCATAAAATACACTCGAAGAGAGGAGTCATTCATCGCAACGTACGCTCATTGAGAGGGTCATCGATCACGGTATATGCTTAAAGAGAGGGACCGTTGATTATGACATGCACTCAAAGAGACGTGTCATTGATCACGACATACTCTCAAAGTGTCCATCAAGATATACGCCCAAAGAGTGGGACTGCTCACCTTGACATGCAGTTGAATAGAGGGGGATTTATTCATCGTGGCATACGGTCAAAGAGAGGGGTCGTCCATCACGGTATATGCTCAAAGAGGGGGACCATTCATTATGACATATGCTAGAAGAGAGGGGTCATTCACCGCGTCATACGCTCAAAGAAAGGTGTCGTCCATCACGGTATACGCTCTATGAAAGGGATTGTTCATTATGTCAAGCACTCAAAGAGAGGGATCAATCATCGCGATATACGCTCAAAGAGAAGGGTCGTCCATCATGGTATACGCTCTAAGAAAGGGACTGTTTATTATGACATGCACTTGAAGAGAGGGGTCATTCATCACGATGTATGTTTAAAGAGAGGGGTCGTCCATCATGGTATACGCTCAAAGAGAGGGATGATTCACCATGACATGCAATAAAAGAGAGGGGCCATTCACATCAAGATATATGCTCAAAGAAAGGGGTTGTCTATTACGGGATACAATCAAAGAAAGGGACCGATTATTACGACAAACTCTCGAAGGGAGGGATCATTCACCGCAACATACCCTCAAAGAGAGGGGTCGTACATCGCAATATACGCTCAAAGTATGGTACTGTTCATTATGATATGCACTCGAAGAGAAGGGTCATTCATCGCGACATATGCACAATGAGAAGGGTCGTCCATCACGGTATACGCTCTAAGAAAGAGACCGTTCATTATGACATGCACTCGAAGAGAGGGGTTATTCATCGCGACATACACTCAAAGAGAGGGGTCATCCATCATGACATACGCTTAAAGAGAGGGAATGTTCATTATGAAATACGCTCGAAGAGAGGGATAATTCACTGTGACATACGCTCAAAAAGAGGGGTCATCCATCACGGTATACGCTCAAAGAAAAGGACCGTTCATTATGAAATTCTCTCGGAGAGAGGGGTCAATGACCGCGACATACGCTCAGCGAGAGGGGTCATCCATCACGGTATACGCTCTAAGAAAGGGACCGTTCATTATGACATGCACTCGAAGAGAGGGGTCATTCATCGCGATATACGCTCAAAGAGAGGGGTTGTCCATCACGGTATACGCTCAAAGAGAGGGACCTTTCATTGTAATATGCACTTGAAGAGATGGCTCATTCATCGCGACATACGCTCAAAAAGATGAGTCGTCCATCACAGTATACCCTCTAAGGAAGGGATCGATACATGCACTCAAAGAGAGGGGTCATTCATCGCGACAAACGATCAAAGAGAAGGGTCGTCTATCACGGTATCTGCTCACAAAGAGGGACCGTTCATTATGACATGCACTCGAAGAGAGGGGTCATTCAGCATGGCATACGCTCAAAGAGAGGGGTCGTCCATCACAATATACGCACAAAGAGCGGGACCGTTCATTACGACCAACACTCGAAGAGAGGGGACATTCACCGCAGCATATGCTGAAAGAGATGGGTCGTCCATCTCGGTATATGCTCTAAGAAAGGGACCATTCATTATGACCTACTCTCGATGAGTGGGGTCATTCAATGCAACATATGCTCAAAAAGAAGGGTCGTCCATCACGGTATCCGCTCATAAACGGGGACCATTCATTATGGCATGCACTCGAAGAGAGGGGTCATTCACCGTGGCATACGCTCAAAGAGAGGGGTCTTTATTCATCGCAACATATTCTCAATGAGTCCATCACGGTATACGCCCAAAGAGTGGGACTGCTCACCATGACTTGCACTCGAATAGAGGGGTTTTTATTCATCGTGACATACGGTGAAAGAGAGGGGTCGTCCATCACAGCATACGCTCAAAGAGAGGGAACATTCATTATGACATATGCTAGAAGAGAGGGGTCATTCACCGCGTCATATGCTCAAAGAGATGTGTCGTACATCACTGTATACGCTCTAAGAAAGGGATTGTTCATTATGACAAGCACTCAAAGAGAGCGGTCAATCATCGCGACATACGCTCAAAGAGAAGGGTCGTCCATCAGGGTATACGCTCTAAGAAAGGGACTATTTATTATGACATGCACATGAAGAGAGGGGTCATTCATCATGACGTACATTCAAAGAGATGGGTCGTCCATCATGGTATACGCTCAAAGAGAGGGATCATGGTAAACGGATACGTTGCTTCAAGAACAACCATCCTTTTTTGAAACGGATCTAGGATAGTAGCAAGCATATCTCTACAATAAACACAAGATTATAGACGTAAGAATGGTGTTAAAATTACTAAAAAACAAAGAAAATTAAAAAAAAACAAAGAAAGAAAAAGATGAAGGAATTCTGCGTTTATAGGATTTAATGAAGATGAAAAGCGCCAAGGGCTTTCATGGCTGCATTATAATATCCAAAATGGTAGAATTGAATGTTGAAGTTGCTAGAAAAATAATAACGACATTGAACTCGAAAGAACCCGAACAATATACTGAGCAGACCCGAATCGAATATGTTCTCCGTTAACGGGCTTGGACCCTCTAGATAGTGATCTAGGAACCCGAAGTATCAAGGAATTAACACAATCAAACAAAGTCTGAAAATGTCAAGAAAAGTTCAATGAAGAACTGAAATTGAGAGAATTTCTCACAAAAATATTGTTTCATAAAATTGCCTAACCTTGTCTTTACAAAATCAAGTAAATATATAGGAATAAAGGAGAAGTTGGCCAAATTTGAATTTGTGGCCTTAATTCAAACGAAAATTAAAATTTAAATACTCAAATAACTTCTCCTAGGCTCCTAATATCCTTAGCCACATGTTTTGGCACTTAAAACACATTGAACATGTGTTTAATGTTTGAATTTGAATAAGAAACCACTCATTCTAATCCAATGTTGATGATTGGTCTTCAAAGCAAGGGCCTTGTTTGGCTTGCTTGCTTTTGAACGCCCAAACTTGTGGAGAAGGGTGGTATGTGGGACCCACATGCATGGCACATGCGTAGGACACCTGCTCTTCGTGTACGACAGGTTTCAGCTGCTGTAGGTCACTTCAACTTGAGTTGAGTTAAGCTTAAAATGGAGATGAGCTGAAACGAACTAGCTAAGAGTGTTAGGAGCTAAATGGAGCTGGGAGCTAAGCCTCAATGCTGCCTCGAGCTATGCTGAGCTACGCTGAGCTGCGTGCACACCATTGAGCTTCTTCTGAGCTGAATTTAATCCGCTTGAGCTGGTATTGAACTGCACGCTCTCCTGAGCTGGAGATGAACTGAGTATGCCCACTTGAGCTAAGGTTCTCCTAAGTACCTACATTAGAACAAGGCAAACACATCTAAAAAGCCTTGTAGTCTTATTTTAACCACACAAACACACTTAAAACCAAATGCAAAAATAATTAACATAGTATATACATAAGTAAACACACATACTAATATATATACCTAAATATGTCACATATCAGCGTGCAACATATTATAAACAACATATTCTAAGGCAAGAACATTCTCAAAATGAATCTGAAATGTTAGCACAAGGAAAAGAGCTTCACTGTATTTCTTTGCCTTAGAACGTGTGATAGGTCCTAATGGTAAGACCTCGGATCAACCTGTTGAACTTAACATGATATGCTCACATCAGATCGTTCACCATGATATGCATTAAAAGAGAGGGGTCATTCACATCGAGACATATGCTCAAAGAAAGGGGTCGTCCATCACGGGATACAATCAAACGGAGGGACCGATTATTACGACAAACTCTCGAAGGGAGGGGTCATTCACCGCAACATACCCTCAAAGATAGGGGTCGTACATCGCGATGTATGCTCAAAGTATGGAACTGTTCATTATGACATGCACTAGAGGAGAAGGGTCATTCATCGTGACGTATGCACAATGAGAAGGGTCATCCATCACGGTATACACTCTAAGAAAGAGACTGTTCATTATGACATGCACTCGAAGAGAGAGGTTATTCAATGCAACATACACTCAAAGTGAGGGGTCATCCATCACGACATACGCTCAAGGAGAGGGAATGTTCCTTATGAAATACGCTCGAAGAGAGGGGTCATTCACTGTGACATATGCTCAAAGAGAGGGTCATCCATCACGGAATATGCTCAAACAAAAGGACCGTTCATTATGAAATTCTCTCGAAGAGAGGGGTCATTTACCGCGACATACGCTCAGCGAGAGGGGTCATCCATCACGGTATGCGCTCTAAGAAAGGGACCGTTCATTACGAAATACGCTCGAAGAGAGGGGTCAATCACTACGACATACGCTCAAAGAGAAGTTTCATCCATCACAGTATACGCTCTATGGAAGGGGCTGTTCATTATGACATGCACTCGAAGAGCGGAGTCATTCATCGCGACATACGCTTAAAGAGTAGGATCGTCCATCACGGTATACGCACTAAGCAAGGGACCATTAATTATGACATACACTGAAAGAGAGGGGTCATTCATCGTGACATATGCTCAAAGAGAGGGACCGTTCACCACGACATGCACTTAAAGCGAAGGGTCTTTCATCGTGACGTATGCTCAAAGAGAGGGGTTGTCCATCATGGGATACGCTCAAAGAGAGGGACAGGTCATTACGGCTTACTCTAGAAGTGAGAGGTCATTCACCGCGACATACTCTCAAAGAGAGGGGTCGTCCATCACGGTATACTCTCTATGAAAGGGACCATTCATTATGACATACACTCGAAGAGAGGGGTCCATTCATCGCGACATACACTCAAAGAGAGGGATCGCCCGTCATGGTATACGATCAAAGAGGGGGATCGTTTACCATGACATGCACTCGAATAGAGGGGTCATTCATCGTGACATACGCTAAAAGAGAGTGGTCTTCCATCACGGTATACGCTCAAAGAGAGGTACTGATATTAGGGAATTCGTTGCTTCAAAAACAACGATCCTTGTTTGAAACGGATCTAGGATAATAGCAAGCAAGTCTCTGCAATAAACACAATATTATGGATGTTAGAATGATGTTAAAACAATAAGAAAACAAAGAAAAAAAACTGAAACAAAGAAGAAAAGGGATGAAGGAATTCTGGCAGTTTCTGGAGGTTAATGAAGATGAAATGCTCCGAGGGCTTTCATGGAAGCATTAAAACGTCCAAAATGGAAGAATTGGATGTTTAAGTTATTGGGAAATAACAACGACGTTGAACTCGAAAGAACCCGAACAATATACTGAGCGGACCCGAATCAAATACGTTCTTCGTCAACGGACATGGACCCTCTAGATAGCGATCTAGGAACCCGAAGTATCAAGGATTTGACACACTCAAACAAAGTCTGAATTTGTCAAGAAAAGTTCAATGAAGAACTGAAATTGAGAGAAAATCTCACAAGTGATTTTATTCATGAAATGTCTAACCTTGTCTTTACAAAATTAAGTAAATATATAGGAATAAAGGATAAGTTGGCCAAATTTGAATTTGTGGCCTTAATTCAAACGAAAATTAAAATTTAAATGCTCAAATAACTTCTCCTAGGCTCCTAATATCCTTAGCCACATGTTTTGGCACTTAAAACACATTAAACATGTGTTTAATGTTTGAATTTGAATAAGAAACCACTCATTCTTATCCAATGTTGCTGATTGGTCTTCAAAGCAAGGGCCTTGTTTGGCTTGCTTGCTTTTGGACGCCCAAACTTGTGGAAAAGGGTGTTATGTGGGCCCCACATGCATGGCACATGCGTAGGACACCTGCTCTTCGTGTACGATAGGTTTCAGCTGCTGTAGGTCACTTCAACTTGAGTTGAGTTGAGCTGGAAATGGAGATGAGCTGAAACGAACTAGCTAAGAGTGTTAGGAGTTAAATGGAGTTGGGAGCTAAGCCTCTGAGCTGCCCCGAGCTAAGGTGAGCTGCGTGCACACCATTGAGCTTCTTCTGAGCTAAATATAATCCACTTGAGTTGGTATTGAACTGCATACGCTCTCCTGAGCTGGAGATGAGCTAGGTATGCCCACTTGAGATAAGGTTCTCCTAAGTACCTATATTAGAACAAGGCAAACACATCTAAAAAGCCTTGTAGTCTTATTTTACCATACAAACACACTTAAAACCAAATGCAAACATAATTAACATAGTATATACATAAGTAAACACACATACTAATATATATACCTAAATATGTCACATATCAGCATGCAACACATTATAAACAACATATTCTAAGGCATGAACATTCTCAAATGAATCTGAAATGTTAGCACAAGTAAGGAAAAGAGCTTCCCTGTATTTCTTTGCCTTAGAACATGTGATAGGTCCTGATGGTAAGACCTCCGGATCAACCTGTTGAACTTGACATGATGTGCTCACATCATCCCCCCTTTCTTGAAAAGGATTTGACCTTAAATCTATAGAAATATCATACGGGGTTAAATCAGAAACATTAAATGTGGCACTTACAGTGTACTCGCCCGGTAAGTCTATCTTGTAGGCGTTGTCATTCACTTTCTCCAACACCTGAAAAGGACCATCTCCTCGCGGTAACAACATAGACCGCCTTTGGGCTGGAAATCGTTCCTTTCGGAAGTGAACTCAAACCCAATCACCAACATCAAAGGTGACTCGCTTTCTTCCCTTATTTGCTTGCTTTTCATACTGTTGAGTCCTTCGTTCTAAATTCTCCTTCACCTGTTGATGCAACTTCTTCACATATTCTGCTTTCGCTTGACCGTCTCTGTTCGTCACTTGTTCCTGTGGCAAAGGTAACAAATCTAGAGGCTTAATAGGGCTAAAACCATAAACAACCTCAAATGGTGACATCTTAGTAGCAGAATGTATAGCACGATTATACGCAAACTCAACATGTGGCAAACAATCTTCCCAAGTTCTAATGTTCTTTTTAATGATGAACGCAACAAAGTAGATAAAACACGATTAACAACCTCAGTTTTTCCATCAGTCTGGGGATGACAAGTAGTAGAAAACATGAGTTTTGTACCTATTTTGCTCCAAAGAGTCCTCCAGAAATGACTCAGAAACTTAACATCCCTGTCAGAAACAATTGACCTAGGAATACCATGTAATCGAACAATCTCTCTAAAGAATAAGTTAGCCATATTAACAACATCATCAGTCTTATGGCATGCAATGAAATGTGCCATCTTAGAGAATCTATCAACCACAACAAAGACACTATCTCTACCATTTCTAGTTCGAGGCAATCCCAAAACAAAATCCATTGAAATATCAGTCCAAGGGGAATTAGGAATAGGTAGAGGTAAGTACATACCATATGGTGAAACCTTCGATTTTGCTTTCTTACATGTCACACAACGTTCACAGTACCTTTCAACGTCTCTACGCATCTTAGGCCAAAATAGATGTTCTTTCAATGTCTGTAACGTCTTGGTGACTCCAAAGTGACCCATCAATCCACCCTCATGTGCTTCACGGATCAGAATATCACGCATTGAACCCTGTGGAATGCATATCCTATTTTCTTTGAAAAGATAACCATCATGCCTGTAAAACTTTCCATCTGCACCTTTCTCACAAGCAATATACTAATCTCTAAAATCAGAATCATCAACATACAAGTCACGTATATATGCAAATCCAATCAAATGTGAGTCAAGGTAATTCAAAAGCACATATCTACGTGATAAAGCATCAGCAACGATATTATCTTTACCCTTTTTGTAACGAATGACATAAGGAAAAGACTCTAAAAATTCAACCCATTTAGCATGTTGTTTATTCAATTTATGCTGACCTGTGATATATCGTAAAGCCTCATGATCAGTGTGAATCACAAACTCCTTAGGCAACAAGTAATGTTGCCATGTCTCCAATGCCCGAATTAGTGCATACATCTCCTTATCGTAGACTGGATAATTCAATGTTGCTCCACTAAGCTTTTCACTGAAGTATGCAATGGGCCTTTTTTCCTGCATTAGCACAGCGCCTATACCAACTCCAGAAGCATCACATTCAATTTCAAAAGTTTTATCAAAGTTAGGTAAGGCTAACACAGGTGACTTCGTTAAACAATCCTTAATTTTCAAAAAGGTATCTTCTTGTTCTATACCCCATAAGAAGCTAGAATTCTTCTTAATAATCCCTGTTAAGGGTGCGGTAATAGAACTGAAGTTAGGAACAAACCGACGATAGAAACTAGCTAAGCCATGAAAAGATCTAACCTGAGTAATCGATGTCGGTTGTGGCCATTCCTGAATTGCCTTTATCTTCTCAGGATCGACTTCAACACCCTGTGCACTAACAATGTAACCAAGAAATGTAAGTTTGTCAGTACAAAACACACATTTCTCTATGTTACCAAACAATCTTTCTTCTCGCAAAGTTTGTAAAACAACTCTCAAATGTTCTACATGATCCTGCAAAGTCTTGTTATAAATCAAAATATCGTCAAAATATACAACACAAAACTTTCCAATAAAAGATCGCAAAACATGATTCATCAATCGCATAAAAGTACTAGGTGCATTAGTTAAGCCAAAAGGCATTACTAACCATTCGTACAAACCTAGCTTCGTTTTGAAGGTTGTCTTCCATTCATCGCCTTCTCGCATACGAATCTGATGATATCCACTCTTTAGGTCAATTTTGGAGAAGATGACGACTCCACAAAGCTCGTCCAACATATCATCAATTCTGGGAATAGGATGACGATACTTAATTGTAATCTGATTCACAGCTCTACAATCTACGCACATCCTCCAAGACCCATCTTTCTTCGGCACTAATAGTACCGGAACAGCACACGGACTCAGACTCTCTCGAATATAGCCCTTGTCCATTAATTCTGTCACTTGTCTTTGAAGCTCTTTCGTCTCTTCGGGGTTAGTTCGATAAGCTGGTCGATTTGGAATAGTAGCACCTAGGATAAAGTCAATCTGGTGCTCAATGCCACAAAGAGGTGGCAATCCCCTCGGTGTTTCTTCCGGAAACACATCCTTAAATTCCTGCAATAGGGAAACAATTGATGCAGGCAAATCAGAAGGAAAGTCAGTCAATAAACAATAATCTTTAAACATTAAAATAAGCAAAGATTGGTGAGAGGAAAGACATTTCCTGATTTCTCGATTGCTTGTATAAACATTCATCTTTTTCTTCTCCTTTGCAGCTTCCTTACTCTTTTTTAAGCTTGCTTGATCTTCCATCACTTGACTCGGTGTCAAAGGAGCCAAAGTAATCTTCTTATCTGCATACATAAAAGAGTACCGATTTGTAAAACCATCATGCATTACCTTCTTGTCATATTGCCAAGGGCGTCCCAAAAGAAGGTGAGTAGCATCCATCGACACAACATCACAAAGGACCTCGTCCTTGTAACTTCCGATCGAAAACGGTATAACAACTTGTTTTGTTACTTTAAGTTCTCCCCCGTCATTCAACCATTGCAATTTGTACGGATTCGGATGCTTTGTTGTCTTGAGACCTAACCTGTCCACCATCACTGAACTAGCAACATTAGTACAACTACCGCTATCAATAATAACAACACATACCTTATCTTGAATTTTGCATCGCGTGTGAAAGATATTCTCGCGTTGTTGTTCATCCTGAACCTGTTGCACACTCAGACTACGTTTAACAACCATAATTTCCATTACCTTACCAGTCTCAGCAACTTCTAGGACATCCTCTTTATCATCTTCATCAGGGATCTCATGTGGCTCTTCTTCAGAATCTGACTCAATCTCTCCATCATCTCGCATCAACATAACCCTACGATTAGGACACTGGCTAGCAACATGTCCTCGACCAAGGCACTTAAAACATTGAATATCTCTCGATCTCTCTCGTACAACCACTTTTTGTTTACCATGCCCATTATCAGCAACGGGAGGCTTTGGCTTGCTGGACTCGCCTTGTTCTTGAATCCGAAGTGGCGCTTGTGGTGCTTGTTTCCTAGCATGGTTAGGGGTATATAATGGATTCGTAAAAGATTTAAATGGAGTAGTATTACCTCGAGTAGAAACTTTTCTACGTTGTTGTCGCTCAATTTTCATCGCCATATGCACCATGTCATCCAATTCGACATAATGCTGCAATTCAACAACGTTAGCAATTTCAGAATTCAAACCTACCATAAACCGAGCCATAGTCGCCTCACGATCCTCAACTATGTTCGCACGCATCATGGACATCTCCATTTCCTTGAAATAGTCCTCGACGCTCCTATTGCCCTGTTTCAAAGTTTGTAATTTCTGAAATAAATCACGATGATAGTGAGAAGGAACAAACCGTTTCCGCATGATACGATTCATTTCGTCCCATGTTCTCACTGGTCCTTCACCCGCAAGTCGTCGACTAACCAGTAATTGATCCCACCATAATAGTGCATAGTCAACAAACTCCAAAGTTGCTAGTCGTACTTTCTTTTGTTCCGAGTAATTGTAACACTCGAAAACGTGTTCAACTTTACTTTCCCATGTTAGATAAGCATCTGGATCTGAACGTCCCTGAAAAGAAGGTATAGCAACTTTTATGTTAGAAATATTATCATCAACTGCACGTCCTGGTCGTTGATTCGTCCGTGGTGATTGTTCGACGTCGTTTTCATCAAGATTCTCATTTTGGACAGATTGGGAACCACCCCCATCTATTCTATCCAAACGAGACTGAATAGGCTCCAATGCTTGGTCTAAAAGACGCTGCAAGGTTCGAGTAAAAGCCTGCATTTGCAAATCTGGTGGATTACTTCCACCGGAACTACGATCGTCATTACCTGTCATTGCAGCAACGAAAAACAAGAAAAGAAAACTATTATGTTAAATAAACGAAATTTTAAAGTCCCTCACTACACACACAACAAATTCTCGTAGATCACTCCAAAAGAACAATGCACTCAACAAAGTAACACTCAGCGCTCGTGTTTCACTCGGGAATACTTGAATGGCTCTTTTGATTCCCCTTCTGTGCTCACACTCTCAAATGCCTTTTCCACTCGTTCTCTTGCAAACAGCTCTTTAAGGAACTAATCTGATCCTTCAAACTTGTTATCTGTGTTAAACTCCAAGATATATGTAACGGTGGTACAAACAAGAGTTAAAAGTGAATTAGGGTCTGTTTAGATGACACAAAGGCTGGAAAATAAAGAAAACAAACAAAAAGCAAGGTTGGATAGTAAAACAAAAGAAAAACAATGCTAGAAAGTAAAAAAGAAAGAAAAACAAGGCTGAAAAAAACAAAAGGAAAACAAGAATAAGGCTGGAATTAATGAAGAACAAAGTGAATTAAGGCTGGAAATAAAGTACTTACTGCATTAGAAATGCTTACCACAATCCTATCACCGAACAAACAAGAACACGTCGTTTTAAGTGATTTAGAAGCATTCCATGGTAAACGTAAGCATCCGTCATCATTTTTGTGGTCAAACAGCACATATAAACATGAAAATACACTAAATATTCAAATGTGATTTTCTTCAAATTTTTCGAATTTCTTTTGTTGACTTTGACTTTTCTAGTCACTTTGACTTTGACTTTCTTTTTTTTTTTTTGCAGAATTTCGAATTTTTTTCTTTTTTTTGTTGTTTTTGATATATGTAGTGCAGAAAGTGCTAATATCCAACCAAAGCTCTGATTACCATATGATATTGGGGAATTCGTTGCTTCAAAAATAACGATCCTTGTTTGAAACGGATCTAGGATAATAGCAAGAAAGTCTCTGCAATAAACACAACATTATGGATGTTAGAATGATGTTAAAACAATAAGAAAACAAAGAAAAAAAACTGAAACAAAGAAGAAAAGGGATGAAGGAATTCTGGCAGTTTCTGGAGGTTAATGAAGATGAAATGCTCCGAGGGCTTTCATGGAAGCATTAAAACGTCCAAAATGGCAGAATTGGATGTTTAAGTTATTGGGAAATAACAACGACGTTGAACTCGAAAGAACCCGAATAATATACTGAGCGGACTCGAATCGAATACGTTCTTCGTCAACGGACTTGGACCCTCTAGATAGCGATCTAGGAACCCAAAGTATCAAGGATTTGACACACTCAAACAAAGTCTGAATTTGTCAAGAAAAGTTCAATGAAGAATTGAAATTGAGAGAAAATCTCACAAGTGATTTTATTGATGAAATGTCTAACCTTGTCTTTATAAAATTAAGTAAATATATAGGAATAAAGGAGAAGTTGGCCAAATTTGAATTTGTGGCCTTAATTCAAACGAAAATTAAAATTTAAATGCTCAAATAACTTCTCCTAGGCTCCTAATATCCTTAGCCACATGTTTTGGCACTTAAAACACATTAAACATGTGTTTAATGTTTGAATTTGAATAAGAAACCACTCATTCTTATCCAATGTTGTTGATTGGTCTTCAAAGCAAGGGCCTTGTTTGGCTTGCTTGCTTTTGGACGCCCAAACTTGTGGAAAAGGGTGTTATGTGGGCCCCACATGCATGGCACATGCGTAGGATACCTGCTCTTCGTGTACGATAGGTTTCAGCTGCTGTAGGTCACTTCAACTTGAGTTGAGTTGAGCTGGAAATGGAGATGAGCTGAAACGAACTAGCTAAGAGTGTTAGGAGCTAAATGGAGCTGGGAGCTAAGCCTCTGAGCTGTCCCAAGCTAAGGTGAGCTGCGTGCACACCATTGAGCTTCTTCTGAGCTAAATATAATCCACTTGAGCTGGTATTGAACTGCATACGCTCTCCTAAGCTGGAGATGAGCTGGGTATGCCCACTTGAGCTAAGGTTCTCCTAAGTACCTATATTAGAACAAGGCAAACACATCTAAAAAGCCTTGTAGTCTTATTTTACCACACAAACACACTTAAAACCAAATGCAAACATAATTAACATAGTATATACATAAGTAAACACACATACTAATATATATACCTAAATATGTCACATATCAGCATGCAACACATTATAACAACATATTCTAAGGCATGAACATTCTCAAATGAATCTGAAATGTTAGCTCAAAGAAATGATATCATGATCTGGTCGGCTTTTAATTTTAATTACCTAGAGATGGTGAAAAATAATTTTAATATTTCGGTCAACGTCCGATGATTCGGACCGTTATGACACGAGCATTAAAACTAATGGTCACCTCTTTTCTTAGAATCTAATCAATTAAATAAATAGAAACTAACCTAAATAAATAATACTAAATTATGTGAATGATTATAGTCTAGTGATACGAATCCAAAGGTAAATAATCGAATGATTCAGCGAATGCATTTGGTGAGACAAATTCTAGAAATAAAATATCATTATTATTCTATCACAATATGAAGAATTAAACATAAATAAATACACATGCAAGCAACAATTGATTTTGATTTAAAGACCATGTAATATATATATATATAAAGGATAAAACAAAATGACATGCTTAGGAATAAATTAAATAAAACAAGGACGCCTGTATACATTACTAACGATATATACATATATATTTGATTACATACAATATTAATACATAGTTATGCAACATAATATATCACATTTAATGATTTCATAATATCCACAAGTACATATTATATATATACACACATCGATAAAACTTAAACAAATAGTAAGGTAGAATATTAACATGCGTAGTACACATATTATTATAATAAAAACACGTACAAACATGCAATATTAATGTAAAATGTATGACCATAATATTAACACCCGTACAGAAATTAAAGCATCCAAGCCCATTATTTTAAACATAAAAGTGACGAGTTAGACCCGGATAAAAATGGTGATTACAATCGTCCATCATGGTATACGCTCTAAGAAAGGGATCGTTCATTATGACATGCACTCGAAGAGAGGGGTCATTCAACGCGTCATATGCTCAAAGAGAGGGGTCATCCATCACGGCATACGCTCAATGAGAGGGACCATTTATTATGAAAAACGCTCGAAGAGAGGGGTCATTCACCGCGACATACGCTCAAAGAGAGGGGTCATCCATCACGGGTACGCTCTAAGAAAGAGACCGTTCATTGTGAAATACGCTCGAAGAGAGGGGTCATTAAATGCGACATATGCTCAAAAATAAGGGTCATCTACCATGGTATACGCTCTAAGAAAGAGACCTTTCATTATGACATGCAATCGAAGAGAGGGGTCATTCATCGCAACATACGCTGAAAGGAAAGGGTCGTCAATCATGGTATACGCTTTAAGAAAGGGACCATTCATTAGGACATGCACTCGAAGAGAGGGGTCATTCATCGCGACATACGCTTAAAGAGAGGGTTCGTCCATCATGGCGCATATGCTCAAAAAGAGGGGCCGTTCATTATGATATACTCTAGAAGTGAGGGGTCATTCACCGCGACATACGCTAAATGAGAGGGGTCGTCCATCACGGTATACGCTCAAAGAGAGGGACTCGTTAATTATGACATACGCTCGAAGAGAGGGGTCTGTCACAGCGACATACGCTCAAGGAAAGGTGATGTCCATCACGGTATACGCTCTAGGAAAGGGATTGTTCATTATGAGATGCACTCGAATAGAAGGGTCATTGATCGCAACATACACTCAACGGGAAGGGTCATCCATCACGGTATGCGGTCAAAGAGAGGGGCTGTTCAGCATGACATGCACTCAAAGAGAAGGGTCATTCATCACGACATACGCACAAAGAGAGGGGTCATCCATCACGGTATATGCTCAAAGATAGGGGTCGTTCAGCATGACATGCACTTAAAGAGAGTGGTCATTCACAGCTACATACGCTCAAAGAGAAGGGTCATCCATCAATCTCTAAGAAAGGGACCGTTCATTATGACATGCACTCGAAGAGTCATTCATCGCGACACGCTCAAAGAGAGGTGTTGTCCATCACAGTATACGCTCAAAAAGAGGGACCGTTCACCTTGACATGCACTCGAAGAGAGTGGCCATTCGTGTTGACATACGCTCAAAGAGAGGGGTGGTCCATCACGGCTTACGCTCAAAGAGAGGAACCGTTCATCATGACATGTACTCGAAGAGAAGGTCATTCATCACAACATACACTCAGAGAGACGGGTCATCGATCACGGTATACACTCAAAGAGAGGGACCGTTCATTATGACATGCACTCAAAGAGAGGGGTTATTCATCGCGATAGACGCTCAAAGAGTGGGGTCGTCCATCACGGTAAACGCTCAAAGAGAGGGATCGTTCCTTATGACATAAATTCGAATAGAGGGTCCTTTATCGCGCCATACGCTCAATGAGAGCGGTCGTCCAATACGCTAAACACTCAGAGATAGGGACTATTCACCGTGACATACGCTAAAGGAGAGGGGTCTCTATCACGGTATACGCTCTAAGAAAGGGACCGTTCATTATGACATGCACTCGAAGAGAGGGGTCATTAATAGCGATATATGCTCAAAGAAAAGGGTTGTCCATCATAGTATACGCTCAAAGAGAGAGACCGTTCATTATGATGTACACTTGAATAAAAGGATCATTCCTCGCGACGTACGCTCAAAGAGAGGGGTCATTCATCACGACATACGCTCAAAGAGAGGGGTCGTCCAACCTGGTATACGCTCAGATAGACGGACCGTTTACCATGTTATGCACTCTAAGAGAATGGTCATTCATCGTGACATATGCTCAAAGAGTGGGGTCATCCTTCATGGTATACGCTAAAAGAGAGGAACCGTCCATTAAGACATACACTCGAAGAGAGGGGTCATTCATCGCGACATATGTTAAAAGAGGGGTCGTTTATGACGGTATATACTCAAAGCTAGGAACCGTTCACCATGACATGCACTCGAAGAGAGGGGTCATTCATCACGACATACGCTCAGAGAGATGGATCATCCATCCTAGTATACGCTCAGATAGAGGGACCGTTCACCATGTAATGCACTCCAAGAGACGGGTCATTCATCGTGACATACGCTCAAAGAGAGGGGTCATCCACCATGGTATACGCTAAAAGAGAGGGACCATCCACTAAGATATACACTCGAAGAGAGGGGTCATTCATCGCGATATATGCTCAAAGAGATGGATCGTCCATCACGGGATACACTCAAAGAGAGGGACCGTTCATTATGACATATGCTCGAAGAGAGGGGTCATTCACCATGACATACGCTCAAAGTGAAGGGTCGTCCATCATGGTATACGCTCAAAGAGAGGGACCATTCATTATGACATACAGTCGAAGAGAAGGGTCATTCATCACGACATACTCTCAAAGAGAGGGGTCACCGATCATGGTATACGCTCGAAGAGAGGGACCGTTTATTATGACATATACTGAAAAAGAGGGGTCATTCATCGTGACATACGCTCAAAGAGAGAGGTTACCATCACCGTATACGCTTAAAGAGAGGGACCGTTCACCATGTCATGCACTCGAAGATAGGGGTCATTCATCGCGACATACGCTCAAAGAGAGGGATTGTTTATTATGACATACACTCCAAGAGAAGGGTCGTTCATCGCGACATACGCTCAAAGAGAGGGGTCGTCTATCACGGTATATGCACAAAGAGAAGGATCATTCACCATGACACATTAGAAGAGAGTGGTAATTCATCGCGACATGCGCTCAGTGGGAAGGGTCATCCAGCACGGTATATTATATAAGAAAGGTACCATTCATTATGAAAAGTAGTCGAAGAGAGGGGTCTTTCATCACGGTATACTCTCAAAGAGAAGGACCATTCACCATGACATGCACTCGAAGAGAGGGGTCTTTCATCGCGACATATGCTCAAAGAGAGGGGTCATCCATCACAAAAAACGCTCAAAGAGAGGGGTCATCGATCACGGTATACGCTCAAAGAGATTAACCATTTATCATGACATGTACACAGCGAGAGAGGTCACTCATCGCGACACGCGCTCATAGAGAGGTCGTTTATAACGGTATACGCTCAAAGAGAGGCACTATTCACCATGTCATGTACTCGAAGAGAGAGGTCATTCATCACGACATACGCTCAAGGAGAGGGATCATCATCACATTATACGCTATAAGAAAGGGACCTTTCATTATGACATGCACTCGAAGAGGGGTCATTCACCGCGACATACGCTCAATGGGAAGGGTCAACCATCACGGTATGTGATATTTGAAAGGGACCGTTCATTATGAAAAGTTGTTGAAGAGAAGGGTCTTTCATTGCGACATTCGCTCAAAGAGAAGTGTCGTCCATCACGATATACTATCAAAGAGAAGGACCTTCCACCATGACATGCACTCGATGAGGGGGTCTTTTATTGCGACATATGCTCAAAGAGAGGGGTTATCCATCACGACAAACGCTAAAACAGAGGGGTCATCGATCACGGTATACGCTCAAAGAGAGTAACAGTTTATTATGACATGCACTCAACGAGAGAGGTCACTCATCGCGATATACGCTCATAGAGAGGTCGTCTATCACGGTATACGCTCAAAGAGAGGCACTATTCACCATGTCATGCACTCGAAGAGAGGGATCATTCATCGCGACATACGCTCAAGGAGAGGGATCGTCATCACGGTATACGCTATAAGAAAGTGACCTTTCATTATGACATGCACTCAAAGAGAGGGGTCATTCACCGCGACATACACTCAAAGAGAAGGGTCGTCCAGAACGGTATACGCTTTAGGAAAGGGACCATTCATTATGACATGCCCTCGATGAGAGGGGTCATTCATCGCGACATACGCTCAAAGAGAGGAGTCGTCCATCACAGTATACGCTCAAAAATAGGGACTATTCACCATGACATGCACTCGAAGAATAGGGTCATTCATCGCGACATATACTTAAAGTGAGGGATCGTCAATTACGGCATACGCTCAAAGAGAGGGACCGTTCATAATGACATACTATCGAAGAGAGGGGTCATTTACCATGACATACACTAAAAGAATGGGATCGTCCACCACGGTATACGCTCAAACAGAGAGACCATTCATTATAACATACGCTTGAAGAGAGGGGTCATTCACCGCGACATACGTTCAAAGAGAGGTGACATCCATCACGGTATACGCTCTTGGAAAGGGACCGATCATTATGACATGCACTCGAAAAGAAGGGTCATTCATCTCGCATACGCTCAAAGAGAAGGGTTGTCCATCACGGTATACGCTCTAAGAAAGGGACCGTTTATTGTAACAAGCACTCGAAGAGAGGGGTCATTCATCTCGACACACGCTAAAAAAGAAGGGTTGTCCATCTCGGTATACACTCAAAGAGAGGGACCGTTCACCATAACATGCACTCCAAGAGAGGAGTCATTTGACACGACATACGCTCTAAGAGAGGGGTCGTCCATTATGGCATACGCTCGAAGATAGGGGTCATTCACCGCTACAGACGCTCAAAGAGAGGGGTCATCCATCACTGTATACGCTCTTAAGAAAGGGACCATTCATTATGACATGCACTCGAAGAGAGGGGTCATTCATCGCGACATACGTTCAAAGATAAGGTCGTCCATCACGGAAAACGCTTTAGGAAAGTGATCGATCATTATGACATGCACTCGAGGAGAGGGGTCATTCACCGCGACGTACGCTCAAAGAGAGGTGACGTCCATCACGATATATGCTCTAGGAAAGGGACCGGTCATAATGACCTGCACTCGAAAAGAAGGGTCATTCATCTCGACATACGCTCTAAGAGAAGGATCGTCCATCACGGTATACGCTCTAAGAAAGGGACCGTTTATTATGACTTGCACTCGAGGAGAGGGGTCATTCATCGCGACATATGCTCAAAGAGAGAGTCATCAATCACAGTATACGCTCAAAGAGATCGACCGATGATTATGACAAGCTCTCAAAGAGAGGGGTCATTCATTGAGACATATGCTCAAAGAGAGGGGTCGTCCATTACGGTATACGCCCAAAGAGAGGGACCCCTCAACATGACATGCTCTCGAATAGAGGGGTCTTTCGTCGCGACTTACTCTCGAAGTTAGGGGTCATGCATTACGGCATACGCTCAAAGAGATGGTCCGTTCATTATGACATATGCTCGAAGAGAGGGGTCATTGACCATATCATACAGTCAAAGAGAGGTGTCGTCCATCACAATATACTCTCTAAGAATGGGACCGTTCATTATGACATGCACTCGAAGAGAGAGGTCATTCGTCGTGACAAACGCTCAAAGAGAAGGGTCATCCATTACGGTATACGCTCTAAGAAAGGGACTATTTATTATATCGCGACATACGTTCAAAGAGAGGAGTCGTCCATCACGGTATATACTCAAAGAGAGGACCATTTACCATGACATGCAATCAAAGAGAGGGGTCATTCATCGCGACATATGCTCAAAGAGATGGGTCGTCCATCACGGGAGACTCTCAGAAAGAGGGATCGGTCATTACGATATACTTTCGAAGAGAGGGGTCATTCACCGCTACATACGCTCAAAGAGAGGGGTCGTCCATCATGGTATACACTCTAAGAATGGGTCCATTCATTATGACACGCACTCGAAGAGAGGGGACATTCATCGCCACGTACGCTCACTGAGAAGGGTTGTCCACCACAGTATACGATCTAAGAATGGGACCGTTAATTATGACATGCACTCGAAGAGAGGGATCATTCAACGCGACTTACGCTAAAAAAGAGGGGTCGTCCATCTCGTTACACGCTCAAAGAGAGGGACTGTTCACCATAACATGCACTCGAGGAGAGGGTTGTTCACTGCAACATACGCTAAAAAAGAGGGGTCACTCAACGCGACTTACGCTCAGAGAGAGGGACCATTCATTATGATATACTCTCGAATAGAGGGATTATTCACCGTGACATACACTCAAAGAGAGGTGTCGTCCATCACGGTTTACGCTCTAAGATAGGGACCATTCATTATGACATGCAGTCGAAGAGAGGGTTCATTCATCACGGTATACTCTCAAAGAGAGGGTTCATCCTTCACGGTATACTCTCAAAGAGAAGGACCTTCCACCATAACTTGCACTCGAAGAGGGGGGTCTTTCATCGCGACATACGCCCAAAGAGAGGGGTCATCGATCATGGTATACGCTCAAAGAGAGGGGTCATTTATTATGACATGCACCGAAAGAGAGGGGTAATTCATCTTGAGATACGCTCAAAGAGAGGGACCGTTCTCCATGTCATGCACTCGAAGAGAGGCGTCAGTCATCACAACATACACACAAAGAGAGGGGTCGACCATCATGGTATACGCTCAAAGAGAGAGACCGTTCAGCATGACTTGCACTCAATGAAAGGGGTCATTCACAGCGACATACGCTTGAAGACAGGGGTCGTCCATAAAAAAGAGGGTCGTCCATCTCGTTATACGCACAAAGAGAGGGACCATTCACTAAAACATGAACTCGAAGAGAGGGGTCATTCAACGCGACATACGCTCAAAGAGAGGGGTCGTTCATCATGGCATACGCTCAAAGAGAGGACCATTCATTATAACATACTATCGAGGAGTGGGGTCATTCACTGCGACATACGCTCAAAGAGAGGTGTCATCCATCACGGTATACGCTTTAAGAAAGGGACCATTCTTTATGACATGTAGTCGAATATAGGGGTCATTTATCGCGATATTCGCTCAAAGAGAGGGGTCATCCTTTCACCATGACTTGCACTCGAAGAGGGGTCTTTTATCGCGACATACGCCCAAAGAGATAGGTCATCGATTACAGTATACGCTCAAAGAGAGGGATCGTTTATTATGATATGCACTGAACGAGAGGGGTCATGCATCTTGACATACGATCAAAGAGAAGGGTCATCCATCACGGTATACGCTCTAAGAAATGGACCTTTCATTATGAGATGCACTGAAAGAGAGGGGTCATTCATCGCGACATACGCTCAAAGAGATGGGTCATCCATCACGGTATATGCTCTAGGAAAGGGACCATTCATTATGACATACACTCGAAGAAAGGGGTCGTTCGTTGCGATTTACGCTCAAATAGAGGGGTCGTTCATCACGATATCCACTCAAAGGGATGGATCGTTCACCATGACATACACTCGAATAGAGAGTTCATTCATTACGACATACGCTCAAAGAGAGGGTCACCGATCATGGTATACACTCAAAGAGAGGGACCGTTCGTTATGACATGCAATCGAAGAGAGAGGTCATTAATCGTGATATACGCTCAATGAGAGGGGTCGTC
Organism: Abelmoschus esculentus; assembly: GCA_035048815.1. Taxonomy (NCBI): domain Eukaryota; kingdom Viridiplantae; phylum Streptophyta; class Magnoliopsida; order Malvales; family Malvaceae; genus Abelmoschus; species Abelmoschus esculentus. The sequence goes on along the minus strand of JAUCBN010000023.1, from coordinate 12,288,348 downwards.
CATCACGGTATCCGCTCAAAGAGAGGGATGGTTCACCTTAACATGCACTCGAATAGACGCGTCATTCACTGCAACATATGCTCCAAGAGAAGCGTCGTCCATTACGGTATATGCTCTAAGAAAGGGAGCATTCATTATGACTTACAGTTGAAGAGACGGGTCATTCATTACGACATACGCCAAAGAAGAGGGTTCGTCCATCTCGTTATACGCTTAAAGATAGGTACCATTCACCATAATATGCACTCGAAGAGAGGGGTCATTCAACGCGACATGTGCTCAAAGAGAGGGGTCGTTCATCACGGCATACGCTCAAAGAGAGGGACCATTCATTATGACATACTCTCGAAGAGAGATCAATCACCGCGACATACGCTCAAAGAGAGGTGTCGTCCATCATGATATACGCTCTAAGAAAGGGACCATTCACTATGACATACAGTCAAGGAGAGGGGTCATTCAATGCGACATTCGCTCAATCAGAGGGGTCATCCATTACGGTATACTCTTAAAGAGGACCTTTCACCATGACTTGCACTCGAAGAGAGGGGTCTTTCATCGTGACATACACTCAAAGAGAGGGGTCATCGATCACGGTATACGCTCAAAGAGAGGGACCATTTATTATGACATGCACTGAAAAAGAAGGGTTGATATGAATCCGGTTGTAGAATATCCGAATTTGTATTTGTGATTGCCCGATCGTGATTCTAGTAAGTAACTAAAATGAAAAATAGGAATTTTGAAATAAAACTTACAAGATGATATGAAATGGATGGATAGTATGGTGAAATGGAATGATGATAAAATGGTTGTTGTGTTTAGGATGAAGTATGGAGTATATGGATGTATGGATGATGGAAGTGAAAATAAGGAATGTAATTGATGGTGCGGTGTAAACAAAGGAGGAACCAACACTAAAAAGTGAAGACCCGTTCCTTAAGAGTTTTTAAACTGTGACTTGGGTGAAAGGTTAAGGGATTGTGACCCTCTAGTTATAAGAACTAGGAACCAGTAATATAAAAAAAATAAATAGGGATGAATGCCACAAGAACAATCTTGCAATCCGATAAAGTTCAAAAAGAACTATAAAAGAGAAACACTCTCAAGTTGTAATATATGTCAAATGTTGTATCTTTTACAATGGAATGAGTGCCTATTTATAGGTGTAAGAAAACAACAAATTGATTGACCTAGACAAAGATTAAAGACTCATTATTCTAGTGTTAAAGGCCTATTAATTTGTAGGTTATCCCATCTCCAATTGACTGCAAAAAGTTTGATATAGAAGGATGAATGTGGATATTCTTAGAATGAATGTTGACATACATATCATCCACATGTAGAAACCCTTGGGCTGATGCTTGATTAAGTTATCATTCATCCTCCTTTAATGGGCTATTGATGAAACATTGAATTCAGCATTTGAATGATCTCTTGAATTTTTGGAAGAAGCATCTTGTTACTATTCCCGTATTGAATTTCCAGCATGTATTGTCCTCAATAATTTAATCATATCTTAAGCTCCTGATATCAGATTGAGGTGATTCAAAATACGTTGGAAAGCTAAGGAATACGGGAAGAAGTTTGAACAAGTCCTCAAGACTCAAATATGCTTGTATCTAATCCAAAAATGGTGAACAAGTTGACTGATATTCCTTAAATTCCCTCCTTGAGTGTTGTTATAACCCCTGCCTTTACTCTCCCTTAAATGGTGATAATGAAGGCTTTCAGTGCATGTCTTCTCTTTCTTGCTTGCTGAAACTAACAGCCTTAAAGTGATGTAAAGACTCTCTTGAAAACATTAAAATCATGGCTGGAAATAACAACATTAATGTGGTGTAATTGCTCCATTGAATTGCATTGTAACCAATCAACCTTGATGGGCCTTCAAGGGACTTTAATTGATGTAAATGCCTTTTCATTCCTGAGAATATGATCAACCATTTCTCCAAAAGAATATCCTAGATGAAATAATATATAATCAACCATTAGATAACAACTTTGTTAAATAAAAATAAAAGTGAATGCATGAAACAAATTTAATGAGTTAGTTTAATTAATGAAACTAGTTTCATTGAATGATCTAGTTTAATTAATTATATAACTCACACACTAAATGAACTTATAAACATAAGAAAACTAACATGCTTTAAGTGAACTATCATGCATTAATTAAGCTAATGAACTTTATTGAACTAACACGCTTAAATGAACATCAAGCATTATTTATTCATGCACACATGCTGAAATTAAATTTCAAAACTTAAGAAAGAACTCATGCAAACTCATGCATAAGTAGGAGGTTGTATTGTTCCAACAAAGTTGATGTTGCATTCTCTAATTTTCAGCCTTGAATAAATAGATTTCCCATGGCCTCTTGTAATTTCTTGGTTTTAGTACGCCTCCTAGGTCCAATAGAAAATTCTTTTGAGTCATTATTGGTTGTGATCATATCAAGGGTCATCCATCACGGTATACGCTCTAAGAAAGGAACCTTTCATTATGACATGCACTCGAAGAGAGGGGTCATTCATCGTGACATACGCTCAAAGAGAAGGGTTATCCATCACGATATACGCTCTAAGAAAGGGAGCATTCATTATGACATACACTCGAAGAGAGGGGTCATTCATCACGATATACGCTCAAAGAGAGGGGTCATCCATCACGGTATCCGCTCAAAGGGAGGGACCGTTCATCATTCTATGCACTTGAACAGACGGGTCATTCATCGCGACATACGCTCAAAGAGAGGGTCATCGATCTTGGTATACGCTCAAAGAGAGAGACCGTTCATTATGACATGCAATCGAAGAGAGAGGTCATTCATCGTGATATACGCTCAATGAGAGTGGACGTCCACCACGGTATCTGCTCAAGGGAAGGATCATCCACCATGACATTCACTCGAATAGACGGGTCATTTATTGCGATATATGCTCAAAGAGAGAGTCATCGATCACGGTATACGCTCAAAGAGAGGGGTCATTCACCGTGACATATGCTCAAAGAGAAGGGTCGTCCATCATGGTATATGTTCTAAGAAAGGGACTATTCATTATGACATGCACTCGAAGAGAGGGGTCATTCATCATGACATACGCTAAAAAAGAGGGGTCGTCCATGTCATTATATGCTCAAAGGGAGGGACCGTTCAGCATAACATGCACTCGAAGAGAAGGGTCATTCACCACGACATACGCTCAAAGAGAGGTGTCGCCTATCACGGTATACGCTCTAAGAAAGGGACCATTGATTATGACATGCAGTCGAAGAGAGGGGTCATTCATCGCGACATTTGCTCAAAGAGATGGGTCATCCATCATGGTATACTCTTAAAGAGAAGGATCTTTCACCATGACTTGCACTCGAAGAGAGGGGTCATTTATCACGATATACGCTCAAAGAGAGGGACCATTTATTATGACATGAATTGAAAGAGAGGGGTCATTCATTGTGACATATGCTCAAAGAGAGGGGTTTTCCATCACCGTATACGCTCAAAGAGAGGGACCATTCACCATGTCATGCACTCGAAGAGAGGGGTCATTCATCGCGATATACGCTCAAAGAGAGGGGTCAGCCACCATGGTATGCGCTCAAAGAGTGGGACCGTGCACCATAACATGATCATGGAGAGAGGGGTTATTCACCGTGGCATATGCTCAAAGAGAAGGTCGTCCATCACGGTATATGCTCTAAGAAAGGGACCATTCATCATGACATGTACTCAAAGAGAGGGGTCATTCATTGCGACAGACGCTAAAAAAGAGGGGTCTGATGCATGTCAAATATGTGTAATTAGTGCAAGTGAACACGTCGCAAGTAATAAAGTGATCAGAAAATCGTGTATCATTTTCACAGGGATTGTTATACTTAATATGCCTTCTTTTGTCTTCTTGCTCTGTAAAATAAAATAAAAGCACAAGTAGTTTTGGGTGTGATTAAACTAAATAACGAATGCTAAATAATAATAGAAAATCAAAAAAGAGAAAGTGGCTAGGATCCAATTGTGTTGTATAGTGGATTCAATTGACTTGTTTCTGTCCAATGCAATCGCACAACAACGTTCTCTTCATTTTTCTCATCAGCTTGCCTACAATGTCCAAACGAAACACTACAATGGAGAGGTCGTAATAAGAAAAACCTAGTAACTGACACCAGGGATACCGAAGCCCTTACTGTCTTTCTGGACCAGGAGAGGGCAACGCTAGGAGGATTAAAGTTGTGTAGAGACCTGAACCCAGGATGCAACTTAAAAGAGAATTTGAGGGAAATCGGAAGCATCTCTACTTCTGGATAACATCTGGTTTTCGTTTTGTTGGGATTAAAATGTGCATGTCTAAAAAGGCTTTATAGAGAATCCGTTCGAATTTTAATCCTGTAAAACGCTAAAAATTTTAGATTAATTTATATGATTTTGTTCAAAAGCCTATATTTAACTATTTGAACTCATAAAATTTGATTTAGTAACACATGGATTTCGTTTTGTTGGGATTAAAACATGCATGTCTAAAAATCCTTTTTAGACAATCTGTTCAAATTTTAACCGTGTAAAAGGCTGAAAATTTTAGATTAATCTGTATAATTTTATTCAAAACTCCATATTTAACTATTTTAACTCATAAAATTTGATTTAATAACATTTGGTTATCATTTTGTTGGGATTAAAACTGCATGTTTAAAAATGCCTTATAAAGAATCCGTTCGAATTTTGACCAAGTAAAAAACTGAAAATTTTAGATTAATCTATATAATTTTGTTCGAAAGTCCATAATTAACTATTTGAACTCATAAAATAAGATTTAATAACATCTAGTTTTTGTTTTGTTAGGATTAAAACGTGCATGTCTAAAAAGGCTTTATAGAGAATCCGTTTAAATTTTACCCGAGTAAAAAGATGAAAAATTAGATTAATTTGTATAATTTTGTTCAAAAGCCCATATTTAACTATTTGAACTCATAAAATTTGATTTAGTAACATCTTGTATTCGTTTTGTTGGGATTAAAACGTGCATGTCTAAAAAGGCTTTATAGAGAATCCGTTTGAATTTTAACCGAGTAAAAAGCTGAAAATTTTAGATTAATCTGTTTAATTTTGTTCAAAAGCCCATAGTTAACTATTTAAACTCATAAAATTTGATTAATAACATCTGGTTTCCGTTTTGTTGGGATTAAAACATGAATGTCTAAAAAGCCTCTATAGAGAATCCGTTCGAATTTTAACCGTGTAAAAAGCTAAAATTTTAGATTAATATGTATAATTTTGTTCAAAAACCCACAGTTAACTATTTGAACTCATAAAATTTAATTTAATAACATATGGTTTTTGTTTTGTTAGGATTAAAACGTGCATGTCTAAAAAGGCTGTATAGAGACTCCGTTCAAATTTTAACCGAGTAAAACGCTAAAAGTTTTAGATTAATTTGTATAATTTTTTTCAAAAGCCCATAGTTAACTATTTGAACTCATAAAATTTGATTAAATAACATATGTTTTTCATTTTGCTGGGCTTAAAATGTGTATGTCTAAAAACGCTTTATACAGAATTTGTTGGAATTTTAACCAAGTAAAAAGCTGACAATTTTATATTAATTTGTATAATTTTGTTCAAAAGCCCATAGTTAACTATTTGAACTCATAAAATTTGATTTAATAACATATGGTTTTCGTTTTGTTGGGATTAAAACATTCATGACTAAAAAGGATTTATAGAGAATCAGTTCAAATTTTAACCGAGTAAAAAGTTGAAAATTTTAGATTAATTTGTATAATTTTGTTCAACAACCCATATTTAACTATTTGAACTCATAAAATTTAATTTAATAACATCTGGTTTTCGTTATGTTGGGATTAAAACGCGAATGTCTAAAAAGGCTTTATAGAGAATCCGTTCAAATTTCAACCAAGTAAAAATAAAAAAAATAGATTAATCTGTATAATTTTGTTCAATATCCCACAATTAACTATTTGAACTCATAAAATTTTATTTAATAGCATTTGGTTGTAATTTTGTTGGGATTAAAACGTGCATATCTAAACAGGCTTTATAGAGATTTTGTTCGATTTTTTTTTTGAATTAAAGGGCCTCATTAATAAACCCCTATAGCCAGTCACCCCGAGAGGTGAGTAGGCCCCTGTGGGGAAAAGAGTACCCAAGGTATTATTGAGAAGAAGAAGAGAACCTCTCCGAGTTTACAGAGACTCGAATAAAGTCAAGAACGATACAACCAAAGGAGCAAGATGAAAAGGAACGTAAAGCCCTAATAGCTAAAACATGGGCTACAAAATTTGCGTCTCTAGGCACATAAAAAATCTTACAATCAAGCAAAGTGCCCAAAGTGGAGCGGATGCTAGACACCAGATGTTGCACTGTGGAAAGATCTTGGTGTTGAGTGTTGTTTACTTTGTTGGCAATGGAAGCAGAATCTGTTTCAATGATCACTTTAGTCTAGCCATTGGCACTAACAAGTCGTAAGCCTTCTAGAATAGCAAGAGCCTCGACAGAAGCTAGATCTGGGCAAACAAGAGGCATAGAGCAACCACCGAGTACAGAGCCAGAGGAGTCTCGAGCAATGACACCTGCAACTGCACCCCTAAGCACAAGGTCAAAGGCCCCATCCGTATTAACTTTAACGAAACCAGGGGCTAGTTTCGTCCATCTAACTAGAGCGAGGGTGGGATCAGCTAGCTGGGAACGTAGGTGAAAGGCATCATTAGCTGACGTATAGTCGGAGAGAAGTTTTTTTGCATTGGAGACAGTCAACCAAGTCGGTTGGAGATGATTGTTATGGACAAAATCATTACGGCGGTTCCATAAATTCCATAAGATCGTAATAAGGAACGAGAATTGATGCAAAGAGAGAAAATCGGCAGCATCAGAGAGCCACTGGTGGGGGAGTTATAGGTATTGGAAAGGATTCGAGTGGGGAGACCTGCCAAAAGGAGCGCCTCCGAAGCACTAGGACAGTCCCTCATAGCATGTAGGGTGGACTCAATGGCCATGTTGCATATAGGGCAGACCCCCGTACCGAGATTGGCTTGAAGAATTTTGTAGCCAGAGAGTAGGGCATCATGACACAATCGCCATCCAAAGGAGCAAACCTTAGGTAGAGTAGGCAATTTGGATAAGATTTTCCAAAGTTTTGAGGGCCTATTAACAGGTCTAGGCTGCAACTGCAGAAATTGATAACCAAAGCGTACTGTATAGATGCCAGAGTCATGGTGACCCCAAAGTGTGGTGTCTTTTGTGTCATTAAGAATGGGTATAGTAAGTATGGAGTTAGCATCCTCATAGGAGAAGTAATCTCGTAATTTTAATTCGTCCCAGCGGGGTAGGTTAGGTTCAATGAAGGTACCTGCACGTAGAGGGATTTCTTCATTCACCTCATAATCACCATAGAGGAGTACAGGCTGAGAGCGACCCCAATTGTCAAAGTGGATCTGAATGTTACTGGATATATCAGGGTGTTTGAAGAAACCATTGCGAAGTTTTGAGATAGCTATGCTGAGACCTTTCCAGGCAAAGGAAGAGCTTCGAGTGTAATCAGAATCAAGGATCGAGCTCATTGGGTAGTATTTGCATTTGTAAACCTGGCTAAGAAGGTTATCAGGTTCACAGATGAACCGCCAGATCTGTTTACCTAGCTATGCAATATTAAAGTGGTGAAGATCACTAAATCCAAGATCACCTGCAACTTTCGGTAGACAGACAATATCCCAAGGGAGCATATGCCAACCTCGTTTGTCAGCTTTTCCAGACCACCAATAACGGCGTATCGAAGTGGTCATATCATCAATAATGTTCTGAGGTAGAAGGTAGCAAGACATAACGTATTGAGGCATAGATTGTATGACAGATTTGATAGATTTCTCTTCCACTAAAGAAAAGAAGGTGTTTGTCCCATTTACTTAGTCGAGCATTCATATGATCCCTGGTAAACCCCAAAGCCATTATCTTATTCTTCCCTATTAGGAGAGAGAATCCAAGATAAATTCCTGGATCATCCACTTCTCTAACATGGAGGATATCATTGATTTCCGAACGTAGCGATGTAGAGGTTTTCCGTGAAAAGAAAATAGTGGATTTTTCAAAGTTTACCGCCTGCCCAGACGAAGCAGTATAAGTAAGTAGAATGTCCTTAAGCCGTTGAGCTTCTGTAGTCGTGTTCTTAATGAAAACAACACAGTCATCTGCAAAAAGGTGGTGGTTAACACGTGGTTCATTCCTACTCGCACAAAGTCTAGGGAGGTTACCATTTGTTTGCTCAGCACTGAGCAATGCTGAGAGACCTTGAGTACAGAAAACGAAAAGAAAAGGGGAAAGAGGGTCCCCTTGCCGTAATCCTCTATTAGGTTTGAAAGGTCGTGAGAAGGAGTCATTGATACGCACTTGGAAGGATACGGAAGACACACACCTCATAATGAGGGATACCCAGCTGGGGTTGAAGCCTAGTTGAATCATAATTTGTTCTATAAAATGCCATTCAACTCGGTCGAAGGCCTTTTCCATATCTAGCTTTAAGCTAGCACCTTTTGCCAGGAAAGTTGCATCAGTATTTAAAGTATGGATGAGCTCATGGGCAATAAGGATGTTGTCAGCAATGTTCCTTCCTTGAATAAAAGCAGCTTGATTGCCGCTAATACACAAGGGTATGATAGATTTTAGACGGTTGACAAGTACTTTCGAAACAGTTTTGTAGATGACTGTGCAAAGGCTAATAGGTCTGAGGTGACGCATTGTAGTGGGGTCGTCGATTTTTGAGATAAGAACAATGATGGTGCGATTAACCTCTTCCATGTTAATCGGGCTTTATAGAGAATCCGTTCAAATTTTAAACGAGTAAAAAGCTAAAAATTTTAGATGAATCTACATAACTTGTTCAAAAGCCCATAATTAATTATTTTAACTCAAAAAATTTGATTTAATAACATCTAGTTATCATTTTGTTTGGATTAAAACACGTGCATGTCTAAAAAGGCTTTATAGAGAATCCGTTTGAATTTTAACCGAGTAAAAAGCTAAAAATTTTATATTTATCTGTATACTTTTGTTCAAAATCCCATAATTAACTATTTGAACTTCTAAAATTTGATTTAATAACATCTGGTTTTTGTTTTGTTCGGATTAAAACGTACATGTCTAAAAAGGCTTTATAGAGAATCCGTTCGAATTTTAACCGAGTAAAAAGCTGAAAATTTCAGATTTATCTGTAAACTTTTGTTCAAAATCTCATAATTAACTATTTGAACTCATAAAATTTGATTTAATATCAACTGGTTTTGTTTTGTTCGGATTAAAACGTCCACGTCTAAAAAGGCTTTATAGAGAGTCCATTCAAATTTTAAACGAGTAAAAAGCTGAAACTTTTAGATTAACCTATATAATTTTGTTTAAAAGCCCATAATTAATTATTTGAACTCAAAAAATTTGATTTAATAACATCTACTTATCATTTTGTTCATATTAAAACGTTCATGTCTAAAAAGGCTTTATAGAGAATCCGTTCGAATTTTAACCGAGTAAAAAGCTAAAAATTTTAGATTAATCTGTATAATTTTGTTCAAAAGCCCTTAATTAACTATTTGAACTAATAAAATTTGATTTAATAATATCTGGTTTTGGTTTTGTTCGGATTAAAACGTGCATGTCTAAAAAGGCTTTATAGAGAATCCGTTCAAATTTTAACCGAGTAAAAAGCTGAAAATTTTAGATTAATCTGTATAATTTTGTTCAAAAGCCCATAATTAATTATATGAACTCAAAAAATTTGATTTAATAACATCTAGTAATTGTTTTGTTCGGATTAAAACGTGCATGTCTAAAAAGGTTTTATAGAGAATCTGTTCGAATTTTAACAGACAAAAAAGTTGAAAATTTTAGACTAATCTGTATAATTTTGTTTAAAAGCCCGTAATTAACTATTTGAACTCATAAAATTTGATTTAATAACATCTGGTTTTCCTTTTGTTGAGATTTAAACGTGCATGTCTATAAAGGCTTTATAGAGAATCCGTTCGAATTTTAACCGAGTAGAAAGCTAAAAATTTTAGATTAATCTGTATAATTTTATTCAAAAGCTTAAAATTAAATATTTGAACTCATAAAATTTCATTTAAAAAAATCTGGTTTTCATTTTGTTGAGATTAAAATGTGTATGTCTAAAAAGGCTTTATAGAGAATCCGTTTGAATTTTAACCGAGTAAAAAGCTGAAAATTTTAGATTAATCTACATAATTTTGTTCAAAATCCCATAATTAACTATTTGAACTCGTAAATTTTGATTTAATAACATCAAGTTATCATTTTGTTCGGATTAAAACGTGCATGACTAAAACGGCTTTATAGAGAATCCGTTCGAATTTTAACTGAGTAAAATGCTGAAAATTTTGGATTAATCTCTATAATTTTGTTCAAAATCTCATAATTAACTATTTTAACTCATCAAATTTGATTTAATAACATCTGTTTTTGTTTTGTTCGGATTAAAACATCCACGTCTAAAAAGGCTTTATAGAGAATCCGTTCAAATTTTAAACAAGTAAAAAACTAAAAATTTTAAATTAATCTGTATAATTTGTTCAAAAGCCCATAATTAATTATTGTAACTCAAAAAATTTGATTTAATAACCTCTAGTTATAATTTTATTCGGATTAAAATGTACATGTCTAAAAAGGCTTTATAGAGAATCCGTTCAAATTTTAACCGTGTAAAAACCTAAAAATTTTAGATTTATCTGTATCATTTTGTTCGAAATCCCGTAATTAACTATTTAAACTCATAAAATTTGATTTAATAACATCTGGTTTTTGTTTTGTTCGGATTAAAACGTGCATGTCTAAAAAGGCTTTATAGAGAATACGTTCAAATTTTAACCGAGTAAAAAGATGAAAATTTTAGATTTATCTGTATAATTTTGTTCAAAATATCATAATTAACTATTTGAACTCATAAAATTTGATTTAATATCATTTGGTTTTGTTTTGTTCGGATTAAAACGTCTACGTCTAAAAATGCTTTATAGAGAATCCGTTCAAATTTTAAATGAGTAAAAAGCTGAAAATTTTAGATTAATCTGTATAATTTTGTTTAAAAGCCAAAAATTAATTATTTGAACACAAAAAATTTGATTTAACTACATCTACTTATCATTTTGTTGGGATTAAAACGTGCATGTCTAAAAGGCTTTATAGAGAATCCGTTCAAATTTTAACCGAGTAAAAAGCTGAAAATTTTAGATTAATCTGCATCATTTAGTTCAAAAGCCCATAATTAATTATTTGAACTCAAAAAATTTGATTTAATAACATCTAGTTATAGTTTTGTTCGTATTAAAACGTGCATGTCTAAAAAGGCTTTATGGAGAATCCGTTTGAATTTTAAACGAGTAAAAAGCTAAAAATTTTAGATTTATCTGTATAATTTTGTTCAAAATCACATAATTAACTATTTGAACTCAACAAATTTGATTTAATAACATCTGGTTTTGTTTTGTTCAAATTAAAACGTCCACGTCTAAAAAAGGCTTTCTAGAGAATCTGTTCAAATTTTAAACGAGTAAAAAGCTGAAAATTTTAGATTAATTTGTATAATTTTGTTCAAAAGCCCATAATTAATTATTTGAACTCAAAAAATTTAATTTAATAACATTTAGTTATTATTTTGTTCGGATTAAAACGTTGCATGTCTAAAAAGGCTTTATAGAGTACCCGTTCTAATTTTAACCAAGTAAAAAACTGAAAATTTTAGATTAATCTGTATAATTTTTTTCAAAAGCCCATAATTAACTATTTCAACTCGTAATATTTGATTTAATAACATCTGATTTTCGTTTTGTTGGGATTAAAACGTTCATGTCTAAAAAGGCTTTATAGAGAATCCGTTCGAATTTTAACGGAGTAAAAAGCTGGAAATTTTAGATTAATCTGTATAATTTTTTTCAAAAGCTCAAAATTAAATATTTGAACTCATAAAATTTCATTTAATAAAATCTTGTTTTCGTTTTGTTTGGATAAAAATGTGCATGTCTAAAAAGGCTTTGTAGAGAATTCGTTGCAATTTTAACCGAGTAAAAAGCAAAAAATTTTAGGTTAATTTATATAATTTTGTTTGAAAGACCATATTCAACTATTTGAACTCATAAAATTTGATTTAATAACATCTGGTTTTCATTTTGGTAGGATTAAAACTTGCATGTCTAAAATTGCTTTATAGAGAATCCATTCGAATTTTAACCGAGTAAAAAGCTGAAAATTTTAGATTTATCTGAACAATTTTGTTCGAAATCCCCTAATTAGCTATCTGAACTCATAAAATTTTATTTAATAACATATGGTTTTTGTTTTGTTCGGATTAAAACGTGCATGTCTAAAAAGGCTTTATAGAGAATCTTTTCAAATTTTAACCGACAAAAAAGTTGAAAATTTTAGACTAATCTGTATAATTTTGTTCAAAAGCCTATAATTAATTATTTGAACTCAAAAAATTTGATTTAATAACATCTAATTCTCGTTTTGTTCAGATTAAAACGTGCATGTCTAAAAATGTTTTATAGAGAATCCGTTCGAATTTTAACCGAGTAAAAAGTTGAAAATTTTAGATTAATTTGTATAATTTTGTTCAAAACCCCATAATTAATTATTTGAACTCAAAAAATTTGATTTAATAACATCTAGTTTTTGTTTTATTCGGATTAAAACGTCTACGTCTAAAATGGCTTTATAGAGAATCCGTTCGATTATTAACCGAGTAAAAGGCTAAAAATTTTAGATTAATCTGTATAATTCTGTTTAATAGGCCATATTCAACTATTTGAACTCATAAAATTTGATTTAATAACATATGTTTTTTGTTTTGGTGGGATTAAAACTTGCATGTCTAAAATTGCTTTATAGAGAATCCATTCGAATTTTAACCGAGTAAAAAGCTGAAAATTTTAGATTTATCTGAACAATTTTGTTCGAAATCCCCTAATTAGCTATCTGAACTCATAAAATTTTATTTAATAACATATGGTTTTTGTTTTGTTCGGATTAAAACGTGCATGTCTAAAAAGGCTTTATAGAGAATCTTTTCAAATTTTAACCGACAAAAAAATTGAAAATTTTAGACTAATCTGTATAATTTTGTTCAAAAGCCTATAATTAATTATTTGAACTCAAAAAATTTGATTTAATAACATCTAATTCTCGTTTTGTTCAGATTAAAACGTGCATGTCTAAAAATGTTTTATAGAGAATCCGTTCGAATTTTAACCGAGTAAAAAGTTGAAAATTTTAGATTAATTTGTATAATTTTGTTCAAAACCCCATAATTAATTATTTGAACTCAAAAAATTTGATTTAATAACATCTAGTTTTTGTTTTATTCGGATTAAAACGTCTACGTCTAAAATGGCTTTATAGAGAATCCGTTCGATTATTAACCGAGTAAAAGGCTAAAAATTTTAGATTAATCTGTATAATTCTGTTTAATAGGCCATATTCAACTATTTGAACTCATAAAATTTGATTTAATAACATCTGTTTTTTGTTTTGGTGGGATTAAAACTTGCATGTCTAAAATTGCTTTATAGAGAATCCATTCGAATTTTAACCGAGTAAAAAGCTGAAAATTTTAGATTTATCTGAACAATTTTGTTCGAAATCCCCTAATTAGCTATCTGAACTCATAAAATTTTATTTAATAACATATGGTTTTTGTTTTGTTCGGATTAAAACGTGCATGTCTAAAAAGGCTTTATAGAGAATCTTTTCAAATTTTAACCGACAAAAAAGTTGAAAATTTTAGACTAATCTGTATAATTTTGTTCGAAAGCCTATAATTAATTATTTGAACTCAAAAAATTTGATTTAATAACATCTAATTCTCGTTTTGTTCAGATTAAAACGTGCATGTCTAAAAATGTTTTATAGAGAATCCGTTCGAATTTTAACCGAGTAAAAAGTTGAAAATTTTAGATTAATTTGTATAATTTTGTTCAAAACCCCATAATTAATTATTTGAACTCAAAAAATTTGATTTAATAACATCTAGTTTTTGTTTTATTCGGATTAAAACGTCTACGTCTAAAATGGCTTTATAGAGAATCCGTTCGATTATTAACCGAGTAAAAGGCTAAAAATTTTAGATTAATCTGTATAATTCTGTTTAATAGGCCATATTCAACTATTTGAACTCATAAAATTTGATTTAATAACATCTGTTTTTTGTTTTGGTGGGATTAAAACTTGCATGTCTAAAATTGCTTTATAGAAAATCCTTTCGAATTTTAACCGAGTATAAAGCTGAAAATTTTAGATTTGTCTGTATAATTTTATTCAAAATCCCATAATTAACTATTTGAATTCGTAAAATTTTATTTAATAACATCTGGTTTTTGTTTTGTTCGGATTAAAACGTGCTTGTCTAAAAACCCTTTATAGAGAATCCATTTAAATTTTAACCGAGTAAAAAGCTGAAACTTTTAGATTAATCTGTATAATTTTTTTCAAAAGCTCAAAATTAAATATTTGAACTCATAAAATTTCATTTAATAAAATCTTGTTTTCATTTTGTTGGGATTAAAATATGCATGTCTAAAAAGGCTTTATAGAGAATCTGTTCTAATTTTAACCGAGTAAAAAGCTGAAATTTTTAGATTAATCTGCATAATTTTGTTCAAAAGCTTAAAATTAAATATTTGAACTCATAAAATTTTATTTAATAAAATCTTGTTTTCATTTTGTTGGGATTAAAGTGTGCATGTGTAAATGGGCTTTAAACAGAATCTGTTCGAATTTTATCCGAGTAAAAAGCAGAAAATTTTAGATTAACCTATATAATTTTGCTTAAAAGACCATATTCAACTATTTGAGCTCATAAAATTTAATTTATTAACATTTGGTTTTCGTTTTGGTGGGATTAAAACTTGCAAGTCTAAAATTGCTTTATAGAGAATCAATTCGAATTTTAACCGAGTAAAAAGCTGAAAATTTTAGATTTATCTGTATAATTTTGTTCAAGATCCCATAATTAAGAATCTAAACTCATAAAATTTTATTTAATAACATCTGGTTTTTGTTTTATTCGGATTAAAACATGCATGTCTAAAAAGGCTTTATAGAGAATCCATTCAAATTTTAACCTAGTAAAAAGCTAAAACTTTTAGATTAATCTTTATAATTTTATTCAAAAGCCCATAATTAATTTTTTGAACTCAAAAAATTTGATTTAATAACATCTAGTTATCATTTTATTTGGATTAAAACGTGCATGTCTAAAACGACTTTATAGAGAATCCGTTCAAATTTTAACCGAGTAAAAAGCTGAAAATTTTAGTTTAATCTGTATAATTTTGTTCAAAAGACATTAATTAACTATTTGAACTCATAAAATTTGATTTAATAACATCTGATTTTCGTTTTGTTGGGATTAAAATGTGCATGTCTAAAAAGGCTTGATAGAGAATCCGTTCGAATTTTAACCAAGTAAAAAGATAAAAATTATAATTTTGTTTAAAAGCGCAAAATTAACTATTTGAACTCATAAAATTTCATTTAATAAAATCTGGTTTTCGTTTTGTTGGGATTAAAACGTACATGTGTAAATGGGCTTTAAAGAAAATCTGTTCGAATTTTATCCGAGTAAAAAGCTGAAAATTTTAGATTAATCTGCATAATATTGTTCAAAAGCCCATAATTAACTATATGAACTCATAAAATTTG
This sequence comes from Abelmoschus esculentus, assembly GCA_035048815.1. Taxonomy (NCBI): domain Eukaryota; kingdom Viridiplantae; phylum Streptophyta; class Magnoliopsida; order Malvales; family Malvaceae; genus Abelmoschus; species Abelmoschus esculentus. The sequence continues at coordinate 12,272,639 of JAUCBN010000023.1, read as the reverse complement.
ATTTAATAACATCTGGTTTTGGTTTTATTTGGATTAAAACGTGCATGTCTAAAAAGGCTTTATAGAGAATCCGTTTGAATTTTAACCGAGTAAAAAGCTAAAATTTTTAGATTAATCTGTATAATTTTGTTCAAAAGCTCAAAATTAAATATTTGAACTCATAAAATTTCATTTAATAAAATCTTGTTTTTGTTTTGTTGGGATTAAAATATGCATGTCTAAAAAGGCTTTATAGAGAATTCGTTTGAATTTTAACCTAGTAAAAAGGTAAAAATATTAGATTAATTTGTATAATTTTGTTTAAAAGACCATATTCAACTATTTGAACTCATAAAATTTGATTTAATAACATCTGGATTTCTTTTTGGGGAGATTAAAACTTGCATGTCTAAAATTGCTTTATAGAGAATCCGTACAAATTTTAACCGAGTAAAAAGCTGAAAATTTTAGATTTATCTGTATAATTTTGTTCAAAATCCCATAATTAACTATTTGAATTCATAAAATTTTATTTAACAACATCTGGTTTTTGTTTTGTTCGGATTAAAACGTGCATGTCTAAAAAGGCTTTATAGAGAATCTGTTCAAATTTTAACCGAGTAAAAAGCTGAAAATTTTTATTAATCTGTATAATTTTGTTCAAAAGATCAAAATTAAATATTTGAACTCATAAAATTTCATTTATTAAAATCTTGTTTTCATTTTGTTGGGATTAAAATATGCATGTCTAAAAAGGCTTTACAGAGAATCCGTTCGAATTTTAAGTGAGTAAAAAGCTAAAAATTTTAGATTAATCTGCATAATTTTGTTCAAAAGCTCAAAATTAAATATTTGAACTCATAAAATTTCATTTAATAAAATCTTGTTTTCATTTTGTTGGGATTAAAATGTGCATGTGTAAATGGGCTTTAAAGAGAATCTGTTCGAATTTTATCCGAGTAAAAAGTAGAAAATTTTAGATTAATCTATATTATTTTGTTTAAAAGACCATATTTAACTATTTGAACTCATAAAATTTAATTTATTAACATCTGGTTTTCGTTTTGGTGGGATTAAAACTTGCAAGTCTAAAATTACTTTATAGAGAATCAGTACAAATTTTAACCGAGTAAAAAGCTAAAAATTTTAGATTTATCTGTATAATTTTGTTCAAGATCCCATAATTAAGTATCTGAACTCATAAAATTTTATTTAATAACATCTGGTTTTTGTTTTGTTCGGATTAAAATATGCATGTCTAAAAAGGCTTTATAGAGAATCCATTCAAATTTTAACCGAGTAAAAAGCTAAAACTATTAGATTAATCTGTATAATTTAGTTCAAAAGCCCAAAATTAATTTTTTGAACTCAAAAAATTTGATTTAATAACATCTAGTTATCATTTTATTCGGATTAAAACGTGCATGTCTAAAACGTCTTTATAGAGAATCCGTTCAAATTTTAACCGAGTAAAAAGCAGAAAATTTTAGTTTAATCTGTATAATTTTGTTCAAAAGACCTTAATTAACTATTTGAACTCATAAAATTTGATTTAATAACATCTGATTTTCGTTTTGTTGGGATTAAAACGTGCATGTCTAAAAAGGCTTGATAGAGAATCCATTCGAATTTTAACCGAGTAAAAAGCTAAAAATTTTAGATTAATAAGTATAATTTTGTTCAAAAGCTCAAAATTAACTATTTGAACTCATAAAATTTCATTTAATAAAATATGGTTTTCGTTTTGTTGGGATTAAAACGTACATGAGTAAATGGGCTTTAAAGAGAACCTATTCGAATTTTATCCGAGTAAAAAACTGAAAATTTTAGATTAATCTGCATAATATTGTTCAAAAGCCCATAATTAACTATATGAACTCATAAAATTTGATTTAATAACATCTGGTTTTTATTTTATTTGTATTAAAACGTGCATGTCTAAGAAGGCTTTATAGAGAGTCCGTTCGAATTTTAACCGAGTAAAAAGCTGAAAATTTTAGATTAATTTGTATAATTTTGTTCAAAAGCTCAAAATTAAATATTTGAACTCATAAAATTTCATTTAATAAAATCTTGTTTTCGTTTTGTTGGGATTAAAATATGCATGTCTAAAAAGGCTTTGTAGAGAATTCGTTTGAATTTTAACCGAGTAAAAAGCTAAAAATATTAGATTAATCTGTATAATTTTGTTTAAAAGACCATATTCAACTATTTGAACTCATAAAATTTGATTTAATAACATCTGGTTTTCTTTTTGGTGAGATTAAAACTTGCATGTCTAAAATTGCTTTATAGAGAATCCGTACATATTTTAACCGAGTAAAAAGCTGAAATTTTTAGATTTATCTGTATAATTTTGTTCAAAATCCCATAATTAACTATTTGAATTCATAAATTTTTATTTAATAACATCTGGTTTTTGTTTTGTTCGGATTAAAACGTGCATGTCTAAAAAGGGTTTATAGAGAATCTGTTCAAATTTTAATCGAGTAAAAAGTTAAAAATTTTAGATTAATCTGTATAATTTTGTTCAAAAGCCCATAATTAATTATTTGAACTCGTAAAATTTGATTTAATAACATTTGATTTTCATTTTGTTGGGATTAAAACGTTCATATGTAAAAAGGCTTTATAGAGAATTCCTTCAAATTTTTTTTGAAAGAAAGGCTCTCATTAAAAAAAAACCTATAGCCGATCACCCCGAGAGGAGATAAGGCCCCTATGTGGAAAAGAATACCCAGATTATTATTAAGAAGAAGAGGAAAACCTCTCCGAGATTACAGAAGCCCGAGTAAAATCGGGAAAAAAACAATCAAAGGAGCAAGAGAATAAAGAACGTAAAGCCCTAGTAGCCAAAATATGGGCTACAACATTAGCAACTCGAGGAACATAACAGATCTAACAATCAGGCAAATTACCAAGAGTGGTGCGGATGCGAGTAACCAAGTGCTGCACTGTGGAAAGATCTTGGTAAGGAGCGTTGTTTACTTTGTTGGCAATGGAAGCAGAGTCCGTTTCAATGACGACATTAGTCCAACCGTTGTCATGAGCAAGACACAATCCTTCTAGGATGGCGAAAGCCTCAACAGAGGCAGGATCCGGACAAATAAGGGGCATAGCGCAACCACCGAGCACCGAGCTAGCAGAGTCTCGAGCAATGACGCTTACCGCAGCCCCCTTTAAGATAGGGTCGAAGGCCCCATCCGTGTTAATTTTGACGAAACTAGGAGCCAATTTCATCCATCTAGCTTGGGCGAAGGTGGGCTCAGCTAGCCGGGAGCACTTGCGGGACACATCATTAAGTGATGTATAATCAGTGAAGAGTTTCTGGGCATTGGCAACAATTAACCAAACCGGTTAGAGATGATTGTTATGAACAAAGTTATTACGTTGTTTCCATAAGTTCCATAAAACTGTGACAAGATGAGAGAATTGGTGCAAGGAGAGGAAACCAGCAACATCAGAAAGCCACTGATGGGGGGAAGAGGAAGCATTGGATAGAATCCGAGAGAGGAGTCTAGTCAGAAGGAACGCCTCCTTAGCGCTAGGACAATCCCTCAAGGCATGAAGGGAGGACTCAATAGCCACGTTACAGATAGAGCAAACCCCTGGCCCGAGATTGGCTTGAAGGATTTTCTGCCCAGAGGGTAGTGCATCATGATATAACCGTCAACCAAAGGAACGAACTTTGGGTAGAGCAGGCAATTTAGATAAAATTTTCCAAAGCTTGGAAGGAATGTTAATAGGCCCTAGCTAGAGCTGCAGGAATTGATAACCAGATCGTACTGTATATATACCAACATCATGGTGTCCCCAAAGTATGGTGTCTTTAACATCATTAATACTTGGGACATTAAGGATGGTATTAGCATCTTCATGGGAAAAATACTCTCGCACTTTTGGTTCATCCCAACGAGGCAAATTAACCACCCCACTTCATCATTCACCTCATAATCACCGTAAAGGTTTACAGGCTGAGAACCACCCCACTTGTCAAAATTGATCTGGACAGTACTGGACATGCCAGGACGTTTGAAAAAACCGTTGCGAAGCTTAGAGAGAGCAATGCTAAGACCTTTCCAAGCAAAGGAAGAACTCCGAGTGAAGTCAGCGTCTAGGACTGTGCACGTGGGATAGTACTTGCATTTATAGACCCGACTAAGAAGGTTATCAGGCTCACAAATTAACCACCAAATTTGTTTACCTAGTAAAGCAATATTAAAATGGTGAAGGTCACGAAAACCTACTCCTCCAGCTACTTTCGGTAGACAGATAGTGTCTAAAAGAAGCATGTGCCATCCTTGTTTGTCAGCTTTCCCAGACCACCAGTATCGACGTATCGCGGTGGTCATGTCATCAATAATGTTTTGTGGTAAAAGGTAACAAGACATAACATATTGAGGCATAGATTGTATAACAAATTTAATGAAAATTTCCCTACCACTAAAGGAAAGGAGATATTTATCCCAAGTGCTTAGACGAGCATTCATTTTTTCCCTTGTGAAACCCAAAGCTGCAGTTTTGTTCTTTCCAATAAGGAGAGGAACTCCTAGATAAATACCAGAATCATCCACCTCACGAACATGGAGAATAACATTGATATCCGTCCGGAGCGGAGTAGATGTTTTCCGTGAGAAAAAGATAGTGGATTTTTCAAAATTCACCGCCTGTCCAGACGAGATGACATAAGTATGCAAAACATCCTTAAGTCGTTGAGCTTCTGTAGTTGTGTTCCTAATGAAAACAACACAGTCATCTGCACAAAGAAGGTGGTTGACACGAGGTCCATTTCTGTTGGCACAAAGCCTAGGGAGGTGACCATTTGTCTGTTCAAAATTAAGCAGCGCTGAAAGGCCTTGAGTATAGAAGAGAAACAAAAAATGGGAGAGAGGGTCCCCTTGTCGTAGACCTCTATTGGGCTTGAAAGGGCGCGAAAGGGAGTCATTGATGCGGACTTGAAATGATACTGAGGAGACACACCTCATAATAAGGGAGACCCAGCTTGAATTGAAACCTAGACGAGACATAATTTGTTCGAGAAAAGTCCATTCAACACGGTCAAAGGCTTTTTCCATATCTAGCTTTAAGCTAGCACCTTTTGCCAATAAGGTGACATCAGTATTTAGCGTATGGATGAGCTCATGAGCAATAAGAATGTTATCAGTAATGTTCCGTCCATGGACGAAGGCAGCCTGAGTGCCACTGATACATAAGGGTATAATAGATTTTAAACGGTTAACTAAAACTTTCGACACAGTTTTATAGGTGACTGTACAAAGACTAATAGGACGGAGATGCTGCATCGTAGTAGGGTCGCTAATTTTGGGAATAAGAACAATGATGGAACGATTGATCTCTTCCATATTAGCAGACCCTCTCAGGAGTTCGAGGCAGAGATTTGTAAAATCCTGGCCAAGGATGTGCCAATACTTTCGGAAGAAACCACTCAGAAAGCCATCGACTCCTGGGGCTTTCCTCGGGTCGATATCACGAAATGCAACAAAGACTTCATCAGTTATGAAGTCCTTGTTAAGGTTATTGTTCATTGATTTGGTAACAATAGAAGGAATATTATCCAAGATGGAAGACGCTATAGTAGGAGAGGAGGAAGTAAAAAGGTTTTGAAAGTAATTAATAGCAGTAGACATAATGTCAACCGTGTTGGTTCGCCATATATTCTGGTGGTTAAAAAGTCCAGCAATGTGATTCTTTCGCCGACGGTTATTTGCCCTGGCATGGAAGAAAGAGGTGTTTTTGTCACCATATTCTAACCAGTGTGTCCGAGCTCGTTGAGCCCAATAAATTTCCTTCACATTTAGCAAGCTGTCAAGCTCACTTTTAGCAGAAATAAAATTGTGAATATCCGAATCTGAAAGCTGACGCTTGAGACACATATTGATAAAGTCAGTTAGTTGAGTTATGCGCTTATTAGTTTGCCAAGTAGCTAAGAATCTTCCAATAGCTCGAAGCTTCTCAATGGTCGAGCAAGTTTGGTTGGACCAAATCTCTGTGATTCGGGATAGGAAAGTTGGGTTATCAGCCCAACAGGTCTCATAACGAAAAGGGGTATTGGTACGTTTAGAGCGCATAGGTTGAGAAGGGTTAGTATCCATTAATATAGGGCAGTGGTCAGAACGCGTCTGAAAAAAGGAAATAGCTCGACAATTAGGAAAAGAGTGAAACCAAGCAGAGTTACCAGGGAATCGATCAATTCTTTCCAAGATGGTTCCGGTAGTACGACTTGATCTAGTCCAAGTGAACCAACCAGATGTTGGTTTACAGTCGAAAAGATTATTCTGATTAAGACAATCTCGAAAGTTATTAATTTGTGATCGAGCACGGCAAGAACCACCTTGCTTTTCATAATCATGTAGAATTTCATTAAAATCCCCCCTAAAAGCCAGGGTAGGGTTGATGTTGATTTAAGAGAATCTTTTAGCTGCCAAGTTTTATATTTGTTTGCAGTTTCGGAGAAGCCATGTAGACCGAAAAAATGGAAACGGATTGGCCCAAAGGAAATAATGACGTCAATATGACGATCCGAATAGGAAAGCAAATCAATTGAAGTATTGGTATTCCAAATTATAGCAAGCTCTGTACAAGAAGGCCTGGGATTAATGGCTATGCAGCCATGCATGCCAAGTTTGTGCTTAATCTGTTCCATATTGTGTGCGTTCAATCTAGTCTCACAAAGAAAGAGACAATCGGCATCATGCTTAGTAGTAGCACGTTGTAATGCACGAACTGCCTGGGTGTTGCCAAGACCCTGGCAGTTCCAACATAAGAGTTTCATTTCTCTCGACGGGGTTGATCACAATCAACCTCCGCCGCAGAGTTTTTGTTGCTGCTCATCCCAGCCACATCAGTTCTGGCCTTAGTTTTGACCAAAGGCATTAAAATATTAAAAAAGAGAATATTTGTGAATCATATATGAAGGAGGGAGTACCGAATGAAAGGGAATGTGGTACCACAAGCGATTCGTACAAAAACCACAAAGGTTAGAACACGAAGTAGACTTAAAAAACCGAATAATAGGAGTCATTCGCGAGATAGCGACATCATGAAAGATGTTGGAGTAATGCCTATGTAAGGGTGGTATATTCAGAGAAGAATGTATAAAAGATAGATAGCAGACAAAACAGATAGATATAGGAGGTTTAGTTTGCTATATCTTATAACAGTAAACTGAAACAACAAAAAAAAAACTTAGAAGAAAAACAGAAAGAGTAAGAAAACAAAACAAGAAAGGTATTATTAATCCAAATAAAGAAGAACATCAAGGAAAGAAAATTAAAAACAAAGCCTGAATGGCCACATGTTCCTAACAAAAGTAGGATAGCAGAAAAAATACTAAAATAATGAAACGAAAAAACTAAAAAAATAAAGGCATCATGCATGAAAACAACATGTTGTAAAACAAGAACTGTCGGAGCGTTGCCCAGGCCCAAACAGTTCCAAAAGAAATTGATCATTTTGCTCGGCGGGGTTGATCAGAGTCAACCTCCGCCGCAGAGTTTTTTGCGCTGCTCATCCCAGCTTTCTATATCGGTACCGTGCTAGCTCTTGGTCGTTTGACACTAGTAGATTCATCTGAGGGAGGAGTTCTTTTAGCACCTCGACTTGAAGTTGGCCGGACAGGACGCTTAGGCGTTGGCGCAGAATCTAGCCAATCAGCTGCCTCCTGGAAATCATGGTCATTGGCTAGATCAGCCTCAAGCTCTTGGAGATCAGGATCAGAAAGACTCACCTCCCCCACGTTGACGTTGGATTGTTGCCTAGTAGTAATATTAGAGCTTTGGTCAGGAAAAATCATTTGCAGCGGCTGCGTAGGATATCGACGAGTAGAGAGTTTACTAGGAACCGTTGGGAGTAGTCGAGGACCTTTGGGAATATTAATTGGCGGTTCAGTGAGTGATGCAGACTCATAGCCGTTGGTCGGAAGAGATGTCAAAGAAACTTTAGTTTTACCCTTCTCATTGTTGGCATCGGTGTTGGAGGTTTGGGAGGACGTAGGCATTTGCTGAGCATTATTATCATTGGTGATATAGCGGCTACGACCTCTTTGGGTGGGTTGTGAATCTTTATTCTTGGGAAGATACCATAACCAGTCACCAAAAGGAAGTTGTTCAGGTCGCGATTCTATCGGGATGGAACAAAAGTCGAGGGAATGGCCAATACGGCCACAACAATAGCAAATCATAGGCAGACGTTCATATTGGAGCAGACAGAACCTTGTAGAAGGTCCACCCCCAAGAGCAATACAGCGCTGAATTGGTTGCGTGGCATCAATCGACAAACCAACCCGCAAGTAGTCAACCATGTTGAGATCAATTTTCCTCGTATCAATTTTCGTTACTGATCCAATAATGGTCCCAAGGGACATACCAATATCATTAGCCGAATCCTCCGTGGCCAGAAAAATATGTGGGATGTTATAAATACGCACCCAGATATTCATTATAGAAAAGGAATGTTCATCAGGCGTGATAGAAGGATTGTACTGAGTAAGAGTAAGCCATTCATCTTTGTATGTCCAAGGAACTCTAGAGAGTATATCATCCTTAATTCTCTCATCCTTGATACGGATGAGAAACATATGTGTTTTCAAAATGTGCATAGAGACGAGTTTGGCCGAAGCCCAAATGCCAGTGAAAGCCTTGACAATCACCTGATCATCAATCTCCTTTGAAGAAATAAGCTTCCCAAGAAGAGAGGATTGTGTATCTTCTTCTGGTATACCCCAAGAAATAGAGGGTTGGAAGATAGTTGCCTGTTCATCAGTGGTAAAATGAATATTGCCAAGTTGTTGTAGGAACGACTTAGAATCTATTGTAAAGAGATTGGGAAGATCAAAAGAAGAAGCGAGAGGAAAAAGGGGATGGTGGCGTGTGAGAATAGTAGTGAATGAGAGAATATGAAGTTGAAGGCCAGATTTATATAAGAAGGAAAGAGTTTGAAGTAAAACAGAATTACAGTTTAAAAAGTTAGAGAGAGATAAGAAATAAAAGAGGTAGAGATTAATATGAATTAAAAATAAAATATTGTAAAGAATTGGATGAAAGATAGGCAAGGATATCTTATCACTTATAAAAAGAAACAAGTTAGGATAATATAGAGGAGATAAAAAATAAAAGAGGTAGAGATTAATAAGAATTAAAAATAAGATATTGTAAAGTATTGGATGAAAGATAGGCAAGGATATCTTAACCCTTATGAAAAGAAACAAGTGAGGAATTGGATAATATAAAGGAGTTTGGTTTAGAAGAGGAAAGTGAGAACAAATAAATATCTCTTGGAAGAGACAAGGTTTAATGAAAAAGTACTTAGAAGTTATATAAAGCAGGTATAGTTCTAAGAAGGTATAAAAACGAAGAAACTTGTAGAGAGTTAAGCTACAAAAGATAGAACTATATAACCGAAAAGCGGTTAGTAAGAGTAGGACACCGTTAAAGGTGTTAGATAAATCCCCATATAAGGATGGTATATGAATAAAACAAAATCGAAAATAGTTGATAAAATATGGGCACAGGCTCCCTTGTATGCAATCGCCTGGCAAACAAAAGTTGTAAACGAAAGAGAAAGACGAAAAGAACGAGGAACAGTGTAAAAGAACAACAAAGGAAACCATAAAAACCAGAACTCGAAGTACAAAGAAACAATGGCAATGAAAATATAAAACCGTGTTAAGATCAGAAGCAAGTACAAAAGAATACTTCCTCTTGGCTGAAAAAGAGAAGCACCTTGTAGTAACAATCGAACAAATTAAAGGAGATGGGGCGATGACAATAAAACAAAATACGTAGTAACAACATTCAACAGCAAAGAGGATAGAGACGGAGGGAATTCCCTGCTTGAAACGGGAGGCTAAACCTCCACGAGCCAGTATAACCACGTGAATCAGCAAATAGATCCGACCCTAACGCCGAGATCGAGAAACATGGAGAGAGCACAACAACTTGCTCCTAGAAGTCTGGAGAAAACATGTCGGAGATGCTGGCGGCACCAATACTGGAATGTAACGAGGCCTATTCATAGCAGCACCAAAGAACAACAGGTATCCGATCGAACAGACGGAGGGATGTTCCTATTTGAGATGGAGGCCCAAACCTCCACGAGCCGGCACAACCCAACGTACCAGCAAAAAGAACTGACCCCAACATCGAGATCGATGAGAGACATATGTAACATTCTCTCCCGAGCATAAAGGAAGAAGAAAGCGCAGCCACGTACTCCGAGTGACCGAGAGGGAGAGATCCAGACGAACAAAGAAGTTCATACGAGCAAGACTCGTCTGAGAAACTTGCAGCACCAAGACTGGAATAGGACGAGACCTTATCGTTGTGAAAACAGTGATGGACTTCACTTCCTTCTCCAAGCATAAAGATGGGGAGTAGCAGGCAATCAGCAGGGAACCGAAAATAAATAAAGTAATGGGGTGATCCAGAATTAAAAATAAACAGAGATTCTTGAAATTTGATTCAAAGTAGAAATCCTCCTTAAATTGGACCTCTATCCCAGGACTTAGCCTCATAAACAACGCAAGACTTGAGGAAAGACAGATCTTGAAACCTAAGAACAACGTGTGAATAAACCATAACCAGAAAGAAACCTGTAAGGGCGATCTCAAACAAGGTGGTATATAGAAACCGATGGTTGTAGGGAGGAATACAAATCCAAAAGGATTTGTTGGTAAAAACGACGGAAAGATGATATAGACCATGTAGACGGAAGTAATAGAAGAGCGGCAAAAACCCGTGAGGGATATGGAGAGAAAATACCAGTAGGTCGATAATACAAGGGTCAAAGAAAACCTCATAGAAGCAGACAAAGTAGCGGATGATTCTTCCTCTCGCGGACGTGGAGGTGGAGCGGATGATTCTTCCTCTCTCGGACGTGGAGGTGAAGTGGAGCAGCCGATCAAAAAGGCAGGGGGATCGGTAGTGAAGAAGACGGCGGCTAACAAGAAAAACATGAGAGGGAGGATGTAACCCCCTTAGCCCGGCCTGGACGAAACTGGCACTAAACGAGTCATACGGGGAATATCAAACCAAACCCGCGATGGTTCGATTCGATAAACAACCCTAAAACCGTTATACTTTTTTTTCTTATCTTACCTAGATGCATAATCTTATTCCTACGTGTCAAGGAATCATGCAACGTAATACCGGTAACACAATAATTAAAAACAACCATCCGATTAAACACTAACATGGATTAAGGACTAAAACGTAAAGCTTTAAAATACAATTAGTAAAGTAGAAGTTCCCTACATCAATATTCAATTAAACATACAAGAGTTTCTCATAGCAAATTACAACTCAAACGGATCATTCTAACACCATTAATTGCATGTTTCTCTAATTTAGGGACCAAAATGTAATTCTTCCAAATTACAAGGACTTCAACCAAATTAGATTAACTATCTTAAAATTAAACCAACTTTAAGCATGCATGCAAAATTCTAGCTCAAAATAACATCTACAAGTACCTTAATCGAACAAAGGAAGATATCCGGAACTAAAATAAAATTTCAACAATTAATAAATCTGGTGGTCAAAGGTTTGGAAACCTTCCTGAAGGTTTCCAAACTTTTTGTAAAAGGTTTCAAAACATTCCTAAAAGTTTCCATACCTTTCGCGTCCAGTAGCTTTTCAACTTGAAACTGCCCGCAAGGTTTGGAAACCTTTCGAGAAGGTTTCCAAACTATTTGTCAAAGGTTTCGGAACCTTCAATCAAAGGTTTTGAAACTTTGGGTCTGGAACCAATAATTTCATTTCACCAAGTACAAACCAAATGCTCTAAATCCAACCATTAGTTAGAACCTCTAAATGCATCAATCCTAAACATGATTAACTTCATATGGCACATAATCAACAACGTCATGGACATCATTCAAGCTATAGGCATGCTCCCTAAGAAAAGCGATGTACAATATATCAATCCAACATACACATGCTAGAACATGCTTCAACAATACAAGCAATCCAAAGTTCAACAATTAATATCAAACAATGATGGTCTTATTACAATATGAAACAAAGCCTAAAATCTTCACTCCTCTCGTAAATTGTGTTACACATTGCCTTGCCCAATTTATTTGCCAAAAACATACCAAAATTCAAGTGATCTTCCCCTTGGTCTACTTGCCCCGAACGAAGCTCCAAGTGTCCTTATCTTTCTGCAAAGATGAAAAGAGAGCTTAAGCAAACTTGCTTAGTGAGGTAGCTCCACAAATAATCATCAATGCATTTATTTAAAAACCATGAAGAAACCATAATGTGTAATACTTGTCAAATCATGCATGCCAAAATTTCATATCCAACTTCATTAAAATATATGCATCCTTGAGTTCACATAACTATATCAAAACAATTTACAAATGATGCTCAAACCTTTCCTCAATTTCATGTATGTATATTGGCTTTGTAGTGAACACTTAATGTGAACCTTAAGCTCACCGAATACGCGGATCCATGAGACATTCGTCTCGTCAGGACACTAAGTCTCCATTGACATGACACTAAGTCACCATTAGCACTACCACGCACGATCGGACACATAGTCATCCTTGTTACGTGTAGGCGGCTCTACCACGCACGGTTGGACACAAAGTCTCCCTTGTTACGTGTAGGCAAAATTCTGTATTTTCAGTTTTGATTATAGTGCACTTATGACAACCCTAATGACGTCATTTGTATTCGTATATAAAGTTAGTGTCACTAAGCCAATATCATAACCAAATGTGCATGATAACTTGCTGCTCATAATGCATGCATAATATGTTCAACAAATGAACCAAAAGCCATGCCCAAAGGCACCATTATATATAAGGCAAATAACCAAATTGTATTCCAAATCAAATAACTTGCTGCTCATAATGCATGCATATTATGTTCAACAAATGAACCAAAGCCATGCCCAAAGGCACCATCATATAATAGGCAAATAACCATATTGTATTCCAAAACATTTCTCATAATTTTCCTTAATCATGGATGCTAAATAAGCTATGCATTTCAGCAAGTATCTCTCAAATATGCATCAATTCAAAACATGCTTATGCACTTCCATAAATCTCATGTATTACCAATGAAATACCTTTGTCGAAAATAGCCAAAACTCATATCGGTTCATTAAAACAAATACTTTACTTACTCTTGAACCATGGAAGGTTTTCACACACTTCCATAGCCCCCAAAAACAGAACGTACCAAACGTGATTCGCTTTTAATCCAAAAACCACTCACCAACAAGCGAAACAAGCTTTCGCCGCTTTCCGATGATCGCACCAAACTGACCAGCAATCAAGCTTCTTCTTGTACCTCTTCTACAACATTAAAAACAGAGCATTCTCACATCATAACATGCTCAAACCAACAGCCATATCCGATCACCATTAAGCTACCAAAAACTTAGCCGAAAGACCGAAAACTAAGCCGAAACGCATCCGAACAATATCAGCCCAAAACCTAACGAATCTAACATCTAATCCACTTCAATTATGATCCAAAAACACATCCAAACCATCCTTATATCTCCAGCAACATTCAAGCATCTAAAACAGCCCATAAAACAACCGAAAAACACCTTAAAACTACACCGATTACATTATTCCGGAATTTAATTAATATGATCTCAAATCAAGACTCAATTAATCATTAAATCATCATAAAAACATGATTGAAACCATATAATTTCCAGCATTAAACAAGATCCATAAAGATCTCACAAAAACATAACAAAAACATTAGATCTAACATTAAAAACATTGAATCAAGTGTTTATTCAAAGATGAACAAGCTAATACTTGGGAATTTCAATAAAGAACCTTAGAAAATAATAAAAATCCAGAAAATTACCTTCAAGATCTATTCACCAAAAATAAGAGATTTTCCCCTTCTTGATTCCTTGCAATTTGATGAAGATTTGATGAAATCAATGCATAGGTTTTGTAAAGAATGGAAGGATGATGCAAATGATGTAAAAAGATATAAAAATCAGCAAGGAATTGAGAAGAAAAGATGAAGAGAAAGTGGAGAGAAAATGAGAGAAAAAGATGAGAGAAAAAATGGGTAAAAAGTAGTTTTAGGAGAAAATGATTAAGAAATCAAATTAAAGTAATTAAAATATTTATTTTGATGAATAAATCATCATTAAAATTAAAAATGGGTTTATGGCCCTCTAAGGATTCTAAGTTTAGCTTGCTTTTCAATTTAGTCACTAAAATACATTAATGGCCGAAAATCACAAAATAATCCTCCAAATTTTTCCAAAAATCACAAATTGGTCATTTATGCATAATTAAGCATAATTAAAAATCATTATAAAATCCAAATCATTTTCTTTTAAATTTTGAAACATATTTTTAATATTTCAAACCACCTTCCAAATTATTATTTTTCTTAATTAAAAATATCCTTATTTTATTTTTCCCGGAATTAATGAACCGGAGAACCCGATTCGTCCCGAATCGAATTCCCCTAACTAAGCCTAAACTAATAACACCCAAAACGGGATGTTACAGAGGAAGGAGGGAGAGAGAAGAGAGAAAAGGAAGAATATTCCGTTCAAATTTTAACCGAGTAAAAAGATAAAAATTTTAGATTAATCTGTATAATTTGTTCAAAAGCCCAGAATTAATTATTTGAGCTCAAAAAATTTGATTTAATAACATCTAGTTATCGTTTTGTTCGGATTAAAACAAGCATGTTTAAAAAGGCTTTATCGAGAATCTGTTCGAATTTTAATCGAGTAAAAAGTTGAAAATTTTAGATTAATCTGTATAATTTTGTTCAGAAGCCCATAATTAACTATTTCAACTCATAAAATTTGATTTAATAACATCTGGTTTTTGTTTTATTGGGATTAAAACGTGCATGTCTAAAAAGACTTTATAGAGAATCCGTTCGAATTTTAACCGAGTAAAAAGCTAAAAAATTTTAGATTAATCTGTATAATTTTATTCAAAAGCTCAAAATTAAATATTTGAACTCATAAAATTTCATTTAATAAAATCAGGTTTTCGTTTTGTTGAGATTAAAATGTGCATGTCTAAAAAGCCTTTATAGAGAATCCGTTCGAATTTTAACCGAGTAAAAAGCTAAAAATTTTAGATTAATCTGTATAATTTTGTTGAAAAGCCCATATTCAACTATTTGAACTCATAAAATTTGATTTAATAACATCTAATTTTCGTTTTATTGGGATTAAAACTTGCTTGTCTAAAATTGCTTTATAGAGAATCCATTCGAATTTTAACCGAGTAAAAAGTGAAAATTTTAGATTTATCTGTATAATTTTGTTTAAAATCCATCTACCATTTTGCACTGAAATAGAGCTTTAGAGGTCTCATACCTCTCTTGACGTGCTTGCTCCTCATATATTTCTTTGAGGTTTTGAATCATATCATATGCAACCATGTCCTCATGTTGCTTCTGAAGATCAAGATTCATGGTAGCAAGCATAAGACATCCGACATCTAACATGTCATCCATATGTTTCTTAAACTTGTCTTTGTCAGCACTAGAAGCATTAGTTGCCGGTTCATCTTGAACGGGTTCTTCAATGACATATTCCTTTCTTTCCTGTTTGAGAACAATTCTCAAATTACGGAACCAATCAAGGAAGTTTACGCCATTGAGTTTCTCCTTCTCAAGGAGTGATCGCAATGATATAGTATTGTTTGCCATTTAGATCTACAACAATGGAAATACATAATATGAATTTACCGATTTGAAATATTATAAATAGGACTTTGTTTATAAAATACTCTCACTATTTCGTTCAAAATTAAAAACCCCTCTCATTTTTAATTTCGGAAAAATTTGACGAAAATTTTTCTAGTGAGTGAGGATCCATAATTCACCAATTTCCTAAATCAGCTTTGACTTTTCTTTTAGGATAGAGGTTATTTAGGTAAGTAACCCTTTACTAATTACATCTCATGTAACTCCTCCATTTGGTGAACAACTCTTCTTCAGTCATCTCATGACTTAACCAAATACTTAGCCTTTAGGTTTCTAATCCTATTAGAACAACCTAACTAAGTTATTACTAATATTTCGACCGACGAATATCACTTGTTTATTCTTCGCGTTTAACCAAGATGGACTTATGTGTTAATGCTTTGGCAAAATCCACATAAGATCGATCAAGGCCTTAACAAGGGAAAATATTGGACGGCTAATTTTAACTTATATTAATTTGAGGGAAAACATTGAATATCTCATCGTTACCTTTTTTTTTAATTTGGCCCTTATTGATCTCATCAATATTTTTTTTTAACAAAGGGGTCAAGGAGCGAAGCACCCTTGCGGCCGTGGCAGGAAATTTTGAAAAATAGCGAGTATTTTTCTATTGAAAACATCACGATTTGATAAGATTTATCAACAAAATCATGTTTTCGGGATTTTTAAAATCCCTTAGATTTTTTCATATCAAATTTTATATCGCCGATATAGTAAAACAAATTACGCATCTCATATATATCGCAACGTCCAAGTATTTAACCCGATTACGGATCGTACAAGTGACTCTGATACCACTATTGGGACCGTCGACACACCCCATGGTGCAGCGGAACAAAATTACGACGATCTTTCCAGTGATCCATATACGTTTAATCCGAAATCGAGAGGAAGAGATACAATGACTTACATTGGGTTCCTTGATAAGCAGCAAAAACAGCAACTAGATTTGTGATAATCACGATTGTTCGACAATTCGAATCTTTAGCCTCCACGAATATCGTCTCGGCCTCTACTCAGTTCACCCGGTTAAGAGAGTAAATCTCGAAAAAACTATTTTTCGTGATTCTAGGGTTTGGAATTCGGAATTCTCTATCTTGGTTGCTAGACCAATTGATCCTTTATATAGGTGTAACCCTAGGTATAAGAGTTTGATTCTGATTTGGTTTATAGGAAATAATTACTTTAATTAAATTCCTTAAATATCAGAATCTATATTTAATTCGAATTTAAAAGGGATATAATTACTTTAATTATATTCTTTATTTAAAATTCGGGATTAAATATAATCTACTTATACTTATATATTTTTGCTCTGTTTCAACCATTTGGTGTGACCCTGTAGGCTCATTGTAACGTTAGTAATAATATTAGAACAATTCTAATATTAAAATAATGAGTGACATCTAGCAATATATCATTGTCATCTAAGTTACAATAGATCATGATTCGATGTATCATGTCCGTGACCAACTCTTTTAATGTATTATATCCTTTTGTCCTTTTATATCTTTAATAGGCACAAGTCTTGGAATAATCATACTTGTATAGCCTATTATTAGTGTTTCTTGATATCTAGAGTGGACTACTATTAATGAATAATTTGTGATATCTCATATCATCATATTCAAGCATGGCCATGCATTTTTAGTCTCACTCAATCAAGTGGCCTTTGATATATTTTCCTATTATGTAGGAAGGACAAATCCTATCTTGATTATTCACATCTCACTACATATATTGTAATATGTCCAATGTTAGTTTTTATAGTGTAACTAATTACGAAACACATTTAACTGCATCAAAACATAAAACAACATATGTTGAGATAGTAATAATCTCAAGTCTAAGGATTATACATACAGTTATCACTATGAGCAATATCGTGACCGTCACATAATAATCCAAAATATATGCTCATACTGGGTCAATCCAATATATTATTCTCTACTAATATATTCATGTATTAATTCTGACATCTCTATGTCAATGACAACTCATTGTCATCAATTTATCACATGTTAGTCTTAAGCGTATTATTATTGTCCATACCCATAATAATACTTGACTAAGGATCTTTAATAATAATACATATATTATTATATGGACTTTATTGTTTCTCAGTTTATGTGACACATATATCTGAAAACAACAATGGCAATGCCTTTATTCAATAAAATTGGTAAATGAAAGTATCCATACAATCATCATATGATTGGTCTTTGGGCATACTCTAACACCAAGAGTGGAGCGGATGCGGGTAACCAAATGCTGTACTGTGGAAAGATCTTGGTAAAGAGCGTTGTTAACTTTGTTGGCAATGGAAGCAGAATCTGTTTCAATAATCACATTAGTCCATCCGTTGGCAACAGCAAGTGGTAATCCTTCTAGAATAGCAAGAGCCTCGGTAGAGGCAGGATCCGGACAAATAAGAGGCATAGAGCAGCCACCGAGAACGGAGCCAGAAGAATCTTGAGCAATGACGCCTACAACAACCCCCCTTAAGACAGGGTCAAAAGCCCCATCCGTGTTAATTTTGACAAAACCTGGAGCCAGTTTCATCCATCTAGCTTGAGCGAGGGTGGGCTCAACTAGCCGAGAGCACTGGCGGGATGCATCATTAGTTGATGTATAATCGGTGAAAAGTTTCTGCGCATTAGCAACAGTTATCCAAACCGGTTGGAGGTGATTGTTATGAACAAAATCATTACGGCGGTTCCATAAATTTCATAAAACCGTAATAAGGAACGAGAATTGGTGCAAGGAGAGGAAACCAGCAATATCAGAAAGCCACTGATGGGGGGAAGTATAAACATTGGACAAAATTCGAGGGGGGAGTCCTACCAAAAGGAGCGCCTCCTTAGCACTAGGACAATCTCTCATAGCATGGAGGGAGGATACGGCCATGGTACAAATAAGGCAAGTCCCTGGGCCAAGATTGGCTTGAAGGATTTTCTGACCAGAGGGTAATGCATCATGACATAACCGCCAACCAAAGGAACGAACTTTGGGTAAAGTAGGTAATTTGGATAAAATTTTCCAAAGTTTAGAAGGTCTGTTAACAGGCCCTGGCTGCAACTGCAAAAATTGATAACCAGAACGAACTGTATAGATACCAGCATCATGTTGACCCCAAAGTGTGGTGTCTTTTATACCATTTATAATAGGAACATTAAGTATGGTATTAGCATCTTCATGAGAAAAATACTCTCTCACTTTTGGTTCATCCCAACGGGGTAAATTATCTACCACGAAAGCACCTACACGAAGAGGGACTTCGTCATTCACCTCATAATCACCGTAAAGGTGTACAGGCCGAGAACCACTCCACTTGTCAAAATGAATCTGAACATTACTGGAAATGCCAGGTCGTTTGAAAAAGCCATTGCGAAGCTTAGAGATAGCAATGCTAAGACCTTTCCAAGCAAAGGAGGAACTCCAGGTATAATCAGAATCAAGGACTGAGCCCGTTGGATAGTACTTGCATTTGTATACCTGACTATGAAGGTTATCAGGCTCACAAAGTAACCGCCAAATTTGTTTACCTAGCAATGCAATATTAAAGTGGTGAAGATCACGAAATCCTACACCTCCAGCAGCTTTCGGTAGACAGACAGTGTTCCAAGGAAGCAAGTGCCACCCTCGTTTGTCAGCTTTCCCAGACCACCAGTATCAACGTATCGCGGTGGTCATGTCATCAATAATATTGTGTGGTAGAAGGTAACAAGACATAACGTATAGAGGCATAGATTGTATAACAGATTTAATGAATATTTCTCTACCGCTAAAAGAAAGAAGATGTTTATCCCAAGTACTTAGACGAGCATTCATATTGTCCCTGATGAAGCCCAAGGCGGCAGTTTTATTCTTTCCGATAAGGAGAGGAACTCCTAGATAAATACCAGAATCATCCACTTCTCGCACATGGAGAATATCATTGATATCTGCCCGGAGCAAAGTGGAAGTTTTCCTTGAAAAAAAGATAGTAGATTTTTTAAAGTTCACAGCCTGTCCAGACGAGGTGGCGTAAGTATGGAAAGCATCCTTAAGGCGGTGAGCTTCTGTAGTTTTGCTTTTAATGAAAACGACACAGTCATCCGCAAAGAGAAGGTGGTTTACACGGGGCTCATTCCTGCTGGCACAAAGTCCAGGGAGGTGACCATTTCGTTGCTCAGCGTTGAGCAAAGCTGAAAGGCCTTGAGTACAGAAAAGAAACAGAAAAGGGTAGAGAGGGTCCCCTTGCCTTAGACCTCTATAGGGTTTGAAAGGGCGTGAAAGGGAGTCATTGATACGAACTTGAAAAGATACTGAGGAGACACACCTCATAATAAGGGAAACCCAAGTTGGATTGAAGCGTAGGTGAGACATAATTTGTTCAAGAAAAGGCCATTCAACACGGTCGAAGGTTTTTTCCATAACTAGCTTTAAGCTAGCACCTTTGGCCAAAGAAGTGGCATCAGTATTTAAAGTATGGATGAGCTCATGAGCAATAAGAATATTATCAGTAATATTTCGTCCATGAACGAAAGCAGCTTGATTGCCGATTTCCACTAATAAATAAGGGTATAATAGATTTTAGACGATTAACTAATACTTTTGAAACAACTTTATAAATTACTGTGCAAAGACTAATCGGTCAGAGATGTCGCATCGTAGTAGGGTCACTTATTTTGGGAATAAGAACAATGATGGAACAATTGACCTCTTCCATATTAACAAACCCTCTTAGAAGTCCGAGACAGAGATTGGTAAAATCCTGGCCAAGGATATTCCAAAACTTTCGGAAGAAACCGCTCGGAAAGCCATCGACTCCTGGGGCTTTCCTCGGGTCAATATCACGAAAGGTAGCAGAGACTTCATCTGCTGTGAAGTCCTTGTTGAGGTCATTGTTCATTGATTCAGTAACAATAGAAGGAATGTTATCCAAAATGGAAGACGTTATAGTAGGAGAGGAAGATGTAAAAAGCTTTTGAAAGTAATTAATAGCAGTAGACATAATGTCAACCGTGTTGGTTCGCCATATATTCTGGTGGTTAAAAAGTCCAGCAATGTGATTCTTTCGCCGACGGTTATTTGCCCTGGCATGGAAGAAAGAGGTGTTTTTGTCACCATATTCTAACCAGTGTGTCCGAGCTCGTTGAGCCCAATAAATTTCCTTCGCATTGAGAAAGCTATCAAGCTCACTTTTAGCAGAAACAAAGTTGTGAATTTCTGAATCTGAAAGCTGGCGTTTGAGACACATATTGATAAAGTCATTCAGCTAAGTGATGCGCTCATTAGATTTAATGCGCTTATTAATTTGCCATTTACCTAAGAATTGTCTAATATTTTGAAGCTTCTTAAGAGTCGAGCAAGTTTGGTCAGACCAAATATCTGTGATTCGGGATAGGACATCAGGGTTATCAGCCCAACAGTTCTCGTATTTGAAAGGGGTATTAATACGGTTAGGTCACAGAGTTTGTGAAGGGTTAGTATCCATTAAGATAGGGCAGTGGTCAGAACGCGCCTGGAAAAAAGATATAGCTTGGCAATTAGGAAAAGAAGTGAACCAAGCGGAGTTACCAAGGAATCGATCAATTCTTTCCAAAATGGTGCCGGTAGTACGACTTGTTCTAGTCCAAGTGAACCAACCAGATGTCGGTTGGCAGTCGAAAAGATCATTCTTATCAAGACAATCTCAAAAGTTATTAATTTGCGATCGTGCACGACGAGAACCACCTTATTTTTCATAATCATAAAGAATTTCATTAAAGTCCCCCCTAAAAGCCAGGGAAGGGTTGAGGTTGATTTAAGAGAGTCTATTAGTTGCCAAGTTTTATATTTGTTTGCAATTTCGGGGAAGCCATGTAAGCCGGAAAAATGGAAGCGTATTGATCCAAAAGAAATAATGACATCAATATGACGATCCGAGTAAGAAAGCAAATCAATTGAAGTGTTGGTATTCCAAATAATAGCAAGCCCTATACAAGAAGGCCTTGGATCAATAGCTATGCAACCATATATGCCAAGCCTATGCTTGATTTGTTCCATATTGTGTGTGTTCAATCTAGTCTCACAAAGAAAGAGACAATCGGTGTCATGCTTAGAAGTAGCACGTTGTAATGCATGAACTGCCTGGGTGTTGCCAAGACCCTGACAGTTCCAGCATAAGAGTTTCATTTTTCTCGGCGGGGTTGATCACAGTCAACCTCCGCCATAGAGTTTTTTGCGCTGCTCATCCCAGCTACATCAGTTCTAGCCTTAGCCGAAGGACGCGGCTACTTTTCAATAGACATAAGATTGTTAAAGAGAGAATGTTGGTAACTCATATAGAGAACACAAAGGTTAGATCGAAATCAAGATTAAAGAACCTAATATTAATAGTTGTCCGCGAAAGAGCGTCATCATGAAAGATGTTGGAGTATTCCCTTTGTAAGGGTGGTACATTCAGAGACCTTATATAAGATAGATAGTAGATAAAACAGCCAGCTATAGGAAGGTTAGTTTGGTGTATCTCATAACGGCAAACTGAAAAATCAAAAAGATGTTTAATAGAAAAACAGAAAGAGTAAACAAACAAAGCAGTAAGTGTATTATTATTCCATATCAAAAAGAACATCAAAACAAAAAACTTAAAGACAAAGCCTAAACGGCCACATGTTCCTGACAAAAGGAGAATGGATAGTAAAAGTCTGGTAGACCAAGAAGAAAAAACAAGAAAGATAAAGGCAGCATGCATGATAACAACATGTTGTAAAATAAGAATTGCCAGAGTGTTGCCAAGGCTCAGACAGTTCTAATATAAATCAATCATTTTGCTCAGCGGGGTTGATTAGTGTCAACCTCCGCCGTAGAGTTTTTTGCGCTGCTCATCCTAGCTTTCTTAATAGAAGTTATGCTAGCTCTTGGTCGCTTGACCCTAGTAGATTCATCTGAGGGAGGAGTTCTCTTAGCACCTCGACTTGAGGTTGGACGGACAGGACGCTTAGGCGTTGGCATAGAGTCGAGCCATTCAGCTGCCTCCTGGAAATCATGGTCATTGGCTAGGTCAGCCTCCAGCTCTTGGAGATCAGGATCGGAAAGACTCACCTCCCCCGTGATAGCGTTGGACTGTTGCCTAGTAGTAATTTTAGAGCTTTGATCAGGAAAAATCATTTGCAGCGGCTGCGTTGGATAGCGATGAGCAGTGAGTTTACTAGGGACTGTTGGGAGAAGTCTGGGACCCTTGGGAATATAAAGTGGAGGTTCATTACTTGGAGCAGACTCATGGCTGTTGGTCGGAAGGGATGTCACCGGGGCTTTGTTCCTCCCATTAGTGGTATTGTTGGTGTTGTTGGACGAAGGCATTCATGGAACATTGGTATCATTGGTGATATAACAGATACGCCCACGTTGATTGGGTTGTGGATCCTTCTTCTTAGGAAGGTACCGTAGCCAATTGCCAAAAGGAAGTTGCTCAGGTCGTGAATCGAGCGGGATTGAACAAAAGTCTAAGGAATGACCAAAACGGCCGCAGTAGTGGCAGATTGTAGAAAGACGTTCATATTGGAGTAGATAGAATCTTGTGGAGGGTCCTCCCTCAATAGCAACGCAACGCTGAATTGACTGAGTGACGTCTATCGTCAAACCAACCCGCAGGTAGTCAATCATATTGGAGTCAATTTTCCTCGTATCAATTTTTGTTACTGTCCCAATTATGGTCTTGAGGGATTTGCCAATATCATTAGCAAATTCCTCCGTAGTCAAAAAAATGTGTGGGATGTTGTAGATACGCACCCAAATATTCATCTTAGCGAAAGAATGTTCATCAGACGTGATAGAGGGATTATATGAAGTAAGAGCAAGCCACTCATCTTTGTATGTCCATGGCCCCCTAGACAGTATATCATCCTTGATTTTCTCATCCTTGAACCGGATGAGGAACAAATGAGGTTTCAAGATACACATAGATACAAGTTTGGCCGTAGTCTAGATACGAGTAAAAGCCTTGACAATCACCTGATCGTCAATCTCCTTTGAAGAAATAAGCTTCCCGAGAAGAGAGGATTGTGTTTCTTCTTTTGGTATACCCAAAGAAATAGTGGGTTGGAAGATGGTTGCCTACTCATCAGCGGTAAATTGAATATTACCAAGATGCTGGAGGAACGACTTAGAATCCATTGGAAAAAGTTTAAACGGAGCAAAGGAAAATTTGAGAGAGAACAAGAGATGATGGCGTATGGAAGGTGAGGTTGATGAGAAAATATGAAGGCGAAGGCCAATTTATATAAGAAAGAAAGAGTTAGAGGTATAACAGGATTACAGTTTAAAGAATTAGAAAAAAATAAAATATTATAGAATATGTGAGAAAAGATAGGCAAGGGTATCTTATCACTTAAGATATGAGAAAAGTTAGGAATTAGAAAACATATAGAAGTTTGGTTTGGAAGAGGAGTGTGAGAATAAAATATAAATACCTCTTTAAAAAGATTAGTTTTAATTGAAGAGTACTTAGAAATTAAATAAAATTTGGTGCAACTGGTGAAAGAGGCTATAAGAGAAACACTCAACTTGGTGATAGTCATATGATCAAAGAAAAGGTCTTGGTTTGAGAAGGCATAAATCCAAAGAAAAATGTAAAGATTTAAACTGAAAAAGATAATAGTGTAGAACCAAAATATGGTTAGCGAGAATAGGACACTATAAAAAGTGTTTGATAAATCCCTAAATAAGGGTGGTATATGAATAAAATTAGATCGAGAATCGACCCTAACGGACAACCAAAACAGGTTACTTACAAAGCGTGAGCCAACATGGCACCATCGAACAAGGCACGTACCATCGTGCCCAAGGACTGTAGACCGGTTTCTTCGACATATAGGCAATGAAAGAAACTGAAGAACCACAAAAAAGCTGATCTTACCCGAGAAAGAAGAAGGTATGGCAACGATGAAACAAAACAAAGAGACCATAGCAGAAAGACGAAAAGTATAATAATAGAAAACCCTAAAAGAGTCGATAATATGTCCAGCAGCAAAAAGAGAGAGGACGAAAGGACATTCGCGTATGACCGAACCTCCTCGAGCCGGCCTATCCCAGCGAGCAGCAAACTAAACCGACCCCAAGGCCGAGATCAAAGATAAAGAAAGATTCTCATACAGGTAGAGGGTTCCTTACGAGCAAAGCTTGTTGGTTTCGTTAAAAAGATCAACCCTGGCAGGTTTGTCCCCATCGCATAAAATGAAAACCGATAGCTCATCGGAACGATGGAGGCACAGAGCGTTGCCAAAAACCGACCCAAAGAATAAATAAAGAACAAAACAAAACAAAGTAGAATTCAGGGAGAACTCAAAAGGAGGAGTTTGAATGAAGTGGGTAACCTGAAAACAGATCGGATAAGAGTTATGAAGTTCCGTAGGATCAGATCAACAAGCGAAACACAACAAAACTATGTGGAGCCGATAACACAAGGATAAACGACGATAAATGTAAAGAAAACACCATTGAAGGTGTTGGAGAAAGCCCTAAACCAGGGTGGTATAACGTAGAGGATAACAAACCGATAAAGTCCTCGTGGAAGGAGGACGACTATCGGGTGAAAAAGAAAATACTCCGAGGTTAAAATAAAAGGTACAGTCCATAGCTCCAAAGTATGCAACAGGGAGACATAAAGCTCGACGAACACAGGTATAAGCAAATGAAAAAAAGAAAAAAACGAAGAAGAAGGAACAAAAAGAAGAAACGCTGAGGTCGATTTACACCCAACAGCGATGGGAAGGTGGAGACGTAAGCGAACCAATCGCCATGGAAACAAGATCTGCATTGTTGTGGAGGCCTGCCCTCCTCGATCCGTAAATATGGTAAGTACGATGGACTCCAGGCCTCCTCTCTCAAAGAGGTGTCTAGTAAAAGCAAAAACGTTGGTGAGGCAGGGAGGAGAAAATACTAAAATAGTGAAGAAAAACCGTGATCTCCGTCCAGCAGCAAGAGAAAAACCTGCAAAGAAGAACAGACAAAAAGAAAGAAACAAGAAAAAGAAAAGAACTCCCTGGAAACCTCAAACGGCAGACAAGAACCGCCATAGAAAAGATAACCGAGAAAGCCGGAGAACAGAACCACCACTGCACCGGAGAAAAGAGACGGCAAAACCAAAAAAATGAGGGTCAAAACTGAGAAGAAGATGGGGGAAGGACGGTGGAGAACAAAGAGCAGAGCGACAGCGGAATGATAAGAAAAGAAAAGCTACGAGGGGTAAGGGAGAGAGAATTGAGAGAGGACGCCATAATTCATAATCAATCCGTTCGAATTTTAACCGAGTAAAAAGCTGAAAATTTTAGATTGATCTTTATAATTTTGTTCAAAAGCCCATATTCAACTATTTGAACTCATAAAATTTGATTTAATAGCATCTAATTTTCGATTTATGGGACTAATACTTGTTTGTGTAAAATTGTTTTATAGAGACTCCGTTCGAATTTTAACCGAGTAAAAAGTTGAAAATTTTAGATTTATCTGTATAATTTTGTTCAAAATCCCATAATTAACTATTTGAACTCATAAAATTTGATTTAATAACATCTGGTTTTTGTTTTGTTCGGATTAAAACATCCACGTCTAAAAAGGCTTTATAGAGAATCCGTTCAAATTTTAACCGAGTAAAAAGCTAAAAATTTTAGATTAATCTGTATAATTTTGTTCAAAAGCCCATAATTAATTATTTCAAATCGTAAAATTTGATTTAATAACATCTGATCTTGGTTTCGTTGGGATTAAAATGTGCATGTCTAAAAAGGCTTTATAGAGAATCCGTTTGAATTTTTTTTGAGAGAAAAGGGCCTCATTAAAAAACCCCTATAGCCAACCGCCCGGAGGCAGGAAGGCCCCTATGGGGAAAAGAGTACCCAGGATCTTATTGAGAAGGGGAGGAGAACCTCTCCGAGTTTACAGAAGCCCGAATAAAATCGGGAAAGTCACAAGAGAAAAAGCAAGAAGAAAAGGAACGCAAAGCCCTAGTAGCTAACACATGGGCTACAACATTAGCCTCTCTGGTACATAACAAATCTTACAGTCAGGAAAAGTACCAAGAGTGGAACGGATACGAGATACCAAAGGTTGCACCGAGGAACGGTCCTGGTAAAAGGGGTCGTTGACCTTATTAGCAATGGAAGCGGAGTCAGTCTCAAAGACAACACGGGTCCAGCCATTAGAAAGGGCAAGCTTCAGACCTTCCAAGAGGACAAGAGCTTCAGCAGAGGCAGGATCCGGACAGAGGAGAGGCAAAGAACAGCCGCCAAGGACAATGCCAGAGGAATCCCTAACAATGACGCCAGCTGCTGCTCCTTTTAACACGGGGTCGAACGCACCATCCGTGTTAATCTTGACGTAACCAGAGTCTGGTTTCGTCCATCTAGCAAGAGCAAGAGTGGGCTCAGCTAGCCGAGAATGTAGACGGGAGGCACTGTTAGCTGAGGCGTAATCATGTAAAAGGCTTAGAGCATTAGAAACGGTTAACCAAACCGGTTGAAGATGGTTATTATGGACAAAGTCATTGCGACGGTTCCAGAGATTCCATAAGATCGTAAGAAATAAAGAAAATTGCTGAAGAGAAAGAAAGCCACTGATGAGGGGAGGTATAAACAGGAGAAAGAAGTCGAGAAGGGAGTCCTGCCAGCTGGAACGCCTCCCTAGTGCAAGGGCAGTCCCGCATAGCATGGATGGTGGTTTCAATGGCCAAATTGCATATAGGGTAAAGCCCCGAACCTAGATTGGCCTGAAGGATTTTGTGACCAGACAAGAGTGCATTGTGGCACAACCGCCAAGCAAAAGAATGTACCTTGGGGAGGGTGGGTAGTTTGGAAAGAACTTTCCAAAGCTTAGAGGGCCTGTTAACTGGACCTGGCTGAAGCTTCAAAAATTGATAGCCCGAACGTACAAAATAGATACCAGAATCATGGTTACCCCAGAGGGTGGAATCCTGTGTATCATTAATAATCGGAATATTAAGGATAGTATTAGCATCCTCATGTGTAAAGTAATCCCGAACTTTGGATGCATCCCATCGGGGTAAGTTAGGTATCATAAAAGTGCCAGCGCGCAAAGGCACTTCATCATTGATCTCATAAACACCATAAAGGCGCAAAGGTTGAGAGCCACCCCAATTGTCAAAGTGGATCTGGATAGTACTATTCATGCCTGGACGTATAAAAAAACCATCACGAAGTTTAGAAATAGCTACACTAAGTCCTTTCCAAGCAAAGGAGGAATTCCGTGAAGAAACAGAGTCTAGTATAATTTTTTTTAAAAGCTTAAAATTAAATATTTGAACTCATAAAATTTAATTCAATAAAATCTTGTTTTCGTTTTGTTGGGATTAAAATGTGCATGTCTAAAAAGGCTTTGTAGAGAATTCGTTCGAATTTTAACCGAGTAAAAAGCTAAAAATTTTAGATTTATCTGTATAATTTTGTTCAAAATCCCATAATTAAATATTTGAACTCGTAAAATTTATTTAATAACATATGTTTTTTATTTTGTTCGGATTAAAACGTCAACGTCTAAAAAGGCTTTATAGAGAATCCGTTCAAATTTTAACCGAGTAAAAAGCTAAAAATTTTAGATTAATCTGTATAGTTTTGTTCAAAAGCCCAAAATTAATTATTTGAACTTAAAAAATTTTATTTAATAACATCTAGTTATCGTTTTGTTCGGATTAAAACGTGCATGTCTAAAAAGGCTTTATAGAGAATCTGTTCGAATTTTAACCGAGTAAAAAGATGAAACTATTAGATTAATTTGTATAATTTTGTTCAAAAGACCATAATTAATTATTTGAACTCAAAAAATTTGATTTAATAACATCTACTTATCGTTTTATTCGGTTTAATACGTGCATGTCTAAAAAGGCTTTATAGAGAATTCGTTCGAATTTTAACCGAGTAAAATGCTGAAAATTTTAGATCTATCTGTATAATTTTGCTCAAAATCTCATAATTAACTATTTGAACTCATAAAATTTCATTTAATAACATCTGATTTTTGTTTTGTTCACATTAAAATGTCCACGTCTAAAAAGGCTTTATAGAGAATCCGTTCAAATTTTAACCGAGTAAAAAGCTGAAAATTTTTGATTAATCTGTATAATTTTGTTCAAAAGCCCATTATTAATTATTTGAACTCAAAAAATTTGATTTAATAACATCTAGTTATCATTTTGTTCGGATTAAAACTTGCATGTCTAAAAAGGCTTTATAGAGAATACGTTCAAATTTTAACTGAGTAAAATGTTGAACATTTTAGATTAATATGTATAATTTTGTTCAAAAGACCATAATTAACTATTTGAACTCGTAATATTTGATTTAATAACATCTAGTTTTCGTTTTGTTGGGATTAAAACCTTCATGTCTAAAAAGTCTTCATAGAGAATCCGTTCGAATTTTAACCGAGTAAAAAGCTGAAAATTTTAGATTAATCTGTATAATTTTATTCAAAAGCTCAAAATTAAATATTTGAACTCATAAAATTTCATTTAAAAAGATCTGGTTTTCGTTTTGTTGGAATTAAAATGTGCATGTCTAAAAAGGCTTTGTAAAGAATCCGTTCAAATTTTAACCGAGTAAAACGGTAAAAATTTTAGATTAATCTGTATAATTTTGTTCAAAAGCCCATATTCAACTAATTGAACTCATAAAATTCAATTTAATAATATTCGGTTTTTGTTTTGTTCGGATTAAAACTTGCTTGCCTAAAATTGCTTTATAGAGAATCCGTTCGAATTTTAACCGACTAAAAAGCTAAAAATTTTAGATTTATCTGTATAATTTTGTTCAAAATCCCATAATTAACTATTTGAACTCATAAAATTTGATTTAATAACATAGGTTGTTGTTTTTTGGGATTAAAACGTGCATGTCTAAATGAGATTTATAGAGAATCTGTTTGAATTTTAACTGAGTAAAAAGTTGAAAATTTTAGATTAATCTGTATAATTTTGTTCAAAAGCTCAAAATTAAATATTTGAACTCATAAAATTTAATTTAATAAATTCTTGTTTTCGTTTTGTTGGGATTAAAATGTGTATGTCTAAAAAGGCTTTGTAGAGAATTTGTTCGAATTTTAACCGAGTAAAAAGCAAAAAATTTTAGATTAATCTGTTTAATTTTGTTTAAAAGACCATATTCAACTATTTGAACTCATAAAATTTGATTTAATAGCATCTGGTTTTCGTTTTGGTGGGATTAAAACTTACATGTCTAAAATTACTTTCTAGAGAATCCGTTCGAATTATAACCGAGTAAAAAGCTGAAAATTTTAGCTCTATCTGTATAATTTTGTTGAAAATCCCATAATTAATTATTTGAACTCATAAAATTTTATTTAATAACATTTGGATTTTGTTTTGTTCGGATTAAAACGTGCATGTCTAAAAAGGCTTTAAAGAGAATCCGTTCGAATTTTAACCGAGTAAAAAGTTGAAAATTTTAGATTGAACTGTATAATTTTGTTCAAAAGCCCATAATTAACTATTTGAACTCGTAAATTTTATTTAATAACATCTAATTTTCGTTTTGTTGGGACTAAAACTTGCTTGTCTAAAATTGCTTTATAGAGAATCCGTTCGAATTTTAACCGAGTAAAAAGCTAAAAATTTTAGATGTATCTGTATAATTTTGTTGAAAATCCCATAATTAACTATTTGAACTCATAAAATTTTATTTAATAACATCTGGTTTTTGTTTTGTTCGGATTAAAACGTCAACGTCTAAAAAGGCTTTATAGAGAATCTGTTCAAATTTTAAACGAGTAAAAACCTGAAAATTTTAGATTAATCTGTATAATTTTGTTCAAAAGCCCATAATTAATTATTTGAACTCAAAAAATTTGATTTAATAACATCTAGTTATCGTTTTGTTTGGATTAAAACGTGCATGTCTAAAAAGGCTTTATAGAGAATCTGTTCGAATTTTAATCGAGTAAAAAGTTGAAAATTTTAGATTAATCTGTATAATTTTGTTCAAAAGCCCATATTCAACTATTTGAACTCATAAAATTCGATTTAATAACATCCGGTTTTCGTTTTGTTGGGATTAAAACTTGCTTGTCTAAAATTGCATTATAGAGAATCCGTTCGAATTTTAACCGAGTAAAAAGCTGAAAATTTTAGATTTATTTGTATAATTTTGTTCAAAATACCATAATTAACTATTTGCACTCATAAAATTTTATTTAATAACATTTGGTTTATGTTTTGTTCGGATTAAAACGTGCATGTCTAAAAAGGCTTTAAAGAGAATCCGTTCGAATTTTAACCAAGTAAAAAGTTGAAAATTTTAGATTGATCTGTATAATTTTGTTCAAAAGCCCATAATTAACTATTTGAACTCGTAAAATTTGATTTAATAACATCTAATTTTCGTTTTGTTGGGACTTAAACTTGCTTGTCTAAAATTACTTTATAGAGAATCCGTTCGAATTTTAACCGAGTAAAAAGCTAAAAATTTTAGATTTATTTGTATATTTTGTTCAAAATATAATAATTAACTATTTGAACTCATAAAATTTCATTTAATAACATCTGTTTTTTGTTTTATTCGGATTAAAACGTCCACATCTAAAAAGGCTTTATAGAGAACCCGTTCAAATTTTAACTGAGTAAAAAGCTGAAAATTTTAGATTGATCTGAATAATTTTGTTCAAAAGCCCATAATTAACTATTTGAACTCGTAAAATTTGATTTAATAACCTCTAACTTTCGTTTTGTTGGGACTAAAACTTGCTTGTCTAAAATTGCTTTATAGAGAATCTGTTCGAATTTTAACCGAGTAAAAAGCTAAAAATTTTAGATTAATCTATATAATTTTGTTCAAAAGCCCATAATTAACTATTTGAACTCGTAAAATTTGATTTAAGAACATATGATTTTTGTTTTGTTGGGATTAAAACTTGCATGTCTAAAAAGACTTTATAGAGAATCCGTTCGAATTTTAACCGAGTAAAAAGTTGAAAATTTTATACTAATCTGCATAATTTGGTTTAAAAGCCCATAATTAACTATTTGAACTCGTAAAATTTGATTTAATAACATCTAATTTTCGTTTTGTTGGGACCAAAACATGCTTGTCTAAAATTGCTTTATAGCGAATCCGTTCGAATTTTAACCGAGTAAAAAGCTAAAAATTTTAGATTTATTTGTATAATTTTGTTCAAAATCCAATAATTAACTATTTGAACTCATAAAATTTCATTTAATAACATCTGGTTTTTGTTTTGTTCGGATTAAAACGTGCATGTCTAAAAAGACTTTATAGAGAATCCGTTCGAATTTTAACCGAGTAAAAAGCTGAAAATTTTAGCTCTATCTGTATAATTTTGTTGAAAATCCCATAATTAACTATTTGAACTCATAAAATTTTATTTAATAACATTTGGATTTTGTTTTGTTCGGATTAAAACGTGCATGTCTAAAAAGGCTTTAAAGAGAATCCGTTCGAATTTTAACCGAGTAAAAAGTTGAAAATTTTAGATTAATCTGTATAATTTTGTTCAAAAGCCCATAATTAACTATTTGAACTCGTAAATTTTATTTAATAACATCTAATTTTCGTTTTGTTGGGACTAAAACTTGCTTGTCTAAAATTGCTTTATAGAGAATCCGTTCGAATTTTAACCGAGTAAAAAGCCGAAAATTTTAGCTCTATCTGTATAATTTTGTTGAAAATCCCATAATTAATTATTTGAACTCATAAAATTTTATTTAATAACATTTGGATTTTGTTTTGTTCGGATTAAAACGTGCATGTCTAAAAAGGCTTTAAAGAGAATCCGTTCGAATTTTAACCGAGTAAAAAGTTGAAAATTTTAGATTGAACTGTATAATTTTGTTCAAAAGCCCATAATTAACTATTTGAACTCGTAAATTTTATTTAATAACATCTAATTTTCGTTTTGTTGGGACTAAAACTTGCTTGTCTAAAATTACTTTATAGAGAATCCGTTCGAATTTTAACCGAGTAAAAAGCCGAAAATTTTAGATCTATTTGTATAATTTTGTTGAAAATCCCATAATTAACTATTTGAACTCATAAAATTTTATTTAATAACATTTGGATTTTGTTTTGTTCGGATTAAAACGTGCATGTCTAAAAAGGCTTTAAAGAGAATCCGTTCGAATTTTAACCGAGTAAAAAGTTGAAAATTTTAGATTGAACTGTATAATTTTGTTCAAAAGCCCATAATTAACTATTTGAACTCGTAAATTTTATTTAATAACATCTAATTTTCGTTTTGTTGGGACTAAAACTTGCTTGTCTAAAATTGCTTTATAGAGAATCCGTTCGAATTTTAACCGAGTAAAAAGCTAAAAATTTTAGATTAATCTATATAATTTTGTTCAAAAGCCCATAATTAACTATTTGAACTCGTAAAATTTGATTTAAGAACATATGATTTTTGTTTTGTTGGGATTCAAACTTGCATGTCTAAAAAGACTTTATAGAGAATCCGTTCGAATTTTAACCGAGTAAAAAGTTGAAAATTTTATACTAATCTGCATAATTTGGTTTAAAAGCCCATAATTAACTATTTGAACTCGTAAAATTTGATTTAATAACATCTAATTTTCGTTTTGTTGGGACCAAAACATGCTTGTCTAAAATTGCTTTATAGCGAATCCGTTCGAATTTTAACCGAGTAAAAAGCTAAAAATTTTAGATTTATTTGTATAATTTTGTTCAAAATCCAATAATTAACTATTTGAACTCATAAAATTTCATTTAATAACATCTGTTTTTTGTTTTGTTCGGATTAAAACGTGCATGTCTAAAAAGACTTTATAGAGAATCCGTTCGAATTTTAACCGAGTAAAAAGCTAAAAATTTTAGATTTATTTGTATATTTTGTTCAAAATATAATAATTAACTATTTGAACTCATAAAATTTCATTTAATAACATCTGTTTTTTGTTTTATTCGGATTAAAACGTCCACATCTAAAAAGGCTTTATAGAGAACCCGTTCAAATTTTAACTGAGTAAAAAGCTGAAAATTTTAGATTGATCTGAATAATTTTGTTCAAAAGCCCATAATTAACTATTTGAACTCGTAAAATTTGATTTAATAACCTCTAACTTTCGTTTTGTTGGGACTAAAACTTGCTTGTCTAAAATTGCTTTATAGAGAATCTGTTCGAATTTTAACCGAGTAAAAAGCTAAAAATTTTAGATTAATCTATATAATTTTGTTCAAAAGCCCATAATTAACTATTTGAACTCGTAAAATTTGATTTAAGAACATATGATTTTTGTTTTGTTGGGATTCAAACTTGCATGTCTAAAAAGACTTTATAGAGAATCCGTTCGAATTTTAACCGAGTAAAAAGTTGAAAATTTTATACTAATCTGCATAATTTGGTTTAAAAGCCCATAATTAACTATTTGAACTCGTAAAATTTGATTTAATAACATCTAATTTTCGTTTTGTTGGGACCAAAACATGCTTGTCTAAAATTGCTTTATAGCGAATCCGTTCGAATTTTAACCGAGTAAAAAGCTAAAAATTTTAGATTTATTTGTATAATTTTGTTCAAAATCCAATAATTAACTATTTGAACTCATAAAATTTCATTTAATAACATCTGGTTTTTGTTTTGTTCGGATTAAAACGTGCATGTCTAAAAAGACTTTATAGAGAATCCGTTCGAATTTTAACCGAGTAAAAAGCTGAAAATTTTAGCTCTATCTGTATAATTTTGTTGAAAATCCCATAATTAACTATTTGAACTCATAAAATTTTATTTAATAACATTTGGATTTTGTTTTGTTCGGATTAAAACGTGCATGTCTAAAAAGGCTTTAAAGAGAATCCGTTCGAATTTTAACCGAGTAAAAAGTTGAAAATTTTAGATTAATCTGTATAATTTTGTTCAAAAGCCCATAATTAACTATTTTAACTCGTAAAATTTTATTTAATAACATCTGAGTTTCGTTTTGTTGGGATTAAAATGTGCATGTCTAAAAAGACTTTATAGAGAATCAGTTCGAATTTTAACCGAGTAAAAAGCTAAAAATTTTAGATTAATCTGTATAATTTTGTTCAAAATCCAATAATTAACTATTTGAACTCATAAAATTTCATTTAAATACATCGGGTTTTGGTTTTATTGGGATTAAAGTGTGTATGTCTAAAAAAGCTTTAAAGAGAATCCGTTCGAATTTTAACCGTGTAAAAAGTTGAAAATTTTAGATTGAACTGTATAATTTTGTTCAAAAGCCCATAATTAACTATTTGAACTCGTAAATTTTATTTAATAACATCTAATTTTCGTTTTGTTGGGACTAAAACTTGCTTGTCTAAAATTGCTTTATAGAGAATCCGTTCGAATTTTAACCGAGTAAAAAGCCGAAAATTTTAGATCTATCTGTATAATTTTGTTGAAAATCCCATAATTAACTATTTGAACTCATAAAATTTTATTTAATAACATTTGGATTTTGTTTTGTTCGGATTAAAACGTGCATGTCTAAAAAGGCTTCAAAGAGAATCCGTTCGAATTTTAACCGAGTAAAAAGTTGAAAATTTTAGATTGAACTGTATAATTTTGTTCAAAAGCCCATAATTAACTATTTGAACTCGTAAATTTTATTTAATAACATCTAATTTTCGTTTTGTTGGGACTAAAACTTGCTTGTCTAAAATTGCTTTATAGAGAATCCGTTCGAATTTTAACCGAGTAAAAAGCTAAAAATTTTAGATTAATCTATATAATTTTGTTCAAAAGCCCATAATTAACTATTTGAACTCGTAAAATTTGATTTAAGAACATATGATTTTTGTTTTGTTGGGATTAGAACTTGCATGTCAAAAAGACTTTATAGAGAATCCGTTCGAATTTTAACCGAGTAAAAAGTTGAAAATTTTATACTAATCTGCATAATTTGGTTTAAAAGCCCATAATTAACTATTTGAACTCGTAAAATTTGATTTAATAACATCTAATTTTCGTTTTGTTGGGACCAAAACATGCTTGTCTAAAATTGCTTTATAGCGAATCCGTTCGAATTTTAACCGAGTAAAAAGCTAAAAATTTTAGATTTATTTGTATAATTTTGTTCAAAATCCAATAATTAACTATTTGAACTCATAAAATTTCATTTAATAACATCTGGTTTTTGTTTTGTTTGGATTAAAACGTGCATGTCTAAAAAGACTTTGTAGAGAATCCGTTCGAATTTTAACCGAGTAAAAAGCTAAAAATTTTAGATTAATCTGTATAATTTTGTTCAAAAGATCAAAACTAAATATTTGAACTCAAAAAATTTTATTTAATAACATCTAGTAATCGTTTTGTTCGGATTAAAACGTGCATGTCTAAAAAGGCTTTATAGAGAATCCGTTCAAATTTTAACCGAGTAAAAAGTTGAAAATTTTAGATTAATCTGTATAATTTTGTTCAAAAGCCCATAATTAACTATTTTAACTCGTAAAATTTTATTTAATAACATCTGAGTTTCGTTTTGTTGGGATTAAAATGTGCATGTCTAAAAAGACTTTATAGAGAATCAGTTCGAATTTTAACCGAGTAAAAAGCTAAAAATTTTAGATTAATCTGTATAATTTTGTTCAAAATCCAATAATTAACTATTTGAACTCATAAAATTTCATTTAAATACATCGGGTTTTGGTTTTATTGGGATTAAAGTGTGTATGTCTAAAAAAGCTTTAAAGAGAATCCGTTCGAATTTTAACCGTGTAAAAAGTTGAAAATTTTAGATTGAACTGTATAATTTTGTTCAAAAGCCCATAATTAACTATTTGAACTCGTAAATTTTATTTAATAACATCTAATTTTCGTTTTGTTGGGACTAAAACTTGCTTGTCTAAAATTGCTTTATAGAGAATCCGTTCGAATTTTAACCGAGTAAAAAGCCGAAAATTTTAGATCTATCTGTATAATTTTGTTGAAAATCCCATAATTAACTATTTGAACTCATAAAATTTTATTTAATAACATTTGGATTTTGTTTTGTTCGGATTAAAACGTGCATGTCTAAAAAGGCTTCAAAGAGAATCCGTTCGAATTTTAACCGAGTAAAAAGTTGAAAATTTTAGATTGAACTGTATAATTTTGTTCAAAAGCCCATAATTAACTATTTGAACTCGTAAATTTTATTTAATAACATCTAATTTTCGTTTTGTTGGGACTAAAACTTGCTTGTCTAAAATTGCTTTATAGAGAATCCGTTCGAATTTTAACCGAGTAAAAAGCTAAAAATTTTAGATTAATCTATATAATTTTGTTCAAAATCCCATAATTAACTATTTGAACTCGTAAAATTTGATTTAAGAACATATGATTTTTGTTTTGTTGGGATTAAAACTTGCATGTCAAAAAGACTTTATAGAGAATCCGTTCGAATTTTAACCGAGTAAAAAGTTGAAAATTTTATACTAATCTGCATAATTTGGTTTAAAAGCCCATAATTAACTATTTGAACTCGTAAAATTTGATTTAATAACATCTAATTTTCGTTTTGTTGGGACCAAAACATGCTTGTCTAAAATTGCTTTATAGCGAATCCGTTCGAATTTTAACCGAGTAAAAAGCTAAAAATTTTAGATTTATTTGTATAATTTTGTTCAAAATCCAATAATTAACTATTTGAACTCATAAAATTTCATTTAATAACATCTGGTTTTTGTTTTGTTTGGATTAAAACGTGCATGTCTAAAAAGACTTTGTAGAGAATCCGTTCGAATTTTAACCGAGTAAAAAGCTAAAAATTTTAGATTAATCTGTATAATTTTGTTCAAAAGATCAAAACTAAATATTTGAACTCAAAAAATTTTATTTAATAACATCTAGTAATCGTTTTGTTCGGATTAAAACGTGCATGTCTAAAAAGGCTTTATAGAGAATCCGTTCAAATTTTAACCGAGTAAAAAGTTGAAAATTTTAGATTAATCTGTATAATTTTGTTCAAAAGCCCATAATTAACTATTTTAACTCGTAAAATTTTATTTAATAACATCTGAGTTTCGTTTTGTTGGGATTAAAATGTGCATGTCTAAAAAGACTTTATAGAGAATCAGTTCGAATTTTAACCGAGTAAAAAGCTAAAAATTTTAGTTTAATCTGTATAATTTTGTTCAAAATCCAATAATTAACTATTTGAACTCATAAAATTTCATTTAAATACATCGGGTTTTCGTTTTATTTGGATTAAAGTGTGTATGTCTAAAAAGGATTTGTAGAGAATCCGTTCGAATTTTAACCTAGTAAAATGCTAAAATTTTTAGATTAATCTGTATAATTTTGTTTAAAAGACCATATTCGCCTATTTGAACTCATAAAATTTGATTTAATAGCATCTGGTTTTCGTTTTGGTGGGATTAAAACTTGCATGTCTAAAATTATTTTATAGTGAATCCGTTCGAATTTTAATCGAGTAAAAAGCCGAAAATTTTAGATCTATCTGTATAATTTTGTTGAAAATCCCATAATTAACTATTTGAACTCATAAAATTTTATTTAATAACATTTGGATTTTGTTTTGTTCGGATTAAACGTGCATGTCTAAAAAGGCTTTAAAGAGAATCCGTTCGAATTTTAACCGAGTAAAAAGTTGAAAATTTTAGATTGAACTGTATAATTTTGTTCAAAAGCCCATAATTAACTATTTAAACTCGTATATTTTATTTAATAACATCTAATTTTCGATTTGTTGGGACTAAAACTTGCTTGTCTAAAATTGCTTTATCGAGAATCCGTTCGAATTTTAACCGAGTAAAAAGCTGAAAATTTTAGATTTATTTGTATATTTTGTTCAAAATCCAATAATTAACTATTTGAACTCATAAAATTTCATTTAATAACCTCTGGTTTTTGTTTTATTCGGATTAAAACATGCATGTCTAAAAAGGCTTTAAAGAGAATCCGTTCGAATTTTAACCGAGTAAAAAGTTGAAAATTTTAGAATGAACTGTATAATTTTGTTCAAAAGCCCATAATTAACTATTTGAACTCGTAAATTTTATTTAATAACATCTAATTTTCGTTTTGTTGGGACTAAAACTTGCTTGTCTAAAATTGCTTTATAGAGAATCCGTTCGAATTTTAACCGAGTAAAAAGCTGAAAATTTTAGATGTATCTGTATAATTTTGTTGAAAATCCCATAATTAACTATTTGAACTCATAAAATTTTATTTAATAACATCTAGTTTTTGTTTTGTTCGGATTAAAACGTCCACGTCTAAAAAGGCTTTATTGAGAATCCGTTCAAATTTTAAACGAGTAAAAAACTAAAAATTTTAGATTAATCTGTATAATTTTGTTCAAAAGCTCAAAATTAACTATTTGAACTCAAAATATTTCATTTAATAAAATCTTATTTTCGTTTTGGTTGGATTCAAATGTGCAAGTCTAAAAAGGCTTTGTAGAGAATTTGTTCGAATTTTAAGCGAGTAAAAATCTAAAAATTTTAGATTAATCTGTATAATTTTGTTTAAAAGACCATATTCAACTATTTGAAGTCCTAAAATTTGATTTAATAACATTTAGTTTTCGTTTTGGTGGGATTAAAACTTGCATCTCTAAAATTGCTTTATAGAGAATCCGTTCGAATTTTAACCGAGTAAAAAGCTGAAAATTTTAGATCTATCTGTATAATTTTGTTAAAAATCCTATAATTAACTATTTGAACTCATAAAATTTTATTTAATAACATCTGGTTTTTGTTTTGTTCGGATTAAAACGTGCATGTCTAAAAAGGCTTTATAAAGAATCCTTTCAAATTTTAACCAAGTAAAAAGCTGAAAATTTTAGATTAATCTGTATAATTTTGTTCAAAAGCCCATAATTAATTATTTGAACTCAAAAAATTTGATTTAATAACATCTATTTATCGTTTTGTTCGGATTAAAACGTGCATGTCTAAAAAGTCTTTATAGAGAATATGTTCGAATTTTAACCGAGTGAAAAGTTGAAAATTTTAGATTAATCTGCATAATTTTGTTCAAAAGCCCATAATTAACAATTTGAACTCGTAAAATTTGATTTAATAACATCTAGCTTTCGTTTTGTTGGGACTAAAACTTGCATGTCTAAAATTGCTTTATAGAGAATCCGTTCGAATTTTAACCGAGTAAAAAGCTAAAAATTTTAGATTTATTTGTATAATTTTGTTCCAAATCTCATAATTAACTATTTGAACTCATAAAATTTGATTTAATAACATCTGATTTAATAAAACGTGTATGTCTAAAAAGGCTTTATAGAAAATCCGTTCGAATTTTAACCAAGTAAAAACTGAAAATTTTAGATTAATCAGTATAATTTTGTTCCAAATCTCATAATTAACTATTTGAACTTATAAAATTTGATTTAATAATATCTGGTTTTGTTTTGTTCGGGTTAAAACGTCCACGACTGAAAAGGCTTTATAGAGAACCCGTTCAAATTTTAACCGAGTAAAAACCTGAAAATTTTAGATTAATCTGTATAATTTTGTTCAAAAGCCCATAATTAATTATTTGAACTCAAAAAATTTGATTTAATAACATCTAGTTATCGTTTTGTTCGGATTAAAACGTGCATGTCTAAAAAGGATTATAGAGAATCCGTTCGAATTTTAACCGAGTAAAAAGTTGAAAATTTTATATTAATCTGCATAATTTGGTTCAAAAGCCCATAATTAACTATTTGAACTCGTAAAATTTGATTTAATAATATCTAATTTTCGTTTTGTTGGGACTAAAACATGCTTGTCAAAAATTGCTTTATAGTAAAAAGCTGAAAATTTTAGATTTATTTATATAATTTTGTTCAAAATCCAATAATTAACTATTTGAACTCATAAAATTTCATTTAATAACATCTGGTTTTTGTTTTGTTCGGATTAAAACGTGCATGTCTAAAAAGACTTTATAGAGAATCCGTTCGAATTTTAACCGAGTAAAAAGCTGAAAATTTAAGATTAATCTGTGTAATTTTGTTCAAAAGCTCAAAATTAAATATTTGAACTCAAAAAATTTTATTTAATAACATCTGGTTTTTGTTTTGTTCGGATTAAAACGTGCATATCTAAAAAGGCTTTATAGAGAATCCGTTCGAATTTTAACCGAGTAAAAAGTTGAAAATTTTAGATTAATCTGTATAATTTTGTTCAAAAGCCCATAATTAACTATTTGAACTCGTAAAATTTGATTTAATAACATCTGATTTTCGTTTTGTTGGGATTAAAATGTGCATGTCTAAAAAGACTTTATAGAGAATCAGTTCGAATTATGACCGAGTAAAAAGCTGAAAATTTTAGATTAATCTATATAATTTTGTTCAAAATCCAATAATTAACTATTTGAACTCATAAAATTTAATTTAATAACATCGGGTTTTCGTTTTGTTGGGATTAAAGTGTGCATGTCTAAAAAGGATTTGTAGAGAATCCGTTCAAATTTTAACCTAGTAAAAAGCTAAAAATTTTAGATTAATCTGTATAGTTTTGTTTAAAAGACCATATTCAACTATTTGAACTCATAAAATTTGATTTCATAGCATCTGGTTTTCGTTTTGGTGGGATTAAAACTTGCATGTCTAAAATTGCTTTATAGATAATTCGTTCGAATTTTAACCTAGTAAAAAGCTGAAAATTTTAGATTTATCTGTTTAATTTTTTTCAAAATCCCATAATTAACTATTTGAACTCATAAAATTTTATTTAATAACATCTATTTTTTGTTTTGTTCGGATTAAAACGTAAATGTCTAAAAAGTCTTTAAAGAGAATCCGTTCGAATTTTAACCGAGTAAAAAGTTGAAAATTTTAGATTGAACTGTATAATTTTGTTCAAAAGCCCATAATTAACTATTTGAACTCGTAAATTTTATTTAATAACATCTAATTTTCGTTTTGTTGGGACTAAAACTTGCTTGTCTAAAATTACTTTATAAAGAATCCGTTCGAATTTTAACCGAGTAAAAAGCTAAAAATTTTAGATGTATCTGTATAATTTTGTTGAAAATCCCATAATTAACTATTTGAACTCATAAAATTTTATTTAATAACATCTGGTTTTTGTTTTGTTCGGATTAAAACGTCCACGTCTAAAAAGGCTTTATAGAGAATCCGTTCAAATTTTAAACGAGTAAAAACCTGAAAATT
This sequence comes from Abelmoschus esculentus, assembly GCA_035048815.1. Lineage (NCBI taxonomy): Eukaryota > Viridiplantae > Streptophyta > Magnoliopsida > Malvales > Malvaceae > Abelmoschus > Abelmoschus esculentus. The sequence goes on along the minus strand of JAUCBN010000023.1, from coordinate 12,230,804 downwards.
TTAGATTAATCTGTATAATTTTGTTCAAAAGCCCATAATTAATTATTTGAACTCAAATTGATTTAATAACATCTAGTTATCGTTTTGTTTGGATTAAAACGTGCATGTCTAAAAAGGCTTTATAGAGAATCTGTTCGAATTTTAATCGAGTAAAAAGTTGAAAATTTTAGATTAATCTGTATAATTTTGTTCAAAAGCCCACATTCAACTATTTGAACTCATAAAATTCGATTTAATAACATCCGGTTTTCGTTTTGTTCGGATTAAAACTTGCTTGTCTAAAATTGCATTATAGAGAATCCGTTCGAATTTTAACCGAGTAAAAAGCTGAAAATTTTAGATTTATTTGTATAATTTTGTTCAAAATACCATAATTAACTATTTGCACTCATAAAATTTTATTTAATAACATTTGGTTTATGTTTTGTTCGGATTAAAACGTGCATGTCTAAAAAGGCTTTAAAGAGAATCCGTTCGAATTTTAACCAAGTAAAAAGTTGAAAATTTTAGATTGATCTATATAATTTTGTTCAAAAGCCCATAATTAACTATTTGAACTCGTAAAATTTGATTTAATAACATCTGATTTTCGTTTTGTTGGGATTAAAATGTGCATGTCTAAAATGACTTTATAGAGAATCAGTTCAAATTTTAACCGAGTAAAAAGCTGAAAATTTTAGATTTAGATTAATCTATATAATTTTGTTCAAAATCCAATAATTAACTATTTGAACTCATGAAATTTAATTTAATAACTTCGGGTTTTCGGTTTGTTGGGATTAAAGTGTGCATGTCTAAAAAGGATTTGTAGAGAATCCGTTCGAATTTTAACCTAGTAAAAAGCTAAAAAATTTAGATTAATCTGTATAATTTTGTTTAGAAGACCATATTCACCTATTTGAACTCATAAAATTTGATTTCATAGCATCTGGTTTTCGTTTTGGTGGGATTAAAACTTGCATGTCTAAAATTACTTTCTAGAGAATCTATTCGAATTATAACCGAGTAAAAAGCTGAAAATTTTAGATCTATCTGTATAATTTTGTTGAAAATCCCATAATAAACTATTTCAACTCATAAAATTTTATTTAATAACATTTGGATTTTGTTTTGTTCGGATTAAAACGTGCATGTCTACAAAGGCTTTAAAGAGAATCCGTTCGAATTTTAACCGAGTAAAAAGTTGAAAATTTTAGATTGAACTGTATAATTTTGTTCAAAAGCCCATAATTAACTATTTGAACTCATAAATTTTATTTAATAACATCTAATTTTCGTTTTGTTGGGACTAAAACTTGCTTGTCTAAAATTGCTTTATAGAGAATCCGTTCGAATTTTAACCGAGTAAAAAGCTGAAAATTTTAGATGTATCTGTATAATTTTGTTGAAAATCCCATAATTAACTATTTGAACTCATAAAATTTTATTTAATAACATCTGGTTTTTGTTTTGTTCGGATTAAAACGTCAACGTCTAAAAAGGCTTTATAGAGAATCCGTTCAAATTTTAAACGAGTAAAAACCTGAAAATTTTAGATTAATCTGTATAATTTTGTTCAAAAGCCCATAATTAATTATTTGAACTCAAAAAATTTGATTTAATAACATCTAGTTATCGTTTTGTTTGGATTAAAACGTGCATGTCTAAAAAGGCTTTATAGAGAATCTGTTCGAATTTTAATCGAGTAAAAAGTTGAAAATTTTAGATTAATTTGTATAATTTTGTTCAAAAGCCCATATTCAACTATTTGAACTCATAAAATTCGATTTAATAACATTCGGTTTTCGTTTTGTTGGGATTAAAACTTGCTTGTCTAAAATTGCATTATAGAGAATCCGTTCGAATTTTAACCGAGTAAAAAGCTGAAAATTTTAGATTTATTTGTATAATTTTGTTCAAAATACCATAATTAACTATTTGAACTCATAAAATTTTATTTAATAACATTTGGTTTATGTTTTGTTCGGATTAAAACGTGCAAGTCTAAAAAGGCTTTAAAGAGAATCCGTTCGAATTTTAACCAACTAAAAAGTTGAAAATTTTAGATTGATCTGTATAATTTTGTTCAAAAGCCCATAATTAACTATTTGAACTCGTAAAATTTGATTTAATAACATCTAATTTTCGTTTTGTTGGGACTAAAACTTGCTTGTCTAAAATTACTTTATAGAGAATCCGTTCGAATTTTAACCGAGTAAAAAGCTAAAAATTTTAGATTTATTTGTATATTTTGTTCAAAATATAATAATTAACTATTTGAACTCATAAAATTTCATTTAATAACATCTGGTTTTTGTTTTATTCGGATTAAAACGTCCACATCTAAAAAGGCTTTATAGAGAACCCGTTCAAATTTTAACTGAGTAAAAAGCTGAAAATTTTAGATTGATCTGTATAATTTTGTTCAAAAGCCCATAATTAACTATTTGAACTCGTAAAATTTGATTTAATAACCTCTAACTTTCGTTTTGTTGGGACTAAAACTTGCTTGTCTAAAATTGCTTTATAGAGAATCCGTTCGAATTTTAATCGAGTAAAAATCTAAAAATTTTAGATTAATCTATATAATTTTGTTCAAAAGCCCATAATTAACTATTTGAACTCGTAAAATTTGATTTAATAACATATGATTTTCGTTTTGTTGGGATTAAAACTTGCATGTCTAAAAAGACTTTATAGAGAATCCGTTCGAATTTTAACCGAGTAAAAAGCTGAAAATTTTAGATTAATCTGTATCATTTTGTTCAAAAGCTCAAAATTAAATATTTGAACTCATAAAATTTCATTTAATAAAATCTTGTTTTCGTTTTGTTGGGATTAAAATGTGCAAGTCTAAAAAGGCTTTGTAGAGAATTCGTTCGAATTTTAACCGAGTAAAAATCTAAAAATTTTAGATTAATCTATATAATTTTGTTTAAAAGACCATATTCAACTATTTGAAGTCATAAAATTTTATTTAATAACATCTAGTTTTCGTTTTGGTGGGATTAAAACTTGCATCTCTAAAATTGCTTTATAGAGAATCCGTTCGAATTTTAACCGAGTAAAAAGCTGAAAATTTTAGATCTATCTGTATAATTTTTTTTTAAAATCCCATAATTAACTATTTGAACTCATAAAATTTTATTTAATAACATCTGGTTTTTGTTTTGTTCGGATTAAAACGTGCATGTCTAAAAAGTCTTTATAAAGCATCCTTTCAAATTTTAACCAAGTAAAAAGCTGAAAATTTTAGATTAATCTGTATAATTTTGTTCAAAAGCCCATAATTAATTATTTGAACTCAAAAATTTTGATTTAATAACATCTATTTATCGTTTTGTTCATATTAAAAAACGTGCATGTCTAAAAAGTCTTTATAGAGAATCCGTTCGAATTTTAACCGAGTAAAAAGTTGAAAATTTTAGATTAATCTGCATAATTTTGTTCAAAAGCCCATAATTAACTCTTTGAACTCGTAAAATTTGATTTAATAACATCTAATTTTCGTTTTGTTGGGACTAAAACTTGCATGTCTAAAATTGCTTTATAGAGAACCCGTTTGAATTTGAACCGAGAAAAAAGCTGAAAATTTTAGATCTATATGTATAATTTTGTTGAAAATCCCATAATTAACTATTTGAACTCATAAAATTTTATTTAATAACATCTGGTTTTGTTTTGCTAGGATTAAAACGTCCACGTCTAAAAAGGCTTTATATAGAATCAGTTCAAATTTTAAACGAGTAAAACGCTGAAAATTTTAGACTAATCTGTATAATTTTGTTCAAAAACCCATAATTAATTATTTGAACTCAAAAAATTTGATTTAACAACATCTAGTTATCGTTTTGTTCGGATTAAAACGTGCATGTCTAAGAAGGTTTATAGAGAATCCGTTCAAATTTTAACCGAGTAAAAAGTTGAAAATTTTGGATTAATCTGTATAATTTTGTTCAAAAGCCCATAATTAACTATTTGAACTCGTAAAATTTGATTTAATAACATTTGATTTTCGTTTTGTTGGTATTAAAACGTGCATGTCTAAAAAGGCTTTATTGAGAATTCGTTCGAATTTTAACTGAGTAAAAAGCTAAAAATTTTAGATTAATCTTCATAATTTTGTTTAAAAGACCAAATTCAACTATTTGAACTCATAAAATTTTATTTAATAACATCTGGTTTTCGTTTTGGTGGGATTAAAACTTGCATGTCTAAAATTGCTTTATAGAGAATCCATTCGAATTTTAACCGAGTAAAAAGCTGAAAATTTTAGATCTATCTGTATAATTTTGTTAAAAATCCCATAATTAACTATTTGAACTCATAAAATTTTATTTAATAACATCTGGTTTTTGCTTTGTTCGGATTAAAACATCCACGTCTAAAAAGGATTTATAGAGATCCCGTTCAAATTTTAACCGATTAAAAAGCTGAAAATTTTAGATTAATCTGTATAATTTTGTTCAAAATCCCATAATTAATTATTTGAACTCAAAAAATTTGATTTAATAACATCTAGTTATCGTTTTGTTCGGATTAAAACGTGCATATCTAAAAAGACTTTATAGAGAATCCGTTCGAATTTTAACCAAGTAAAAAGCTAAAAATTTTAGATTAATCTGTATAATTTTGTTCAAAAGCTCAAAATTAAATATTTGAACTCATAAAATTTCATTTAATAAAATCTTGTTTTTGTTTTGTTGGGATTAAAATGTGCAAGTCTAAAAAGGGTTTGTAGAGAATTCGTTCGAATTTTAACCGACTAAAAAGCTAAAAATTTTAGATTAATCTGTATAATTTTGTTTAAAAGACCATATTCAACTATTTGAAGTCATAAAATTTGATTTAATAACATCTGGTTTTCGTTTTGGTGGCATTAAAACTTGCATGTCTAAAATTGCTTTATAGAGAATCCGTTTGAATTTTAACTGAGTAAAAAGCTAAAAATTTTAGATCTATATGTATAATTTAATTAAAAATCCCATAATTAACTATTTGAACTCATAAAATTTTATTTAATAACATCTGGTTTTTGTTTTGTTCGGATTAAAACGTGCATGTCTAAAAAGGCTTTATAAAGAATCCTTTCAAATTTTAACCAAGTAAAAAGCTGAAAATTTTTGATTAATCTGTATAATTTTGTTCAAAAGCCCATAATTAACTATTTAAACTCGTAAAATTTGATTTAATAACATTTGATTTTCGTTTTGTTGGGATTAAAACATGTATGTTTCGAAAGGCTTTATAGAGAATGCTTTCGAATTTTAACCGAGTAAAAAGTTGAAAATTTTAGATTAATTTGTATAATTTTGTTCAAAAGCCCATAATTAACTATTTGAACTCGTAAAATTTGATTTAATAATATTTGATTTTCGTTTTGTTGGACTAAAACTTGCATGTCTAAAATTGCTTTATAGAGAATCCGTTCGAATTTTAACCGAGTAAAAAACTAAAAATTTTAGATTTATTTGTATAATTTTGTTCAATATCCAATAATTAACTATTTGAACTCATAAAATTTCATTTAATAATATTTGATTTTCGTTTTGTTGGACTAAAACTTGCATGTCTAAAATTGCTTTATAGAGAATCCGTTCGAATTTTAACCGAGTAAAAAACTGAAAATTTTAGATTTATTTGTATAATTTTGTTCAATATCCAATAATTAACTATTTGAACTCATAAAATTTCATTTAATAACATCTGGTTTTTGTTTTGTTCGGAATAAAACGTCCACGTCCAAAAAGGGTTTATAGAGAACCCGTTCAAATTTTAACCGAGTAAAAAGCTGAAAATTTTAGATTAATCTGTATGATTTTGTTCAAAACCCCATAATAAATTATTTGAACTCCAAAAATTTGATTTAATAACATCTAGTAATCGTTTTGTTCGGATTAAAACGTGCAAGTCTAAAAAGGCTTTATAGAGAATCCGCTCGAATTTTTACCAAGTAAAAAGTTGAAAATTTTAGATTAATCTGTATAATTTTGTTTAAAGTCCATAATTAACTATTTAAACTCGTAAAGTTTGATTTAATAACATTTGATTTTCGTTTTGTTGGGATTAAAACTTGCTTGTCTAAAATTGCTTTATAGAGAATCCGTTCGATTTTAATCGAGTAAAAAGATGAAAATTTTAGATTTTGTCAGTATAATTTTGTTCAAAATCCCATAATTAACTATTTGAACTGATAAAATTTCATTTAATAACATTTGATTTTTGTTTAGTTCGGATTAAAACGTGCATGTCTAAAAAGGCTTTATAGAGAATCTTTTTTTCGTTTTGGTGGGATTAAAATGTACATATCTAAAAACGCTTTGTAGAGAATTCGTTTGAATTTTAGCCGAGTAAAAAGCTAAAAATTTTAGATTAATCTGTATAATTTTGTTTAAAAGACCATATTCAACTATTTGAACTCATAAAATTTGATTTAATAACATCTGGTTTTCGTTTTGGTGGGATTAAAACTTACATGTCTAAAATTGCTTTATAGAGAATCCGTTCGAATTTTAACCGAGTAAAAAGCTGGAAATTTTAGATCTATCTGTATAATTTTGTTAAAAATCCTATAATTAACTATTTTAACTCATAAAATTTTATTTAATAACATCTGTTTTTTGTTTTATTCGGATTAAAACGTGCATGTCTAAAAAGGCTTTATAAAGAACCCTTTCAAATTTTAATCGACTAAAAAGCTGAAAATTTTAGATTAATCTGTATAATTTTGTTCAAAATCCTATAATTAATTATTTGAACTCAAAAAATTTGATTTAATAACATCTAGTTATCGTTTTTTTAGATTAAAACGTGCATGTTTAAAAAGGCTTTATAGAGAATCCGTTCGAATTTTAACCGAGTAAAAAGCTGGAAATTTTAGATCTATCTGTATAATTTTGTTAAAAATCCTATAATTAACTATTTTAACTCATAAAATTTTATTTAATAACATCTGTTTTTTGTTTTATTCGGATTAAAACGTGCATGTCTAAAAAGGCTTTATAAAGAACCCTTTCAAATTTTAATCGACTAAAAAGCTGAAAATTTTAGATTAATCTGTATAATTTTGTTCAAAATCCTATAATTAATTATTTGAACTCAAAAAATTTGATTTAATAACATCTAGTTATCGTTTTTTTAGATTAAAACGTGCATGTTTAAAAAGGCTTTATAGAGAATCCGTTCGAATTTTAACCGAGTAAAAAGTTGAAAATTTTAGATTAATCTGCATAATTTTGTTCAAAAGCTCATAATTAACTCTTTGAACTCATAAAATTTCATTTAATAAAATCTTTTTTTCGTTTTGTTGGGATTAAAATGTGCATATCTAAAAAGGCTTTGTAGAGAATTCGTTTGAATTTTAGCCGAGTAAAAAGCTAAAAATTTTAGATTAATCTGTATTATTTTGTTTAAAAGACCATATTCAACTATTTGAACTCATAAAATTTGATTTAATAACATCTGGTTTTCGTTTTGGTGGGATTAAAACTTACATGTCTAAAATTGCTTTATAGAGAATCCGTTCGAATTTTTTTTTTGAGAAAAGGGCCTCATTAAAAAAACCCTATAGCCAACCGCCCGGAGGGCAGGAAGGTCCCTATGGGGAAAAGAGTACCCAAGATCTTATTGAGAAGGGGAGGAGAACCTCTCCGAGTTTACAGTAGCCCGAATAAAATCGGGAAAGTCACAAGAGAAAAAGCAAGAAGAAAAGGAACGCAAAGCCCTAGTAGAACACATGGTCTACAACATTAGCCTCTCTAGGTACATAACAAATCTTACAGTCAGGCAAAGTACCAAGAGTGGAACGGATACGAGACACCAAAGGTTGCACCGAAGAACGGTCCTGGTAAAGGGGGTCGTTGACCTTATTAGCAATGGAAGCGGAGTCAGTCTCGAAGACAACACGGGTCCAGCCATTAGAAATGGCAAGCTTCAGACCTTCCAAGAGGGCAAGAGCTTCAGCAGAGGCAGGGTCCGGACAGAGGAGAGGCAAAGAACAGCCGCCAAGGACAATGCTAGAGGAATCCCTAACAATGACGCCAGCTACTGCTCCATTTAACACGGGGTCGAACGCACCATCCGTGTTAATCTTGACGTAACCAGGGTCTGGTTTCGTCCATCTAGCAAGAGCAAGAGTGGGCTCAGCTAGCCGGGAATGTAGACGGGAGGCACTGTTAGCTGAGGTGTAATCATGTAAAAGGCTTAGAGCATTAGAAATGGTTAACCAAAGCGGTTGAAGATGGTTATTATGAACAAAGTCATTGCGACGGTTCCAGAGATTCCATAAGATCGTAAGAAATAAAGAAAATTGCTGAAGAGAAAGAAAGCCAGCTGCCGCAGAAAGCCACTGATGAGGGGAAGTATAAACAGGAGAAAGAAGTCGAAATGGGAGTCCTGCCAACTGGAACGCCTCCCTAGTGCAAGGGCAGTCCCGCATAGCATGGATGGTGGTTTCAATGGCCAAATTGCATATAGGGCAAATCCCCGAACCTAGATTGGCCTGAAGGATTTTGTGACCAGACGGAAGTGCATTGTGGCACAAATGCCAAGCAAAAGAACGTACCTTGGGGAGAGTGGGTAGTTTAGAAAGAACTTTCCAGAGCTTAGAGGGCCTGTTAACTGGACCTGGCTGAAGCTTCAAAAATTGATAGCCCGAACGTACAGAATAGATACCAGAATCATGGTTACCCCAGAGGGTGGTATCCTGTGTATCATTAATAATCGGAACATTAAGGATAGTATTAGCATCCTCATGTGTAAAGTAATTCCGAACCTTGGATGCATCCCATAGGGGTAAGTTAGGTATCATAAAAGTGCCAGCGCGCAAAGGCACTTCATCATTGATCTCATAATCACCATAAAGGCGCAAAGGTTGAGAACCACCCCAATTGTCAAAGTGGATCTGGATAGTACTATTCATGCCTGGACGTATAAAAAATCCATCACGAAGTTTAGAAATAGCTACACTAAGCCCTTTCCAAGCAAAGGAGGAATTCCGTGAAGAAACAGAGTCTAGTAAAGAACCAGTCGGGTAGTACTTGCATTTATAAATTTGACTAAGAAGGCTCCCAGGAGCACACACAAGGCGCCAAATCTGCTTACCGAGTAAAGCAATATTAAAAAGGTGTAAGTCACGAAAGCCGATTCCCCCAGCCGCTTTCGGGAGACAGACAGTATCCTAGGGAAGCATGTGCCATCCTTTTTTGCCAGCTTTCCCAGACCACCAGTAGCGGCGTATAGAAGAAGTCATGTCATCAATAATATTGAGTGGCAGAAGGTAGCAAGACATTACATATTGAGGCATAGATTGTAGAACAGATTTGATGAAGACTTCTCTCCCACTAAAAGAGAGGAGATGCTTGTCCCAGCTGTTCATTCTGGCAATCATTTTATCTTTGGTAAATCCCAGAGCAGCAATTTTATTTTTTCCAATGAGAAGAGGGACTCCTAAGTAAAGCCCAGGATTATTCACCTCCCTGACATGCAGTATGTCATTGATGGCTATTCGAAGTGACAAAGGGGTTTTCGAGAATAGAAAATAGTAGATTTCTCAAAATTCACTGCTTGCCCGGACGAAGTGGCATAAATGTGCAGAACATCCCGAAGGCGCTGCACTTCTGCCATTTTGGTCCTGATAAAAACAACACAGTCGTTTGCAAAAAGAAGATGATTGACACGTGGTCCATTTCTGCTAGCGCAAAGCCCCGGGAAGTCACCAGAGGATTGCGCAGCATTAAGTAAGGCCGAAAGACCCTGCATACAGAAAAGAAACAAAAAGGGGGAGAGAGGGTCCCCTTGTCGTAAACCTCGAGAGGGCTTAAAAGACCGAGAAAGAGAATCATTCACCCAAACTTGAAAGGTGACTGAGGATATACACCTCATAATAAGGGACACCCAGTTGGAGTTAAAGCCTAGACAAATCATAATATGTTCTAAAAAAGTCCATTCAACACGGTCGAATGCCTTTTCCATATCTAGCTTTAAACTAGCCTCTTTCGCAAGGGATATAGCATCAGTATTAAGGGTATGGATGATTTCATGAGCTATAAGAATATTATCTGTAATATTCCTGCCGTGAACAAAAGCAGCTTGGTTGCCACTAATACAAATAGGTATGATAGATTTTAGCCGATTAACAAGAACTTTCGAGACAGTTTTATAAATAACTGTACAGAGGCTAATAGGTCTAAGATGACGCATTGTAGTAGGTTCATCAATTTTAGGGATAAGCACAATAATGGTACGATTGACTTCTTCCATATTAATGGATCCTCGAAGAAGCCCGAGGCAGAGAGATATAAATTCATGGCCAAGGATATCCCAGTGCTTCCGGAAGAAACTGCTTGGGAAACCGTCAACCCCCGGGGCCTTCCTCGGATCGATATCACGAAAAGCAGTATGAATTTCATCTAGAGTGAAATCCTTATTAAGTTCATTATTCATTGAATCAGTAACAACTGTGGGAATATTGTTCAAAATTGATGAATCGATTATAGGAGAGGATGATGAAAAAAGATTTTGAAAGTATGTAACAACAGTAGTCATAATATCATTTGAATTAGTGTGCCAAATATTTTGACCGTCGAAGAGACCAACAATCTGGTTTTTCCTCCGTCGACTAGTCGCTCTGGCATGAAAGAAGGAAGTGTTTTTGTCACCGTGCTCTAACCAGAGAGTTCGAGCGCGTTGAGCCCAATAGATCTCCTTCGCATTAAGTAAACTATCGAGCTCGCGTTTAGCAGAGAGAAGGCCATTGATTTCAGAGTCGGAGAGATGTCGCATGAGACATAGGTTAATGAAGTCATTCAACTGGGAGATACGCTTATTGGATTTTAGTCGTTTGTTAGCTTGCCAAGTAGCAAGGAAGTGTCTAATTTCGTGTAGTTTACTCAGAGTCGATCGAGATGGAGTAGACCATAGCTCTTTAATACGTAAAAGAACCTCAAGATTATCAGCCCAGCAGTTCTCATAGCGGAACAAGGTGCTGGTCCGCACAATTGGTGGACCCAGTACAGGCCTAATATCCATTAAGATAGGACAGTGGTCAGAACGCGCCTGAAAGAAGGAGATAGCTTGGCAACTAGGGAAAGTATTGAACCAGGTTGAATTACCGAGAAATCTATCTAGTCTTTCCATAATGGTTACCGAGTTGTGTCCCGATCTGGTCCAAGTGAACCATCCAGACTTTGGTTTACAATCGAAAAGATCATTATTATTAAGGCACTCTTGGAAATTGTTAATTTGCGAACGAGCACGGCGAGAACCACCGTGTTTCTCATTGTCGTAAAGGATTTCATTAAAGTCCCCCCCTAATAGCCAAGAAAGAGAACTGGCTACATTCAGGGAATCTATTAATTGCCAAGTCTTGTGTTTGTTCGCAGTTTCAGGAAAGCCGTGTATGCCAGTAAAGTGGAATTGAATTTGTTCAAATGTAACAAGAACATCAATATGTCGATCTGAATACGAGAGGAGATCAACAGAAGAATTGTTCTTCCATATGATGGCAAGTCCTGTGCAAGAAGGCCTGGGATCAATGGCTAGACATCCGTGCATACCAAGTTTGAGCTTAATACGATCCATGTTTTGTCTGTTTAATCTGGTCTCACAAAGAAAGAGACAATCAGCATCGTGCTTGGAGACCACACGTTGTAAAGCAAGAACTGCCTGGGCGTTGCCAAGACCCTGACAGTTCTAACATAAGATTTTCATTTCTCTCGGCGGGGTTGATCATCGTCAACCACCGCCGGAGAGTTGTTAAAGCTGCTCATCCCAGCTAACCAAAAATGTAAAGTGACATGAAGTAGAGGAGGTAAAGAGACGTCGGAAAAGACGTTAGAAAGATCCCTTTCAAAGGGTGGTATATGTAATCGTAGAAAAACATAAGTACTAAAGAAAAAAGAAGAGAAAAAAGAAGAGCAAAAGAAAGGAAGAGTAGAGAAAGAACCAAAGTAAAAAACCAAAGAAAAAGAAATATTATTAAACCAGAAAACAAACCCAAAAAGAGAGACAAAAAGAAACACTGTCCTAATAAACACAAAAAGACTAAAAACAGCGAAAAAAAGAAAGAGAAAAACTAAAGGTAGAACTGTCGTGGTAAAGAAGCCATGACAGTTCCAAAAAAGATCGATCATTTGGCTCGGCGGGGTTGACCACTGTCAACCTCCGTCGGAGAGTTGTTTGTGCTGCTCATCCCAGCTTTTTCGGCAGATCCTTTAGGAGGTGGGCGAGGGCGTTTAGGTCGAGAGCCCTCATCAGATGGTGGAGTTCTTTTAGAACCCCTAGTAGCAACTGCACGAGCAATTCTCTTAGCAGGTGGCGCATGTTCAATCCAGTCAGCAGCCTCCTGGAAGGCGGCATCATTGGCAAGATCAAGCTCCAAATCTTGGAGTTCTGGCGCCGACAGACTATCATCAGCATCACCATCAGGAATCTTAGACCGAGTAGTTATATTGGGTTCCAACTCCGGAAAAGCCGTTTGCAAGAGCTGAGTAGGGCCACGCCGAGCAGATAGTTTACTTGGGACAGTTGGAAGAGTGCGAGGGCCCTGTGAGAAAACAGGCAAAGACTCAGCAGGAGGGGCGTTCTCCTGAGCTGATAGATCTATCACCGGAGCCTTGCCTTTATCATTAGAACCCGTGGAAGGAGATGCTTGAGAGCTTTGCGAAACGTAACGGATGCGTCCTCTCTATAGAGGTTGAGAAATCTTCTTCTTAGGGAGATAGCGGAGCCAGTCGCCATATTGAAGTTGTTCAGGCCTCTGATCGACCGGAATAGAGCAAAAATCAATAGAGTGGCCAACACGACCACAACAGTGGCAGAGAGTTGGAAGGCGTTCATATTGTAGAGGATAAAAACGGGTAGAAGACCCCCCACCAATAGCAACACAACGGCGAACTGGTTTAGAAGCATCTAGAGTTAAACCTACCCGAAGATAGTCAACCATATTGAGATCCATTTTCCTAGTATCAATCTTTGTAACAGTACTTATAAGAGCTCCGAGTGACTCACCAGTATTGTTAGCAGATTCCTCCGAAGCAAGAAGGATAGGTGGAATATTATAAATTCGTACCCACACATTCATTATCATAAAGAAGTGATCATCAAGGCTAAGAGCAGGATCATATTGAGTGAGGGAAAACCATTCATCCTTATAGGTCCATGGCCCCCTAGACAGAATATCCTCTTTAATCTTTTCATCCTTAAAGCAGATTAGGAACAGGCGTGGTCGCAAAGCGCGCATAGAAGATAAATTAGCCGGGGTCCAAATACCGGTAAAGGCTTTAATGATAATTTGATCATCAATGTCCTTCGAGGTGATCATGTTCCCTAACAAAGTTGTATGTGAATCAGCATCAGCAAAGTCCCAGGGAAGGTTTGTTTGAAAGATAGTGGATTGTTCTTCCTCAGTAAATTGAATATTCCCGAGTTGTTGGAGAAAAGATTTGGAATCCATCAGAAAAGAAAGAAGAGAGTAAGGGCGGCAAGATGAAGAAAATATGAGAGAGAATAAATTATTAGTGGAATATATGATCATATATATAGGTGAAAAGTCCATATGAATGTAAGAAATAAGAATTTCACTAGGAGTAGAATAGAGGGGAAGAGTCTGGAAAGGAATAGAACTTCTTTTAAAAAAGAAGATAAGATAGATGGAAAAAAGAGACCAAAAAACTATTAAAGAAAGTATAGGAGGTAGAAAAAGAATAAATATTGTATATTTAATTAAAAGGAGAAAGAGTCCAAAATTGAAAATAATTAAGATAACATAGAAGATGAGACACAAAGTAGTAGTTGGTATAAAAGTCTGATAGTCAGACCATAGTTTGAAAAGAACACCATGTAAGGTGTTGGTATGGACCTTATATAAGGTTGGTAACCAATAAGAGAATATAAAGTAATCACAAGGCATAAGAAAAAGCCACAAAAAAACTAAGTAACACATCAGTATAACCAATAACGTAAAAATAAAAACGAAAACAACACCAGCAAGAGAAGATAGGTAAACAAAATAACGATACAAAGCAGAGCAACAAGTTATTTGATGAGCCAAAGCCATTATATACCGTAACCATAAAGAGAACATTCGGTAATTTGGAGATATATCGTATCGAATATGATAATTCGAACCCAAAGAGACCACTCGCCCTTCACCATCCCTATGCAGGAAAGCCACGTCCCTCTCCATGCAGGAGCTCGGGCATAGATAACCCAAAACCAGGGAGCAAGGAGTGGGCGCGAATCGACACCCAAACCCCTATCCCGGCCAAGAAGTAATCAAGAACCGGCGAAGCAAGCCTGGCGACCAGTAAAGCCGACGCCCTAACCAGAAGCAAAGCCGGCAAGCAGGAAGAGACTCCACCGGGCACCGGTGAAGCGAACACGGCAACCAGTATTGCCGATGACTGTAAGAAAGCACCACCACTATCGGGACACAACAAAGCCCTATCCTCCATAGTAGATCACCCGAACCAGTCCAAAACTGCATGAAGCAGTAGGAAAAACCAATCCGAGCACGGAACCACCACTGTCGACAGTGGGAAGATCCCTCGTTAGGAAGATGAACCAAGAAAAGAAACCTATATCTCCAGAAGGTGGCGATGAAACCTATGTCTCCAAAAACGACCAAGGAAGGACAGCCCGAGCCAGCGGTTGAAGAAAAGCCACAACATCGGATAGTCGCTGATGCAGGGAAGAAGAAGAGCAAGGAAAAGAGAGCCAGCTCGGTCAGAATCAAGCCCAGAACTGGTTCGACTAAGTCGAAAGACAGCCAGGCAACGCCAATGACAAAGTGGAGAACCGGCAAAGAGAAGGTTGATGCCCCCGACCGAACACAACCAAACCCAGATCGGAGACGAAAAAGATGAGAGCCAAGAGCTGCCCTCCTTGGACCACAGAAGCAAAGCATAATCAAGAACCCTAAGGAGCCCACGAAAGAAGGAAAGACAACGCTTCCCACGTCGAGAATCATGATCACCGGGAGGGGCAATATAATGAACAAAGAAACCCAACCAAACCAGGGGTCGGAGAAGGAGAGTCCTAACTGAATATAAGAACAAGAGTTTGAAGGAAAGAAGGAACCAAACCAATCTAGAGGGATCCCGAGTCTGTGGCTTGGGGAAACAGTAAGGAAACAGTAAGGATGCAGCAAGTGAGTCACAATGAAGGCGTCTTAATGACCGTCGGGGAGACACCGGCGACGGTGGCCTCCAAGAAAGAGCCAGATGACGGATCGGATCCAAGAAAGTCGTCCCGCATGGAGGCGGTGGTGGCCACCATCGCTGGTGTTGGTAAGATCCCTCGTGGAGGGTGGAAAACAAGATAATAAACGAGTCGGAAGCATCCCTGGCCAGATCTTCACCTAGAAGGGTGACGACCGATTGAAAGATTGGTGGGAACGTAGTCCTAATGAAGGAGGTCGGGAATGGCAGATCATGGACCCTTCCTCTCCAGAGTCGGATGATGATGAAGACGCCAAGGTTCCTCCAAAGACGGATCCATGAAAACCCAAGAAGACGGCCTCCAAAACAAAAAAGGAAAAGAAAGAAAACGTAAAGGAGAGAGAGGAGGAGAGGAGAGAAAGGATCCATGAAAATCAGTCATCAATTTGAATTTAATCCGTTCAAATTTTAACTGAGTAAAAAGCTGAAAATTTTAGATCTATCTATATAATTTTGTTAAAAATCCCATAATTAACTATTTGAACTCATAAAATTTTATTTAATAACATCTGGTTTTTGTTTTGTTCGGATTAAAACGTGCATGTCTACAAAGGCTTTATAAAGAATCCTTTCAAATTTTAACCGAGTAAAAAGTTGAAAATTTTAGATTAATCTGTATAATTTTGTTCAAAAGCCCCTATTCAACTATTTGAACTCATAAAATTCGATTTAATAACATTCGGTTTTTGTTTTGTTGGGATTAAAACTTGCTTGTCTAAAATTGATTTATAGAGAATCCGTTCGATTTTAATCGAGTAAAAAGCTGAAAATTTTAGATTTATCGGTATAATTTTATTCAAAATCCCATAATTAACTATTTGAACTGATAAAATTTCATTTAATAACATTTGGTTTTTGTTTTGTTCGGATTAAAACGTGCATGTCTAAAAAGGCTTTATAGAGAATTTGTTCGAATTTTAACAGACTAAAAAGTTGAAAATTTTTGATTTATCTGTATAATTTTGTTCAAAACACCATAATTAATTATTTAAACTCATTAAATCTGATTTGATAACAGCTAGTGATCGTTTTGTTCGGATTAAAACGTACATGTCTAAAAAGACTTTATAGAGAATCCGTTCAAATTTTAACCGAGTAAAAAGCTAAAAATTTTAAATTAATCTGTATAATTTTGTTCAAAAGCTCAAAATTAAATATTTGAACTCACAAAATTTCATTTAATAAAATCTTGTTTTCCTTTTGTTGGGATTAAAATGTGAAAGTCTAAAAAGGCTTTATAGAGAATTCGTTCGAATTTTAACGGAGTAAAAAGCTATAAATTTTAGATTAATATGTATAATTTTGTTTAAAAGACCATATTCAACTATTTGAACTCATAAAATATGATTTAATAACATCTGGTTTTCGTTTTGGTGGGATTAAAACTTGCATGTCTCAAATTGCTTTGTAGAGAATCCGTTCGAATTTTAACCAAGTAAAAAGCTGAAAATTTTAGATCTATCTGTATAATTTTGTTAAAAATCCCATAATTAGCTATTTGAACTCATAAAATTTTATTTAATAACATCTGTTTTTTGTTTTGTTCGGATTAAAACGTGCATGTCTACAAAGGCTTTATAAAGAA
Source organism: Abelmoschus esculentus (assembly GCA_035048815.1). Taxonomy (NCBI): domain Eukaryota; kingdom Viridiplantae; phylum Streptophyta; class Magnoliopsida; order Malvales; family Malvaceae; genus Abelmoschus; species Abelmoschus esculentus. The sequence continues at coordinate 12,214,022 of JAUCBN010000023.1, read as the reverse complement.
TCCTTTCAAATTTTAACCGAGTAAAAAGTTAAAAATTTTAGATTAATCTGTATAATTTTGTTCAAAAGCCCATATTCAACTATTTGAACTCATAAAATTCGATTTAATAACATTCGGTTTTTGTTTTGTTGGGATTAAAACGTCCATGTCTAAAAAGGCTTTATAAAGAATCCTTTCAAATTTTAATCGAGTAAAAAGTTGAAAATTTTAGATTAATCTGTATAATTTTGTTCAAAAGCCCATAATTAATTATTTGAACTCAAAAATTTGATTTAATAACATCTAGTTATCGTTTTTTTAGATTAAAACGTGTATGTCCAAAAAGGCTTTATAGAGAATCCGTTCGAATTTTAACCGAGTAAAAAGTTGAAAATTTTAGATTAATCTGTATAATTTTGTTCAAAAGCCCATAATTAACTATTTGATCTCGTAAATTTTGATTTAATAACATCTAATTTTCGTGTTGTTGGGACTAAAACTTGCTTGTCTAAAATTGCTTTATAGAGAATCCGTTCAAATTTTATCCGAGTAAAAAGCGGAAAATTTTAGATTTATTTGTATAATTTTGTTCAAAATCCAACAATTAACTATTTGAAATCATAAAATTTCATTTAATAACATCTGGTTTTTGTTTTGTCCGGATTAAAACGTCCACGTCTAAAAAGGCTTTATAGAGAATCCTTTCAAATTTTAACCGAGTAAAAAGCTGAAAATTTTAGATTAATCTGTATAATTTTGTTCAAAAGCCCATAATTAATTATTTGAACTCAAAAAATTTGATTTAATAACATCTAGTCATCGTTTTGTTCGGATTAAAACGTGCATGTCTAAAAAGGCTTTATAAAGAATCCGTTCGAATTTTAACCGAGCAAAAAGTTGAAAATTTTAGATTAATCTGTATAATTTTGTTCAAAAGCCCATAATTAACTATTTGAACTCGTAAAATTTGATTTTATAACATCTGATTTTCGTTTTGTTGGGATTAAAACGTGCATGTCTAAAAAGACTTTATAGAGAATCCGTTCGAATTTTAACCAAGTAAAAAGATGAAAATTTTAGATTAATCTATATAATTTTGTTCAAAAGCTCAAAATTAAATATTTGAACTCATAAAATTTCATTTAATAAAATCTTGTTTTCGTTTTGTTGGGATTAAAATGTACATATCTAAAAAGGTTTTGTAGAGAATTCGTTTGAATTTTAGCCGAGTAAAAAGCTAAAAATTTTAGATTAATCTGTATAATTTTGTTTAAAAGACCATATTCAACTATTTGAATTCATAAAATTTGATTTAATAACATCTGGTTTTCGTTTTGGTGGGATTAAAACTTACATGTCTAAAATTGCTTTATAGAGAATCCGTTCGAATTTTAACCGAGTAAAAAACTAAAAATTTTAGATCTATCTGTATAATTTTGTTAAAAATCCCATAATTAACTATTTGAACTAATAAAATTTTATTTAATAATATCTGGTTTTGTTTTGTTCGGATTAAAACGTGCATGTCTCCAAAGGCTTTATAAAGAATCCTTTCAAATTTTAACCGAGTAAAAAGTTGAAAATTTTAGATTAATCTGTATAATTTTGTTCAAAAGCCCATATTCAACTATTTGAACTCATAAAATTCGATTTAATAACATTCGGTTTTCGTTTAGTTGGGATTAAAACTTGCTTGTCTAAAATTGCTTTATAGAGAATCCGTTCGATTTTAATCGAGTAAAAAGCTAAAAATTTTAGATTTATCGGTATAATTTTGTTCAAAATCCCATAATTAACAATTTGAACTGATAAAATTTCATTTAATAACATTTGGTTTTTGTTTTGTTCGGAATAAAACGTGCATGTCTAAAAAGGCTTTTATAGAGAATCTGTTCGAATTTTAATAGACTAAAAAGTTGAAAATTTTAGATTTATCTGTATAATTTTGTTCAAAACACCATAATTAATTATTTGAACTCGTAAAATTTGATTTAATGACAGCTAGTGATCGTTTTGTTCGGATTAAAACGTACATGTCTAAAAAAACTTTATAGAGAATCCGTTCGAATTTCAACCGAGTAAAAAGCTTAAAATTTTAGATTAATCTGTATAATTTTGTTCAAAAGCTCAAAATTAAATATTTGAACTCATAAAATTTCATTTAATAAAATCTTATTTTTCTTTTGTTGGGATTAAAATGTGAAAGTCTAAAAAGGATTTATAGAGAATTCGTTCGAATTTTAGCCGAGTAAAAAGCTAAAAATTTTAGATTAATCTGTATAATTTTTTTTAAAAGACCATACTCAACTTTTTGAACTCATAAAATTTGATTTAATAACATCTGGTTTTCGTTTTGATGGGATTAAAACTTACATGTCTAAAATTGCTTCATAGAGAATCCGTTCGAATTTTAACCGAGTAAAAAGCTGAAAATTTTAGATCTATCTGTATAATTTTGTTAAAAATCCCATAATTAACTATTTGAACTCATAAAATTTTATTTAATAATATCTGTTTTTTGTTTTGTTCGGATTAAAACGTGCATGTCTAAAAAAGCTTTATAAAGAATCCTTTCAAATTTTAATCGAGTAAAAAGCTGAAAATTTTAGATTAATCTGTATAATTTTGTTCAAAAGCCCATAATTAATTATTTGAACTCAAAAAATTTGATTTAATAACATCTAGTTATCGTTTTTTTAGATTAAAACGTGCATGTCTAAAAAGGCTTTATAGAGAATCCGTTCGAATTTTAACCGAGTAAAAAGTTGAAAATTTTAGATTAATTTGTATAATTTTGTTCAAAAGCCCATAATTAACTATTTGATCTCGTAAATTTTGATTTAATAACATATAATTTTCGTTTTGTTGAGACTAAAACTTCCTTATCTAAAATTGCTTTATAGAGAATCCGTTCGAATTTTATCTGAGTAAAAAGCGGAAAATTTTAGATTTATTTGTATAATTTTGTTCAAAATCCAATAATTAACTATTTGAACTCATAAAATTTCATTTTTTTTGTTCGGATTAAAACGTCCACGTCTAAAAAGGCCTTATAGAGAACTCGTTCAAATTTTAATCGAGTAAAAAGCTGAAAATTTTAGATTAATCTGTATAATTTTGTTCAAAAGCCCATAATTAATTATTTGAACTCAAAAAATTTGATTTAATAACATCTAGTTATCGTTTTTTTAGATTAAAACGTGCATGTCTAAAAAGGCTTTATAGAGAATCCGTTCGAATTTTAACCAAGTAAAAAGTTGAAAATTTTAGATTAATTTGTATAATTTTGTTCAAAAGCCCATAATTAACTATTTGATCTCGTAAATTTTGATTTAATAACATATAATTTTCGTTTTGTTGAGACTAAAACTTCCTTGTCTAAAATTGCTTTATAGAGAATCCGTTCGAATTTTATCTGAGTAAAAAGCGGAAAATTTTAGATTTATTTGTATAATTTTGTTCAAAATCCAATAATTAACTATTTGAACTCATAAAATTTCATTTGTTTTGTTCGGATTAAAACGTCCACGTCTAAAAAGGCCTTATAGAGAACTCGTTCAAATTTTAACCGAGTAAAAAGCTGAAAATTTAAGATTAATCTGTGAAATTTTGTTCAAAAGCCCATAATTAATTATTTGAACTCAAAAAATTTGATTTAATAACATTTAGTCATCGTTTTGTTCGGATTAAAACGTGCATGTCTAAAAAGGCTTTATAGAGAATCCGTTCGAATTTTAACCGAGCAAAAAGTTGAAAATTTTAGATTAATCTGTATAATTTTTGTTCAGAAGCCCATAATTAACTATTTGAACTCGTAAAATTTGATTTTATAACATCTGATTTTCGTTTTGTTGGGATTAAAACGTGCATGTCTAAAAAGACTTTATAGAGAATACGTTCGAATTTTAACCGAGTAAAAAGCTGAAAATTTTAGATTAATTTGTATAATTTTGTTCAAAAGCTCAAAATTTACTATTTGAACTCATAAAATTTCATTTAATAATATCCTTTTTTCGTTTTGTTGGGATTAAAACGTGCATGTCTAAAAAGGCTTTATAGAGAATCCGTTCGAATTTTAACCGAGTAAAAAGCTGAAAATTTTAGATTAATCTGTATAATTTTGTTCAAAAGCTCAAAATTAAATATTTGAACTCATAAAATTTCATTTAATAAAATCTTGTTTTCGTTTAGTTGGGATTAAAATGTGCAAGTCTAAAGAGGCTTTGTAGAGAATTCGTTCGAATTTTAACCGAGTAAAAAGCTAAAAATTTTAGATTAATCTGTATAATTTTGTTTAAAAGTCCATATTCAACTATTTGAACTCATAAAATGTGATTTAATAACATCTGGTTTTCGTTTTGGTGGGATTAAAACTTGCATGTCTAAAATTGCTTTGTAGAGAATCCGTTCGAATTTTAAACGAGTAAAAAGCTGAAAATTTTAGATCTATCTGTATAATTTTGTTAAAAATCCCATAATTAACTATTTGAACTCATAAAATTTTATTTAATAACATCTGTTTTTTGTTTTGTTCGGATTAAAACGTGCATGTCTAAAAAGGCTTTATAAAGAATCCGTTCGAATTTTAAACGTGCATGTCTAAAAACATTTTATAGAGAATCCGTTCGAATTTAACCGAGTTAAAAGCTGAAAATTTTAGATTAATCTGTATAATTTTGTTCAAAAGCCCATAATTAACTATTTGAACTCGTAAAATTTAATTTAATAACATTTGATTTTCGTTTTGTTGGGATTAAAACCTGCATGTTTCAAAAGGCTTTATAGAGAATGCTTTCGAATTTTAACCGAGTAAAAAGTTGAAAATTTTAGATTAATCTGTATAATTTTGTTCAAAACCCATAATTCACTATTTGATCTCGTAAATTTTGATTTAATAACATCTAATTTTCGTTTTGTTGGGACTAAAACATGCTTGTCTAAAATTGCTTTATAGAGAATCCGTTCGAATTTTAACCGAGTAAAAAGCTGAAAATTTTAGATTTATTTGTATAATTTTGTTCAAAATCCAATAATTAACTATTTGAACTCATAAAATTTCATTTAATAACATCTGGTTTTTGTTTTGTTCGGATTAAAACGTCCACGTCTAAAAAGGCTTTATAGAGAACTCGTTCAAATTTTAACCGAGTAAAAAGTTGAAAATTTAAGATTAATCTATATAATTTTGTTCAAAAGCCCAAAATTAATTATTTGAACTCAAAAAATTTTATTTAATAACATCTAGTAATCGTTTTGTTCGGATTAAAACACGGATGCTAAAAAGGCTTTATAGAGAATCCGTTCAACTTTTAACAGAGTAAAAAGTTGAAAATTTTAGATTAATCTATATAATTTTGTTCAAAAGCCATAATTAACTATTTGAACTCGTAAAATTTATTTAATAACATCTGATATTCGTTTTTTTGGGATTAAAACGTGCATGCCTAAAAAGACTTTATAGAGAATCCGTTCTAATTTTAACCGAGTAAAAAGCTAAGAATTTTAGATTAATCTTTATAATTTTATACAAAAGCTCAAAATTAAATATTTGAACTCATAAAATTTCATTTAATAAAATCTTGTTTTCGTTTTGTTGGGATTAAAATGTGCATGTCTAAAAAGGCTTTATAGAGAATTCGTTCGAATTTTAACCGAGTAAAAAGCTAAAAATTTTAGATTAATCTGTATAATTTTGTTTAAAAGACCATATACAACTATTTGAACTCATAAAATTTGATTTAATAACATCTGGTTTTTGTTTTGGTGGGATTAAAACTTGCATGTCTAAAATGGCTTTATAGAGAATCCGTTCAAATTTTAACTGAGTAAAAAGCTAAAAATTTTAGATCTATCTGTATAAGTTTGTTAAAAATCTCATAATTAACTATTTGAACTCATAAAATTTTCTTTAATAACATCTGTTTTTTGTTTTGTTCAGATTAAAACGTGCATGTCTAAAAAGGCTTTATAAAGAATCCTTTCAAATTTTAACCGAGTAAAAAGCTGAAAATTTTAGATTAATCTTTATAATTTTGTTCAAAATCCCATAATTAATTATTTGAACTCAAAAAATTTGATTTAATAACATCTAGTTATCGTTTTGTTCGGATTAAAACGTGCATGTCTAAAAAGGCTTTATAGAGAATCCGTTTGAATTTTAACCGAGTAAAAAGTTGAAAATTTTAGATTAATCTGTATAATTTTTTTAATACACCATAATTAACTATTTGAACTCGTAAAATTTGATTAAATAACATCTATTTTTCGTTTTGTTGGGACTAAAACTTGCTTGTCTAAAATTGCTTTATAGAGAATCCCGTTCGAATTTTAACCGAGTAAAAAGCAGAAAATTTTAGATTAATCTGTATAATTTTGTTCAAAATCCAATAATTAACTATTTGAACTCATAAAATTTCATTTAATAACATCTGGTTTTTGTTTTGTTCGGATTAAAACGTCCATGTCTAAAAAGGCATTATAGAGAACCCGTTCAAATTTTAACCGAGTAAAAAGTAGAAAATTTTAGATTAATCTGTATAATTTTGTTCAAAACCCCATAATTAATTATTTAAAATCAAAAAATTTGATTTAATAACATCTAGTTATCGTTTTGTTTGGATAAAAACGTGCATGTCTAAAAAGGCTTTATAGAGAATCCGTTAGAATTTTAACCGAGTAAAAAGCTAAAAATCTGGTTTTTGTTTTGTTGGTATTAAAATGTGCATGTCTAAAAAGTCTTTGTAAATAATTTATTCGAATTTTAACCGAGTAAAAAGCTAAAAATTTTAGATTAATCTGCATAAGTTTGTTTAAAAGACCATATTCAACTATTTGAACTCAGAAAATTTGATTTAATAAAATCTTGTTTTCGTTTTGTTGGGATTAAAATGTGCATGTCTAAAAAGGCTTTATAGGGAATTCATTCGAATTTTAACCGAGTAAAAAGCTAAAAATTTTAGATTAATCTGTATAATTTTGTTTAAAAGACCATATTCAACTATTTGAAGTTATAAAATTTGATTTAATAACATCTGGTTTTCGTTTTGATGGTATTAAAGCTAGCATGTCTAAAATTGCTTTATAGAGAATCCGTTCGAATTTTAACCGAGTAATAAGCTGAAAATTCTAGATTTATCTGTTTAATTTTGTTAAAAATCCCATAATTAACTATTTGAACTCAAAAAATTTGATTTAATAACATCTAGTTATCGTTTTGTTCTGATTAAAACGTGCGTGTCTAAAAAGGCTTTATAGAGAATCTGTTCGATTCTTACTCGAGTAAAAAGTTAAAAATTTTAGATTAATCTGTATAATTTTTTTCCAAAGCCCATAAGTAATTATTTGAACTCAAAAAATTTGATTTAATAACATCTAGTTATTGTTTTGTTTGGATTAAAATGTGCATGTCTAAAAAGACATTATAGAGAATCCGTTCGAATTTTAACCGAGTAAAAAGTTGAAAATTTTAGATTAATCTATATAATTTTGTTCAAAATCCAATAATTAACTATTTGAACTCATAAAATTTAATTTAATAACATCTAATTTTCGTTTTGTTGGGACTAAAACTTGCTTGTCTAAAATTGCTTTATAGAGAATCCGTTCGAATTTTAACCGAGTAAAAAGCCGAAAATTTTAGATCTATCTGTATAATTTTGTTGAAAATCCCATAATTAACTATTTGAACTCATAAAATTTTATTTAATAACATTTGGATTTTGTTTTGTTCGGATTAAAACGTGCATGTCTAAAAAGGCTTTAAAGAGAATCCGTTCGAATTTTAACCGAGTAAAAAGTTGAAAATTTTAGATTGAACTGTATAATTTTGTTCAAAAGCCCATAATTAACTATTTGAACTCGTAAATTTTATTTAATAACATCTAATTTTCCTTTTGTTGGGACTAAAACTTGCTTGTCTAAAATTGCTTTATAGAGAATCCGTTCGAATTTTAACCGAGTAAAAAGCTAAAAATTTTAGATTAATCTATATAATTTTGTTCAAAAGCCCATAATTATCTATTTGAACTCGTAAAATTTGATTTAATAACATATGATTTTTGTTTTGTTGGGATTAAAACTTGCATGTCTAAAAAGACTTTATAGAGAATCCGTTCGAATTTTAACCGAGTAAAAAGTTGAAAATTTTAGATTGATCTGCATAATTTTGTTCAAAAGCCCATAATTAACTATTTGAACTCATAAAATTTGATTTAATAACATCTAATTTTCGTTTTGTTGGGACTAAAACTTGCATGTCTAAAATTGCTTTATATAGAATCCGTTCGAATTTTAACCAAGTAAAAAGCTGAAAATTTTAGATTTATTTGTATAATTTTGTTCAAAATTCAATAATTAACTATTTGAACTCATAAAATTTTATTTAATAACATATGGTTTTTGTTTTGTTCGCATTAAAACGTCCACGTCTAAAAAGGCTTTGTTGAGAACCCGTTCAAACTTTAACCAAGTAAAAAGCTGAAAAATTGAGATTAATCTGTATAATTTTGTTCAAAAGCAGAGAATTAATTATTTGAACTCAAAAAATTTGATTTAATTACATCTAGTTATCATTTTGTTCGGATTAAAACGTGCATGTCTAAAAATGCTTTATAGAGAATCCGTTCTAATTTTAACCAAGTAAAAAGTTGAAAATTTTAGATTAATCAGTATAATTTTGTTTAAAAGACCATATTCAACTATTTGAACTCATAAAATTTCATTTAATAACATCTGGTTTTCGTTTTGGTAGGATTAAAACTTGCATATCTAAAATTGCTTTATAAAGAATTCGTTCGAATTTTAACCGAGTAAAAAGCTACAAAATTTTAGATCTATCTGTATAATTTTGTTAAAAATCCCATAATTAACTATTTGAACTCATAAAATTTTATTTAATAACATCTAGTTTTTGTTTTGTTCGGATTAAAACGTGCATGTCTAAAAAGGCTTTATAAAGAATCCTTTCAAATTTTAACCGAGTAAAAAGCTGAAAATTTTAGATTAATCTGTATAATTTTGTTTAAAAGCCCATAATTAATTATTTGAACTCAAAAACTTTGATTTAATAACTTCTAGTTATCGTTTTGTTCGGATTAAAACGTGCATATCTAAAAAGGCTTTATAGAGAATCCGTTCGAATTTTAACCGAGTAAAAAGTTGAAAATTTTAGATTAATCTGTATAATTTTGTTCAAAAGCCTATAATTAACTATTTGAACTCGTAAAATTTGATTTAATAACATCTAATTTTCGTTATGTTGGAACTAAAACTTGCTTGTCTAAAATTGCCTTATAGAGAATCCGTTCGAATTTTAACCGAGTAAAAAGCTGTAAATTTTAGATTTATTTGTATAATTTTGTTCAAAACCCAACAATTAACTATTTGAACTCATAAAATTTCATTTAATAACTTCTGGTTTTTGTTTTGTTCGGATTAAAATGTCCACGTCTAAAAAGGCTTTATAGAGAACCCGTTCAAATGTTAACCGAGTAAAAAGCTGAAAATTTTAGATTAATCTGTATAATTTTGTTCTAAACCCCATAATAAATTATTTGAACTCAAAAAATTTGATTTAATAACATCTAGTTATCGTTTTGTTCGGATTAAAACGTGCATGTCTAAAAAGGCTTTATAAAGATTCTGTTCGAATTTTAACTGAGTAAAAATTTGAAAATTTTAGATTAATTTGTATAATTTTGTTCAAAAGCCCATATTCAACTATTTGAACTCATGAAATTTGATTTAATAACATCCGGTTTTCGTTTTGTTAGGATTAAAACTTGCTTGTCTAAAATTGCTTTATTGAGAATCCGTTCGAATTTTAACTGAGTAAAAAGCTAAAAATTATAGATTTATCTGTATAATTTTGTTCAAAATCCCATGATTAACTATTTGAACTCATAAAATTTCATTTAATAACATTTGGTTTTTGTTTTGTTCGGATTAAAACGTGCATGTCTAAAAAGGCTTTATAGAGAATCCGTTCGAATTTTAACCGAGTAAAATGTTGAAAATTTTAGATTGATGTATATAATTTTGTTCAAAAGCCCATAATTAACTATTTGAACTCGTAAAATTTGATTTAATAACATCTGGTTTTTGTTTTGTTCGGATTAAAACGTGCATGTCTAAAAAGGCTTTATAAAGAATCCTTTCAAATTTTAACCGAGTAAAAAGCAGAAAATTTTAGATTAATCTGTATAATTTTGTTCAAAAGCCCATAATTAATTATTTGAACTCAAAAAATTTGATTTAATAACATCTAGTTATCGTTTTGTTCGGATTAAAATGTGCATGTCTAAAAAGACTTTATAGAGAATCCGTTCGAATTTTAACCGAGTAAAAAATTGAAAATTTTAGATTAATCTGTATATTTTTGTTCAAAAGCCCATAATTAACTATTTGAACCCGTAAAATTTGATTAAATAACATCTAATTTTCATTTTGTTGGGACTAAAACTTCCTTGTCTAAAATTTCTTTATAGAGAATCCGTTCGAATTTTAACCGAGTAAAAAGCTGAAAATTTTAGATTAATTTGTATAATTTTGTTCAAAATCCAATGATTAACTATTTGAACTCATAAAATTTCATTTATTAATATCTGGTTTTTGTTTTGTTCGGATTAAAACGTCCACGTCTAAAAAGACTTTATAGAGAACCTGTTCAGATTTTAACCGAGTAAAAAGCTAAAAATTTTAGATTAATCTATCTAATTTTGTTCAAAACCCCATAATTAATTATTTAAACTCAAAAAATTTAATTGAATAACATCTAGTTATCGTTTTGTTCGGATTAAAACGTGCATGTCTAAAAACATTTTATAGAGAATCCGTTCGAATTTAACCGAGTTAAAAGTTGAAAATTTTATATTAATCTGTATAATTCTGTTCAAAAGCCTATAATTAACTATTTGAACTCGTAAAATTTGATTTAATAACATCTGATATTCGTTTTTTTGGGATTAAAACGTGCATGCCTAAAAAGACTTTATAGAGAATCCGTTCTAATTTTAACCGAGTAAAAAGCTAAAAATTTTAGATTAATCTGTATAATTTTGTACAAAAGCTTAAATTAAATATTTGAACTCATAAAATTTCATTTAATAAAATCTTGTTTTCGTTTTGTTGGGATTAAAATGTGCATGTCTAAAAACGCTTTGTAGAGAATTCGTTCGAATTTTAACCGAGTAAAAAGCTAAAAATTTTAGATTAATCTGTATAATTTTGTTTAAAAGACCATATACAGCTATTTGAACTCATAAAATTTGATTTAATAACATCTGGTTTTCGTTTTGGTGGGATTAAAACTTGCATGTCTAAAATGGCTTTATAGAGAATCCGTTCAAATTTTAACTGAGTAAAAAGCTGAAAATTTTAGATCTATCTATATAACTTTGTCAAAAATCTCATAATTAACTATTTGAACTCATAAAATTTTATTTAATAACATTTGTTTTTTGTTTTGTTCAGATTAAAACGTGCATGTCTAAAAAGGCTTTATAAAGAATCCTTTCAAATTTTAACCGAGTAAAAAGCTGAAAATTTTAGATTAATCTTTATAATTTTGTTCAAAATCCCATAATTAATTATTTGAACTCAAAAAATTTGATTTAATAACATCTAGTTATCGTTTTGTTCGGATTAAAACGTGCATGTCTAAAAAGGCTTTATAGAGAATCCGTTTGAATTTTAACCGAGTAAAAAGTTGAAAATTTTAGATTAATCTGTATAATTTTTTTAATACACCATAATTAACTATTTGAACTCGTAAAATTTGATTAAATAACATCTATTTTCGTTTTGTTGGGACTAAAACTTGCTTGTCTAAAATTGCTTTATAGAGAATCCCGTTCGAATTTTAACCGAGTAAAAAGCAGAAAATTTTAGATTAATCTGTATAATTTTGTTCAAAATCCAATAATTAACTATTTGAACTCATAAAATTTCATTTAATAACATCTGGTTTTTGTTTTGTTCGGATTAAAACGTCCACGTCTAAAAAGGCTTTATAGAGAACCCGTTCAAATTTTAACCGAGTAAAAAGTAGAAAATTTTAGTTTAATCTGTATAATTTTGTTCAAAACCCCATAATTAATTATTTAAAATCAAAAAATTTGATTTAATAACATCTAGTTATCGTTTTGTTCGGATTAAAACGTGCATGTCTAAAAAGGCTTTATAGAGAATCCGTTAGAATTTTAACCGAGTTAAAAGTTGAAAATTTTAGATTAATCTGTATAATTTTTTTAATACACCATAATTAACTATTTGAACTCGTAAAATTTGATTAAATAACATCTATTTTTTGTTTTGTTTGGACTAAAACTTGCTTTTCTAAAATTGCTTTATAGAGAATCCCGTTCGAATTTTAACCGAGTAAAAAGCAGAAAATTTTAGATTAATCTGTATAATTTTGTTCAAAATCCAATAATTAACTATTTGAACTCATAAAATTTCATTTAATAGCATCTGGTTTTTGTTTTGTTCGGATTAAAACGTCCACGTCTAAAAAGGCTTTATAGAGAACCCGTTCAAATTTTAACCGAGTAAAAAGTAGAAAATTTTAGATTAATCTGTATAATTTTATTCAAAACCCCATAATTAATTATTTAAAATCAAAAAATTTGATTTAATAACATCTAGTTATCGTTTTGTTCGGATTAAAACGTGCATGTCTAAAAAGGCTTTATAGAGAATCCGTTAGAATTTTAACCGAGTTAAAAGTTGAAAATTTTAGATTAATCTTTATAATTTTGTTCAAAAGCCCATAATTAACTATTTGAACTCATAAAATTTGATTTAACTACATTTGATTTTCGTTTTGTTGGGATTAAAACGTACTTGTCTAAAAAGACTTTATAGAGATTCCGTTCGAATTTTAACCGAGTAAAAATCTAAGAATTTTAGATTAATCTGTATAATTTTGTTCAAAAGCTCAAAATTAAATATTTGAACTCATATAATTTTATTTAATAAAATCATTTTTCGTTTTATTGGGATTAAAATGTGCATGTCTAAAAAGGCTTTGTGGAGAATTCGTTCGAATTTTAACCTAGTAAAAAGCTAAAAATTTTAGATTAACCTATATAATTTTATTTAAAAGACCATATACAACTATTTGAACTCATAAAATTTGATTTAATAACATTTGGTTTTCGTTTTGGTGGGATTAAAACTTGCATGTCTAAAATTGCTTTATAGAGAATCCGTTCGAATTTTAACCGAGTAAAAAGCTGAAAATTTTAGATCTATCTATATAATTTTGTTAAAAATCCCATAATTAACTATTTGAACTCATAAAATTTTATTTAATAACATCTGGTTTTGTGACACCATTGCCTCGGGTTAGGAGACGGGGGCGTCGACCGGACTTTCAAACTCGAACATTGTAATCAAATTCAAACATATAACTTATTATGAAACATTGTGAGTTGGTCAAATTTATACAAATTGCTTATGGACAAAACATTGTAAGTCAGTTCCTTAATAATATTTGTTCATTTTACGGTTTGAATCTTATATTACTTACACAAGTTCGAGATTAATTTAAAACTTTTCGACACTTAAACAATTTCCAATTTGAAACTTAGATACCCTTCATTAATCAATTGTAACTTCAATTAAATTAATCAAAACTTTTATTTCAAATCGTATTTATTTAACTACCATTAATTATACTTTATTAGTCAAGCAAGTATCCTTATTTAATTTGAACTCATACAATAAGGAGGTATCGATACCCCTAATGTTGGTATCGATACAGGGGTATCGAACCAGGTATCGATACCGGTCCTTATTGTTGACTTGTTGACCAAGGTTGGGTAGCTAGTATCGATACTAGCATCGATACGAAAAGTTACTGGAAGCTCCAGTATCGATACAGGTATCGGTACTGGCTTGCTTCATCAGCACGTTGACTAAAAGTCAAAGCTTGGTATCGATACAAGCTTCGGAACGAAAAGTTTCTGCCAAAGGTGGTATCGATACCCAAACTAGTGGTATCGATACCCCTGCTCGAGGATGACAAATCCAAGGCTTTCAAACACTTAAACATTTCGAAAGGGGCTATCTAAAGGTCTCAACCCAAATCCTAAGCCTTAAGGATCATTATACATGCTTTAGGTAGCCTATAAGATTCACCAATCTTGTCCATTTATTATGCATTTCCATATCCAAATCATCCCTTCTAGGACTATCTTCTAGCTCTATCTTTTCTATGGCTACTGAGATATCAAAAATTAGAGTCCTAGATTCACATGACCTCGACACAATGTTAAGTCAACCATATACCAAATGCATGCTTCCATGCCATCATACCAACCATGACTAAGTGCCCAAAACATACAAGGCTAGCCTACCATGAACGTTTGCCTTATGGCTTACAAACCGAAAGCTTGAATGATCATATAATTACATACACAACTCATGGGCTAGCTAACAAAATGCATATACTAAGCTAACATGTTCACTATGCCACCATACTTTAGGAGTTACAAAAACTAACAAAATACCATACTTTGGCTTGCTTGCGTGTCCTTGCTCCGAATCAAGCTTGATCTACCTCTTTGACTCATAACCTGTTGTTTGGGAAGGAGGAAACAAGGAGTGTAAGTACTAAGAAGTACTTAGTGAGGTAGCCTAAGTCTAACCAATTTAAACATGAATTATAACAAATAATAAATATCGAATGAGCAACAAGTCATTTGCATATGGCATTTAGTACATCATATAATCATGTTCAAAGTACAATGACAAGTTATATACAAGTATCTTATGGTAGAGTCATCCCCAATGCTCATATTCAATTCATATCAAATGTCCAATAGCAAGTGCATATCAAGTGTTCATATTAATTTCATATCAAATGCCCTATGGCAAGTACAAGTCAAATGTTCAAGTTCGAATCATATCATATGCTCAAGTTCAAATCTTATCATATGCCCTATGGCAAGTACATATCAAAGGCTCAAATTCAGATCATATCAAATACTTTAATGCAAGATTATATCGAATGCTCCATGGCAATTATCTTAATTTTGATCTTCCGAATTAATTTCAAAAGTTGCCTTGGTATAGTTAGACTAAGTAACGAGTCAACAGAAGTACCCTAAGGTACTAACAAAAGTGCCACTAGGACACTAACAAAAGATACCCATGGTATCTACAAATGGTGACTAACCACCAATAAAGGTACCCATAGTACCAACAGAAGTACCGAAGTACTGATCAGAAGTACCGAAGTACTAACAAATGAGCTCAGACTCTAGGCATGCCGTACTACCTATGACCAACTATGACCCAAGGCTCAATCAAAGTTTCTTATTCAATTAGTCTTTCATTTACTTAATCAATTTTCCTGTCACGGATGATGTACACAACATGGCATATCAAAAGCATCAAGTCATGCTATCAAATCTAAAGAATAAGGGTCATGCTACTAATGTAACAAAACATATGCATATTGTCATGTTACCAAAATTCATAAGCATAAATCATGCTAACATACCAAGGCATATACATGTGATCATGTTACCAAAATTCAAAGCATAAGTCATGCAACACACCAAAAGCATATACATATCATGCTATAACAGACATAATTCATGCATGACTAACATACCTGGCATCCTTAGCCGCGTGCCATTACTTACCTTGGCATTTCCGAGCTATGCAAATGCTCTAAACTAGTTTATTATCTAGTACTCAAACATGAGGTCAAACAAGTCATTATTAATTAATCCTCCTTCCCGTAATGTCAAATGTTTATTTAATCCGGTTACAATACATAACAAATCAAATAATCAAATAGGGTCCTAACCCTAAGGTTTGCTACACTCACCAATACTCCAAGCTATCACGGGTTATAGATCACAACCCCTTTGCCTCTTTTCCGTGTTGCTTCGAGCTTCTCTTGATCCTCGTTAATTTCTTCCCTCGGGGTATCTAACAATTAACACATAATAGCTTGTATTAATACTTCTTCAATTGTACATTTCAAACAATCTTAAGCCTAACAATTACAAGAATGTACATTTGCCCCTTTATGAACAATTTTGCTACCCTGTAGCGAAACGATCGTATCTCCTAGCCCCGATGTCCGATTTTAGTCCATTATACCTTGTTGGAAAGCTAGAAGAATCCTATACAAGGTACAATTAACCTTATATTTAAATTCCTAATCGAACAACTCCAGATTTAATTCGAATAGTTCTGGTCGGATTTTCCCGGAACTGCTCGGGTAGCCCTACGGAACAGCTTGTATCTTTCTCTACCAGACTCGGATTTAGGTTCCGTAAATTTTCTCTTAAACTAGGTATACATGAGTATCATCATCCAAAGTTTAAGCTCTAAACTCCATAAATACCGACCTAGGGAAATTCACAAAGATAACTACCCGGAAAAGCAATTCTAGGCTATTTTCGGCCAACCCCCCCTTTTCAATATCCGAAACTAATCCGAACTAAGACTTATAAATTTTCCAGCATCTAAAACATGGAATCAACCTCGACTAATTCTCCAATTTCACTATTAATCTACCCAACATCATATTTACAAAACCCCCATTTCCAAAACTCTCAAATCTATTGTTCATGCTTCAAAGACTAAGCCCAAGCAATTATAATTCTTAAACTAAGTTTACATCATCAATTTAACTTGTAATTACTTAGAAGAGTCAAAATCCCCAAATTCAAAACCCTAAAATTTTCGGTTTAGAGAAGGAAAAGCTTACCGGGGCCTTTAGATTCAATTTCCTAAACCAAATGCTTAAACATGCATGAAATTTGAGCTCTCTCCTTCAAGCCACCATGAACTTCCTCTTTTCCCCTTCTTCCTTGTTGCTATCGTGAGAATGGGGGAGAGAATTGGCTGATCCTTTGTTTTTCTTCCTCATTAAAGGGGTGCAAAATGACTGTTTTACCCCCCACTTACTTCCTTAGCAACATAATGCCCAAGGGAAAATATAGAAATTGCTAATCCCACAAGCAATCCTCTCTTGTTTTTACTTGACTCAATTTGGTCACATGCTTCTAACCTAACATACACTTAATCCATTTAATTTATAATTTTATTCGAACCATTTTATGGACTCAGTTTTAGGGGTGTTACAGGTTTTTGTTTTGTTCGGATTAAAACATGCATGTCTAAAAAGGCTTTATAAAGAATCCTTTCAAATTTTAACCGAGTAAAAAGTTGAAAATTTTAGATTAATTTGTATAATTTTGTTCAAAAGCCCATAATTAATTATTTGAACTCGTAAAATTTGATTTAATAACATCTGGTTTTTGTTTTGTTCGGATTAAAACGTGCATGTCTAAAAAGACTTTATAGAGAATCCGTTCGAATTTTAACCGAGTAAAAAGCTGAAAATTTTAGATTAATCTGTATAATTTTGTTCAAAAGCTCAAAATTAAATATTTGAACTCATATAATTTCATTTAATAAAATCTTGTTTTCGTTTTGTTGGGATTAAAATGTGCATGTCTAAAAAGGCTTTGTAGAGAATTCGTTCGAATTTTAACCGAGTAAAAAGCTAAAAATTTTATATTAATCTGTATAATTTTGTTTAAAAGATCATATACAACTATTTGAACTCATAAAATTTGATTTAATAACATCTGGTTTTCGTTTTGGTGGGACTAAAACTTGCATGTCTAAAATTGCTTCATAGAGAATCCGTTCAAATTTTGTTCATATACAACTATTTGAACTCATAAAACTTGCTTGTCTAAAATTGCTTTATAGAGAATCCGTTCGAATTTTAACCGAGTAAAAAGCTGAAAATCTTAGATTAATCTGAATAATTTTGTTCAAAATCCAATAATTAACTATTTGAATTTATAAAATTTCATTTAATAACATCTGGTTTTTGTTTTGTTCGGATTAAAACGTCCACGTCTAAAAAGGCTTTGTATAGACCCCATTCAAATTTTAACCGAGTAAAAAGCTGAAAATTTTAGATTAATCTTTATAATTTTTTTCAAAATCCCATAACTAATTATTTAAACTCAAAAAATTGATTTAATAACATCTAGTTTTCGTTTTATTGGGATTAAAATGTGCATGTCTAAAAAGGCTTTATAGAGAATCCGTTTGAATTTTAACCGAGTTAAAAGTTGAAAATTTTAGATTAATCTGTATAATTCTGTTCAAAAGCTCATAATTAACTATTTGAACTCGTAAAATTTGATTTAATAACATCTGATTTTCGTTTTATTGGGATTAAAACGTGCATGTCTGAAAAGACTTTATAGAGAATCCGTTCGAATTTTAACCGAGTAAAAAGCTAAAAATTTTAGATTAATCTGTATAATTTTGTACAAAAGCTCAAAATTACATATTTGAACTCATAAAATTTCATTTAATAAAATCTTGTTTTTGTTTTGTTGGGATTAAAATGTGCATGTCTAAAAAGGCTTTGTGGAGAATTCATTCGAATTTTAACCGAGTAAAAAGCTAAAAATTTTAGATTAATCTTCATAATTTTGTTTAAAAGACAATATACAACTATTTGAACTCATAAAATTTGATTTAATAACATTTCGTTTTCGTTTTGGTGGGATTAAAACTTGCATGTCTAAAATTGCTTTATAGAGAATCCATTCGAATTTTAACCAAGTAAAAAGCTGAAAATTTTAGATTAATCTGTGTAATTTTGTAGAAGAGCTCAAAATTAAATATTTGAACTCATAAAATTTCATTTAATAAAATCTTGTTTTCGTTTTGTTGGGATTAAAATGTGCATGTCTAAAAAGGCTTTGTAGAGAATTCGTTCGAATTTTAAACGAGTAAAAAGCTAAAAATTTTAGATTAATATGTATAATATTGTTTAAAAGACCATATACAACTATTTGAACTCATAAAATTTGATTTAATAACATCTGGTTTTCGTTTTGGTGGGACTAAAACTTGCATGTCTAAAATTGCTTCATAGAGAATCCGTTCAAATTTTGTTCATATACAACTATTTGAACTCATAAAACTTGCTTGTCTAAAATTGCTTCATAGAGAATCCGTTCGAATTTTAACCGAGTAAAAAGCTGAAAATTTTAGATTAATCTGTATAATTTTGTTCAAAAT
Source organism: Abelmoschus esculentus (assembly GCA_035048815.1). Lineage (NCBI taxonomy): Eukaryota > Viridiplantae > Streptophyta > Magnoliopsida > Malvales > Malvaceae > Abelmoschus > Abelmoschus esculentus. Next base: position 12,194,966 of record JAUCBN010000023.1, on the reverse strand, counting down.
CCAATAATTAACTATTTGAATTCATAAAATTTCATTTAATAACATCTGGTTTTCGTTTTATTCGGATTAAAACGTCCACGTCTAAAAATGCTTTGTATAGACCCCGTTCAAATTTTAACCGAGTAAAAAGCTGAAAATTTTAGATTAATCTGTATAATTTTGTTCAAAATCCCATAATTAATTATTTAAACTCAAAAAATTGATTTAATAACATCTAGTTATCGTTTTGTTCGTATTAAAACGTGCATGTCTAAAAAGGCTTTACAGAGAATCCGTTCGAATTTTAACTGAGTTAAAAGTTGAAAATTTTAGATTAATCTGTATAATTCTGTTCAAAAGCCTATAATTAACTATTTGAACTCGTAAATTTGATTTAATAACATCTGATATTCGTTTTTTTCGGATTAAAACGTGCATTTCTAAAAAGACTTTATAGAGAATCCGTTCGAATTTTAACCGAGTAAAAAGCTGAAAATTTTAGATTAATCTATATAATTTTGTACAAAAGCTCAAAATTAAAGATTTGAACTCATAAAATTTCATTTAATAAAATCTTGTTTTCGTTTTGTTGGGATTAAAATGTGCATTTCTAAAAAGGCTTTGTAGAGAATTCGTTCGAATTTTAACCGAGTAAAAAGCTAAAAATTTTAGATTAATCTTTATAATTTTTTTTAAAAGACCATATACAACTATTTGAACTCATAAAATTTGATTTCGTAACATCTAATTTTCGTTTTGGTGGGATTAAAACTTGCATGTCTAAAATGGCTTTATAGAGAATCCGTTCGAATTTTAACCGAGTAAAAAGCTGAAAATTTTAGATCTATCTATATAACTTTGTTAAAAATCCTATAATTAACTATTCGAACTCATAAAATTTTATTTAATAACATCTGGTTTTTGTTTTGTTCGGATTAAAACGTGCATGTCTAAAAAGGCTTTATAAAGAATCCTTTCAAATTTTAACCGAATAAAATGCTGAAAATTTTAGATTAATCTGTATAATTTTGGTCGAAATCCCATAATTAATTATTTGAACTCAAAATATTAGATTTAATAACATCTAGTTATCATTTTGTTCGGATTAAAACGTGCATGTCTAAAAAGGCTTTATAGAGAATCCGTTCGAATTTTAGCCGAGTAAAAAGCTGAAAATTTTAGATTAATCTGAATAATTTTGTTCAAAATCCCATAATTAATTATTTAAACTCAAAAAATTGATTTAATAACATCTAGTTATCGTTTTGTTCGGATTAAAACGTGCATGTCTAAAAAGGCTTTATAGAGAATCCGTTCGAATTTTAACCGAGTTAAAAGTTGAAAATTTTAGATTAATCTATATAATTCTGTTCAAAAACCCATAATTAACTATTTGAACTCGTAAAATTTGATTTAATAACATCTGATTTTTGTTTTGTTGGGATTAAAACGTGCATGTCTAAAAAGACTTTATAGAGAATCCGTTCGAATTTTAACCGAGTAAAAAGCTGAAAATTTTAGATTAATCTGTATAATTTTGTACAAAAGCTCAAAATTAAATATTTGAACTCATAAAATTTCATTTAATAAAATCTTGTTTTCGTTTTGTTGGGATTAAAATGTGCATGTCTAAAAAGGCTTTATAGAGAATTCGTTCGAATTTTAACCGAGTAAAAAGCTATAAATTTTAGATTAATCTGTATAATTTTGTTTAAAAGACCATATACAACTATTTGAACTCATAAAATTTGATTTAATAACATTTGGTTTTCGTTTTGGTGGGATTAAAACTTGCATGTCTAAAATTGCTTTATAGAGAATCCGTTCGAATTTTAACCGAGTAAAAAGCTGAAAATTTTAGATCTATCTGTATAACTTTGTTAAAAATCCCATAATTAACTATTTGAACTCATAAAATTTTATTTAATAACATCTGGTTTTCGTTTTGTTCGGATTAAAACGTGCATGTCTAAAAAGGCTTTATAAAGAATCATTTCAAATTTTAACCGAGTAAAAAGCTGAAAATTTTAGATTAATCTGTATAATTTTGTTCAAAATCCCATAATTAATTATTTAAACTCAAAAATTGATTTAATAACATCTAGTTATCGTTTTGTTCGGATTAAAACGTGTATGTCTAAAAAGGCTTTATAGAGAATCCGTTCGAATATTAACCGAGTTAAAAGTTGAAAATTTTAGATTAATCTGTATATTTCTGGTCAAAAGCCCATAATTAACTATTTCAACTCGTAAAATTTGATTTAATAACATCTGATTTTCGTTTTGTTGGGATTAAAACGTGCATGTCTAAAAAGACTTTATAGAGAATCCGTTTGAATTTTTTTTTTTTTTGAGAAAGGGCCTCATTAAAAAACCCCTATAGCCGACCGCCCAGAGGGCAGGAAGGCCCCTATGGGGAAAAGAGTATCCAAGATCTTATTGAGTAGGGGAGGAAAACCTCTCCGAGTTTACAGAAGCCCGAATAAAATCGGGAAAGTCACAGGAGAAAAAGCAAGAAGAAAAGGAACGCAAAGCCCTAGTAGCTAACACATGGGCTACAACATTAGCCTCTCTAGGTACATAACAAATCTTACAGTCAGGCAAAGTACCAAGAGTGGAACGAATACGAGACACCAAAGGTTGCACCGAGGAACGATCCTGGTAAAGGGGGTCGTTGACCTTGTTAGCAATGGAAGCAGAGTCGGTCTCGAAGACAACACGGGTCCAGCCATTGGAAGAGGCAAGCTTCAGACCTTCCAAGAGGGCAAGAGCTTCAGCAGAGGCAGGATCCGGACAGAGGAGAGGCAAAGAACAGCCGCCAAGGACAATGCCAGAGGAATCCCTAACAATGACGCCAGCTGCTGCTCCTTTTAACACGGGGTCGAACGCACCATCCGTGTTAATCTTGACGTAACCAGGGTCTGGCTTCGTCCATCTAGCAAGAGCAAGAGTGGGCTCAGCTAGCCGAGAATGTAGACAGGAGGCACTGTTAGCTGAGGTGTAATCATGTAAAAGACTTAGAGCATTAGAAACAGTTAACCACACCGGTTGAAGATGGTTATTATGGACAAAGTCATTGCGACGGTTCCAAAGATTCCATAAGATCGTGAGAAACAAAGAAAATTGCTGAAGAGAAAGAAAGCCAGCTACCGTAGAAAGCCACTGATGAGGGGAGGTATAAACAGGAGAAAGAAGTCGAGATGGGAGTCCTGCCAACTGGAACGCCTCTCTAGTGCAAGGGCAGTCCCGTAAAGCATGGATGGTAGTTTCAATGGCCAAATTGCATATAGAGCAAATCCCCGAACCTAGAGTGGCCTGAAGGATTTTGTGACCAGAGGGAAGTGCATCGTGACACAAACGCCAAGCAAAAGAACGTACCTTGGGAAGAGTGGGTAATTTAGAAAGGACTTTCCAAAGTTTAGAGGGCCTATTAACTGGACCTGGCTGAAGCTGCAAAAATTGATAGCCCGAACGTACAGAATAGATACCAGAATCATGGTTACCCCAGAGGGTAGTGTCCTGTGTATCATTAATAATCGGAACATTAAGGATAGTATTAGCATCCTCATAGGTAAAGTAATTCCGAACTTTGGATGCATCCCATCGGGGTAAGTTAGGTATCATAAAAGTGCCGGCGCGCAAAGGCACTTCATCATTGATCTCATAATCACCATAAAGGCGCAAAGGCTGAGAGCCACCCTAGTTGTCAAAGTGGATCTGGATAGTACTATTCATGCCTGGACGTATAAAAAATCCATCACGAAGTTTATAAATAGCTACACTAAGCCCTTTCCAAGCAAAGGAGAAACTCCGTGGAGAAACAGAGTCTAGTAAAGAACCAGTCCGGTAGTACTTGCATTTGTAAATTTGACTAAGAAGGCTCCCAGGAGCACACACAAGGCGCCAAATCTGCTTGCCAAGTAAAGCAATATTAAAATGGTGTAAATCACGAAAGCCAACTCCCCCAGCCGCTTTCGGGAGACAGACAGTATCCCAGGGAAGCATGTGCCATCCTTTTTTGCCAGCTTTCCCAGACCACCAGTAGCGGCGTATAGAAGTAGTCATGTCATCAATAATATTGAGTGGCAGAAGGTAGCAAGACATCACATATTGAGGCATAGATTGAAGAACAGATTTGATGAAGACTTCTCTCCCACTAAAAGAGAGGAGATGTTTGTCCCAGCTGTTCATTCTAGCAGTCATTTTATCTCTGGTAAAACCCAGAGCAGCAGTTTTATTTTTCCCAATGAGAAGAGGGACTCCGAAGTAAAGCCCATGATCATTCACCTCCCTGACATGCAGTATGTCATTGATGGCTGTACGAAGTGACAAAGGGGTTTTCCGAGAATAGAAAATAGTAGATTTCTCAAAGTTCACTGCTTGCCCAGACGAAGTGGCATAAATGTGCAGAACATCCCGAAGGCGCTGCACTTCTGCCATTTTGGTCCGGATAAAAACAACACAATCGTCTGCAAAAAGAAGATGATTGACACGTGGTCCATTTCTGCTAGCACAAAGCCCCGGGAGGTCACCAGAGGATTGCGCAGCATTAAGTAAGGCCGAAAGACCCTGTGTACAGAAAAGAAACAAAAAGGGGGAGAGAGGGTCCCCTTGCCGTAAACCTCTAAAGGGCTTAAAAGGCCGAGAAAGAGAATCATTCACTCGAACTTGAAAGGTAACTGAGGATACACACCTCATAATAAGGGACACCCAGTTGGAGTTAAAGCCTAGACGAATCATAATATGCTCTAAAAAAGTCCATTCAACACGGTCAAATGCCTTTTCCATATCTAGCTTTAAACTAGCCCCTTTCGCAAGGGATGTAGCATCAGTATTAAGGGTATGGATGAGTTCATGAGCTATAAGAATATTATCCGTAATATTCCTGCCGTGAACAAAAGCAGCTTGGTTGCCACTAATACAAATAGGTATGATAGATTTTAGCCGATTAACAAGAACTTTCGAGACAGTTTTATAAATAACTGTACAGAGACTAATAGGTCTAAGATGACGCATTGTAGTAGGTTCATCAATTTTAGGGATAAGCACAATGATGGTACGATTGACTTCTTCCATATTAATGGACCCTCGAAGGAGCCCGAGGCATAGAGATATAAATTCATGGCCAAGGATATCCCAGTGCTTCCGGAAAAAACTGCTTGGGAAACCGTCAACCCCCGGGGCCTTCCTCGGATTGATATCACGAAAAGCAGTATGAATTTCATCTGGAGTGAAATCCTTATTAAGTGCAGCATTCATGGAATCAGTAACAACTATGGGAATATTGTTCAAAATTGATGGATCTATGATAGGAGAGGATGACGAAAAAAGAGTTTGAAAGTATATAACAGCGATAGTCATAATGTCATTAGAATTAGTGTGCCAAGTATTTTGATCGTCGAAGAGACCAACAATCTGGTTTTTCCTCCGTCGGCTAGTCGCTCTGGCATGAAAGAAGGAAGTGTTTTTGTCACCATGCTCTAGCCAGAGAGTTCGAGCACGTTGAGCCCAATAGATCTCCTTCGCATTAAGTAAACTATCGAGCTCGCGTTTAGCAAAGAGAAGGCCATTGATTTCAAAGTCGGAGAGATGTCGCGTGAGACATCGGTTAATGAAATCATTCAACTGGGAGATACGTTTATTGGATTTCAGTCGTTTGTTAGATTTCCAAGTAGCAAGGAAGTGTCTAATGTCGTGTAGTTTACTTAAAGTCGATCGAGATGGAGTAGACCAAAGGTCTTTAATACGCAAAAGAACCTCAGGATTATCAGCCCAGCAGTTCTCATAGCGGAACAAGGTGCTAGTCCGCACAATTGGGGGACCCAGTACAGGCCTAGTATCCATTAAAATAGGACAGTGGTCAGAACGCGCCTGGAAGAAGGAGATAGCTTGGCAACGAGGAAAAGTATTGAACCAGGTTGAATTACCAAGAAATCTATCTAGTCTTTCCATAATGGTTACCGAGTTGCGTCCCGATCTGGTCCAAGTGAACCATCCAGACTTTGGTTTACAATCGAAAAGATCATTATTATCAAGACACTCCTGAAAATTGTTAATTTGAGAACGAGCACGGCGAGAACCACCTTGTTTCTCGTTGTCATAAAGGATTTCATTAAAGTCCCCCCCTAAGAGCCAAGGAAGAGAACTGGCTACATTCAGGGAATCTATTAATTGCCAAGTCTTGCATTTGTTCGCAGTTTCAGGAAAACCGTGGATGCCAGTAAAGTGGAATTGAATTTGTTCAAATGTAAGAAGAACATCAATATGTCGATCTGAATATGAGAGGAGATCAACAGAAGAGTTGTTCTTCCAGATGATGGCAAGTCCTGTACAAGAAGGCCTGGGATCAATGGCGAGACAACCATGCATACCAAGTTTGAGCTTAATACGATCCATGTTTTGTTTGTTTAATCTGGTCTCGCAAAGAAAGAGACAATCAGCATCATGCTTGGAGACAGCACGTTGTAACGCAAGAACTGCCTGGGCGTTGCCAAGGCCCTGACAGTTCCAACATAAGATTTTCATTTCTCTCGGCGGGGTTGATCATCGTCAACCACCGCCGGAGAGTTGTTAAAGCTGCTCGTCCCAGCTAGCCAATAATGTAAAGTGACGTGAAGTAGAGGAGGAAAGCAATTCCTCTCCATAGCTAAAGATACGTCAAAAAAGACGTTGGAAAGATCCCTTTCAAAGGGTGAAAAGCTGAAAATTTTAGATTAATCTATATAATTTTGTTCAAAATCCAATAATTTACTATTTGAACTCATAAAATTTCATTTAATAACATCTGTTTTTTGTTTTGTTCGGATTAAAACGTTTACGTCTAAAAAGGCTTTGTATAGACCTCGTTCAAATTTTAACCGAGTAAAAAGCTGAAAATTTTAGATTAATCTGTATAATTTTGTTCAAAAGCCCATAATTAATTATTTAGACTCAAAAAATTTGATTTAATAACATCTAGTTATCGTTTTGTTCGGAGTAAAACGTGCATGTCTAAAAAGGCTTTATAGAGAATCCGTTCGAATTTTAACCGAGTTAAAAGTTGAAAATTTTTGATTAATCTGTATAATTCTATTCAAAAGACCATAATTAACTATATGAACTCGTAAAATTTTATTTAATAACATCTGATTTTCGTTTTGTTGGGATTAAAACGTGCATGCCTAAAAAGGATTTATAGAGAATTCGTTCGAATTTTAACCGAGTAAAATGTTAAAAATTATAGACTAATCTGTATAATTTTTTTAAAAGCCCATAATTAACTATTTGAACTCGTAAAATTTGATTAAATAACATCTAATTTTCGTTTTGTTGGGACTAAACTTGCTTGTCTAAAATTGCTTTATAGAGAATCCGTTAGAATTTTAACCGAGTAAAAAGCTGAAAATTTTAGATTAATCTATATAATTTAGTTCAAAATCTAATAATTAACTATTTGAACTCATAAAATTTCATTTAATAACATCTGGTTTTTGTTTTGTTCGGATTAAAACGTCCACGTCTAAAAAGGCTTTATATAGACCCCGTTCAAATTTTAACCTAGTAAAAAGCTGAAAATTTTAGATTAATCTGTATAATTTTGTTCAAAAGCCCATAATAAATTATTTGAACTCAAAAAATTATTTGAACTCAAAATTAAATATTTGAACTCATAAAATTTCATTTAATAAAATCTTGTTTTCGTTTTGTTGGGACTAAAATGTGCATGTCTAAGAAGGCTTTGTAGAGAATTCGTTCGAATTTTAACTGCGTAAAAAGCTAAAAATTTTAGATTAATCTTCATAATTTTGTTTAAAAGACCATATACAACTATTTGAACTCATAAAATTTGATTTAATAACATTTGGTTTTCGTTTTGGTGGGATTAAAACTTGCATGTCTAAAATTGCTTTATAGAGAATCCGTTTGAATTTTAACCAAGTAAAAAGCTGAAAATTTTAGATCTATCTGTATAACTTTGTTAAAAATCCCATAATTAACTATTTGAACTCATAAAATTTTATTTAATAACATCTTGTTTTTGTTTTGTTCGGATTAAAACGTGCACGTCTAAAAGGGATTTATAAAGAATCCTTTCAAATTTTAACCGAGTAAAAAGCTGAAAAATTTATATTAATCTGTATAATTTTTTTTAAAATCCCATAATTAATTATTTAAACTCAAAAAATTTGATTTAATAACATCTAGTTATCGTTCTGTTCGGATTAAAACGTGCATGTCTAAAAAGGCTTTATAGAGAATCCGTTAGAATTTTAGCCGAGTATAAATTTAAAAATTTTAGATTAATCTGTATAATTTTGTTCAAAAGCCCTTAATTAACTATTTGAACTCGTAAAATTTGATTAACTAACATCTAATTTTCGTTTTATTGGGACTAAAACTTGCTTGTCTAAAATTGCTTTATAGAGAATCTGTTCGAATTTTAACCGAGTAAAAAGCTAAAAATTTTAGATTAATCTGTATAATTTTGTTCAAAATCCAATAATTAACTATTTGAATTCATAAAATTTCATTTAATAAAATCAGGTTTTTGTTTTGTTCGGATTAAAACGTCTACGTCTAAAAAGGCTTTGTATAGACCCCGTTCAAATTTTAACCTAGTAAAAAGCTGAAAATTTTAGATTAATCTGTATAATTTTGTTCAAAAGCCCATAATTAATTATTTAAACTCAAAAAATTTGATTTAATAACATCTAGTTATCATTTTGTTCGTATTAAAACGTGCATGTCTAAAAAGGCTTTATAGAGAATCCGTTCGATTTTTAACTGAGTTAAAAGTTGAAAATTTTAGATTAATCTGTATAATTCTGTTCAAAAGCCCATAATTAACTATTTGAACTCGTAAAATTTGATTTAATAACATCTGATTTTCGTTTTGTTGGGATTAAAACGTGCATGTCTAAAAAGGCTTTATAGAGAATCCGTTCAAATTTTAACCGAGTAAAAAGCTGAAAATTTTAGATTAATCTGTATAATTTTGTACAAAAGCTCAAAATTAAATATTTGAACTCATAAAATTTCATTTAATAAAATCTTGTTCTCGTTTTGTTGGGATTAAAATGTGCATGTCTAAAAAGGCTTTGTAGAGAATTCGTTCGAATTTTAACCGAGTAAAAAGCTATAAATTTTAGATTAATCTTTATAATTTTGTTTAAAAGACCATATACAACTATTTGAAATCATAAAATTTGATTTAATAACATCTGGTTTTCGTTTTGGTGGGATTAAAACTTGCATGTCTAAAATTGCTTTATAGAGAATCCGTTTGAATTTTAACTGAGTAAAAAGCTGAAAATTTTAGATCTATCTATATAACTTTGTTAAAAATCCTATAATTAACTATTTGAACTCATAAAATTTTATTTAATAATATCTGGTTTTCGTTTTGTTCGGATTAAAACGTGCATGTCTAAAAAGGCTTTATAAAGAATCCTTTCAAATTTTAACCGAGTAAAAGCTGAAAATTTTAGATTAATCTGTATAATTTTGTTTAAAATCCCATAATTAATTATTTAAACTCAAAAAATTTGATTTAATAACATCTAGTTATCGTTTTGTTCGGATTAAAACGTGCATGTCTAAAAAGGTTTTATTGAGAATCCGTTAGAATTTTAGCCGGGTAAAAATTTGAAAATTTTAGATTAATCTGTATAATTTTGTTTAAAAGTCCATAATTAACTATTTGAACTCGTAAAATTTGATTTAATAACATCTAGTTTTCATTTTATTGGGACTAAAACTTGCTTGTCTAAAATTGCTTTATCGAGAATCTGTTCGAATTTTAACCGAGTAAAAAGCTAAAAATTTTAGATTAATCTGTATAATTTTGTTCAAAATCCAATAATTAACTACTTGAATTCATAAAATTTCATTTAATAACATCGGTTTTTGTTTTGTTCGGATTAAAATGTCCACGTCTAAAAAGGCTTTGTATAGACCCCGTTCAAATTTTAACCTAGTTAAAAGTTGAAAATTTTTGATTAATCTCTATAATTCTGTTCAAAAGCCCATAATTAACTATTTGATCTCGTAAAATTTGATTTAATAACATCTGATTTTCGTTTTGTTGGGATTAAAACGTGTATGTCTAAAAAGACTTTATAGATAATCCGTTCGAATTTTAACCGTGTAAAAAGCTGAAAATTTTAGATTAATCTATATAATTTTGTACAAAAGCTCAAAATTAAAGATTTGAACTCATAAAATTTAATTTAATAAAATCTTTTTTTCGTTTTGTTGGGATTAAAATGTGTATGTCTAAAAAGGCTTTGTAGAGAATTCGTTCGAATTTTAACCGAGTAAAAAGCTATAAATTTTAGATTAATCTTTATAATTTTGTTTAAAAGGCCTTATACAACTATTTGAACTCATAAAATTTGATTTAATAACATCTGGTTTTCGTTTTAGTGGGATTAAAACTTGCATATCTAAAATTGCTTTATAAAGAATCCGTTTGAATTTTAACCGATTAAAAAGCTGAAAATTTTAGATCTATCTGTTTAATTTTGTTCAAAATCCCATAATTAACTATTTAAACTCATAAAATTTAATTTAATAACATTTGGTTTTTGTTTTGTTCGGATTAAAATGTTCATGTCTAAAAAGGCTTTATAGAGAATCCTTTCGAATTTTAACCGAGGAAAATGCTGAAAATTTTAGATTAATCCTTATAATTTTGTACAAAAGCCCATAATTAATTAATTGAACTCAAAAAATTTGATTTAATAACATCTAGTTATCGTTTTGTTCGGATTAAAACGTGCATGTCTAAAAAGGCTTTATAGAGAATCCGTTTGAATTTTAACCGAGTTAAAAGTTAAAAATTTTAGATTAATCTGTATAATTCTGTTCAAAAGCCCATAATTAACTATTTGAACTTGTAAAATTTGATTTAATAACATCTGATTTTTGTTTTGTTGGGATTAAAACGTGCATGTCTAAAAAGACTTTATAGAGAATCCGTTCAAATTTTAACCGAGTAAAAAGCTGAAAATTTTAGATTAATCTGTATAATTTTGTACAAAAGCTCAAAATAAAATATTTGAACTCATAAAATTTCATTTAATAAAATCTTGTTTTCGTTTTGTTGGGATTAAAATGTGTATGTCTAAAAAGTCTTTGTAGAGAATTCGTTCGAATTTTAACCGAGTAAAAAGCTATAAATTTTAGATTAATGTTTATAGTTTTGTTTAAAAGACCATATACAACTATTTGAACTCATAAAATTTGATTTAATAACATCTGGTTTTCATTTTTGTGGGATTAAAACTTGTATGTCTAAAATTGCTTTATAGAGAATCCGTTCGAATTTTTACCGAGTAAAAAGCTGAAAATTTTAGATCTATCTGTATAATTTTGTTAAAAATCCCATAATTAACTATTTTAACTCATAAAATTTTACTTAATAACATCTGTTTTTTGTTTTGTTCGGATTAAAACATGCATGTCTTAAAAGGCTTTATAAAGAATCCTTTCAAATTTTAACCGAGTAAAAAGTTGAAAATTTTAGATTAATCTGTATAAATTTGTTTAAAAGCACATAATTAATTATTTGAACTCAAAAAATTTGATTTAATAACATCTAGTTATCGTTTTGTTCGAATTAAAACGTGCATGTCTAAAATGGCTTTATAGAGAATTCGTTCGGATTTTAACCGAGTAAAAATTTAAAAATTTTGGATTAATCTGTATAATTTTGTTCAAAAGCACATAATTAACTATTTGAACTCATAAAATTTGATTTAATAACATCTAATTTTCGTTTTGTTGGGACTAAAACGTGCATGTCCAAAAAGGCTTTGTAGAGAATCCGTTCGTATTTTAACCGAGTAAAAAGCTAAAAATTTTAGATTAATATGTATAATTTTGTTTAAAATCCCATATTCAACTATTTGAACTCATAAAATTTAATTTCGTTTGGTAGGGATTAGAACTTGCTTGTCTAAAATAGCTTTATAGAGAATTCGTTCGAATTTTAACCGAGTAAAAAGCTGAAAATTTTAGATCTATCTGTATAATTTTGTTCAAAATCCCATAATTAACTATTTGAACTCATAAAATTTCATTTAATAAAATCTGGTTTTTGTTTTGTTCAGATTAAAACGTCCACGTCTAAAAAGTCTTTATAGAAAATCTGTTCAAATTTTAACCGAGTAAAAAGCTGAAAATTTTAGATTAATATGTATAATTTTGTTCAAAACCTCATAATTAATTATTTGAACTCAAAAAATTTGATTTAATAACATCTAGTTATTGTTTTGTTCGGATTAAAACGTGCATGTCTAAAAATGCTTTATAGAGAATCCGTTCAAATTTTAACCGAGTAAAATATTGAAAATTTTAGATTAATCTGTATAATTGTTCAAAAGACCATAATTAACATTTGAACTCATAAAATTTTATTTAATAACATATGGTTTTCGTTTTGTTAGGATTAAAACGTGCATGTCCAAAAAGGCTTTGTAGAGAATCCGTGCGTATTTTAACCGAGTAAAAAGCTAAAAATTTTAGATTAATCTGTATAATTTTGTTCAAAAGCCCATGTTCAACTATTTGAACTCATAAAATTTGATTTCGTTTTGTAGGGATTAAAACTTGCTTGTCTAAAATTGCTTTATAGAGAATCCGTTCGAATTTTAACCGAGTAAAAAGCGGAAAATTTTAGATATATCTGTATAATTTTGTTAAAAATCACATAATTAACTATCTGAACTCATAAAATTTCATTTAATAACATTTGATTTTTGTTTTGTTCAGATTAAAATGTTCACGACTAAAAAGGCTTTATAGAGAATCCGTTCAAATTTTAACCGAGTATAATGTTGAAAATTTTATATTAATCTGTATAATTTTGTTCAAAAGCCCATAATTAATTATTTGAACTCAAAAAATTTGATTTAATAACATCTAGTTATCGTTTTGTTCAGATTAAAACGTGCATGTCTAAAAACGCTTTATAAAGAATCTGTTCAAATTTTAACCGAGTAAAATGTTGAAAATTTTAGATTAATCTGTGTAATTTTGTTCAAAAGACCGTAATTAACTATTTGAACTCATAAAATTTTATTAATAACATTTGATTTTCGTTTTGTTGGGATTAAAACGTGCATACCTAAAAAGGCTTTATAAAGAATCCGTTCGAATTTTAACTGAGTAAAAATCTAAAAATTTTAGATTAATCTTTATAATTTTGTTCAAAAGCTCAAAATTAAATATTTGAACTCATAAAATTTCATTTAATAAAACCTGGTTTTCGTTTTGTTGGAATTAAAATGTGCATGTCTAAAAAGGCTTTGTAGAGAATACTTTCGAATTTTAACCGAGTAAAAAGGTAAAAAAAATTGATTTTTTTGTATAATTTTTTCTAAATCCCATATTCAACTATTTGAACTCATAAAATTCAATTTAATAATATTCGGTTTTCGTTTTGTTGGGATTAAAACTTGCTTGTCTAAAATTGCTTTATAGAGAATCCGTTCGAATTTTAACCGACTAAAACGCTAAAATTTTAGATTCATTTGTATAATTTTGTTCAAAATCCCATAATTAACTATTTGAACTCATAAAATTTGATTTAATAACATATGGTTGTTTTATGGGATTAAAACGTGCAAATCTAAATGAGATTTATAGAGAATCCGTTCGAATTTTAACCGAGTAAAAAGCTGAAAATTTTAGATTAATTTGAATAATTTTGTTCAAAAGCTCAAAATTAAATATTTGAACTCATAAAATTTCTTTTAATAAAATCTTGTTTTCGTTTTGTTGGGATTAAAATGTGCATGTCTAAAAAGGCTTTATAGAGAATTCGTTCGAATTTTAACCGAGTAAAAAGGTAAAAATTTTAGATTAATCTGTATAATTTTGTTTAAAAGACCATATACAACTATTTGAACTCATAAAATTTGATTTAATAACATATGGTTTTTGTTTTGGTGGGATTAAAAAGGCTTTATAGAGAATTCGTTGGAATTTTATAGAGAATTCGTTGGGATTTAATAAAATTTGAACTCATAAAATGTGCATGTCTAAAAAGGCTTTATAGAGAATTCGTTGGAATTTTAAACGAGTAAAAAGCTAAAAATTTTAGATTAATCTGTATAATTTTTTTTAATAGACCATATTCAACTATTTAAACTCATAAAAAGGCTTTATAGAGAATCCGTTCAAATTTTAACCGAGTAAAAAGTTGAAAATTTTAGATTAATTAGTATAATTTTGTTAAAAAGCCCAAAACTAATTATTTGAACTCAAAAAATTTTATTTAATAACATCTAGTTATCGTTTTGTTCGAATTAAAACGTGCATGTCTAAAAAGGCTTTATAGAGAATCCGTTCAAATTTTAACCGAGTAAAAAGCTGAAAATTTTAGATTAATCTTTATAATTTTGTTCAAAAGCCCATAATTAATTATTTGAACTCAAAAAATTTGATTTAATAACATCTAGTTATCGTTTTGTTCGGATTAAAATGTGTATGTCTAAAAAGGTTTTATAGAGAATCTGTTCGAATTTTAATCGAGTAAAAAGTTGAAAATTTTAGATTAAACTGTATAATTTTGTTCAAAAGCTCATATTCAACTATTTGAAATCATAAAATTCGATTTAATAACATCCGGTTTTCGTTTTGTTGGGATTAAAACTTGCTTGTCTAAAATTGCTTTATAGAAAAACCGTTCGAATTTTAACCGAGTAAAAAGCTGAAAATTTTAGATTTATCTGTTTAATTTTGTTCAAAATCCCATAATTAACTATTTAAACTCATAAAATTTAATTTAATAACATTTGGTTTTTGTTTTGTTCGGATTAAAACGTGCATGTCTAAAAAGGCTTTATAGAGAATCCGTTCGAATTTTTTTTTGAAGGAAAGGGCCTCATTAAAAAAACCCTATAGCCACCCACCCCGAGAGGTGGGAAGGCCCCTATGGGGAAAAGATTACCCAAGAAATTATTGAGAAGAAGAGGAAAACCTCTCCGAGTTTACAGAGACCCAAATAAAATCGGGAAAGAAACAATCAAAAGAACTAGAAGTAAAAGAACGCAAAGCCCTATTAGCCAAAGTATGGGCAACTACGTTTGCATCTCTAGGCACATAACAAATCTTAAAATTAGGCATAGTATCCAGAGTGGCGCGGATGCGAGATACCATGTGCTGCACTGTAGAAAGATCTCGAGTTGGAGCATTATTAACTTTGTTGGCAATGGACGCAGAGTCAGGTTCAAAGATCACATTAGACCAACCATTGGCAACAGCAAGGCGTAAACCTTCCAGAAGAGCTAGAGCCTCTGCAGAGGCAGGATCCGGACAAAGAAGGGGCATAAAGCAGCCACCAAGCACTGAGCCAGAAGAGTCACGAGCAATAACACCTGCAGCAGCCCCTCTCAAGACAGGGTCAAAAGCCCCATCCGTGTTAACTTTGACAAAACCTGGAGCCGATTTCGTCCATCTAGCCGGAGCGAAAGTGGGCTCATCTAGCCGGGAGGATTGACGGGACTCATCATTAAAAGATGTATAATCGGAGAAGAGTTTTTGAGCAGAGGTAACAGAAAGCCAAATCGGTTGGATATGGTTATTATGAACAAAATCATTACGGCGGTTCCACAGGTTCCATAAAATGGTAAGAAGAAGAGAGAATTGGTGCAAGGAGAGGAAGCCAGCAGCATCAGAAAGCCACTGATGGGGGGAGGTGTAAGTAGTGGACAACAGTCGATGGGGAAGGCCTGCCAGGAGGATTGCCTCCTGAGCACTAGGACAATCTCTCATAGCATGGAGAGAGGTTTCGACAGTCATGTTGCAAATTGGGCAAATCCCAGAACCAAGATTAGCCTGCAGAATTTTCTGACCAGAGGGTAACGCATCATGACATAAACGCCACCCAAAGGAACGTACTTTGGACAGAGTAGGCAATTTAGACAAAATTTTCCAAAGTTTAGAAGGCCTGTTAACAGGACTTCTAAACTGCAAAAATTGATAACCAGAGCGAACTGTATAAGTACCTGCATCATGGTGACCCCAAAGGGTAGAATCGTTTATATCATTAATAATAGGTACGTTAAGTATGGTGTTAGAATCTTCATGGGAAAAATAACTTCTCACTTTTGCTTCATCCCAACGGGGGGAATCATGGATCATAAAAGAACCTGCACGAAGAGGGACTTCGTCATTCATTTCATAATTACCATAAAGGTGAATAGGCTGCGAGCCACCCCACCTATCAAAATGAATCTGAACGTTACTAGACATGCCGGGACGTTTGAAAAACCCGTTATGAAGCTTAGAAATAGCAATGCTTAGACCTTTCCAAGCAAAGGAAGAACTCCGCGTATGGGCGGAATCTAGAACAGAGCCCGTAGGATAATACTTGCATTTATAGACCTGACTAAGAAGGTTATCAGGCTCGCAAATTAGCCGCCAAATTTGTTTGCCTAGAAAAGCAACGTTAAAATGGTGAAGATCACGAAAACCTACCCCTCCAGCAGCTTTAGGGAGGCAGAGAGTGTCCCAAGGGAGCATGTGCCACCCTCGTTTGCCAGCTTTCCCCGACCACCAATATCAGCGTATTACGGTAGTCATATCATCAATAATATTTTGTGGTAAAAGGTAACAAGACATGACATATTGAGGAATAGATTGTATAACCGCTTTAATGAAAACTTCACGACCACTAAAGGAAAGGAGATGTTTATCCCAAGTATTCAGGCGGGCATTCATGTTTTCCCTGGTGAAACCTAAGGATGCAGTTTTGTTCTTTCCAATAAGGAGAGGAACCCCCAAATAAATACCAGGGTCATCCACTTCTCGTACATGAAGAATGTCATTAATCTCCGCCCGGAGCAAAGAGGAAGTTTTCCGTGAGAAAAAGATAGTAGATTTCTCAAAGTTCACCGCTTATCTCGACGAGGAAGCGTAAGTCTGCAAAACATCCTTAAGACGCTGAGCCTCCGTGGTTGTATTTTTGATAAAGACAACATAGTCATCCGCAAAAAGAAGGTGATTGATGCGAGGGCCATTCCTACTGGCACGGAGACCAGGGAGGTGACCAGTGGCTTGATCAGCATTGAGCAAGGCCGAGAGGCCTTGAGTGTAGAAAAGAAACAAAAAGGGAGCGAGGGGGTCACCTTGCCGCAACCCTCTACTTGGTTTAAAAGGTCTTGAAAGGGAGTCATTGATGCGAACTTGATAATATACCGAGGAAACACATCTCATAATAAGA
The DNA here is from genome assembly GCA_035048815.1 of Abelmoschus esculentus. Taxonomy (NCBI): domain Eukaryota; kingdom Viridiplantae; phylum Streptophyta; class Magnoliopsida; order Malvales; family Malvaceae; genus Abelmoschus; species Abelmoschus esculentus. The sequence goes on along the minus strand of JAUCBN010000023.1, from coordinate 12,177,778 downwards.
GAAACCCAGTCTGAGTTTAAGCCTAGACGAAGCATAACTTGTTCAAGAAAAGGCCATTCAACACGGTCGAAGACTTTTTCCATATCCAACTTTAGGCTAGCACCTTTGGCCAAAGAAGTAACATCAGTGTTGAGAGTATGGATAAGCTCATGAGCGATAAGAATGTTATCAGAAATATTCCGCCCACGAACGAACGCAGCCTGATTACCACTAATGCATAAGGGCATGATAGATTTTAGCCGGTTGACTAAAACTTTCGAAACAATTTTATAAATGACTGTGCAAAGACTAATAGGTCGGAGATGTCTCATCGTAGTGGGGTCGCTTACTTTAGGAATAAGAACAATAATGGAACGATTGACCTCTTCTAAATTAACAATCCCTCGTAAAAGTCCGGGGCAGAGATTTATAAATTCCTGACCAAGAATGTCCCAATACTTCCAAAAGAAGCCGCTCGGAAAGCCATCAACACTAGGTGCTTTCCTCGGGTCAATGTCACGAAAGGCAGCATAGACTTCATCTGTTGTGAAGGCCTTATTAAGGTCATTATTCATTGAATCAGAAACAACAGGGGGAATGTTGTCCAAGATGGAAGACGCAATAGTAGGAGAGGAAGAAGCAAAGAGATGTTGAAAGTAACTAACAGCAATAGACATTATGTCAGGCGTATTAGTTTGCCATAGATTCTGATTATTAAAAAGCCCAGCAATATGATTCTTCCGTCGCCGGTTGGTTGCCCTTGCATGAAAAAAGGAAGTATTCTTATCACTGTGAACTAACCAGTGTTCCCGAGCTCGTTGAGCCTAGTAAATTTCCTTCTCATTAAGTAAGCGATCAAGCTCACTCTTAGCAGCAAGGAGGTTATGAGCATCCGTATCTGAGAGTTGATGCTGAAAGCACATATTGATAAAGTCAGTAAGCTGAGTGATGCGTTCATTAGATTTAATACGCTTATTAGATTGCCATTTAGTCAAAAAGTGTCCAATCTCTTGAAGCTTCTGAAGAGTCGAGCAATAGCGGTTAGACCAAATCACAGTAATTCGAGAAAAAACCTCTGGGTTGTCAGCCCAACAGTTCTCGTAGCGAAAAGGGATGTAAAGACGCGTAGAACGTAGAATTTGAGAGGGGTTTGTATCCATTAAGATAGGGCAGTGATCAGAACGCGCTTGAAAGAAGGACATAGCTTGACAATTAGGGAAAGCATGAAACCAAGCGGAGTTGCCTAGAAAACGATCTAGACGTTCCATGATGATTTCGGCAACACGACCTGATCGAGACCAAGTGAACCAACCAAATGATGGTTTGCAATCAAAAAGATCATTCTTGTCGAGACGGTCCCGAAAGTTATTAATTTGTGATCTTGCGCGTCGAGGACCGCCTTGCTTTTCATAATCATAAAGAATTTCATTAAAATCCCCCCTAAAAGCCAGGGGAGAGTTGAATTGGAATTAAGAGAATCTATTAGCTGCCAAGTTTTATATTTGTTAACAGTTTCAGGGAACCCATGTAACCCAGAAAAGTGAAAGGGCACTGTACCATAAGAAAGGATGACATCAATGTGACGATCGGAGTAAGAAAGCAAGTCGACTAAGACTTTGTTATTCCAAATAAAGGCAAGCCCAGTACAAGAGGGCCTGGAATCAACAGCTATGCATCCATGCATGCCAAGCTTGTGTTTAATTCTATCCATATTGGATTGATTCAATCTCGTCTCGCAAAGAAAGACACAATCAGCATCATGCTTCGAAGTAGCACGTTGAAGTGCATGAACTGTCTGGGTGTTGCCAAGACCCTGACAGTTCCAACATAAGAGTTTCATTTATCTCGGCGGGGTTGATTCCTATCAACCTCCGCCGTAGAGTTTTTAATGCTTCTCATCCCAGCTAAGTATAACCTGGCCCAGTTCGAAGGACAAAGCCTAATAAGTGTAAGTGTTAGAGAAGATAGAGAAATCGAATGAAAATAAATATAATACCCGAGAAATCGCAGGCATAAGCCAAAAATAAAGGTAAGAAATCGGAAAGGAACGACATCATTAGAGATGTTAGAGAATTCCCTAAAAAAGGGTGGAATAGCCAAAGTAGTTAAAAACTCCTTAAAAGGTAGAGAGCAAACAGAATAGATAAGTAGAGGAAAAATAGTCGGACGTATCGCAATAAAAATGTCCAGAAAAATAAAAGAAAACACAACAAAAAAACATGAAAAGTAAGAAAACAAAGCAAAAAGGATATTATTATTCCATAAATCAAAAGACAACAAAACCTGAAAAACAAAGCTAAGACAGCCAAAGGTTCCTAACATAAACGGAAAACGAAAAAAATCTAAAACAAGGAAAAGAAAGAACAATAGATAATATGGCAACAAGCATGAAACTAGCAAGTTGTAGAACATGAACTGTCAAAGCAAGGCCAAAGCTCAGACAGTTCCAAGGTAAACAAATCATTTCTATCGGCGGGGTTGATCAGAGTCAACCTCCACCGTAGAGTTTTTTACACTGCTCATCCCAGCTTTCTCATTAGGCACAGTGCCAGCACGAAGACGCTTAACCCTAGAATTCTCATCAGAGGGAGGAGTTCGCTTCGCACCTCGACCTGAGGTTATCCGAGCAGCTCGCCGAGGAGTTGGAGCAGATTCGAGCCATTCAGTGGCCTCTTGGAAATCTTGATCATTGGCTAGATCAGCCTCCAAGTCTTGGAGTTCAGGATCCAGAATACTCACCTCCCCAGTGTTAACGTTGGACGATTACCGAGAAGTAATATTAGAATTCTGATCAGGAAAAACCATTTGCAACGGCTGTGTAGGATAAAGTCGAGCAGTGAGCTTGCTAGGGACCGTTGGGAGGAGTCTGAGCCCTTTGGAAAAAAGTGGAGGCTCATTACTTGGAGCAGATTCAGTGCCACTGTTCGAAAGTGAGGACATAACCCCTTTATCCTTCCCATTACTAGTAGTAGGGTTGGTAGTTTGAGATGGCGTAGGCATTTCTTGAGCATTGGCGTCAGTAGTGATATAGCGGATTCGTCCACGTTGAGTGGGTTGTGGATCCTTCTTTTTAGGAACATATCGTAGCCAATCACCAAAAGGAAGTTGTTCAGGTCGCGAATCAGTCAGAATGGAGCAAGAGTCTAAAGAATGTCCAATAAGTCCACAGCAGTGGCAAAAAGTGGGAAGACTTTCATACTGAAAAGGACAGAATCTTGTGGAGGCCCCTCCCCCAATAGCAACACAACGCCTAATAGGCTGAGAGGCCTCTAAAGACAAGTCAACCCATATGTAGTCAACCATGTTAGAATCGATTTTCCTCGTATCAATTTTTGTGACTAAACCAATTAAAGATCCTAAGGATTTACCAATATCATGAGCAGATTCTTTAGTAGCGAGGAAAATATGAGGGATGTTGTAGATGCGGATCCAAATATTCATTGTAGAGAATGAGTGTTCGTCAGGTGTGATAGAGGGGTTATACTGGGCAAGAGCAAGCCAGTCATCTTTGTAAGTCCAAGGTCCCCTTGACAGGATATCATCCTTAATCTTTTCATCCCTAAACCGGATAAGGAACATGTGTGGCTTCAAAATACTCATAGAAAACAGTTTGGTCGTAGTCCAGATACCAGTAAAATCTTTGATGATCACCTGATCATCAATCTCCCGTGAAGAGATAAGTTTCCCGAGGATGGTGGAATGAGTTTCTTCTTCAGAAAGACCCCAAGAAGTACCCGGTTGAAAGACAGTTGCTTGTTCCTCAGAAGTAAATTGAATATTGCCAAATTGATGGAGGAAGGACTTAGAATCCATAGAGAAAAGAACGAAAAAAACAAGTGAGAAATTGGTAGAGAGGAAGAGAAGATGCCGAGTGGAATAGAGGACAGATGAAAGAATATGAGAGGAGCAGTCAGCTTTAAATAATAAAGGAGGAGTTTGAGGTATAGCAGGACTATAGTTAAAAGAGGTAGATAGAGAGAAAGAGTAAAAAAGGTAGAATATATTATTAAAAAAGAATAAAATATTATTATTCTTTTGATGAAGGATATAAAGAATAGGTGATTGAGAATAAATAGAATACATAAGTAGATGATTTGTAAAAGGAGAAGGAGTTTGGTATGGAGAAGGAAAGTAGGACAACACTATAAATGTCACCAGAAGGAATAAAATTAGATCAAAAGAGGGCTTAGAGAGTAGATAGAATTTGACAAAGGCAAAAAAAGAATGGATAATTATGTAACAAAATCGTAAATGTTCAAGAAGGATATAAAAAAGAAAGATGACTAAAAAGGTGAAGCAAGTAAAGATGGTAATGATAAGCCAAAAAACAACGGGCGGGTTAATGGAGAAGATAAGGAAGAATACATCATTAAAGATGTTGGTTAAATCCCTTCGAAAGGATGGTGAAAGAATAAAAAGCATTAAACCAAAGTGAATTAACCATAGAAGAAGAATAGCAGTAAACCAAACAATCATAATGGATAACTCATCAAGGACGATGAACATAGTAAAAAATAGACTCTTTGAATGTTTAACTACGTAACCGGTCCTAATGAACGCCGGAATCATACGAGCTAAGAACCAACCCCAAAGGTGCATAGGATAGCAACCAAGGAAGCCGCCAGTGAACAGCAAGGCAAGGGTCAACAACCAACCACATTTAGAGGGACGTGAGCAACAAGCATCACTGCCGATGGCCTGGAAACCTAGCTGGATAGCAAGAGACCACGGTGGAGCACGTAGTGGCCGAAGAAAACAAAGAAGTTTCTGGTATGCTGGTAGAACCAAAGTGAAAGACAGGACACTGCTGCAGTATGTACCTAACAAAGTCCACTTCCAGACAACGGAGTCGCCGAAGCAAACTCGGTAAACATACGAAAGGGAGAGAGTCCGTCCGTTCTTTTGCAGAGAGGGAAAGGAATATGTTGAAGCACCAAACCACGCATCTGCTTCCCACAAGCGTGAGGGAGACAAAAGCCAAACATTCAGACCATCGGGGCGCAGTCGATGGGTCAGTCGTAGCACCGCGGAGGAGAGAAACCTCCAAAAGAAATCGTAGACCAGCTTCTAGGAAGTAGTAGCAGAACGACCTTTAACGAAGAGATCGATATCAACGGGAACAAGACCGGTCAAGAAACTCAGGTGGAGATGATTAGGGTGGGATGTGGAGATACATATGGTTTCTTCTTCCAGCAAGCAGAAGAACACCAAGGAGGAGACAATCACTGGAATGTGAGGGGGGTTTAAACCAAGTAAGAAACCGGACCAGTCCAAGTCGGAGTAGGACTCCTTACCAAACTCGAAACCATCGCCCGAGCCTATCCACGAGCCCTGGTATCCAAACGAAGAACTCCATCCGTGCAGAGAAAGAACATTCCCGGGCCACCGAGGCAACCGATAACAGCCCGAACCGTGTACGTCGAAAGGAGTACTGGATGCCTTCACTTGCTGTAATTTGTACAAGAAAAGCAGCGTTGAAACCATATAAAATGGTAGATCGCAAGAGACAATTCTGGAGAGAATTGTTAGAATAAAAAACAAGAAGATGACGACAGGCGTCTTCTCCCTCAGCCGAGCAAAACGACGCACGGGAATGCCGGGAGCGACCGAGAGCCTCTAAAGGAGATGGTTGGAACGACATGGATGGATGCTTGAGAAATCCTCTCCCTGCAAGCAGAGTGGCGCCATGGAGAATACGACCTCCTGAAAGAGAAAAGAAGGAGAGAGGCGAGAGAGAATGAGGAGAGGAAAGAAACAAGCATCCATATTCAGTTCACCAATCCGTTCGAATTTTAACTGAGTAAAATGACGAAAATTTTAGATTAATCCTTATAATTTTGTACAAAAGCCCATAATTAATTAATTGAACTCAAAAAATTTGATTTAATAATATCTAGTTATCGTTTTGTTCGAATTAAAATGTGCATGTCTAAAAAGACTTTATAGAAAATCCGTTCGAATTTTAACCGAGTAAAAAGTTGAAAATTTTAGATTAATCTGTATAATTTTGTTCAAAAGCCCATATTCAACTATTTGAACTCATAAAATTTAATTTAATAACATTTAGTTTTTTTGTTCGGATTAAAGCGTGCATGTCTAAAAAGGCTTTATAGAGAATCTGTTCGAATTTTAACCGAGTAAAAAGTTGAAAATTTTAGATTAATCTGTATAATTTTGTTCAAAAGCCCATAATTAACTATTTGAACTCATAAAATTTGATTTAATAACATCTGGTTTTTGTTTTGTTCGGATTAAAACGTGCATGTCTAAAAAGGCTTTATAAAGAATCTATTCGAATTTTAACCGAGTAAAGAGCTGAAAATTTTAGATTAATCTGTATAATTTTGTTCAAAAGCCCATAATTAATTATTTGAACTCAAAAAATTTGATTTAATAACATTTAGTTATAGTTTTGTTCGGATTAAAACGTGTATGTTTAAAAAGGCATAATAGAGAATCTGTTCGAATTTAACCGAGTAAAAAGTTGAAAATTTTAGATTAATCTGTATAATTTTGTTCAAAACTCCATAATTAACTATTTGAACTCATAAAATTTGATTTAATAACATATGGTTTTCGTTTTGTTGGGATGAAAACGTGCATGTACAAAAAGGCTTTATAGAGAATCCGTTCGCATTTTAACTGAGTAAAAAGCTAAAAATTTTAGATTAATCTGTATAATTTTGTTCAAAAGCCCATATTCAACTATTTGAAATCATAAAATTTGATTTCCTTTTGTAGGGATTAAAACTTGCTTGTTTAAAATTGCTTTATAGAGATTCTGTTCGTATTTTAACCAAGTAAAAAGCTAAAAATTTTAGATTTATCTGTATAATTTTGTTCAAAATCCCATAATTAACTATTTTAACTCATGAAATTTGATTTAATAATAACTGGTTTTTGTTTTGTTCGGATTAAAACATGCATGTATAAAAATGCTTTATAGAGAATCCGTTCAAATTTTAACCGAGTAAAAAGCTGAAAATTTTTGATTAATCTGTATAATTTTGTTCAAAAGCCCATAATTAATTACTTGTACTCAAAAAATTTGATTTAATAACATCTAGTTATCATTTTGTTCAGATTAAAACATGCATGTCTAAAAAGACTTTATAGAGAATCTTTTCGAATTTTAACCGAGTAAAAATCTGAAAATTTTAGATTAATCTTTTTAATTTTGTTCAAAAGCCAATAATTAACTATTTTAACTCATAAAATTTGATTTAATAACATCTGGTTTTCGTTTTGTTTGGATTAAAACGTGCATATCTAAAAAGACTTTATAAAGAATCCGTTCGAATTTTAACCGAGTAAAAAGCTGAAAATTTTAGATTAATCTCTATAATTTTATTCAAAAGCCCATATTAAACTATTTGAACTCATAAAATTTGATTTCGTTTTGTAGGGATCTTTATAGAGAATCCGTTCGAATTTTAACCGAGTAAAAAGCTAAAAATTTTAGATTAATCTGTATAATTTTGTTCAAAAGCCCATATTCAACTATTTGAACTCCTAAAATTTGATTTAATAACATCTAATTTTCGTTTTGTTGGGACTAAAACTAGCTTGTCTAAAATTGTTTTATAGAGAATCCGTTCGAATTTTAACCGAGTAATAAGCTGAAAATTCTAGATTTATCTGTTTAATTTTGTTAAAAATCCCATAATTAACTATTTGAACTCAAAAAATTTGATTTAATAACATCTAGTTATCGTTTTGTTCTGATTAAAACGTGCGTGTCTAAAAAGGCTTTATAGAGAATCTGTTCGATTCTTACTCGAGTAAAAAGTTGAAAATTTTAGATTAATCTGTATAATTTTTTTCCAAAGCCCATATTCAACTATTTGAACTCTTAAAATTCGATTTAATAACATTCGGTTTTTGTTTTGTTGGGATTAAAACTTGCTTGTCTAAAATTGCTTTATAGTGAATCCGTTCAAATTTTAACTGAGTAAAAAGCTGAAAATTTTTGATTTATCTGTATAATTTTGTTCAAAATCCCATAATTAACTATTTGACTCTTAAAATTTAATTTAATAACATTTGGTTTTTGTTTTGTTCGGATTAAAACGTCCACGTCTAAAAAGGCTTTATAGAGAACCCGTTCAAACTTTAACTGAGTAAAAAGCTGAAAATTTTAAATTAATCTGTATAATTTTGTTCAAAAGCAAATAATTAATTATTTGAACTCAAAAAATTTGATTTAATAACATCTAGTTATCATTTTGTTCGTATTAAAACGTCTACGTCTAAAGAGGCTTTATAGAGAATCCGTTCGAATATTAACTGAGTCAAAAGCTAAAAATTTTAGATTAATCTGTATACTTTTGTTTAATAGACCATATTCAACTATTTGAACTCATAAAATTTGATTTAATAACATCTTGTTTTCGTTTTAGTGGGATTTAAACTTACATATCTAAAATTGCTTTATAGAGAATCCGTTCGAATTTTAACCGAGTATAAAGCTGAAAATTTTAGATTTATCTGTATAATTTTGTTCAAAAGCCCTTAATTAACTATTTGAACTGAAAAAATTTGATTTAATAACACATGGTTTTTGTTTTGTTCGGATTAAAACGTCTACGTCTAAAAAGGCTTTATAGAGAATCCGTTTGAATATTAACCGAGTAAAAAGCTAAAAATTTTAGATTAATCTGTAGAATTTTGTTTAATAGAACATATTCAACTAGTTATCATTTTATGGGATTAAAACGTGCATGTCTAAAAATACTTTATAGAGAATCCGTTCAAATTTTAACCAAGTAAAAAGCTGAAAATTTTAGATTAATCTTTATAATTTTGTTCAAAAGCCCTTAATTAACTATTTGAACTCATAAAATTTTATTTAATAGCATCTGGTTTTTGTTTTGTTTGGATTAAAACGTGCATGTCTAAAAAGGCTTTATAGAGAATCCATTCAAATTTTAACCGAGTAAAAAGTTGAAAATTTTAGATTAATCTGTATAATTTTGTTCAAAAGCCCATAATTAACTATTTGAACTCATAAAATTTGATTTAACAACATCTGGTTTTCGTTTTGTTGGGATTAAAACGTGCAAGTCTAAAAAGGCTTTATAGAGAATCTGTTCAAATTTTAACCGAGTAAAAAGCTTAAAATTTTAGATTAATCTGTATAATTTTGTTCAAAAGCCCATATTCAACTATTTGAACTCATAAAATTTGATTTAATAACATCTAATTTTTGTTTTGTTGGGATTAAAACTTGCTTATCTAAAATTGCTTTATAGAGAATCCGTTCGAATTTTAACAAAGTAAAAACCTAAAAATTTTAGATTTATCTGTATCATTTTGTTCAAAATCCTATAATTAACTATTTGAACTCATAAAATTTAATTTTAAACGAGTAAAAAGCTAAAAATTTTAGATTAATCTCTATAATTTTGTTCAAAAGCCCATAATTAATTATTTGAACTCAAAAAATTTGAGATAATAACATCTAGTTATTATTTTGTTCGGATTAAAACGTGCATGTCTAAAAAGGTTTTATAGAAAATCCGTTTAAATTTTAACCGAGTAAAACGCTAAAAAATTTAGATTTATCTGTATAATTTTGTTCAAAATCCCATAATTAACTATTTAAACACATAAAATTTGATTTAATAACATCTGGTTTTGTTTTTTCGGATTAAAACGTCCACGTCTAAAAAGGCTTTATAGAGAACCCGTTCAAATTTTAACCGAGTAAAAAGTTGAAAATTTTAGATTAATTTGTATAATTCTGATCAAAAGCCCATAATTAATTATTTGAACTCAAAAAAGTTGATTTAATAACAACTAGTTATCTTTTTGTTCGGATTAAAACGTGCATTTCTAAAAAGGCTTTATAGAGAATCCGTTTAAATTTTAACCGAGTAAAAAGCTGAAAATTTTAGATTAATCTGTATAACTTTGTTCAAAAGCCCTTAATTAATTATTTGAACTCACAAAATTTGATATAATAACATCTGATTTTTGTTTTGTTGGGATTAAAATGTGCATGTCTAAAAAGGCTTTATAGAGAATCCGTTCGAATTTTAACCGAGTAAAAAGCTAAAAAGTTTAGATTAATCTGTATAATTTTGTTCAAAAGCCCATATTCAACTATTTGAACTCATAAAATTTGATTTAATAACATCTAATTTTTGTTTTGTTGGGATTAAAACTTGCTTATCTAAAATTGCTTTATAGACAATCCGTTCGAATTTTTACCAAGTAAAAAGCTGGAAATTTTAGATTTATCTGTATAATTTTGTTCAAAATCTCATAATTAACTATTTAAACTCTTAAAATTTGATTTAATAACATCTGTTTTTTTTTGTTCGGTCTAAAACGTTCACTTCTAAAAAGGCTTTATAGAGAATCCGTTCAAATTTTAACCGAGTAAAAAGCTGAAAATTATAGATTAATATGTATAATTTTGTTCAAAAAACCATAATTAACTATTTGAACTCGTAAAATTTGATATTAATAACATCCGATTTTCGTTTTGTTGGGATTAAAACGTGCATGTCTAAAAAGGCTTTATAGAGAATCTGTTCGAATTTTAACCGAATAAAATGCTAAAAATTTTAGATTAATCTGTATAATTTTGGTCAAAAGCTCAAAATTAAATATTTGAACTCATAAAATTTTATTTAATAAAATCTTTTTTTAAACGAGTTGATTTAATAACTCATAAAGTTATAGATTAATATGTATAATTTTATTCAAAAGACCATAATTAACTATTTGAACTCGTAAAATTTGATATTAATAACATCTGATTTTTGTTTTGTTGGGATTAAAACGTGCATGTCTAAAAAGGCTTTATAGAGAATCTGTTCGAATTTTAACCGAGTAAAAAGCTTAAAATTTTAGATTAATCTGTATAATTTTGTTCAAAAGCCCATATTCAACTATTTGAACTCATAAAATTTGATTTAATAACATCTAATTTTTGTTTTGTTGGGATTAAAAGTTGCTTATCTAAAATTGCTTTATAGAGAATCCGTTCGAATTTTAACCAAGTAAAAAGCTAAAAATTTTAGATTTATCTGTATCATTTTGTTCAAAATCCTATAATTAACTATTTGAACTCATAAAATTTAATTTTAAACGAGTAAAAAGCTAAAAATTTTAGATTAATCTGTATAATTTTGTTCAAAAGCCCATAATTAATTATTTGAACTCAAAAAATTTGAGATAATAACATCTAGTTTTTGTTTTGTTCGGATTAAAACGTGCATGTCTAAAAAGGCTTTATAGAGAATCCGTTTGAATTTTAACCGAGTAAAACGCTAAAAAATTTAGATTTATCTGTATAATTTTGTTCAAAATCCCATAATTAACTATTTAAACTCATAAAATTTGATTTAATAACATCTGGTTTTGTTTTGTTCAGAGTAAAACGTACATATCTAAAAAGGCTTTATAGAGAATCCGTTCGAATTTTAACCGTGTAAAACGCTGAAAATTTTAGATTTATCTGTATAATTTATTCAAAAGCCCATAATTAATCATTTTAACTCAAAAAATTTGATTTAATAACATCTAGTTATAATTTTTTCAGATTAAAACGTGCATGTCTAAAAGGCTTTATAGAGAATCCGTTCGAATTTTAACCGAGTAAAAAGCTAAAAATTTTAGATTTATCTGTATCATTTTGTTCAAAATCCTATAATTAACTATTTGAACTCATAAAATTTAATTTAATAACATCTGGTTTTTGTTTTGTTCGTGGTAAAATGTGCATGCCTAAAAAGGCTTTATAGAAAATCCGTTCGAATTTTAACCGAGTAAAAAGCTGAAAATTTTAGATTTATCTGTATAATTTTGTTCAAAATCTCATAATTAACTATTTGAACTCATAAAATTTGATTTAATATCATCTGTTTTTGTTTTGTTCAGATTAAAACGTCCATGTATAAAAAGGCTTTATAGAGAATCCATTCAAATTTTAACCGAGTAAAAAGCTGAAATTTTTAGATTAATCCGGATAATTTTGTTCAAAAGCGCATAATTAATTATTTGAGCTAAAAAATTTGATCTAATAACATCTAGTATCGTTTTTTTCGGATTAAAACGTGCATGTCTAAAAAGGCTTTATAGAGAATCCGTTTCGAATTTTAACCGAGTAAAAAGTTGAAAATTTTAGATTAATTTGTATAATTTTCTTCAAAAGCCCATAATTAATTATTTGAACTCAAAAAATTTGATTTAATAATATCTAGTTTATTTTTGTTCAGATTAAAACGTCTACGTCTAAAATGGCTATATAGAGAATCCGTTCGAATATTAACGGAGTAAAAACCTAAAAAATTTAGAATAATCTGTATAATTTTGTTTAATAGGCCATATTCAACTATTTGAACTCATAAAATTTGATTTAATAATATCTGGTTTTCGTTTTGGTGGGATTAAAACTTGCATGTCTAAAATTGCTTTATAGAGAATCCGTTCGAATTTTTACCGAGTATAAAGCTGAAAATTTTAGATTTATCTGTATAATTTTGTTCAAAATCCCATAATTAACTATTTGAATTCGTAAAATTTTATTTAATAACATCTGGTTTTTGTTTTGTTCGGATTAAAATATGTATATCTAAAAACCCTTTATAGAGAATCCATTCAAATTTTAATCGAGTAAAAAGCTGAAACTTTTAGATTAATCTGTATAATTTTATTCAAAAGCTCAAAATTAAATATTTAAACTCATAAAATTTCATTTAATAAAATCTTTTTTTCATTTTGTTGTGATTAAAATGTGCATGTCTAAAAAGGCTTTATAGAGAATCCGTTCGAATTTTAACCGAGTAAAAAGCTGAAAATTTTAGATTAATCTGCATAATTTTGTTCAAAAGCTCAAAATTAAATATTTTAACTCATCAAATTTCATTTAATAGAATCCTGTTTTCATTTTGTTAGGATTAAAATGTGCATGTGTAAATGGGCTTTAAAGAGAATCTGTTCGAATTTTATCCGAGTTAAAAACTGAAAATTTTAGATTAATCTATATAATTTTGTTTAAAAGATCATATTCAACTATTTGAACTCATAAAATTTGATTTAATAACATCTGGTTTTCGTTTTGGTAGGATTAAAACTTGTATGTATAAGATTATTTTATAGAGAATCAGTTCGAATTTTAACCGAGTAAAAAGCTGAAAATTTTAGATTTATCTGAATAATTTTGTTTAAAATCCCATAATTAACTATCTAAACTCATAAAATTTTATTTAATAAGATATGGTTTTTGTTTTGTTCGGATTAAAACGTGCATGTCTAAAAAAGCTTGATAGAGAATCCATTCAAATTTTAACCAAGTAAAAAACTTGAACTTTTAGATTAATCTGTATAATTTTGTTTAAAAGCCAATAATTAATTATTTGAACTCAAAAAATTTGATTTAATAACATCTAGATATCATTTTATTCGGATTAAAACGTGCATATCTAAAAAGGCTTTCTAGAGAATCCGATCAAATTTTAACCGAGAAAAAACCTAAAAATTTTAGATTAATCTGTATAATTTTGTTCAAAAGACCTTAATTAACTATTTGAACTCATAAAATTTGATTTAATAACATCTGATTTTTGTTTTGTTCGGATTAAAACGTGCATGTCTAAAAAGGCTTTATAGAGAATCCGTTCAAATTTTAATCGAGTAAAAAGCTAAAATTTTAGATTAATCTGTATAATTTTGTTAAAAATCTCATAATTAACTATTTAAACACTTAAAATTTGATTTAATAACATCTGGTTTTGTTTTGTTCGGACTAAAACGTCCATGTCTAAAAAGGCTTTATAGAGAATCCGTTTAAATTTTAAACGAGTAAAAAGCTGAAAATTTTAGATTAAAATGTATAATTTTGTTCAAAAGATCATAATTAACTATTTGAACTTGTAAAATTTGATATTAATAACATCTTATTTTCGTTTTGTTGGGATTAAAACGTGCATATCTAAAAAGGCTTTCTAGAGAATCCGATCAAATTTTAACCGAGAAAAAACCTAAAAATTTTAGATTAATATGTATAATTTTGTTCAAAAGACCTTAAATAACTATTTGAACTCATAAAATTTGATTTAATAACATCTGATTTTTGTTTTGTTCGGATTAAAATGTGCATGTCTAAAAAGGCTTTATAGAGAATCCGTTCAAATTTTAATCGAGTAAAAAGCTAAAATTTTAGATTAATATGTATAATTTTGTTAAAAATCTCATAATTAACTATTTAAACACTTAAAATTTGATTTAATAACATCTGGTTTTGTTTTGTTCCGACTAAAACGTCCATGTCTAAAAAGGCTTTATAGAGAATCCGTTTAAATTTTAAACGAGTAAAAAGCTGAAAATTTTAGATTAAAATGTATAATTTTGTTCAAAAGACCATAATTAACTATTTGAACTTGTAAAATTTGATATTAATAACATCTTATTTTCGTTTTGTTGGGATTAAAACGTGCATGTCTAAAAAGGCTTTATAGAGAATCCGTTTGAATTTTAACCAAGTAAAAAGCTTCAAATTTTAGATTAATCTATATAATTTTGTTCAAAAGCTCAAAATTATATATTTGAACTCATAAAATTTCATTTAATAAAATCTTGTTTTCGTTTTGTTGGGATTAAAATGTGCATGTCTAAAAAGGCTTTGTAGAGAATTCGTTCGAATTTTAACCGAGTAAAAATCTAAAATTTTTATGTTAATCTGTATAATTTTGTTTAAAAGACCATATTCAACTATTTGAACTCATAAAATTTGATTTAATAACATCTGGTTTTCGTTTTGGTGGGATTAAAACTTGCATGTCTAAAATTGCTTTATAGAGAACCCATTCGATTTTTAACCGAGTAAAAAGCTAAAAATTTTAGATTTGTCTGTATAATTTTGTTCAAAATCCCATAATTAACTATTTGAACTCATAAAACTTTATTTAATAACATCTGGATTTTGTTTTGTTCGGATTAAAATGTGTATGTCTAAAAAGGCTTTATAGAGAATCCGTTCAAATTTTAATAGAGTAAAAACATGAAACTTTTAGATTAATTTGTATAATTTTGTTCAAAAGCCCATAATTAATTATTTGAACTCAAAAAATTTGATTTAATAACATCTCGTTATCGTTTTGTTTGGACTAAAACGTGCATGTCTAAAAAGGCTTTATAGAGAATCTGTTCGAATTTTAACCGACTAAAAAGTTAAAAATTTTAGATTAATTTGTATAATTTTGTTCAAAAGCCCTTAATTAACTATTTGAACTCATAAAATTTGATTTAATAACATCTGGTTTTCGTTTTGTTCGGATTAAAACATGCATGTTTATAAAGGCTTTATAGAGAATCCGTTCGAATTTTAACCGAGTAAAAACTTAAAAATTTTAGATTAATCTGTATAATTTTATTCAAAAGCTCAAAATTAAATATTTGAACTCATAAAATTTTATTTAATAAAATTTGGTTTTCGTTTTGTTCGGATTAAAATGTGCATGTCTAAAAAGACTTTGTAGAGAATCCGTTCGAATTTTAACCGAGTAAAAAGCTAAAAATTTTAGATTAATCTGTATAATTTTGTTCAAAAGCCCATATTCAACTATTTGAACTCATAAAATTTGATTTAATAATATCTAGTTTTTGTTTTGGTGGGATTAAAACTTGCATTTCTAAAATTGCTTTATAGAAAACCCGTTCAAATCTTAACTGAGTAAAAAGCTGAAAGTTTTAGATTTATCTGTATAATTTTGTTCAAAATCCCATAATTAACTATCCGAACTCATAAAATTTTATTTAATAACATCTGGATTTTGTTTTGTTCGGATTAAAACGTGCATGTCTAAAAGGGCTTTATGGAGAATCCGTTCAAATTTTAAACGAGTAAAAAGATGGAACTTTTAGATTAATCTGTATAATTTTGTTCAAAAGCAAATAATTAATTATTTGAACTTAAAAAATTTGATTTAATAACATCTAGATATCATTTTATTCGGATTAAAACGTGCATGTCTAAAAAGCTTTAAAGAGAATCCGTTCAAATTTTAACCGAGAAAAAAGCTGAAAATTTTAGATTAATCAGTATAATTTTGATCAAAAGACCTTAATTAACTATTTGAACTCATTAAATTTAATTTAATAACATCTACTTATCGTTTTGTTCGGTTTAATACGTACATGTCTAAAAAGGCTTTATAGAGATTCTGTTCGAATTTTAACCTCGTAAAAAGTTGAAAATTTTAGATTAATTTGTATAATTTTGATCAAAAGCCCATAATTAGTTATTTGAACTCAAAAAAGTTGATTTAATAATATCTAGTTATCATTTTGTTCAGATTAAAACATGCATGTCTAAAAAGACTTTATAGAGAATCTTTTCGAATTTTAACCGAGTAAAAAGCTGAAAATTTTAGATTAATCTGTATAACTTTGTTCAAAAGCCCTTAATTAACTATTTGAACTCATAAAATTTGATTTAATAACATCTGATTTTCGTTTTATTGTGATTAAAATATGCATGTCTAAAAAGGCTTTATAGAGAATCCGTTCGAATTTTAACCGAGTAAAAAGCTAAAAATTTTAGATTAATGAGTGTAATTTTGTTCAAAAGCTCAAAATTAACTATTTGAACTCATAAAATTTCGTTTAATAAAATCTGGTTTTCGTTTTGTTGGATTAAAATGTGCATGTGTAAATGGGCCTTAAAGAGAATCTGTTCGAATTTTATTCGAGTAAAAAGCTGAAAATTTTAGATTAATCTGCATAATTTTGTTCAAAAGCCCATAATTAATTATATGAACTCAAAATATTTGATTTAATAACATCTAGTTATTGTTTTGTTGGGATTAAAACGTGCATGTCTAAAAAGGCTTTATAGAGAATACGTTTAAATTTTAACCGAGTAAAAAGTTAAAAATTTTAGATTAATCTGTATAATTTTGTTCAAAAGCCCTTAATTAACTATTTGAACTCATAAAATTTTATTTAATAACATCTGGTTTTTGTTTTGTTCGGATTAAAACGTGCATGTCTAAAAAGGCTTTATAGAGAATCCGTTCAAATTTTAACCGAGTAAAAAGCTGAAATTTTAGATTAATCTGTATAATTTTGTTCAAAATCTCATAATTAACACTTTAAACTCTTAAAATTTGATTTAATAACATTTGGTTTTGTTTTGTTCGGACTAAAACGTCCACGTCTAAAAAGGCTTTATAGAGAATCCGTTCAAATTTTAAACGTGTAAAAAGATAAAAATTTTAGTTTAAAATGTATAATTTTGTTCAAAAGACCATAATTAACTATTTGAACTCGTAAAATTTGATATTAATAATATCTTATTTTCGTTTTGTTGGGATTGAAACGTGCTGGTTTAAAAAGGCTTTATAGAGAATTCGTTCGAATTTTAACCAAGTAAAAAGTTTAAAATTTTAGATTAATTTGTATAATTTTGTTCAAAAGCTCAAAATTAAATATTTGAACTCATCAAATTTCATTTAATAAAATGTTGTTTTCTTTTTGTTGGGATTAAAATGTGTATGTCTAAAAAGGCTTTGTAGAGAATTCGTTCGAATTTTAACCGGGTAAAAAGCTAAAAATTTTATATTAATCTGTATAATTTTGTTTAAAAGACCATATTCAACTATTTGAACTCATAAAATTTGATTTAATAACATCTGGTTTATAAAATTCGTTCAAAAAGGCTTTATAGAGAATCCGTTCAAATTTTAACCGAGTAAAAAGCTAAAAAGTTTAGATTAATCTGTATAACTTTGTTCAAAAGCCCTTAATTAACTATTTGAACTCATAAAATTTGATTTTATAACATTTTATTTTCGTTTTGTTGGGATTAAAACGTTCATGTCTAAAAAGGCTTTATAGAGAATCCGTTTGAATTTTAACCGAGTAAAAAGCTAAAAATTTTAGATTAATCTGTATAATTTTGTTCAAAAGCCCATATTCAACTATTTGAACTCATAAAATTTGATTTAATAACATCTAATTTTTGTTTTGTTGGGATTAAAACTTGCTTGTCTAAAATTGCTTTATAGAGAATCCGTTCGAATTTTAACCAAGTAAAAAGCTAAAAATTTTAGATTTATCTGTATAATTTTGTTCAAAATCTCATAATTAAATATTTAAACTCTTAAAATTTAATTTAATAACATCTGTTTTGTTTTGCTCGGTCTAAAATGTTCACGTCTAAAAAGGCTTTATAGAGAATCCGTTCAAATTTTAAACGAGTAAAAAGCTAAAAATTATAGATTAATATGTATAATTTTGTTCAAAAGTCCATAATTAACTATTTGAACTCGTAAAATTTGATATTAATAACATCTGATTTTCGTTTTGTTGGGATTAAAACGTGCATGTCTAAAAAGGCTATATAGAGAATCTGTTCGAATTTTAATCGAGTAAAAATCTTAAAATTTTAGATTAATCTGTATAATTTTGTTTAAAAGCTTAAAATTAAATATCTGAACTCATAAAATTTCATTTAATAAAATCTTGTCTTCGTTTTGTTAGGATTAAAATGTGCATGTCTAAAAAGGCTTTTTAGAGAATTCGTTCGAATTTTAACCGAGTAAAAAGCTAAAAATTTTATATTAATCTGTATAATTTTGTTTAAAAGACTATATTCAACTATTTGAACTCTTAAAATTTGATTTAATAACATATGGTTTTTGTTTTGGTGGGATTAAAACTTGCATGTCTAAAATTGCTTTATAGAGAACCCGTTCGAATTTCGACCGTGTAAAAAGATGAAAATTTTAGATTTATCTGTATAATTTTGTTCAAAATCCTATAATTAAGTATTTGAACTTATAAAATTTTATTTAATAACATCTGGATTTTGTTTTATTCGGATTAAAACGTGCATGTCTAAAAAGGCTTTATAGAGAATCCGTTCAAATTTTAACAGAGTAAAAACATGAAACTTTTAGATTAATTTGTATAATTTTGTTAAAAATCCTATAATTAATTATTTGAACTCAAAAAATTTGATTTAATAACATCTCGTTATCGTTTTGTTTGGATTAAAACTTGCATGTCTAAAAAGGCTTTATAGATAATCCGTTCGAATTTTAACCGAGTAAAAAGCTAAAAATTTTAGATTAATCTGTATAAATTTATTCAAAAGCCCTTAATTAACTATTTGAACTCATAAAATTTGATTTAATAACAACTGGTTTTTGTTTTCTTCGGATTAAAACATGCATATCTAAAAAGGCTTTATAGAGAATCTGTTCAAATTTTAACCGAGTAAAAAGCTGAAAATTTTAGATTAATCTGTATAATTTTGTTCAAAAGCTCAAAATTAAATATTTGAAATCATAAAATTTCATTTAATAAAATCTGGTTTTCGTTTTGTTGGGATTAAAATGTGCATGTCTAAAAAGGCTTTGTAGAGAATTCGTTTGAATTTTAACCGAGTAAAAAGCTGAAACTTTTAGATTAATTTGTATAATTTTGTTTAAATGCCCATAATTAATTATTTGAACTCAAAAAATTTGATTTAATAACATCTAGATATCATTTTATTCGGATTAAAACGTGCATGTCTAAAAAGGCTTTATAGAGAATCCATTCAAATTTTAACCGAGAAAAAAGCTGAAAATTTTAGATTAATATGTATAATCTTGTTCAAAAGCCCTTATTCAACTATTTGAACTCATAAAATTTGATTTAATAACATCTGGTTTTCGTTTTGTTCGGATTAAAACGTGCATATCTAATAAGGCTTTATAGAGAATCCGTTCAAATTTTAACAGAGTAAAAACATGAAACTTTTAGATTAATTTGTATAATTTTGTTCAAAAGCTCATAATTAATTATTTAAACTCAAAAAATTTGATTTAATAACATCTAGATATCATTTTATTCGGATTAAAACGTGCATGTCTAAAAAGGCTTTATAGAGAATCCGTTCAAATTTTAACCGAGTAAAAAGCTGAAACTTTTAGATTAATTTGTATAATTTTGTTCAAAAGCCCATAAATAATTATTTGAACTCAAAAAGTTTGATTTAATAACATCTAGATATCATTTTATTCGGATTAAAACGTGCATGTCTAAAAAGGCTTTATAGAGAATCCGTTCAAATTTTAACCGAGAAAAAAGCTGAAAATTTTAGATTAATCTGTATAATTTTGTTCAAAAGCTCATAATTAATTATTTGAACTCAAAAAAGTTGATTTAATAACTTCTAGTTATATTTTTGTTCCGATTAAAACGTGCATGTCTAAAAAGGCTTTATAGAGAAACCGTTCAAATTTTAACCGAGTAAAAATCTGAAACTTTTAGATTAGTTTGTATAATTTTATTTAAAAGCTCATAATTAATTACTTGAACTCAAAAAATTTGACTCAATAACATCTACTTATCGTTTTGTTCGGTTTAATACGTGCATGTCTAAAAAGGCTTTATAGAGAATCTGTTCGAATTTTAACCAAGTAAAACCTTGAAAATTTTAGATTAATTTATATAATTTTGTTCAAAAGCCCATAATTAATTATTTGAACTCAAAAAAGTTGATTTAATAACTTCTAGTTATATTTTTGTTCCGATTAAAACGTGCATGTCTAAAAAGGCTTTATAGAGAATCCGTTCGAATTTTAACCGAGTAAAAAGCTAAAAATTTTAGATTAATCTATATAATTTTGTTCAAAAGCCCATATTCAACTATTTGAACTCATAAAATTTGATTTAATAACATCTGATTTTCGTTTTGTTCGGATTAAAACATGCATGTCTAAAAAGACTTTATAGAGAATCCGTTCGAATTTTAACCGAGTAAAAAGCTAAAAATTTTAGATTAATCTGTATAATATTTTTCAAAAGCTTAAAATTAAATATTTGAACTCATAAAATTTTATTTAATAAAATCTTGTTTTCGTTTTGTGGGGATTAAAATGTGCATGTCTAAAAAGGCTTTGTAGAGGATCCGTTCGAATTTTAACCGAGTAAAAAGCTGAAAATTTTAGATTTATTTGTATAATTTTGTTCAAAATCCAATAATTAAGTATTTGAAAATTTCATTTAATACCATCTGGTTTTGTTTTGTTTGGATTAAAACGTCTACGTCTAAAAGCCTTTATAGAGAATCCGTTCGAATTTTAACCGAGTAAAAAGCTGAAAATTTTAGATTAATCTGTATAATTTTGTTCAAAAGCCCATATTTAATTATTTGAACTCATAAAATTTTATTTAATAACATCTGGTTTTCATTTTGGTGGCATTAAAACTTGTATATCTAAAATTGCTTTATAGAGAATACGTACAAATTTTAACCGAGTAAAAAGCTGAAAATTTTAGATTTATCTATATAATTTTGTTCAAAATCCCATAATTAACTATTTGAACTCATAAAATTTTATTGAATAACATCTGGTTTTTGTTTTGTTCGGATTCAAACGTGCATATCTAAAAAGGCTTTATAGAGAATTTGTTCAAATTTTAACCGAGTAAAAAGCTGAAAATTTTAGATTAATTTGTACAATTTTATTCAAAATCCCATAATTAATTATTTGAACTCAAAAAATTTGATTTGATAACATCTAGTTATCGTTTTATTTGGATTAAAACGTGCATGTCTAAAAAGGGTTTATGGAGAATCTGTTCAAATTTTAATCGAGTAAAAAGTTGAAAATTTTAGATTAATCTGTATAATTTTGTTCAAAAGCCCATAATTAGTTATTTGAAGTCGTAAAATTTGATTTAATAACATTTGATTTTCGTTTTGTTGGGATTAAAACGTTCATATCTAAAAAGGCTTTATAGAGAATCCGTTCAAATTTTAACTGAGTAAAAAGCTGAAAATTTTAGATTAATATGTATAATTTTGTTCAAAAGCCCATAATTAATTATTTGAACTCAAAAAAATTGATTTAATAACATCTAGTTATTATTTTGTTCGGATTAAAACGAGCATGTTTAACTGAGTAAAAAGATAAAAATTTTAGATTAATCTGTATAATTTTATTCAAAAGCTCAAAATTAAATATTTGAACTCTTAAAATTTTATTTAATAAAATTTGGTTTTCGTTTTGTTGAGATTAAAATGTGCATGTCTAAAAAGGCTTTGTAGAGAATCCGTTCGAATTTTAATTGAGTAAAAACCTAAAAATTTTAGATTAATCTGTATAATTTTGTTGAAAAGCCCATATTCAACTATTTGAACTCATAAAATTTGATTTAATAACATCTAATTTTCGTTTTGTTGGGATTAAAACTTGTTTGTCTAAAAATACTTTATAGAGAATCCGTTTGAATTTTAACCGAGTAAAAAGCTGAAAATTTTAGATTAATATGTATAATTTTGTTCAAAAGCCCATAATAAATTATTTGAACTCAAAAAATTTGATTTAATAACATCTAGTTATTATTTTGTTCGGATTAAAACTAGCATGTTTAACCGAGTAAAAAGATAAAAATTTTAGATTAATCTGTATAATTTTATTCAAAAGCTCAAAATTAAATATTTGAACTCTTAAAATTTTATTTAATAAAATTTGGTTTTCGTTTTGTTGAGATTAAAATGTGCATGTCTAAAAAGGCTTTGTAGAGAATCCGTTCGAATTTTAATTGAGTAAATACCTAAAAATTTTAGATTAATCTGTATAATTTTGTTGAAAAGCCCATATTCAACTATTTGAACTCAGAAAATTTGATTTAATAACATCTAATTTTCGTTTTGTTGGGATTAAAACTTGTTTGTCTAAAAATGCTTTATAGAGAATCCGTTTGAATTTTAACCGAGTAAAAAGTGAAAATTTTAGATTTATCTGTATAATTTTGTTCAAAATCCCATACTTAACTATTTGAACTCATAAAATTTTATTTAAAAACATTTTCTTTTTGTTTTGTTCGGATTAAAACGTGCATGTCTTAAAAGGCTTTATAGAGAATCCGTTCGAATTTTTTTTGAGGGAAAGAGCCTCATTAAAAAAACCCTATAGCCAATCACCCCGAGAGGTGATAAGGCCCCTATGGGAAAAAGATTACCCAAGATATTATTGAGAAGGAGAGGAAAACCTCTCTGAGTTTACAAAAGCCCGAATAAAATCGGGAAAGAAATAATCAAAAGAGAAAGAGGTAAAAGAACGTAAAGCTCTATTAGCCAAAACATGGGCTACAACGTTTGCAGCTCTAGGGACATAAGAAATCCTACAATCAGGCAAAGTACCAAGAGTGGAGCAGATGCGGGTAACCAAATATTGTACTGTGGAAAGATCTTGGTAAAGAGCGTTGTTAACTTTGTTCGCAATGGAAGCAGAATCTGTTTCAATAATCACATTAGTCCATCCGTTGGCAACAGCAAGTCGTAATCCTTCCAGAATGGCGAGAGCCTCGGCAGAGACAGGATCCAGACAAATAAGAGGCATAGAGTAGCCACCGAGCACGGAGCCAGAAGAATCTCGAGCAATGACGCCTGCAACAGCCCCCCTTAAGACAGGGTCAAAAACCCCATCTGTGTTAATTTTGACAAAACCTAGAGCCGGTTTCATCCATCTAGCTTGAGCGAGGGTGGGCTCAGTTGGCCGAGAGCGCTGGCGGGATGCATCATTAATTGTTGTATAATCGGTGAAAATTTTTTGCGCATTAGCAATAGTTATCCAAACCGGTTGGAGATGATTGTTATGAATAAAATCATTACGGTGGTTCCATAAATTCCATAGAACCGTAATAAGGAACAAGAATTGGTGCAAGGAGAGGAAACCAGTAACATCAGAAAGCCACTGATGGAGGGAAGTATAAGCATTGGACAAAATTCAAGGGGGGAGTCCTGCCAAAAGGAGCGCCTCCTTAGCACTAGGTCAATCTCTCATTGCATGGAGGGAGGATTCAATGGGCATGGTACAAATAAGGCAAGTCCTTGGGCCAAGATTGGCTTGAAGGATTTTCTGACCAGAGGGTAATGCATCATGACATAACCGCCAACCAAAGGAACGAACTTTGGGTAAAGTAGGCAATTTGGATAAAATTTTCCAAAGTTTAGAAGGCCTATTAACAGGCCCTAGCTGCAACTGCAAAAATTGATAACCAGAACGAACTGTATAGATACCAGCATCATGTTGACCCCAAAGTGTGGTGTCTTTTATACCATTTATAATTGGAACATTAAGTATGGTATTAGCATCTTCATGAGAAAAATACTCTCTCACTTTTGGTTCATCCCAACGGGGTAAATTATGTACCATGAAAGTACCTGCACGAAGAGGGACTTCGTCATTCACCTCATAATCACCGTAAAGGTGTATAGACTGAGAACCACCCCACTTGTCAAAATGAATCTGAACATTACTGGAAATGCCAAGTCGTTTGAAAAAGCCATTGCAAAGCTTAGAGATAGCAATGCTAAGACCTTTCCAAGAAAAGGAGGAACTCCGAGTATAATCAGAATCAAGAACTGAGCCCGTTGGATAGTACTTGCCACTAATAAATAAGGGTATAATAGATTTTAGACGATTAACTAATACTTTTGAAACAACTTTATAAATTACTGTGCAAAGACTAATCGGTCAGAGATGTCGCATCGTAGTAGGGTCACTTATTTTGGGAATAAGAACAATGATGGAACGATTGACCTCTTCCATATTAACAAACCCTCTTAGAAGTCCGAGACAGAGATTGGTAAAATCCTGGCCAAGGATATTCCAAAACTTTCAGAAGAAACCGCTCGAAAAGCCATCGACTCCTGGGGCTTTCCTCGGGTCAATATCACGAAAAGCAGCAGAGACTTCATCTGCTGTGAAGTCCTTGTTGAGGTCATTGTTCATTGATTCGGTAACAATAGAAGGAATGCTATCCAAAATGGAAGACACTATAGTAGGAGAGGAAGATGTAAAAAGGTTTTGAAAGTAATTAATAGCATTAGACATAATGTCAACCGTGTTGGTTTGCCATATATTCTGGTGGTTAAAAAGTCGAGCAATACGATTCTTCCACCGCCCGCTATTTGCCCTAGCATGAAAAAAAGAGGTATTTTTATCACCATGCTCTAACCAGTGTGTCCGAGCTCGTTGAGCCCAATAAATTTCCTTCGCATTGAGCAAGCTATCAAGCTCACTTTTAGCAGAAATAAAGTTGTGAATTTTTGAATCTAAAAGCTGGCGTTTGAGACATATATTGATAAAGTCATTCAGCTGAGTGATGCGCTCATTAGATTTAATGCGCTTATTTACCTAAGAATCATCCAATATTTTGAAGCTTCTTAAGAGTCGAGCAAGTTTGTTCAGACCAAATCTCTGTGATTCGGGATAGGATATCAGGGTTATCAGCCCAACAGTTCTCGTATCGGAAAGGGGTATTAATACGGTTAGGTCGCAGAGTTTGTGAAGGGTTAGTATCCATTAAGATAGGTCAGTGGTCAGAACGCGCCTGGAAAAAAGATATAGCTTGGGAATTAGGAAAAGAAGTGAACCAAGCAGAGTTACCAAGGAATCGATCAATTCTTTCCAAAATGGTGCCGGTAGTACAACTTGTTCTAGTCTTAGTGAACCAACCAGATGTCGGTTGGCATTCGAAAAGATCATTCTTATCAAGACAATCTCGAAAGTTATTAATTTGCGATCGTGCACGGCGAGAACCACCTTGTTTTTCATAATCATAAAGAATTTGATTAAAGTCCCCCCTAAAAGCCAGGGAAGGATTGAAGTTGATTTAAGAGAGTCTATTAGTTGCCAAGTTTTATATTTGTTTGCAGTTTCGGGGAAGCCATATAAGTTGGAAAAATGGAAGCGTATTGACCCAAAAGACATAATGACATCAATATGACGATCCGAGTAAGAAAGCAAATCAATTGAAGTGTTGGTATTCCAAATAATAGCAAGCCCTGTACAAGAAGTCCTTGGATCAATAGCTATGCAACCATGCATGCCAAGCTTGTGCTTGATTTGTTCCATATTGTGTGTGTTCAATCTAGTCTCACAAAGAAAGAGACAATCGGCGTCATGCTTAGAAGTAGCACGTTGTAATACATGAACTGCCTGGGTGTTGCCAAGACCCTAGTAGTTCCAGCATAAGAGTTTCATTTTTCTCGGCGGGGTTGATCACAGTCAACCTCCGCCGTAGAGGTTTTTGTGTTGCTTATCCCAGCTACATCAGTTCTAGCCTTAGCCGAAGGACGCGGCCACTTGTCAATAGACATAAGATTGTTAAAGAAAGAACGTTGGTAACTCATATAGAGAACACAAAGGTTATATCGCAAATCAAGATTAAAGAACCTAATATTAATAGTTGTCCGCAAAAGAGCGTCATCATGAAAGATGTTGGAGTATTCCCTTTGTAAGGGTGGTACATTCAGAGACCTTATATAAGATAGATAGTAGATAAAATAGCCAGCAATAGGAGGGTTAGTTTGGTGTATCTCATAACGGCAAACTGAAAAATTAAAAAGATGTTTAACAGAAAAACAGAAAGAGTAAACAAACAAAGCAGTAAAGGTAGTATTATTCCATATCAAAAAGAACATCAAAACAAAAAACTTAAAAACAAAGCCTAAACGGCCACATGTTCCTAACAAAAGGAGAATGGATAGTAAAAGTTTGGTAGACCAAGAAGAAGAAACAAGAAAGATAAAGGCAGCATGCATGATCACAACATGTTGTAAAATAAGAATTGCCAGAGCGTTGCCAAGGCTCAAACAGTTCCAATATAAATCAATCATTTTGCTCGACGGGGTTGATCAGTGTCAACCTCTGCCGTAGAGTTTTTTGCGCTGCTCATCCCAGCTTTCACAATAGAAGTCATGCTAGCTCTTGGTCGCTTTACCCTAGTAGATTCATCTGAGGGAGGAGTTCTCTTAGCACCTCGACTTGAGGTTGGACGGACAAGACGCTTAGGCGTTGGCGCAGAGTCGAGCCATTCCGCTACCTCCTGGAAATCATGATCATTGGCTAGGTCAGCCTCTAGCTCTTGGAGATCAGGATCGGAAAGACTCACCTCCCCCGTGATAGCGTTGGATTGTTGCCTAGTAATAATAGTAGAGCTTTGATCAGGAAAAATCATTTACAGCGGCTGCGTTGGATAGCGACGAGCAGTGAGTTTACTAGGGACCGTTGGGAGGAGTCTGGGACCCTTTGGAATATAAGGTGGAGGTTCATTACTCCGAGCAGACTCATGGCTGTTGGTCGGAAGGGATGTCACCAGGGCTTTGTCCCTCCCATTAGTGGTATTGTTGGTATTGTTGGACGAAGGCATTCGTGGAACATTGGTATCATTGGTGATATAACAGATACTCCCACGTTGATTGGGTTGTGGATCCTTCTTCTTAGGAAGGTACCATAGCCAATCGCCAAAAGGAAGTTGCTCAGGTTGTGAATCGAGCGGGATTGAACAAAAGTCTAAGGAATGACCAAAACGGCTGCAGCAGTGGCAGATTGTAGGAAGACGTTCATATTGGAGTAGACAGAATCTTGTGGAGGGCACTCCCCCAATAGCAACGCAACGCCAAATTGGCTGAGTAACGTTTATCGTCAAACCAACCCGCAGGTAGTCAACCATATTGGAGTCAATTTTCCTCGTATCAATTTTTGTTACTGTCCCAATTATTGTCCCGAGGAATTTGCCAATATCATTAGTAGATTCCTCCGTAGTCAAAAAATGTGTGGGATGTTGTAGATGTGCACCCAAATATTCATCTTAGCGAAAGAATGTTCATCAAGCGTTATAGAGGGATTGTATGAAGTAAGAGTAAGCCACTCATCTTTGTATGTCCATGGCCCCCTAGACAGTATATCATCCTTGATTTTCTCATCCTTGAACCGGATGAGGAACAAATGAGGTTTCAAGATACGCATAGATACAAGTTTGGCCGTAGTCCAAATACCAGTAAAAGCCTTGACAATCACCTGATCGTCAATCTCCTTTGAAGAAATAAGTTTCCCGAGAAGAGAGGATTGTGTTTCTTCTTTTGGTATACCCCAAGAAATAGTGGGTTGGAAGATGGTTGCCTGCTCATCAACGGTAAATTGAATATTGCCAAGATGCTGGAGGAACGACTTAGAATCCATTAGAAAAAGTTTAACGGAGCAAAGGAAAATTTGAGAGAGAACAAGAGATGGTGGCGTATGGAAGGTGAGGTTGATGAGAAAATATGAAGGCGAAGGCTAGATTTATATAAGAAAGAAAGAGTTAGAGGTATAACAAGATTACAGTTTAAAGAATTAGAAAAAAAATAAAATATTATAGAATATGTGAGAAAAGATAGGCAAGGGTATCTTATCACAAAGATATGAGAAAAGTTAGGAATTAGAAAATATATAAAAGTGTGGTTTGGAAGAGGGGTGTGAGAATAAAATATAAATACCTCTTTAAAAAATTAGTTTTAATTGAAGAGTACTTAGAAATCAAATAAAATTTGGTGCAACTGGTGAAAGAGGCTATAAGAGAAACACTCAACTTGGTGATAGTCATATGATCAAAGAAAAGGTCTTGGTCTGAGAAGGCATAAATCCAAAGAAAACTGTAAAGATTTAAACTGAAAAAGATAATAGTGTAGAACCAAAGAATGGTTAGCGAGAATAGGACACTATAAAAAGTGTTTGATAAATCCCTAAATATGGGTGGTATATGAATAAAATTAGATCAAGAATCGACCCTAACGGACAACCAAAACATGTTACTTACAAAGCGTGAGCCAACATGGCGCCATCGAACAAGGCACGTACCATCGTGCCCAAGGACTGCAGACCGGTTTCTTCGACACATAGGAGATGAAAGAAACTGATGAACCATAAAAAAACTGATCTTAGCCGAGAAAGAAGAAGGTATGGCAACGATGAAACAAAACAAAGAGACCATACCAGAAAGACGAAAAGTATAATAATAGAAAACTCTAAAAGAGTCGATAATATGTCCAGCAGCAAAAGGAGAGAGAACGGAAGGACATTCGCGTATGACCGAACCTCCTCGAGCCGGCCTATCCTAGAGAAGCTCCAAACTAAACGACCCCAAGGCCGAGATCAGAGAGAAAGAAAGATTCCCATACAGATAGAGGGTTCCTTACGAGCAAAGCTTGTTGGTTTCGTTAAAAAGATCAACCCTGGCAGTTTTGTCCCCATCGCATAAAATGAAAACCGATAGCTCATCAGAACGATGGAGGCACAGAGCGTAGCCACAAACCGACCTAGAGAATAAATAAAGAACAAAACAAAACAAAGTAGAACTCAGGGAGAACTCAAAAGGAGGAGTTTGAATGAAGTGGGTAACCTGAAAACAGATCGGATAAGAGTTGTGAAATTCTGTATGATCAGATCAACAAGCGAAGCAAAGCAAAACTGCGTGGAGTCGATAACACAAGGATAAACGACGATAAATGTAAAGAAAACATCATTGAAGGTGTTGGAGAAATCCCTAAACCAAGGTGGTATAACATAGAGGATAACAAACCGATAAAGTCCTCATGAAAGAAGGACGGCTATCGGGTGAAAAAGAAAATACTCCGAGGTCAAAATAAAAGGTACAGTCCATAGCTCCAAAGTATACAACAGGGAGACATAAAGCTCGACGAACACAAGTATAAGCAAATGAAAAAAGAAAAGACGAAGAAGAAGGAACAAAAAGACGAACCGCTGAGGTCGATTTACACCCAGCAGTGATGGGAAGGTGGAGACATAAGCGAACCAATCGTCATGGAAACAAGATCTACATTGTTGTGGAGGCCTGCCCTCCTCGATCCGTAAACGTGGTAAGTACGATGGACTCCAGGCCTCCTCTCTCAAAGAGGTATCGAGTAAAAGCAAAAACGTTGGTGAGGCAGGAAGGAGAAAAGACTGAAACAGTGAAGAAAAACCGTCATCTCCGTCCAGCAGCAAGAGAAAAACCTGCAATAAAGAACAAACAAAAAGAAAGAAACAAGAAAAAGAAAAGAACTCCCTGGAAACCTCAAACGACAGACAAGAACCGCCATGGAAAAGATAACCGAGGAAGCCAGAGAACAGAACCACCACTGCACCGGAGAAAAAAGACTGCAAAACCAAAAAAATGAGTATCAAAACCGAGAAGAAGAGGAGGGGAAGGACGGCGGAGAAAAAAGAGGAGAGCGGTGGCGGAAAGATAAGAAAAGAAAAGCTACGAGGGGTAAGGGAGAGAGAATTGAGAGAGGAGGCCATAATCCATAATCAATCCGTCAGAATTTTAACCGAGTATAAAGCTAAAAATTTTAGATTAATCTTTATAATTTTGTTCAAAAGCCCATATTCAACTATTTGAACTCATAAAATTTGATTTAATACCATCTAATTTTCGATTTATTGGGACTAATACTTGCTTGTGTAAAATTGTTTTATAGAGACTCCGTTCGAATTTTAACCGAGTAAAAAGTTGAAAATTTAAGATTTATCTGTATAATTTTGTTCTAAAGCCCATAATTAACTATTTAAACTCGTAAAATTTGATTTAATAACATCTAATTTTCGTTTTGTTGGGACTAAAACTTGCTTGTCTAAAATTGCTTTATAGCGAATCCGTTCGAATTTTAATCGAGTAAAAAGCTGAAAATTTTAGATTTATCTGTATAATTTTGTTCAAAATCCCATAATTAACTTTTTGAACTCATAAAATTTGATTTAATAACATCTGGTTTTTGTTTTGTTCGGATTAAAACGTCCACGTCAAAAAAGGCTTTATAGAGAATCTATTCAAATTTTAACCGAGTAAAAAGCTAAAAAGTTTAGATTAATCTGTATAATTTTGTTCAAAAGCCCATAATTAAATATTTGAAATCCTAAAATTTGATTTATTAACATGTGATCTTGGTTTTGTTGAGATTAAAACGTGCATGTCTAAAAAGGCTTTATAGAGAATCCGTTCGAATTTTAACCGAGTAAAAAGTTGAAAATTTTAGATTAATATGTATAATTTTGTTTAAAAGCTCAAATTTAAGTATTTGAACTCATAAAATTTAATTTAATAAAATCTTGTTTTCGTTTTGTTGGGATTAAAATGTGCATGTCTAAAAAGGCTTTGTAGAGAATTCGTTCAAATTTTAACCGAGTAAAAAGCTAAAAATTTTAGATTAAACTGTATAATTTTATTTAAAAGACCATATTCAACTATTTGAACTCATAAAATTTTATTTAATAGCATCTGGTTTTCGTTTTGGTGGGATTAAAACATGCATATCTAAAATTGCTTTATAGATAATTCGTTCGAATTTTAACCCAGTAAAAAGCTGAAAATTTTAGATTTATCTGTTTAATTTTGTTAAAAATCCCATAATTAACTATTTGAACTCATGAAATTTTATTTAATAACATCTGTTTTTTGTTTTGTTCGGATTAAAACGTGCATGTTGAAAAAGGCTTTATAGAGAATCCGTTCAAATTTTAACTAAGTAAAAAGCTGAAAATTTTAGATTAATCTGTATAATTTTGTTGAAAAGCCCATAATTAACTATTTGAACTCGTAAAATTTGATTTAATAACATCTAATTTTCGTTTTGTTGGGACTAAAACTTGCTTGTCTAAAATTGCTTTATAGCGAATCCGTTCGAATTTATACGAGTAAAAAGCTGAAAATTATGAGATGATTTGGGATACAATATGGTTATTTGCCTTATATATGATGGTGCCTTTGGGCATGGCTTTTGGTTCATTTGTTGAACATATTATGCATGCATTATGAGCAGCAAGTTATATGATTTGGAATACAATATGGTTATTTCCCTTATGTATATAATGGTGCCTTTGGGCATGGCTTTTAGTTCATTTGTTGAACATATTATGCATGCATTATGAACAGCAAGTTATCATGCACATTTGATTATGTTATTAGCTTAGTGACACTAACTTTAGATACGAATACGAATGACATGTCATTAGGATTGTCTTAAGTGCACTATAAACAAAATTGAGAATACAAAACATTACCTACACGTAACAAGGGTAACTTTGTGTCCAGCCGTGCGTGGTAAAGCCGCCTACACGTAACAAGGGTGACTATGTGTCCAATCGTGCGTGGTAGTGCTAATGGTGACTTCGTGTCATGTCAATGGTGACTTCGTGTCATGACGGGACAATGGTCTCTAACAATGGATCCGTGTATTCGGTGAACTCAAGGTTCACATTAAAGTGGTCACTAGAATGCCAATATACATACATAAATTTGAATTGGACATTGAGCATCATTTATAAATTATTTGATAAGATTATGTGAACTCAAGGAAGCATATGATTTAAAGAACATGAGCACGAGATGTTAGCATGCATGATTTAATAATGTATTACAAATTATGGTTTCATCATGGATTTAAATAGATGCATTGATAATTTGTGTAGAGCTTCCTCACTAAGCATGTTTGCTTAAGCTCTCTCTTCATCCATGTAGAGAAATAAAGGCACTTGGAGCTTCGTTCGAGGCAAGGAAACCAAGGGGAAGAATCACTTTGAATTTGGTATGTTTTTGGCAAATAAATTGGGCAAGGCAATGTGTAACACAACCTATGTGAGGAGTGTGTACTTAGGCTTTGGCTTATGTTGTAATAAGACCATTATTGTTTGACTGTCAATTGTTGAACTTTGGAATTGTTGAATTGTTGAAGCACATATTAGCATGATTGTTATGTTGATTAATATTTTTCTAGGGAGCATGCCTATAGCTTGAATGATGTCCGTGACGTTATTGTTTATGTGTCATATGTTGCTAATTATGCCTAAGACTGATGCATCTAGTGGTGATATTTAATGGTTGAGTATTGAGTAATTGGTGTGCACTTAGTGTAACGAAACTTTTAGTTCCAGACCTATAGTTTCAGAACCTTTGGATGAAGGTTCCGAAACCTTTGTCAAATAGTTTCGAAACCTTCACAAGGTTTCGAAACCTTGCGGGCAGTTTCAATTCTGGATAGCTACTGGATGTAAAAAGTTTTGAAACTTTCCAGGGAAATTTCGAAACCTTTTACAAAAAGTTTCAGAACCTCTGGGAAGGTTTCGAAACCTTTGATCACCTAGAATTGAAAGTTGCTAGAAATTATATTTTAGTCCCGAATATCTTCCTTTGTTCGATTAAGGTACTTATCGATGTTATTTTGAGCTGAAATTTTGCATGCATGCATAAAGTTGATTTAATTTCAAGATAGTTAACCTAATTTGGATGAAGTCTTTGTATTTTGGAAGATTTACGTTTTGGTCCCTTAATTAGAAGAACATGCAATTGATGATGTTAGAATGATCCGTTTGAGTTGAAATTTACTGTGAAGAACACTTGAGTGTATAATTGTACAATGATGGAAAGAATTTATACTTTAATAATTGAACTTAAAAGTTTTACGTTTTAGTCCTTAATCTATGTTAGTGTTTAATCGGATGTTTGTTTTTAATTAATGTGGTACCGATAATGCTTTGAATGAGACCTTGACACATAGGAATAAGATTGCGCATCTAGGCAAGATAAAATAAAAAATATAACGGTTTTAGGGTTGTTTATCGAATCAGACTCTTGCGGGTTTGGTTTGATATTCCCCGTGTAACCCATTAGTGTCGGTTCCGTCCAGGCCGGCTTAAGGGGGTTACATTTGGTGGTCCTTAGCCATATCCTCCAAAAAAGGTACCAACGTCTCATCCTCTAACTGTTTCACCTTATCATCTCAACCAAGATAGGTTTTACTTACAACTCCACCACTCAACCACCTTCCTTTGAAATACTCAACTTAGAAAACATCACTCTCAACTCAACCGCCGTCTTACAGCTCAAAGATTCAGCCATCACCTTAGCTTTAGTACGGCTTATCATCCATAGACGGATGGACAGTCTGAGCGTGTTATTCAGACTTTAGAGGATATGTTAAGGTGTTTTGTCATCGAGTTTCAAGGTTCTTGGGAGAAGCAATTGCCGTTGGTAGAGTTTGCTTATAATAATATTTTTTAGACAAGTATACGGATGGCACCGTTTGAGGTGTTATATGGGCGTAAGTATCGTACACCTTTGTGTTGGAAAGAAGTTGGACAGAAGTATGTTTCTTTGCCTCAAGTGTTGAAGGATACGGATGAGAAAGTTAAGTTGATATGTACTAAACTTAAGGGAGCTTCGGATAGGCAGAAGTCCTATGCCGATTTAAAGTGTAGAGAGATAGAGTTTATTGTTGGGGACGAAGAGTTTTTTAAGGTTTCTCCGTGGAAGAAGGTAATGAGGTTTAGACGTAAGAGTAAGTTGGGTCATCGTTTTATTGGGCCATATGAGGTGTTAGAGCCAATTAGTTGTTATCGGTTGAGGTTGCTGGTGGAGTTGTGTTGGATGCATTATGTTTTTTTAATGTATCGATGCTTTGTAAGTATAGTTCAGATCCTTCTCATGTTGTTCTAATTGAGGAGTTTGAGTTAAGAGCGGATATGAGTTATGAGAAGAAACCAATAAGGATTTTGGATGTGGATACAAAGGTTTTTCGAGGAAGAACCATAGGTTTGGTTAAAGTGCTTTGGAAGCACCGAGGTGGCGAAGAGGCAACTTGGGAGACAAGGAAAAAGTTTGAAGGAGTAATTCCTCACGTGTTTACTTTAGGTAAATTTCGAGGACGAAATTTTCTTAAGAGGGGGAGAGTTGTAACATCCCGATTTTGGGGTTAGTAGTTTGGAGAATTCGATTCGGGTTGAATCGGGTTCTCCGGTTCATTATTCCGGGGAAAAAATGAATAAGAATATTTAATTAGGGAAAATAATAATTTTGGAATATGGTTTAAAATATTGAAAATATGTTTCAAGATTAAAAGAAAATAATTTGGACTTTATATTGATTTTTAATTATGCTTAATTATGCATAAATGACCAATTTATAATTTTTGAAAAAAATTGGAGAACTTATTTTGTAATTTTTGAAAAATTATATGTTGTAGTGACTAAAATGAAAAGCAAGCTAAACTTAGAATCCTTAGAGGGCCATAAACCCATTTCTAATTTTTAATAATGATTTATTCACCAAAAATATATTTTTGGTTACTTTAATTAGATTTTTAATCATTTTCTCTCAAAACAATTTTTCTCTCATTTTCTCTCATCTTTTTCTCTCATTTTCTCTCCACTTTCTCTTCATCTTTTCTCTTGAATTCCTTGCTGATTTTTGCATCTTTTTCAACAAAGATTACATCATTTGCATCACCTTTCCATCCTTTACAAAATCTAAGCATCAATTTCATCAAATCAACATCAAATTTCAAGGAATCAAGAAGGGGAAATTACATCTTTTTGGTGAATAGATCTTGAAGGTAATTTTCTGGATTTTTATTCTTTTCTAAGTTTCTTTATTGAAATTCCCAAGTATTAGCTTGCTAATCTTTTAATAAAAACTTGATTCTATGTTTTTAATGTTAGATCTAGTGATTTTGTGAATGTTTTTGTGAAATCTATTTGGATCTCATTCAATGATGGAATTAGATGGATTCAATTGTGTTTTTATGTTAACTAAATGATTAATTGAGTCTTGATTTGATAGCATATTAATTTAATCCCGGAATAATACAATCGGTGTAGTTTTAAGGTGCTTTTCGGTTGTTTTATGGGCTGTTTTAGATGCTTTAATGTTGCTGGAGATATAAGGATGGTTTGGATGTGTTTTTGGATCATAATTGAAGTGGATTAGATGTTAGATTCGTTAGGTTTTGGGCTGATGTTATTCGGATGCGTTTCGGCTTAGTTTACGGTCTTTTCGGCTAAGTTTTCAGTAGTTTAACGGTGATCGGTTATGGCTGTTGGTTTGAGCATGTTATGATGTGAGAATGCTCTGTTTTTAATATTGTAGAAGAGGTACAAGAAGAAGCTTGAGTGCTGGTGCGTTGGTGCGATCATCGGATAGCGACGAATGCTCGTTTCGCTTGTTGGTGAGTGTTTTCGGACTTAAAGCGAATCGCGTTTGGTACGGTTCTGTTTTGGGGACTATGGAAGAGTGTGAAAACCTTCCATAGTTCAAGAGTAAGTAAAGTAAATGTTTTTGATAAACCGATATGTGTTTCGGCTACATTTGATAAAGGCATTATGTTGGTAATACAATGAGATTTATGGAAATGCATGAGCATGTTTTGAAATGGTGCATACATGAGAATTACTTGCTGAAATGCATAGCTTATTTAACATCCATGATTATGAAAAATTATGAGAAATGATTTGGGATACAATATGGTTATTTGCCTTATATATGATGGTGCCTTTGGGCATGGCTTTTGGTTCATTTGTTGAACATATTATGCATGCATTATGAGCAACAAGTTATATGATTTAGAATACAATATGGTTATTTGCCTTATATATAAAATGGTGCCTTTGGGCATGGCTTTTGGTTCATTTGTTGAACATATTATTCATGCATTATGAACAGCAAGTTATCATGCACATTTGATTATGATATTGGCTTAGTGACGCTAACTTTAGATACGAATACGAATGACATGTCATTAGGATTGTCTTAAGTACACTATAAACAAAATTGAGAATACAGAATATTACCTACACGTAACAAGGGTGACTTTGTGTCCAACCGTGCGTGGTAAAGCCGGGTACACGTAACAAGGGTGACTATGTGTCCAACCGTGCGTGGTAGTACTAATGGTGACTTAGTGTCATGTCAATGGTGACTTCGTGTCATGTCAATGGTGACTTCGTGTTATGTCAATGGTGACTTAGTGTCATGTCAATGGTGACTTCGTGTCATGTCAATGGTGACTTCGGTCATGCCAATGGTGACTTCGTGTCATGACGGGACAATGGTCTCTAACAATGGATCCGTGTATTCGGTGAACTCAAGGTTCACATTAAAGTGGTCACTAGAATACCAATATACATACATGAATTTGAATTGGACATTGAGCATCATTTATAAATTGTTTGATAAGATTATGTGAACTCAAGGAAGCATATGATTTAAAGAACATGAGCACGAGATGTTAGCATGCATGATTTAATAATGTATTGCAAATTATGGTTTCTTCATGGATTTAAATAGATGCATTGATGATTTATGTAGAGCTTCCTCACTAAGCATGTTTGCTTAAGCTCTCTCTTCATCCATGCAGAGAAATAAAGGCACATGGAGCTTCGTTCGAGGCAAGGAAACCAAGGGGAAGAATCACTTTGAATTCGGTATGTTTTTGGCAAATAAATTGGGCAAGGCAATGTGTAACACAACCTATGTGAGGAGTGTGTACTTAGGCTTTGGCTTATGTTGTAATAAGACCATTATTGTTTGACTGTCAATTGTTGAACTTTGGAATTGTTGAATTGTTGAAGCACATATTAGCATGATTGTTATGTTGATTAATATTTTTCTAGGGAGCATGCCTATAGCTTGAATGATGTCCGTGACGTTATTGTTTATGTGTCATATGTTGCTAATTATGCCTAAGACTGATGCATCTAGTGGTGATATTTAATGGTTGAGTATTGAGTAATTGGTGTGCACTTAATCTATGTTAGTGTTTAATCGGATGTTTGTTTTTAATTAATGTGGTACCGATAATGCTTTGAATGAGACCTTGACACATAGGAATAAGATTGCGCATCTAGGTAAGATAAAATAAAAAAAATATAACGGTTTTAGGGTTATTTATCGAATCAGACCCTTTGCGGGTTTGGTTTGATATTCCCCGTGTAACCCATTAGTGTATGTTCCGTCCAGGCCGGGTTAAGGGGGTTACATAATAACATCTAGTTATCGTTTTGTTCGGATTAAAACGTGCATGCCTAAAAAGGCTTTATAGAGAATCCGTTTAAATTTTAACCGAGTAAAATGTTGAAAATTTTAGATTAATCTGTATAATTTTGTTCAAAAGACCATAATTAACTATTTGAACTCGTAAAATTTGATTTAGTAACATTTGATTTTCGTTTTGTTGAGATTAAAACGTGCATATCTAAAAAGGCTTTATAAAGAATCCGTTCGAATTTTAACCGAGTAAAAAGTTGAAAATTTTAGATTAATTTGTATAATTTTGTTCAAAAGCTCAAAATTAAATACTTGAACTCATAAAATTTCATTTAATAAAATCTGGTTTTCGTTTTCTTGGAATTAAAATATGCATGTTTAAAATGGCTTTATAGAGAATCCGTTCGAATTTTAACAGAGTAAAAAGGTAAAAATTTTAGATTAATCTGTATAATTTTGTTCAAAAGTCCATATTCAACTAATTGAACTCATAAAATTCAATATAATAATAATCAGTTTTTATTTTGTTGGGATTAAAACTTGCTTGTCTAAAATTGCTTTATAGAGAATCAGTTCGAATTTTAACCGACTAAAAAGCTGAAAATTTTAGATTAATCTGTATAATTTTGTTCAAAAGCTCAAAATTTGATATTTGAACTCATAAAATTTCATTTAATAAATTCTTGTTTTCGTTTTGTTGGGATTAAAATGTGCATGTCTAAAAAGGCTTTGTAGAGAATTCGTTCGAATTTTAAACGAGTAAAAAGCTAAAAATTTTAGATTAATCTGTATAATTTTGTTTAAAAGACCGTATTCAAATATTTAAACTCATAAAATATAATTTAATAACATCTGGTTTTCGTTTTGGTGGGATTAAAACTTGCATGTCTAAAATTGCTTTATAGAGAATCTATTCGAATTTTAAACGAGTAAAAAGCTGAAAATTTTAGATTTATCTGTTTAATTTTGTTAAAATTCCCATAATTAATTATTTGAACTCATAAAATTTTATTTAATGACATATGGTTTTTGTTTTGTTCGGTTTAAAACGTGCATGTCTAAAAAGGCTTTATAGAGAATCCGTTCAAATTTTAAACGAGTAAAAAGCTGAAAATTTTAGATTAATCTTTATAATTTTGTTCAAAAGCCCATAATTAATTATTTGAACTCAAAAAATTTGATTTAATAACATGTAGTTATCGTTTTGTTCGGATTAAAACGTACATGTCTAAAAAGGCTTTATAGAGAATCTGTTCGAATTTTAATCGAGTAAAAAGTTGAAAATTTTAGATTAATCTGTATAATTTTGTCCAAAAGCACATATTCAACTATTTGAACTCATAAAATTCGATTAATAACATCCGGTTTTCGTTTTGTTGGGATTAAAACTTGCTTGTCCAAAATTGCTTCATAGAGAATCTGTTTGAATTTTAACTGAGTAAAAAGCTGAAAATTTTAGATTTATCTGTATAGTTTTGTTCAAAATCCCATAATTAACTATTTGAACTCATAAAATTTCATTTAATAACATTTGGTTTTTGTTTTGTTTGGATTAAAACGTGCATGTCTAAAAATGCTTTATAGAGAATCCGTTCGAATTTTAACCGAGTAAAAAGCTGAAAATTTTAGATTAATCCTTATAATTTTGTTCTAAAGCCCATAATTAATTATTTGAACTCAAAAAATTTGATTTAGCAACATCTAGTTATCGTTTTGTTCGGATTAAAACGTGCATGTCTAAAAAGGCTTTATAGAGAATCTGTTCGAATTTTAATCGAGTAAAAAGTTGAAAATTTTAGATTAATCTGTATAATTTTGTTCAAAAGCCCATAATTAACTATTTGAACTCATAAAATTTGATTTAATAACATCTAGTTTTCGTTTTGTCGGGATTAAAACGTGCATGTCTTAAAAGGCTTTATAGAGAATCTGTTCAAATTTTAACCGAGTAAAAAGCTTAAAATTTTAGATTAATCTGTATAATTTTGTTCAAAAGCTCAAAATTAAATATTTGAACTCATAAAATTCATTTAATAAAATCTTGTTTTCGTTTTATTGGGATTAAAATGTGCATGTCTAAAAAGGATTTGTAGAGAATTCGTTCGAATTTTAACCGAGTAAAAAGCAAAAAATTTTATATTAATCTATATAATTTTGTTTAATAGACCATATTCAACTATTTGAACTCATAAAATTTGATTTAATAACATCTGGTTTTCGTTTTGGTGGGATTAAAACTAGCATGTCTAAAATTGCTTTATAGAGAATCTGTTCGAATTTTAACCGAGTAAAAAGCTAAAAATTTTAGATCTATCTATATAATTTTGTTCAAAATGCCATATTCAACTATTTGAACTCATAAAATTTGATTTAATAACATCTGGTTTTTGTTTTGATGGGATTAAAACTTGCATGTCTAAAATTGCTCTATAGAGAATCCGTTCAAATTTTAACCGAGTAAAAAGTTGAAAATTTTAGATTAATCTGTATAATTTTGTTCAAAAGTCCATAATTAACTATTTGAACTCGTAAAATTTGATTCAATAACATCTGATTTTCGTTTTGCTGGGATTAAAACGTGCATGTCTAAAAGGACTTTAAAAAGAATCCGTTCGAATTTTAACCGAGTAAAAAGTTGAAAATTTTAGATTAATCTGTATAATTTTGTTCAAAAGCTCAAAATTAAATATTTGAACTCATAAATTTTCATTTAATAAAATCTTGTTTTCGTTTTGTTGGGATTAAAATGTGTATGTCTAATTTTATTTAATAACATCTAATTTTCATTTTGTTGGGACTAACTAAAACTTTCTTGTCTAAAATTGCTTTATAGAGAATCCGTTCGAATTTTAACCGAGTAAAAAGCTAAAAATTTTAGATTTATTTGTATAATTTTGTTCAAAATCCAATAATTAACTATTTGAACTCATAAAATTTCATTTAATAACATCTTGTTTTTGTTTTGTTCGGATTAAAACGTCCACGTCTAAAAAGGCTTTCTAGAGAACCCGTTCAAATTTTAATCGAGTAAAAAGCTGAAAATTTTAGATTAATCTATATAATTTTGTTCAAAACCCCATAATTATTTATTTGAACTCAAAAAATTTGATTTAATAACATCTAGTTATCGTTTTGTTCAGATTAAAACGTGCATGTCTAAAAAGGTTTTATAGAGAATCCGTTTGAATCTTAACCGAGTAAAAAGTTGAAAATTTTAGATTAGTCTGTATAATTTTGTTCAAAAGCTCATAATTAACTATTTGAACTCGTAAAATTTGATTTAATAACATTTAATTTTCTTTTTCTTGGATTAAAACTTGCTTGTCTAAAAGGACTTTAAAGAGAATCCGTTCGAATTTTAACCGAGTAAAAAGCTGAAAATTTTAGATTAATCTGTATAATTTTGTTCAAAAGCTCAAAATTAAATATTTGAACTCATAAATTTTCATTTAATAAAATCTTGCTTTCGTTTTGTTGGGATTAAAATGTGTATGTCTAAAAAGGCTTTGTAGAGAATTCGTTCGAATTTTAACCGAGTAAAAAGCTAAAAATTTTAGATTGATCTGTATAATTTTGTTCAAAAGCCAATAATTAACTATTTGAACTCGTAAAATTTGATTAGTAACATATAATTTTTGTTTTGTTGGGACTAAAACTTGCTTGTCTAAAATTGCTTTATAGAGAATCCGTTCGAATTTTAACCGAGTAACAAGCTGAAAATTATAGATTTTGTTAAAAATCCCATAATTAACTATTTGAACTCATAAAATTTTATTTAATAACATCTGGTTTTTGTTTTTTTTCGGATTAAAACGTCCACGTCTAAAAAGGCTTTATAGAGATACCGTTCAAATTTTAATCGAGTAAAAAGCTGAAAATTTTAGATTAATCTGTACAATTTTGTTCAAAAGCCCATAATTAATTATTTGAACTTAAAAAATTTGATTTAATAACATCTAGTTATCGTTTTGTTCGGATTAAAACGTGCATGTCTAAAAAGGCTTTATAGAGAATCCGTTCGAATTTTAACTGAGTAAAAAGTTGAAAATTTTATATTAATCTGTATAATTTTGTTCAAAAGCTCATAATTAACTAGTTGAACTCGTAAAATTTGATTTAATAATATCTAATTTTCGTTTTCTTGGATTAGAATTTGCTTGTCTAAAATTGCTTTATAGATAATCCGTTCGAATTTTAACCGAGTAAAAGGCTGAAAATTTTATATTAATCTGTATAATTTTGTTCAAAAGCCCATAATTAACTATTTGAACTCGTAAAATTTGATTTAATAACATCTAATTTTCATTTTGTTGGGACTAAAACTTGCTTGTCTAAATAAAATTGCTTTATAGAGAATCCGCTCAAATTTTATCCGTGTAAAAG
Source organism: Abelmoschus esculentus (assembly GCA_035048815.1). NCBI lineage: Eukaryota > Viridiplantae > Streptophyta > Magnoliopsida > Malvales > Malvaceae > Abelmoschus > Abelmoschus esculentus. Next base: position 12,135,823 of record JAUCBN010000023.1, on the reverse strand, counting down.
GCTGAAAATTTTAGATTTATTTGTATAATTTTGTTGAAAAGCCCATTATTAACTATTTGAACTCATAAAATTTGATTTAATAACATCTTGTTTTTGTTTTGTTCGGATTAAAACGTCCACGTCTAAAAAGGCTTTCTAGAGAACCTGTTCAAATTTTAACCGAGTAAAAAGCTGAAAATTTTAGATTATTCTGTATAATTTTGTTCAAACCCCATAATTAATTATTTGAACTAAAAAAATTTGATTTAATAACATCTAGTTATCGTTTTGTTCGGATTAAAACGTGCATGTCTAAAAAGGCTTTATAGAGAATCCGTTCGAATTTTAACTGAGTAAAAAGTTGAAAATTTTATATTAATCTGTATAATTTTGTTCAAAAGCTCATAATTAACTAGTTGAACTCGTAAAATTTGATTTAATAATATCTAATTTTCGTTTTCTTGGATTAGAATTTGCTTGTCTAAAATTGCTTTATAGATAATCCGTTCGAATTTTAACCGAGTAAAAAGATGAGAATTTTAGATTAATTTGTATAATTTTGCTCAAAATCCAATAATTAACTATTTGAACTCATAAAATTTCATTTAATAACATCTGTTTTTTGTTTTGTTCGGATTGAAACGTCCACGTCTAAAAAGGCTTTATAGAGAATCTGTTCAAATATTAACCGAGTAAAAAGCTTAAAATTTTAGACTAATCTGTATAATTTTGTTCAAAACCCCATAATTAATTATTTGAACTCAAAAAATTTGATTTAATAACATCTAGTTATTGTTTTGTTCGGATTAAAACGTGCATGTCTAAAAAGGCTTTATAGAGAACCCGTTCAAATTTTAACCGAGTAAAAAGTTGAAAATTTTAGATTAATCTGTATAATTTTGTTCAAAAGCCCATAATTAACTATTTGAACTCGTAAAATTTGATTTAATTACATCTAATTTTCGTTTTGTTGGGACTCAAACTTGCTTATCTAAAGTTGCTTTATAGAGAATCCATTCGAATTTTATCCGAGTAAAAGGCTGAAAATTTTAGATTTATTTGTATTATTTTGTTCAAAATCCAATAGTTAACTATTTGAACTCATAAAATTTCATTTAATAACATCTGGTTTTTGTTTTGCTCGGATCATAACGTCCACGTGTAAAAAGTCTTTATAGAGAACCCATTTAAATTTTAACCAAGTAAAAAGCTAAAAATTTTAGATTAATCTTTATAATTTTGTTTAAACGTCCATATTCAACTATTTGAACTCAAAAAATTTTATTTAATAACATCTAGTTATCGTTTTGTTCGGATTAAAACGTGCTTGTCTAAAAAGGCTTTATAGAAAATCCGTTCAAATTTTAACCGAGTAAAAAGCTGAAAATTTTTGATTAATCTGTATAATTTTGTTCAAAAGCTCATAATTAATTATTTGAACTCAAAAAATTTGATTTAATATCATCTAGTAATCCTTTTGTTCAGATTAAAACATGCATGTCTAAAAATGGTTTATAGAGAATCTGTTCGAATTTTAACCGAGTAAAAAGCTGAAAATTTTAGATTAATCTGTATAATTTTGTTCAAAAGCCCATAATTAACTATTTGAAATAGTAAAATTTGATTTAATAACATTTAATTTTCGTTTTGTTAGGACTAAAACTTGCTTGTCTAAAATTGCTTTATAGAGAATCCGTTCGAATTTTAACCGAGTAAAAAGCTAAAAATTTTAGATTTATCTGTATAATTTTGTTCAAAATCCAATAATTAACTATTTGGACTCATAAAATTTCATTTAATAACATCTGTTTTTTGTTTTGTTTGGATTAAAACGTCCACGTCTAAAAAGGCTTTATAGAGAATCCGTTCAAATATTAACCGAGTAAAAAGCTGAAAATTTTAGATTAATCTGTATAATTTTGTTCAAAAGCCCATAATTAATTATTTAAACTCAAAAAATTTGATTTAATAACATCTAGTTATCGTTTTGTTCGGATTAAAACGTGTATGTCTAAAAAGGCTTTATAGAGAATCTGTTCGAATTTTAACCGAGTAAAAAGTTGAAAATTTTAGATTAATCTGTGTAATTTTGTTCAAAAGCCCATAATTAACTATTTGAACTCGTAAAATTTGATTCAATAACATCTGATTTTCGTTTTGTTGGGATTAAAACGTACATGTCTAAAAAGACTTTATAGAGAATCCGTTCGAATTTTAACCAAGTAAAATGCTAAATATTTTAGATTAATCTGTATAATTTTGTTTAAAAGACCATATTCAACAATTTGAACTCATAAAATTTGATTTAAAAACATCTGGCTTTCGTTTTGGTGTGTTTAAAACTTGCATGTCTAAAATTGCTTTATAGAGAATCCGTTCGAATTTTATCCGAGTAAAAAGCTGAAAATTTTAGATCTATCTGTATAATTTTGTTAAAAATCCCATAATTAACTATTTGAACTCATAAAATTTTATTTAATTATATTTGGTTTTTGTTTTGTTCGGATTAAAATGTGCATTTGTAAAATGGCTTTATAAAGAATCCTTTCAAATTTTAACCTAGTAAAAAGCTAAAAATTTTAGATTAATCTGTATAATTTTGTTCAAAAGCCCATAATTAATTTTTTGAACTCAAAAAATTTGATTTAATAACATCTAGTTATCGTTTTGTTCGGATTAAAACGTGCGTGTCCAAAAAGGCATTATAGAGAATCCGTTCGAAATTTAACCGAGTACAAAGCTGAAAATTTTAGATTAATTTGTATAATTTTGTTCAAAAGCCCATAATTAACTATTTGAACTCGTAAAATTTGATTTAATAACATCTAATTTTCGTTTTGTTGGGACTAAAACTTGCTTGTCTAAATAAAATTGCTTTATAGAGAATCCGTTCGAATTTTATCCGTGTAAAAGGCTGAAAATTTTAGATTTATTTGTATAATTTTGTTGAAAAACCCATTATTAACTATTTGAACTCATAAAATTTGATTTAATAACATATGGTTTTCGTTTTGTTGGGATTAAAACGTGCATGTCCAAAAAGGCTTTGTAGAGAATCCGTTCGTATTTTAACCGAGTAAAAAGCTAATAATTTTAGATTAATCTGTATAATTTTGTTCAAAATCCCATATTTAACTATTTGAACTCATAAAATTTGATTTCGTTTTGTAGGTATTAAAACTTGCTTGTCTAAAATTGCTTTATAGAGAATCCGTTCGAATTTTAACAGAGCAAAAAGCTGAAAATTTTAGATTAATCTGTATAATTTTGTTCAAAAACTCTTATTTAACTATTTGAACTCATAAAATTTCATTTAATAACATCTGGTTTTTGTTTTGTTCAAATTAAAACGTCCACGTCTGAAAAGGCTTTATAGAGAATCCGTTTAAATTTTAACCAAGTAAAAAGCTAAAAATTTTAGATTAATCTGTATAATTCTGTTCAAAAGCCCATAATTAATTATTTGAACTCAAAAAAAACGTGCATGTCTAAAAAGGTTTTATAGAGAATCCGTTAGTATTTTAACCGAGTAAAAAGCTGAAAATTTTAGATTAATCTGTATAATTTTGTTCAAAAGCTCAAAATTAAATATTTGAACTCATAAAATTTCATTTAATAAAATCTAGTTTTCGTTTTGTTGGAATTAAAATGTGCATGTCTAAAAAGGCTTTGTAGAGAATCCGTTCGAATTTTAATGGAGTAAAAAGGTAAAAATTTTAGATTAATCTATACAATTTTGTTTAAAAGCCCATATTCAACTATTTGAACTCATAAAATTTGATTTAATAACATCTGATTTTCATTTTGTTGGAATTAAAGCTTGCATGTCTAAAATTGCTTTATAGAGAATCCGTTCGAATTTTAACCGAGTAAAAAGCTGAAAATTTTAGTTTAATATGTATAATTTTGTTCAAAAGCCCTTCATTAACTATTTGAACTCATAAAATTTAATTTAATACCATCTGATTTTCGTTTTGTTGGGATTAAAACGTGCATGTCTAAAAAGGCTTTATAGAGAATCCGTTCGTATTCTAACCGAGTAAAAAGCTAAAAATTTTAGATTAATCTGTATAATTTTGTTCAAAAGCCCATATTCAACTATTTGAACTCATAAAATTTGATTTAATAACATCTAATTTTTGTTTTGTTGGGACTAAAACTAGCTTGTCTAAAATTGCTTTATAGAGAATCCGTTCGAATTTTAACCGATTAAAAAGCTGAAAATTTTAGATTATTATGTATAATTTTGTTCAAAAGAACATAATTAACTATTTAAACTCGTAAAATTTGATTTAATAACATCTGATTTTTGTTTTGTTGGGCTTAAAACATGCATATATAAAAAGGATTTATAAAGAATCCGTTCAAATTTTAACCGAGTAAAAAGCTGAAAATTTTAGATTAATCTGTATAATTTTATTCAAAAGCTAAAAATTAAATATTTGAACTCATAAAATTTCATTTAATAAAATGTGGTTTTCGTTTTGTTGTAATTAAAATGTGCATGTCTAAAAAGGCTTTGTAGAAAATTTGTTCGAATTTTAATCGAGTAAAAAGGTAAAAATTTTAGATTAATCTGTACAATTTTGTTCAAAAGCCCATATTGAACTATTTGAACTCATAAAATTTGATCTAATAACATCTGATTTTCGTTTTGTTGGACTTAAAGCTTGCATGTCTAAAATTTCTTTATAGAGAATCCGTTCGAATTTTAACCGAGTAAAAAGCTGAAAATTTTAGTTTAATCTGTATAATTTTGTTCAAAAGCCCTTAATTAACTATTTGAACTCATAAAATTTGATTCAATAACATCTGATTTTCGGTTTGTTGGGATTAAAACTTGCATTTCTAAAATTGCTTTATAGAGAATACGTTCGAATTTTAACCGAGTAAAAAGGTAAAAATTTTAGATTTATTTGTATAATTTTGTTCAAAATACCATAATTAATTATTTGAACTCAAAAAAATTGATTTAATAACATCTAGTTATCATTTTGTTCGGAATAAAAAGTACATGTCTAAAAAGGCTTTATAAAGAATCTGTTCGAATTTTAACAGAGTAAAAAAGTTGAAAATTTTAGATTAATCTGTATAATTTTTTTCAAAAGCCCATAATTTACTATTTGAACTCATAAAATTTGATTTAATAACATCTGGTTTTTGTTTTGTTCGGATTAAAACGTGCATGTCTAAAAAGACTTTATAAAGAATCCATTCGAATTTTAACCGAGTAAAAAGTTGAAAATTTTAGATTAATAAGTATAATTTTTTTCAAAAGCCCATAATTAATTATTTGAACTCAAAAAATTTGATTTAATAACATCTAGTTATCGTTTTGTTCGGATTAAAACGTGCATGTCTAAAAAGGCTTAATAGAGAATCTGTTCGAATTTAACCGAGTAAAAAGTTGAAAATTTTAGTTAATCTGTATAATTTTGTTCAAAGGTCCATAATTAACTATTTGAACTCATAAAATTTGATTTAATAACATCTGGTTTTCGTTTTGTTGGGATTAAAACGTGCTTGTCCAAAAAGGCTTTGTAGAGAATCCGTTCGTATTTTAATCGAGTAAAAAGCTAAAAATTTTAGATTAATATGTATAATTTTTTTCAAAAGCCCGTATTCAACTATTTGAACTCATAAAATTTGATTTCGTTTTGTAGGGATTAAAACTTTCTTATCTAAAATTGTTTTATAGAGAATCCGTTCGAATTTTACCCGAGTAAAAAGGTAAAAATTTTAGATTTATCTGTATAATTTTATTCAAAATCCCATAATTAAGCATTTGAACTCATGAAATTTGATTTAATAACAACTGATTTTTGTTTTGTTCAGATTAAAACGTGCATGTCTAAAAAGGCTTTATAGAGAATTCGTTCAAATCTTAATCGAGTAAAAAGCTGAAAATTTTTGATTAATCTGTATAATTTTGTTCAAAAGCCCATAATTAATTATTTGAACTCAAAAAATTTGATTTAATAACATCTAGTTATCGTGTTGTTCGGATTAAAATATGCATGTCTAAAAAGGCTTTATAGAGAATCTGTTCAAATTTTAACGGAGTAGAAAGCTAAAAATTTTAGATTAATCTGTATAATTTTGTTCAAAAGCCCATAATTAACTATTTGAACTCATAAAATTTGATTTAATAACATCTGATTTCGTTTTGTTGGGATTAAAACGTGCATGTCCAAAAAGGCTTTGTAGAGAATCCGTTCGTATTTTAACCGAGTAAAAAGCTGAAAATTTTAGATTAATCTGTATAATTTTGTTCGAAAGCCCATATTCAACTATTTGAAATCATAAAATTTGATTTAATAACATCTGTTTTCGTTTTGTTGGAATTAAAACTTGCATGTCTAAAATTGCTTTATAGAGAATCCGTTCGAATTTTAACCAAGTAAAAAGCTAAAAATTTTAGTTTAATCTGTATAATTTTGTTCAAAAGACCTTAATTAACTATTTGAACTCATAAAATTTGATTTAATAACATCTGATTTTCGTTTTGTTGGGATTGAAACGTGCTTGTCTAAAAAGGTTAAAATTTTGTTCAGAAGCCCATAATTAACTATTTGAAATCATAAAATTTGATTTAACCGAGTAGAAAGGTTAAAAATTTAGATTTATCTGTATAATTTTGTTCAAAATACCATAATTAATTATTTGAACTCAAAAAAATTGATTTAATAACATCTAGTTATCGTGTTGTTCGGATTAAAACGTGCATGTCTAAAAAGGCTTTATAGAGAATCTGTTCAAATTTTAACCGAGTAAAAAGTTGAAAATTTTAGATTAATCTGTATAATTTTTTCCAAAAGCCCATATTTAACTATTTGAACTCGTAAAATTTGATTTAATAACATCTAGTTTTTGTTTTGTTCGGATTAAAATGTACATGTCTAAAAAGGCTTTATAAAGAATCCATTCGAATTTTAACCGAGTAAAAAGCTGAAAGTTTTAGATTAATCTATATAATTTTGTTCAAAAGCCCATAATTAATTATTTGAACTCAAAATTTTTGATTTAATAACATCTATTTATCGTTTTGTTCGGATTAAAACGTGCATGTCTAAAAAGGCTTAATAGAGAATCTGTTCGAATTTAACCGAGTAAAAAGTTGAAAATTTTAGATTAATCTGTATAATTTTGTTCAAAAGTCCATAATTAACTATTTAAAGTCATAAAATTTGATTTAATAACATATGGTTTTTCGTTTTGTTGGGATTAAAATCTGCATGTCCAAAAAGGGTTTGTAGAGAATCCGTTCGCATTTTAACCGAGTAAAAAGCTAAAAATTTTAGATTAATCTGTATAATTTTGTTCAAATGCCCATATTCAACTATTTGAACTCATAAAATTTGATTTCGTTTTGTAGGGATTAAAACATGCTTGTCTAAAATTGCTTTATAGAGAATTCGTTCGAATTTTAACCGATTAAAAAGCTGAAAATTTTAGATTTATCTGTATAATTTTGCTCAAAACCCATAATTAACTATTTCAACTCATGAAATTTGATTTAATAACAACTGGTTTTTGTTTTGATCGGATTAAAATGTGCATTTCTAAATAGGCTTTATAGAGAATACGTTCAAATTTTAACCGAGTAAAAAGCTGAAAATTTTTGATTAATCTGTATAATTTTGTTCAAAAGACCATAATTAATTATTTGAACTCAAAAAATTTCATTTAATATCATCTAGTAATCCTTTTGTTCGGATTAAAACATGCATGTCTAAAAATGGTTTATAGAGAATCTGTTCGAATTTTAGCCGAGTAAAAAGCTGAAAATTTTAGATTAATATGTATAATTTTGTTCAAAGGCCCATAATTAACTATTTGAACTCATAAAATTTGATTTAATAACATCTGGTTTTCGTTTTGTTGGGATTAAAACGTGCTTGTCCAAAAAGGCTTTGTAGAGAATCCGTTCGTATTTTAATCGAGTAAAAAGCTAAAAATTTTAGATTAATATGTATAATTTTTTTCAAAAGCCCGTATTCAACTATTTGAACTCATAAAATTTGATTTCGTTTTGTAGGGATTAAAACTTTCTTATCTAAAATTGTTTTATAGAGAATCCGTTCGAATTTTACCCGAGTAAAAAGGTAAAAATTTTAGATTTATCTGTATAATTTTATTCAAAATCCCATAATTAAGCATTTGAACTCATGAAATTTGATTTAATAACAACTGATTTTTGTTTTGTTCAGATTAAAACGTGCATGTCTAAAAAGGCTTTATAGAGAATTCGTTCAAATCTTAATCGAGTAAAAAGCTGAAAATTTTTGATTAATCTGTATAATTTTGTTCAAAAGCCCATAATTAATTATTTGAACTCAAAAAATTTGATTTAATAACATCTAGTTATCGTGTTGTTCGGATTAAAATATGCATGTCTAAAAAGGCTTTATAGAGAATCTGTTCAAATTTTAACGGAGTAGAAAGCTAAAAATTTTAGATTAATCTGTATAATTTTGTTCAAAAGCCCATAATTAACTATTTGAACTCATAAAATTTGATTTAATAACATCTGATTTCGTTTTGTTGGGATTAAAACGTGCATGTCCAAAAAGGCTTTGTAGAGAATCCGTTCGTATTTTAACCGAGTAAAAAGCTGAAAATTTTAGATTAATCTGTATAATTTTGTTCGAAACCCATATTCAACTATTTGAAATCATAAAATTTGATTTAATAACATCTGTTTTCGTTTTGTTGGAATTAAAACTTGCATGTCTAAAATTGCTTTATAGAGAATCCGTTCGCATTTTAACCGAGTAAATAGCTAAAAATTTTAGTTTAATCTGTATAATTTTGTTCAAAAGACCTTAACTAACTATTTGAACTCATAAAATTTGATTTCGTTTTGTAGGGATTAAAACATGCTTGTCTAAATTTGCTTTATAGAGAATTCGTTCGAATTTTAACCGATTAAAATGCTGAAAATTTTAGATTTATCTGTATAATTTTGCTCAAAACCCATAATTAACTATTTCAACTCATGAAATTTGATTTAATAACAACTGGTTTTTGTTTTGTTCGGATTAAAATGTGCATGTCTAAATAGGCTTTATAGAGAATCCGTTCAAATTTTAACCGAGTAAAAAGCTGAAAATTTTTGATTAATCTGTATAATTTTGTTCAAAAGACCATAATTAATTATTTGAACTCAAAAAATTTCATTTAATATCATCTAGTAATCCTTTTGTTCGGATTAAAACATGCATGTCTAAAAATGGTTTATAGAGAATCTGTTCGAATTTTAGCCGAGTAAAAAGCTGAAAATTTTAGATTAATATGTATAATTTTGTTCAAAGGCCCATAATTAACTATTTGAACTCATAAAATTTGATTTAATAACATCTGGTTTTCGTTTTGTTGGGATTAAAACGTGCATGTCCAAAAAGGCTTTGTAGAGAATCCGTTCGTATTTTAATCGAGTAAAAAGCTAAAAATTTTAGATTAATCTGTATAATTTTGTTCAAAAGCCCATATTCAACTATTTGAACTCATAAAATTTGATTTCTTTTTGTAGGGATTAAAACTTGCTTGTCTAAAATTGTTTTATAGAGAATTCGTTCGAATTTTAACCGAGTAAAAAGCTGAAGATTTTAGATTTATCAGTATAATTTTGTTCAAAATCCCATAATTAACTATTTGAACTCATGAAATTTGATTTAATACCAACTGGTTTTTGTTTTGATCGGATTAAAACGTGCATGTCTAAAAAGTCTTTATAGATAATCCGTTGAAATTTTAACTTAGTAAGAAGCTAAAATTTTTTGATTAATCTGTATAATTTTGTTCGAAAGCCCATAATTAATTATTTGAACTCAAAAAATTTGATTTAATAACATGTAGTTATCATTTTGTTCAGATTAAAACATGCATGTCTAAAAAACGACTTTATAGAGAATCTGTTCGAATTTTGACCGAGTAAAAAGCGGAAAATTTTAGATTAATCTGTATAATTTTGTTCAAAAACCCATAATTAACTATTTGAACTCATAAAATTTGATTTAATAACATCTGGTTTTCGTTTTGTTGGAATTAAAACGTGCATATATAAAAAGGCTTTATAAAGAATCCGTTCGAATTTAACAGAGTAAAAAACTGAATATTTTAGATTAATCTATATAATTTTGTTCAAAAGCCAATATTTAACTATTTGAACTCATAAAATTTGATTTAATAACATTTAGTTTTTGTTTTGTTCTGATTAAAACGTGCATGTATAAAAAGGCATTATAGAGAATCCGTTCGAATTTTAACCGAGTAAAAAGCTGAAAATTTGAGATTAATCTATATAATTTTGTTCAGAAGCCCATAGTTAGCTATTTGAACCCATAAAATTTTATTTAATAATATTTTGTTGTCATTTTGTCGGGAATAAAATGTATATGTCTAAAAAAGCTATATTGAGAATCCGTTCAAATTTTAACCGAGTAAAAAACTGAAAATTTTAGATTAATCTGTATAATTTTGTCCAAAAGATCAAAATTAAATATTTGAACTCATAAAATTTCATTTAAAAAATCTGGTTTTCGTTTTGTTGAGATTAAAAGGTGCATGTCTAAAAAGGCTTTGTAGAGAATCGGTTCGAATTTTAACCGAGTAAAAAGCTGAAAATTTTATATTAATCTATATAATTTTGTTCAAAAGACTAATTAACTATTTGAACTCATAAAATATAGTTTAATAACATCTGGTTTTTATTTTGTTGGGATTAAAATGTGCATGTCTAAAAAGGCATTATAGAGAATCTGTTCGAATCTTAACCGAGTAAAATGTTGAAAATTTGAGATTAATCTGTATAATTTTGTTTAAAAGCCAATAATTAACTATTTGAACTCATTAAATTTGATTTAATAACATATTGTTATTGTTTTTTTCAGATTAAAACGTGCATGTATAAATGGGATTTAAGAGAATCCTTTCGAATTTTAACCTAGTGAAAAGTTGAAAATTTTAGATTAATTTGTATAATTTTGTTCAAAAGCCCATAATTAACTATTTGAACTCATAAAATTTGATTTAATAACATCTGGTTTTTGTTTTGTTGGGATTAAAACGTGCATGTCTAAAAAGACCTTATAGAGAATCCGTTCGAATTTTAACCGAGTAAAAAGCTTAAAATTTTAGATTAATCTATATAATTTTGTTCAAAAGACTATAATTAACTATTTAAACTCATAAAATATGATTTAATAACATCTGATTTTTATTTTGTTGGGATTAAAATGTGCAGTTCTAAAAAGGCTTTATAGAGAATCTGTTCGAATTTTAATCGAGCAAAAAGTTGAAAAGTTTAGGTTAATCTGTATAATTTTGTTCAGAAGCCCATAATTAACTATTTGAACTAATAAAATTTGATTTAATAACATCTGGTTTTCGTTTTGTTGGGATTAAAACTTGTATGTCTAAAAAGGCTTTATAGAGAATCCGTTAGAATTTTAACCGAGTAAAAAGCTAAAAAATTTTTATTAATTTTTATAATTTTGTTCAAAAGCCCATAATTAACTATTTGAACTCTTAAAATTTGATTTAATCACATCTGGTTTTCGTTTTTTTGGGATTAAGACGTGCATGTCTAAATGGGCTTTATAGAGATCCGTTCCAATTTTGATCGAGTAAAAAGTTGAAAATTTGAGATTTATAACATCTGGTTATCGTTTTATTGGGATTAGAATGTGCATGTCTAAAAAGGTTTTATAAAGAATCTGTTCCAATTTTAATAGCGTAAAAAGCTAAAATTTTTAGATTAATTTGTATAATTTAGCTCAAAAGCCCATAGTTAACTCTTTGAACTCATAAAATTTGATTTAAGAATATCTGGTATTCGTTTTGTTGGGATTAAAACTTGCATGTCTAAAAAGTCTTTACAAAGAATCCGTTCGAATTTTAAACGAGTAAGAAGCTAAAAATTTTAGATTAATCTATATAATTTTGTTCAAAAGCCATAATTAACTATATAAACTAATAACATTTTATTTAATAACATCTAGTTTTTGTTTTGTTGGGAGTAATACATACATGTCTAAAAAGGCTTTAAAGAGAATCTATTCGAATTTTAACCGTGTAAAAACCTGAAAATTTTAGATTGATTCGTAAAATTTTGTTTAACAGCCCATAATTAACTATTCGAACTCATAAAATTTTATTTAGTAACATCTGGTTTTCGTTTTGTTGGGATTTAAAAGTGTATATCTAAAAAGGATTTATAAAGAATCCCTTCCAATTTTAACAGCGTAAAAAGCTAAAAATTTTAGATTAATTTGTATAATTTTGTTCAAAAGCTCATTGTTAACTATTTGAGCTCATAAAATTTGATTTAATAGAATTTGGTTGTCATTTTGTTGGGATTAAAATGTGCATGTCTAAAAATGCTTTATAGAGAATCTGTTCGAATTTTAACCTAGTATAATTTTATATAAAAGCCCATAATTAACTATTTGAATTCATAAAATTTCATTTAATAACATCTGATAGATATTTTTTGGGATCAAAACGTGTATGTCTAAAAAGACTTTATAGATAATTCGTTCGAATTTTAACCGAGTAAAAACCTCAAAATCTTAGATTAATTTGTATAATTTTGTTAAAAAGCACATAATTAACTATTTGAACTCATAAAATTTGATTTAATAACACCTGGTTTTCGTTTTGCTGGGATTAAAACGTGCTTGTCTAAAAATGATTTATTGAGAATCCGTTTGAATTTTAACCGAGTAAAAAGCTTAAAATTTCAAATTAATCGGTATAATTTTTTTCAAAAGCCCATATTTAACTATTTGAAATCATAAAATTTGATTTAATAACATCTGGTTGTCGATTTTTTGGGATTAAAACGTGCATGTCTAAATGGGTTTTATAGAGGATCCGTTCCAATTTTAACTGAGTAAAAAGTTGAAAATTTTATATTAATATATATAATTTTTTTAAAAAATCCCATAATTAACAATTTTAAACCATAAAATTTGATTTAATAACATATGGTTTTCATTTTGTTGGGATTAAAATGTGCATGTCTAAAAAGGCTTTATAAAGAATCCGTTCCAATTTTAACACCACAAAAAGCTAAAAATTTTAGATTAATTTATATAATTTTGTTCAAAAGCCCAGTGTTAACTATTTGAACTCATAAAATTTGATTTAATAACGTCTGGTAGTCATTTTTTTGGGATTAAAATGTTCTTGTCTAAAAAGGCTTTATAGAGAATTCGTTCAAATTTTAACCGAGTAAAAAGCTAAAAATTTTAGATTAATTTGTATAATTTTGTTCAAAAGCCCATAATTAACTATTTGAACTCATAAAATTTGATTTAATAACATCTGGTTTTTGTTTTGTTGGGATTAAAACGTGCATGTCTAAAAAGGCTTTATAGAGAATCCGTTCGAATTTTAACCGAGTAAAAAGCTGAAAATTTTAGATTAATCTATATAATTTTGTTCAAAAAACTATAATTAACTATTTAAACTCATAAAATATGATTTAATAACAACTGATTTTCGTTTTGTTAGGATTAAAATGTGCAGTTCTAAAAAGGCTTTATAGGGAATCTGTTCGAATTTTAATCGAGCAAAAAGTTGAAAATTTTAGGTTAATCTGTATAATTTTGTTCAGAAGCCCATAATTAACTATTTGAACTAATAAAATTTGATTTAATAACATCTGGCTTTTGTTTTGTGGGGATTAAAACATCCATGCCTAAAAATACCTAATAGAGAATCCGTTCGAATTTTAACCGAGTAAAAAGCTAAAAAATTTAGATTAATCTATATAATTTTATTCAAAAGACTATAATGAACTATTTGAACTCATAAAATATGATTTAATAACATCTGGTTTTTGTTTTGTTGAGATTAAAATGCGTATGTCTAAAAAGGCTTTATAGAGAATATGTTCGAATTTTAACCGAGTAAAAAGTTGATAATTTTAGATTATTCTGTATAATTTTGTTCAAAAGCCCATAATTAACTATTTGAAATAAAAAAAAATTTGATTTAATAACATCTGGTTTTGTTTTGTTGGGATTAAAACGTGTATGTCTAAAAAAGCTTTATGGAGAATCCGTTAGAATTTTAACCGAGTAAAAAGCTGAAATTTTTTTATTTATTTTTATAATTTTATTCAAAAGCCCATAATTAACTATTTGAACTCATAAAATATGATTTAATAACATCTGGTTGTTTTTTTTGGATTAAAACGTGCATGTCTAAATGGGCCTTATGGAGGATCCGTTCCAATTTTAGCTGAGTAGAAAGTTGAAAATTTGAGATTAAAAACATCTGTTTTTCATTTTGTTGGATTAGAACATGCATGTCTAAAAAGGTTTTATAAAGAACCGATTCCAATTTTAACAGTGTAAAAAGCTAAAATTTTTATATTAATTTGTGTAATTTAGCTCAAAAGCCCATTGTTAACTGTTTGAACTCATAAAATTTGATTTAATAATATCTGGTTTTTGTTTTATTGGGATTAAAACTTGCATGAACAAAAAGTCTTTAGAGAGAATCCGTTCGAATTTTAACCTAGTAAAAAGCTAAAAATTTTAGATTAATCTATATAATTTTGTTCAAAACCCATAATTAACTATTTAAACTCATAAAATTTGATTTAATAACATCTGGTTTTCGTTTTGTTGGAAATAAAACTTGCATGTCTAAAAAGACTTTATAGAGAATCTGTTCGAATTTTAACCTAGTAAAAAGCTGAAAATTTTAGATTAATCTGTATAATTTTGTTCAAAAGCGTATAATTAACAATTTAAACGCATAAAATTTGATTTAATAACATTTGATTTTCATTTTGTTGGGATTTAAATGTGTATGTCTAAAACGGCTTTATAAAGAATCCGTTCCAATTTTAACAGCGTAAAAAGCTAAAAATTTTAGATTAATTTGTATAATTTTGTTCAAAAGCCCGTTGTTAACTATTTGAACTCATAAAATTTGATTTAGTAGCATTTGGCTGTCATTTTGTTGGGATGAAAATGTGCTTGTCTAAAAAGGTTTTATAGAGAATTTGTTCAAATTTTAACTGACTAAAAATATGAAAATTTGAGATTAATAGGTATACTTTTGTTTAAAAGCCCATAATTAACTAGTTGAACTTAGAAAATTTGATTTAATAATATCTGGTAGTTGTTTTTTTAGGATCAAAACGTACATGTCTAAAAAGGCTTTATAGATAATTCGTTCGAATTTTAACCGAGAAAAAAGCTGAAAATCTTAGATTAATTTGTATAATTTTGTTCAAAAGCCCATAATTAACTATTTGAACTCATAAAATATTATTTAATAACATCTAGTTATCGTTTTGTTGGGATTAAAACGTGCATGTCTAAAAGGCTTTATAGAGAATTCGTTCGAATTTTAAACGAGTAAAAAGTTGAAAATTTTAGATTAATTTGTATAATTTTGTTCAATAGCCCATAATTAATTATTTAAACTCATAAAATTTGATTTAATAGTATCTGGTTTTTGTTTTGTTGGGATTAAAACGGGCATATCTAAAAAGTCTTTATAGAGAATCCGTTCGAATTTTAACCGAGTAAAAAGCTGAAAATTTTAGATTAATTTATATAATTTTTTTCAAAAGCCCATAATTAACTATTTGAACTCATAAAATTTGATTTAAAAACATTTGGTTTTCGTTTTTTTGGGATTAAAACGTACATGTCTAAAAATGCCTTATAGTGAATCCGTTCGAATTTTAACTGTTTAAAAAGCAGAAAATTTTAGATTAATCTATATAATTTTGTACAAAAAGAGTATAATTAACTATTTGAACACATAAAATATGATTTAATAACATCTGGTTTTTGTTTTGCTGGGATTAAAATGTGCATGTCTAAAAAGGCTTTATAGAGAATTTGTTCGAATTTTAACCGAGTAAAAAGTTGAAAATTTTAGATTAATCTGTATAAGTTTGATCAAAAGCCCATAATTAACTATTTGAACTAATAAAATTTGATTTAATAACATATGGTTTTCGTTTTGTTGGGATTAAAACGTGCATGTCTAAAAAGGCTTTATAGAAAATCCGTTAAAATTTTAACCGAGTAAAAAGTTGAAATTTTTTTATTAAATTGTATAATTTTGTTCAAAAGCCCATAATTAACTATTTTAACTCATAGATATGATTTAATAACATCTAGTTGTCGTTTTTTTTTGATTAAAATGTGCATGTCTAAATTGGCTTTATAGAGGAACCCTTCCAATTTTAACCGAGTAAATAGTTGAAAATTTGAGATTAATAACATCTGGTTTTCGTTTTATTGGGATTAAAACGTGTATCTCTAAAAAGGTTTAATAAAGAATACGTTCCAATTTTAACTACGTAAAAAGCTAAAAATTTTAGATTAATTTGAATAATTTAGCTCAAAAGCCCATTGTTAACTGTTTGAACTCATAAAATTTGATTTAATATATCTGGTTTTCGTTTTGTTGGGATTAAAACTTGCATGTCTAAAAAGTCTTTATAGATAATCGATTCGAATTTTAACCGAGTAAAAAGCTAAAATTTTTTGATTAATCTATATAATTTTGTTTAAAAGCCAAAATGAATTATTTAAACTCGTAAAATTTGATTTAATAACATCTGGTTTTCTTTTTGTTAGGATTAAAACGTGTATGTCTAAAAGGGCTTTATAGAGAATCCGTTAGAATTTTAACCGAGAAAAAAGCTGAAAATTTTTTATTAATTTGTATAATTTTGTTCAAAAGCCCATAATTAACTATTTGAACTCATAAAATATGATTTAATAAAATCTGGTTGTCGTTTTTTCGGGATTAAAATGTGCATGTCAAAATGGGCTTTATAAAGGATCCGTTCCAATTTTAACTGAGTAAAAAGTTGAAAATTTGGGATTAATAACATCAGGTTTTCGTTTTGTTGGGATTAAAATGTGTATGTCTAAAATAACTTTATAGAGAATCTGTTCGAATTTAATCTAGTAAAAAGTTGAAAATCTTAGATTAATCTGTATAATTTTGTTCAAAAGCCCATAATTAACTATTTAAACTCATAAAATATTATTTAATAACATTTGGTTTTTATTTTGTTTTGATTAAAACGTGCATGTCTAAAAAGCTTTATAGAGAATCCGTTCGAATTTTAACCAAGTAAAATGCTAAAAATTTTAGATTAATCTATATAATTTTTTTCAAAAGCCTTAATTAAGTATTTAAACTCATAAAATTTGATTTAATAACATCTGGTTTTCATTTTCTTGTGATTAAAACGTTCATGTCTAAAAAGGCATTATAGAGAATCCGTTCGAATTTTAACCTAGTAAAATCCTGAAAATTTTATATTAATTTATAAAATTTTTTTCAAAAGACCATAATTAACTATTCGAACTCATAAAATTTTATTTAATAACATCTGGTTTTCGTTTTGTTGCGATTTAAACGTATATGTCTAAAAAGGCTTTATAAAGAATCCATTCCAATTTTAACTGCGAAAAAGCTAAAAATTTTAGATTAATTTGTATAATTTTGTTCAAAAGCCCATTGTTAACTATTTGAACTCATAAATTTTGATTTAATAGCATTTGGCTGTCATTTGTTTCGGATGAAAATGTGCTTGTCTAAAAAGGTTTTATAGAGAATTCATTCGAATTTTAACCGAGTAAAAATCTTAAAATTTGAGATTAATTTATATAATTTTGTTCAAAAGCCCATAATTAACTATTTGTACTCATAAAATTTGATTTAATATCATTTGGTTTTCGTTTTGTTGAGATTAAAATGTACATGTCTAAAAATATCCATAATTAAGTATTTGAACTCAGACAGACATTCATTTTTTCCCTAGTGAAAACCAAGGCTGTTGTTTTGTTCTTCCCAATAAGGAGAAGGACTTCTAGATAAATACCAGGATCATCCACTTCTCGTACATGGAGGATATCATTGATATCCGTCCGAAGCGACTTGGAAGTTTTTCGAGAAAAGAAAATAGTAGATTTTTCAAAATTCACCGCCTGCACGGACGATGTAGCGTAAGTATGCAGAGCGTCCTTAAGGCATTGAGCTTCTGTAGTTGTATTTTTAATGAAAACGACACAGTCATGCACAAAAAGGAGATGGTTGACACGTGGCCCATTCCTGCTCGTACAAAGTCCAGGGAGATTACCATTTGATTGCTCAACGTTGAGCAAGGCTGAGAGGCCTTGAGTACAGAAAAGAAACAGGAAAGGCGAGAGAGGGTCCCCTTGTCGTAAACCTCTATTGGGTTTGAAAGGTCGTGAGAGGGAGTCGTTGATACGAACTTGAAAAGATACTGAGGATACACACCTCATAATAAGGGAAACCCAACTGGAGTTGAATCCTAAGCGAGACATAATTTGTTTTAGAAAAGGCCATTCAACATGGTCGAAGGCCTTTTCCATATCTAGCTTTAAGCTAGCACCTTTTGCAAGGGATGTTGCATCAGTATTTAACGTATGGATGAGCTCATGGGCAATAAGGATATTGTCAGTAATGTTCCTTCCTTGAATAAAAGCAGCTTTATTGCCACTAATACATATGGGTATGATAGATTTTAGACATGTTAACGAGTACTTTTGATACAGTTTTATAGATGACTATGCAAATGCTAATAGGTCGGAGATAATGTATCGTAGTGGGATCGGTGATTTTGGGGATAAGAACAATGATGGTGCGATTGACCTCTTCCATATTAATCGACCCTCTCAAGAGCCTGAGGTAGAGATTTGTAAAGTCCTGGCCAAGGATATCCCAATGCTTCCTGAAGAAACCACTTGGAAAGCCATCTACTCTCGGGCCTTTCCTCGGGTCGATATCACAAAAAGCAATGAATACTTCATCTGCTGTGAATTCCTTATTAAGATCATTGTTCATTGATTCGTTAACAATAGAGGGGATGTTATCCAAGATAGAAGAAGCTATAGTAGGAGAGAAAGACGTAAAAAGGTTTTGAAAGTAATTAATAGCAGTAGACATGATGTCGTTCGTATTTGTTTGCCATATATTTTGGTTGTTAAGAAGTCTAGCAATATGATTCTTCCGTCATCAGCTATTCACCCTGGCATGGAAAAAGGAGGTGTTTTTTCACCGTGTTCTAGCCAGTGTGTTCGAGCTCGTTGAGCCCAATAGATTTCCTTCGCATTTAGTAAGCTATCAAGCTCACTCTTAGTGAAAATAAAGTTATGGATTTCCGTATCGGAAAGCTGGCATTTGAGACACATATTAATAAAGTCATTCAGATGAGCGATGCGCTCATTAGATTTAATGCGCTTATTAGTTTGCCATTTAGCTAAGACTCGTCCAATATCTTGAAGTTTCTTAAGAGTCGAGCAAGATTGGTTAGACCAAATCTCTGTAATTCGAGACAGAATTTCCGGATTATCAACCCAACAATTCTCATAGCGAAAAGGGGTATTAGAGTTTTAGATCAAAGAGTTTGTGATGGGTTAGTTTCCAGTAAGATAGGACAGTGGTCAAAACGCTCCTGAAAGAAAGATATAGCTTGGCAATTAGGAAAGGTGTTAAACCAGGCGGAGTTACCAAGGAATCTATCAATTCTTTCCATAATGTTTTCCGTATTACGACCTGATCTAGTCCAAGTGAACCATCCAGAGGTTGGTTTACAGTCGAATAGATCATTCTTGTCAAGACAATCTCGAAAATTATTGATTTGTGATCGTGCACGACGAGAACCACCTTTTTCTCATTGTCATAAAGAATTTCATTAAAATTCCCCCCTAAAAGCCAGGGAAGGGTTGAGGTTGATTTGAGAGTATCTATTAGCTGCCAAGTTTTATATTTGTTTGCAGTTTCGGGGAAGCCATATAAACCGGAAAAATGGAATCATATTTGTCCAAAAGAAATAATGACATCAATATGCCGATCCGAATAAGAAAGAAAATCAATAGTAGTTTTATTGTACCAAATAATGGCAAGCCTTGTACAAGAAGGGTTGGATTCAATAGCTATGCAGCCATGCAGGCCAAGCTTGTGCTTAATTCGGTCCATATTGTGTTTGTTCAATCTAGTCTCACAAACAAAGAGACAATCAGCGTCATGCTTGGTGGTAGCACGTTGTAATGCGTGAACTACCTAGGTATTTCCAAGACCCTGACAGTTCCAGCATAAGAGTTTCATTTTTCTCGGCGGGGTTGATCACTATCAACCACCGCCGAAGAGATTTTTGTGCTGCTCATCCCAGCTAAATTAGTATTGGCCTTGGCCGAAGAACGAGGCCTCTTGGTAATGGTCATTACAATAGTTAAAAAATAATACTTGCGACCAATATATAAAGATAGGGATGCCGATTTAAAGGAGGGATAATACCCCAAACAAATCATATAGAAAATATATAAGTTAGTTCACAATTCAAGATTAAAGTTCTTGATATTAAGAATCTTTTTTGATAGAGAGACACCATGAAAGATGTTGGAGTATTCTCTTTGCAAGGGTGGTACATTCATAAAAATAAAAAACCTTATAAAAGATAGATAGTAGACAAGAAAGACAGAAAAAAGGGGGTTATTTAGGTGTAACACATAAAAGCAAACAGAAAAATAAAAAATTTGATTTGTAATTGCAAAAAAGAGCTTAGTGAAGTAAAAATACCATGATGGTTGAAAATCATAACAAATTAGTTCCTCATTAGAACCCAGCAAAACAAATATATCAAAAAGATATTTCAACATAAGAATAAGGAAAGAGATAGTAAAAACAACAATAAGACATAAGGAGTAAAAAGACAAAGCAGTAAAGGTATTATTATTCCAAATAAAAAAGGAATATCAAAATAAGAGGCCTAAAGAGAAAAACTATGCAGCCACGTAGTTCTAACAAAAATAGAATAGAGACTAATAAATTGATATACTTAAAAGAAAAAACAAGAAAAATAACGACATCATGCATAGAGATAGCACATTATAAAGTAAGAACTGTCAGAGCGTTGCCAAGGCCCAGACAGTTCCAACGTAAAATTATCATTTTACTCAGCGTGGTTGATCATGGTCAACCTCCACCGAAGAATTTTTTGCGTTGTTGATCCCAACTTTCTCATTTGGTGCATTGCTAGCTCTAGGCCGCTTAAGCCTAGTATTTTCATTTGAAGGTGGAGTTTTCTTAGCACCTCGATTTGAAGTCGGTTGGACAATTCGCTTAGGAGTCAGCGTAGAATCAAGTCATTCAGTTGCCTCCTGAAAGTCACGGTTATTGGCTAGGTCGGCCTCCAAATCTTGGAGACCAAGATCCAACAAGCTAACCTCTCCACTGTTGGCGTTGGCCTTTTGCCGGGTAGTAATATTAGGGCCTTTGTCAGGAAAAAACATTTGCAGTGGTTGTGCAGGGCAGCGACGAGCAGATAGTTTACTAGGAGCCGTTGGGAGGAGTCTGGGTCCTTTAGGGATATGAAGCGGAGGTTCATTACTTGGAGCAGAGTCATATTCAGAGGCCGGAAGGGGTGCCATAGGGGCTTTACCTTTTCCATCGTTGTAATTAGTATTGGAGGTTTGGGAGGATATTGGCGTAGGCTGAGCATTGGATTCATTGGCAATGTAACGAATACGACCTCTTTGTGTAGGTTGTGCATCCTTCTTAGGAACATATCTTAGCCAGTCGCCAAATGGAAGTTGATCAGGTCGTGATTCGATCGGGATAGAGTAAGAGTCCAATGAATGACCAATTCGGCCATAACAGTGACAAATCATAGGAAGACGTTCATATTGGAGTAAACAGAACCTTGTAGAGGGCCCTCCACCAATAGCAACACAACGCCGAATAGGCTGTGTAACATCTAGTGTCAAACCAACCCTTAGGTAGTCAACCATATTAAAGTCAATTTTTCTAGTATTAATTTTTGTTACCATACCGATTATGGCCCCTAAGGATTGCCAATGTCATTGGCAGACTCCTCCGTTGCAAGAAAAATCTGTGGAATATTGTAAATATGCACCCAAACATTCATCTTTGAAAAGGAATGCTCATCGATATTGTTAGAGGGATTGTATTGAGTTAGAGCAAGCCACTCATCCTTGTAAGTCCAGGGTCCTCTGGCCAGGAAATCACCATTGATCTTTGCATCCTTAAAGCGGATGAGGAATATATGTGGTTTCAAGATTCGTATCGAATCAAGCTTGGCCATAGTCCAAATTCCAGTAAAAGCTTTGACAATCACCTGATCATCAATCTCTTTGGAGGAAATAAGATTCCCTAGAAGGGTGGATTGTGTTTCTTCCTCTAAAAAATCCCAAGAGAAACTAGGTTGGAAGATAGCCTCCCGCTCGTCAGCAGTAAATTGAAGATTGTCTAGTTGTTGGAGGAAGGTCTTGGAATTCATTGGTAAGAGTTTGATAAGTGTAAAGAAATATTTGAGAGAAAAAAGAGAGAGGGGCGTGTGGAATATATAGAAGATGAGAAGATATGAGAGAGATGGGCATATATATATATAGGAAAGGAAGATTTTGAAGTATACAAGGATTACATATGAAGAAATTAGAAAAAGATAAATAGAAAAAAAATTGTTATTATATGGAAAATATAAATTAAGATAATGTATTTGACAAGAAGTAGACAAGTAGACAAGAATAACTTATCACATGTGATATGAAAAAAGATAGGTATTTGAGACTACATAGAAGTCATAAAAAACAAACTTTAAGTGTCCATAGTATAATTAGTATAAAAGACGTACAACTAGTATATAAAGCCTGATAATTGTTATGTACCAACAAATCTGGAATTGCAATGTAGAGCCTTGTAGAGTATGCACCATAATAGGTGTTAAGAGAATCCCTATAAAAGGGTGGTATAGAAAAATTATACATATTATAGTTACCAACAACGGATGAGTTCAATGTATAAATCCAACAGTAGCTTACCATAATAGAAAAAAGTTCAAGTAATGGAAAAATAATTAAATATAGGCAAAACCGATTAAAGTAAATTAAAGTAAACCGGTTAAAGTTCAAGGTATACTTGTTGTAGGAGACTTGAATCATACTACACCTGATGTAGAACGAAGGAGGAACCACGGTTTGGCCACACCCCAACAGGCCTCCAACAACACTAAGCCAAACCGACCAGGAAACAATCGTAGTCGGAGATATGGGCGAACAAGATAAGTAAGCTATAGTGCTCCGGTTGGTTTGGGAGATATGAACCACAATTGGACAACACCTGATGACAAAATCATCATAGAGACTTAGCATCTAAAACAAAGGCCAAACTAACCAAGAACCATGATAATCCAAGGAAGTCGTCAGCAAGAGCAACAAAATAGAGAGACAAGATATCAATATGATCATAAAAAAAGAAACAGATATAGAGTCCAAGTATAACTCTAACCATTCAACACAAGAAACGGAGTCCAACAGGCATTGATGCAAGATCCATAGATACATTACCGGAATTGCTTCTATGCCAAGGTCTGGAGCTATTAGATAGAGAAGTCTGTGATCATGGAGAATATAGTTTGATGCAGACCCCAAACGAAACGTAGGTTCACAACATAGTCGTGAGTCAAACCTGTCAAAATGATAGAAAGATACGATCCCACAAACCATGATATTAGGAGAAAATCTGATAGTAATAGAAGGAAAAAGATAGGTAAGGAACGACAAAATTGGATAGTTCCTCGGGAAGCTTGTAGCTTCCTCTCCTATGATCAAAAAACCTTGAGGAGAAACACATAGTATAAACCAATGAGCGAAACATAAAGGAATTAGAAGTAATAAAAATAATATTGAAAAAGATAACAATGCATTAGAGTTTGCTTCAAAATCCAGGAGCCTCCAGAGTTGTTTTCGAAACCAAACACATGGAGGATTGGTTATAGCATCAGGAGTCAGAACAGGATGGTTGCTTCTAAGGAGATTCCTGGATGTGTTCAAACTGGTGAAAAAACAAATCTTAACCGAACTAATATAGATACAACAAAGGTAAAATTTGTTTAACAGAAGACCACCATGGAAGGTGTTGATCGGAGCCCTTTGCAAGGGTAGTATAAATTCATGCGACCAATCGGCAGACAATCAGATTGTACATGTGTGGATAGTAAAAAAGGAAGGAAAAGAACTCATTTGTGGTGTCGTAGAAGAAATGCTTCCTAGGAGAGAGGTTTCGCATATAACTAGAAGCAGCAAAAAAAATAATGGGACTTACGATCGTGTTGTTATCAAGGAAGGGGGAGAGATGCGTCGAGCATAATGGAGCGCTCTATGTCCAAACGAAACACTGCAATGGAGAGGTCGTAATAAGAAAACCCTAGTAACTGACACTAGGGATACCGAAGCCCTTACTGTCTTTCTGGACCAGGAGAGGGCAACGCTAGGAGGATTAAAGTTGTGTAGAGACCTGAACCCAGGATGCAACTTAAAAGAGAATTTGAGGGAAATCGGAAGCATCTTTACTTGTGGAGTAAAGAGGAGTCTGAAGAAAACAATAAACTTCCTCTTAAAGAGAAGCCTTTGATCTTGACAATATAAGAACCAGAGAAATAAGATGGACAAAAGGAAAAATAAAAAAGAAGTAGAGAAAAGAAGATAAGATTTGTAAGAAAAAAGAAACAATTTATCTCGAAAGATTTGATTAGTAGATTGGAGGAAACTTCCTCTACCAAGGCTGCCGAGGTTGAAGGAGATAGCAAGGTGGCGAAGAAAACAGTGAAGGTCTCGACAAAGATGGTCTCCAGCCATGGAGTAGATCAGAAAAGGAAAGCATGGCAGAGGGCAAGGGACAGGGAGAAGGAGAAGGAGAGGGAGAGGAAGTTTACTCCGTCCCAATTTTAACCGAGTAAAAAGCTGAAAACTTGAGATTAATATGTATAATTTTGTTTAAAAGCCCATAATTAACTATTTGAACTCATAAAATTTGATTTAATAACATCTGGTTTTTTTGTTAGATTAAAACTTACATGTCTAAAAAGGCTTTATAGAGAATCTGTTCGAATTTTAACCGAGTAAAAAGCTAAAAACTTTAGATTAATCTGTATAATTTTTTTCAAAACCCATAATTAACTATTTGAACTTATAAAATTTAATTTAATAACATATGGTTTTCGTTTTGTTGGGACTAAAACGTACATGTCTAAAAATGCCTTATACAGAATTCGTTCGAATTTTAACCGAGTAAAAAGCTGAAAAATTTAAATTAATCTGTATAATTTTGTTCAAAAGACCATTATCAACTATTTGAACTCATAAAATATGATTTAATAACTTTTGGTTTTTGTTTTTTGGGATTAAAACGTGCATGTCAAAAAAGGCTTCATAGAGAATCCGTTCGAATTTTAACCGAGTATAAAGTTGAAAATTTTAGATTAATTTGTATAATTTTGTTCAAAAGACCATAATTAACTATTTAAACTCATAAAATTTGATTTAATTACATCTAGTTTTTGTTTTGTTGGGATTAAAACGTGCATGTCAAAAAGGCTTTATAGAAAATGCGTTAGAATTTTGACCGAGTAAAAATCTGAAAATTTTAGATTAATTTGTATAATTTTGTTCAAAAGCCCATATTAACTATTTTAACTCTTAAAATTTGATTTAATAACATCTAGTTTTCATTTTGTTGGGATTAAAACAAGCATATCTAAAATGGCTTTATAGAGAATCCGTTCGAATTTTAACAGTGTAAAAAGCTAAAAATTTATATTAATATATATAATTTTGTTCAAAAGTCTATAATTAACTATTTGAACTCATAAAATTTGATTTTATAACATCTTGTTTTCGTTTTGTTGGGATTAAAACGTGCATGTCTAAAAAGGCTTTATAGAGAATCCGTTAGAATTTTAATCATGTAAAAAGCTGAAAATTTGAGATTAATTTGTACAATTTTGTTCAAAAGCCCATAATTAACTATTTGATCTCATAAATTTTATTTAATAACATCAGATTTTCGTTTTGTTAGGATTAAAACGTGCATGTCTAAAAATGCCTTATTGAAAATCCGTTCGAATTTTAACCTAGTAAAAAGCTAAAAGTTTCAGATTAATCTTTATAATTTTATTCAAAAGCCCATAATTAAGTATTTGAACTCATAAAATTTGATTTAATAACATCTGGTTTTTGTTTTATTGGGATTAAAACGTGAATGCCTAAAAAGGTTTTATTGAGAATCCGTTCTATTTTAACCGAGTAAAAAGCTCAAAAATTTTAGATTAATTTGTATAATTTTTTTAAAAGCTCATAATTAACTATTTGAATTCATAAAATTTGATTTAATAACATCTGGTTATCGTTTTTTTTTATTAAATCGTGCATGTCTAAATGGGCTTTATAAAAGATCCGTTCAAATTTTATCCGAGTAAAATTTGTAAATTTGAGATTAATATATATAATTTTGTTTAAAAGCCCGTAATTAACAAATTTAACTCATAAAATTTTATTTAGTAACATTTGTTTTTCATTTTGTTGGGATTAAAACACCCATGTCTAAAAAGGCATTATAGAGAATCCGTTCGAATTTTAACCGAGTAAAAAGCTGAAAATTTTAGATTAATTTGTATAATTTTGTTCAAAATCCCATAATTAACTATTTGAAGTCATAAAATATGATTTAATAAGATATGGTTTTTGTTTTGTTGCGATTAAAATGTGCATCTCTAAAAAGGCTTTATAGAGAATCCTTTCGAATTTAAACCGAGTAAAAAGCTGAAAATTTTAGATTAATCTATATAATTTTGTTCAAAAGCCATAATTAACTATTAGACTCATAAAATTTGATTTAATAACATCTGGTAGTCATTTTTGGGGGATTAAAACGTGCATGTCTGAAAAGTCTTTATAGAGAATCCATTCGAATTTTAACGGAGTAAAAAGCTGAAAATTTTAGAATAATCTGTATAATTTTGTTCAAAAGCCCATATTAACTATTTTAACTCTTAAAATTTGATTTAATAACATCTAGTTTTCATTTTGTTGGGATTAAAACGGGAATGTCTAAAATGGCTTTATAGAGAATCCGTTCGAATTTTAACAGTGTAATATGCTGAAAATTTACATTAATATATATAATTTTGTTCAAAAGTCCATAATTAACTATTTGAACTCATAAAATTTGATTTTATAACATCTTGTTTTCGTTTTGTTGGGATTAAAACGTGCGTGTCTAAAAAGGTTTTATAGAGAATCCATTAGAATTTTAATCATGTAAAAAGCTGAAAATTTTTGATTAATTTGTATAATTTTGTTCAAAAGCCC
The DNA here is from genome assembly GCA_035048815.1 of Abelmoschus esculentus. NCBI lineage: Eukaryota > Viridiplantae > Streptophyta > Magnoliopsida > Malvales > Malvaceae > Abelmoschus > Abelmoschus esculentus. Next base: position 12,108,659 of record JAUCBN010000023.1, on the reverse strand, counting down.
ATAATTAACTATTTGAACTCATAAATTTTATTTAATAACATCAGATTTTCGTTTTGTTGGGATTAAAACGTGCATGTCTAAAAATGCCTTATTGAAAATCCGTTCGAATTTTAACCGAGTAAAAAGCTGAAAGTTTCAGATTAATCTTTATAATTTTATTCAAAAACCCATAATTAAGTATTTGAACTCATAAAATTTGATTTAATAACATCTGGTTTTTGTTTTATTGGGATTAAAACGTGAATTGCCTAAAAAGGCTTTATTGAGAATCCGTTCTATTTTAACCGAGTAAAAAGCTCAAAAATTTTAGATTAATTTGTATAATTTTTTTAAAAGATCATAATTAACTATTTGAATTCATAAAATTTGATTTAATAACATCTGGTTATCGTTTTTTTGGATTAAATCGTGCATGTCTAAATGGGCTTTATACAAGATCCGTTCAAATTTTATCCGAGTAAAATTTGTAAATTTGAGATTAATATATATAATTTTGTTTAAAAGCCCGTAATTAACAATTTTAACTCATAAAATTTTATTTAGTAACATTTGTTTTTCGTTTTGTTGGGAATAAAACACCCATGTCTAAAAAGGCATTATAGAGAATCCGTTCGAATTTTAACCGAGTAAAAAGCTAAAAATTTTAGATTAATTTGTATAATTTTGTTCAAAATCCCATAATTAACTATTTGAAGTCATAAAATATGATTTAATAAGATATGGTTTTTGTTTTGTTGCGATTAAAATGTGCATCTCTAAAAAGGCTTTATAGAGAATCCTTTCGAATTTAAACCGAGTAAAAAGCTGAAAATTTTAGATTAATCTATATAATTTTGTTCAAAAGCCATAATTAACTATTTAGACTCTTAAAATTTGATTTAATAACATCTGGTTTTCGTTTTGTTGGGATTAAAACACGCATGTCAAAAATGGCTTTATAGAGAATCTGTTTAAATTTTAACCGTGTAGAAAGTTGAAAATTTTTGAGTAATCTGTATAATTTTGTTCATAAGCCCATATTTAACTATTTGAACCCATAAAATTTGATTTAATAACATCTGGTTATCATTTTTTTGGGATTAAACCGTGCATGTTTAAAAATGCCTTATAGAGAACCCGTTCGAATTTTAACGGAGTAAAAAGCTGAAAATTTTAGATTAATCTGTATAATTTTGATCAAAAGCCCATAAGTAACCATTTGAACTCATAAAATTTGATTTAATAACATCTGGGTTTCGTTTTGTTGGGATTGAAATGTGCATGTCTAAAAAGGCTTTATAGAGAATCCGTTCGAATATTAACAAAGTAAAAAGTTAAAAATTTTAGATTAATCTATATAATTTTGTTCAAAAGCCAATAATTAACTATTTGAACTCAATTTGATTTAATAATATATGGTTATCATTTTTTTTGGATTAAAACATGCATGTCTGAATAGGATTCATAGAGAATCCGTTAGAATTTTAACCGAGTAAAAAGCTGAAAATTTGAGATTAATTTGTATAATTTTGTTCAAAATCCCATAATTAACAATTTGAACTCAATAAATATGATTTAATAACATATTTTTTTTCGTTTTGTTGGGATTAAAATGTGCATGTCTAAAAAGGTTTTATAGAGAATCCGTTGCAATTTTAACAACGTAAAAAGCTAAAACTTTTAGATTAATCTGTACAATTTTTTTCAAATGCCCATTGTTAACTATTTTAACTCATAAAATATGATTTAATAATATTTGGTTTTCATTTTCTTGGGATTGAAACGGGCACATCTAAAAAGGATTTATAAAGAATCCGTTTGAATTTTAACCGAGTAAAAAGCTGAAAATTTTAGATTAATTTATATAATTTTTTTCAAAAGCCCATAATTAACTATTTGAACTTATAAAATTTAATTTAATAACATCTTGTTTTTGTTTTTTTGGGATTAAAACGTACATGTCTAAAAATACCTTATAGAGAATCCGTTAGAATTTTAATCGAGTAAAAAGTTGAAAATTTTAGATTAATTTGTATAATTTTGTTCAAAAGCTCATATTTAACTATTTGAACTCATAAAATTTGACTTAATAACATCTGATTTTTGTTTTTTGGGGATTAAAACGTACATGTCTAAAAAGGCTTTATATAGAATTCGTTAGAATTTTAACCCAGTAAAAAGCTGAATATTTTAGATTAATCTACATAATTTTGTTCAAAAGCCATAATTAACTATTTGAAATCATGAATTTTGATTTAATGGCATTTGATTTTCGTTTCGTTGGGATTAAAACGTGCATGTCTAAAAATGCCTTATAGAGAATCCGTTCGAATTTTAACCCAGTAAAAAGCTAAAAATTTTAGATTAATCTATATAATTTTGTTCAAAAGCCCATAATTAACTGTTTAAACTCATAAAATTTGATTTAATAACATCTGGTTTTCCTTTTGTTGGGATTAAAACACGCATGTCAAAATGGCTTTATAGAGAATCTGTTCAAATTTAACCGTGTAGAAAGTTAAAAATTTTAGATTAATCTGTATAATTTTGTTCATAAGCCTATATTTAACTAATTTAACTCATAAAATTTGATTTAATAACATCTGGTTATCGTTTTGTTGAGATTAAAACGTGCATGTTTAAAAATGCCTTATAGAGAACCCATTCGAATTTTTTTTGAGAAAAGGGCCTCATTAAAAAAACCCTATAGCCAACCACCCCGAGGGGCAAGAAGGCCCCTATGGGGAAAAGAGTACCCAAGATCTTATTGCGAAGGGGAGGAGAACCTCTCCGAGTTTACAGAAGCCCGAATAAAATCGAGAAAGTCACAGGAGAAAAAGCAAGAAGAGAAAGAGCGCAAAGCCCTAGTAGCTAACACATGGGCTACAACATTAGCCTCTCTAGGTACATAACAAATCTTACAGTCAGGCAAAGTACCAAGAGTGGAACGGATACGAGATACCAAAGGTTGCACAGAGGAACAGTCCTGGTAAAGGGGATCATTGACCTTATTAGCAATGGAAGCGGAGTCAGTCTCGAAGACAACACGGGTCCAACCATTAGAAATGGCAAGCTTCAAACCTTCCAGGAGGGCAAGAGCTTCAGCAGAGGCAGGATCCGGGCAGAGGAGAGGCAAAGAACAACCGCCACGGACAATGCCAGAGGAATCCCTAACAATGACACCAGCTGCTGCTCCTTTTAACACGGGGTCGAAAGCACCGTCCGTGTTAATCTTAACGTAACCAGGGTCTGGTTTCGTCCATCTAGCAAGAGCAAAAGTGGACTCAGCTAGCCGGGAATGTAGACGGGAGGCATTATTAGCTGAGGTGTAATCATGTGAAAGGCTGAGAGCATTAGCAACGATTAACCAAACCGGTTGAAGATGGTTATTATGGACAAAGTCATTTCGACGGTTCCAGAGATTCCATAAGATCGTAAGAAATAAAGAGAATTGCTGAAGAGAAAGAAAGCCAGCTGCCGCAGAAAGCCACTGATGAGGGGAGGTATAAACAGGAGAGAGAAGTCGAGATGGGAGTCCTGCCAACTGGAACGCCTCCCTAGTACAAGGGCAGTACCTTATAGCATGGATGGTGGTTTCAATGGCCAAATTGCATATAGGCAAATCCCCGAACCAAGATTGGCCTGAAGGATTTTGTGACCCGACGGTAGTGCATTGTGGCACAAACGCCAAGCAAAAGAACGTACCTTCGGAAGAGTGGGTAATTTAGAGAGAATTTTCCAATGTTTAGAGGGCCTGTTAACTGGACTTGGCTGATGCGTCAAAAATTGATAGCCCGATCGCACAGAATAGATACCAGAATCATGGTTACCCCAGAAGGTGGTATCCGTCATATCATTAATAATCGGAACATTAAGGATAGTATTAGCATCCTCATGTGTAAAGTAATTCCTAACTTTGGATTCATCCCATCGGGGCAAGTTAGGTATCATAAAAGTGCCAGCGCGCAAAGGCACTTCATCATTGATCTCATAATCACCATAAAGGCGTAAAGGCTGAGAGCCACCCCAATTGTCAAAGTGGATCTGGATAAAACTATTCATACCTGGACGTATAAAAAATCCATCACGAAGTTTAGAAATAGCTACACTAAGCCCTTTCCAGGCAAAGGAGGAACTCCGCGAAGAAACAGAGTCTAGTAAAGAATCATTCGGGTAGTACTTGCATTTGTAAATTTGACTAAGAAGGCTCCCAGGAGTACACACAAGGCGCCAAATCTGCTTACCGAGTAAAGCAATATTAAAATGGTGTAGGTCACGAAAGCCGATTCCCCCAGCCGCTTTCGGGAGACAGACAGTATCCCAGGGAAGCATGTGCCATCCTTTTTTGCCAGATTTTCCAGACCACCAGTAACGGCGTATAGAAGTAGTCATGTCATCAATAATATTGAGTGGCAGAAGGTAGCAAGACATTACATATTGAGGCATAGATTGTAGAACGGATTTGATGAAGACTTCTCTCCCACTAAAAGAGAGGAGATGCTTGTCCCAGCTGTTCATTCTGGCAATCATTTTATCTCTGGTAAATCCCAGAGCAGCAGTTTTATTCTTTCCAATGAGAAGAGGGACTCCTAAGTAAAGCCCAGGGTCATTCACCTCCCTGACATGCAGTATGTCATTGATGGCTATTCGAAGTGACAAGGGGTTTTTTCGAGAATAGAAAATAGTAGATTTCTCAAAGTTCACTGCCTGCCAGGACGAAGTGGCATAAATATGCAGAACGTCCCGAAGGCGCTGTACTTCGGCCATTTCGGTCTTGATAAAAACAACACAGTCGTCTGCAAAAAGAAGATGATTGACACGTGGCCCATTTCTGCTAGCGCAAAGCCCCGAGAGTTCACCAGAGGATTGCTCAGCATTAAGTAAGGCAGAAAGACCCTGTGTACAGAAAAGAAACAAAAAAGGGGAGAGAGGGTCCCCTTGTCGTAAACCTCTAAAGGGCTTAAAAGGCTGAGAAAGAGAATCATTCACTCGAACTTGAAAGGTAACTGAGGATACACACCTCATAATAAGGGACACCCAATTGGGGTTAAAGCCTAGACGAATCATAATATGTTCTAAAAAAGTCCATTCAACACGGTCGAAGGCCTTTTCCATATCTAACTTTAAACTAACCCCTTTCGCAAGGGATGTAGCATCAGTATTAAGGGTATGGATAAGTTCGTGGGCTATAAGAATATTATCCGTAATGTTCCTGCCATGAACAAAAGCAGCTTGGTTGCCACTAATACAAATGGGTATGATAGATTTTAGCCGATTAACAAGTACTTTCGAGACAGTTTTATAAATAACTGTACAGAGACTAATAGGTCTAAGATGACGCATTGTGGTAGGTTCATCAATTTTAGGGATAAGCATAATAATGGTACGATTGACTTCTTCCATATTAATGGACCCTCGAAGAAGCCCGAGGCAGAGAGATATAAATTCATGGCCAAGGATATCCCAGTGCTTCCGGAAGAAACTGCTTGGGAAACCGTCAACCCCCGGGGCCTTCCTCGGATCGATATCACGAAAAGCAGTATGAATTTCATCTGGAGTGAAATCCTTATTAAGTTCATTATTCATTGAGTCAGTAACAACAGTGGGAATATTGGACAAGATTGATGAATCTATTATAGGAGAGGATGATGAAAAAAGATTTTGAAAGTATGTAGCAGCGGTAGTCATAATATCATTGGAATTAGTTTGCCAAATATTTTGACCGTTGAAAAGACCAACAAGCTGGTTTTTCCTCCGTCGGCTAGTCGCTCTAGCATGAAAGAAGGAAGTGTTTTTGTCACCGTGCTCTAACCAGAGAGTTCGAGTGCGTTGAGCCCAATAGATTTCCTTCGCATTTAGTAAACTATCGAGCTCACGTTTAGCAGAGAGAAGGCCATTTATTTCAAAGTCGGAGAGATGTTGCGTGAGACATAGGTTAATGAAGTCATTCAACTGGGAGATACGCTTATTGGATTTCAAGCGTTTGCTAGTTTGCCAAGTAGCAAGGAAATGTCTAATGTCGTGTAGTTTACTTAGAGTCGATCGAGATGGAGTAGACCATAGCTCTTTAATACGTAAAAGAACCTCAGGATTATCAGCCCAGCAGTTCTCATAGCGGAACAATGAGCTGGTCCGCACAATTGGAGGACTCAAAACAGGCCTAGTATCCATCAAAATAGGACAGTGGTCAGAACGCGCCTGAAAGAAAGAGATAGCTTGGCAACTAGGGAAAGTAGTGAACCAGGTGGAATTACCAAGAAATCTGTCTAGTCTTTCCATAATGGTTACCGAGTTATGTCTCGATCTGGTCTAAGTGAACCATCCAGACTTTGGTTTACATTCGAAAAGATCATTATTAACAAGGCACTCTTGAAAGTTGTTAATTTGTGAACGAGCACGGCGGGAACCACCTTGTTTTTCATTGTCGTAAAGGATTTCATTAAAGTCCACCCCTAAAAGCCAAGGAAGAGAACTGGCTACATTCAGGGAATCTATTAATTGCCAAGTCTTGTGTTTGTTCGCAGTTTCCGGAAAGCCGTGTATGCCAGTAAAGTGGAATTGAAATTGTTCAGATGTAACAAGAACATCAATATGTCGATCTGAATACGAGAGGAGATCAACAGAAGAATTGTTCTTCCATATGATGGCAAGTCCTGTGCAGGAAGGCCTGGGATCAACAGCTAGACAACCATGCATACCAAGTTTGAGCTTAATACGATCCATGTTTTGTCTGTTTAATCTGGTCTCACAGAGAAAGAGACAATCAGCATCATGCTTGGAGACAGTACGTTGTAAAGCAAGAACTGCCTGGGCGTTGCCAAGGCCCTGACAGTTCCAACATAAGATTTTCATTTCTTTCGGCGGGGTTGATCATCGTCAACCACCGCCAGAGAGTTGTTAAAGCTGCTCATCCCAGCTAGCCAATAATGTAAATGGAAATGAAGTAGAGTAGGAAAGCAATTCCCCTTGAAAAGTAAAGATACGTCAAAGTAGACGTTGGAAAGATCCCTTTCGAAGGGTGGTATGTGTAATCGTAGAATAACATATGTACTAAAGAAAAAAGAAAAGAAAAAAGAGGAGCAAAAGAAAGTAAAAGAAGAGAAAGAACCAAAGTAAAAAAAGAAAGAAAAAGAAATATTATTAAACCAGAAAACAAACCCAAAAAGAGATGCAAAAAAAAGAAACTGTCCTAAAAAACTCAAGAAACTAAGAACAACGAAAAAAATAAAGAGATAAACTAAAATTAGAATTGCCATGGTATAGAAGCCATGACAGTTCCAAAAAAGATCAATCATTTGGCTCGGCGGGGTTGACCACTGTCAACCTCCGCCGGAGAGTTGTTTGCGCTGCTCATCCCAGCTTTTTCTGTAGACCCTTTAGGAGGTGGCCGATGCCGTTTAGGCCTGGAACCATCATCGGATGGTGGAGTTCTTTTAGTGCCTCTAGTAGAGATAGCACGAACCATTCGCTTGGCCGGCGGTGCATTTTCAATCCAATCAGCAGCCTCCTGGAAGGCAGTGTCATTGGCAAGTTCTAGCTCCAAATCCTGGAGTTCTGGTGTCGATAAGCTGCCATCCGCATCACCAGCATCACCATCGGGGACCTTAGCTCGAGTAGTTATATTGGAATCCAGATCTGGAAAAGTCGTTTGTAGGAGTTGAGCAGGACCGCGCCTAACAGATAGCTTACTTGGAACAGTTGGAAGGGTACGAGGACCTTGGGAGAAAACAGGAGCAGATTCAGAAGGCAGGGCGTTTTCCTTAACTGGTAGGGATGTCATAGGACCCTTATCTTTACCATTGGTGGTCGTGGAGGGAGATGCCTGCGAGTTCTACGAAATATAACGCATGCGTCCTCTCTACAGAGGTTGCTCAGGCCTCTCCTCAATAGGAACAACACAAAAGTCAATTGAGTGACCAACACGACCACAGCAGTGACAGAGAGTGGGAAGACGTTCATATTGTAGCGGACAAAAACGGGTAGAAGAGCCCCCACCAATAGCAACACAACGACAAACTAGTTTAGAAGCATCGAGAGTTAACCCTACCCGAAGATAGTCAACCATGTTGAAATCCAATTTCCTTGTGTCAATTTTCGTAACGTTCCCTATGAGCGCCCCGAGCGATTCACCAATATTGTTAGCTGAATCTTCCGAAGCAAGGAGGATAGGCGGAATATTATAATCCGTACCCACACATTCATTGTTAGGAATGAGTGATCATCAATGCTAATGGTGGGGTCGTATTGAGTGAGAGAAAGCCACTCATCTTTGTATGTCCATGGTCCCATAGACAGGATATCATCCTTAATCTTCTCATCCTTGAAGCAGATAAGAAACAGTCGTGGCCGCAGTGAACGCATAGAGGAAAGTTTAGCCGAGGTCCAGATTCCGGTGAAGGCTTTAATAATAATCTGATCATCAATGTCCTTGGAGGTGATCATATTCCCTAGAAGGGTCGTATGAGAGTCAGCATCAGCTGAGTCCCAAGGTAGGTTGGTTTGAAAGATAGTAGACTGCTCTTCCTCAGTGAATTGGATATTCCCGAGTTGTTGGAGAAAAGTTTTGGAATCCATTAGAAGAAAAAGAGAAGAGGATGGACGGTAATTGAAAGAAAGTATGGGAAAGAATAAAGTATGAAGAGAGCTTATGATCTTATATAGAGGTGAAAAGTAAGACAGAAGAGTTTTATCAGGATTAAAAAAGAGAAAAAGAGTCTGAAAAGGAATAGAATATCTTATAAAGAAAAGATAATATCGCTGGAAAGAAAAGGCCAAAAAACTATTAAAAAAAGTAGAAAAGGTTGAAAAGGGATAAATATTGTATTTAAAAAAAGAAATAAGAATTTGAAAAGGAATAAAAATTATATTTTTAATGGAATAAAATAAGAGTCCATAAAGAAAGACATCATAGTATGGAAGGATTGTGAAGATCATTAGAATAAAAAAAGTAATAGTTGGCATAAAAGTCTGATTAGTAGACCAATGTCTCAGCAAAACACCATGAGAGGTGTTGGTATGAACCTTATATAAGGTTGGTAAACGAAAGTTATCACGATGTAACATTAATATTACTAATAACATTGACATTAACAGTAGCATTAACAATAACAAAAACAGTAAAGAAAATATAAAGAAGACAAAAACAAACAATAAGGAAAGTGAAAAGAGATGACAATAGGTAGTATAACAACATACAATTCGATGAATCATAGGCACTTTATATCGTAACCACGAAGAGAACATTCGATAATATGTGAGTAAAAGAGGCACCACCAAGAAAATATCGAACCTATCTTGATAATACGGGCCCTTAAGGGCGAAACGACACCGCATTGGAGCAGAAATCGCTGCTGAGACCGTCCCACCAAGAATAGCAACATGAGCAGCAGGAGGAGCCGCATGCACGTACGTTGCATGGGCTTCAACCAGCTGCTCGCCCCACCCCTGCCAATCCTCCCGATCAGCAAGCACCCAGAAACGAAAGGTAGCAAACCTCGCCAACACGAACGGGCACTAGAGAGAAGAAGACTCGACAGGACGGGGCCGCCGATGGTCGTAGGCAAGAACCAGAACCAGAGAAGAGAGACAAATGCACCAAAGCCATAACCACGAGTGAGGTAGCAGCGGAAAGAAAACGACAAGATAAATGAAGGAGAAGCGCCATAGCCGGCGTCGAGGACATCCCTCACAGAGGCAATGTCGCTGCCAAGCTCGGCCAAGAACACCATCAGAAGCCAGACGCAGCCAAGATCGCAAAACGTAAGGCAACAACGAAAATAGACCGACGATGGAGAAGAAGCAAAGCCACCATAGCCGTCGGATCGCAACCTGCAAAACCTAGAAAACGAACGTGAAAGATAAGAAGATCGATCGAAACCAAAGCAGTAAAGAGATCCGCCATTCCCGGCGTTGGTAGAGTCCCTCGTCGAGGTTGATCATCGGATGGCGGAAAGGGACATGACGAGCCCAGTGAGAAACTAGAAGCGGCCAAGATCGCAAAATGTAAGGCAACAACGAAAACAGGCCGGCGATGGAGAAGAAGCAAAGCCACCAGAGCCGGCATCGATGAACCTGCCGCACAAGACCGAGGACATCATCAGATCGGATGGCCGATCGGATCGCAACCTGCAAAACCCAGAAAACGATCGTGGAAGGTAAGAAGATCGATCGAAACCAAAGCAGTAAAGAGATCCGCCGTTCTCGGCGTTGGTAGAGTCCCTCGTCGAGGGTGGTAAGCAACGAACAATGACGGATCCCTCCTCCCCAGGAGCGGGCGGCGGTGAACGAACTATGGAGACGCCGGAAGACGTTGGCACAAAAGCCTCCAAGGCGGCGGAGGAAGAGTACGAAGAGAGGAGAACGTACTGAGAGAGGAAAAGAGAGGAGAGGAGAGGAGAGATCTATAACCCATTCGAATTTTAACCAAGTAAAAAGCTGAAAATTTTAGATTAATCTATATAATTTAATTTAAAAGCCCATAATTAACTATTTGAACTCATAAAATAAGATTTAATAACACAAGGTTTTCGTTTTGTTGGGATTAAGACATGCATATCTAAAAAGGCTTAATAGAGAATCCTTTCGAATTTTAACCAAGTAAAAAGTTGAAAATTTTAGATTAATCTATATAATTTTGTTCAAAAGCCAAAATTAAATATTTGAACTCATAAATTTTAATTTAATAACATTTGATTTTCGTTTCGTTTGGGATTAAAACGTGCATGCTTAAAAATGTCTTATAGAGAATCTGTCTGAATTTTAACCGAGTAAAAAGCTTAAAATTAATCTATATAAGTTAATTCAAAAGCCATATTTAACTATTTAAACTCATAAAATAAGATTTAATAACACCTGGTTTTCGTTTTGTTGGGATTCAGACGTGCATTTCTAAAAAGGCTTTATAGAGAATCAGTTCGAATTTTAACCGAGTAAAAAGTTGAAAATTTTAGATTAATCTGTATAATTTTGTTCATAAGCCATAATTAACTATTTGAACTCATAAATTTTGATTTAATAACATTTGATTTTCGTTTTGTTTGGGATTAAAACGTGCATGTCTAAAAATGCCTTATAGAGAATCCGTTCGAATTTTAGCCGAGTAAAAAGCTGAAAATTTTAGATTAATCTATATAATTTAATTCAAAAGCCATATTTAACTATTTAAACTCATAAAATAAGATTTAATAACACCTGGTTTTCGTTTTGTTGGGATTCAGACGTGCATTTCTAAAAAGGCTTTATAGAGAATTAGTTCGAATTTTAACCGCATAAAAAGTTGAAAATTTTAGATTAATCTGTATAATTTTGTTCAAAAGCCATAATTAACTATTTGAAATCATAAATTTTGATTTAATAACATTTGATTTTCGTTTCGTTTGGGATTAAAACCTGTATGTCTAAAAATGCCTTATAGAGAATCCGTTCGAATTTTAACCGAGTAAAAAGTTGAAAATTTTAGATTATTCTATATAATTTTGTTCAAAACCCATATTTAACTATTTAAACTCATAAAATTTGATTTAATAACATCTGGTTTTGGTTTTGTTGGGATTAAAACGTGCATGTCTAAAAAGGCTTTATAGAGAATCCGTTCGATTTTAACTGAGTAAAAAGCAGAAAATTTTAGATTAATCTGTATAATTTTGTTCAAAAGCTAATAATTAACTATTTGAACTCGTAAAATTTGATTTAATAACATATGGTTTTCGTTTTTTTTGGAATTAAAACGTGCATGTCTAAATGGGCTTTATAGGGAATCCGTTCGGATTTTAACCAAGTAAAAAGCTGAAAATTTTATATTAATATATATAATTTTATTCAAAAGCCCATAATTAACTATTTGAACTCATAAAATTTGATTTAATAACATATAGTTTTGATTTTGTTGGGATTAAAATGTGCATGTCTAAAAAAGCTTTATAGAGAATCCATACGAATTTTAATCGAGTAAAAAGCTGAAAATTTTAAACTAATCTGTATAATTTCGTTCAAAAGATATAATTAACTATTTGAACTCATAAATTTTGATTTAGTAACATTTGATTTTCGTTTCGTTGGGATTAAAACGTACATGTCTAAAAATGACTTATAGAGAATCCGTTCGAATTTTAATCGAGTAAAAACCTGAAAATTTTACATTGATCTATATAATTTTGTTCAAAACCCATATTTAACTATTTAAACTCATAAAATTTGATTTAATAACATCTGGTTTTGGTTTTGTTGGGATTAAAACGTGCATGTCTAAAAAGGCTTATAGAGAATATGTTCGAATTTTAACCGAGTAAAAAGCTAAAAATTTTAGATGGATCTGTATAATTATTTTCAAAATCCTATAATTAAAAATGTAAACACATAAAATTTGATCTAATAACATTTGGTTTTGGTTTTGTTGGGATTAAAACGTGTATGTTTAAAAATGCTTTATAGAGAATCCGTTCGATTTTAACCGAGTAAAAAGCAGAAAATTTTAGATTAATCTGTATAATTTTGTTCAAAAGACTATAATTAACTATTTGAAATCATAAAATTTGATTTAATAACATATGGTTTTCGTTTCGTTTGGTTTAAAATGTGCATGTTTAAAACGGTTTTATAGATAATCCGTTCGAATTTTAACCGAATAAAAAATTTAAAATTTTAGATTAATTTGTATAATTTTGTTCAAAAGCCAATAATTAACTATTTGAACTCATAAAATTTTATTTAATAATATATGGTTGTCGTTTTTTGGATTAAAACGTGCATGTCTAAATGGGTTTTATACAGAATCTATTCGAATTTTAACCGAGTAAAAAGCTGAAAATTTTAGATTAATCTGTATAATTTTGTTCAAAAGCCCATAATTAACTATTTAAAATCATAAAATTTGACTTAATAACATCTAGTTTTCATTTTGTTGGGATTTAAACGTACATCTTTAAATATGTCTTATAGAGAATCCGTTCGAATTTTAAGCGAATAAAAATCTGAAAATTTTAGTTTAATTGATATAATTTTGTTCAAAAGCCCATAATTAACTATTTAAACTTATAAAATATTATTTAATAACATCTAGTTTTGGTTTTGTTGGGATTGAAACGTGAAAGTCTAAAAAGGCTTTATAGAGAATCCGTTCGAATTTTAACAGAGCAAAAAATTGAAAATTTTAGATTAATTTCTATAATTTTGTTTAAAAACCCATAATTAACTATTTGAACTCATAAAATATGATTTAATAACATCTGGTTTTCGTTTTGTTTTGATTAAAATGTGCATGTCTAAAAAGGATTTATAGAGAATTCGTTCAAATTTTAACTGAGTAAAAAGTTGAAAATTTTAGATTAATCTATATAATTTTGTTCAAAAGCCAATAATTAACTATTTGAACTCATAAAATTTGATTTAATGATATATGGTTGTCGTTTTTTTTGGTTTAAAACGTGCATGTCTAAATAGGCTTTATAGAGAATCTATTCGAATTTTAACCGAGTAAGAAGCTGAAAATTTTAGATTAATCTTTATAATTTTGTTCAAAAGCCCATATTTATCTATTTAAACTCATAAATTTTGATTTAATAACAAATGATTTTCGTTTTTGGGGATTAAAACGTGCATGTCTAAATGTGCTTTATAGAGAATCCGTTGGAATTTTAACCAAGTTAAAAGCTGAAAATTTTTGTTTAATATATAATTTTTTTCAAAAGCCCATAATTAACTATTTTAACTCATAAAATTTGATTCAATAACATCTCATTTTGGTTTTGTTGGGATTAAAACGTGCATGTCTAAAAAGGCTTTATAGAGCATCCGTTCAAATTTTAACCGAGTAAAAAGCTGAAAATTTTTGATTAATCTGTATAATTTTGTTCAAAAGGCCATAATTAACTATTTGAACACATAAAATATAATTTAATAACATCTGGTTTTCGTTTTGTTGGGATTAAAATGTGTATGTCTAAAAAGACTTTATAGAGAATCCGTTCGAATTTAATCTAGTAAAAAGTTGAAAAATTTAGATTAATCTGTATAATTTTGTTCAAATGCCAATAACTAACTATTTTAACTCATAAACTTTGATTGAATAACATCTGGTTTATAAAATTCGTTCAAAAAGGCTTTATAGAGAATCCGTGCAAATTTTAACCGAGTAAAAAGCTGAAAATTTTAGATTAATCTGTATAACTTTGTTCAAAAGCCCTTAATTAACTATTTGGACTCATAAAATTTGATTTTATAACATCTGATTTTCGTTTTGCTGGGATTAAAACGTGCATGTCTAAAAAGGCTTTATAGAGAATCCGTTCGAATTTTAACCGAGTAAAAAGCTAAAAATTTTAGATTAATCTGTACAAGTTTTTTCAAAAGCCCATATTCAACTATTTGAACTCATAAAATTTGATTTAATAACATCTAATTTTTGTTTTGTTGGGATTAAAACTTGCTTGTCTAAATTGCTTTATAGAGAATCCGTTCGAATTTTAACCAAGTAAAAAGCTGAAAATTTTAGATTTATCTTTATAATTTTGTTCAAAATCTCATAATTAAATATTTAAACTCTTAAAATTTGATTTAATAACATCTGGTTTTGTTTTGTTCGGTCTAAAACGTTCACGTCTAAAAAGGCTTTATAGAGAATCCATTCAAATTTTAAACGAGTAAAAAGCTGAAAATTATAGATTAATATGTATAATTTTGTTCAAAAGTCCATAATTAACTATTTGAACTCGTAAAATTTGATATTAATAACATCTGATTTTCGTTTTGTTGGGATTAAAACGTGCATGTATAAAAAGGCTATATAGAGAATCTGTTCGAATTTTAATCGAGTAAAAATCTTAAAATTTTAGATTAATCTGTATAATTTTGTTCAAAAGCTCAAAATTAAATATCTGAACTCATAAAATTTCATTTAATAAAATCTTGTTTTCGTTTTGTTAGGATTAAAATGTGCATGTCTAAAAAGGCTTTGTAGAGAATTCGTTCAAATTTTAACCGAGTAAAAAGCTAAAAATTTTATATTAATATGTATAATTTTGTTTAAAAGACTATATTCAACTATTTGAACTCTTAAAATTTGATTTAATAACATATGATTTTCGTTTTGGTGGGATTAAAACTTGCATGTCTAAAATTGCTTTATAGAGAACCCGTTCGAATTTTAACCGAGTAAAAAGCTGAAAATTTTAGATTTATCTGTATAATTTGGTTCAAAATCCTATAATTAACTATTTGAACTTATAAAATTTTAGTTAATAACATCTAGATTTTGTTTTGTTTGGATTAAAACGTGCATATCTAAAAAGGCTTTATAGAGAATCCGTTCAAATTTTAACCGAGTAAAAAGCTGAAACTTTTAGATTAATTTGTATAATTTTGTTCAAAAGCCCATAATTAATTATTTGAACTCAAAAAATTTGATTTTACAACATCTACTTATCATTTTGTTCGGTTTAATATGTGCATGTTTAAAAAGGTTTTATAGAGAATCTGTTCGAATTTTAACCTAGTAAAAAGTTGAAAATTTTAGATTAATTTGTATAATTTTGTTTAAAAGCCCATAATTAATTATTTGAACTCAAAAAAGTTGATTTAATAACACCTGGTTTTCGTTTTGTTCGGATTAAAACGTGCATGTCTAAAAAGGCTTTATAGAGAATCCGTTCGAATTGTAACTGAGTAAAATGCTAAAATTTTTTGATTAATCTGTATAATTTTGTTCAAAATCTCATAATTAACTATTTCAACTCATCAAATTTGATTTAATAGCATCTGGTTTTGTTTTGCTCGGATTAAAACGTCCACGTCTAAAAAGACTTTATAGAGATTCCGTTCAAATTTTAAACGAGAAAAAAGCTAAAAATTTTAGATTAATCTGTATAATTTGTTCAAAAGCCCATAATTAATTATTTTAACTCAAAAAATTTGATTTAATAACATCTAGTTATCATTTTGTTCGGATTAAAACGTGCATGTCTAAAAAGGCTTTATAGAGAATCCTTTTGAAATTAACAGAGTAAAAACCTGAAAATTTTAGATTTATCTGTATAATTTTTTTCAAAATCCCATAATTAACAACTTGAACTAATAAAATTTGTTTTAATAACATCTGGTTTTTGTTTTGTTCGGATTAAAACGTGCATGTATAAAAAGGTTTTATAGAGAATCCGTTTGAATTTTAACCAAGTAAAAAGCTGAAAATTTTAGATTAATCTGTATAATTTTGTTCCAAATCTCATAATTAACTATTTGAACTCATAAAATTTGATTTAATAACATCTGGTTTTGTTTTATTCGGAATAAAACGTCCACGTCTAAAACGGCTTTATAGAGAATCCGTTCAAATTTTAAATGAGTAAAAAGCTAAAAATTTTAGATTAATTTGTATAATTTTGTTCAAAATCCCATAATTAATTATTTGAATTCAGAAAATTTGATATAATAACATCTAGTTATCATTTTGTTCGGATTAAAACGTGTATGTCTAAAAAGGCTTTATAGAGAATCCGTTCGAATTTTAACCGAGTAAAACGCTAAAAATTTTAGATTTATCTGTATAATTTTGTTCAAAATCCCATAATTAACTATATGAACTCATAAAATTTGATTTAATAACATCTGTTTTTTGTTTTGTTCGGAGTAAAACGTGCATGTCTAGAAAGGCTTTATAGAGAATCCGTTCGAATTTTAACCGAGTAAAAAGTTGAAAATTTTAGATTTATCTGTATAATTTTGTTCAAAATCCCATAATTAACTATATGAACTCATAAAATTTGATTTAATAACATCTGTTTTTTGTTTTGTTCGGAGTAAAACGTGCATGTCTAAAAAGACTTTATAGAGAATCCGTTCGAATTTTAACAGAGCAAAAAGTTGAAAATTTTAGATTAATTTCTATAATTTTGTTCAAAAGCCCATAATTAACTATTTGAAATCATAAAATATGATTTAATAACATCTGGTTTTCGTTTTGTTTGGATTAAAATGTGCATGTCTAAAATGGATTTATAGAGAATTCGTTCAAATTTTAACTGAGTAAAACGTTGAAAATTTTAGATTAATCTGTATAATTTTGTTCAAAAGCCAATAATTAACTATTTGAACTCATAAAATTTGATTTAATGATATATGGTTGTCATTTTTTTTGGTTTAAAACGTGCATGTTATATAGGCTTTATAGATCTGTTCGAATTTTAACCGAGTAAGAAGCTGAAAATTTTAGATTAATCTTTATAATTTTGTTCAAAAGCCCATATTTAACTATTTAAACTCATAAATTTTGATTTAATAACAAATGATTTTCGTTTTTTGGGATTAAAACATGCATGTCTAAATGGGCTTTATAGAGAATCTGTTCGAATTTTAACCAAGTTAAAAGCTGAAAAATTTTGTTTAATATATAATTTTTTTCAAAAGCCCATAATTAACTATTTGAACTCATAAAATTTGATTCAATAACATCTGATTTTGGTTTTTTTGGGATTAAAACGTGCATGTCTAAAAAGGCTTTATAGAGCATCCGTTCGAATTTAACCGAGTAAAAAGCTGAAAATTTTAGATTAATCAGTATAATTTTGTTCAAAAGGCCATAATTATCTATTTGAAAACATAAAATATAATTTAATAACATTTGGTTTTCGTTTTGTTAGGATTAAAATGTGCATGTCTAAAAAGGCTTTATAGAGAATCCGTTCGAATTTAATCTAGTAAAAAGTTGAAAAATTTGAATTAATCTATATAATTTTGTTCAAATGCCAATAACTTACTATTTGAACTCATAAACTTTGATTGAATAACATAAGTTTGTCATTTTTTGGGATTAAAACGTGCACATCTAAATGGGCTTTATAGAGAATCCGTTCGAATTTTAACCGAGTAAAAAGTTGAAAATTTTAGATTAATCTGTATAATTTTGTTCAAAAGCATAAAATTAACTATTTAACCTCATAAAATTTGATTTAACAACATCTACTTATCGTTTTGTTCGGTTTAATACGTGCATGTCTAAAAAGGCTTTATAGAGAATCCGTTCGAATTTTAACCGAGTAAAAAGTTGAAAATTTTAGATTAATCTGTATAATTTTGTTCAAAAGCATAAAATTAACTATTTAACCTCATAAAATTTGATTTAACAACATCTACTTATCGTTTTGTTCGGTTTAATACGTGCATGTCTAAAAAGGCTTTATAGAGAATCCGTTCGAATTTTAACCGAGTAAAAAGTTGAAAATTTTAGATTAATCTGTATAATTTTGTTCAAAAGCCCATAATTAACTATTTGAACTCGTAAAATTTGATTTAATAACATCTAATTTTCGTTTTGTTGGGACTAAAACTTGCTTGTCTAAATAGGCTTTATAGAGAATCCGTTCAAATTTTAACCGATTAAAAAGCTGAAAAATTTAGATTAATCAGTATAACTTTGTTCAAAAGCCCTTAATTAACTATTTGAGCCATAAAATTAGATTTAATAACATCTGATTTTCGTTTTGTTAGGATTAAAACGTGCATGTCTAAAAAGGCTTTATAGAGAATCCGTTCGAATTTTAACCGAGTAAAAAGCTAAAAATTTTAGATAAATATGTATAATTTTCTTCAAAATCCCATATTCAACTATTTGAACTCATAAAATCTGATTTAATAACATATAATTTTTGTTTTGTTGGGATTAAAACTTTCTTGTCTAAAATTGCTTTATAGAGAATCCGTTCGAATTTTAACCAAGTAAAAAGCTAAAAATTTTAGATTAATCTGTATAATTTTGTTCAAAAGACCATAATTAACTATTTGAACTCGTAAAATTTGATATTAATAACATCTGATTTTCGTTTTGTTGGGATTAAAACGTGCATGTCTAAAAAGGCTTTATAGAGAATCTGTTCTAATTTTGACCGAGTAAAAGCTTAAAATTTTAGATTAATCTATATAATTTTGTTCAAAAGCTCAAAATTAATTATTTGAACTCAGGAAATTTGATTTAATAACATCTAGTTATCGTTGTGTTCGGATTAAAACGTACATGTCTAAAAATGCTTTATAGAGAATCTGTTCGAATTTTAACCGACTAAAAAGTTTAAAATTTTAGATTGATCTATATAATATTGTTCAAAAGCCCATAATTAAATATTTGAACTCATAAAATTTGATTTAATAACATCTGGTTTTTGATTTGTTGGGATTGAAACGTGCATGTCTAAAAAGGCTTTGTAGAGAATCCGTTTGAATTTTAACCGAGAAAAAAGCTAAAAATTTTAGATTAATCTATATAATTTTGTTCAAAAGCCCATATTAAACTATTTGAACTCATAAAATTTGATTTAATAACATCTAATTTTTGTTTTGTTGGGATTAAAACTTGCTTGTCTAAAATTGCTTTATAGAGAATCCGTTTGAATTTTAACCGAGTAAAAAGCTGAAAATTTTAGATTTATCTGTATAAATTTTATTCGGATTAAAACGTCTACGTCTAAAAAGGCTTTATAGAGAATCCGTTCAAATTTTAACCGAGTAAAAAGTTGAAAATTTTAGATTAATCTGTATAATTTTGTACAAAAGCCCGTAATTAATTATTTGAACTCAAAAAATTTGATTTAATAACATCTAGTTATCATTTTGTTCGGATTAAAACCTGCACATCTAAAAAGGCTTTATAGAGAATCTGTTCGAATTTTAACCGACTAAAAAGTTTAAAATTTTAGATTAATCTATATATTTTTGTTCAAAAGACCATAATTAACTATTTGAACTCATAAAATTTGTTTTAATAACATCTGGTTTTTGTTTTACTGGGATTAAAACGTGCATGTCTAAAAAGGATTTATAGAGAATCTGTTCGAATTTTAACCGAGTAAAAAGCTGAAAATTTTAGATTAATATGTATATTTTTGTTCAAAAGCTCAAAATTAAATATTTGAACTCATAAAATTTAATTTAATAAAATCTTGTTTTCTTTTTGTTGGGATTGAAATGGGCATGTCTAAAAAGGCTTTGTGGAGAATTCGTTCGAATTTTAACCGAGTAAAAAGCTAAAAATTTTATATTAATATGTATAATTTTGTTTAAAAGACCATATTCAACTATTTGAACTCATAAAATTTGATTTAATAATATCTGATTTTTGTTTTGGTGGGATTAAAACTTGCATGTCTAAAATTGTTTTATAGAGAACCCGTTCGAATTTTAACCGAGTAAAAAGCTAAAAATTTTAGATTTATTTGTATAATTTTATTCAAAATCCCATAATTAACTATTTGAACTCATAAAATTTTATTTAATAATATCTGGTTTTTGTTTTTTTTGGATTAAAACGTGCATGTCTAAAAAGGCTTTATAGATAATCCGTTCAAATTTTAACCGAGTAAAAAGCTGAAAATTTTAGATTAATCTGTATAACTTTGTTCAAAAGCCCATAATTAATTATTTGATCTCAGGAAATTTGATTTAATAACATCTCGTTATCGTTGTGTTCGGATTAAAACGTGCATGTCTAAAAAGGGTTTATAGAGAATCTATTCAAATTTTAATCGAGTAAAAATTTGAAAATTTTATATTAATCTGTATAATTTTATTTAAAAGCACATAATTAATTATTTGAACTCGTAAAATTTGATTTAATAACATCTGATTTTCGTTTTGTTGGGATTAAAACGTTCATATCTAAAAAGGCTTTATAGAGAATCCGTTCAAATTTTAACCGAGTATAAAGCTAAAAATTTTAGATTAATCTGTATAATTTTGTTCAAAAGCACAAAATTAAATAATTGAACTCATAAAATTTCATTTAATAAAATCTTGTTTTCGTTTTGTTGGGATTTAAATGTACATGTCTAAAATTGCTTTATAGCGAATCCGTTCGAATTTTAACCGTGTAAAAAGCTGAAAATTTTAGATTAATCTGTATAATTTTGTTTAAAAGCCCATAATTAATTATTTGAACTCAAAAAATTTTATTTAATAACATCTAGATATCATTTTGTTCGGATTAAAACGTGCATGTCTAAAAAGGCTTTATAAAGAATCTGTTCGAATTTTAACCGAGTAAAAAGTTGAAAATTTTAGATTAATTTGTATAATTTTGTTCATCAGGCCATAATTAACTATTTGAACTCATAAAATTTGATTTAATAACATCTAGTTTTCATTTTGTAGGGATTAAAACGTGCATGTCTAAAAAGGCTTTGTAGAGAATCCGTTCGAATTTTAACCGAGTAAAAAGCTGAAAATTTTAGATTAATCTATATAATTTTGTTCAAAAGCTCAAAATTAAATATTTGAACTCATAAAATTCATTTAATAAAATCTTGTTTTCGTTTTGTTCGTTTTAAAACGTACATGTCTAAAAAGGCATTATAGAGAATCTGTTCGAATTTAACCGAGTAAAAACCAGAAAATTTTAGATTTATCTGTGTAATTTTGTTCAAAATCCCATAATTAACTATTTGAACTCATAAAATTTTATTTAATAACATTTGGTTTTTGTTTTGTTCGGATTAAAAGCTAAAAATTTTAGATTAATCTGTATAATTTTGTTTAATAGAACATGTTCAACTATTTGAACTCATAAAATTTGATTTAATAACATCTGGTTTTCGTTTTGGTGGGATTAAAACTTGCATGTCTAAAATTGCTTTATAACGAATCTGTTCGAATTTTAATCGAGTTTAAAGCTGAAAATTTTAGATTTATCTGTATAATTTGTTCAGAATCCCATAATTAACTACTTGAACTCATAAAATTTTATTTAAAAACAACTGGTTTTTGTTTTGTTTGGATTAAAACGTACATGTCTAAAAAGGCTTTATAGAGAATCCGTTCGAATTTTAACCGAGTAAAAAGCTGAAAATTTTAGATTTATCTGTATAATTTTTTCAAAATCTCATAATTAACTATTTCAACTCATAAAATTTGATTTATATCATCTAGTTTTGTTTTGTTCGGATTAAAACGTCCATGTCTAAAAAGGCTTTATAGAGAATCCGTTCAAATTATAAACGAGTAAAAAGCTGAAAATTTTAGATTAATCTGTATAATTTCGTTTAAAAGCCCATAATTAATTATTTGAACTCAAAAAATTTGATTTAATAACATCTACTTATCATTTTGTTCAGATTAAAACGTTCATATCTAAAAAGGCTTTATAGAGAATCCGTTCGAATTTTAACTGAGTAAAAAGCTTAAAATTTTAGATTAATCTGCATGTCTAAAAAGCTTTATAGGGAATCCGTTTGAATTTTAACCGAGTAAAAGACTGAAAATTTTAGATTAATATGTATAATTTTGTTCAAAAGCCCTTAATTAGCTATTTGAACTGATAAAATTTGATTTAATAACATCTGATTTCCGTTTTGTTGGGATTAAAACGTGCATGTCTAAAAAGGATTGATAGAGAATCCGTTGGAATTTTAACCGAGTAAAAAGCTGAAAATTTTAGATTAATGTTTATAATTTTGTTCAAAAGCTCAAAATTAACTATTTGAACTCATAAAATTTCATTTAAAAAAATCTGGTTTTCGTTTTGTTGGGATTAAAACGTGCATGTATAAATTGGCTTTAAAGAGGATCCGTTCGAATTTTAACCGAGTAAAAAGCTGAAAATTTTAGATTAATCTGTATAATTTTGTTCAAAAGCTTAAAATTAAATATTTGAACTCATAAAATTTCATTTAATAAAATCTTGTTTTCGTTTTGTTCGGTTTAAAACATGCATGTCTAAAAAGGCTTTATAGAGAATCTGTTCGAATTTAACCGAGTAAAAACCAGAAAATTTTAGATTTATCTGTATAATTTTGTTCAAAATCCCATAATTCACTGTTTGAACTTATAAAATTTATTTAATAACATCTGGTTTTCGTTTTGTTCGGATTAAAACGTGCATGTCTAAAAGGTTTTATAGAGAATCCGTTCGAATTTTAACCGAGTAAAAAGCTGAAAATTTTAGATTTATCTGTATAATTTTTTCAAAATCTCATAATTAACTATTTGAACTCATAAAATTTGATTTAATATCATCTTGTTTTGTTTTGTTCGGATTAAAACATCCATGTCTAAAAAGGCTTTGTAGAGAATCCGTTCAAATTTTAAACGAGTAAAAAGCTGAAAATTTTAGATTAATCTGTATAATTTCGTTTAAAAGCCCATAATTTATTATTTGAACTCAAAAAATTTGATTTAATAACATCTACTTATCATTTTGTTCAGATTAAAACGTTCATATCTGTAATACCCGAATTTCGTCCAGGTTCGAGTATAAAATAAGGTGGCAAGTAAAAATAAATAAATAATATAAATTATAAATAAATAAAATTTAATATATATAATAATAAAATAATAAAACAAAAAAATAAAGAAAAGGATAACATTGAAAATTGGTTTTTGATTACCATGGAGAACGGTTAATTGGAGTTACCAAATTATTGGATAAGAGGAGCGGTTACCATCAGGCAAAGGGGGGAAGGACCGAAAAATTTCCATGACATTGATGAACATTTCTAGACTAATTTAGGGAAATTCACCATGGAATCGGTGGAATCATCTAATTAGGGCGAGATTAAATAGGTTCCGTAGCCTAACAAGATCAACAGTAAATTCATGATTTTGGTTATGTCATTCAATTCCACCGAGATTGGAACAGTGGGGTTTTAATGATGGTTTTCGGTACAGTGCAAGTGAAGGATATCAATTCCAGTAGAAAATTTGTGCAAATTCACCAACAAATTCACCAATAATTGACGAGGAATAAACTCACCAACATCCTTTAGTCCAACAATGGTTTGCACGAGTCCAATAGTGCGGGGAACTGTAGATCGGAGAAAAAAACAAAACAAAGGGCTCGGTTATTGGCAGTGTGGTGCGATAGTTGTATTTATCGGTGTGATAGTTGTGCATGTTCGCCTTTGTCTGCAATTCCTTCCCAGAGCCACGCCTTGCATCCTGCGCATTTGTTGTGCCAAAGAACAAACATGGAACTGTAATCTCAATTCAAAGGTAAGGATTTTATTTATTTATTTATTTATTATATTAGTTATATTTATTTATTCATAATATGAGTCATTTAGTCTAAAATCCTCAAATTTGGTCATTGTATCGTTTAATTAATGCTTTTATTTAATTTCTTTAATTTATTTTGCTTGCATGTTTTAAAAGCATATAGTATATCTGTTTAGGTGACACTTAATTTCACTTAGATTAAATAAATTAGAGCCTCTTTAGGATTAGTCACTTTAATAATTAATTAAATAGGGAGATAATTTAGTAACGATGACGTTCTAATCTTATACCTTGGATATACTAAGTGATCAGTATTATGAAATGGCATTATGTTGGCCAAGGGTATACTTCGGTATTGTATTCGGTGCGTCATCGAAACGTAGAAAATGATAAATAATTTAAGGTTAGAATTTAATAAAATTAATTAGGTAAAGATTAGTAGCACCAATAGAATTATTAATTTTGTTTGGTGTCGAAATGGTAGTGTCCGTGCATTCAGATGTTATCACAATACACCCGGTGAAATTAATAATTTAATAGGATTTAAATATTTAAATTGATGGAGCCTTTTTAGGTTAGAACTTAAAATCGACAAGATAATAATTGATCATGCATTTAAAACCTTTTGGGTCAAAATTTATATTTCTTTAAATACGAGTCAAGGTTTCCTATTTTAGGACGTCTTATTCAAAGCTCGTATTTAAAAGAAATGTATCTTTTTATCCAAAAGGATATTCTTATTCGAGCGATATTTATTTGCCAATGACGAATTAAATTAATATTATTATTTGTAATACCAAAATGCCACGTGTAATTAAAAGGTATCGATTTTCGGGCGCTCGTAAGGGTCGTCCTTACGCGTAATCGACTCACGAACCCAAATATTTTTTATGAATCTCTGGTTTGTTTTATGGTGTCTAACCCACCAAAGTGGACAGTGGAGACTCCAAATTAATTTTAAAATTCAAATGTTTTCAATAAAATTTGGTTTTTTCATATTTAAAAGCAACAAAACTCGATTTTTCAAAATTCACTCGCCAGACTATTTTTCACACTTTTTCGGTTTTAAAATGGTCGCGACAATATCTAAAAAGGCATTATAGAGAATCCGTTCGAATTTTAACCGAGTAAAAAGCTGAAAATTTTAGATTAATCTGCATGTCTAAAAAGCTTTATAGAGAATCCGTTTGAATTTTAACCGAGTAAAAGACTGAAAAATTAACTATTTGAACTGATAAAATTTGATTTAATAACATCTGATTTTCGTTTTGTTGGGATTAAAACATGCATGTCTAAAAAGGCTTTATGAAGAATCCGTTTGAATTTTAACCGAGTAAAAAGCTGAAAATTTTAGATTAATCTGTATAATTTTGTTCAAAAGCCCTTAATTAAATATTTGAACTCATAAATTTGATTTAATAACATCTGGTTTTGGTTTTGTTCGGATTAAAACGTGCTTGTCTAAAAAGGCTTTATAAAGAATCCGTTCAAATTTTAACCAAGTAAAAAGCTGAAAATTTTAGATTAATCTGTATAATTTTTTTCAAAAGTCCATAATTAATTATTTGAACTCAAAAAATTTGTTTTAATAACATCTAGTAATTGTTTTGTTCGGATTAAAATGTGCATGTCTAAAAAGACTTTATAGAGAATCTATTTGAATTTTAACCGACTAAAAAGTTGAAAATTTAAGATTAATCAGTATAATTTTGTTTAAAAGCCCGTAACTAACTATTTGAACTCATAAAATTTGATTTAATAACATTTGGTTTTCGTTTTGTTGGGATTAAAACGTGCATGTCTATAAAGGCTTTATAGAGAATCTGTTCGAATTTTAACCGAGAAAAAAGCTAAAAATTTTAGATTAATCTATATAATTTTATTCAAAAGCTCAAAATTAAATATTTTAACTCATAAAATTTCATTCAATAAAATCTGATTTTCGTTTTGTTGAGATTAAAATGTGCATGTCTAAAAAGGCTTTATAGAGAATCCGTTTAAATTTTAATCGGGTAAAAAGCTGAAAATTTTAGATTAATCTAAATAATTTTGTTCAAAAGCCCATAATTAATTATTTGAACTCAAAAAATTTGATTTAATAACATTTAGTTATCGTTTTGTTTGGATTAAAACGTGCATGTCTAAAAACGCTTTATAGAGAATCCGTTTGAATTTTAACCGAGTAAAAAGCTAAAAATTTTAGATTTATCTGTATAATTTTGTTCAAAATCTCATAATTAACTATTTGAACTCATCAAATTTAATTTAATAACATCGGGTTTTGTTTTGTTCAGATTAAAACGTCCACGTCTAAAAAGACTTTATAGAGAATCCATTCAAATTTTAAACGAGTAAAAAGCTAAAAATTTTAGATTAATCAATATAATTTTGTTCAAAAGTCTATAATTAATTATTTGAACTCAAAAAATTTTATTTAATAACATCTAGTAATTGTTTTGTACGGATTAAAACGTGCATGTCTAAAAAGGCTTTACAGAGAATCTGTTCGTATTTTAACCGACTAAAAAGTTGAAAATTTTAAATTAATCTGTATAATTTTGTTTAAAAGCCCGTAATTAACTATTTGAACTCATAAAATTTGATTTAATAACATCTAGTTTTCGTTTTGTTGGGATTAAAACGTGCATGTCTATAAAGGCTTTATAGAGAATCCGTTCGAATTTTAACCGAGTAAAAAGCTAAAAATTTTAGAATAATCTGTATAATTTTATTCAAAAGCTCAAAGTTAAATATTTGAACTCATAAAATTTCATTTAATAAAATCTGGTTTTCGTTTTGTTGAGATTAAAATGTGCATGTCTAAAAAGGCTTTATAGAGAATCCGTTTGAATTTTAACCGAGTAAAACGCTGAAAATTTTAGATTAATCTATATAATTTTGCTCAAAAGCCCATGATTAATTATTTGAACTCAAAAAATTTGATTTAATAACATCTAGGTATCGTTTTGTTCGCATTAAAACGTGCATGTCCAAAAACGCTTTATAGAGAATCCGTTTGAATTTTAACCGAGTAAAAAGCTGAAAATTTTAGATTTATCTGTATAATTTTGTTCAAAATCTCATAATTAAATATTTGAACTCATCAAATTTGATTTAATAACATCTGGTTTTGTTTTGTTCGGATTAAAACGTCCACGTCTAAAAAGACTTTATAGAGAATCCGTTCAAATTTTAAACGAGTTAAAAGCTAAATATTTTAGATGAATCTATGGAACTTGTTCAAAAGTCCATAATTAATTATTTTAACTCAAAAAATTTGATTTAATAACATCTAGTTATCATTTTGTCCGGATTAAAACGTGCATGTCTAAAAAGGCTTTATAGAGAATCTGTTCGAATTTTAACCGAGTAAAAAGCTAAAAAATTTAGATTAATCTGTGTAATTTAGTTCAAAAGTCCTTTATTAACTATTTGAACTAATAAAATTTGATTTAATAATATCTGGTTTTGGTTTCGTTCGGATTAAAATGTGCATGTCTAAAAAGGCTTTATAGAGAATCTGTTCAAATTTTAACCGAGTAAAAAGCTAAAAATTTTAGATTAATCTGTATAATTTTGTTCAAAAGCCCATAATTAATTATTTGAACTCAAAAAATTTGATTTAATATTATCTGGTTTTGTTTTGTTCAAATTAAAACGTCCACATCTAAAAATGGATTTCTAGAGAATCTGTTCAAATTTTAAACGAGTAAAAAGCTGAAAATTTTAGATTAATCTGTATAATTTTGATCAAAAGCCCATAATTAATTATTTGAACTCAAAAAAATTGATTTAATAACATCTACTTATCGTTTTATTCGCATTAAAACGTGCATGTCTAAAATGGCTTTATAGAGTATCCGTTCTAATTTTAACGGAGTAAAAAGCTGAATATTTTAGATTAATCTGTATAATTTTGTTCAAAAGCTCGTAATTAACTATTTAAACTCATAAAATTTGATTTAATAACATCTGGTTTTCGTTTTGTTGGGATTAAAACGTGCATGTCTAAAAAGGCTTTATAGAGAATCCATTCGAATTTTAACCGAGTAAAAAGCTAGAAATTTTAGATTAATCTGTATAATTTTGTTCAAAAGCTCAAAATTAAATATTTGAACTCAAAAAATTTCATTTAATAAAATCTTATTTTTGATTTGTTTGGATTAAAATGTGCATGTCTAAAAAGGCAATATAGAGAATTCGTTGCAATTTTAACCGAGTAAAAAGCTAAAAATTTTAGGTTAATGTGTATAATTTTGTTTAAAAGACCATATTCAACTATTTGAACTCATAAAATTTGATTTAGTAACATCTGGTTTTCGTTTTGATAGGATTAAAACTTGTATGTCTAAAATTGCTTTATAGAGAATCCGTTCGAATTTTAACCGAGTAAAAAGCTGAAAATTTTAGATTTATCTATATAATTTTGTTCAAAATCCAATAATTAACTATCTGAACTCACAAATTTTTTTTAATAACATCTGGTTTTTGTTTTGTTCGGATTAAAACATGCATGTCTAAAAAGACTTTATAGAAAATCCATTCAAATTTTAAACGAGTAAAAAGCTGAAACTTTTAGATTAATCTGTATAATTTTGTTCAAAAGCTCAAAATTAAATATTTAAACTCATAAAATTTCATTTAATAAAATCTTGTTTTCATTTTGTTGTGATTAAAATGTGCATGTCTAAAAAGGCTTTATAGAGAATCCGTTCGAATTTTAACCGAGTAAAAAGCTGAAAATTTTATATTAATTTGCATAATTTTGTTCAAAAGCTTAAAATTAAATATTTGAACTCATAAAATTTCATTTAATAAAATCTCGTTTTCATTTTGTTGGGATTAAAATGTGCATGTGTAAATGGGCTTTAAAGAAAATTTATTCGAATTTTATCCGAGTAAAAAACTGAAAATTTTAGATTAATCTGTATAATTTTGTTTAAAAGACCAAATTCAACTATTTGAACACATAAAATTTGATTTAATAATATCTTGTTTTCGTTTTGGTGAGATTAAAACTTGCATGTCTAAAATTGCTTTTTAGAAAATTAGTTCGAATTTTAACTGAATAAAAAGCTGAAAATTTTAGATTTATCTGTATAATTTTGTTCAAAATCCAATAATTAACTATCTGAACTCATAAAATTTTATTTAATAACATCTGGTTTTTGTTTTGTTCGGATTAAAACGTGCATATCTAAAAAGGCTTTATAGAGAATCCATTCAAATTTTAACCGAGTAAAAAGCTAGAACTTTTAGATTAATCTTTATAATTTTTTTCAAAAGCTAATAATTAATTATTTGAACGCAAAAAATTTGATTTAATAACATCTCGTTATCGTTTAGTTTGGATTAAAACTTGAATGTCTAAAAATGCTTTATAGAGAATCTGTTCGAATTTTAACCGACTAAAAAGTTGAAAATTTTAGGTTAATTTGTATAATTTTGTTCAAAAGCCCATAATTAACTATTTGAACTCATAAAATTTGATTTAATAACATCTAGTTTTCATTTTGTTGGGATTAAAACGTGCATGTCTAAAAAGGCTTTATAGAGAATCCGTTCAAATTTTAACCGAGTAAAAAGCTGAAAATTTTAGATTAATCTGTATAACTTTGTTCAAAAGCCCTTAATTAACTATTTGAACTTATAAAATTTGATTTTATAACATCTGATTTTCGTTTTGTTGGGATTAAAACGTGCATGTCTAAAAAGGCTTTATAGAGAATCCGTTCAAATTTTAACCGAGTAAAAAGCTAAAAATTTTAGATTAATCTGTATAATTTTGTTCAAAAGCTCATATTCAACTATTTGAACTCATAAAATTTGATTTAATAACATCTAATTTTTGTTTTGTTGGGATTAAAATTTGCTTGTCTAAAATTGCTTTATAGACAATCCGTTCGAATTTTAACCCAGTAAAAAGCTAAAAATTTTAGATTTATCTGCATATTTTTGTTCAAAATCTCATAATTAATTATTTAAACTCTTAAAATTTGATTTAATAACATCTGTTTTTGTTTTGTTCGGTCTAAAACGTTTACATCTAAAAAGGCTTTATAGAGAATCCGTTTAAATTTTAAACGAGTAAAATGCTGAAAATTATAGATTAATATGTATAATTTTGTTTAAAAGACCATAATTAACTATTTAAACTCGTAAAATTTGATATTAATAACATCTGATTTTCGTTTTGTTGGGATTAAAACGTGCATGTCTAAAAAGGCTTTATAGAGAATTTGTTCAAATTTTAACCGAGTTAAAAGCTTAAAATTTTAGATTAATCTGTATAATTCTGTTCAAAAGCTCAAAATTAAATATTTGAACTCATAAAATTCATTTAATAGAATCTTGTTTTCGTTTTGTTGGGATTAAAATGTGCATGTCTAAAATGGCTTTGTAGAGAATTTGTTCGAATTTTAACCGAGTAAAAAGCTAAAAATTTTATATTAATCTGTATAATTTTGTTTAAAAGACCATATTCAACTATTTGAACTCATAAAATTTGATTTAATAACATCTGGTTTTCGTTTTGATAGGATTAAAACTTGCATGTCTAAAATTGCTTTATAGAGAATCCGTTCGAATTTTAACCGAGTAAAAAGCTGAAAATTTTAGATTTATCTGTATAATTTTGTTCAAAATCCCATAATTAACTATCTGAACTCATAAATTTTTTTTAATAACATCTGGTTTTTGTTTTGTTCGGTTTAATAGGTACATGTCTAAAAAGGCTTTATAGAGAATCTGTTTAAATTTTAACCGAGTAAAAAGTTGAAAATTTTAGATTAATTTCTATAATTTTTATCAAAAGCTCATAATTAATTATTTCAACTCAAAAAATTTGATTTAAAAACATCTAGTTATCTTTTTTTTCAGATTAAAACGTGCATTTCTAAAAAGGCTTTATAGAGAATCCGTTCAAATTTTAACCGAGTAAAAAGCTGCAAATTTTAGCTTAATCTGTATAACTTTGTTCAAAAGCCCTTAATTAACTATTTGAACTCATAAAATTTGATTTAATAACATCTAATTTTCGTTTTGTTGGGACTAAAACTTGCATGTTTAAAAAGGCTTTATAGAGAATCCGTTCAAATTTTAACCGAGTAAAAAGCAAAAAATTTTAGATTAATCTGTACAATTTTGTTCAAAAGCCCATATTGAACTATTTGAACTCATAAAATTTGATTTAATAACATCTAATTTTTGTTTTGTTGGGATTAAAACTTGCTTGTCTAAAATTGCTTTATAGAGAATCCGTTCGAATTTTAACCAAGTAAAAAGCTAAAAATTTTAGATTTATCTGTATAACTTTGTTCAAAATCTCGTAATTAACTATTTAAACTCTTAAAATTTGATTTAATAACATCTGGTTTTGTTTTGTTCGGTCTAAAACGTCCACATCTAAAAAGGCTTTATAGAGAATCCGTTCAAATTTTAAACGAGTAAAATGCTGAAAATTATAGATTAATATGTATAATTTTGTTCAAAAGACCATAATTAACTATTTGAACTCATAAAATTTTATTTAATATCTGATTTTCGTTTCGTTGGGATTAAAACTTGCATGTCTAAAAAGGCTTTATAGAGAATCTGTTCGAATTTTAACTGACTAAAAAGCTGAAACTTTTAGATTAATTTGTATAATTTTGTTCAAAATCTCGTAATTAATTATTTGAACTCAAAAAAATTGATTTAATAACATATACTTATCGTTTTGTTCGATTTAATACGTGCATGTCTAAAAAGGCTTTATAGAAAATTTGTTCGAATTTTAATAGAGTAAAAAGTTGAAAATTTTAGATTAATTTGTATAATTTTGTTCAAAAGCACATAATTAATTATTTGAACTCAAAAAAGTTGATTTAATAACATCTAGTTATCTTTTTGTTCGGATTAAAACGTGGATGTCTAAAAAGGCTTTATAGAGAATCTGTTCGAATTTTAATCGAGTAAAAAGTTGAAAATTTTAGATTAATTTGTATAATTTTGCTCAAAAGCACATAATTAATTATTTGAACTCATAAAATTTGATTTAATAACATCTGATTTTCGTTTGGTTGGGATTAAAACGTGCATGTCTAAATAGGCTTTATAGAGAATCCGTTTGAATTTTAACCGAGTAAAAAGCTGAAAATTTTAGATTAATCTGTATAATTTTGTTCAAAAGCTCAAAATTAAATATTTGAGCTTATAAAATTTCATTTAATAAAATCTTGTTTTCGTTTTGTTGGGATTAAAATGTGCATGTTTAAAAAGGCTTTGTAGAGAATTCGTTCGAAATTTAACCGAGCAAAAAGCTGAAAATTTTATATTTATTTGTATAATTTTGTTCAAAATCCAATAATTAACTATTTGAACTCATAAAATTTCATTTAATAACATCTGGTTTTTGTTTTGTTCGGATTAAAACGTCCACGTCTAAAAAGTCTTTATAGAGAATCCGTTCAAATTTTAACCGAGTAAAAAGCTGAAGATTTTAGATTAATCTGTATAATTTTGTTCAAAAGCCCATAATTAATTATTTGAACTCAAGAAATTTGATTTAATAGCATCTAGTTATCGTTGTGTTCAGATTAAAACGTGCATGTCTAAAAAGGCTTTATAGAGATTAATCTATATAATTTTGTTCAAAAGCTCATAATTAACTATTTGAACTCATAAAATTTGATTTAATAACATCTGGTTTTTGACTTGTTGGGATTAAAATGTGCATGTCTAAAAAGGCTTTATAGAGAATCCGTTCGAATTTTAACCGAGTAAAAAGGTAAAACTTTAGATTAATCTGTATAATTATATTCTAAAGCTCAAAATTAAATATTTGAACTCATAAAATTTCATTTAAGAAAATTTGGTTTTCCTTTTGTTGAGATTAAAATGTGCATGTCTAAAAAGGCTTTGTAGAGAATCAGTTTAATTTTAACCGAGTAAAAAGCTAAAAATTTTAGATTAATCTGTATAATTTTGTTCAAAAGCTCATATTCAACTATTTGAACTCATAAAATTTGATTTAATAACATAAAATTTTCGTTTTGTTGGCATTAAAACTTGCTTGTCTAAACTTGCTTCATAGAGAATCCGTTCGAATTTTAACCGAGTAAAAAGCTAAAAATTTTAGATTTATCTGTATAATTTTGTTCAAAATCCCATAATTAACTATTTGAAATCATAAAATTTGATTTAATAACATCTGGTTTTGTTTTGTTTGGATTAAAACGTCTACGTCTAAAAAGGCTTTATAGAGAATGTGTTCAAATTTTAACCGAGTAAAAAGCTGAAAATTTTAGATTAATC
This sequence comes from Abelmoschus esculentus, assembly GCA_035048815.1. Taxonomy (NCBI): domain Eukaryota; kingdom Viridiplantae; phylum Streptophyta; class Magnoliopsida; order Malvales; family Malvaceae; genus Abelmoschus; species Abelmoschus esculentus. The sequence goes on along the minus strand of JAUCBN010000023.1, from coordinate 12,075,422 downwards.
TGTATAATTTTGTTCAAAAGACCATAATTAATTATTTGAACACATAAAATTTAATTTAATAACATTTGGTTTTTGTTTTGTTTGGATTAAAACGTGCATGTCTAAAAAGGCTTTATATAGAATCTGTTCGAATTTTAACCGACTAAAAAGTTGAAAATCTTAGATTAATCTATATAATTTTGTTCAAAAGCCCATAATTAACCATATGAACTCATAAAATTTGATTTAATAACAACTGGTTTTTGTTTTATTTGGATTAAAACGTGCATGTCTAAAAAGGCTTTATAGAGAAACCGTTCAAATTTTAACCAAGTAAAAAGCTAAAAATTTTAGATTAATCTGTATAATTTTGTTCAAAAGCTCAAAATTAAATATTTGAACTCATAAAATTTGATTTAGTAACTTCTAGTTTTTGATTTGTTGGCATTAAAACTTGCTTGTCTAAAATTGTTTTATAGAGAATCCGTTCAAATTTTAACCGAGTAAAAAGATGAAAATTTTAGATTAATCTGTATAATTTTGTTCAAAAGCTCATAATTAATTATTTGAACACATAAAATTTGATTTAATAACATCTGGTTTTTGTTTTGTTTGGATTAAAACGTGCACGTCTAAAAAGGCTTTATAGTGAATTTGTTCGAATTTTAACCGACTAAAAAGTTGAAAATTTTAGATTAATCTATATAATTTTGTTTAAAAGCCCATAATTAATTATTTGAACTCGTAAAATTTGATTTAATAACATCTGATTTTCGTTTTGGTGGGATTAAAACTTGCATGTCTAAAATTACTTTATAGAGAATCCGTACAAATTTTAACCGAGTAAAAAGCTGAAAATTTTAGATTTATCTGTTTAATTTTGTTCAAAATCCCATAATTAAATATTTGAACTCATAAATTTTATTTAATAACATCTGGTTTTTGTTTTGTTCGGATTGAAACGTGCATGTCTAAAAAGGCTTTGTAGAGAATTCGTTTGAATTTTAACCTAGTAAAAAGCTAAAAATTTTAGATTAATTTGTATAATTTTATTCAAAAGCCCATAATTAATTATTTGAACTCAAAAAATTTGATTTAACAACATCTAGTTATCGTTTTGTTTGGATTAAAATGTGCATGTCTAAAAAGGGTTTATAGAGAATCTGTTCAAATTTTAATCGAGTAAAAAGTTGAAAATTTTAGATTAATCTGTATAATTTTGTTCAAAAGCCCATAATTAAGTATTTGAACTCGTAAAATTTGATTTAATAACATCTGATTTTCGTTTTATTGGGATTAAAACGTTCATATCTAAATAGGCTTTATAGAGAATCCGTTCAAATTTTAACCGAGTAAAAAACTGAAAATTTTAGATTAATCTGTATAATTTTGTTAAAAAGCCCATACTTAATTATTTGAACTCAAAAAATTTGATTTAAAAACATCTAGTTATCGTTTTGTTCGGATTAAAACGTGCATGTCTAAAAAGGCTTTATAGAGAATCTGTTTGAATTTTAACCGAGTAAAAAGTTGAAAATTTTAGATTAATCTGTATAATTTTGTTCAAAAGCCCATAATTAACTATTTGAACTCGTAAAATTTCATTTAAAAACATCTAATTTTCGTTTTGTTGGGACTAAAACTTGCTTGTCTAAAATTGCTTTATAGCGAATCTGTTCAAATTTTAACCGAGTAAAAAGTTAAAAATTTTAGATTTATCTGTATAATTTTGTTCAAAATCCCACAATTAACTATTTGAACTCATAAAATTTTATTTAATAACATCTAGTTTTTGTTTTATTCGGATTAAAACGTCAACGTCTAAAAAGGCTTTATAGAGAACCCGTTCAAATTTTAACCGAGTAAAAAGCTAAAAATTTTAGATTAATCTGTATAATTTTGTCCAAAAGCCCATAATCAATTACTTGAACTCAAAAAATTTAATTTAATAACATCTAGTTATCGTTTTGTTAGAATTAAAACGTGCATGTCTAAAAAGGCTTTGTAGAGAATCCGTTCGTATTTTAACCGAGTAAAAAATTGAAAATTTTAGATTAATCTGTATAATTTTGTTCAAAAGCCCATAATTAACTATTTGAACTCATAAAATTTGATTTAATAACATCTAGTTTTCGTTTTGTTGGGATCAAAACGTGCATATCTAAAAAGGCTTTGTAGAGAATCCGTTCGTATTTTAACCGAGTACAAAATTGAAAATTTTAGATTAATCTATATAATTTTGTTCAAAAGCCCATATTCAACTATTTGAACTCGTAAAATTTGATTTTATTTTTTAGGGATTAAAACTTGCTTGTCTAAAATTGCTTTATAGAGAATCTGTTCGAATTTTAACCGAGTAAAATGTTGAAAATTTTAGATTAATTTGTATAATTTTGTTCAAAAGCTCAAAATTAACTATTTGAACTCATAAAATTTCATTTAATAAAATCTGGTTTTCGTTTTGTTGGGATTAAAACGTGCATGTGTAAATGGGCTTTAAAGAAAATTTGTTCGAATTTTAACCGAGTAAAAAGTTGAAAATTTTAGATTAATCTGTATAATTTTGTTCAAAAGCCCATAATTAACTATTTGAACTCGTAAAATTTGATTTAAAAACATCTAATTTTCGTTTTGTTGGGACTAAAACTTGCTTGTCTAAAATTGCTTTATAGCGAATCCGTTCAAATTTTAACCGAGTAAAAAGTTGAAAATTTTAGATTTATATGTATAATTTTGTTCAAAATCCCATAATTAACTATTTGAACTCATAAAATTTTATTTAATAACATCTAGTATTTGTTTTGTTCGGATTAAAACTTAAACGTCTAAAAAGGCTTTATAGAGAACCCGTTCAAATTTTAACCGAGTAAAAAGCTAAAAATTTTAGATTAATCTGTATAATTTTGTCCAAAAGCCCATAATTAATTACTTGAACTCGAAAAATTTTATTTAATAACATCTAGTTATCGTTATGTTCGGATTAAAACGTGCATGTCGAAAAAGGCTTTATAGAGAATCTGTTCGAATTTTAATCGAGTAAAAAGTTGAAAATTTTAGATTAATTTGTATAATTTTGTTCAAAAGCCCATAATTAACTATTTTAACTCATAAAATTTAATTTAATAACATCTAGTTTACGTTTTGTTAGGATTAAAACGTGCATGTCTAAAAAGGCTTTTTAGAGAATCCGTTCGTATTTTAACCGAGTAAAAAATTGAAAATTTTAGATTAATCTGTATAATTTTGTTCAAAAGCCCATATTCAACTATTTGAACTCATAAAATTTGATTTCGTTTTTTAGGGATTAAAACTTGCTTGTCTAACATTGCTTTATAGAGAATCCGTTCAAATTTTAACCGAGTAAAATGTTGAAAATTTTAGATTAATTTGTATAATTTTGTTCAAAATCCCATAATTAACTATTTGAAGTCATAAAATTTCAATTAATAATATTTGGTTTTTGTTTTGTTCGGATTAAAATGTGCATGTCTAAAAATGCTATATAGAGAATCCGTTCGAATTTTAACCAAGTAAAAAGCTGAAAATTTTAGATTAATCCATATAATTTTGTTCAAAAGCCCATAGTTAATTATTTGAACTCAAAAAATTTGATTTAATAACATCTAGTTATCGTTTTGTTCGGATTAAAACGTGCATGTCTAAAAAGGTTTTATAGAGAATCTGTTCGAATTTTAACCGAGTAAAATGTTGAAAATATTAGATTAATCTGTATAATTTTGTTTAAAAGCCCATAATCAACTATTTAACTCATAAAATTTAATTTAATAACATCTGGTTTTTGTTTTGTTCGGATTAAAACGTGCAAGTCGAAAAAGGCTTTATAGAGTATCCCTTCGAATTCTAACAGAGTAAAAAGCTGAAAATTTTAGATTACTCTGTGTAATTTTGTTTGAAAGCTCAAAATTAAATTTTTGAACTCATAAAATTTAAATTAATAAAATCTGGTTTTTGTTTTGTTGGGATTAAAATGTGCATGTCTAAAAAGTCTTTGTAGAGAATCCGTTCGAATTTTAACCGAGTAAAAAGCTAAAAATTTTAGATTAAACTGTATAATTTTGTTCAAAAGCCCATATTCAACTATTTGAACTGATAAAATTTGATTTAATAACATCTAATTTTCGTTTTATTGGGACTAAAACTTGCTTGTCTAAAATTACTTTACAGAGAATCCGTTCGAATTTTAACAGAGTAAAAAGCTGAAAATTTTAGATTTATCTGTATAATTTTGTTCAATTTTAGATTTATCTGTATAATTTTGTTCAAAATCCAATAACTAACTATTTGAAGTCATAAAATTTCATTTAATAATATCTGGTTTTTGTTTTTTTCGGATTAAAACGTCCACATCTAAAAAGGCTTTATAGAGAATCCGTTTAAATTTTAACCGAGTAAAAAGCTGAAGATTTTAGATTAATCTGTATAATTTTATTGAAAAGCTCATAATTAATTATTTGAACTCAAAAAAATTGATTTAATAACATATACTTATCGTTTTGTTCGGTTTAATATGTGCATGTCTACAAAGAGGAGAGCGGCGGCGAAAAGATAAGAAAAGAAAAGCTACGAGGGGTAAGGGTGAGATAATTGAGAGAGGAGGTCATAATCCATAATCAATCCGTTCAAATTTTAACCGAGTAAAAAGCTAAAAATTTTAGATTAATCTTTATAATTTTGTTCAAAAGCCCATATTCAACTATTCGAACTCATAAAATTTGATTTAATAGCATCTAATTTTTGATTTATTAAGACTGATACTTGCTTGTGTGAAATTGTTTTATAGAGAATCCGTTCGAATTTTAACCGAGTAGAAAGTTGAAAATTTTAGATTTATCTGTATAATTTTGTTCAAAATCCCACAATTAACTATTTGAACTCATAAAATTTGATTTAATAACATCTGGTTTTTGTTTTGTTCGGATTAAAACGTCCACGTCTAAAAAGGCTTTATAGAGAATCCGTTCAAATTTTAACCGAGTAAAAAGCTAAAAATTTTAGATTAATCTGTATAATTTTGTTCAAAAGCCCATAATTAATTATTTGAAATCGTAAAATTTGATTTAATAACATATGATCTTGGTTTTGTTGGGATTAAAACGTGCATGTCTAAAAAGGCTTTATAGAGAATCCGTTCAAATTTTAATCGAGTAAAAAGCTTAAAATTTTAGATTAATCTGTATAATTTTAGTCAAAAGCTCAAAGTTAAATATTTGAACTCATTAAATTTTATTTAATAAAATCTTTTTTTTCGTTTTCCTGGGATTAAAATGTGCATGTCTAAAAGGCTTTGTAAAGAATTCGTTCGAATTTTAACCGAATAAAAAGCTAAAAATTTTATATTAATCTGCATAATTTTGTTTAAAAGGCCATATTCAACTATTTGAACTCATAAAATTTGATTCAATAACATCTGGTTTTCGTTTTGGTGGGATTAAAACTTGCATGCCTAAAATTGCTTTATAGAGAACACGTTCGAATTTTAACAGAGTAAAAAGCTGAAAATTTTAGATTTATCTGTATAATTTTGTTTAAAATCCCATAATTAACTATTTGAACTAATAAAATTTTATTTAATAACATCTGGATTTTGTTTTGTTCGGATTAAAACGTGCTTGTCTAAAAAGGCTTTGTAGAGAATCCGTTCAAATTTTAACCGAGTAAAAAGCTGAAAATTTTAGATTAAGCTGTATAATTTTGTTTAAAGCCCCAAAATTAATTATTTTAACTCAAAAAATTTGATTTAATAACATCTAGTTATCGTTTTATTCGGATTAAAACGTGCATGTCTAAAAAGGCTTTATAGAGAATATGTTCGAATTTTAACCGAGTAAAAAGTTGAAAATTTTAGATTAATCTGTATAATTTTGTTCAAAAGCCCATAATTAACTATTTGAAATCATAAAATTTGATTTAATAAAATTTTATTTTCGTTTTGTTAGGACTAAAACTTTCTTGTCTAAAATTGCTTTATAGCGAAGCCGTTCGAATTTTAACCGAGTAAAAAGCTAAAAATTTTAGATTTATCTGTATAATTTTGTTCAAAATCCCATAATTAACTATTTGAACTCATAAAATTTGATTTAATAACATCTGGTTTTTGTTTTGTTCGGATTAAAACGTTAACGTCTAAAAAGGCTTTATAGAGAATCCGTTCAAATTTTAACCGAGTAAAAAGCTAAAAATTTTAGATTAATCTGTATAATTTTTTTCAAAAGCCCATAATTAATTATTTGAACTCTAAAAAATTTATTTAATAACATCTAGTTATCGTTATGTTCGGATTAAAACGTACATGTCTAAAAAGGCTTTATAGAGAATCTGTTCGAATTTTAACCGAGTAAAAAGTTGAAAATTTTAGATTAATCAGTATAATTTTGTTCAAATGCCCATAATTAACTATTTGAACTCATAAAATTTGATTTAATAAAATCTAGTTTTCATTTTGTTGGGATTAAAACGTGCATGTCTAAAAAGGCTTTGTAGAGAATCCGTTCGTATTTTAACCGAGTAAAATATAGAAAATTTTAGATTAATCTGTATAATTTTGTTCAAAAGCCCATATTCAACTATTTGAACTCATAAAATTTGATTTCGTTTTTTAGGGATTAAAACTTGCTTGTCTAAAATTTCTTTATAGAGAATCTGTTCGAATTTTAACCTAGTAAAAAGTTGAAAATTTAAGATTAATGTGTATAATTTTGTTCAAAATCCCATAATTAACTATTTGAACTCATAAAATTTCATTTAATAACATTTGGTTTTTGTTTTGTTCGGATTAAACGTGCATGTCTAAAAATGCTTTATAGAGAATCCGTTCGTATTTTAACCGAGTAAAAAGCTGAAAATTATAGATTAATCCTTATAATTTTGTTCAAAAGCCCATAATTAATTATTTGAACTTAAAAAATTTGATTTAATAACATCTAGTTATCGTTTTGTTCGGATTAAAACATGCATGTCTAAAAAGACTTTATAGAGAATACATTCGAATTTTAATAGAGTAAAAAGCTGAAAATTTTAGATTAATCTGTATAATTTTGTTCAAAAGCTCAAAATTAAATATTTGAACTCATAAAATTTAATTTAATAAAATATGGATTTTGTTTTGTTGGTATTAAAATGTGCATGTCTAAAAAGTCTTTGTAGAGAATCCGTTCGAATTTTAACCGAGTAAAAAGCTAAAAATTTTAGATTAATCTGTATAATTTTGTTCAAAAGCCTGTATTCAACTATTTGAACTGATAAAATTTGATTTAATAACATCTAGTTATCGTTTTGATCGGATTAAAACGTGCATGTCTAAAAACACTTTATAGAGAATCCGTTCGAATTTTAACCGAGTAAAAAGCTAAAAATTTTACATTAATCTGTATAATTTTGTTCAAAACCCCATAATTAATTTTTTCAACTCAAAAAATTTGATTTAATAACATCAGGTTATCGTTTTATTCGTATTAAATAGTGCATGTCTAAAAAGGCTTTATAGAGAATCCTTTCGAATTTTAACCGAGTAAAAAGCTGAAAATTTTAGATTTATTTCTATAATTTTGTTCAAAATCCCATAATTAACTATTTGAACTCATAAAATTTTATTTAATAACATCTGGTTTTTGTTTTGTTCGGTTTAAAACGTCCTCGTCTAAAAAGGCTTTATAGAGAACCCGTTCAAATTTTAACCGAGTAAAAAGCTGAAAATTTTATATTAATCTGTATAATTTTGTTCAAAACCCCATAATAAATTATTCCAACTCAAAAATTTTGATTTAATAACATCTAGTTATCGTTTTGTTCGGATTAAAACGTGCATGTCTAAAAAGGCTTTATAGAGAATCCGTTCGAATTTTAACCGAGTAAAAAGTTGAAAATTATAGATTAATATGTATAATTTTGTCCAAAAGTCCATAATTAACTATTTAAACTCGTAAAATTAGATTTAATAACATCTGATTCTCGTTTTGTTGGGATTAAAACGTACATGTCTAAAAACACATTATAGAGAATCCGTTCGAATTTTAACCGAGTAAAAAGCTAAAAGTTTTAGATTAATCTGTATAATTTTGTTCAAAAGCCCATAATTAATTATTTGAACTCAAAAAAATTGATTTAATAACATCTACTTATCGTTTTGTTCGGATTAAAACGTGCATGTCTAAAAAGGCTTTATAGAGAATCCGTTCGAATTTTAACCGAGTAAAAAGCTAAAAATTTTAAATTAATCTGTATAATTTTGTTCAAAATCCCGTAATTAACTATTTGAGCTCGTACAATTTGATTTAATAACATCCAATTTTTGTTTTGTTGGGACTAAAACTTGCTTGTCTAAAATTGTTTTATAGAGAATCCGTTCAAATTTTAACCGAGTAAAAAGCTAAAAATTTTAGATTAATTTGTATAATTTTGTTCAAAAGCCCGTAATTAACTATTTGAACTCGTAAAATTTAATTTAATAACTTCTAATTTTCGTTTTGTTGGGACTAAAACTTGCTTGTCTAAAATTGCTTTATAGAGAATCCGTTCGAATTTAATCGAGTAAAAAGCTGAAAATTTTAGCTTTATTGGTATAATTTTGTTCAAAATCCATTAATTAACTATTTGAACTCATAAAATTTCATTTAATAACATCTAGTTTTTATTTTGTTCGGACTAAAACGTCCTCGTCTAAAAAGGCTTTATAGAGAACCCGTTCAAATTTTAACCGAGTAAAAAGCTGAAAATTTTATATTAATCTGTATAATTTTGTTCAAAACCCCATAATAAATTATTCCAACTCAAAAATTTTGATTTAATAACATCTAGTTATCGTTTTGTTCGGATTAAAACGTGCATGTCTAAAAAGGCTTTATAGAGAATCCGTTCGAATTTTAACCGAGTAAAAAGTTGAAAATTTTAGATTAATCTGTATAATTTAATTCAAATGTCCATAATTAACTATTTGAACTCGTAAAATTAGATTTAATAACATCTGATTCTCGTTTTGTTGGGATTAAAACGTACATGTCTAAAAACACTTTATAGAGAATCCGTTCGAATTTTAACCGAGTAAAAAGCTAAAAATTTTAGATTAATCTGTATAATTTTGTTCAAAAGCCCATAATTAATTATTTGAACTCAAAAAATTTGATTTAATAACATCTACTTATCGTTTTGTTCGGATTAAAACGTGCATGTCTAAAAAGGCTTTATAGAGAATCCGTTCGAATTTTAACCGAGTAAAAAGCTAAAAATTTTAAATTAATCTGTATAATTTTGTTCAAAATCCCGTAATTAACTATTTGAGCTCGTACAATTTGATTTAATAACATCCAATTTTTGTTTTGTTGGGACTAAAACTTGCTTATCTAAAAATTTAGATTAATTTGTATAATTTTGTTCAAAAGCCCGTAATTAACTATTTGAACTCGTAAAATTTAATTTAATAACTTCTAATTTTCGTTTTGTTGGGACTAAAACTTGCTTGTCTAAAATTGCTTTATAGAGAATCCGTTCGAATTTAATCGAGTAAAAAGCTGAAAATTTTAGCTTGATTGGTATAATTTTGTTCAAAATCCATTAATTAACTATTTGAACTCATAAAATTTCATTTAATAACATCTAGTTTTTATTTTGTTCGGATTAAAACGTCCTCGTCTAAAAAGACTTTATAGAGAACCCGTTCAAATTTTAACCGAGTAAAAAGCTGAAAATTTTATATTAATCTGTATAATTTTGTTCAAAACCCCATAATAAATTATTCCAACTCAAAAATTTTGATTTAATAACATCTAGTTATCGTTTTGTTCGGATTAAAACGTGCATGTCTAAAAAGGCTTTACGAAGTATCTAGCCTATATAATGAATCCGGGTATAGGAGATGTTTGGGTGCAAGACATTCAAGCAGTGCGCGATTTTCTAGAAGTGTTTCCTGAGGAGTTGCCAGGATTGCCTCCAGATCACGAAGTGGAGTTTAGTATCGAGACATATACTGGTACTAACCCAGTGTCTATTGCTCCTTATTGTATGGCAACTAAGGAGTTGAAAGAACTGAAGATGTTGGTGTACGTCGGTGTTATTTATGACACTATAAGAATGTGCATTGATTACCAGCAATTGAATAAGTTGACCGTGAAGAATAAATATCTATTGTCGAGGATTGACGATCTATTTGATCAGTTTTGAGTTGCAATTGTATTCTCGAAGATTGATTTAAGATTGGGGTATTATCAGTTGAAAGTTAAGGAGGCTGATATGTTGAAAACGACTTTTCAGACAATGTATGACCACTATGAGTTTTTGGTGATACCGTTTGGATTGACGAATACCCCTGCTTCTTTTATGGATATGATGAACCGAGTGTTTCTTGAATATTTGGAGCAGTTTGTGGTAGCATTCATAGATAATATCCTTATGTATTCGCGTACCGAGGAAGATCATGATCAACATTTGCAAATTGTGTTGAAAGTGTTGAAAGAGAATCAGTTGTTTGCTAAGCTAAGCAAATGTGAGTTTTGGCTAAAGGAAGTAGTGTTTCTTGGTCATATGGTTTCGGAAAAGGGTATTAGTGTTAATCCGAAAAAGATAGAAGCTGTTATGGGTTGGAAGCAACCAAATTCAGTGTTAGAGGTTCGGTGTTTTCTAGGGTTGGCTAGATATTATCGTAGGTCCGTTGAAGGGTGTTCGGGCATTGCTGATCCTATGACTAAGCTTTTGCAAAAGAAGGTTCCTTTTGAATGAAAAGAAAGTCAACAAAAGAGCTTTTAGAAGTTAAAGGAGGTGTTGACTAGTGCTCCGGTGTTTGTTCAACCCGAGTTGGGTAAAGTTGTGGGTGTGTTTTGATGCATCTTATGTTGGTCTCGGGTGTGTTTTGATGAAAGAAGAAAAAGTTATGGCGTATGCCCCTAGACAGTTAAGAGTGCATGAAAAATATTATTCAACGTATGATTTGGAGCTTATAGTGGTAGTTTTTTCTTTGAAAGTTTGGAGACACTACTTGTATGGTGAAAAGTGTACCATATACAAGAATCACAAGAGTTTGAAATATATCATGTCACAAAAGGATCTAAACCTTAGGCAACGGAGATGGATGAAATTGCTTAAGGATTATGATTTGACTATTGAGTATCATCCGGGAAAAGCTAACGTGGTGGCAGATGCTTTGAGCCGTAAGTCAACGGTGAAGTTGAGGGCTATGTTTGCTAAGTTGAGTATTTTAAAGGAAGAAGGTTTAGTGGAGGAGTTGCAAGTAAAACTTGTGTTGGTTGAGATGATAAAAGCGAAGCAGTTAGAGCATGAGGCTTTGGTACCTTTTGTGGAGGATATTGCTGAAGGTAGACCAACCGAGTATCATTTTGATGATGATGATGAGGTTCTTTGCTTTGGAGGTCGGATAGTGGTACCGAATGATGTCGAGTTGAGACAGGCTATCTTGACAGAGGCTCACACTAGTCCATTTGCTATGCATCCGGGTAGTGTAAAGATGTATAAGGATCTCAAAAGTGTGCACTTTTGGGTTGGTTTGAAGAAGGATGTGACGGAATTTGTGGTACGGCATATGATGTGTCAGAGAGTGAAAGAAGAACATCAGTTTCTTGTGGGCTTGTTGTAACCGGTTCAGGTTCTGGAATGGAAGTGAGAGAGAGTGACTATGGATTTTGTGATAGGGTTACTGTTAACACCGTCCAAAAAAGGATTCTATATGGGTGGTTCTTGACATGTTTACAAAGTGTGCGCATTTTCTTGTTGTGCATACGATGTATTCGATGGATAAGCTAGCAGAGTTGTATGTTTCTGAGGTGGTGAAGTTGCATGGTGTGCCAAAGTCGATCATATCGGATAGATATCCGCATTTTACCTCTAAGTTTTTGAAGAGTTTGCAAGGAGCTTTGGGTACGAGGCTTAGCTTTAGTACAACTTATCATCCTCAAACGGATGGTCAGTCTTAACGTGTTATTCAGACTTTGGAGGATATGTTGAGGTGTTGCATCATTGAGTTTCAAGGTAAATGGGAGAAACAATTGCCTTTGGTAGAGTTTTCTTACAATAATAGTTTTCAGGCAAGTATACAGATGACACCGTTTGAGGCTTTATATGGACGAAGGTGTCGTACACCTTTGTGTTGGAAGGAGGTTGGACAAAAGTAAGTTTCTTTACCGCAAGTGTTGAAAGACACCGCTGAGAAAGTTAAGCTTATATGTGCTAAGCTTAAGAAAGCTTCGGATAGGCAGAAGTTTTATGCTGATCTGAAGCGTAGAGAGGTAGAGTATGCTGTTGGGATAACGTGATTTTAAAGGTTTCGCCATGGAAGAAAGTGATGAGGTTTGAACGTAAGGGTAAGTTGAGTCCTCGTTTCATTGGGTCGTATTAGGTGATAGAGCGTGTTGGCCCTGTTGCTTATCGGTTGAGGTTGCCATAGAAGTTGGATAGGACGCATGATGTTTTTCATGTGTCGATGCTTCATAAATATAGGTCAGATCCTTCGCATGTTGTTCCAGTTGAGGAGATTGAGTTAAGAGCAGATATGAATTATGAAGAAGAACCGGTGAGGATCTTATATATGGATACAAAGGTTCTTCGAGAAAGGACCATAGATTTGGTAAAAGTGCTTTGGAGACACCGAGGTGTTGAGGAAGCTACTTGGGAGACAAGAGAAAGTATGAAAAAGAAGTTTCCTCACTTGTTTGCTTCATCCCAAATTTCTTAAGATGGGGAGATTTGTAACATCTCAAATTTGGGACTAGAAGTTTTGGTGTTAGTAGGGAGGTTTGATTCGGATTGAATCAGATTTCTTTGATTCATTAATTCTGGGTAATTAAAATATTAATATTTTAATCGGGTGAATAGTAAATTTTTAGAAAAGTCTTAAAAATGTTAAAATAATATTTTTGGTCTAACTAAATGTTAATTGAGTCTTATTTCAATTTGACTAAGCTTAATTTCAATTTTAGTGACCAAATTGTGAAATTTGAAAAGTTAGTTGCCAAATTGTAATTTTTGGAAAATTTTGGGGGTTTTGTGACTAAATTGAGAAGTAAGACAAAGCTTAGAATCCTTAGAGGGGCCATTAACCCAAATTATTTTAATTAGAGATTATTCACCAAAATTGGTTTTAATCGACGGTTAATTACATTTTTATTTTCACTAAAATTTTCTTACCATTTTCTCTCAAAATTTTCTCTCCATGATTTTTCAAATTACTTGCTAAATTCTTCTCCATTTTTCTCAAGATTTATCTCTTTTTATTAAGAATTTCTTCCTCTTCAAAACCTCTCAATTTGTTTTACAAAATCATCACCCAATTTCAAGGAAAATCAAAAGAAGATTTCACGTAAATTTTGTTGGATGCATCTCAAAGGTAATCTTTTTTTTCCTTTTCAATTCTAAGGTTCTTTATTTGATATTCTCAAGCATTTGGCTTACAAATCACTAAGTTGGATATTGATTAAACTAAATAAACTAAACTAATTAAGGAGAGATCGAATATGAGAGAGGTAGGGTAGGATCCAGTTGTGTTGTATCATTGATTTGCTTGATCTGTTTCTGTCCAACACAATGGCATTGCACTACCTCGGCAGTACTGCAGATACTGTCTCGGTAGTGTCAATGTTCTCTACCGCGACAATCCCTTGCTTATGGGCAGATTTACCAAAGTTCGACAAAGTGTCCTTGAATGGCTCCACTTATCCCTAAGTCGAAACACTGTTGAAGGTCAGTCCTTGATGATACCTCTCGGCGTTAATCAATTATAACCAACAACCAATCTCACACTTCTTTTAGCCGCTGAAACTCTTAACCTATCTCTAGGACAAGTTAGTATCCTCTAATCAAATTGAATTCCGCACTTACTCCTTTCATGAGTCTAACTCTCCCGAGTATAGACAATTAGATTACTTACAAACTTCCCTTCCGAGCTTGGATGCAAGAACAAAGAATGGCAAAGAGTAAGCAAACTTTGATATTTTATTGCATTGAAACAAGAAACAAAATAAAATATCCTCTCACAAATACTCAATAACCTTCACCAAACCCTAAGAGAACTTAGAACATGATGGGAAGAATTATTCCTAAAACTCTCTCAAGATTCGGCACTCTAGGTCTATCTATGTGTATATCGGTATGCTCTTAACCCCTAGGATCGCTATGCCTTATATAGGCTTGGCCTAAGGCAAACCTTTCCTAAATAGAGTACAACTTGGAGTAGGGAACAAGTTATGTATATAGGATAAATATTTTCAAGTTTGATCTCCTAGAAGGTTTCTTCCCGCGTGACCTTGTCTTTGGGATTTTTTTGTGTTGTTCAACTCCGATTCTTGGGCCTCTTGTTTAGCAATGTTCTCCACATTTTTCTCCTTCAATTGTCAGTCATATTATTTTTACTCCTCTGTTGCCTCGGTATCAGGTCCTACCTCGGCCTCATTCTGCTGCCTCGGCAGTACTTATTCCTGCACAGATATGAAAATGCAGTAAAGTACGCCTTTTCTACAAGTATTGTCTTCAATGGCACAATCCCTAAATATATCATATCAAGCACATGAATTGGTTCAAGTAGGTGTATATTTGATGATAAGTGCCCATGAAAAGTGTAGAAAGTGATAGTGAGTTGAGCACTTATCACACCCCCATCTATTCTCCCCACCATAACTATCACTTTATTCTCTCTTGGTCTTATGTTTCCATCTATTCTCCCCACCATAACTATGTCTATTCTTTAGACTTAACTTTTCGGTTTCCTAAGGGTGTACTTAGAAGACAAACTATAAGGCTAATGTGTGTATGCGTTTTTATGGACAAGTTTGATTACATGCCTTCTTAGATAAACTCTAAGTTCAAGATAAATAAACTTGGATTTAGTGTAATCTTCTTAAACTAAAATTTCTTGAGCCAATTTCGGGCACCTCAAGTATTGTGTTTTCTATTTCTTATCTCCTTGTTTCTTTTGCAATTCTTTTATGCATACTAGAGCCAATTTCGGGCACCTCTAGCATGAAGAAGAGTATTTCCTAGAGCCGGTGATAGGCACCTCTAGTCACCTTTCCACAATCTAAGTCATTATCACCTAAGTTTATTAAAAGAATTCTTGTATCCAAACAAGTCCCAAAAGTTTTTTTAAAGTTCAACCTTATAGTAAGCTTCTAAGTTTTTCTCCTTAAGCATCTGAGAATTAAGCCTTCAAAACAGAACTTAACTATGGTAAGGAGAAAGATTTATATTGCCTTCAAGAATAAACTAAGACAATACTGATGAAGAGCAGTGCAAGAGTATGACAACAGTTTCAAGTAAAGTGGTGGACATAAAACAAAATTTTATCATTAAAAACTTCCTTTTCATGGCAAAGCCGCGACAGTAGATTGCCTCGGCAGTAGCTCTACACCCCAAACTCAAACCAAGCATTATCCTCAATGCTTAATTTAGGGGCACGCAGTAGGTAAAAATATATAAGCAGGTAAAAGAAAACAATTTATATGAGCAACAAGAAGAAAAGATTATGATGATTCGGGAGAACTCTTTTCCATAATTTGTCCCCTTGGTCGAGATATTGATTGTTGTGCCCTTGATGATGGTGATGACTTTGCTCTTCTTGGCGGCTGAACTCTTATTGGTGTTGCCCATTTCATTGGACCATTGACTTCTTCTCCTCATTCATCTTCAGTTTCCATGATCTTTGTGTCGTCTTCATTCTTTGGATCTGCCCTGGCATGCTGGATGCTAGGCTCGGCATCGGATGAGCTCTGATGAACGTAGGCATCTATCTCAGCCGATAGACTGCCCATTGGGATTGGAGATCTTAGTGGAGTGTTGAAGACTCCCTTTCGCATTGAAGGTCTTCTACTTGCTGATGATGTCGCAACAGCGTCTGCTGCCCTAGGTGGGTCAGCTGCGTGGAACTATTGCTGCGGTCTGGAGGTAAAAAATGATCTTGGCCTTAGGCTGGAGTAGTCTCTGTGTAAGGTGCTGCCGCGATGAATATGTTGGAAGGGAATTCTGGAAATTGTGCTCCTTGGTTGGGGAAGTTCTACATCATCATCTGGGCAAGGGTGCTGTTGAAGTCTCTTTGGTATTCCATATATCTTTGTTGGAGAAGGTCCATGAGAATTTCCTGGTATTCCAATCTTTTGCGGTTCACTATGTTGTTGTGGGAGAAAGGGATGAGGCGTCTCTTGACTAAGGTACACTATAATTTAGCCTCGGGCTTGAGGCTTTGCCTTGTTACAGAACCTCTATGGGCACCGATTTCCCATGGAGTGTTGTTGTAACAAAGGTCATCCTTGATCAATTCTTAGTCCTGGGTTGTGATTTCGTCCATGAATTCGGTATGCCTATCTCATTTTGGTGCTAGGCTATAGAACTCGTTGATTGTTTTAGCATCAAGGCGGATAGGTCTACCGCGACAGTGGACATAGAGATTGTCCTTGCTTGGCCCATGTGCATAAAACTCGCGCACTATGGTTGTATTAGCTTGGTCAGGTAGGCAGAAGAGTTGTCATTTTTGATACTGAATCTTGTTGAACAGATAGTGTTCAATACCGAGATTTTATTCCTCAAATTGTTGAAATCCTTGTTCTTCCTACAATTGCCGAGCAACAAAAGATCTGTTGAATCAGTCCGCAATAGTGGCGGGGGTAAAGCGATTGTATGCTGCCATTGATGATTTGTAAAGATTGAGAGTCTTGGTGAAAGATTCTGAAAATTTCAAGAAGATTTGTGAGAGTAGTGTGGAGCAAGATTGAGTAGAATGCTAAAGAATTCAAGAATACAAGAGTGAATAATTCAAAAGAAGGATGCTCCTTATATAGGCCTCGACAATGTGACCGTTTTAACCACTAGACATTTTTTATCCGTTTTGAATTTACTGTCCATTAGCATTTATTGCCGCGACGGAAAACTCGACAGATAGCCTGTTACATTGTTTCTGCCCATTGGGACTGCTACGGCTTTTGACACTGTTTACTACCTCGACAGAATTCATTTTATGAACTATTTCTCTTTTATTCTTTGTTTTATTGTCCTAAAAAGAAAATTTAATATATAAAAAATAATATTGCTAAAGAAAAAAAATATTACTAAAGAAAAATACTAAAAATAAAATAAACACATAAATCCTAAATTAAAACTAATCTTAATATAATAAATTAAGTACAAGGTGAAAGATTATATTACTGGTGGAGTGCATGTAAATGCATCTCCCAATTTGCTCATCTCTTGCTGGCCTGGATTTTTCTACAAGTGCTGGCCAGTCCCTTCTGTATTTTCTGCCTCCACTTTGGCCTTAATTCTCTTACCAAATAATCTACCGAGCATGCTGCCTAGGCAGGATACCTTAGTGTCTACATCTGTTGTGTGGAGGGCTTTACACTCTTCTAAACCATCAAATTTTTCTAAATTGTGAAATATATTGAGTTTGACTTGCTAGTCATTAACCTTCATTGTCAACTCTGCATTGTCCACATCAATTAAGGTTCGTCTAGTAACAAGGAAAGGTCTTCCTAGGATGATCTGTGCATTATCATCCGCTTCACAGTCAAGGACAAGGATGTCGGCAGGGAAAATAAACTTGTCAACCCTTACCAATATGTCCTCTATCTTTTCTTCAAGATGCACATAGGATCTATCTGCAAGTTGGAGCAACACTATTGTAGGCTTTGCCTTTCCTATTCCAAGCTTTTCAAAAACTGATTTGGGCATGAGATTGCTGCTTGCTCCTAGGTCACATAGTGCCTTTCCTTAATAATTATTACCAATCGCACAAGGTATGGTAAAGCATCCAGGATCCTTTAGTTTGGGTGACATGCGATTGTGCAGCATTGCCATGCACCCTTCAGTTGCTGCTACTGTCTCAAACTCACCTAGCTTCTTTCTTTTAGAAACAATGTCTTTCAAGAATTTAGCATAGTTGGGCATCTGTTCAATTGCCTCAACAAATGGCAAGTTGATGTGGACTTGCTTTAGAATATCTAGAAACTTCTTAAACTGGTGATCCTTTTTTTGTTTTTTCAACCTTTGTGGGAAAGGTGGTGGTGTTCGCATCTCTTCCAGGGTCTCATTGGTTTAGAATTTAATAACTGGAACCACTGTGTGTCTTGTTTTCTCGGCAGGTAGTGCAGGTGCTGCCAAGCTCTCTACTGGGGCAGTGTTCTCGTGTTCAGTTTGTTCAACATCCAAGTCCTCCTTGTCTGTTTTCTCTTGTGTTTCTGGTGGAACTTCGGTTGCTGACTTGCCCATGGTTTCCTTAAGTTGTAGGCCACTACTTGTAGTGATTGCTTTGCATTGTTCATGGCCCATTCTCTTAGCAACTTCAGTATTGCTAGGTAGTCCCCCTGTGGTCTAGTATTTTGTCTTTGAGCAAACTAACCAACTTGGTTTTTCAGTGATTTTATAGCAGGTTCCTGGTTTTCATAATGAAGGCCTTGAGAGTATTCTCTAATGAGTTCATAGGCTGCTGCTATTGATGCAACTGCTGCTACGACAGTGACTGCTGCACATTCTGCTGCGACAGTGGATTTTGGTAACTTGAGGTCTGGTTAGTGGGGTTCAAGGCATTATTAGGATTGCTCCATGAAAAGTTTGGATGCCTTTTCCATGCCGGATTATATGTGTTTGACATCATGTTGTTGTTCCGGTTATAGTTACCCATATAGAAACTAGATTCCTCGTCTTGCATATACTTAGAAGAATTGATCGCTTTTACCTCATAAGTATTTTGTTGTACTTGCATGTTCTGAACTATTTTGATTAAAGATGTCAACTGTGCTGCCACTGAATTGTTGGTTTCTAGTTCATTCACTGTGGAAATTGGAAATTGGAAATCGTTCCATGCGAGTTTGTTCAGAATATCTATAGCTTCTTCTGGAGCCTTGTCAAGGAGTGTATCATTTGCCGAGGCATCCAACATCATCCTTTTTGGGGCATTGGTGGTATTATAATACATGGTTACTTGCATCCAAAGTGGAAATCCACGTAGTGGACATCTGTTCAGTAACTCTCTGTAGCGTTCCCAAGCCTTATACATAGGTTCATCATCAGCCTATCTAAAAGAAGTAATCTCATTACGGATTCGATCATATAAATTTGTAGGGTTAAATCGCGTAATGAATTCTCGACAAAGTTCACTCCAAGATCCAATTGATCCTGCCGGAATGCTATTCAACTAGGTTTTGACCCTATCCCTTAGTGAATAGGGGAAAAGTTTTAATCTCAAAATCTCTTCCTGGAATCCTTGAATTTTGAAGAGTTGCATATACTTCCATGAAGGATTTGAGATGCTGCTTGACATCTTTTGTTGCATCCCCACTAAATTGTTCAATAGTATTAAGCATATTGAATATCAAAGGTTTAAGTTCAAAGTGGGTTGCCTCAATCTCTGGTGTAACAACTCCAGAATTCAATCCATTTATATTGTCCACCAAAAAATCTAGCAGGTAGCTGCCGCGGCAGTGGTTGCGGTAGTGGTTGCTGTGGATGGCCTCCATTTCCTGTAGGTTGATTCTGATTCCCTTGATTCACTGCCATGACTCCTTAGATCTGTCTTCTTAACCCTTGGTAGGTTCTTTCGATTTTTGGGTCTATCTCGTATAGTGGATTGCTAGGGTTAGCCCTGTTCATACACCAAAAATCAAATCAAATAAAAAATAAAAATAAAAAAAACTAAAATAAAAGTAAGAAAATAAAGAAAACAAACTATAGTTGTCAATCCCCGGCAACGGCGCCAAAAACTTGACGCGTGCTAAATATGCATAATTAGAGTGCAAGTGTACACGTCAAGTAATAAGTGATAAGTATTTATCGAGTTATCATCTCCTCAGGGATTGGTGTACTTAATATGCTTCCTTTGGTCTTCTTGCTTCTGTAAAATAAAAGTAAAAACACAGATAAGTTGGATATTGATTAAACTAAATAAACTAAACTAATTAAAGAGAGATCAAATATGAGAGAGAGAGGGTAGGATCAAGTTGTGTTGTATCGTGGATTTGCTTGATCTATTTCTGTCCAATGTAATGACATTGCACTGCCTCAACGGTACTGCAGATATTGTCTCAACAGCGTCAATGTTCTCTGCCGCGGCAATCCCTTGATCTTGGGCAGATTTACCAAAGTTCGGCAAAGTTTCCTTGAATGTCTCCGCTTATCCCTAAGTCAAAACACTATTGAAGGTTAGTCCTTGATGATACCTCCTGATGTTAATCAATTATAACCAATAACCAATCCCACACTTCTTTTAGCTGCTGAAATTCTTAACCTATCCTAGGCCAAGTTAGTATCCTCTAATCAAGTTGAATACCGCACTTACTCTTTTCGTGAGTCTATATCTCCCGAGTCTAGACAAATAGATTACTTATAAACTTCCCTCCCAGGCTTGGATGCAAGAACAAAGAATGACAAAGAGTAAGCAAACTTTGATATTTTATTGCATTGAAACAAGAAACAAAATACAATCTCTTCTCGCAAATACTCAACAACCTTCACCAAACCCTAAGAGAACTTAGAACATGATGGGAATAATTGTTCCTAAAACTCTCTCAAGATTCGACACTCTTGGTCTATCTATATATGTATCGGTATGCTCCTAACTCCTAGGACAGCTATGCCTTATATTGGCTTGGTCTAGGGCAAACCTTTCCTAAATAGAGTACAAATTGGAGTAGGGAACAAGTTATGTACATAGGGTAAATATTTCAAAGTTTGATCTTCTAGAAGATTTCTTCCCGCGTGGCCTTGTCTTTGGGTTTTTCTTGTGTTGTTCAGCTCCGATTCTTGGGCCTCTTGTTCAGCAATGTTCTCCATATTTTTCTCCTTCAATTGCCAGCCATATTGTTTTTTCTCCTCTGCTACCTCGGCATCAAGTACTGCCTCAGCCTCATTCTGCTGTCTCGGCAGTACTTGTTCCTACATAGATATGAAAATGCAGTAAAGTACGTCTTTTCTACAAATATTGTCTTCAATGGCACAATCCCTAAATATATCATATTAGGCACATGCACTGGTTCAAGTAGGTGTAGATTTGATGATAAGTGCCCATGAAAAGTGTAGAAAGTGATAGTAAGTTGAGCACTTATCAGATTGCTTCCGTTCTTGTTTTGCATGATATCGACATATATAGGAGCATAATGATGCCTTTAGATAAGAAAAAAATATAATGATTTTCAAAGTTGTTTATCGGATTGAGCCTTCGCGGGTTTGTTTCGGTATTCTCGTGTAATCTATTAGAGTCGGTTCCGTCTAGGAGGAGCTAAAGGGGTTACAACTTTCATTTAATTTAGTCATTGTTTTGCTAATTTTTGTCCCATAACTTTTGTTTTATTCGATTTTATCCCTTTTTTACCATATTAACTCTATAATTTTCTATTTTACAGATTTAGTCCATGTTCATTTTAAATTATTATTATTATCATCATCATTATCATCATCATCGTACATCTTTTGTTTTTATCTTATTAGACTTTATTATCCCGATATATTCTATTAGTTGTAATATCCCGGTCTCCAGGTGTTATCTTTTTTGAATTATCGGAGATATTAGGTTTTAAATATACATTTTAAAATAATTAAAAATTAAATTAATTTAGATTTTATATTTTCTTAAATACTTATGATGCCAACCTTTAGGTACCAATTTCTGGGCGTTGTGTGGGTGTTAATCCTTTCCCAAGTGTAACCAACTCCTGAACCTAAACGTTTTGAATCTATGGTTAATTTTTAATGATGTCCAGTCTACCAAAGTGACCGGTGGTGACTCCAACCAATTAATTTTCAAATTTTAACCGTATTCCACTAGAAGTGACATCATGTCCTTTAGGTGTCATCTTTGGATGCCGAATTTTTAAATCACCTGCCAAAAGTTTTGAATTTTCAAAAAACACAGTCAGTACAAATTTTTAAAAGGAGTTAAGCCTTAATACGGTTCGCATCATAATTTTTAAAAAAATAAAAAATTTCAAATTAAATTAATTTTTAACTTTCATCACATTAGTTTAAGAACCTTTAAGTGGAATGATTACTTTGCTTCTTGGGGTGTTCACCTCCGTATAGTGTTTTAATTCATTTCCGGAATTTTGGTCCTTATATTTTGTGGGATCTTCACCTCTTTATAAATAAGGACCATATTCTCCCAAATCGATGTCCTAGTGACAGTTCGGGTACCGTCACTTTAAAACCAAACTGTATATAATGAGTCATAGAGTCATGCAAAATTCTATCCGTTTAGTGATAACCTTTTAAGATTTGGGTGCCTTTATATGATACTTATGTA
Organism: Abelmoschus esculentus; assembly: GCA_035048815.1. Taxonomy (NCBI): domain Eukaryota; kingdom Viridiplantae; phylum Streptophyta; class Magnoliopsida; order Malvales; family Malvaceae; genus Abelmoschus; species Abelmoschus esculentus. The sequence continues at coordinate 12,053,209 of JAUCBN010000023.1, read as the reverse complement.
TAGTTTTCTTATCTATTTTAATTTTATTCTATTCATTAATATAAACTGGTCTTTTTTTCTTTTTTGATTGCATCATCATAATCATCCATTTTGAATTAATTGTAAAATATCATGATCATATTTTGATTATTGTATTTCCCGAATATAAAGTATTGATTCACGACTGGTTCTTAAATTGAAATATATCAGGAGCAAATCTAGAACTCTAGATGTTAATACAACATTCAAAGTTGTAAACAAATCCCGTAGACTGAAAATGGATAGAAGAACCATTTTGAATCAATATCTTTACATCTAGGACATACATCTTGCATTTACATGCATACATTTCAAAATTTATAATCGATCCTGGGGATATCCCGTGCCAACAATATCAGATGAAGAAAAGGTTGGTCGATCTAACGCAATATTGAACACATACGAAATATCAATTCAGGGGCATTTTTGAAAATCACCTTTACATCTACACCATGCCTTTACAAGACTCCATGACTAGGGGGCATTTTCGAAGAATTTCAAAAGCTAAGATTTTGTTGCTGAACTAGCCTTATATATCCCAATAGATTGCATCACCATACGAACCCGACCGAGGGGTAACATAAAGCATTCGCGAGGATAATAAAAGCTCTACGAGAAAAGAAAAACGTCTAAATCTAAATCCAGATCCGCTAGAAGCAGTCTCAAATGAATACAATGAAATATATTTCCTAAAATGTTGACTCAATAATTATCGAAACCAAGTGAAGATTTGGGCGTCATTAGACCGAGCATTGCTTAGACTAGCATAGTCTGGGGCATCCCTTTGAGACGAAGAAATAAACCACATTCATACATACATTGAATTCAATTTGCATCTAGGTTCATGTATTGTATGTAACCCCCTTAGCCCGGCCTGGACGAAACCGGCACTAATGGGTCACACGTGGAATATCACACCAAACCCGCGAAGGTTCGATTCGATAAACAACCCTAAAAACCGTTATACTTTCTTTTTTTTTAATTATTTTATCTTATCTAAATGCACGATTAATTCCCTATATGTAATTAACTCAAGTGAGACAGAGTCACACGCAATTCAACCAGTAAGAATAAGTCAATCGAACGCATACATGGACTTAATTGTAAAATATGAAACATTAGGCATTTCATCCATTTTAAATCATACGACATGTGTTCGGGTTAAAGCATGAATCAAAGTGCAACAGTCATCTCCTAAAATTACACATAAATCCACCATGTGCACTTACTAAGTTGAATCCTATGTTTCATGCATTTAGAACACTCAAATTGCCCTTTTTAAGCCACGTGTTTCGAAACAGCCTTTAATGTGTTTCGGAACAAGTCATCTGTTCCGAAATAGGCTTTAAGGTGTATCGAAACAGTCAACTCCAGTGGCATAATGGTACCGAACCCTGGTTCGATACAAGCACGTCCAGTGGCAAAATGGTATCGATACAGCCTCAGGGTGTATCGATACCCCCTGTGTCCTGGCTCGAATGTGACATGTTAAGCTCATTTAAATCACCCTAGCATACACTTTAATAAGCCAAAACTATATGCAACATTCCTAGGCATCATCAGCAACATAATCATCCCTCATAACACCGGAAAATATCTCAAGAAGTTCTATAGGCATGCTTCCTAAAGATGAATAACAACATAGTAAAACATGCCAATTCATGCTTCAACAATTTAATCGAAACAAGAGTTCAACAATTAATAACCAACAATGATGGTCTTATTACATCATGAAATCAAAGACTAAAACCTCACTCCTCTCATAGGTTGTGTTACACATTGCCTTGCCCAATTTATTTGCCAAACAAATTCAATGTGAACTTTCCCTTGGTTTCCTTGCCTCGAACGAAGCTCCAAGTGCCCTTAATTTTCTGCAAAGATAAAAAGAGAGCTTAAGCAAACATGCTTAGTGAGGTAGCTCCACAAATATTCATCAATGCATCTATTTAAAACCATGAAGGAAACATAATTTGCTTTTCATAATTAAGTCATGCTTGCTAAAAATTCCATGCCCAAGTTCATGAAAACATATGCATCCTTGAGATCACATAACCATATCAAAAAAAATAATGAATGATGCTCAAACCTCTTGTAACCGCCTTAGCCCGGCCTGGACGAAACCGGCACTAATGGGTCACACGGGGAATATCAAACCAAACCCGCGAAGGTTCGATTCGATAAACAACCCTAAAACCGTTATACTTTTTTTTTTATTTTATCTTACTAGAGGCACAATGTCATACCTACATGTCAAGGTTTCATACAAAGCATTATTAGAAACACATTAACTAAAAACAACCATCCGATTAAACACTAATGTCGATTAAGGACTAAAACGTAAAACTTTTAAATACAATTAGTAAAGTAGAAATTCTTTCCATCAATAATCAATTAAGCATACAAGAGTTCCTCATAGTAAATTTCAACTCAAACGGATCGTTCTAACATCATCACTTGCATGTTTCTCTAATTTAAGGACCAAAATGTAAATCTTCCAAAATACAAGGACTTTACCCAAATTAAATTAACCTACTTGAAATTAAATCAACTTTATGCATGCATACAAAATTTCAGTTCAAAATAACATCGGTAAGTACCTTAATCGAACAAAGGAAGATATCCGGGAGTAAAATAAAATTTCAACAGTTAACAAATCCTGGTGGTCAAAGGTTTGGAAACCTTCCTGGAGGTTTCCAAACTTTTTGTAAAAGGTTTCGAAACTTTCCTGGAAAGTTTCCATACCTTTCGCGTCCAGTAGCTACTCAACTTGAAACTGCCCGCAAGGTTTGGAAACCTTCGTGAAGGTTTCCAAACTATTTGTCAAAGGTTTCGGAACCTTCAATCAAAGGTTTCGAAACTTTGGGTCTGGAACCAATAATTTCATTTCACCAAGTACAAACCAAATGCTCAAAATTCAACCATTAATTAGAACCACTAAATGCATCAATCCTAAACATGATTAACATCATTTAGCACATAATCAACAACGTCATAGACAACATTCAAGCTATAGGCATGCTCCCTAAGAAAAGCGATGTACAATAATTCAATCCAACAAATACATGTTAGAACATGCTTCAACCATTCAAGTAATTCCAAAGTTCAACAATGGACATTCAAACAATAATGGTCTTATTACAATATGAAACAAAGCCTAAAAGCTCATTTCTCTCATAGATTATGTTACACATTGCCTTGCCCAATTTATTGGCCAAAAATGAAAAGATGAAAAGAGAGCTTAAGCAAATTTGCTTAGTGAGGTAGCTCCACAAATAATCATCAATGCATCTATTTAAAGCCATGAAGAAAACATAATTTGCATTTCATAGTTAAATCATGCTTGCTAAAATTCCATGCCGAAGTTCATTGAAACATATGCATCCTTGAGTTCACATAACCATATCAAAACAAATGATGAATGATGCTCAAACCTCTTCTCAATTTCAAGTATGTATATTGGCTTTCTAGTGATCACTTAATGTGAACCTTGAGTTCACCGAATACACGGATCCATGAGACATTCGTCCCGTCAGGACACAAAGTCCCCATCATGACACAAAGTCAACTTTAACATGACACTAAGTCAACTTTAGCACTACCACGCTCGTTTAGACACAAAGTCCCCTTGTTACGCGTGTAGGCGGCTCTATCACGCACGTTAGACACAAAGTCCCCTTGTTACGCGTGTAGGCAAATATCCCGTACGAGTCTATCATGCACGTTAGACACAAAGTCCCCTTGTTACGCGTGTAGACAAATTCAATATTCTCTTTATTTTATAGTGCACTCAATCCTAATGACATATCATTCGTATTCGAAACTAAAGTTAGTGTCACTAAGCCAATATCATAATCAAATGTGCATGATAACTTGCTGCTCATAATGCATGCATAAAATGTTCAACAAATGAACCAAAAGCCATGCCCAAAGGCACCATCATGTATAAGGCAAATAACCATGTTGTAATCCAAAACTTATAACTTGCTGCTCAAAAAGCATGCATAATATGTTCAACAAATGAACCAAAGCCATGCCCAAAGGTACCATCATATATTAGGCAAATAACCATATTGTATTCCAAAACATTTCTCATAATTTTCCATAATCATGAATGCTAAATAAGCTATGTATTTCAGCAAGTATCTCTCATGTATGCATCAATTCAAAACATGCTCATGCACTTCCATAAATCTCATGCTTTATCAATGAAATACCTTTGTCGAAAATAGCCGAAACTCATATCGGTTCCTTAAAACAAATACTTTACTTACTCTTGAACTATGGAAGGTCTTCACACTCTTCCATAGCCCCCAAAAACAGAACGTACCAAACGCATTGCGCTTTTAATCCGAAAACCACTCACCAACAAGCAAAACAAGCTTTCGTCGTTTTCCGATGATCGCACCAAACGCACCAGCAATCAAGCTTCTTCTTGTACCTCTTCTACAACATTAAAAACAGAGCATTCTCACATCATAACATGCTCAAACCAACAGCCATATCCGATCACCATTAAACTACCAAAAACTTAGCCGAAAAGACCGAAAACTAAGCCGAAACGTATCCGAACAACATCAGCCCAAAACCTAACGAATCTAACATCTAATCCACCTCAAACATGATCCAAAAACACATCAAAACCATCCTTATATCTCCAGCAACATCTAAGCATCTAAAACAGCCCATAAAACAACCGAAAAACACCTTAAAACTACACCGATTACATTATTCCGGGATTTAATTAATGTGATCTCAAATCAAGACTCAATTAATCATTAAATCATCATAAAAACATGATTGAAACCATATAATTTCCAGCATTAAATAAGATCCATAAAGATCTCACAAAAACATAACAAAAACATTAGATCTAACATTAAAACATTGAATCAAGTGTTTATTCAAAGATGAGCAAGCTAATACTTGGGAATTTCAATAAAGAACCTTAGAAAATAATAAAAATCCAGAAAATTACCTTTAAGATCTATTCACCAAAATTAGGAGATTTTCCCCTTCTTGATTCCTTGCAATTTGATGTAGATTTGATGAAATCAATGCATAGGTTTTGTAAAGGATGGATGGATGATGCAAGTGATGTAAATCTTGTGGAAAAAGATGCAAAAATCAGCAAGGAATTGAAGAGAAAAGATGAAGAGAAAGTGGAGAGAAAATGAGAGAAAAATGGGTAAAAAGTAGTTTTAGGAGAAAATGATTAAGAAACCAAATTAAAGTAATTAAAATATTTATTTTGGTGAATAAATCATCATTAAAATTAAAAATGGGTTTATGGCCCTCTAAGGATTCTAAGTTTAGCTTGCTTTTCAATTTAGTCACTAAAACATCTTTATGGCCGAAAATTACACATTAAGTCCCTCAAATTTCCAAAAATTACAAATTGATCATTATGCATAATTAAGCATAATTAAAAATTATTATTAAAAATCCAAATTATTTTCTTTTAATTTTGAAACATATTTTAATATTTCAAACCACCTTCCAAATAATTATTTTTCTTAATTAAAAATATCCTTATTTTATTTTTCCCGGAATTAATGAACCGAAGAACCCGATTCGTCCCAAATCGAATTCACCTAACCAAGCCTAACTAATAACCCCAAAAACGGGATGTTACACCTCTTCTCAATTTCAAGTATGTATATTGGCTTTCTAGTGATCACTTAATGAGAACCTTGAGTTTACCGAATACACGGATCCATGAGACATTTGTCTCGTCATGACACGAAGCCACCATTGACATGACACTAAGTCACCATTGACATGACACTAAGTCACTATTGACATGACACGAAGTCACCATTAGCATTACCACGAACGATCGGACACATAGTCTCCCTTGTTACGTGTAGGCGGCTCTACCACACACGGTTGGACACAAAGTCACCCTTGTTACGTGTAGGCAATATTCTGTATTTTCAGTTTTGATTATAGTGCACTTAAGACAATACTAATGACGTCATTCGTATTTGAATCAAAAGTTAGTGTCACTGAGCCAATATCATAATCAATTGTGCGTGATAACTTGCTGCTGATAATGCATGCATAAAATGTCCAACAAATGAACCAAAGCCATGCCCAAAGGCACCATCATGTATAAGGCAAATAACCATGTTGTATTCCAAAACATTTCTCATAGTTTTCCATAATCATGGATGCTAAATAAGCTATGCATTTCAGCAAGTATCTCTCAAATATGCAACAATTCAAAACATGCTCATGCACTTCCATAAATTCATTTGCATTACCAATAAAATACCTTTGTCGAAAATAGCTGAAACTCATATCAGTTCATTAAAATAATTACTCTACTTACTCATGAACTATGGAAGGTTTTCACACTCTTCCATAGCCCCAAAAACAGAACGTACCAAACACGATTCGCTTTTAAATCCGAAAACCACTCACCAACAAGCGAAACGAGCTTTCACCGCTTTCCGATGATCGCACCAAACGCACCAGCAATAAAGCTTCTTCTTGTACCTCTTCTACAAAATTAAAAACAGAGCATTCTCACATCATAACATGCTCAAACCAATAGCCACACCTGATCACCTTTAAACTACCAAAAACTTAGCCGAAAAGACCAAAAACTAAGCCAAAACGTATCCGAACAACATCAACCCAAAACCTAACGAATCTAACATCTAATCCACTTCAATTATGATCCAAAAACACATCCAAACCATCCTTATACCTCCAGTAACATTTAAGCATCTAAAACAGCCCATAAAACAACCGAAAAGCACCTTAAAACTACACCGATTGCATTATTCCGGGATTAAATTAATGTGATGCTAAATCAAGACTCAATTAATCATTAAATCATCATAAAAACATGATTGAAATCATATAATTTCCAGCATTAAACAAGATCCAAAAAGATCTCATAAAAACAACATAAAAACATTAGATCTAACATTAAAAACATAAAAATCAAGTGTTTATTCAAAGATTAGCAAGCTAATACTTGGGAATTTCAATAAAGAACCTTAGAAAAGAATGAAAATCCAGAAAATTACCTCAAGATCTATTCACCAAAAATATGAGATTTCCCCTTCTTGATTCCTTGCAATTTGATGTAGATTTGATGAAATCAATGCATAGGTTTTGTAAAGGATGGAAAGATGATGCAAGTCATGTATTCTTTGTGGAAAAAGATAGCAAAAATCAGAAAGGAATTGAGAAGAAAAGATGAAGAGAAAGTGGAGAGAAAATGGGTCAAAAAGTGGTTTTAGGAGAAAATGATTAAGAAACCAAATTAAAATAATTAAAAAGATATTTTGGTGAATAAATCATCATTAAAAATTAGAAATGGGTTTATGGCCCTCTAAGGATTCTAAGTTTAGCTTGCTTTTCAATTTAGTCACTAAAATACATTAATGGCCGAAAATTACAAATAAGTCCCCCAATTTTCCAAAAATTACAAATTGGTCATTTATGCATAATTAAGCATAATTAAAAATCATTATAAAATCCAAATTATCTTCTTTTAAATTTGAAACATATTTTTAATATTTCAAACCACCTTCAAAATTATTATTTCCTTAATTAAAAATATCTTTATTTTATTTTTCCCGGAATTAATGAACCGGAGAACCCGATTCGTCCCGAATCGAATTCACCTAACTAAGCCTAACTAATAACCCCAAAAACGGGATGTTACAACTCTCCCCCTGTTAAGAAAATTTCGTCCTCGAAATTTACCTGAAGTAAACAAGTGAGGAAACTGCTCCTCCATGCTTTTCCTTGTCTCCCAAGTTGCTTCTTCAACACCTCGGTGTTTCCAAGGCACCTTAACCAAATCTATGCTCTTCCCTCGAAGAACCTTTGTATCCACATCCAAAACCCTCACCGGTTCTTCCTATTAACTCATATCCTCACTTAACTCGATCTCCTCAACCGGTACAACATGAGATGGATCCGATCTATATCTACGAAGTATCGATACATGAAAAACATCATGCATCTTACTCAACTCCTCCGGCAACCTCAACCTATAAGCAACAGGACCAACACGCTCCAACACCTCATATGGTCCAATAAAACGTGGACTCAACTTACCCTTACGTCCAAACCTCATCACCTTCTTCCATGGAGAAACCTTAAGAAACACTTTGTCCCCAACATCAAACTCTATCTCCCTACGCTTCAAATCGGCATAGGATTTCTGCCTATCCGAAGCTTCCTTAAGCTTAGCACATATCAACTTAACTTTCTCATCTGTATCCTTCAACACTTGAGGCAAAAAAACATACTTCTGTCCAACTTCCTTCCAACACAAAGGTGTACGACACTTACGCCCATACAATGCCTCAAATGGTGCCATCTGTATACTCGTCTGAAAACTATTATTATAAGCAAACTCTACCAACGGCAACTGCTTCTCCCAAGAACCCTGAAACTCGATGATACAACACCTCAACATATCCTCCAAAGTCTGTATAACATGCTCAGACTATCCATCCGTCTGTGGATGATAAGCCATACTAAAACTAAGCCTCGTACCCAAAGCTGTCTGCAAACTCCTCCAAAACTTGGATGTAAACCGCGGATCTCTATACGATATGATTGACTTAGGCACACCATGCAACCTTACCACCTCAGAAACATACAAACCCGCCAACTTATCCATAGAGTACGTCGTATGCACGGCAAGAAAATGTGCACACTTCGTAAACCTATCAACAATCACCCATATAGAATCCTTTTTGGGCAGTGTTAAAGGCAACCCCGTCACAAAATCCATGGTGATTCTCTCCCATTTCCATTCCGGAACTTGAACTGGTTGCAACAAACCTGCAGGGAATTGATGTTCAGCTTTCACCCGCTGACACACCATACAACGAGAAACAAACTCCGTCACATCTCTCTTTAAACCAACCCAAAAGTACACACTTTTGAGATCTCTATACATCTTTACACTACCCGGATGCATAGCAAACGGACTAGTATGAGCCTCCACCAAGATAGCTTGCCTCAATTCTTGATCTTCGGGCACCACAATCCGACCTCTAAAACACAACACCTCATCATCATCAAAATGATAATCGGTCGGTCTACCCTCAGCAATATCCTCCACAAAAGGTACCAAAGTCTCATCCTCCAACTGTTTCACCTTGATCATCTCAACCAAAACAGGTTTTACTTGCAACTCCGCCACTAAACCACCTTCTTTAGAGATACTCAGTCTAGCAAACATTGCTCTCATCTCAACCGCCGCCTTACGGCTCAAAGCATCGGCCACTACATTGGCTTTCCTCGGATGATACTCAATCGATAAATCATAATCCTTAAGCAACTCCATCCATCTTCGTTGCCTAAGATTCAAATCCTTTTGTGACATGAGATACTTCAAACTCTTATGATCCGTGTATATAGTACACTTCTCTCCACACAAGTAATGTCTCCATATCTTCAAAGCAAAAACCACCGCCGCCAACTCCAAATCATGCGTCGGATAGTTCTTTTCATGCACCCTCAATTGTCTAGAAGCATAAGCTACAACTTTCCCCTCTTGCATCAAAACACACCCAAGACCAACGTATGATGCATCACTATAAACCACAAAATCCTTACCGGATTCGGGTTGTACCAACACCGGTGCACTAGTCAACACTTCTATCAACTTCTCAAAACTCTTTTGCTGACTTTCTTTCCAATCAAAAGGAACCTTCTTTTGCAACAACTTAGTCATAGGAGCAGCAATGCTCGAAAAACCCTCAACGAACCTACGGTAATACCCAGCCAAACCTAGGAAACTCCGAACCTCCGACACCGATCTCGGTTGCTTCCAACCCATAACAGCTTCTATCTTCTTTGGATCAACACTAATACCCTTTTCCGATACCACATGACCAAGAAACACCACCTCTTTTAACCAAAACTCACACTCACTCAACTTAGCATACAACTGGTTCTCTTTCAACACTTGCATCACTAACCGTAAATACCGATCATGATCTTCCTCGGTACGTGAATACACAAGGATATCATCTATGAACACCACCACAAACTGATCCAAGTACTCATGAAACACTCGGTTCATCATATCCATAAAAGCAGCAGGGGCATTGGTCAAACCAAACGGCATCACCAAAAACTCATAATGACCATACCTTGTCCGAAAAGCCGTTTTCAACACATCCTCCTCTTTCACTTTCAACTGGTAGTACCCCGATCTCAAATCAATCTTCGAGAACACACTGGCTCCTCGAAACTGATCAAACAAGTCATCAATCCTCGGCAAAGGATACTTATTCTTCACGGTCAACCTATTCAGTTGCCGATACTCAATGCACATTCTCATTGTGCCATCTTTCTTCTTCACAAACAACACCGGCGGACCCCATGGTGAAACACTCGGTCGTATAAAACCACGGTCAAGCAACTCTTGCAACTGCATCTTCAACTCCTTTAACTCCTTAGGTGCCATACGATAAGGAGCAATGGACACCGGATTAGTACCAGCGTAAAGCTCGATACTAAACTCCACATCACGATTGGGAGGTAATCCTGGCAACTCCTCAGGAAACACTTCCGGAAAGTCACATACCGTTCGAATGTCCTGCACTCGAACCTCTCCTATCCCCGGATTCATCACATAAGCTAGATATGCTACACCACCATGTTGCATCAACTTTTCCACTTGTAAAGCCGAAACCACATTAGACAAGAATCCCGTATACTCACTCTTAACCACAACCTCACTACCATCCAACAACCTCAAAGTAACCCGTTTCTTTTCAAAGTCCACCACGTCTCTATGCTCCGTCAACCAATCAACTCCCAAGATAAGATCAAAACCATGAAACGGTAACTCCATCAAGTCAACCTCAAAGACATACCCTTGAGCCTCCAACGGACATCTCCTATATAACCTTCTCACGGTCACCGTCTCACCCAAAGAACTAGTAACCACAACTCCCATATCTAAAACATCAACAGGAGTATCCAACATATATGCATGCTCACTCAAAACATAAGAATACGTAGATCCCGAATCTACCAAAGAAAACAACGGTACATTCTGTAAAGAAAAAGTACCTGCAACCACATCTGTAGCATTACGGGTCCCACGCTGAGCATAAACTCCACGGCCACCTCCCTATCTCTGGAAAGGACCTCTACCTCCCCCGCGTCCTCTACCAGGTACCACGACAACTTCAGCTCGGTTACCAACCTCACCAGCAAACTTTGGACAATCTCTCTTCCGGTGATCCTTAGATCCACAACCAATGCAGGCACCAGTGGCCCACCAACACTCTCCCGGATGGCGTCTAGAACACAGGTTACAAACTGCTACATCACCACCTCTACCATACTGCTGAGCACGACAACCGTGTCCAAATTCACCTCGGCGTCGATCGGCTCTATATCGGTTGTCTCGAAACCTCTTACCCTTACCACCTTGGGTACTAGCCTCAGCGGGCCTCTTCCCAACATCGGAAGACTTCCGAGCCTCTCTCAAGGACTCCTCAACATCCTTAGCCCGGTTAACGAGCACATCAAACTCGGTGTACTCCGCAGCCAACAAGTACGTCTTAATCTCCGGATCCAAACCATACTGGAACCTATCACATCTCTTACGCTCCGTAGAAACCAACTCAGGAGCATAGTGGCTCAACCGGATAAACTGTATCTCATAATCGGCAACACTCCCAGTGCCCTGCACCAAGGACATAAACTCCCTTTTCTTAGCATCCTCATACTGCGGACCCAAGAACTTCCGCACAAAGGCGGTCCTGAAGTACTCCCAAGTCAGGTTAGCAACTGCTACACCTGCTCTCGTGGTAGTCCACCATCTATAAGCATCCCCCTGAAGCAGAAAGACCACACAACCCATCCTACGGGCATCCTGACAATCCATCTGATCTAGAATCCTCTCGGTACTAGCCAGCCACTCCTCAGCTGTACTCGGGTCAGATCCTCGGAACTCAACACCTCCCAAACTACGCAAACGCTCAAGCGGTAGCCTTGGGGTAACAACAACGGAAGGTGCGGGAGCCGGTACTTGCACTCCAGCCATGGCTGCCTGAAACGCACCCGTCATAGCCTGTATGAACGGGGCAAAGTCTCCGAACTGACCTCCCACTGGAACCGGAGGCACTCCAACAGATGGCACACCAACTGGTGGAGGAGGTGGAAGCGGTTCCTCCCTCTCAGTCGTCTCTCTCTCCGCTTGACCATCAGTGATCAAGCTCGCGGTAGCACGAGTCTCACGTCTCGGAGGCATCGTCTAACAACTTCAAACATGCAATTTTAAACAAAACATTAAGACATAATAAACTTACATTCGGGCAAGATCCAAGGGAAGCCGAAGAACATTTAAAAATATGTTGGCATAGGCAATGTGTAACTAACCATCTCTTTTACTCAAATTCATTCTAGATGCACTCACAATGTAAAGGTAAGCACGCAACATCAACATATCATATTCAATCTAACATACTAACATACTTACACCAATCATGGCAACAAATACATACTTGACAAACCAACAACACACTCAACGAACCAACAACGCATTTTATTCAACCTGCCACACATATTACAAATCGATAACACATTTTATTCAACCTGGCTCTGATACCACCAAATGTAACCCCCTTAGCCCGGCTTGGACGAAACCGGCACTAATGGGTCACACGGGGAATACCAAACCAAACCCGCAAAGGTTCGATTCGATAAACAACCCTAAAAACCGTTATACTTTCTTTTTTTAATTATTTTATCTTATCTAAATGCACGATTAATTCCCTATATGTAATTAACTCAAGTGAGATAGAGTCACACGCAATTCAACCAGTAAGAATAAGTCAATCGAACGCATACATTGACTTAATTGTAAAATATGAAACATTAGGCATTTCATCCATTTTAAATCATACGACATGTGTTCGGGTTAAAGCATGAATCAAAGTGTCACAATCATCTCCTAAAATTACACATAAATCCACCATGTGCACTTACTAAGTTGAATCTTATGTTTCATGCATTTAGAACACTCAAATTGCCCTTTTTAAGCCACGTGTTTCGAAACAGCCTTTAATGTGTTTTGGAACACGTCAACTGTTCCGAAATAGGCTTTAAGGTGTATCGAAACAGTCAACTCCAGTGGCATAATGGTACCGAACCCTGGTTCGATACAAGCACGTCCAGTGGCAAAATGGTATCGATACAGCCTCAGGGTGTATCGATACCCCCTGTGTCCTGGCTCGAATGTGACATGTTAAGCTCATTTAAATCACCCTAGCATACACTTTAATAAGCCAAAACTATATGCAACATTCCTAGGCATCATCAGCAATATAATCACCCCTCATAACACCGGAAAATATCTCAAGAAGTTCTATAGGCATGCTTCCTAAAGATGAATAACAACATAGTAAAACATGCCAGTTCATGCTTCAACAATTTAATCGAAACAAGAGTTCAACAATTAATAACCCGCAATGATGGTCTTATTACATCATGAAATCAAAGCCTAAAACCTCACTCCTCTCATAGGTTGTGTTACATATTGCCTTGCCCAATTTATTTGCCAAAGATATACCAAATTCAATGTGAACTTTCCCTTGGTTTCCTTGCCTTGAACGAAGCTCCAAGTGCCCTTAATTTTCTGCAAAGATGAAAAGAGAGCTTAAGCAAACATGCTTAGTGAGGTAGCTCCACAAATATTCATCAATGCATCTATTTAAAACCATGAAGGAAACATAATTTGCTTTTCATAATTAAGTCATGCTTGCTAAAAATTCCATGCTCAAGTTCATGAAAACATATGCATCCTTGAGATCACATAACCATATCAAAACAAATAATGAATGATGCTCAAACCTCTTCTCAATTTTAAGTATGTATATTGGCTTTCTAGTGACCACTTAATGTGAACCTTGAGTTCACCGAATACACGGATCCATGAGACATTTGTCTCGTCATGACACGAAGCCACCATTGACATGACACTAAATCACCATTGACATGACACGAAGTCACCATTAGCACTACCACGCACGATCGGACACATAGTCTCCCTTGTTATATGTAGGCGGCTCTACCATGCACGGTTAGACATAAAGTCACCCTTGTTACGTGTAGGCAATATTCTGTATTTTCAGTTTTGATTATAGTGCACTTAAGACAATCCTAATGACGTCATTCGTATTCGAATCAAAAGTTAGTGTTACTAAGCCAATATCATAATCAATTGTGCGTGATAATTTGCTGCTCATAATGCATGCATAAAATGTCCAACAAATGAACCAAAGCCATGCCCAAAGGCACCATCATGTATAAGGCAAATAACCATGTTGTATTCCAAAACATTTCTCATAGTTTTCCATAATCATGGATGCTAAATAAGCTATGCATTTCAGCAAGTATCTCTCAAATATGCAACAATTCAAAACATGCTCATGCACTTCCATAAATTCATTTGCATTACCAATAAAATACCTTTGTCAAAAATAGCCGAAACTCATATCAGTTCATTAAAACAATTACTCTACTTACTCTTGAACTATGGAAGGTTTTCACACTCTTCCATAGCCCCCCAAAATAGAACGTACCAAATGCGATTCACTTTTAAATCCGAAAACCACTCACCAACAAGCGAAACGAGTTTTTGCCGCTTTCCGATGATCGCACCAAACGCACCAGCAATAAAGCTTCTTCTTGTACCTCTTCTACAAAATTAAAAACAGAGCATTCTCACATCATAACATGCTCAAACCAACAGCCACACCCGATCACCATTAAACTACTAAAAACTTAGCCGAAAAGACCGAAAACTAAGCCAAAACGTATCCGAACAACATCAGCCCAAAACCTAACGAATCTAACATCTAATCCACTTCAATTATGATCCAAAAACACATCCAAACCATCCTTATACCTCCAGCAACATTTAAGCATCTAAAACAGCCCATAAAACAACCGAAAAGCACCTTAAAACTACACCGATTGCATTATTCCGGGATTAAATTAATGTGATGCTAAATCAAGACTCAGTTAATCATTAAATCATCATAAAAACATGATTGAAATCATATAATTTCTTGCATTAAACAAGATCCAAAAAGATCTCACAAAAACAACACAAAAACATTAGATCTAACATTAAAAACATAAAAATCAAGTGTTTATTCAAAGATTAGCAAGCTAATACTTGGGAATTTCAATAAAGAACCTTAGAAAAGAATGAAAATCTAGAAAATTACCTTCAAGATCTATTCACCAAAAATATGAGATTTTCCCCTTCTTGATTCCTTGCAATTTGATGTAGATTTGATGAAATCAATGCATAGGTTTTGTAAAGGATGGAAAGATGATACAAGTGATGTATTCTTTGTGGAAAAAGATGCAAAAATCAGCAAGGAATTGAGAAGAAAAGATAAAGAGAAAGTGGAGAGAAAATGAGAGAAAAAGATGAGAGAAAATGGGTCAAAAAGTGGTTTTAGGAGAAAATGATTAAGAAACCAAATTAAAATAATTAAAAAGATATTTTGGTGAATAAATCATCATTAAAAATTAGAAATGGGTTTATGGCCCTCTAAGGATTCTAAGTTTAGCTTGCTTTTCAATTTAGTCACTAAAATACATTAATGGCCGAAAATTACAAATAAGTCCCCCAATTTTCCAAAAATTACAAATTGGTCATTTATGCATAATTAAGCATAATTAAAAATCATTATAAAATCCAAATTATCTTCTTTTAAATTTGAAACATATTTTTAATATTTCAAACCACCTTCAAAATTATTATTTCCTTAATTAAAAATATCTTTATTTTATTTTTCCCGGAATTAATGAACCGGAGAACCCGATTCGTCCCGAATCGAATTCACCTAACTAAGCCTAACTAATAACCCCCAAAACGGGATGTTACATTGTACGTTAAAGTCATCATGCATTTAGATTAAACTCACGTTGTGCATCCATCCAGAAAAGAGATTCCAACAAAAATGGTCAAATCAAATAAATTCAGGCATCATTATACACGAAAGATCAAGAACCTATTATGAATAGTTTAATCAAGAGCACCCTTTCAAAAAAAATCATGTTATTCATGCAACCAAGCATTTTTGCATACCATGCATTTAAATTCGGCATGCATCAAGCATCAAGTAGGGGCATTCATGATGCATATATTTTTTCTTATACATACAAACAGGTCCAAGGAAGTGAATGAATGATCTTATTCATGGGGCACAAATGCGATGACCAACCTTTGGCCCCGAGAAGTCTAAATAGGTAGAAAATTACAAACATTAAGGTAATAGCCATAAATTTTTGAACAATTACTAATTAATGTTTATTTCGCTTTCAGGTTATGACTACCCATCATGGAGTAGCAGAACTAACTTTTTTCTCAATATCACCTCCGTTAGTGGTGGTAGCCAATTTTGTTAGAACATTGCTCTTCCGATAGCTATGTTGAGAAATAAATCGTCATGCAGATCTCATTTTTCTATATTGGTATTGACGATACATGTGAATCAAAACTATTTTAAAAAAACGGAGAACAAAAAATGAATGATGAGTGAATGAAAGAAAATGAAAGAAAAAATGTAATAAAAAAATTAACAAAGACGTGCAAAAACAAGACAAGGAACAATTCAAATGCTCATGAAAACCTCATTTTCATGAATGGTCAATGGAAAATAAATTCTTTGGAAAAATCCAATCTCGTAATTGGTGCAAATTGATTGTGTAACCCCCTCGACCCGGTCTAGACACCACCAGACTTGAACGAGTTATACGGGGAATAATGAGGTTAATTCGGAGACTCGCTCCATAAGTAACCCTAAAAATAATTTTTCCTTTTTGTCTTATCTAGATGCTTTAATTAGATCCTACATATTCATGCAAGGACTAAATTCAATTGTAGTGAAACCGATAAAAAAGCGAGTCCTAATTTAATCGAACAAGTTATAGGGACATAATTGTAATTTTCTAGAATTTATAAATTAATTATGAAATTTAAGTTACCAATATTTGATTGAGTTCATTACATTCTCTTATCTTAAATTTCAGCTTAAAATAATATCTATAAGTCATTTAATTGAATGCTTAAAGTTTAAGACTATTTTCAGCCTACAAAGGTTTCATGACATTCTCTATATGCAAATTCACCTAAAAACACTTTAAGTACATTTCAAGGCATATTAGCTAGATGCAATTCAACCTAGTTAGCAATAATATTCAAGTCCTATGAGTATGCTTCAACATCAACAATCTTATAAACACAAGGAAGAACCACCTCAATATACTCAACATGATTTCTAGATGCATTCCAACCTAAATAACAACATCATAGATTCGACTCATAAATAGTCATGCTTCATTATCAACAACACTCAAATTCACACATAGAGATATCAAGAATCAAACTTCAAAATAACTATATTATAACTAAAGGAACATCAATGGGCAATTCAAGTTAAAGTCATAAAGCTAATATCAACATAGATAAACATCAAACATGTATAAGCATACGACTACTACAAGTCTCATCAATATAAAAATATTCTTAACAGGATAACACATCCCCATTGCTCTCTCACTACTACTAATGTTATAAAGACATACTTGAGCTTTCACTTGACGGTTACCTGAACCCTTACTTCCTTTTCGCTGCCTCCACATTGAATACTCTGCATTGCAAGGTAAATGAGAGGGTAAGCATAAGCTTAGTGAGATTATAAAAACATATTTAAAAACACCTTGCAATGTAAACCATAATATACCAAAATCAATTTTGAAACAAGTCATGCTCTAAGTCCATGACCATCAACGCTATTATTTGAAAAATAGCAAGTGTACCATGGCTCAAGAGACACAAAACCTTTCTAAAATACCTTTTGAAAACACATGCTTTACAAGCATAATACAAGACTTACATGCCTATAGCAAATCTTCATTGAAAAACTTTTCAATTATGAAATACACATGCAAAACTCGTTGCAAGGTATCGTCCACTTATAACATTGTATTAGTATTAGTGAACCGTTTAGATTACTACTAAATATTAGGATAAACGGAACACGCATAATTAATATGCCAGGCATGAGGCAAGATCGCCAACATGCCACGTATGAGAGCCAACCGCTAATCATACCACGTGTGATGGCTAATCGCCTAATCATACCAATGATGGATTATCTCCAATCATGAAATCACACCTTAGCATCCGGGATAAGCAACATTTACATTTAATATAACACATATATCATAATATAAGTATTAACTCTAATGCATCACCAAGGCATTTTATACACATACATATTTTAATTATAGTGCACTCACATCCTATTGATCGATCAACTTATCCACGTTTCATCATCTTTAATACCAATACTAAAAAACCCAATGATCAAGTTTTTAGTCAAAAAAACAGTGAATTAACCATATCCATCCCACTAACACATGCATCAAATGCATAAACCGTTAAAACCCACTTTTCTTATGTTTCCAAAACAAAATCATGGGAGCATCATATGTATATAAAAACCTTTATAAAAATATCTCATGAGCATTAACAACACATGCATATTCACATATGCACAACACAATATGAGCATGACTAAATCACATAGTAAAAACAAGGCATAATATGGGAACCTTTCAGAAAGCAATACTTTAAACTTACTTTCGAGTATAGGGAGGTTTTTCAAAACTTCACTATGCTCCCAAACATTTGAAAACACATTTAAAAACATTTCAAATTGGCAGCTCTCATAATCCACTCACCGATTTACCAAAACTTGCTCGATAAGTCACCTGAAACTGCGATTCGGCTTTCTGATCTCCTTCAAAATTATTATTCTACCTCTTAAACTAATTGAAGCATCAAAAACATAGTTTTTAGTGCAATAAAACACACTCAAACATTCCTCAAGTTGGACCAATACATGACAACCCCTAAAAACACCATAAAAACTATTTGAAACTCACCGAAATCCTCTCTAAACACCCATAAAACCTTATGTACGGGATTAAATACTTAAATTTCATCTTAATTACATCTAAAAACAACAAGATTCATGTATTTAGGCATCAAAAATAGACATATAAAATCCTTGAACGAAAATCAAAAAAATAATGGAATTTTTATCAAGAAAACTGATTTTATTTATTAAAGACTTTAAAGATTGTTTCAATCAGCCAAGAGCTTAGGAATTTCATTAAGAAATTTAGTTTTTAGAGATTTGAATGATTATCAACTCCAAAATTGATCTCACCCCTTCCAAGGTTTAAAAACTAGAAAACCCGTAGAAAAACGATGAGATTTTGAAGAAGAAAAATATAGGAAAATAAAGCAACAAAATTTTATTAAAAATAATGGATATTTACCTTGAAAAAATTATGAACAGGTTCCTTGGAAAAGAATAAATCAAAATTTAAAGAAGGATTATTTTTAAAAAGTGATTTTTTGGGTTTTGGTTCAAAATTAGAGAATTTTGATTACTTAGGTTAAAACAAGGGATTAAAGATTATTTATATAAGCTCTTGGAAGGTTTATATCAAATAGGATTAGGATTATATCATATTAACATAAATATTCAATGTTTTGGCTTAGTTTATAAAATTTTCCTCAAGTTTTTAATTTTTATAAAATAGTCATCAATTTCAAAATCTTATGGATTCAAGGGTTAATTTTCAAAATTGAGTTTACCAAAGTCAAATATATATTAAAAAGGATTTTATAATATTTTTCCATAACTTATTTTGACTTAAAACAAATTTTTAAATATTTAATCCCAAACTAGGTTAAACCGACAAAACCGATCCACCTGACCTCTAAATAGGCCTTTAAATTTCTAGGCCCAATTTTGGGGTGTTACAGATTGTACCCAAGAAAATTATATAACTAGCCTGGAGCAAACAGCTACCGGTAAAGGCAAATCAAATCCGTTGAACCTTGTGCATTTGAGAATAATGTAAAAGAAGACATATGACATCAATTGAAGACATTTTTGAATCAGATATTCAAATCTTTCATGCTTTGATCTTTTCCCCGTTAATGGTGTTGCCAGGTCTAACTCACCGAAATTCAATCCTACTTCTCCATTGATGGCGTAGTAGGATCCAAATTGATAAAATTCGATCTTGTCCTCGTTGATGGTATGACCAGATCCAAATCACTGAAATTCAATTTTGCTTCTCCGTTGATGGCGTAGTAGAATCCAAATTTCTAATATTCGATCTTATCCCCGTTGACGATTTGGCCAGATCCAAATCACCAAAATTCAATCCTACTTCTCCGTTGATGGCGTAGTAGGATCGAAATTGCTGAAATTCAATCTTGTTCCCGTTGGTGGTGTTACCAGATCTCAATCACCAAAATTCAATCCTGCTTCTCCATTGATGGCGTAGTAGGATCCAAATTGCTAAAACTCTATCTTGTCCCTGTTGATGTTATGGCCAAATCCAAATCACCAAAATTCAATCATGTTTCTCCATTGAGGCGTAGTAGGATCCAAATTGTTGAAATTCTATCTTGTTCCCATTTATGTTATCGCCATATCCAAATCACTAAAATTCAATCATATTTCTCCGTTGATGGAGTAATAGGATCCAATTTGCTAAAATTCGATCTTATCCTCGTTGATGGTTTGGCTAGATCCAAATTACTAAAATTCATTCCTGCATCTCCATTGATTGCGTAATAGAATCCTAATTGCTTAAATTCAATCTTATTCCCGTTGATGGTGTGGCCAGATCCAAATCGCTAAAATTCAATTTTGCTTCTTCATTGATGGGGTAGTAGGATCCAAATTACTGAAATTCGATCTTGTCCTGTTGATGGTGTGACCATATACAAATCACTGAATTTCAATCCTGCTTTTCTGCTGATGGCGTAGTAGGATCTAAATTGCTAAAATTTGATCTTTTTCCCGTTGATAATGTGACCAGATCCAAATCACTAAAATTTAATCTTGCTTCTCCGTTGATGGCGTAGTAGGATCGAAATTGCTGAAATTGGATTTTATCCCTCCGTTGATGGTGTTGATAGATCTAAACTTAAACTTAAGGTCCTGACTCTTCATCAGTTTCGTATTTGGGCCAAATTTACTAAACTTTGATCATGCCTCTTCGTTAGTATTGTAGCTGGATCACTCTTACAAATTTTAGACCATGCCTCTTCGTCGATGTTGTAGCTTGTTCAAATCTTGGATTCTGCCTTTTCATCGATATTGTAGCTGAACCCAAATTATCAACTTCAGGTCTTGCCTCTTCGTTGGTGTTTTAGCTGGGCCAAACCATTCTTTTGATATCGCCTCTTTGTCGGTGTTATAGCTGGATCAACCTTAAAAATTTAAGACAATGCCTCTTTGTCGGTGTTAAGTTGAATAAACCTTACTAACATCAGACCATGGCTCTTCGTCGATGTTGTAGCTGAACCAAAATTATTGACTCTAGGTCCTGCATCTTGATTGGTGTTGTAGTTGGGCCAAACTATTCTTTTCGATCCTGCCTCTTCATCGGTATTGTAGCTGGATTAACCTTACTGACCTTAGACCCTGCCTCTTCGTCGGTTTTATAGCTGGTTCCAACTTCACCAAACTCCAGGTCTTGCCTCTTCGTCAGTGTTGTACCTAGACCAAATCAAACAAGATCTTGTTCTACCATTGATGGCATAAGCATATCTCATTTTGACCGATCTTATTTTACCGTTAATGGTATAACTAGAATAAATTTTCTTACCTGCTGATATTTATTATATCTTCATTAGAAATATAAAAAAATAAGAAAAAAAAAGAAAAACAAAAGGAAAAAATATGTTAGATATCGACTCTTCATCGATATTGTAGATAGATCAAACATTAAAACTTTTGCTCTTCGATCCTGCTTCTTTGTCAATGTTACAACTAGATCATACATCAGACTCTTTATCTTTCGAGCCTGCCTATTCGTCAATGTTGTAGCTGGATCAGATGTTAGAGTTTTCATTCGATCTTGTCTCATCGTTGGGGATGCAGCTAGATCTAATGCAAGAACCTTACCCTTCGATCCTGTCTCTTTGTTAATGTTGCAGTTGGATCAAGTTTTAAATATCTTGTCTCCTTGTCAATATTGCAGATGCATCAAGTTTTTTGCAGACCTTGCCTCTTCATCAGTGTTGCAGCTAGGTTAAGTTTTCTTCAGGTATTGCAACGTCATCAGTTTCGTAGCAAGCCAAACTTATTTTGTCTCCTCCAACTAATCAACATCAGCTTTTGTTCTCCTCAACGAATCATCATTTTGAAGATTTTGCTGACAATGACAGTGAAGTAGATCAAGTAAAAGCCCTAGAAGAAGAAACGATGGCCAGAAAGAACCTTTACCTTACCAAAAAGAACCTCAATCTTACCAAAAAGAACCTCAACCTTATTAGAAAGAACCCCAACATTACTAAAAAGAACCCTTACCATACCAAATAAGAATCCTAAAACCATACCAGGTGAAATAGGTTAGTCTTTATCTTTGTTCTATTATTATTACACAACAATGAGCAAAGAGAGGCAGCTGTAATAACCCATTTCAAGGTCAACTAAAACCCCACAACCCAATGAACATGACCCAATATCCAATAGCCTACAATTACAACCAAGCCAGACCCATTACACAACCGAACCCTAAAATTTGATAACCCTAACTCTCTAGTAGCCCTACCACCATCGACCTTTCTTCTACCTGCACATCTAAGGCGCGTGGCCGCTACGCACGATGCTTCGTATAGCACGATGCTTCGTATAGCACGGTCCTTAAAGTCTTAGTATCCTTGCATTACCGCGTTCCAGTTTCGACTTTCATTTAATTTGGTCAC
Organism: Abelmoschus esculentus; assembly: GCA_035048815.1. Classification (NCBI taxonomy): domain Eukaryota; kingdom Viridiplantae; phylum Streptophyta; class Magnoliopsida; order Malvales; family Malvaceae; genus Abelmoschus; species Abelmoschus esculentus. The sequence goes on along the minus strand of JAUCBN010000023.1, from coordinate 12,030,366 downwards.
TGTTTTGATATTTTTGGTCCCATAGCTTCTTTTTTCTTCGATTTTTGCCCTTGTTTTTACCATATTAACTCTACAATTTTTTATTTTGCAGATTTGGTTCATGGTTGTTTTAAATTATTATTATTATTATTATTATTATTATTATTATTATTATTATTATTATTATTATTATTATTATTATCATCGTATATCCTTTGTTTTTATCTTATTAAACTTTATTATCCCGATATATTCTATTAGGAGTAACATCCTGGTCTCCGGGTGTTATCTTCTGATAAGTGCCTAAAAAGGATATTATTTACTATTCTTTTCCTAAACAATATGTACTCACTACCCACTAATTCGAGCCGATACATATACTTATTATTCAATAACTGATATTTTGCTGTCACGGCATATAAAGATGATATCTGTGAGAAAAGAAGGCTTTATGGCATGTTTTTGTATAATTGCAGGAAATACCTTTCGAGGCAGCAGCAGTGCCGAAGGCAGAAGCAATGTCGTGGCAGCAGAAGTCCTAGTACTGATGCTGAGAGATTGAAAGAGAAAAATGAGCTGAGAATTTCTGGACTTAAAGCGTTTGGATTAGAGCAGATTAGCACATGAAAAGACCAAGTCAAAGGCCACGCGGGAATAGTTTTCTAGATAGAATTAAACTTGAAAATATTATATTTTTATTATTTGTTCCCTACTCCAAGTTATATTGTACTTAGGAAAAGTTACCATAGGTTAAGACTATAAATACATGAGCCATCCAATGTATAGGGGAGAGCCGAATTGAAGAGAAAGCTTTACCCTAAGAATTGTGTTATTTGTTACAATATGTTCTAAGCTTTCTTAGGGTTAGGTGAAGGTTGTTGAATATTAGTGCGAGAGGATTGTATTTTGTTTCTTCGTTTCAATACAATAAAAATATCAAAGTTTGCTTATTCCATTGCCATTCTTTGTTCTTACATTCAAGCTCGAGAGAGAAGTTTGTAAGTAATTCATTTATCTAATATCGAGAGAGTTAGATTCACGAAAGAGATAAGTGCGGTGTTGTAGACACTAATTCGTCCTAAAGATAGGTTAAGAGTTTCAGCGGCTAAAAGAAGTATGGGATTTGTAACATCCCGTTTTTGGGGTTATTAGTTAGGCTTAGGTGAATTCGATTCGGGACGAATCGGGTTCTCCGGTTCATTAATTCCGGGAAAAAAAAATAAAATAAGGATATTTTTTTAATTAAGAAATAATAATTTGGAAGGTGGTTTGAAATATTAAAAAAAATATGTTTCAAAATTAAAAGAAAATAATTTGGATTTTATAATGATTTTTAATTATGCTTAATTATGCATAAATGACCAATTTGTAATTTTTGGAAATTTGAGGGACTTAAATTGGAATTTTCGGCCATTATGGTATTTTAGTGACTAAATTGAAAAGAAAGCTAAACTTAGAATCCTTAGAGGGCCATAAACCCATTTTTAATTTTTAATGATGATTTATTCACCAAAATAAATATTTTAATTTCTTTAATTTGGTTTCTTAATCATTTTCTCCTAAAACTACTTTTTGACCCATTTTCTCTCATCTTTTTCTCTCATTTTCTCTCCACTTTCTCTTCATCTTTTCTTCTCAATTCCTTGCTGATTTTTGCATCTTTTTACATCATTTGCATCATCTTTCCATCCTTCACAAAACATATGCATTGATTTCATCAAATCTACATCAAATTGCAAGGAATCAAGAAGGGGAAAATCTCATATTTTTGGTGAATAGATCTTGAAGGTAATTTTCTGGATTTTTATTATTTTCTAAGGTTCTTTATTGAAATTCCCAAGTATTAGCTTGCTCATCTTTGAATAAACACTTGATTCTATGTTTTTAATGTTAGATCTAATGTTTTTGTTAGGTTTTTGTGAGATCTTTTTGGATCTTGTTTAATGTTGGAGATTATATGATTTCAATCATATTTTTATGATGTTTAATGATTAATTGAGTCTTGATTTGATAATCGGTGTAGTTTTAAGGTGCTTTTCGGTTGTTTTGTGGGCTGTTTTAGATGCTTAGATGTTGCTGGAGGTATAAGGATGGTTTGGATGTGTTTTTGGATCATGTTTGAGTTGGATTAGATGTTAGATTCGTTAGGTTTTGGGCTGATGTTATTCGGATGCGTTTCGGCTTAGTTTTCGGTCTTTTCGGCTAAGTTTTTGGTAGTTTAATGGTGATCGGATATGGCTGTTGGTTTGAGCATGTTATGATGTGAGAATGCTCTGTTTTTAATGTTGTAGAAGAGCTACAAGGAGAAGCTTGATTGCTGGTGCGTTTGGTGTGATCATCGGAAAGCGACGAAAGCTCGTTTCGCTTGTTGGTGAGTGGTTTTCGGATTAAAAGCGCATTGCGTTTGGTACGTACTGTTTTTGGGGGCTATGGAAGAGTGTGAAAACCTTCCATAGTTCAATAGTAAGTAAAGTATTTGTTTTGTTAAACCGATGTGAATTTTGGCTACATTTTACAAAGGTATTATGTTGATAAAGCATGAGATTTATGGAAGTGCATGAGCATGTTTGAAATTGATGCATAGATGAGAGATACTTGCTAAAAATGCATGATTTATTTAGCATCCATGATTATAGAAAATTATGAGAAATGTTTTGGAATACAATATGGTTATTTGTCTTATACTTGATGGTGCCTTTGGGGCATGGCTTTTGGTTCATTTGTTGAACATTCTATGCATGCATTATGAGTAGCAAGTTAACATGCACATTTGATTATGATATTGGCTTAGTGACACTACTTTTGATTCGAATACGAATGACGTCATTAGGATTGTTTAAGTGCACTATAATCAAAACAGAGAATACAGAATATTGCTTACACGTAACAAGGGAGACTTTGTGTCCAACCGTGCGTGGTAGAGCCGCCTACACGTAACAAGGGTGACTATGTGTACGATCGTGTGTGGTAGTGCTAAAGTTGACTTAGTGTCATGTTAAAGTTGACTTAGTGTCATGTTAATGGGGACTTAGTGTCCTGACGGGACGAATGTCTCATAGATCCGTGTATTCGGTGAGCTCAAGGTTCACATTAAGTGTTCACTTCAAAGCCAATATACATACATGAAATCGAGGAGAGGTTTGAGCATCATTTATATATTGTTTTGATATAGTTATGAGAACTCAAGGATGCATATGTTTTAATGAAGTTGGACATGAAATTTTTGGCATGCATGATTTGACAAGTATTGTACATTATGTTTTCTTCATGGTTTTTTAAAATAGATGCATTGATGATTATTTGTGGAGCTACCTCACTAAGCAAGTTTGCTTAAGCTCTCTTTTCATCTTTGCAGAAAAATAAGGGCTTGGAGCTTCGTTCGGGGCAAGGAGACCAAGGGAAAGATCACTTGAATTTTGGTATGTCTTTGGCAAATAAATTGGGCAAGGCAATGTGTAACACAATCTATGAGAGAAGTGAGGATTTAGGCTTTGTTACATGTTGTACTAAGACCATCATTGCTGGTTATTAATTGTTGAACTTTGGTTTTTGTTTTAGTTGTTATGTTGCTATGTTGCTATTCAATCTTTAGGAAGCATGCCTATAGATCTCCATGTGAACTTTACTGAAGTTTGAGGTATGGTTATGTTGATGATGATTCCTAGGATTGTTGCATATAGTTTTGGTTTATAAAAGTGTATGCTTGGGTGGTTTAAATGAGCTTAACATGTCACACTCGAGCCAGGACACAGGGGGTATCGATACACCCTGAGGCTGTATCGATACCATTATGCCACTGGACGTGCATGTATCGAACCAGGGTTCGGTACCAATATGCTACTGGAGTTGCCTATTCCAATACACTTTTTGGCCAGTATCGAAACAGATGACGTGTTGCGAAACATCCAAAGGTCTGTTTAGAAACATGTGACTTAAAAAGGGCAATTTGAGTGTTCTAAATGCATGAAACATAGGATTCAACTTAGTAAATGTACATAGTGAACTTATGTGAAATTTTAGGAGATGTTGTGACACTTTGATTTATGCTTTAACCCGAACACATGTCGTATGATTTACAATGGATGAAATGCTTAATGTTCCATACTTTGCAACTAAGTTTACGTATGCATTCGTTTGACTTACTTACAATGAATGAAATGCGTTGTCTCTGTCTTACTTATGTTAATCATACATAGGGAATTAATTATGCATCTAGGTAAGATAAAAAAAGTTACGGTTTTAGGGTTGTTTATCGAATCGAACCTTCGCGGGTTTGGTTTGATATTCCCCGTATGACCCATTAGTGCCGGTTTCGTCCAGGCCGGGCTAAGGGGGTTACAGGATTAGTTGTTGATTATCTTTGATTCACGCCGAGAGGTATCATCAAGGATTGGTCATCAACAGTACTTCGACTTAGAGATAAGCGGAGGTATCTAAGGACACTTTGCCGAGCTTTGATTAAACTGCCCATGAGCAAGAGATTTCCTTGGCAGGAAACACTAACGTTGCCGGGGCAGTATCTGCAGTGCTGCCGAGACAGTGTTGTGCCATTGTATTGAACAAGAACAGATCAATCGAGTCCACTATATGACACAATTTGATCCTACCCATTCTCTCTATTCGTTCTCAACCTTTTATTTAAGCTTTTATTCTTTAGTTATTCAAACAAATCTTTTTACGTGTGTTCTTTATTTTTTATTAAACTTCAGGAGCAAGGAAACAGAATGAGGCATATTAAGTAAACCAGTCCCTGTGGAGACGATGCACGATAAATACTTATCATTTATTACTTGCGACGTGTAAACTGCGCAGATTGCGCTTTTATTACACACATCACCTTCTTTGAATTATCATGGATATTAGGTTTTAAATATACAGTTTAAAAATTAAAAATTAAATTAATTTGGATTTTATATTTTCTTAAATACTTATGATTCAAACCTTTAGGTTCTAATTTTTGTGCGTTGTGAGAGTGTTAATCCTTCCCCAAACATAACCAACTCCCGAACCCAAACATTTTGAATCTTTGGTTAATTTTTAATGTCGTCCGGTCTACCAAAGTGACTGGTGGCGACTCCAACCAACTAATTTTCAAATTTTAACGGTATTCCACTAGAAGTGACATCCTGTCCTTCAGGTTTTGTCTTCGTATACCAAATTCTCAAATCACCCACCAAACATTTTAAATTTTCAAAAAAAGATCGCTACAACTACCTGGGAAACCTGTAATGAGAAGGACACACAATCATCAATTCCAAATCCCAGAAAATCTGAGTATAAGAAGGATAGATTATTATATTGTAATACATATTATAGAGCAACCATAATATAAAAAACAATGTCAATTGTAAGAAAGGGGGGATTGTCATCATCGATTTTAATCCAAAAGAAAAAACAGAGAGCTATGTAACAATCCAGTATCAATCGAAAAATATAAGAAAGGGGTGATTGTTACACAAAGAGATGTGTAACAATTCCAAAAACTTTTTTGTAAAAAAATTTATTCTTCCATTTATTTTTTTCTCTCGCATGCATTCCAAACAAAAAAAATGCTTGAATAGAAAAGAGAATAGGATTTTCGATACTCCCTTGAAACCCTAGGCGCCAAGATCAATGAAGGTAGAAGAAGGTCTTCGGCATGAACTTCACCTAGATAGATATGTCTTCAATCAGTGGTATGATGTGAAAGGGATGGACATATTTATTGTTTTCTGGATTATATCTCTTCATTCTCTCTATATTAGAGAAACCAGCACAGGACAATGAGATTGGCCAACAACCATGGATCTGTTGACACCAAGATTACCTGGTCCAGAGTGAGAAGATCGATTTTAGGATTTAGGTTAAATTTCTAAGTATTGTTGGAGCTTTTTCTGGAAAAGGGGTGAAGTTTTTGGAAAATCTTTGAATATTTGAGAGATTCAAGAGCTTTTTATTAAAGCTTAAATTTTTAAAATGGGAAAGGGAGATTTTTGGGCCTATTATGTCCTTTTATAAAAGTCTCATGTATCAAAATATTTGCGGGTAGGAGTCAGTGCATATGGGAATTATTCGCCGAGTCCCTAGCTTACTTTCTCTCTATGTAATTTAATCCCTAATTTAGCTTTAATTTCTTTTTTAAATGGTAATTTTGTGATTTTAGCTCTTTTCTTCTTAATTTTCTTTTTAATTTCCTCCAAATTTGAACATGAACTAATTTTCTTTGTAGTAAAACAACCTTTTGGTCTTTCGAACCTCAACCATTATTTTTAAAATAAAATTATTTTGTTTTATCCTTTTTCACTACTTTCCTTTTAAGTTGTTAGTTTTTTTGTATCTTGTTTAATATGAAATTAGTACCATGGTTTAAATAACAGTAGTGTTTAATCTTGGGTTTATTACACTATTTGGTTTTAAAAAATGAAACGATAAAAACGTGAAGAGAAAGTAATGTTCTTTTTTCTTTTTTCTTTATTTATTTCTAGTCGGGAACATGTAATGTGTAGGATTTAATTTGTCTTAATCGTCTCATGTTAAGGGTGCATCAATATCTATTTTATGCTTTCATTGTTAATTTAGTAAGTGTATTTTTGGATTGCAAATTTAGGAATCCATAACGACACACTTTAATTTTTTTTCAATGAGGACCCCTAAATTCGGTCTTAAACGAGGTCAACTCCAATGTAGTGATGGTGGTTTAGACGCTTAGCTTTTGGTTTAGATGCTCTAAAATAAATTCACACAATCAATTAAAATTAGTTCGATCATCATTATATCCCAAAAATTTAATATTAACGAAGTTGTAATTAATAAATTTTCTATTTTGGTTGGTGTAGGTGTACTAATCCTTCCTCATTCGTAACAAACTCTCAAAACCCATTTTTGAAAAATCTCTGGTTTTATGATGTTCGTTCTTCCTAAACGACTGGTGGCGACTCCAATTTTCCAAAACCATTTTTTAAAACCGAAACCCTCTAATCGAAAAACATACTTTTCAAAATGACATTTTTTTCTAAAAACCCCAAAAAAATTATTTTATCGTTTTATAGATCTTTACAGATGACAACTCCGCTGAGGAGAATTTTTTTCAAAACAAAAAAGAGAGTCAAGCTTTTAAATGATTATCACTTTACTAATGTTTAGAAATTATGGGCTAAAGTGACGATCAAATTAATGTTCAATTAAACTTTCTCTTTTATTTTTTTGGATTTAAAATTGACATATATACCCATTCTTTTTAAGTGTGGGGGGAGGGAATAGGCTAAGGTTTTCATGGAGATATTATTCTCCCGAGTAGACCTTGTTCGAAGTACCTCCGGGGCTCCACTACTTTATGCTTTTGTAAGGATATCGTTCCTTCCTATAGGCATAAGCGAACGAGTCTTCCTGGAATGAACTCAGTTGAAATGAGCCTATAATGGGTGATTATTGAGGGCCTTGTTACTCTTAGTCGAGGATAATTTGGGTCCCCTTTTAGAACCAACAAAGCATTTAGAGAATAAGATTACCCATCCCATTACAGCCTTGCGGATACCCTAGGTGAACTAGACGGGATATCTAGGACTATCTTTCTCTGTTTATTTTACACAAATTTAACTTTTTGAATTTTTTGTGTTTATTATTTTACACGGTACTAACCTGCTTTCTGTTTATATTTTTGTTTCCTTTTTGTATGCATCCTCATATCTTGCATTTTGCATCAAGGGTATTGATTCGAGTGGCTAATCCTATAAATGAAACATTCACCATGGAAGAGAGGTATATAAAAACCTTAACCTCATTATTAGAAAATAATCAAAGACACTTAATAGAGACACCAATTAGAGGACAACCGAAGAGTATCAAATAGTAGTTCGCCGAGTGAGAAGGTAGTAACCATTCATTTTATCCAAGTCTACAGTATAATGACCATGGGGAATTCCAAACCGATGAAAAAGATGTAACAGAAAACCAGAAAAGGTCTAACAACATAAGGGTTTGTCAAAGATACATAACCGTTACCATTTTGTCATCAAGGTTTGAGTCAAAGTTAGATACAAAACGTCGATTTGAAAAAATAACTCACCGAATTTTCATGCTTGTCAACGAAGAACTGGGTTTCATCTGACTCCAAGAAGAATAACAAGAACATAGTACCTTATCGACCTATTTCACGAGTATCGAGGCCACTATTCAAGATTACTAGGAATAATTCAAAATTTGGAAGAAATATCGGTGGAAAGGAACCACTATTAGGAATACCAACACCGTAAGATTGCTCAGACAATCTGAGACACAGATTAATGCCACACAAATCTCATGGATCAAGATTCAAAGAATAGGTAGAAATATAACCGGATCAACCAAGGAGACTGAAGCCCATAATGGAACAAAGATTACCATGTCACTCATGATGTTTAGGGCCATAAACAATAAGAATTAGGACTAGTACTCATGTATAGGACTAGTTCCCTTAATACGGTATTAGACCCTCTATTTCCTGTGAAAGTAATATAGTAGGGTGATTACCAATAGGGATCAATACCTTCATCTATATGTATTTTTAATCATTTGCATCCGCATTTGCATTATATATGCTTTTGATTATTTTTAACATCATTTTAATTATGTGCATATTATGGAAGTGAATTTAGAACACCACATCTACATTTTACACATCGCCAAAAGTATCAAATGGAAGAGCGAGTGACTAGTCTGGAAAGAGGTCAAAATTTTTTAGAAGATCGCCTCAGGGATATTGAATAGAACATCAGTGCACAGAATACCTAGTCTCAAGCTTCTATTCCATCCGAGCTAGTTACACTGCTTAGCAAAATCTACGAAAAGAAAAAGGTGGTAAGCGAAGGGATGCATGAGATGGATGGTACTACTTCTCACCATAGGGTTTAGTCTAGTAAAACGAATAACGTAAGAAAGATGTACATTAACTATGAGGGAGCCTTCATTTTCAGCAATCCTAATCTTAGAGAATCATCTTATTGATGTTGAACGACTTTTCGACGAGGAATTCCCTAATGTAGACTTAATTGAAAAGGTCAGAAGCGAAGTATAAAAGAAATGGGAAGACAAATTCTGACTGATAGAGGAAAAATACAAGGCTCTGAATTTTGGCATCTGACATTATCATGTCCCCAAAATACAAGGCTCTAATTTGACAAGTACGATGAAACATCATATCCTTCAGAACACATCACCATGTATTGTCAAACGATGGTCACTTTCATCAAGAATGAAGAGATTTTGAGACATTACTTCAAGACAGTTTGATTGGGTTTACAATTTGATGGTATAATCGGCTTAACCACATGAATATTAGGTCTTAGAAGGACCTCTCCAAAGAATTTTTAGGACAGTACAAATATGTAACAAATATGGTCCCTAGTCGTATAATGCTAATAGGAATGGGAAAAACTCCAATAAGAATCTGTGAAAATATGCCCAGAGGTGGAGGGAATTTGTTTCTCAGATCCAATCTCTTATTATCGAATGTAAGATCACGTCAATGTTCATCAATACATTGAAGGGAGCATTGTATGAATGCCTCATCAATCACAATACTCATAAATTTTCCAGCCTCATTATGATAGGAAAATCCTTAGAAATGCCCATCGTGAGAGAGAGGATCAACAATTTTAACAAACCCTAGAGGTATGAAAAAAAGAGGGACGAAGTTAATGCCACCGGTACCTTCAACTACATTGTTTCCTAATCACAGACGATCGGAAAAATCCAAAATAATTATCAAAAAGAAGAGGGAACCTCTAGAAGGAGTCAATATAGACCGACATTCACTCTCCTCTCGGTTTTATACAGCGAGCTTTATTCTCAACTATACGAGGCAGGTTTGATACGACCTTACATCCTCATTCCCCTCGAGCCTCTTTTTCCCACATGGTAAAATGTCTTTGTAAATTATGAGTACCATGGCGTATTCCAAGCCTTTCTATTGAAAACCGCCACTACTTCAAGAAACTGGTACAAAATCTGATCAACATAGGTGTGTTGAAATTCGAAGAACCAAATGTCTGAGAACTGAAGTTCGCCCGAAATGGATTTTGGTGGGGGGTTCAACTTTCCAATTAAATGTTCAACTGGTTTACAAAAAGAATTTGGATTTACTATTTTTAGCCCAAAAAGTGATAAAGATGTTCTATAAAGGGAAATAGTTTCAAAATGATGTTTCTTGCACCCAACAAACTATTTCATGTTTGTTAAATTATTTGAATATTTCATTCATTTTAAGGAATCGTCTTTTGTCTCCCATGTGAATAAAATAAATATTTTCTTAACATACACATGTACATGTCATTTATACACCAGGTCCTAAAGTTTTAAATGCGATAGCATCTTTGCCTCAAACTCAAAAATTGAATCTAAAGTTTTTTATATTTAGAGGAGACAAAATATTATGGGTATATTGCAAATGAGAGTCTTTTCTAATCTGCATTTCAGGAAAAGTTTTTAGCATACACAATGGGCAACTCCCATTTCAGGAAAAGTATTTCTCAGGCACTTATTGTTCAAAATCCTTTAATTGAGAGTTGGCCTTGAATTTTCTACCACTTGAAGACATTCTCAAGACCTCCCTAAATGAGATGATGAATGACATTCCCTTCCTTCACTAAAGAAAGAGGATAAGACCAAGTAGATTTGAAATAAAATTGAAAACCTTTAGAAGGTTGTTAGAAACGTAATCAGAAAATAGAACATTAAAAAGAGAGAGAGATGGAGTGAAATGAAATTAAATGAAAAAAATAAGGAATTTCTTATTAAAAAATTGTTCTAACTTTTGGGTCCTGATAATAGGCATAACCAGATAAGAGTATGGTAGTCTTAGGACACTCCGCTGAATCCTTTGCTTTTGAGTGATCGTAATATTTTCGAATCATGACCATGTTAAGTAATTTGGGGTATTATTGTTTGATCCATCAGTATCCTCGAGACAAAGGACTGTGATGAGTTGATTTACTAGAGAAGGGAAATAATAATAATAATAATAATAGAAACACCTTTACATCGATCGCAAATCTATAATGAATAAGACCATTTTGATCATTCAAGGATGTAAATGTTAAATGAGATAGTCTTCATACCATACTCTGCCCAAAGGTTAACATTGCTTCAAGGAACGTCAAACTTCAAAGTGTTTGATCGACACCCAAATGAGGGAAGGATGCAACAACGAGATAATGAGAGAGCCATATGAAAAAAATGAGTAGCATTTAGGAAAGGGATTGTTCATTTTGAAAGCTCAATGGCCATAAGAGACTATACATTTGTGTATATCCCTTCTATAACCAAAGATCCTCTAAATATACTCTGCATTAGATTTGAGTTTTACCAGATTGAGGTAAATATACCATTGCATTTGAATTTAAGAGAGTAAAATCTTTTTTAAAATGTTTTGCAACACACTCTAAATCACATACATTTAAAAAAATCTTTCTTGCATTTTAAATATATGTAAATAAAATCTTTTTAAAAAATTAAAGAATACTAAGAGTCAGCCTCCATTGAGGTTCTTTCAAAAGTATAAAAATAAAGTCAATACACAAAGATGTATGACCAACCGTCATACCAATTTAGATGATATTTTGGTACAAGAAAAGAAAAATAAGTCGGGGCATCATCACCCAAGAGACAACAATGTTCAAATCAAAATTGACCAAAGATTCCAACAAGACCTAGGGATTACGACTATCTTGAATAAGAGATGATATAAGATCATGGTCACTTAACTTGAGATGTCAAATAAAAAACTGATGAAGAAAAGCTAGTTGATCTCGAGTTGAGATCACAGCCACCTAACTGACTTACCTTGTAAACAAGAGAATGGTCGAAGAATCAAATTTTTGAAACAGAGTTAATGGAGTTTCATGCATCAAGATGAAGGTTCCATACATAAGGTAACAACATTATTAAAAAAATCACATTAAGAGAGTTTGAAAAATTCAATATAGAAAGAACTCACACACACCGAACATAGAAACTCATAGTTTTATACAATAGATCTATCAGTTGGAAGGTTCACCTATGTCGCAACAGTTTTATACAGGCAAAACTGATAACACCGAAAGTGAGGAGTTCTATATGGAAGGAATCCTCCATTTTCATTTTGTTTCACAGTTAAAGGTACTATATAGAAGGAGCATGTAACTCGAGATTATAGAGTGAAGGTTTCATATACGAGAGACCCTAACTCCGGATCTAGGAGTAAGAGTTTCATAGAGGAAAGTTTTGCAAGATTCATCACAATGCAAAAGGTTTTATATAAGAAAAACTCCTATCTTCATTATTGACTCCGATTGAAATATCCCATAACGGAGGGGTACGTAAGGTGTAGTATGTAAGGTGTAGTATGTGAATGTTCATTAGGAAGGTTGTATTATATTATCTACATAATTTTTATAATAATCCACATGTAATTTTTTGTCGTTTGGTATATTGTTATACCAAGAATCAGAGTATTATTGTGTTGTTATGTTATGCTAGCATAATATTTATTTACATATATGTATGTAATTTATTAAATATGTATTATGTGTCACTAACATTGTCTTTTAAATATGGTCCAATAAAATTTAAAAAATAAATCTATAAATAATACAGTCCATTATCCTTTACAGACCCAAAAACTTTTAAATTATCATTGGGCCCATTTCGGCTAAACTATTGGAGCCCAAACTTAAAGTCTAATTCTAACATAATATCCATCTCTTTGCTAATAAAATCTCCCAAGGTTAACCGTCGAATCGAAGGAGAGATGAACGATCGAAGATTGAATCTTCTAGAAATAACATGCACTCCACGCGCCAACCCTTCAATCTTTTACGCGTGTGTCTATCTGACTTCCGAAATGATCACTCTACTCCTCGAAGAATTTTCCCTCCACCGTACGTGATGCATGCTATATATGTGTAATTGTAGTGCAAGTGTACACGTCAAGTAATAAAGTGATAAGTATTATCGTGTATCATCTCCATAGGGATTGGTGTACTTAATATGTCTTCTTTGATCTTCTTGCTCTATAAAATAAAAGTAAAGACACAAGTAAATTGGATGTTGATTAAACTAAATAAAGCAATTAAAAAAACTAAATAAATATGAGAATAATTTGAGAAAGAGGGCAGGATCTAGTTGTGTTTGTATAGTGGATTTGAGTGACCTGTCTCTGTCCAACGCAATTATACTACGCTGTCTCGACAGTACTACAGATTACTGCCTCGACAACGGTAGTGTTCTCTGCCGCGGCAATCCCTTGCTCTTGGGAAGATTTACCAAAGTTCGGCAAAGTGTCCTTTGATGCTTCAATTATCCCTAAGTCGAAACACTATTGATAATCAGTCCTTGATGATACCTCTCGGCGTTAATCAATTATAACTAACAACCAATCCCACACTTCTTTTAGCTATTGAAACTCCAACCTATCCCCAGGCCGAGTTAGTATTCTCCAATCAAATTGAATACTGCACTTACTCCTTTCGTGAGTCTAACTCTCCTGAGTCTAGACAAATAAATTACTTATAAACTTCTCTCCCAAGCTTGGATGCAAGAACAAGGAATGACAAAGAGTAAGCAAACTTTGATATTTTATTGCATTGAAACAAGAAACAAGATACAATCTCCTCTCACTAATACTTGACAATTTTCACCTAAACCCTAAGAAAGCTTAGAACATGATGGAAAGAATAGTTCCTAGGGTAAACTCTCTCAAATTCGTCTCTCCTAATCCCTTGGACGGCTATGCCTTATATAGGCTTTGCCTAGGGCAAACCTTTCCTAAATAGAGTACAACTTGGAGTAGGGAACAAGTTATGTACATAGGTTAAATATTTCCAAGTTTAATTCTCCGAGAAGACTTTTTCCTGTGTGGCCTTGTCCTTGGGCTTTTCTCGTGTTGTCTAGCTCCGATCCTTGGGCTTCTTGTCCAACAATGTTTTCCTCATTTTTCTCCTCATTTTGCTTGTGATATTGCCATTTATTCTCTGCTTCCTCAACATCAGGTCCTGCTTCGGCCTCAGTTTGTTGTCGCGGCTGCACATACATTGGTACAAGTAGGTATAGAATTGATGATAAGTGCCCATGAAAAGTATAAAAAGTTATAGAGAGTTGAGCACTTATTATACCCACCATAACTATGTCTTTTCTTTAGATTTAACCTTTCGGTTACCTAAGGGTGTACCTAGAAGACAAACTATAAGGTTAGTGTGTGTGTGTGTGTTTGGTGGACAAGTTTGATTAAAGGCCTTCTTAGATAAACTTTAAGTTCAAGACAAATAGACTAGGATTTAGTGTACTCTTCTTAAAACAATAATTTCTTGAGCCAATTTCGGGCACCTCAAGTATTGTGTTTTCTCCTTCTTATCTCCATATTTCTTTTGCTATTTTTTAAGCATACTAGAGCCAATTTCGGGTACCTCTAGCATGAAAAAGTGTATTTCCTAGAGCCGGTTATAGGCACCTCTAGTCACCTTTCCAAAAATCTAAGTCTTTATCACCTAAGTTTATTAAAAGAATTCCTATAGCCAAACAAGTCCCAAAAGTGTTTTGAAGGTCAACCTTATAGTAAGCTTCTAAATTTTTCTCCTTAAGTATCCTAGAATTAAGTCCTCAAAACAGAACCTAACTATGGTAAGGAGAAAGATTTCTATTGTCTTGAAGAATAAATTAAGACAATACTGATGATGGGCAGTGCAAGAGTACGGACAACAATTTCAAGTGAAGTGGTGGATATAAAACAAAAACTTTTATCACTAAAAACTTCCTTTTTATGGTAGGGCCGCGACAGTGGGTTGCTTCGGCATTGGCTCTACACCCCCAAACTCAAACCAAGCATTGTCCTCAATGCTTAATTTAGTGCAGACAGTAGGTAACAAAATATAACAAGTAAAAAAGCTAATTGTATGAGCAGCAAATAAAAGAAAGGAGATAAATTATAATGATTTGGAAGAGCTTTCTTTCACAATTTGTTTTCTCGATCTTGTTGTTGATTGGTGTGCCCTTGGTGATGGCGATGGCTTTGCTCGTCTTGGTGGCTGAACTCTCGTTGGTGTTGCTCGTTGCATGGGAGCATTAACCTCTTCTCCTCCTTCATCTTTAATGTTTATTATCTTCGTTCCTCCTTCATTCCCTAGATCTTCCCCGACATTCTAAATTCTTGGCTCGATAGTGTCTGAGCTCTAATTGACATAGGTATCTATCTCAGCTGATAGACTATCCATTGGGAATGGGGATCTTGGGGGAGTGTTGAAGACTGCCCTTCGCTTGGAAGGTGTTCTGCTGGCAGATGCTGCTGCGGCAAGATCTGCCGCCCTAGATGGGCCAGCTACATCGCATTGTTGTTGCGGTCTGGAGGAGAAGAATGGCCTCAACCCTGGGGCTGAAGTAGTTTCTGTGTAGGGCGTTGCTGTGACGAATATGTTTGCAGGGAATTGTGGAAATTGAACCCCTTGACTGGGAAAGTTCTGAATCATCATTTGGGTAAGAGTGTTGTTGAAGTCTCTCTGATATTCCATGTATCTCTGCTAGCGAAGGTCCATAGCTGTCATCTTCTAAAGAATCTCTCGGTAGGGGTCTACTGCGACAGTTGTTTGGGCGGTGCCAGGCATCTCTGCCATGTACTGGGCTCCGGCAGTAGTGTCAGCAGTGAACTGATGCGGCATTACTTGGACTGGTTCGGCCTGAGTGATCTGCATAACTCTATGGAAGAATTCTCTAGTCTATCCTTGCCTGTTTGGTGTGTATTCATTCGTATCTTCTACTTGTACTCCTGCAGCAATGCACAAACCAGAGATTAAACAAGGGAAATATAAAAGTATTTCTCGTAAGATAATCTCTCCAACATTGATGCTCCTTTTGTTGATGATGGATTGGATGAGCACCAATCTCTTACGGTCCACCGTGCTATTGTGGGAGGTGGGGATGAGGCATCTTTTGACAAAGGTACACCACAGCTTAACCTCGGGATTGAGGCTTTGCCTTGTTACAAAACCTTTATGGGCGTCGGTTTCCCAAGGAGTGTTGTTGTAACAAAGGTCATCTTTGATTAGCTCGTAGTCTTGAGTGGTGACATCTTCCATGAATTCGGAGTGAATATCATGTTCTAGTGCTAGGCCGTAGAACTCGTTGATTGCTTCAGCATCAAGGCAGACAGGCTTGCCTCGGTAGTGGACGTATAGATTGTCCTTGCTCGGCCTATGTGCATAAAATTCCCGCACTATGAAGGCATTTGCATGGTCAGGTTGTAGGCAGAAGTGTTTTCGTTTTTGATATCGAATCTTTTCGAACAAGTAATGTTCGGTGTTGAAGTTTTCCTCATAAGATTGTTGGAACCCTTGTTCCTCCCACAACTACCGAGCAACGAAAGTCCTATTGAATCTTTCTACAACAACAGCGGGGAAAATCGATTATATGCTACCATGGATGAGTTATAAAGACTTGAAGTGTTGAATATTTTCTTGAAAAGATTTTGAAAATTTCAAGAAGGCTTGTGAGTAGGCAGAGAGTATTGTGAGAGCAAGATTTAGTAGAGATAACAAGATTGTAAGAGTGAATAGTTCAAGAGGGAGAGATTGCTTATATAGGCTTCGGCCTTATAGCTGTTTACTACTAGCCATTTTGTAGTCGTTTTGACTTCACTACCCGTTAGCATTTACTATCGTGGCGGTAAATTCGGCAGATAGCCGTTACATTGTTTTTGCCTCTTGGGACTACTATGGCTTCTAACATCGTTTATTGCCTCAGCAGAATTCCTGTTATGAACTATTTCTTCTTTAACCTTACTTTTATTATCCTAAAAAAAAAACTTAAATAAAAACATCAATGGGAAAAATTAGAAAGATAAAAACATAAATCCTTAAACTAAAACTAATCCTAATATAATAAATCGAGTAGAAGGGAAAAGATTATGTTACTGGTGAAGTGCATGTAAATACATCTCCCAATTTGCTTATCTTTTGTTGGCCTGGATGTTTCTTCAAGTGTTGGCCATTCCCTTCTGTTTTGTGCCCATCCTTATTTTCTGCCTCAATTATGGGCTTAATTTTCTTGCCAAATAATCTGTCGAGCATGCTTCCAAGGCAGGATATCTTGGTGTCTGCGTCTGTTATGCGGAGGAATTTGCACTCTTCTGGATCATCAATTTTTTTCAATTTGTGGAATACATTGAGTTTGACTTGTTGTTCATTGACTCTCATTATCAACTCTCCAATTTCCACATCAATTAAGGTTCGTCCAGTAGCAAGGAAAGGTCTTCCCAAGATGATCGGTGCATTCCCATCTGCTTCACAATTAAGGACAAGAAAATCAGCAGGAAAAATAAATTTATCAACTCTTACCAATATGTCCTCGATTTTTCCTTCAGGTTGCACATATGATCGATCCGTAAGTTGGAGCATCACAGTTATGGGCTTTGCCCTTCCAATTCCAAGCTTTTGAAAAACTGATTTGGGCATGAGATTGATGCTTGCTCCTAGGTCACATATTGTCGTTCCTTCATAATTATTACCAATCGCACAAGGTATGGTAAAGCATCCAGGATCCTTCAATTTGAGTGGCATGCGATTGTGCAGCATTGCCATACATCCTTCGGTTTCTGCCAATGTCTCAAACTCACCTAGACTCTTTCTTTTAGACACAATGTCTTTCAAGAATTTAGCATAGTTGGGCATCTGCTCAATTGACTCAACTAAAGGTAAGTTGATATGAAATTGCTTTAGGATGTCTAGAAATTTCTTGAATTGATGGTCCTGTCTTTGTTTTTTCAACCTTTGTGGGAAAGGTGGTAGTCTCATCTCTTCCAGGGTCTTATTGGTTTGGAATTTAATACCTAAAAATACTGTGTTTCTCACTGTCTCAGCAGGTAGTTCAGGTGCTGCCAAGCTCTCTGCTGGGGCAGTATTCTCATGATCAGTTTGTTCAGCATCCAATTCCTCCTTGTCTGATTCCTTATGTGTTGCTGGTGGAACTTTGGTTGCTGGCTTGCCCATTGTCTATTTAAGTTGTAGGCCACTTCTTGTGGTGATTGCTTTGCATTTTTCATGGCTCATTCCCTTAGCAACTTCAGTATTGTTAGGTAGTTCACCTTGTGGTCTAGTATTTTGTCTTTGAGCAAATTGACCAACTTGGGTTTCTAGTGATTTAATTGCAGCTTTCTGGTTTTGCAACCTCATCTCAGTTCTATTCATGAAGTCATCAGTTCTCTTTATGAAACTATTGTTCTCAGCCATATATGATTCTTTTTTTATTATGAAGGTCTTGAGATTATTTTCTAATGAATTCATATGTTGTTGCTGATGCATTTGCTACTGCGGCAGTATATGCTGATAACTTGAGGCTTGGTTACTAGGGTTCAAGGTATTATTAGGATTACTACATGAAAATTTTGGGTGCCTTTTTCATGCCAGATTGTATGTGTTTGACATCATATTGTTGTTCTGGTTGTAGTTTCACATATAGAAACCAGATTCCTCATCTTGCATATACTCCGAAGAATTGATCGTTTTTACCTCATGAGTATTTTGTTGTACTTGTATGTTCTGAACCATCTTGGTTAAAGATGCCAATTGTACTGCCACTGAATTGGTAGTTTCTAGTTCATTCACTGTGGCTTGGCGTCTTAATCCTCCTCGCCTAGAATTAGGGAATTGAAAATCGTTCCTTGCGAGTTTGTTTAGAATCTCAATAGCTTCTTCTGGAGCCTTGTCAAGGAGTGTTCCATTTGCTGAGGCATCTAACATCATCCTTGTCGGGGCATTGGTAACATTGTAGAACATGGTTAGTTGTGTCCATAGTGGAAATCCATGCAGTGGAAATTTGTTTAGTAACTCTCTATAGCGTTCCTAAGCCTCGTACATAGGTTCGTCATCAACCTGTCAAAAAAAAGTAATTTCATTACGGATTCGATCATATAAGTTGGTAGGGTTAAATCACGTAATGAATTCACGGTAGAGTTTACACCAAGATCCTATAGATCCTGCCGGAATGCTATTTAACCAGGTTTTGGCCCTATCACTCAGTGAATAGGGGAAAAGTTTTAATCTCAAGATATCTTCATGGACTCCTTGAATTTTGAATGAGTTGTAGACTTCCATGAAGGACTTTAGATTTTGCCTAACATCTTCAGTTGTAGACCCACTAAATTATCCAATAGTATTAAGCATATTGAACATCACTGGTTTGAGTTCAAAGTGGGTTGCTTCTATCTCTGATGTAACAACTCCAGGGTTCAATCCACTCAGATCTTCCACGAGAAAATCTCTAACAGTTAGCTGTCGCGGTAGTGGTTGCGGCAGTGGTTGCTGTGGAAGCCCTCCATTGCCAGCAGGTAGGTTCTGGTTTCCTTGATTTACTACCATGGCTTCTTGGATCTGTTTTCTCAACCCTTGGTAGGTTCGTTTGATTTCTGGATCGATCTCGTTCAGTGGATTGCTTAGGTTGGCTCTGGTCATACACCAAAAATAAATCAAATAAAAAAAAGAAAATAACTAAAATAAAAGCAAGAAAATAAAGAAAACAAAATTTAGTTGCCAACCCCAGCAACGGCGCCAAAAACTTAATGCATGCTATATATGTGCAATTGTAGTGCAAGTGTACACGTCAAGTAATAAAGTGATAAGTATTATCGTGTATCGTCTCCGCAGGGATTGGTTTACTTAATATGTCTTTTTTAATCTTCTTGCTCTGTAAAATAAAAGTAAAGACACAAGTAAATTGGATGTTGATTAAACTAAATAAAGCAATTAAAGAAAGCTAAATAATATGAGAATAATTTGAGAAAGTGGACAGGATCCAGTTGTGTTTGTATAGTGGATTTGATTGATCTGTCTCTGTCCAATGCAATTGCACTACACTATCTCGGCAATACTACAGTTTACTACCTCGATAGCGGCAGTGTTCTCTGTCGCGGTAATCCCTTGCTCTTGGGTAGATTTACCAAAGTTTGGCAATGTATCCTTTGATGACTTCAATTATCCCTAAGTTGAAACACTGTTGATGATCAGTCCTTGATGATACCTCCTGGCGTTAATCAATTATAACCAACAACCAATCTCACACTTCTTTTAGCCGCTGAAACTCTAACCTATCCCTAGGTCGAGTTAGTATTCTCCAATCAAGTTGAATACTGCACTTACTCCTTTCGTGAGTCTAACTCTCCCGAGTCTAAATAAATAGATTACTTACAAACTTCTCTCTCAAGCATGGATGCAAGAACAAGGAATGGAAAAGAGTAAGCAAACTTTGATATTTTATTGCATTGAAACAAGAAACAAGATACAATTTCCTCTCACTAATACTTGAAAACTTTCACCTAAACCTAAGAAAGCTTAGAACATGATGGGAAGAATAGTTCCTAGGGTAAACACTCTCAAATTCAGCTTTCCTAATCCCTTGGACAGCTATACCTTATATAGGCTTGGCCTAGGGCAAACCTTTCCTAAATAGAGTACAACTTGGAGTAAGGAACAAGTTATGTACATAGGTTAAATATTTTCAAGTTTAATTCTTCTAGAAGGCTTTTTCCCGCGTGGCCTTATCCTTGGGCGTTCCTCGTGTAGTCCAGCTCCGATCCTTGGGCTTCTTGTCCAGCAACGTTCTCCTCATTTTTCTCCTCAGTTTGCCTGTCATATTGTTATTTATCCTCTGCTGCCCCTGCCTTAGTTTGCTGTCGCGACAATACTTGTTCCTGCACAAATATGAAAATACAGTAAAGTATGCCTTTTCTACAAATATTATCTTTAATAGCATCATCCCTAAATATACTACAATAAGCACATGCATTGGTTCAAGTAGGTGTAGAATTGATGATAAGTGCCCATGAAAAGTATAAAAAGTGATAGTTAGTTGAGCACTTATCAGTACGTTGTCACCACCGCCTGCTACCTTGGAAACCTGCGATGAGAAGAAAACGAAAATGTTAAAGTCAAATCCCAGAAAATCTAGGTGTAAGAAGGATAGATTATCAAATTATAATACAAATAAGAGAAAACACATAGTATAAAAAAACCAACACCAATTGTAAGAAAGGGGGATTGTCATCACCGATTTTAAACCAAAAGAAAAAACAGAGTGTTGTGTAACTATCCAATATCAATCGAAAAATCAATCAAAAAATTCTAAAAAGATTTTTTTGGTAAAAAAAGTTAGTTCATTCATTTCTTTTTTCTTGCGCATGTATTCCAAAGCTAGAATATCAAAGAGAATAGGGTTTTAAAAACTCCCTTGAACCCCTAGGCGTCGATACCAATAGTGGTAGAAGATGGCCTTCGGCCAGAACTTCATCCAGGTCGATATGTCTTCCGGCAGTGGTAGGATGTGAAGGGGATGAACATGTTTAATGTTTTCTGTATTCTAGCTTTTCATTCTCTCTGTATCAGAGAAACCGAGCCTGGACAACAAGAGTGGCCAACAACCGTGGCTTCTTTGAGGCTAAGATTCTCTGGTCCCGAGTGAGAAGATCGGTTTGTATTAAGTTTCGAGGCATTTTAGGAATGTTTTCTAAAAAGGGATGAAGTTTCTGGAAAATCTTTGAATATTTGAGAGGTTTCCAAAGCTTTTCGTTAAAGCTTAAATTTTCAAAATAGGAAACAATAATTTTTGGGTCAGTTATGCCCCTTTATAGAACAACATCATTTTATTTTTTGGGTTATTTATATATTAGATTATCTGTATCAAAATAATTGCGACATGATTCGAAGTCCACAATCAGTTGGTGATAGTTTTCTATATTTATTCACACAAAATCATAAATTTAATTTTTAATTTTATTAAAATATTAATTAAATTATTTTATATATAAAAAATTAAAATATTTAAATTATAATAAAAATTTATTTAACAAACCCTAAACCCTAAAGTTATTTAAAATTTTAGATTATATTTAAAAATTTATTTAAAGTTTATTTAACTGCGTTATCAGGCCTTTATTTTTTAACGCTTGGTAACTATTTTGATACCATTTTAATAGTTGACCGTTGTATTTGAATCTTTTTAAAGTATTATGGCCATTTCGATACCAACCTCATATTATAGTGACTCTCGATGTAATTTACCCTAAAAATAACAATTAAGTGCTTGTATGCTGAAATATAGAAAATAAGCAGAATTATCCAGTATTTCTAGTAAATATGTTCATTACTAGCAATAATTGAGTGGAGCAATAATGTAATAGTAAATATGATTTTTATGCACTTATCAAATACCCCAAAACTCAAATTGTTGTTTGTCCTCAACCAATGCAATTATATCTTTAAGTAGGAAATTTTATAGTAATATGTCTTCCCGCCTGTTGATGAGTGCCCAAAAGGCAGTTATTTACTACCCTTCTCATGGCACTTTATGCATCTACTATACTCCAACTTGAGCTGAAATATGGACTCTTTGCACAATATTGGATATTCCGTTATCACTACTTACAAAATCGAAATTTATAGAGAATGCGGATATTATTACATATTTTGTACATGCAGGAATATCCAAGGCCTAAGCAGCGGTGAAGCAGTATTGAGGCCAAGGCAGGGACAAGGCCGCGACATAATCCAGAGTGGAAACATCAACATTGTAAGCAAATGAAAGACAAAAATATAGAGAACATTCTAGAAGATGCATTGTACTAATTGGACCAGGCTAGCACACTGAAAGTCCAAGTCAAAGACCAAACGGGAAAATCTTTCTAGAAGGTTGCAAACTTGGAAACATCAGATCTCATGTAGAAGACTTGCTCCCTACTCCAAGTTAGAGTCTAGTTAGGAAAGGTTTGCTCTAGGTTAAGACTATATATAGCCTAGCCGGCCATATTGTTACGAGAGCCGATTTTAGAGAAACCCTTCTCCTAAGATTTGTACTTATCGACATTATGTTCTAAATCTCTTAGGGATAGGTGAATGTTGTAGATATTAGTGAGAGGAGATTGTTTCTTGTTTCTTTGTTCTAATGCAATAATAATATCGAAGTTTGTTTATCCTATTGCCATTCCTTGTTCTTGCATTCAAGCTCGGGAGAGAAGTTTATAAGTAATCTATTTATCTAGCATCGAGAGAGTTAGATTCACGAATGAGATAAGTACGATGTTGATGACACTAACTCGGCCTAGAGATAGGTTAAGAGTTTCAGAAGCTAAGAGAAGTGTTGGATTGGTTGGTGATTATCATTGATTCACGCCGAGAGGTATCGTCAAAGATCAGTCATCAACAGCGCTCTGACTTAGAGATAAGCGGAGTCAACTACGGACACTTTGCTGAAATTTGATGCATCTGCCGAAGAGCAAGACATTGTCGCGGTAGAGAACACTAACGCTGTCGAGGTTGTATCTACAATACTACCGAAGCAGTATTGTGTAATTGCATTGGACAAGAAGAAGATCAATCGAATTCACTAATTGACGCAGTTGGATCCTACCCACTTTCTCTATATCGTTCTCCATCCTTTATTTTATGTTTTGTTATTTAGTTAATTAGTTAGACAATTCCACTTATCTGTGTTTTTACTTTATTTTTCAGGAGCAAGGGAACAAGGGGAGACATATTAAGTATACCAATCCCTGTGGAGACGATATACGATATACTTATCACTTTATTACTTGCGACGTGTACACTACACAGTTGTGCTATTATTACACGCATCACCTGTCGTAACATAGTTCCTTTATTGGCTTGGTCTCTTCTAGGTTTTAGGATTTCCTCGGAAATGGACTATGAGTCTTTGTGAGTGTGTGCGTATCTATCCTTTTTCTAGCTCAAGACCCTCGACTTAGATTTTAGTTCATTTTCCCTTTTCCCATATTCTATATATAAATATATATATATATATGTAAATATATTTTTATTTTGCTTGAACCGGTTTTGGGACCCTCAAGTTTTAAGCTACACTTACTAGAGCAAATTTCGGGCATCTCTAGTAATTGGAAAAAATTCAAGTCCTAGAGCCAATGATGGATGCATTTATAGACTGCACTAGAGTCGGTGATAGGCACGCACATCTAGCTAAAATCTAAAATCTAAGTCTCTATTGTTTTAAAAATAAAAGAACTTCTAAAATCAATTAAGTTCAGCAGTGTTCATAATTTCAGGCTCTTAGTCTAATCCTAAGTACTATTCCTGCGATACCTTTCTGAATTCAAGTCTAGTGAATGATACACTCAGCTGCGGTGGCTGGGTGGCATATTGTTGCCGAGGCAGACTCTATAAAATTTAACAGACTTAAAATAAATTGCTTAAAGGATGTAAAGTGCAGAAATTAAGGCGATAATTTATAATTACGTAAATATTTATGTACATTATAGTTTAATTACAAAGACAAAAAAGAATAATTCTCCTAAAACTCGAGGAATCTATTATCCTCAATGCAAGAAGATAAATAGATAAGAGAAAAAAATTAGAATGAAATTAAAATGAAGAAAATTAAAAAAAGAAAAATAAGAAAATTTCTATTGGCCTAGATCTAGGGGATTCAAAGGAATCCTCAGAGTCTTGGTCGATTACCAGTTTTCGACGGCTCCTTGGTGGCGGTTGTGCTGCTCTTAGCAGGATTGCAATAGTCTTCTTTACAGATCTGGGGGGTTGGAGTCTGATGGGTGTAGGTTAGTGCCAATCTGGGCTTGTCGACCGTGTAGTTGTTAGAGGTTGAAAGGAAATTTCTTTTGATGAATGCCATGCTTCCCAAAATCAGAAATGAAAATAGAGATGAAGGAAATGAAAATGTTCATCGGTTGGCCTTAGTATTTAAAGGAGTAGGCGGGCGCGACGTTTGATGGAGCGTGATGTTTGAACTTGGGTGACAAAATTCTCCCCCAGATTTTTGTTATCGCCCAGTTGGGGAGGATAATGGCTCTCTCTATTGGACCGGTTAATAAATCATAATTCTTCTTTATTGGACCTAAAAATAAATAAAATAATTTATTAAAAAGAATTTAAATTGTTGAAAAATAAATGCAAAAATTTAATCAGATTCCTAGAACATAAAATTAAAATATGAAATATGAAAGAGATTAGGTTATTGGAGGAGTGCAATTAATTGCATCTCTTGAAATAACCATCGTTCCTTTTTTTGGTGGAGGAGGTATAGATGATCCAGTTGATATGTCCTCATCTGGTGGTTTCTTTCTTGTTTGCTTCCGGAAAGCATTATGTAATGAGACTGATTCATTGAACACATGGATTATGCCGTAGTGGTAGTGGTTATCGAGGCGGGTGTTGTTCAGGCATTTTGTTTTAGCATAGAAGTTAAATTCAGATTTAACCTCAATCTATTGGCATTCATCTGGTTCCTCTGGGTGCCTTAATGCTCTGAACACATTGATCTTTACTTGTTGGTCATTAACTCGAATAACAAATTCACCTTTTTCGCAATCGATCAACGTTTTGTTTGTTTCTAAGAATGACCTTCCTAATATGATCGGAGCATTTTCATATGCTTAACAAATTAAAATAAGGAAGTCAACAGGAAATCTAAATTTATCAACTCTTACTAGAATATCTTCAATTTTTTCTTCGCGTCGTAGGTAAGATCGATCTGTCAATTGCAATATTACCGTAGTTGGCTTTGCCTACCAGTGCCTAAATTTTGAAACACTGACTTAGGTATCAAATTTTTAACACGCCAAAAATGGTCTTAGAAGTTAGTGGGTCGGTTTAGTCGATTTAGCCTAGTTCGGGATTAAATACTTAAAAATTAATTTTAAATAAAAATTAATTATAAAAAATATCTAAATATTATTTTTTAAAATATATTTGATTTTGGTCAAATAAATTTCAAAAATTGACCCTTGAATCCTTAAATTTTAAAATTAGTGACTATTTTGTAAAAATTGAAAAATCGAGGATAATTTTATAAAACTAAACCAAAACTTTGAATGTTTAAGGTTCTTTGGTCCAATTGTAATTCTATTTGATCTAACCTTTTATGGGCTTATTTAATTAACTCTTAACTTAAGTTTTTTAAACACAAAACCCAAAATAACTTAATTTAATTCCTAAAAACCTATTCTATATCAAAACTTAAACTCTTATTTTATTATTTTCATTTTCCCTATTGTCAAGGTAGAAAGTCATCGATTTTTTAAGGTAAAACCTAAAAATTTTCATCTAATTTTGTTTGGTTTAATTATTATTAATCTTCTTCTTCATAAATTCTTGTTTTTTAATAGTTTTCTTGCTTTCAAAAACCTTGGAAATGATTGGATAAGTTTAGAGGTTAGGAAACTTTCAAACCTCTAAATTAAAGAGTTCTTTATTGAAATTCCCAAGTTATTGGTTTGGTATAATTGTTTTAAAAAACTAAAAATTTCGTTCAAGGGTTTTAATCCAATATTTTCGAATGCTAAATTTATGATTTTGAATATGTTAAGATGTTTATAACATCAATTTAATATATCTAATCTCGTACTTAAGGTTTAGGTGAAGTTTAGTGAGGTTTAGAAAGTTTTCGGTTATGGTTTTGATAGGTTTTAAAGGCTATTGTGTGTGGATCTGACTTAAGGGTTATATGTGTGTGTTTTGAAGCACTAAAACATCTGGTTTTGATGCTTGAAATAGTTCAAAAAATGGACTATCACATTTGAAAGAGTTTAGTTTGATATCGGTGACTTGTCAAGAAAAAACCGATTATTGATGAGTGTTTAAGAGAGTGGGCTGCTTTGGTAGTGTTTTAAATATGTTTTACAAGGGTTTGGGGGTGTATGTGATAAGTGCTTAACTCACTATCACTTTCTACACTTTTCATGGGCATTTATCATCAAATCTACACCTACTTGAACCACTGCATGTACTTAATATGATATATTTAGGGATTATTCCATTGAAGATGATATTTGTATAAAACGTATACTTTACTGTATTTTCATATCTGTGCAGGAACAAGTATTGCCGAGGCAGCAGAATAAGGCATAGACGTCCTAGGGATTAAAAAAAAGACCTAGAGAGCCGAATTTGAGAGAGTTTACCTTAGGGACAATTCTTTCCATCATGTTCTAAACTTTCTTAGGGTTTTGGTGAAGATTGTTGAGTACTTGTGAGAGGAGATTGTATCTTGTTTCTTGTTCCTATGCAATAAAATATCAAAGTTTTCTTACTCTTTGCCATTCTTTGTTCTTGTATCCAAACCTGGGAGGGAAGTTTGTGAGTAATCTATTTGTCTAGACTCGGGAGAGTTAGACTCACGAAAGGAGTAAGTACGGTATTCAATTTGATTGGATGATACTAACTCGTCCTAGGGATATGTTAGAGTTTCAACGGCTAAAAGAAGTGTGGTATTGGTTGTTGGTTATAATTGATTAACCCCGGGAGGTATCATCGAGGACTGACCATCAACAGTGTTTTGACTTAGGGATAAGCGGAGCCATTCAAGGATACTTTGCCAAACTTTGGTAAATTTGCCCATGAGCAAGGGATTGCCGCTGCAGAGAACACTGTCACTGCCGAAGATAGTATCTGCAGTACTGCTGAGGCAGTGCAGTGCAATTGCATTGGACAGAAGCAGATCAATTGAATGCACTATACAACACAAATGGATCCTACCCTCTTTCTCAAATTTGATTTTATCTTATTTAGTTTATTTTATTTATTTTATTTAACACTCAACTTATTTATGTTTTTACTTTTATTTTACAGAAGCAAGAAGACCAAAGGAATCATATTAAGTATACCAATCTCTGAGGAGACAATAACTCGAAGATACTTATTACTTATTACTTGAGGTGTACAATTGCACCCCAATTGCGCATATTCAGCACGCATCAAGTTTTTGGCGCCGTTTTCGGGGATTGGTAACTAAATTTTGTTTTCTTTATTTTCTTGCTTTTATTTTAGTTATTTTATTTTTCTTATTTTTATTTTAATTGATTTATTTTTGGTGTATGACCAGGGCCAACCCTAGCAATCCACTGTATGAGATTGACCCAGAAATCGAGAGAACCTACCAAGGGTTGAGAAGACAGATCCAAGGAGCCATGATAGCGAATCAAGGAAACCAGAACTTACCTGCAGGTAATGGAGGCCTTCAACAGCAACCATTGCCGCAACCTCTTCCGTGGCAGTTAATTGTCAGAGATTTTTTTGTGGAAGATCTAAATGGATTGAACCTTGGAGTTGTTACACCAGAGATAGAGGCAACCCACTTTGAACTTAAACCTGTAATATTCAATATGCATAATACTATTGGACAATTTAGTGGGGCTACAACTGAAGATGCCAGGAAGCATCTAAAAATCCTTCATGGAAGTATGCAACTCTTTCAAAATTCAAGGAGTCCATGAAGACATTTTGAGATTGAAACTTTTTCCCTATTCAGTGAGGGATAGGGCCAAGACCTGGTTGAATAACATTCCAGCAGGATCAATTGGATCTTGGAGTGATCTCTGCCGAGAATTCATTACTTGATTTAACCCTACAAACTTATATGATCGAATCCGTAATGAGATTACTTCTTTTTGACAGACTGGTGACGAACCTATGTACGAGGCTTGGGAACGCTACAGAGAATTACTAGACAAATGTCCACTACATGGATTTCCACTATGGACGCAAGTAACAATGTTCTATAATACTACCAATGCCCCGAAAAGGATGATGTTGGATGCCTCGACAAATGGCACACTCCTTGGAAAGGCTCCGGAAGAAGCTATAGAGATTCTGAACAAACTTGCAAGGAACGGTTTTCAATTCCCTACTTCTAAGCGAGGAGGATTAAGACGCCAAGCCAGAGTAAATGAACTAGAATCTACCAATAAAGTGGCAGCATAATTGGCATCTTTAACCAAGATGGTTCAAAACATGCAAGCACAACAAAATACTCATGAGGTAAAAGTAGTAAATTCTTCTGAATATACGCAAGATGAGGAATCTGGTTTCTATATGGGTAATTACAACCGGAATAACAATATGATGAACAAAACAAATGAAAGAAATGAAAGAAAGGGGAAAGGAGAGAGAAGGGGGGGCATCCTAATGAGATCCTAATCTCAAGACACAGGGGGGATATGGCGAAATTGGTAGACGCTACGGACTTAATTGGATTGAGCCTTGGTATGGAAACCTACTAAGTGATAACTTTCAAATTCAGAGAAACCCTGGAATGAAAAATGGGCAATCCTGAGCCAAATCCTATTATTTTACGAAAATAAACATGAACAAAAGTTCAGCAAGCGAGAATAATAATAATAAAAAAAGGAAAGGAACAACACATACAATCCGGCATGGAAAAGGCACCCAAACTTTTCATGGAGCAATCATAATAATGCCTTGAAGCCTACTAACTAAGCCTCAGGTTACCAAAATACACTGACGCAGCAGCAGATACAGTAGTCACTGTCATAATAGCAGCCTATAAATTCATTGGAAAATACTCTCAAGGCCTTCATAATGAAACATAATCATATATGGCTGAGAACAACAGCTTCATGAAGAGAATTGATGACTTCATGAATAGAACAGAGATGAGGCTGCAAAACCAGGAAGCTGCTATAAAATCATTGGAAACCCAAGTTGGTCAATTTGCATAAAGACAGAATACTAGACCACAGGGGGGAGTACCTAGCAATACTGAAGTTGCTAAAGGAATGGGCCATGAACAATGCAAAGCAATCACAGCAAGAAGTGACCTATAACTCAAGGAAACAATGGCAAACCAGCAACCAAAGTCCCACCAGTAACACATGGGGAATTAAACAAGGAGGACTTGGATGCTGAACAGACTGAACACGAGGACACTACCCCAGTAGAGAGCTCGGCAGCACCTGAACTACTTATCAAGACAGTAAGAAACAAAGTCGTTCCAGGTATTAAATTCTAAACCCATGAAACCTTGGAAGAGATGAGACCACCACCACCTTTCTCACAAAGGTTGAAAAAGTAGAAGTAGGACCAGCAGTTTAAGAAGTTCTTTGATATTTTAAAACAAGTCCACATCAACTTGCCATTTGTTGAGGCTATTGAACAGATGACCAACTATGCTAAATTCTTGAAGGATATTGTGTCTAAAAGAAAAAAGCTAGGCGAGTTTGAGACAGTGGCAGTAACAAAAAGATGCTTGGCAATGCTGCACAATCGCATGCCAGCCAAACTAAAGGATCCTGAATGCTTTACCATACCTTGTGCGATTGGTAACAATTATGAAGGAAAGGCATTATGTGACCTAGGAGCAAGCATCAATCTCATGCCCAAATCAGTCTTCCAAAAGCTTGGAATTGGAAGGGCAAAACCAACAATAGTGCTGCTCCAACTTGCGGATAGATCTTATGTGCATCTTGAAGGTAAAATAGAGGACATATTATTATAAACAAGTTTATTTTCCTTGCTGATTTCCTTGTCCTTGACTGTGAAGCAGATGATAATGCACCGATCATCCTAGGAAGACCTTTCCTTACTACTGGACAAACTTTAATAGATGTGGAGAATGGAGAGTTGACCATGAGTGTCAATGAACAACAAGTCAAACTCAATGCATTCCACAATTTGGAAAAATTTGATGGTCTAGAAGAGTGCAAAGTACTCCATACAACAGATACAGATACCAAAATATCTTGCCTAGGCAGCATGCACGACAGATTATTTGCTAAGAAAATTAAGCCCAAGGTGGAGGAAAAAAACACAGAAGGGACTGGCCAACACTTGAAGGAAAATCCAAGCTAACAAGAGATGAGCAAATTGGGAGATGCATTTACATGCACCCCACCAGTAACGTAATCTCATCTTTTCTACTTTATCTATTATGTTAGGATTAGTTTTAATTTAGGGTTTATGTGTTTATTTTTATTTTTCTTTGATTATTTATGTTTTTATTAATATTTTTATTTTAAGATTTATTTTTTTAGGACAATAAAAGCAAGAATAAAAGGAGAAATAGTTCATAAAATGAATTATATTGAGGCAGTAAATAGTATTAGAAGTCACAGCAGTCCCAACGGGTAGAAATAGTGTAATGGCTATCTGCCAAGTTTTCTGCCGCAATAGTAAATGCTAACAAGAAGTAAATTTAACACTGCTACAAAACGGCTAGTGGTTAAAATAGTCACACTGCCGAGGCCTATATAAGCAGCATCCTTGTTTTTAAATATTCACTCTTGCATTCTTGATTGCTTTAGTATTCTACTACAATTTTGCTCTCACAATACTCTATGTCAATCTTCTTGAGATTTTCAGAATCTTTCCAAAACTCTCAATCTTTACAATACATCCATGGCAGCATACAATCGATTTGCCCTCGCCACTGTTGTAGACCGATTCAATAGATCGTTCGTCGCTCGATAGTTATGGAAGGAGCAAGGATTTCAACAATCTGAGGAGGAAAACTTTGACATTGAACGTTACTTGTTCAGTAAGATTCAATATCAAAAATGAGAGATTTTCTGTCTACAATCTCTACAGGCAAATTCCACCATAGTGCGAGAGTTTTATACACATGGGTCGAGCAAGGACAATCTCTTTATCCATTGTCGAGGCAAGCCTGTCCAACTTGACACCGAGGCAATAAATGATTTCTATGGCCTCATCCCCATTCGTGATATTCATGCAAAATTCATGGACGACATCACCACACAGGACTACGGATTGATTAAAGATGATCTTTTCTACAACAACACTCCTTAGGAAACCGGTGCCCATCAAGGTTCTGTAACAATGTAAAGCCTCAAGCTCGAGGCCAAATTACGGTGTACGTTTTTCAAGAGACGCCTCATCCCCACCTCCCACAACAGCACAGTGGACTGCAAGAGACTGGTGTTGATCCAGTTCATCATCAACAACAGGAGCATAAATATTGGAGAAATCATTTTATGCAAAATTCATGATTGTGGTAAGAAGGAACGTGAACCTTTATGTATCCCTTGTTTAATATCTGGTTTGTGTATTGCTAAAGGAGTAACAGTCAAAGAAACGGATGAATACACACAAACTCGACAGGTATGGACAAGATAATTCTGCCACGGAGTTATGCAGATCATACAGACAGAACCTGTCTAGGGAACACCGCAGCAGTTCACTGTCGACACTACTGCCAGAGCCCAATACACGGCAGAGATACCTAGCACTGTCGAAGCCCTTACCGTAACAGACCCCTACCAAGATATTCTTTAGAGGATGGCAGCCATGGAACTTCGCCAGCAAAGATATATGGAATACTAGAGAGACTTCAACAACAACGTTGCCCAGATGATGATGCAGAAGTTTCCAAAACAAGAGGCACAATTTCTAAAATTTCGTGCAAACATATTTGTCACAGCAGCGCCCTACACAGAAACTACTCCAACCCCAGGGTCGAGGCTATTCTTCCCCTCCAGACTACAACAGCAGTTTAATGCAGTTGGCTCATCTAGGGCAGCAGACACTGTCGCAGCAGCATCTGCCAGCAGAAGACCTTCCAAGCGAAGGACAGTCTTCAACACTCCCCCAATATCCCCATTCCCAATGGATAGTCTATCAGCTGAGATAGATGCCTATGTCAATTAGAGCTCAAACACTGTAGAGCCAAGAATTTAGAATGTCGGGGCAGATCCAGGGAATGAAGGAGGAACGAAGATAATAAACACTAAAGATGAAGGAGGAGAAGAGGTTAATGCTCCCATGCAACGAGCAACACCAACGAGAGTTCAGCCACTAAGACGAGCAAAGCCATCGCCATCACCAAGGGCACACCAATCACCTTACGATAGTTAGATTTTATTTTAAAGGCTTAATTCTAGGATACTTAAGGAGAAAAACTTAGAAGCTTACTATAAGGTTGAACTTTAAAAACACTTTTGGGACTTGTTTAGCTATAGAAATTCTTTTAATGAACTTAGGTGATAAAGACTTAGATCTTTGGAAAGGTGATTAGAGGTGCCTATGACCGGCTTTAGGGAAAACTCTTCTCCATGCTAGAGGTGCCCGAAATTGATCTAGTATGCATAAAGGAATAGAAAAAGAAAAGAAAAGAATTCGAAAACGCAATACTTGAGGTGACCGAAATTTGCTCAAGGAATTATTATTATAAGAAGAGTACACTAAATCCAAGTCTATTTATCTTGAACTTAGAGTTTATCTAAGAAGGCCTTTAATCAAACTTGTCCACAAAAACGTACACACACTAGCCTTATAGTTTGTCTTCTAGGTACACCTTTGGGTAACCGAAGGGTTAAGCCTAAAAGAGAGACATAGTTATGTTGGGGAGAATAGATGGAAACATAAAACCAATAGAGAATAGAGTTTGACAATTGATGGTTTGTATTGCTTGAGGACAAGCAATAGTTCGAGTTTGGGGGTGTGATAAGTGCTCAACTCACTATCACTTTCTACACTTTTCATTGCATTTATCATCAAATCTACACCTAATTGAACCAATGCATGTAATTAATATGATATATTTAGGGATTTTGCCATTGAAAATGATATTTGTTTAAAAGGTATATTTTACTACATTTTCATATCTGTGCAGTAACAAGTATTGTCGAGGCAGCAGAATGAGGCCGAGGCAGGACCTGATGCTGAGGCAGTAGAGGATAAAAAGCAATATGGTTGGCAATTGAAGGAGAAAAATGAGAACAAGGTTGTTGAACAAGAAGCCCAAGAATCGGAGCTGAACAACACAAGAAAAGCCCAAGGACAAGGCCACGCGGGAAAGAGACCTTCTAGAAGATTAAACATATAAATATTTACCCTATGTACATAAATTTTTCCCTACTCTAAGTTGTACTCTAATTAGGAAAGGTTTTCCCTAGTCCAAGCCTATATAAGGCATAGACGTCCTAGGGATTAAAAAAAAGAGACCTAGAGAGCCGAATTTGAGAGAGTTTACCTTAGGGACAATTCTTTCCATCATGTTCTAAACTTTCTTAGGGTTTTGGTGAAGGTTGTTGAGTATTTGTGAGAGGAGATTGTATCTTGTTTCTTTTTCCTATACAATAAAATATCAAAGTTTGCTTACTCTTCGCCATTCTTTGTTCTTGCATCTAAACCCGAAGGGAAGTTTATGAGTAATCTATTTGTCTAGACTCAAGAGAGTTAGACTCACGAAAGCAGTAAGTATGGTATTCAACTTGATTATAGGATACTAATCGGCCTAAGGATATGTTAGAGTTTCAACGGCTAAAAGAAGTATGGGATTGGTTGTTGGTTATAATTGATTAACCCCGGGAGGTATCATCAAGGACTGACCATCAATAATGTTTTGACTTAGGGATAAGCGGATCCATTCAAGGACACTTTGCCAAACTTTGGTAAATTTGCCCAAGAGCAAGGGATTACCGCGACAGAGAATACTGTCGATGCCGAAGACGGTATCTGCAGTACTGTCGAGGCAATGCAGTGCAATTGCATTAGACAGAAGCAGATCAATCGAATCCACTATACAACATAACTGGATCCTACCCTCTTTCACAAATTTGATTTTATCTTATTTAGTTTATTTTATTTATTTTAGTCAACACTCAACTTATTTGTGTTTTTACTTTTATTTTACAGAAGCAAGAAGACCAAAGGAAGCATATTAAGTATACCAATCCCTGAGGAGACGATAACTCGATAATACTTATCACTTATTACCTAACGTGCACACTTTCACTCCAATTGCGCATATTCAGCACGCATCAGTATGGATGGTTTAAAAAACCTTCCTATACTAGGAAGTAAGTTTTTAAGTTTTGCTCTCTTGAAAATCCCATATTACACTTGTTTTACTATGCGAATTGTCATTTTCATGTTTTCATTGTGCATATTTGTTTATGCATGTGGTTAGATGCTCTTGAAACTATTTTTATAATTTTTTGATGCTTCCACGATTTCATTATCAAAATTTGATAAAAAGAGGTTTTATCGGTTTATGCATTTGATGCATGTATTGATGGAATACATAAGTTTGATTAACTATTTTTAATTCGAGAATTGAGAATTTGTTTTATTTTTATATTGGTATTAAAAATTATTGTAACGTGTATAAGTTGATCGATCAATAAGATGTATAATGCACTATAAATTATAAAATTCATATACATGAGTATAATTCCTTATTAATGCATTAGAGGTGATGCCTAGTGCTATGTGGTATAACCGTACCTTACCACATTCAGGAATGACGAACTATCCTAGACACTAAGGTGAGATATCATGGATTGTGTTAGTCAATCACGAGCAAGCTTTGTGGTATAAGCCACATGCGAGTTTTCCGTTTATCCTAACAATTAATGGTAATCTAATCGGGTCACTAATACTGTAACATCCTGTTTTTGGGGTTATTAGTTTAGGCTTTAGTTAGGAGAATTCGATTTGGGTCGAATCGGGTTCTCCGGTTCATTATTCCAGGGAAAATAAAATAAGAATATTTTTAATTATGAAAAATAATAATTTTGGAATATGGTTTAAAAATATTGAAAATATGTTTCAAGATCAAAATAAAGTAATTTGAACTTTATATTGATTTTTAATTATGCTTAATTATGCATAAGTAACCAATTTGTAATTTTTGGAAAAATTGGAGGACTTAATTTGGGATTTTCGGAAATTGTGATTTTAGTGACTAAATTGAAAAGCAAGCTAAACTTATAAACCTTAGAGGGACATAAACCCATTTTAATTTTTAATAATGATTTATTTACCAAAATGCTTTTTAATTACTTTAATTAAAGATTTTAATTATTTTCTCTCAAAACTATTTTTTTCTCTCATTTTCTCTCCATTTTCCTTCATCTCTTTTCTTCAATTCTTTGCTGATTTTTGCATCTTTTTCCACAAAGATTACATCATTTTAATCATCTTTTTATTCCTTACAAAACCTAACCATCAATTTTATCAAATCAACACCAAATTGCAAGGAATCAAGAAGAGAAAATTGCATCTTTTTGGTGAATAGGTATTAAAGGTAATTTTCTGGATTTTAACTCTTTTTCTAAGGTTTTTTATTGAAATTCCCAAGTATTACCTTGCTAATCTTTGAATAAAAACTTAATTCTAAGTTTTCAATGTTAGATCTAGTGATTTTGTGAATGTTTTTGTGAAATCTTTTTGGATCTCATTCAATGCTGAAATTAGATGGATTCAATTATGTTTTTATGTTAATCAAATGATTAATTTAGTCTTCATTTGATAGCAAATTAATTTAATCCCAGAATAATGCAATCGGTGTTGTATTAAGGTGTTTTTCGGTTGTTTTAGGGGCTGTTTTAGGTGCTTATATGTTGCTGGAGATATAATGATGTTTTGGATGTGTTTTTGGTTCATAATTGAAGTGTATTAGGTGTTAGATTTATTAGGTTTTGGGCTGATGTTGTTCGGATGCATTTCAGCTTAGTTTACGGTCTTTTCGGCTAAGTTTTCGGTAGTTTTATGGTGATCAGTTATGGCTGCTGGTTTGAGCATGTTATGATATGAGAATGCTCTGTTTTTAATATTGTAGAAGAGGTACAAGAAGGTGCTTGAGTGCTGGTGCATTGGCATGATCATCGGACATCGGCAAAAGCTCGTTTTGGTTGTTGGTGAGTGCTTTCAGACTTAAAGCGAATCGCGTTTGGTACGGTTCTATTTTGGGGACTATGGAAGAGTGTGAAAACCTTCCATATTTCAAGAGTAAGTAAAGTAAATGTTTTTGGTAAATTAACATGAGTTTCGGTTACATTCGATAAAGGCATTATGTTGGTAATGCAATGAGATTCTTGGAAATGCATGAGCATGATTTGAATTGGTGCATACATGAGAAATACTTGCTGAAATGCATAGCTTATTTAGCATCCATGATTATGGAAAATTATGAGAAATGATTTGGAATACAATATGGTTAATTGTCTTATATATGATGATGCCTTTGGACATGGCTTTTGGTTCATTTGTTGAACATATTATGCATGCATTATGAGCAGTAAGTTATCATGCATATTTGATTATGATATTGGCTTAGTGACACTAACTTTAGATTTGAATACGAATGACATGTCATTAGGATTGTCTTAAGTGCACTATAAACAAAGTTGAGAATACAGAAAATTGCCTACACGTAACAAGGGTGACTTTGTGTCCATCCGTACGTGGTAGAGCCGCCTACACGTAACAAGGGTGACTATGTGTCCGGTCGTGCGTGGTAGTGCTATAATGGTGAGTTCGTGTCATGTCAATGGTGACTTCGAGTCATGTCAATGGTGACTTGGTGTCATGTCAATGGTGACTTCGTGTCATGACGAGACAATGGTCTCTAACAATGGATCCGTGTATTCGGTGGACTCAAGGTTCACATTAAGTGGTCACTAGAATAACAATATACATACATGAATTTAAGAAGAACATTGTACATCATTTATAAATTGTTTTGATAAGGTTGTGTAAACTCAAGGATGCATATGGTTTTATAAACATGGACATGAGATGTTAGCATGCATGGTTTGGTGATGCATTGCAAATTATGGTTTCATTATGGTTTTAAATAAATGCATTGATGATTTTGTGTAGAGCTTCCTCACTAAGCATGTTTGCTTAAGCTCTCTTTTCATCCTTGCAGAAAAAAAAGGCACTTGGGTCTTCGTTCGAGGCAAGGAAACCAAGGGAAAAGATTACTACAATTTGGTATGTTTTCTGCAAATAAATTAGGGCATGGCAATGTGTAACCCAACCTATGTGAGAGTGGGTACTTAGTCTTTGGATTAGTATGTACTTGACTTTGGTTTATGTTGTAATAAGACCTTCGTTGCTTGATTGTTAATTGTTGGTCTATAGAATTATTTGGATTGTTGAAGCATGTACTTCCATGATTATTATGTTTTTAATTATCTTCTAGGAAGCATGCCTATAGTTTGATTGATGACCATGA
The DNA here is from genome assembly GCA_035048815.1 of Abelmoschus esculentus. NCBI lineage: Eukaryota > Viridiplantae > Streptophyta > Magnoliopsida > Malvales > Malvaceae > Abelmoschus > Abelmoschus esculentus. The sequence continues at coordinate 11,992,656 of JAUCBN010000023.1, read as the reverse complement.
CGTTGTTAATCATGTTTTATAAGTTGTTAATTATGCTTAGGAATTATCAATAAATTTGGAACTTTTGGTTCCAGACCCAAAGTTTTGAAACCTTTGGGAAGGTTCCGAAACTATTATCAAATAATTTCGAAACCTTCGGGAAGTTTCAAAACCTTGCGGGCAATTTCAATTCTGGAAAGCTACTGGACGCGAAAAGTTTCGAAACTTTCCAGGGATGTTTCAAAACCTTTTTCAAAAAGTTTCGAAATCTCTGGAAGGTTTCGAAACCCTTGACTACTAGTTATTGAAAGTTGCTGGAAATTATATTTTAGTCCCGGATATCTTCCTATGTTCGATTAGGGTACCTACAGATGTTATTTTGAGCCAAACTTTTGCATGCATGCATAAAGTTGATTTAATTTCAAGAAGGTTAACATGATTTGGATGAAGTCCTTGTAATTTGGAAGATTTACATTTTGGTCCCTAAAATAGAGAAACATGCAATTGATGATGTTTAAATGATCCGTTTGACTTGAAATTTATTGTGAAGGATACTTGAGTGTTTAATTGAACTTTGATGAAAAGAATTTATACTTTATTAATAGGATTTAAAAGTTTTACGTTTTAGTCCTTAGTTTACTTAAGTGTTTAATCGGATGATCGTTAATGCTTTGTATGAGACCTTGACAAGTAGGAATAAGATTATGCATCTAGGAAAGAAAAAATAAAAAAAATATGATGGTTTTAGGGTTGTTATCGAATTGGACCTTCGCAGGTTTGGTTTGATATTCCCCGTGTAACCCGTTAGTGCTGGTTCCGTCTAGGCCGGGCTAAGGGGGTACAAATACTAATACGTTGCTTCAAATGCAAGTGAACGATACCTTGCAACGAAGTTTGTATGTGTATTTGATAAATCAAAAATGGTTTTCAATAATGTTTTTTCGTAAGTAGCATATAAGTCTTTTGTTATGCCTCTAAGGCATGTGTTTTCCAAAGGTTAATTGAAAAGGTTATGTGGCTCTTTCCATGGTTTACTTGCTATTTTGCACGATTGTGGCATTGATAGCCATGATTATTTTATTTATTATTAGCATGACTTTTTTCTATATAACTTTGGCTTATGTATGCTACATTACAAGATATTTTAATTATGTTTTTATACACATCACTCACTAAGCTTTGGTACCACTCTCCTTTATTTTAAATAAAATTGTGAATCTTAGGTAGTCGAGAGCAATGGAGCAATTAATCTATTTGTTAATTCTGATATTATGGTTTTAAAGTTCCTTTATGATGTATCCATATTTTAAAGAAGTATTTTGAGCTATAATTTATGTTAAATTAAAATTATATATTGCTATATTCTCAATATTGAAGTATATATATTTGTTGCGTGTTTTGACTATAGAATTAGGAGATGTTGCATCTAGTGAACCTGCTTGAAGTCTGGAATATACCAGAGAAATTTGGAATTTCGTTTAAGACTTAAAACTTGACTAATCTGCAGTTTTGGGTAGAGGATTTCAATACCTATTCATAGGGTATCGATATCGAAGCAAAAACATGACAAATTTCTAGAGAACTAGGTTTGGGTATCAAAACCAAATGAACTGGTTTCGAAACGGTAATAAGAAAACAAGCAGGCTTATCGATACGCCCTGGTCTTGGTTCTGATACTGATTTTTACAGTTCCAAATGGTATCGAAACAGATCAACTATTGTATCGAAACACGGGATTTTCACACATGTTATTGTTCGAGTTTTCGAAGGCGTATCGGAGCACCTAAGCACCATTTTAATACATGTTTAATTTTACATTAGTATCGAAACAATTCCAAGGGGTTTTGATACACCTGGCTGTTAATGTCATTATAAGTTGGAAAGAACTCAAGAACTTTACATTCTAGTCACTAAATTTTGGGCAGACAATTAAATGACTTGCAGATCATTTCTTAATCTAAAATATGACCTACATTTATTTAATAAATTCATTTAAATATTGGTAACTTTAATTTCACAAATAGAATATAAAAATCTTAAAAATTATAATTAGATCCTTAAAACTTATTTGATTAAAATTATGACTTTTTTTATTGGTTTCCGCTACAATTGAAATCAGTTCTTGGATGAACATGTATGATGTAATTAAAGCATCTAGATAAGATTTATAGAATATAAAAAATTTAGGATCGTTTATCGAGGCGAGTCTCCAGATTTGCCTCAGTATACCCTATGTAGTTCGTTCGAGTCAGGTGGCGTCTAAACCGGTTTGAGGGGGTTATAAAATTTATACTTTAACTTAAGTCACATAATGTCTTACCCACATATTCATCCCCTATAGAACATAGTATCATAAAACTACCAGGGTCTTTACTTTTTATTGTGGCCCAGTCATGCAGCATTGTCATGCACCTTTCTGTCGCGTCGGCAGTTTTAAACTCCTAAATCCTTGTTCTCTTTGATAAAATATCCTTAAGGAATTTTGAATAATTGGGTATCTGTTTGATTGCCTCCACTAAAGGTATATTAATATGCACCTGTTTTAGGATATCTAAAAACTTCTTGAATTGTTACTCTTGCTTTTGTTGCTTCAACCTTTATGGGAATGCTGGTGGTAACCTCAGATCTTCAATCATGAAAATCAGATATGTAGTGCTTTTGCAGCAACATTTGCTACGGTATAATCTTTAGCTTTTATTTTTGTTGGTTCTTTCTCATCAGATTTCCCTTGGTTACATCCTTAGAGGTTATTGTCTCAGGTTTTTTGACCCACTGCTTTGGCATGTATCTTAGTGTCTTTCAGCTGTAGTCCACTTTGTTTGTCATTGCTTTGCACTGTTCATGTGGACTTGTTCTAGCAACTTCAGTATCGCTTTGTAGACCTCTTAATGGTCGATTTTTCATCTATTATGCAATCTGTCCTACTATGATTTCTAGTGGTTTTAGAGCAGCTTCGTTATTCTATATACGCATCTCAGATCTATGCATGAAGGTGTCAACTAAAATAAATTTATCCATATTGGATATATATGCACCAATTTGATCCATTAATATGTTTAGCGTATTTTTCAGGTTTGATATATTAGTCGGTTACTGATGTGGCACTGCATGTTGTGACAGCTATTGTTGATCTGGTCTGTTATTCTACTGGAATCCTGAGGGTTGCATATTTTGTTGTTTCAGATTAAGTGCATTGTTGCGGTTGCTCCATGAAAAATTTGGGTTCTTTCTCCATGTTCGATTGTATGTATTGGACAAATTTTGGTTGAAATTTCCATCATAGAAGCTTGACTCTGGATTATGAGGAAATTCATTCGAGTCATGATTTTTTTTCATATAATTCATTAAAAGGGGCGACTACCTTAACTTCTCGAACGTTACTGGGCTTTTGCATATCTTTGACCATATTTGTTAATGTTATAATTGAGACAAAATTGAGTCTAAAGAGTCCAGATTTGTCATTCCTCACCTTGTTGCTCCTCTCATTGTTGTATGATGTTGATAGTCATTCTTGGCGAGTCTATCCAAGATTTCTAAACTTTCATAGGGTAGACGGTCTAGAAGAATTCCGTTTGTCGAGACATCAAGCATCATCATCGTTGGTGTATTTACCGCGTTGTAGAAGATGGATACTTGAGTCAATTTAGGCAATCCATGCATAGGATATTTTCTATAAAGTTATTTTATACCTCTCTCATGCCTCATACATAGATTCGTCATCTTCTTGCCTAAACGATGTGATTTCGTTCATTAGTTTATTCATCATGTTATTGTATCAGAAACGAGCAAGAAAACTTCGGCACAATTTTGTCCATGAATTTAACAATCCTGGTTGAAGGTTGTTTAACCATGATTTTGCTTCATCCTTCAGTGAATATGAGAATAATTTAAGCATGAGTAATCAGCGGATACTCCCGAAAGCTTGAAGGAATTAAAAATTTCAAGGAAGGATTTGAGGTATTTTCGAGCATCCTCATTGGTTGATCCTACGAATTGCTCAAGGGTATTGATCATGTTAAGCATGACCGGTTTAAGCTCAATGTGTTCTACATTGATATTTGGCATGACAATAATAGGTGTCAACCCATCCAGATCTTCTTCAAGTTAATCGCAAACTGTCCTTACACGTTTAGGTGCTGGAAGATTATCTGGATCGACTACTTCATATGCGGCCAGGTTATCTGCCTCGGCAATATTCATGCTAACGTTGTTCTTTACTTGCCAAGTGCTAGATTCATCCTTTTTCTTAACCTTTGTTGAATATTTTGTGTAGTATGCTCGATTTCTGGATCAAAAGGGTAATCGTCAACTGATGGATTTAACAAGGTGATGCAATGAGACAACTCAGATTATCAGAGAAAAATAAAATAAATAGATAGGGTAAATATGCTAGAAGGTTGGAACGCCAGTCCCGACAATAATTCCAAACTTGGTGAGTCTTTTGGATTCTTATATATTTATGTTAAAAACATCCATACCATCTATTGTCAAGTTGTAATATTTAAGGTTGTCGAACCCACAAGGATTGGATACCTAGGCGGTAAATTATTCATGCACTAAAAATATTAAGAACACAAGTAATTTGGGTTGAGGAATGAGTAATTAAATGAAATTGAGATGAGATAGATAAGGCTAGATTGATTCCTTTGTAGTGTGGAGTCCAATTGTCAGATATTCTCCTCTTATTAATGCATGAGCTTGAAGTGCTGCCTCAGTGGGTCGATAAAGGGTCAACTTAGCTGCCTCGGCGGGTTATGCCTTGTCAATATTTCAACAGTCATAGTTCGACAGAACATCCTTAATTTCCTCCTCCTTATCCTTAATTTGGAGTACTATTGATAATACCTCTCTTCGTGAATTAAGGATGAACAACAACCAATTATATGTTTCCTTTTAGTCGTTAAAATCCTGGTTGGATTAGTCAATGTCCAAGAGCAAAGATCGTATTCTCTCATTTCGTGTCTAACTATCCCTAGTCTAGATAAATGAGTTTTTCCTCGTAAACTTATCTTCCGAGCTTGTATGCAAGAAAGAGTGCGAACAAGATAGAATAAACTATGATACTTGAATTTGCATTAATAAGAATTAAATAAAATTACAACCTTGTTCCACAACTACTCTACAATTAACCTATGTGATAGGCTTGGTATAAGCACTATTTGAGTGTAAGTGTACACGTCGTCAAGTAATAAAATGATAAGTATATCGTTTATCGTCTCCACAGGGATTGGTATACTTAATATGTCTTCCTTCGTTCCCTTGCTCCTGAAAATAAAGTAAAAACACAAATAAGATGATTTATTTTATCTAACTAAATAATTAAATAACAAAACATAAAATAAAAAGGTTGAGAACGATTATAGAGAAAGTGGGTAGGATCCAGTTGCGTCAATTAGTGGATTCAATTGATCTTCTTCTTGTCCAATGCAATCACACAACACTGCTTCGATAGTACTGCAGATACTGCCTCGGCAACGCTGGTGCTCTTCTTCTGCGGCAATCTCTTGCTCGTGGGCAAAAGTATCAAAGTTCAGCAAAGTGTTCGTAAGTGACTCCGCTCATCTCTGAGTCAAAGCGTTGTTGATGCTCATTCCTTGACGATACCTCTCGGCGTAAATCAAAGATAACCACCAACCAATCCAACACTTCTTTTAGTTGCTGAAACTCTTAACCTACCCTTTAGTAGCTCCACAAGAGTATATTCCAAGTTAGTGTCTACAACACCGTACTTATCCCTTTCGTGAATCTATACCTCTCGATGCTAGATAAATAAATTACTTGCAAACTTCCCTTTCGGACATGAATACAAGAACAAACTACGACAATAGGATAAGCAAACTTTGATTTTATTATTGCATAAGAACAAAGATACAAGAATCAATCTCCTCTCACTAATATCGACAACCTTCACCTATCCCTAAGAAGTTTAGAATATATTATCGTGTAAGTACAATTATTAGGGAGGAAAGGTTTTCTCTACAAATCGGCTCTCCTAACATATTGGTCGGCTAGAGTATTTATAGTCTTAAACTAGGGTAAACCTTTCCTAAATAGACTTCAACTTGGAGTAGGGAACAAGTCTTCTTCAAGGTATCTGATATTTCCAAGTTTGCCGCCTTCTAGAAGGGTTTTCCCGCTTGGTCTTTGAATTGGTCTTTTGGCGCGCTAGCCTGGTCCAATTGGTGCACTGCATCTTCCAGAATATTCTTGATATTTTTATCTTTCGTTGCGCCTCCATTGTTGGTGTTGCCACACTAGATTCTACCGCGGCCATGCTTCTGCCTCGGCCGCTACACTGCTTCTCTAAATATTAACTTTGTAAGTGATGATAATGAAATATCCAATATTTGAGCAAAGAGTCAATATTTCGGTTCAAATTGGTGTGGAATAGATGTTTAAAGTACCATGGGAATGTAGTAGATAACTTCCTTTTAGGCACTCATCAAATACCCCCAAACTCGAACTATTGCTTGTCCTCAAGCAATTCCAAACATCAAATTGCAGAACCTTACTCCCTTTTAGTCTTACTTTTCCATCTATTCTCCCCACCATGGTCATATCTATCACTCCGTTTTAGACACTAGTTTACCCAAGGACTTTTACTAAGAAACAAGCGATAGGGCTCGGTGAGTGTGTGCGTTTAATGGACAAGGCTGATTCAAGGATTTCTTAGATAAACTCTAAGTTCAAGACAAGTAGAATTTTGGATTAAAACTGTCTCCTTAAAACAACAAGTCTTGAGCCAATTTCGGGCACCTCAAGATATGTGTTTTCTATTTTCTTATTTATTTATTTCTTATTTTTTTATTAACCACCTATTTAGCATACTAGAGCCAGTTTCGGACACCTCTAGCATGAAGAAGAGCAAAACTAGCGCCGGTGATAGGCACCTCTAGTTATTTTTCCAAAAGGTTCTAAGTCTTTATCACCTAAGTTTATTAAAAGTACTCTTAAATCAAACAAGCCCAAAAAGTGTTTATTTTCTTTCTAACTCTAAAGCAAGCTTCTAAGTTTTATTTCATGAGTATCCTATAGTTATCCCTTCAAAACAGAACTTGACCATGGTGAGGAGAAAAATTTCTATAGCCTTAAAGGAGTAAACTAAAGCAAAGCTGACATAGGGCAGTGCAAGATTACAAACATAAATTCAAGAAAAGAGAATATATAAGAAAAAAATCAGTAAAAATTTACTCCCTTTATGGTATTGCCACGTCAGTTGGTAGCCTCGGCAGTGCTTCTGCACCTTTAATCTCCCCCAAACTCAAATTGAGCATTGTCCTTAATGCTCAAAATACAAAGCAAACAAGAAAACAAGGATAGATGTGGTGTTGGATCAGTCTTCGCAGATCTACTCGGAGATTTCTTCTGTGATTCTCTGTCCTGTCTAAAACACAAAAAAAAGAAAAAGTGAATCGAAAATAAAACTAAAACTAATAACTAAATGCTTAAACTTAAACCAGAGGAGGATGTCATGTAGGTGCATCGCCTAAAGTGATTATTGCCATCGTTTTTGTTTCTTGATGTTCAAAGTAATGCTTCAACTGCCATTCACTTTGAATTCAATACCTTCTTTTTGTGACTTGATTTCGACTGCTCCATGGGGATAAACCTTAACAACTTCGAAAGGACCTAACCATCTAGATTTGAGTTTCCCAGGGAATAACTTGAGTCTGGAGTTAAAAAGGAGTACTTGTTGCCCCGGTAGGAACTGTCGCGGCAGAAGCTTATTGTCATGCCAGCATTTCGTTTTCTCCTTATAGATCTTGGCATTATCATAAGCTTCCATCCTGAATTCATCTAGTTCATTTAGGTCCAGTAGTCATTTTTGTCCAACTCTTTCCCATTCCATGTTTAGGTTCTTTACTGCCCAGTAAGCTTTATGCTCAATTTCCACGGGTAAATAATAAGCTTTGCCAAATACTAATATATAGGGCGATGTCCCCAATGACTTTTTGTAGGCTGTTCTATATGCCCACAAAGCGTCGTCAAGACGATGAGACCAATCCTTTCTAGATGTGTGTACTACCTTTTCGAGAGTTTGTTTCAATTCCCTATTTGCAAGTTCAGCTTGACCATTTGTTTATGGATGATATGTCGTAGCCATTTTATGAGTGACACCCATTTTCTTTAATGCCGCAGCAATGAGCCTATTATTAAAATGTTTACCTTCGCCGCTAATGATGGCTCTCGGTACTCCAAATCTTGTGAATATGTTCTTATTGAGGAATTTGTATACTGTCTTGGGGTCATTGTGGGGCGTGGCTATTGCTTCAACCTATTTTGACACATAATCCACTGCTACTAGGATGTAGAGATTTCCTTAAGATGAAGGGAATGGTCCCATAAAATCTATTCCCCATACATCGAATAATTCTACCTCCAATATTGGCTTTTGTGACATCTCGTTTCGTCTAGATATATTGCTTGTCCTTTGGCATCGATCACAAGCCTTGCAATAGAGGTGGGCATCTTTGAAGAGTGTCGGCCAATAAAATCCTGATTGAAGCACTTTTATTGCTATTTTGTTTCCGCCAAAATATCCTCCACACGGCAGGTAGTGACATTGTTGAAGAATTGCTTATTACTCATCCTCTGGGGCGCATCGTTGAATAACATGATCTGCACATTGTCGAAACAAGAGAGGTTCGTCCCAGAAATAATGCTTGGCATTATGCTGAAACCTCTTTTTTTTGTTATAATTCAAGTTATATGGAAATATGGCACTAACTAAAAAATTAACAAGATTTGCGTACCAGGGAGTTGTCATTACTGCCTGTATGTCTTCCTTGATAGATGCTGAAATATATGCAAACAATTCCTCGGCCTCGTAATCATGTACTACCATGGGTTCTGCCTCGGCAGCTGAAACTTCTTTTGTTGCAACATGCAATATTTGTTCATCTCGAAAGGTGTCTTGTATGTCCTCCAGTTGATTCCTTTCATTCTCCAGCCTGGATAAATGATCAGCTACTTGATTTTCAGCACTTTTCCTATCTTTTATCTCCACATCGAACTCTTGTAGAAGAAGGATCCATCTTATCAATCTTGGTTTGGCATCCTTTTTGGCAAAAAGATACTTAAGTGTCGAGTGGTCTGTATGGACGGTGACTTTAGTGCCAATGAGATAGGAGCGAAACTTAACGAAGGCAAACACTACTGCTAGTAATTCTTTCTCTGTTATAGTGTAATTTATCTTAGCATCATTGAGTGTTTTGCTAGCGTAGTAAATAACATGGAAGATATTGTTTTTCCTCTGTCCAAGTGCTGCCCCGATAGCATGCTCACTTGCATCACACATTACCTCGAAGGGCAGGGTCCAATCTGGTGGAACTACTATCGGTGTTATAACTAACTTTTCCTTTAGGGTCTTGAATGCTTCAGTATATTCGTCAGTAAATTCAAATTTTCTATCCTGCTCAAGTAAGTTATAGAGAGGTTTAGAAATTGTAGAAAAGTTCGAGATAAACCTTCTATAGAAACCTGCATGTCCCAAGAAGCTTCGTATTCCTTTCACAGAGATTGGTGGAGGTAGATTATTTATCACATCAACCTTGGATTTATCTACCTCAATTCCCTCGTTTACCATAAATTGGCATTTCTCCCAATTGAGGACCAAATTGGTTTTCTCGCATCTTTGTAGTACCTTCTTCAAATTGCTGAGACAGTGAGCAAAGTTGTCCCCAAAGACAGAAAAATCATCCATGAATACTTCCATGAAATCCTCTATTATATCTGAAAAGATTGCCATCATGCATCTCTGGAAGGTGGCCGGGGCATTGCAGAGGCCGAACGACATTCTTCGAAAGGCATATGTTCCATACAGGCAGGTGAATGTGGTTTTTGCTTGATCTTCGGGGGCAATAGCAATTTGATTATATCCAGAATAGCCTTCGAGGAAACAACAATAGGATTTTCCAGCCAATCTATCGAGCAACTCATCAATAGCAATTTGATTATATCCAGAATAGCCTTCGGGGGCAATAGCAATTTGATTATATCTAGCCAGCCTTCATCGTTTGGATACTACGTCCTTTAAGAACTTTGCATAGTTGGGCATTTGTTCAATCGCCTCTACTAGTGGCAAGTTAATATGGACCTGGTTTAGGATGTCTAGGAACTTCTGAAATTGGTGGTCCTATTTTTGCTTCTTCAACCTCTGTGGGAAAGGAGGTAGTGGTCTGATATTCTCCAAGTTTCCTTGAATATTGAATTTAATACCTGGGGTGAATTTTTCTGTAACTGCCTCGGCAGGTGGTTTTGATTTTGCTGGTTCTGTTATCGTTGTAGAGCTTTTGGCAGGGTCAGCCTCGGAGTCCTCATGATGTTGCTTTTCTGGTTGGACTCTCTCGATTGAGATCCCTTCTTTATCTTTCAATCGTAGGCCACTTCTAGTTGTGATTACTTTGCATTGCTCGTGGCCTAACACCTTAGCAACTTCAGTATTGTTAGGCAAACCCCCTGGTGGTCGAGTGTTTTGACGTTAGGCAAATTGACCAACCTGGATTTTAGAGATTTTATTGTGGCCTCCTGGTTCTGTAGTCTCATCTCAGTTCTGTTCATGAAGTCATCAGTACGCTTCATGAAGCGGCTATTCTCCATCATGTAAGCATCAGTCTTTGACATGAAAGTTATGAGAGAATCGGCCAATGCATTCAAAGACTATTGTTGTTGTGCCTGCTGCTGTGGCATGGACTGCTGAGTGTTCTACTACGGCATGTTCTGGTTCTGATGCTGAAATCCAGGGGCTTGATTAATTGGATTCAAGGCATTGTTAGGGTTACTCTATAAAAAATTCGGATGCCTTCTCCAAGATGGGTTATAATTGTTGGACATCATTGGGTTATTCCTGTTATAATTTCCAACATATAGGCGGGTCTCTTCATCTAGCATGTAATCCGATGAGTTAACTACCTTAATCTCTTGTATGCTTCTTTGGGTTTGCATATTCTGAACCATCTTGGTCAGAGAAGCCAATTGTACTGCCACCGAACTTGATGTATCTAATTCACGGCCTGTGGCATAGCGTCTCATTCCTTGCGAGTTTGTTCAGAATTTCAATGGCTTCCGTGGGTGCTCTATCCAAAAGTGTCCCATTTGCGGAAGCGTCTAGCATCATCCTTGTGGAGGCATTAGTAGCATTATAAAAAAATGGAGACTTGTATCCACAAGGGAAAACCATGTAGCGGGAATTTGTTTAATAGTTCTCTGTAATATTCCCATGCCTCATACATCGGTTCATCTTCATCTTGCCTGAATGATGTAATTTCATTATGAATACGATCATAGAGATTTGTCGGGTTGAACCTCGTAATGGATTCTCGACAAAGTTCTTCCCAAGATCCTATAGATCCTGCTGGGATACTATTTAGCCAGGTCTTCTCCCTATCCCTCAGTGAATAGGGGAAAAATTTTAAACGCAAAATATCTTCATGGACTCCTTGAATCTTAAAAGAATTGCACACTTCCATGAAATATTTAAGATGCTGCCTTGCATCTTCAGTAGCAGACCCACTAAAATGTCCAATTGTGTTCAACATGTTGAGCATCACTAGTTTAAGCTCAAAGTGAGTTGCTTCGATCTCTGGGGTGACTATGCCAGGGTTTAGTCCGTTTAGATCTTCCACCAGATAGTCTCTGAAAGTAGGCTACCTCGGCAATGGATACGGCATTGGCTGCTGCGGTATTGCTGGCAACAGTATATTATGATCCACAGGTGGCATTTGTCCTCTAGTGGATTGTCCATAGCTTGGAACAAATTGCGTCTCAGATTATGTCTTGTTCGTTCAATATTAGGATCCAACTCGTACAATGGTCCACTCGGATTTGCCCTGGTCATAAACCAATTAAATAAAAATTAATAAAAATAAAATAAAATAAAGTTAAAGTTAGATAAAGGATAATTAAAGAGCAAGAAAAAAAAGAAAACAAAATTCAGTTGTCAATCCCTAACAACGGCGCCAAAAACTTGATAGACATGGTATAAGCGCTATTTGAGTGCAAGTGTACACGTCGTCAAGTAATAAAATGATAAGTATATCGTGTATCGTCTCCACGAGGATTGATATACTTAATATGTCTTCCTTCGTTCTCTTGCTCCTGAAAATAAAGTAAAAACACAAATAAGATGATTTATTTTATCTAACTAAATAATTAAATAACAAAACATAAAATAAAAAGGTTGAGAACGATTATAGAGAAAGTGGGTAGGATCCAGTTGCGTCAATTTTTAGATTCAATTGATCTTCTTCTTATCCAATGCAATCACACAACACATTTTTAGATCCAGTTGTTGATGCTCAGTCCTTGACGATACCTCTCGGTGTAAATCAAAAATAACCATCAACCAATCCAACACTTCTTTTTGCTGCTAAAACTCTTAACTTACCCCTTAGTGCCTCCACAAGAGTATAGGCCGAGTTAGTGTCTATAACATTGTACTTATCCCTTTCGTGAATCTACACCTCTCGATGCTAGATAAATAGATTACTTGCAAACTTCCCTCTCGGGCTTGAATACAAGAACAAACTACGGCAATAGGATAAGCAAACTTTGATTTTATTATTGCATAAGAACAAAGATACAAGAATCAATCTCCTCCCACTAATATCGACAACCTTCACCTATCCCTAAGAAGTTTAGAACACATTATCGTATAAGTACAATTCTTAGGGAGGAAGGGTTTTCTCTATAAATCGACTCTCCTAACATAGTGGACGGCTAGAGTATTTATAGTCTTAACCTAGGGTAAACCTTTCCTAAATAGACTTCAACTTAGAGTAGGGAACAAGTCTTTCAAGGTATTTGATATTTCCAAGTTTGCCACCTTCTAGAAGAGTTTTCCCGCTTGATCTTTGAATTGGGCTTTTGGCGCGCTAGCCTGGTCCAATTGATGCGATGTATCTTCCAGAATGTTCTCTATATTTTTATCTTTCAATGCGCCTCCTTTATTGGTGCTACCACACTGGATTCTGCCGCGACCATTCTTCTGCCTCGACCACTACACTACTTCTCTGCCGCTTCTGCTCTGGATATTCCTGCATATACAGAATATGTAATAATATCTGCATTCTCTATAAATATTAACTTTGTAAGTGATGATAACAAAATATCCAATATTTGAGCAAAGAGTCAATATTTCGGTTCAAGTTGGTATGAAATAGATGCTTAAAGTACCATGGGAAGGTAGTAAATAACTGTCTTTTAGGCACTCATCACTATGCCTGGAAGAAGATTTAGAACATAATGTGTTGCCGGTAGCTAAACGTTCATTCGGTGAAGATAGACTTGCATTCTTAGGTTTAAGGGCATGCTTTATATATCTAAGCCTAGTTCAAATTCTCTTATAGGTAGTAGGAGTTCTAAAAGGAATAAAATAAAAATTCATATTAAAATATAACTCTTTATTTTATTTCCTATTTTTTTTCCTTTCGGACTGTTTGAGTTTCCGTTGACTTTGACCATGGCTTGATTTTCTTTCTTTGCTTCTGTTTCTTCTCCGATTAGGCTTTTTGGGTTTAGTTCTTTATTCTCCATTTATCTTACACCATATATTATCTTCTATCTACTACTGTGACTACCTTTATGCTGCCTTGACGGGTGCTTATCTGCAATTGATCTTTGTTTGCAATTTATGCTTCCAGCATCTATTGATTGTATTTGGTATCACGAGTAGTTTTAGTTCCTCTCTAAGAAAGAAAACTATAACCGTACCCGTTTTATACCAAATAATATATAAAAATAACAATTAAGTGCTTGGTTGCTGAAATATAGGAAATAAGCAGAATTATCCAGTATTGCTATTAAATTTGTTCATTATTAGCAATAATTGCGTTGAAAAATGATGTAATAAATAGGACTTTTATGCACTTATCACACTGCTTTCCTTTTAATTCGTTATTTTTTTATGTCTTGCTTAACATCAATACCATGGTTTAAATAACAATGGTGTTGAATCTTGGGTTTATTACACTATTTGGTTTTGAAAATAAAATGATAAAAATGTAAAAATAAAGTAGTGTCCTTTTTTCTCTCTCTCTTTCTTTTTATTTATTTATTTGTTTCGAGTCGGGCACGTGCGATGTATAGGATTTAATTTGCCTTAATCGTCTCATGTCAAGGGTGCATCAATATATATTTTATGCTTTCATTGTTAATTGAGTAAGTGTATGTTTTGGATTGCAAATTTAGGAATACATAACAAGACACTTTAATTTTTGTTCATTGTGGCCCCCTAAATTCAATCATAAGCGAGGTCAACTCCAATGTTGTGGTGGTGGTGGTTCGGACGATTAATTTTAGGTTTAGGTTCTCTAAAATAAATTCACACAATCAATTAAAAATTAATTCGATCATCACTTTAGCCTAAAAATTTAATATTAATGAAGCGGTAATTAATAAAGTACCAATATTGTACGGTGTGGGGGTGCTAATTCTTCTACTCCTATAACCGACTCTCGAACCTTATTTTCGATAAATCTCTGATTTTACAATGTCCAGTCTACCTAAACGAATGATGGCTACTCAATTTTTCCAAAACTCATTTTTTAAATCAAAACCCCCTTTTCGAAAAACATCATTTTCAAAATTATATATTTTTTCTAAAACCCTAAAAAGAATTATTTTAGCATTTTTTTAGATCGCTACATGGAGAAAGTAGAAAAATATAAAAATTAAATAAATAAAATATTTATTATATCTAACGGCTTACTTGTAATCTGCGGTAGACGAACGATGAGGCTATGGCTTGGGTTTTGAAAAGGCCATGTTGCTAGATGAACGACAAGGCGATTTCATTAATTTCAGTGAGGCAAGTATGATGACAAATCGACAAGCAAGAGTGAGGACTGTAAAATAGGGTTCCAATTTATGAATAAAAATTCACTATAGATTGGGGTAATATCTTACGGGTCAAATGGTGAAAATTTCCGCGTTTTAGTAATATCAACTATAATAAACGTATTGCTATATAGATATCCCATTCAAAAGAATATTGATGTCTCGACTTATATTGATACACTAAAGCTGGATGAAATTCTAGTAATTTATTTTGTTACTATTAAGCAGGTGATTACTAGGTGAGTACCGATACTCAAGACTTGAATATTAATACAGTAAATCTAATAATGGTAAAAATAGCCTTTGAGAAACTCTAGTGAGCTAAATTCATATTGTTACACTCTGAGTACAAATATCAATAAGCGTGAGAGGGAAAAGAAGACGAGGAAGAAAAAGGCACTCTAATTCATGATAAAAGTGAAGTGGAACATGTTGGGTCAACTAGAAGCATCTCTTAAAAAACCATGGGGTTTCATGAAATCGAATGCTATGTTGGCCTCTCTCTATCTTTAATAGTGGTCGTGGATAGTTTCTTCCACCATAAAAGCCAAAAATAATAAGGTTATGCTGAGAAAAGAAGGTGAAATAGAATCAATTCTTTAAAATTTTAGATATTTTTTACTTTATCATTTTTAATGACATTTTCTATCCTATTAAAAAGGTTGAGTAGTGGGTGAGGAAGGGATGTTGCGTTTCGATGGATTCATTCTTTATCCTATCTTAAATGACTGAAAAGATCAAATGTATTACTCCAGGAAAGTATGAGCTTCAGACGGAGCAAAACCTTACACTTATAGTCGATAAGAAGGGTTTGAGAATTCTTTGAATGACCGACATCCATCTTGGGTTTACTACTACATCCAGGGATCCTTAGTAGTTAGTTCATGATGTATCGTTATAGCCTCTTTTTCATCGAAAGATATCCCTTCTACTTATCATGTATGTGATGCAATGTATGATATATATCTTCTACTCGTATATATTGATGAGATCAATAAGGGCCAAATTAAAAGAAATAACAATGAGATAGTTAAAGTTTCCCTTAAATTAATCTAAGTTAAATTTAGTCATCCAATATTTGCCCTCGTTAAGGCCTTGATCGATCTTATGTGGATTTTGCCAAAGCATTGACACATAAGTCCATCTTGGTTAAACGCAAAGAATAAGCAATTGATATTCGTTGGTCGAAATATTGGTAATAACTTAGTTAGGTTGTTCTAATAGGATTAGAAACCTAAAGACTAAGTATTTGGTTAAGTCGTGAGATGACTGAACAAGAGTTGTTCACAAAATAGAAGAGTTACATGAGATGTAATTAGTAAAGAGTTACTTACCTAAATAACCTCTATCCTAAAAGAAAAGCCGAAGTTGATTTAGGAAATTGGTGAATTATGGTTCCTCGCTCACTAGAAAAATTTTTGTCGAATTTTACTGAAATTGAAGATGAGAGGGGGGTTTAATTTTGAAGAAAATAGTGGGAGTATTTTATAAATAAAGACCTATATATAATATTTTAAATTGGTAAATTTATATTATGTATTTCCATTATTGTAGATCTAAATGGCAAAAAACACTATATCACTGCGATCACTCCTTGAGAAGGAGAAACTCAACGGCATAAACTTCCTTGATTGGTTCCGCAATTTGAGAATTTTTCTCAAACAAGAAAGAAAGGAATATGTCATTGAAGAACATTTTCCAGATGAAACGGCAACTAATGCTTCTAGAGCTGACAAAGACAAGTTTAAGAAACATATAGATGGCATATTAGATGTCGGATATCTTATGCTTACAACCATGACTCCTGATCTTCAGAAGCAACATGAGGACATGGTTGCATATGATATGATTCAAAGCCTCAAAGAAATATATGAGGAGCAAGCACGTCAAGAGAGGTATGAGACCTTTAAAGCTCTATTTCAGTACAAAATGGTAGAGGGATCTCCTGTAGGAGCTCATGTCATTAAGATAATAGGCTATGTCCAAACGTTGGAAATGTTAGATTTTCCTCTCAAGGATGAATTGGCTACTGATGTTATTCTGCAATCGTTGTCGAATAGCTTCAATCAATTTATCCTTAATTTCAACATGAATGAAATTAAAAAAACTTTGCACAAGTTACTTGGCATGTTACGAACTGCTGATAAAAATATGTCTAAGGGTGGACCTAAGCTTATTCTGATGGTCCGCAAGGATAAAGGAAAGGGAAAGACAGTGGCAAAGTATAAGGGTAAAGGTAAGCCTTTACCCAAAGGACAGGATGCACTAAAACCCAAAGAGGAGTTAGCAAGGAAGGAAAGTGTTTCCACTACAATAAGATCGGGCACTGGAAAAGAAATTATCTCATTTACCTTGAAAAGGTCAAGAAGGCAAAAGCAGATGGTGCATCTGCTTTAGGTATTTATGTTATCGATGTGAATCTATCAACATCTTGGGTATTAGATTCCGGTTGTGGTTCTCACATTTGTACTTCCGTACAGGGACTGCAAAAGAGAAGGAATCTAGCTAAGGGAGACGTAGACCTACGAGTAGGAAATGGAGCAAGATCTGCTGCATTTGCTATAGGAACATACGTTTTATCTTTACCTAGTGAACTTGATTTACATTTAGAAGATTATTATTTTGTGCCTAGTTTGACTAAAAACATTATTTCTATTTCTTGTTTGGACAAGATTAGCTTTGAGATTATTATTAAGAATAATTGTTGTTCTTTTTATCTCGATAATATTTTTATAGTTCAGCATAATTGGCTAATGACTTATATATTTTAAATCTAGAAAATGAAATTTATAACATAAATACCAAAAGATCAAAAACAAACGACTCAAATCAAACTTATCTCTAACATTTTCGTTTGGGCCATATAAGTGAGAAACGCATATTAAAACTCCATAAAGATGGATTCTTAGATTCATTTGTTTTCGAACAACTGGATGTATATGAATCTTGCTTATTAGGAAAAATGACTAAGGCTCCTTTTAATGGTAAAAGTGAGTGAGCAATTGATTTATTGGGACTAATACATAGTGATGTATGTGGAGTAATGAACACACAAGCTAGAGGTGGATTTCAATACTTCATCACTTTCACTGATGACTTCAGTCAATATGGTTACATTTACCTTATGCGCCATAAATCTGAGGCTTTCGAAAAGCTTAAAGTATTCAAGAATGAAGTACAAAATCAACTACGCAAGAGTATTAAAGCACTTTGATCAGATCGAGGTGGAGAATACTTAAGCATAAAATTTGATGAACTCCTTAAAGAATGTGGGATTGTCTCACAACTTACTCCACCAGGTACACCACAGTGGAATAGAGTTTCTGAGAGAAAGAATCAAACCTTGTTAGACATGGTTCTATCAATGATGAGTCATAGTGATCTTTCGACTTCTTTATGGGGACATGCACTACAAACAGCTGCTTTCACTTTAAATCGTGTTTCGTCTAAATCTATTCAAAAGAGATATGGACTGGAAAACGTCCTAGTATGTCTTTTATGAAGATTTGGGGTTGCGAAGCATATGTCAAACATCACATGTCCACAAAGCTCAAACCCAAATCTCATAAGTGTAATTTTGTTGGATATCCCAAAGACACTAAGGGGTATTATTTCTTTAACCCTAAAGAGAACAAAGTGTTTTTTGCTCGAACAGGAGTTTTTCTCGAAAGAGAATTTCTTAATAAGAAAGGAAATGGTAGAGACATTGAACTTGGAGAAGTTGAAGAACAACAATTCACTCAGCCTGAGATTGAACATGTGATGAGTGCCTAAAAGGCAGTTATTTACTACCCTTCTCCTGGTATTTTATGCATCTATTATACACCAACTTGAACTAAAATATGGACTCTTTACACAATATTGGATATTTCATTATCACTACTTACAAAGACGAAATTTATAAAGAATGCAAATATTATTACATATTCTGTACATGCAAGAATATCCAGGGCCGAAGTAGCGGTGAAGCAGTATTGAGGCCGAGGCAGGGACAAGGCCACAGTAGCATCCATAATGGCAACATCAACATTGTAGGCGAATGAAAGACAAAATTATAGAGAACACTCTAGAAGATGCAGCGCACCAATTAGATCAGGCTAGCGCACTAAAAGCCCAAGTTAAAGACCGAACGGGAAAGACTTTCTAGAAGGTTGCAAACTTGGAAACATTAAATCTCATATAGAAGACTTGTTCCCTACTCCAAGTTAGAGTCTATTTAAGAAAGGTTTGCCCTAGGTTAAGACTATATATAGCCTAGCCGGCCACATTGTTAAGAGAGTCGATTTTAGAGAAACCCTTCCTCTAAGATTTATACCTATCGACATTATCTCTTAGGGATAGGTGAAGGTTGTAGATATTAGTGAGAGGAGATTGTTTCTTGTTTCTTTGTTCTAATGCAATAATAATATCAAAGTTTGCTTATCCTATTGCCATTCCTTGTTCTTGCATTAAAGCTCGAGAGAGAAGTTTGTAAGTAATCTATTTATCTAGCATCGAGAGAGTTAGATTCACGAAAGGGATAAGTACGATGTTGACGACACTAGCTCGGCCTAGAGATAGGTTAAGAGTTTCAGAAGCTAAAAGAAGTGTGGGATTGGTTGGTGGTTATCGTTGATTTACGCCGAGAGGTATCATCAAGGACCAGTCATCAACAGCGCTCTGACTTAGAGATAAGCGGAGTCAACTACGGACACTTTGCTGAACTTTGATGCATCTGCCTAAGAGCAAGAGATTGTCGCGGCAGAGAACACTAATGCTGCCGTGGTTGTATCTGCAGTACTGCCAAAGCAGTGTTGTGTAATTGCATTGGACAAGAAGAAGATCAATCGAATCCACTAATTGACGTAGGTAAATCCTACCCACTTTCTCTATATCGTTCTCAATCCTTTATTTTATGTATTATTATTTAATTATTTAGTTAGTTAAACAAATCCACTATATCTGTGTTTTTACTTTATCTTTCAGGAGCAAGGGAACAAGGGGAGACATATTAAGTATACCAATCCCTATGGAGACGATACACGATATACTTATCACTTTATTACTTGCGATGTGTACACTATACAGTTGCGCTATTACTATACGGATCAAGTTTTTGGCGTCGTTGCCGGGGATTGAAAAAAAAATTGTTTTCTTTATTTTCTTGTTCTTTAACCATTCTTTATTTAAATTTAATTCTAATTATTTTTTTTAATTAACTTTGACTTATCTGGTATATGACCAGGGCAAACCTGAGTAGTCCATTGCACGAATTAGATCCTGAAATTGAACGCACAAGACACCATCTAAGGTGCAACTTGTTTCAAGTCATGGATGATCCACCAAGAGGACAAATTCCACCTATTGATCATAATGTACTACCACCAGCAATGCCGCAGCAGCCACTGCTGCAACCATTACTGAGGCAGCTCACTGTTAGAGACTTTCTGGTGGAAGACCTAAACGGGCTAAACCCTGGCGTAGTCACCCAGAAATTGAAGCAACTCACTTTGAGCTCAAACCAGTGATGTTCAATATGTTGAACACAATTGGAGAATTTAGTGGGTCTGCTACTGAAGATGCAAGGCAGCATCATAAATCTTTCATGGAAGTTTGTAATTCTTTCAAGATCCAAGGAGTCCATGAAGATATTTTACGATTAAAGTTTTTCCCCTATTCACTGAGGGATAGGGCAAAAACTTGGTTAAATGGCATCCCAGCAGGATCCATAGGATCTTGGGATGAACTCTGCCAAGAATTCATTACGAGGTACAACCCGACAAATCTCTATGATCATATCCTTAATAAAATCACATCCTTTCGGCAGGATGATGATGAACCAATGTATGAGGCGTGGGAACGCTACAGAGAATTGTTAAACAAATTCCCATTACATGGTTTTCCCTTGTGGAAGCAAGTCTCCATGTTCTATAATGCTACTAATGCCTCTAGAAGGATGATTCTAGATGTTTCCGCAAATGGGACACTTTTGGATAGAGCACCCGCGAAGGCCATTGAGATTCTGACAAACTCGCAAGGAACGACTTCCATTTTCCTACATCAAGGCGAGGCAGAATGAGACGCCGTGCCACGGCCCATGAATTAGACACAACCAGTTTGGTGGCAGCATAATTGGCTTCTCTAACCAACATGATTCAGAATATGCAAGCCTAGAAAAATATACATGAGGTTAAGGCAGTCAACTCATCTGATTACATGCAAGATGAGGAAACCAACCTATATGTTAGAAATTATAACAGGAACAATCATATGATGTCCAACAATTACAATCCATCGTGGAAAAGGCATCCAAACTTATCATGGAGTAACCCCAATAATGCCTTAAATCCAATCAACCAAGCCCCTGGATTCCAGCACCAAAGTCAGAACCTGCCGTAGCAGCACATTCAGCAATCCATGCCGTAGCAGCAGGTACAACAGCAACAGTCTCTAAATGCACTAGCAGATTCTCTTACGGCTTTCATGTCCAAGACTGATTCACACATGGCCGAGAATAGCCGCTTCATAAAGCGTACTGATGACTTCATGAATCGAGCTGAGATGAGACTGCAGAACTAGGAGGTTGCAATCAAGTCTTTAGAAATCCAAGTTGGTTAATTTGCCCAACAATAAAATACTCAACCACCAGGGGGTTTACCTAGCAATACTGAGGTTGCTAAGGTGTTAGGCCACGAGCAATGCAAGGTAATTACGACAAGAAGTGGCCTACAATTGAAAGATAAAGAAGGTCCCTCAACCAATAGAGTCCAACCAGAAAAGCAACATCATGAGGACTCAGAAGATGAGCAAGAACCTGCTGAAAGCACTGCCCCGGCAGCAGAACCAGAAGTACCAGAAAATCCTGCCGAGGCAACTGTAGATAAGTTTACCCCAGGTATTAAACTCAATATCCAAGGAAACCTGGAGGACATAAGACCACCACCTCCTTTCCCACAGAGGTTAAAAAAGCACAAACAGGATCACCAATTTCGAAAAATTCCTAGACATCTTAAAGCAAGTCCATATCAACTTCCATTAGTTGAAGCTATTGAACAAATCCCCAACTATGCCAAGTTCTTAAAGGACATAGTATCCAAACAATGAAGGCTAGGGGAATTTGAAAGGTGGCAGCCATTGAAGATTGTTTGGCCATGCTACATAATCACATGCCGCCTAAGCTAAAGGATCCTGGATGCTTTACAATCCCCAGCGCGATTGGGGGTGGTTACAAAAGAAAGGCCCTATGCGACTTGGGAGTAAGCATCAATCTAATGCCCAAATCAGTTTTTCAAAAATTGGGAATAGGGCGGGGAAAACCATCTACAGTATTGCTCCAACTTGCGGATCGTTCTTATGTGCATCCTGAAGGAAAAATTGAGGACATTCTGGTTAAGGTCGAAAAGTTTATATTGCCTGCCGACTTTCTCGTCCTTGATTGTGAGGCCAACGACAATGCATCGATCATATTGTAATATCCCGATTTTGGGGTTAGTGACATTAACTTTAGATTCGAATACGAATGACATGTTATTAGGATTGTCTTAAGTGTACTATAAACAATGTTGAGATACAGAATATTGCCTACACGTAACAAGGGTGACTTTGTGTCCAATCGTGTGTGGTAGAGCCGCCTACACGTAACAAGGGTGACTATGTGTCCAATCGTGCGTGGTAGTGCTATAATGGTGACTTCGTGTCATGTCAATGGTGACTCCGTGTCATGATGAGACAATGGTCTCTAACAATAGATCCGTGTATTTGATGAACTCGGGGTTCATATTAAGTGGTCACTAGAATGCCAATATACATACATGAATTCAAAGAGGACATTGTGCATCATTTATAAATTGTTTTGATAAGGTTGTGCAAACACAAGGAAACATTTGATTTAAAGAACATGAACATGAAATGTTAGCATGCATGATTTAGTGATGCATTGCAAATTATGGTTTCATTATGGTTTTAAATAGATGCATTGATGATCTTGTGTAGAGCTTCCTCACTAAGCATGTTTGCTTAAGCTCTCTTTTCATCTTTGCAGAAAAATAAAGGCACTTGGGACTTCATTCGGAGCAAGGAAACCAAGGGGAAAGGTTACTCAAATCCGGTATGTCTTGCCAAATAAGTTGAAGCTTGGCAATGTGTAAACCCAACCAATGTGAGGAATGTGAACTTAGGCTTTGGTTTATATTGAAATAAGACCTATGTTGTTTGATTGATAATTGATGGACTATGATATTGTTTGGATTGTTGAAGCATGTACTCGCATGATTGTTATGATTTTAATCGTGTTCTAGGTAGCATGCCTATAGTTTGCTTGATGCTCTTGACGTTGAAAATCACGTGTCATATGTTGTTAATTATGCTTAGGACTTGTGCGTATATAGGTAGTGATTAATGGTAGTGTATTGAGACGTTAGTGTTCACTTAGTGTAACGGAACTTTTGGGTGCCAGACTCAAAGTGTCGAAACCTTAGTGAAGGTTTCAAAACCTTTGTCAAATAGTTTCGAAACCTTCAGGAAGGTTTCAAAACCTTGCTGGTAATTTCAATTCTGGAAAGTTACTGGATGCGAAAAGTTTTGAAACTTTCAGGGAAGTTTCGAAACCTTTTACAAAAAGTTTTGAAACCTTATGAAATGTTTTGAACCCTTTGACTACCAGGAATTGATAGTTGTTGGAAATTATACTTTATTCCCGAATATCTTTCTTTGTTCAATTAAGGTACCTACATATGTTATTTTGAGCTGAAATTTCACATGAATACATAAATTTGATTTAATTTCAAGATGGTTAATTTAATTTGAATGAAGTCCTTGTAATTTGTAAGATTTATATTTTGGTCCCTAAATTGGAGAAACATACAATTGACGATGTTAGGATGACCCGTTTCATTTGAAATTTACTATGAAGGATACTTGAGTGTTTAATTGAACTTTGATGAAAAGAATTTATACTTTATTATTAGAATTTAAAAGTTTTATGTTTTAGTCCTTAATTTACTTAAGTGTTTAATCGGATACTCGTATGTGATCAGATTGCTTCCGTTAAAGCTTTGTATAAGACCAAGACATATAGGAACATAATTATGCATTTAGGAAAGATAAAGAAAAAAAATATATCAGTTTTTTGGGTTGTTTACCGAATGAAACCTTCGCGGGTTTGGTTCGATATTCCCCGTGTGACCCGTTAGTGCCAGTTCTATCTAGGTCAGGCTAAAGGGGTTACACATATTGGGTCGACCTTTCTTTGCTACTGGATGCACCATCATCGATGTGGAAAATGGCGAGCTCACAATGCAGATAAACGACCAAAAAGTCAAGTTGAACGCCTTCCACAATCTAACAAATTCAGACGCTCCAGCAGAATGTAAGGCTCTCCATACACCAGACCATGGTACTAAAACATCCTACCTGGGCAGCACGCTCGGCAGACTATTCGGTAAGCGAATAAAGCCTAAAGGAGAAGCCCAATGCACTGAAGAGATTGGCCAACACGTGAAGAAAGATACGAGCCAGAAAGAGATAATCAAATTGGAAGATGCATTCACATGCACTCCATAAGTAACATATTCTCTTCCCTTCCATTTTATTTATTATATTAGGACTAGTTTTATATGTTGTTATGTTTTATTTTCAGTATTTTATGTTTTTAAGTTTTTTTAGGATAAATAAAACAACGAATACAGAAAAATTATTTCACAGTAGGAAGTCTGCTACCGCGGCAGTGTACTTTTCTAGAGCCGCAGAAATCCTAACGGGCAAAAATAGTGCAACGGCTCTCTACCGAGAAATCCGCTGCGGTAGTAACTGTTCATCAAGGCAGTAAATGCCTAACGGCTAATTTTCAACAGTCATATATTTTTACAGCCTATATAAACAGCTCCCTTGCTTAGAACTACCCACTCTTGCATTCTTGCTAATTTTCTTTCTTTCACAATCTTGCTCTTCATTACTTTATCTCTCATCTACTTCTTGAAATTTTCAGCAATCTTTTCAAGTACTTCAGACTTCGCTCAAGGCATTCAATAACTACAATCATGGTCGCTTACAAACGTTTTTACCTTGCCACCATTGAAGAGCAATTCAACCATTCTTTTGTTGCTCGGCAGCTATGGGAGGAGCAAGGATTTCAACACTTGGATGAAGATAATTACGGCATCGAATAGTTCTTGTTCGACAAAATCAAATACCAAGATTGAGAAATCTTCTGTCTCCAACCTCCCCCAGCGAATGCCACAATCGTCCGAGAATTTTATGCCCACATGCCGAGCGAAAGAAATTTATATGTTCACTATTGAGGGAAGTCAGTTGCCCTTAATGCTGAAGCAATCAACCAACGCTATGGCCTCACTCCGTTGTCCAATGCACATAGTGATTTTGAGACGGAGGTCACCGATGTCAACTTTGAGCTAATCAAAGATGATCTTTGTTACAATGATACCCCTTGGGAGACCGGTAACCATAGAGGATCCATAACAAGATTGAGTCTCAAACCCGAGGCTAAGATGTGGTGTACCTTTGTCAAAAGACGTCTAATGCCCACATTGCATAACATCACAATTGATAGAAGACGTTTGGTGCTCATCCAGTCCATAATCAATAAGAGGACCATCTATGTTGGAGAAATTATTCTCCAAGAAATTTATGATTCCGGTAAGAAGGACAAAGGCCCTTTATGTTTCCCTTCTTTAATCTCTACCTTATGTATTGTTATAGGTGTACTAGTCGAGGCTATAGACGAATACACATTGAATCGGCCGGGATGGTCTAAAGATTTATGTCGCTGAGTCATGCAGATAACGCAGGAAGAACCTTTCCAAGCAACACCGCAGCAGTTCACTGCAGACTTTACTACCGGAGGGCAGTACTCGGCAGAAATACCCACATCTGCCTAGGGCCTTGCCTCAGCAGACCCTTACCAAGAAATTTTGCAAAGGATGGCAGCCATGGACCTTCGCCAGCAACGCTACATGGTGTACCAGAGCGACTTCAACACATCTCTCGCCCACATGATGATGACAATCTTCCCAAATCAAGGGGTGCAATTCCCAAAATTCCCAGCTAACATCTTTGTCACTGCCGCCCCTTATACCGAGACAACACCTGCCCTAGGATCGCAACCATTTTTCCAACCACGACCGCCTCAGCAATTTCATACTGCCGGACCTTCCAAGTCGACCAGGTTTGTCGGAGTATCCTCTACCAGCCAAAGGCCGTCTAAGAGGCAAGCTGTTTTTAACTCTTCCCAATGGAATCCAATCCTTATGCCCAGTCTCAGTAGAGACACTCTGTCTCGTGAGATTGATAAATACCACAGTTCATTACATGAATCAGCAATACCCACTACTACGGCAGGGGGCGAGACAGAAATCATGCACACAGAAAATATCGACGAAGTAGAAGAAGGAGATGAAGTTACTGCACCACCGCACTGCACACCGCCCAGTCGAGTTCAGCCGCATCGGCAAGCCAAACAATAGCAATCACCAGCACAAGGATCTAGATGGAAGGAGTCAGCGGCACGGCCTACGAGAATGCTCCGTACAAGCAGCTCCTTGGAGTCGTTATAAATGATTTCTTTCAATGCTTTTGTCTATTTCCTTATTGAAATTGTTGTTTGCCGCATGTATTGAGCATTGAGGACAATGCTCGGTTTGAGTTTGGGGGTATTGTAGGTACAGAAGCACTGCTAAGGCAACCCATTGCCGCGGCATTACCATAAAAAAGGGAGTATTTTTTTTGAAATTTTTTGGCACTATTCTCTTTTCTTGAATTACTGTTTATAATCTTGCACTGCTCTACATCAGTTTTGCTTTAGCTTACTCCTTTAAGGCTATAGAATTCTTTCTCCTTACCATGGCCAAGTTCTGTTTTGAAGGGATAACCATAGGATACTCATGGAATAAAACTTAGAAGCTTGCTTTAAGGTTAGAAAACAAAGAAACACTTTTTGGACTTGCATGATTTAGGAGTTCTTTTAATAAACTTAGGTGATAAAGACTTAGAAGCTTTTGGAAAAAAACTAGAGGTGTCTATCACTGGCTCAAGTTTTGCTCTCCTTCATGCTAGAGGTGCCCGAAATTGGCTCTAGTATGCTAAATAGGTGGTTAAAAAGAAAAAAAAGAAGAAAATAGAAAACGCATATCTTGAGGTGCCCGAAATTGGCTCAAGACTTGTTGTTTTAAGGAGATAGATTTAATCCAAATTCTACTTGTCTTGAACTTAGAGTTTATCTAAGAAAGCCTTGAAACAACCTTGTCTATAAAACGCACACACTCGCCTAGCCTTATAGCTTGTTTCTTAGTAAAAGTCCTTGGGTAAACTGGTGGCTAAAACGGAGAGATAGACATGACCATGGTAGGGAGAATAGATGGAAAAGTAAGACCAAAGGGGAGTAAGGTTCGGCAATTTGATGTTTTGCATTGCTTGAGGACAAGCAATAGTTCGAGTTTTGGGGTATTTGATGAGTGCCTAAAAGGCAGTTATTTACTACCCTTCTCATGGTACTTTATGCATCTATTATACACCAACTTGAACTAAAATATGGACTCTTTGCACAATATTGGATATTCCATTATTACTAATTACAAAGATGAAATTTATAGAGAATGCAGATATTATTACATATTCTGTACATGCAGGAATATCTAGGGCCGAAGCAGCGGTAAAGCAGTGTTGAGGCCGAGGCAGGGACAAGGCCGCGGCAACATCCAGAGCGGCAACATCAACATTGTAGGCGAATGAAAGAAAAAATATAGATAACATTCTGGAAGATGCAGCGCACCAATTGGACCAGGCTAGCGCACTAAAAGCCCAAGTCAAAGACCGAACAGGAAAAGCTTTCTAGAAGGTTGCAAACTTGGAAACTTTAGATCTCATGTAGAAGACTTGTTCCCTACTCCAAGTTAGAGTCTATTTAGGAAAGGTTTGCCCTAGGTTAAGACTATATATAGCCTAGCCGGCCACATTGTTAAGAGAGTCGATTTTAGAGAAACTCTTCCCCTAAGATTTGTACCTATCGATATTATCTCTTAGGGATAGGTGAAAGTTGCATATATTAGTGAGAGGAGATTGTTTCTTGTTTCTTTCTTCTAATGCAATAATAATATCAAAGTTTGTTTATCCTATTGCCCTTCCTTGTTCTTGCATTCAAGCTCGAGAGAGAAGTTTGTAAGTAATCTATTTATCTAGCATCGAGAGAGTTAGATTCACGAAAGGGATAAGTACGATGTTGACGATACTAACTCGGCCTAGAGATAGGTTAAGAGTTTCAGAAGCTAAAAGAAGTGTGGGATTGGTTGGTAGTTATCGTTGATTTATGCTGAGAAATATCGTCAAGGATCAGTCATCAACAGCGCTTTGACTTAGAGATAAGCAGAGTCAACTACGGACACTTTGCTGAACTTTGATGCATCTGCCCAAGAGCAAGAGATTGTCGTGGCAGAGAATACTAACGCTACCGAGGTTGTATCTGCAGTACTGCCAAAGCAGTGTTGTGTAATTGCATTGGATAAGAAGAAGATCAATCGAATCCACTAATTGACGCAGCTGGATCCTACCCACTTTCTCTATATCGTTCTCAATCCTTTATTTTATGTATTGTTATTTAATTATTTAGTTAGTTAAATAAATCCACTTATCTGTGTTTTTACTTTATCTTTCAGGAGCAAGGGAACAAGGGTAGACATATTAAGTATATCAATCCCTGTGGAGACGATACACGATATACTTATCACTTTATTACTTACGACATGTACACTTCACATTTGTGCTATTATTACACGCATCAACATGTTCCATAAATTGTTGAGGAACAATCAACAGATTTAGAAACACAACCACTGTGCAGGTCCACAAGAGAATGCCATGCACCTGAGAGATATGGATTTCTCATTACCACGCATGGAGATGTTCTTATTATGGATCAAGATGAGCCAAGAACGTATCAAGAGGCAGTATCGAGCCCAGAATCTGAGAAATGGCTTGAGGCCATGAAATCTGAGATGGAATCCATGTCAGTCAGCCAAGTATGAACTTTGATTGAATCACCTGAAAGGGTAAAACCTATAGGGTATAAATGGGATTTCAAGAAGAAAACCGACATGGATGGAAATGTACAAACATACAAGAGGAGACTAGTCGCTAAAGGTTTTCGACAAGTTCATGGTATTGACTATGACGAAACTTTCTCCTCTAATGTGTGCTAAATATGCACAATTGCACTATACTGCCTCGGCAGAACAACAGATTTCTATCTTCAGCAGCGATAGTGTAAGAATTTGAACAATAATTATATGAATATCGTATGAGATGCTCCAAGTACCGGTTCACCTAAACTGGTCTGAGAATCTGAACAGCAGACTAAAAGGGTGTAAGTTAAAGAGCTTAGTGTGTCTCTAAAGTACAAACAACCATAAATAAAACATGTTTTACATTTCTAAAAAGTTTCTGAAAATATTTCTGAATTCAAGAAAACTGAAGCATGATGCTATGATGACTGATGCATGTCAGAAAATCAGAGGGCCCAATATCAGAAATCATACAGAGTGAAGGATTATCCTCGCCAGAGTGGAGGTTTCCCTTTCCATAGTGGAGGTTTCCCTCACGTTACTGATTTTAAATCCAGAAAATATTTTAGATGACAGGACATGATATGATTCGTAAAATCATAAATCAGAACTCTTACGAGTAACAATTTTTCAGAAAATCAGATACTTGATTTGAAAATAGAATGCACATGCCATGTATGATAATACCGCATATAAACAGCTAACAGTCTCAATTATCAAATCAAGCAGTGTATAGATAATGTTTTAGAGATACATATAGAATATATTATAATATAATATAGGCACAGAAAACATGTAGCACAGGAAGAGACACACCTTAAGCAACTAAAGCACTAACTCTGAGATGGATGCGTCTTGAGTTTTGGTCTAACTGGATCAGGACCTACGAGGTAACATAACTGTATTACTATTCAGTACCAATACTAAGCCACCAAATAAAATAAAACTCTGATCTAAAATCTTACCCATGTAATGGTCTCGAAGAACATGCCTGATTGATACGAACAACAGAAGGTAACCCAGAAGCCTCAGAAACATTAACACCTTAACGGAAGAAGATTTTGAATTAGATTCCTCAAAACACCCTTTTTTAGTCTCTAAGAACAATTCAAATTAAAAACACTAAAAACAGCGCTTTCATGTTTGAATTTGATAAAACAGATAGCGAATTCGGACTCAGAATGTCGAAAAAGGTCAAGGGGAAGGTTTTTCGAAAAAGTCAACTTTTGGTCAAAGTCAACTCTAGTCAAAGTCAACTCTGGTCAAAGTCAACGGTCAACTCAGAAGTCAAATTCAAACTTTGATAAATCAAAGGTCAAAAGTCAAAGTCAAACTATGACTAGTTAAAAGTCAAAGTCAAACTTTGATTGATCAAAGGTCAAACAGTCCAAGGTCCACGGTCAAAGGTCAAACCCAGATATGGTAAACGGTCAAAACTAGTTCGATCAAACATGGATCGGGTTAACTTGGTCAAAGCAGATCGATCAACAAACCGGTTCAAATACTACCAACAAAATAGACCAACTACACTCTCACAAAGCCCACTACAACTAAGCCCACATAACAACCAACAAACAAGCCCACTCAAATCACAACCCATGAACCAAATCTATAATCGAACCACATACACAAGAACTAGGGTTTTCTGCAACCAACAAAGTGGTGGCAGTACTAAAAGAACGACGGCAACTCACCGACAGTAACTCCAGCGAGAACGGCAACGACGATACGGCATGACTGCAACCGAATTTTGATAGTCCTAAAACAAAACCCCAAACTGATTTCAACAAAACAAAATCTGATTTAAATCATAATAAACCAAACCAAACTTCTTCAAATCTAAAAACTCTAAGATTTAAGAACAACTTTTACCTACACCGATTGACCGAAGTTGCTGACCACCACGAACGGAAATACGAAGGAGAATCAAACGGTTCTTTCTTGGCTAGCCAAAACAGAGAATAGAGAGGTGAGGATTTTCCTCACATTCACAGCCAACTCCAGCGACAGGGTGAACAAGCCACGAACAAAGGCGATCGGAGTTATGAACAAAATCAAGGGGAAAGAGCTTGGCCAAGAAATTAAATAAAGAAAAAAAACTCAAGAGTCAGAGAGCAGAGAAATAGAGAGATGTTCGGGGGAGAAAGAGCTTGTTGCAACAATGGGTTTTCAAAATTGGAAACAACTTTATGATTACCCTAATAAAAAGGGTAGATCGTAAGGTTAGTCCTTGAACTTCATAAAGTTTGCGGAATATTCATAAAACTTTTTAATTTGACGAAAAGATCACCAAAATCAGAAATAAATCCCTAATTAAATTTAAGATTTAACACAAAATTTACCAAATTATTAGGGTTTCAGAAATTAGAGATTTCAAAATTAAATTTTTGAATTGGGGTAAAATTCGGGGCGTTACAAGGTCGGTTGAAAATTTAGAGAATCATAGAGGTAAATCGGGGAAATGAAAAGAGATTTAGGGTTTTTATTAAAACATTGATATAAAAAAAACACTTGACTATTTTTGGGAGTCTCATCGGTAAAAAGAGTATAAGGCGTTCGCCTCTCACCTCCGGTGAATTGTGTTAAAGGTACTCGGCTCCCGTAAAATGCTTCACCTAGATCGTCAGATGTATTTTTTATACTAGCGCTTTGCCACACCTCTCGCCTCCGAGCACCTGAGGCACACCTTTTACAATAAAGGTTTTAATATATCAATATGAATGTTAACAAAAATTTTTATGTTACATGTAATAGGTTTAGGGTGGAGAGAAATTAATGAAGAGATCAAATGACTTTTTAAGGTTCGAATATAATTGTTAAGAGATATAATGTCTTTCTCATTAACAGATTTAAGTTCCATACAAAATCTCAAAAAAGATTAAAGATGAAACAAACTTGTAGAGTAGTTGTTACTTCTTCAACTATAAGTCATGCTAGTGCTAGAGACAATCGTCTTGTAGAGGAAGATGTAGAATATTATAGAATTATTAAAAAGATTATTGAGTTGGACTATTAAGGTAAACGAAAGGTTATGTTATTTCGATATAATTGAGCTGATGTAAATACTACTCAATGTATTGAAAGAGATCAATTTAGTTTTACAATGGTGAACTTCTCTCGATTAATTCATATTGGTCAACATTTGATGGACGAACCATATGTATTTCCTTCTCAAGTCACACAACTTTTTTATTCTCATGATTCAGTGAAAGAGGGTTGATATGTTGTACTCGATAACACCCTTAGAGACTCGATTGACATCGAGAATGAAAGTAAAGATGACATTAAAACAAGATCATAAAATTTACCTTTTGTAGTAAAAAACTTAGATAGAACAATCAATAGTTCTAGTTCATAGATTTAATGGGTTCGAACCAACATGTATGAAGAATTTAATGAAAATTGACTATATAATATAGTTATATTTATATTGAATCTTGTAGAATTTATAATATTATAACTTTTAACTTGTTATTGAATACATACTTAGGAGAAAATTAAATAACTTGTATATTGTTTAAGTTCCTCGAAGTGAGAAAGTTGAAAATAATTTAATTTGTCTAGTATTGAATATTCACAAGTTCTAGAAACGGTTGAAAATATAGAAAGTAAAGGTAATATTTAACACTTTATTTGAATTGTACCTATTTTATTATTGTTGACTTTATTTTAACAATTTTAACTTGGGATATTTCTTATATAGGTAAAAATGATCAAAGACGCAAGAGTGGAGGGTGCACAATATTGATGGAATTATATGATCTCCTAGTTGGAGAACATGTGAAAGTTTCAAGAAACGATGTTGCCCAACCTATTGGGGTAGAAACAAGTATTTTCGTCAGTTATTTAGGCATTATTGTACGCAATGCTTCAAGTTTGCTGAGTCATGGTGTCAGACAACGACTAGTAACAAAAATTAAGCTCTAGATCTTGTTAAGATAATAATGTTGTTGTAGTAGTTAATCCATTACATTTTAATAATAATATTTATATTTAATTTGACTGTGTAATTTTTAAGATAAATTTTAAAGATCTTAGATAATTATCAGAAATATGCCTTAGGAAAGAAATAGAGAGACTATAAGAGTTTCTTGAAGAATACGTAGTTTAAGAATAATCTTAGCCTTCAAGAAAAGCTTCAAATGTCCCACTTAGAATATTACGGTACAATAGAAAGATGCAAGAAATGAGAGTATCATTGACACAATTTAAAAAATAATATTATGTTATAATATGAACTTTATACGTAATGCAAAGTTAAGATTGTACAAAATTGAGAGTGCTTTGAAGTTACTAGAGACATAAACAAAAGTTTACTCACACAACCATGACGAAGAGCTTTGCTCGTTTAACTAATGAAGAGATATTATTTCTTTTAATTAATAATTATTACGATTAGTACTATCGTTGGAAGGACAAAGATCTTCGATATTACACGCACAAAATGATGGTTCTTCAATGACTCTTGAAGCTGAAGAAATTATAGTATATTTATTAGCCATAAAAATTGGATTATGTTATATTCATACAAATAATATGACACTTTTCTTTTAAACAATATTTTCATTCATTATATATATATATATATTCTTAATTGATTATCAGATGAAAATGAGAGAAAAAAGAATGGAGTATGAAGCTACAACTTCAACTAATGATTCTATTAATATGGATGATATCAAAAATTAAATTTTTGTTAATGTTTTGGATTCTGAAAGATATGGTCGGGTTCGTTGTAAGGATCATTCGTTATCCCAATAAAATATTTTGGATCAAACTCGTCTTAATATATGTCATCACAAAGTTAATCTTCTCAAGAAGAAGTTAATCATTTAAAATAACAATTAACTAAATTTTAAGTCGAGATAGAATTTAAAGAAGCTAAGATAAAAAGGAGAGAAGATGAGAGGGAAGCCGTGAGAGCAACAAGAGAAGCAACATATATTTTGATTTCAAGAAAAATGACATGTTAAAAGCAAAACCAACGAAAGAAACTGTCACCTTAGTTGATTTTAGGTTCACTCATGTTGTAGTTGTTAATTTATTTCACTTTAAAGTTGAATTATATTTCACTTTAATGTTTTACACTTAAATTTATTTTGATTTTTGAGTATTTCTACTTAAGGTGTTGTACTTAATTTTTAATTTTATTCTTATTGGATAATATTACAAGATAAATTTGAATAGTATATACTCCCTCCGTCCCACAAATAATTTTTGTTATTGACTTTTGAAAGTTAAATTTTCTAAACTTTGACTATAATTATATTAAATATTTTAAATAATTAAATTTTGTAAAATATATATTTGAAATCTACTCTATTAGAGGTTTCTAAAATATATTTTTTCATACTTTTATCAATAATAAATTTTAAATAATCATTAGTTAAAGTTCAAAAAATTTGAACAAAAAAAATCAATAAGAGACATTATTTTGGGGACAAAGGGAGTAATACAAAAAGATTTTTGGCATTGCAATCCAATCATGGCATTCAACACAAAAACGCTACTAAGAATAAAATTTAAAAAAACAATTTTTTAATAAACGTCGCTAGAATTGAGACATATTATGGTATTTTGTAGATGCAAACGCTTTTATAGGACTCGACATTTGCAACATTTATAAAAAAAATATCATTGTAGTACATGATCTATAACGACGTTTAGTTTCTTAAATACCGCTAATGATAATATAATAATATCGTTTAATATATATAATGCCACAAAAAATCATATATTACAGTGGCATTTAAAAAAAATAAACGTTGCTATATTCTGCTGCGCTAATTTCAATAGCACTTTTTTGTTATTTTCCTGAGCGCCGATAGTATTCCTGTAACCCCCTTAGCCCGGCCTAGACGGAACCGACACTAATGGGTTACACGGGGAATATCAAACCAAACCCGCAAGGGTCTGATTCGATAAACAACCCTAAAACCGTTATATTTTTTTATTTTATCTTACCTAGATGCACAATCTTATTCCTACGTGTCAAGGTCTCATGCAAAGCATTAGTGGTAACACATTAATCAAAGACAAAAGTCCGATTAAACTCTTAGGTAAATTAAGGACTAAAATGTAAAACTTTTAAATCCTATTAATGAAATATAAATTCTTGTCGTCAATGTTCAATTAAACACACAAGTGTTCCTCACAGCAAATTTCAACTCAAACAGATCATTCTATCATCGTCAATTGCATGTTCTTCTAATTTAGAGACTAAAATGTAAATCTTCCAAAAACAAGGACTTCATCCAAATTAGGTTAACTATCTTGAAATTAAATCAACTTTATGCATGCATGCAAAATTTCATCTCAAAATAACTTTGTAAGTACCTTAATCGAACAAAGGAAGATATCCGGGACTAAAATATAATTTCCAGCAACTTTCAATCCTTGGTAGTCAAAGGTTTCGAAACCTTCCTAGAGGTTTCGAAACTTTTTGATAAAGGTTTTCAAACTTTCCTGGAAAGTTTCGAAACTTTTCGCGTCCAGTAGCTTCCCAGGATTGAAACTGCCCGCAAGGTTTCAAAACCTCCTGAAGGTTTCGAAACTATTTGACAAAGGTTTCGGAACCTTCACCCAAAGGTTTCGAAACTTTGGGTCTGGAACCAAAAGTTTCGTTACACTAAGTGCACACCAATTACTCAATACTCAACCATTAATTAGAACCACTAAATGTATCAGTCCTAGGCATAATTAGCAACATAAGGCACATAATCAACAACGTCACGGACATCAATCAAGCTATAGGCATGCTCCCTAGAAAATAATTAACAACATAACAATCATGCAAGTAAATGCTTCAACAATTCAAACAATTCCAAAGTTCAACAATTAACAATCAAACAATAATGGTCTTATTACAATATAAACCAAAGCCTAAGTATACCCTCCTCACATAGGTTGGGTTACACATTACCTTGCCCAATTTATTTGCCAAAAACATACCAAATTCAAAGTGATCTTTCCCCTTGGTTTCGTTGCCTCGAACGAAGCCCCAAGTGTTTTTATTTTTCTGCAAGGATGAAAAGAGAGCTTAAGCAAACATGCTTAGTGAGGAAGCTCTACACAAAATCATCAATGCATCAATTTAAAACCATGATGAAACCATAATTTGCAATACATTGTCAAATCATGCATGCTAATATCTCATGCTCATATTCTTTAAACCTTATGCATCCTTGAGTTAACCTTGTCAAAACAATTTATAAATGATGCACAATCTTCTTCTCAAATTCATGTATGTATATTGGCATTCTAGTGACCACTTTAATATGAACCTTGAGTTCACCGAATACACGGATCCATTGTTAGAGACCATTGTCTCGTCATGACACGAAGTCATCATTGACATGACACAAATTCACCATTATAGCACTACCAGGCACGATCGGACACATAGTCACCCTTGTTACGTGTAGGCGGCTCTACCACGCACGGTTGGACACAAAGTCACCCTTGTTACGTGTAGGCAATATTCTGTATTCTCAATTTTGTTTATAGTGCATTTAAGACAATCCTAATGATATGTCATTCGTATTCAAATCTAAAGTTAGTGTCACTAAGCCAATATCATAAACAAATATGCATGATAACTTGCTGCTCATAATGCATGCATAATATGTTCAACAAATAAATCAAAAGCCATGTCCAAAGGCACCATCATGTATAAGGCAATCAACCATATTGTAATCCAAATCATTTCTCATAATTTTCCATAATCATGGATGCTAAATAAGCTATGCATTTCAGCAAGTAATTCTCATGTATGCACCATTTCAAATCATGCTCATGCATTTCCATAAATCTCATTGCATTACCAACATAATGCCTTTATCAAATGTAGCCGAAACTCATATCGGTTTATCAAAAACATTTACTTTACTTACTCTTGAACTATGGAAGGTTTTTACACTCTTTCATAGTCCCCAAAACAGAACCGTACCAAACGCGATTCGCTTTAAATCCGTAATCACTCACCAACAAGCGAAACGAGCTTTCGCCGCTATCCGATGATCGCGCCAACGCACCAGCAATCAAGCACCTTCTTGTACCTCTTATACAATATTAAAAACATAGCATTCTCACATCATAACATGCTCAAACCAACAGTATCCGATCACCATTAAACTACCGAAAACTTAGCCGAAAAGACCGTAAACTAAGCTGAAACGCATCCGAACAACAACAACCCAAAACCTAATGAATCTAACATCTAATCCACTTCAATTATGAACCAGAAAAACATCCAAACCATCCTTATATCTCCAGAAACATTAAAGCATCTAAAACAGCCCCTAAAACAACCGAAAAACACCTTAAAACTACATCAATTGCATTATTCTAGGATTAAATTAATGTGCTATCAAACAAAGACTCAATTAATCATTTAATTAACATAAAAACATAATTGAATCCATCTAACTTCAGCATTAAATGAGATCCAAAAAGATTTCACAAAAACTTTCACAAAATCACTAGATCTAACATTGAAAACATGGAATTAAGTTTTTATTCAAAGATTAGCAAGCTAATACTTGAGAATTTCAATAAAGAACCTTAGAAAAGAATTAAAATCCAGAAAATTACCTTCAAGATCTATTCACCAAAAAGATGTAATTTCCTCTTCTTGATTCCTTGCAATTTGATGTTGATTTGATGAAATTGATGCTTAGGTTTTGTAAAGGATGGAAAGATGATCAAAATGATGTAATCTTTATGAAAAAAGATGCAAAAATCAGCAAGGAATTGAAGAGAAAAGGTGAGGGAAAGTGGAGAGAAAATGAGAGAAAAAGATGAGAGAAAATGAGAAAAAAGAGTAGTTTTGAGAGAAAATGATTAAAATCTCTAATTAAAGTAATTAAAATACATTTTGGTGAATAAATCATTATTAAAAATTAGAAATAGGTTTATGGCCCTCTAAGGATTCTAAGTTTAGCTTGTTTTTCAATTTAGTCACTAAAACATCAATTTTCCGAAAATTACAAAATAAGTCCTCCAATTTTTCCAAAAATTACAAATTAGTCATTTATGAATAATTAGACATAATTAAAAATCAATAATAAGTCCAAATTACTTTCTTTTAATTTTAAAACATATTTTTAATATTTTAAACCATATTCCAAAATTATTATTTTTCTTAATTAAAAATATTCTTATTTTATCTTTCTCGGAATAATGAACCGAAAAACCCAATTCGACCCGAATCGAATTCTCCTAACTAAGCCTAAACTAATAACCCAAAAACGGGATGTTACAACTCCTAGCAATGCAGTGAATTTACAAATCATCTACTACGTCCGTTGCATCCACATCTCGAATCCTTAAATCGAATCCTGTGAAGATAAGGGGATCACGATCGAATTATCACCGACTGTATCTCAGAGTCGCCAGTATCGGTGCCAAACCCAGTATATATTTCGCTAGGGTTACCATGAATATTTCCACTATTGTTGACTTAAGAGTTTTCTTAGATTTGCGTAGTTTTAATATCGTTTATAAATAATATATTTATATTTCTTATTTTACTTTTTCAAAATTTTCGAATTTCAATAATTTTATTCTCATTGAAGATAACGTGATGGACAATATTTATAATATATATAATTTCTCTTAAATTAAGATTTTCATTTAGAAAAAAAAAACTAAATCTCGGCATGTGATTCCACTATATTAGAAAAACTATATTAAAAGATATTATTTGGATTCATTTTTCATTAAATCCCTTGAATTTACTAAGTATTATTTTTCTGAACGAATTTAATGAAAATAATAAAAAAAAACATCATTAGCTTAGGATTTTACCAGAACAAGTTCTTTTTTAGATTTGATTAAGATGGACTCCACCTAAAATGTTGTGAGACATTTTAGAATGCGATTAAAATAAGGTTCAATTAAAATCTTTAAAAATATTTTTTTCTTCAAAAATATATAAAAATAACATATATTAAAATTCTTATAATTTTATAAAAGCTTCTTTTACATTTTTTTTAAACTTATTTTAGAGAACCCAAAATGACTGTTACAGTGCAGTAAAAAAACTGGTCCACCCAACTAAACATGGAAATAATCACCATTCTGCCTGTCAGATTCAGTAATAAATCCTGTAAATCTAACCGTCGTGCCCCCAAATCTTGTTTGCATTTATAGTGCATCTGCGAGATTCAGTGAAAGGACATTTGATTTTGCATGAGGAGTCTCCACCCGTGGATAAGTATGAGATCATATGATTGGATGGGTCAACTTTTAAGATTAGGGTAACTTAATTTATTGATTATTAAGTAAAAAATTATTCTATTCGGTCAATTAAATTAATAAATTTTCAATTTAGTATAAATCAAGGCATTTTTTTCCTAAGATGTTATTTTGAATAATTTGAATTAATTTATATAATATTTTTTATCATAATAAAAAATTTTATATAGACAAGATCTTAAATTTAAGATTTGTATAAATGATACTAAGTTAATTATCACTTAAATTACTCCGATGATAATAATTATTTATCTTTTAATAGTTATGAAATAGTATATTTTTATATTTTTTAAACTATTTGATAAAAACAGTAACGGAATTAAAATTTTTATATAATAAAATTAGAATAAAATACGAAAGATAAAAATTTTTCATACCACTTCGATAAGTATTATTGACGTCGTATTGTAACAAGTTAAATGAGGTTAAATGTAATATTTTCTGTAAAAAGTTTTATATTACCTATTTAATAATCTATACCCAACAAATCAAACAATTACACCCCAAAATTCTATAATGCCTCCACCCACGAATAAAACACAAACAGCTTCCGGATATCACGCATGTTTGAATAATTCGTGAAGTGTTTGGATTTGACTCCATGAAAATTTAATTTGAATTGATCCGATTCAAGATCTTAACGAGTTGAGTCGAATAAAATTTAACTTGACTCCATAAGTTCGTGAATAATTCCTTAATTTTGTAAAATATTTTTTAGTAATTATTTAAATTTTATTTTATTTAAAAAATTAAATAATAATTATTAATTTGTGAATTGTTACTTTAGTTTCAATATACTAGTCTGGTGTATTTGTGGATTGTTAGTTTAAAATTTAGTTTTTAAAAGTGTTTTATATGTATATTTTTTGATAATTTTTGATTAAATTTGTTAATTTATGTTATTATTAGATCTCATATAATATTATTAAATTTTACTTTTATTTAAAAATAAAGTAAATTTTTAGTGAGCTTAACGGGCAACGAATCGAATTAAAACAATAAAATATTTAACAAGAACGAGAGTAGATCACAATTTTAGCGAATAACGAATTAAAACGAACAATAAAATTTTTTAACGAACACAAATAAAATACTACTTAATTTATAATGGATTTGCTCATCAAACACCCCTAACGAATATAAATTATTGAAACCTATATCTTTTAAAATAAACTTCATCGTTTATTCCACTCTACTACTATTAAATTAGTGAGGGCCCATTTAAAGCTGCTTTGAGAAAAGATTTGGCTTGCTAAACGAAAAAACTCTGCTAAACACTGTCTGTGCCTTCTCATCGTTTTTTAACGCTTGATTTAAGTCTCAAGTCTCAACGTCAGTTAAAGAAATCATAAATATATTCACCCTCGACCTTTATAATCTTTATTATTTTTACTTTTATATTTTAGGATAAATTTAGTCTTTAATTTATTTTTTAATAAATATTTTATTTTTTAATTACTATGATAACTGAATCGTTAAAAATTTAATAATGATAACATATCATATATATATGTGATAATATATTTAAGTGACATAGAATCTAGCCTATTAAATATATACATATATAAAATATAATTTTATTCCAATATAAAATATAAAACAATTAAAATTTAAATAAAATATTAAAAATTAATTAAATCCAAAACAAAAATTTATTAAATATTCTTGACCCTAACTAAACTAAAATATCTTTATAAAACCATAAACCTCTAATTTATATTAAACACTAAAATACCTAAATTCTAAACTAAAATAATAAAAATTTAATTGATTACTATCAAAATCTTTTATTTTTTATTCACCGATAACATACTCTACAAAGTCCTTCCTTTTCAGATTATATTCATATTTTTTTAGATAAAATTTTCATTTTACTATAGTTAGGGTTAAAATTTTTTAACACCCTTTTGTTTTAGATTTAATTAATTTTAATGAATAAAAAATTAATTTTTAATATTTTATTTGAATTTTAATTATTTTTTATTTTTAGATTGAAATAAAATTATATTTAGCGTGTATATATTTGATATACTAGATGTTAAATCATTTAAAATATATTATCACGCATGTCATCATTATTAAATTTTTAACGATTCAGTTATCATAATAATTAAAAATGAGATAGTTATTAAAAAGACATGAGTTAAAAATTAAATTTATCAAAAAAAAAAAATGAGAGCTAAAATAATAAAATTTACAAACGGGTAAAAATTATTTTTATGA
This sequence comes from Abelmoschus esculentus, assembly GCA_035048815.1. Classification (NCBI taxonomy): domain Eukaryota; kingdom Viridiplantae; phylum Streptophyta; class Magnoliopsida; order Malvales; family Malvaceae; genus Abelmoschus; species Abelmoschus esculentus. The sequence continues at coordinate 11,951,314 of JAUCBN010000023.1, read as the reverse complement.
AGAAAAAAACTACTTTTTATCTTCTTCCAAAGGTTGCTTCTTCACCGTAAATCCCTGTTTTACTCGCTCCGTGAACAGAATTTAACAATAAGATGTGATAACTTTTAGGGTAAAATACACCTCATCACCTAATTATACTATCATTTTTATTTAGATCACTTAACTTTTAAATTTTTTAATTTAATAACTGATTTTTGTATTATTAATTTTTTATCACTTTAAAATATTTTATTATTTTTTTGAAAATTTTAATATTATTAAATATAAAGTATTGTGAATAAAGTAAAGAATAAGAACAAAATAGACTAACAATGATAAAAGACAAAAGGAAAACTTGAATTATATTATCAAAGTAAAATTGTATACAATGTTTTCTCCCAAAACATTTTTAATCCTAATTTTCAATCTTTTTCGATTTTAATTCGTTTTTGATTTTTCAGATTTTCGAAAATAGCTACTCCATTCATACACATTATTTTTTTTAAAGTCGCTACAGGATCCATTGGGGTTGAGCAAAACTCGATTCGATTTTAAAAAAAAAAACTATTTTTTTTTTATTTTGAGTTATTCAGGTTATTCGAGTTGAATAACTCGAAAATATTTTGATTTCGAGTCGAGTTTAAATCTTAAAGTTTGATTTATTCGAAAAATTAAATAAATAAAAAAATTTCAGGGTCTAATTACACTTTTAGTACCTGTAATTTTATTTTCAATTTTATTTTAGTTATACTTTTTTTAGTTTTTTTAATTTTTTTAATTTTTTCTTTACAATATGATCACTTTCTATGTTTATTTCTTTATTTTATTTAATGCAATTTTTATTTGTATCTTTTATATTATGTTATTTATTTTATGTTTTTTTTTAATTTTTGTATTTACTTTATTATATTTAGTTTGGCGTTATTTTTGATCTCGCCATGGTTTTATGTAAATAAGAAATAACATATTCATACCCAAAATATTTGATAATAATAATAAGTCAAAATATTATTTACGCACATAAAAATAATATGAAGCAATATGTATGTAGACATAAAGAAAAAATCATTTAAATTAAAATATATTATAGTATTATAAATAATGCAATTGAAATTTATACATAAACTCGAAAAATTGAATCGAATCGATTCGAATTCGTTAAAACCGACTCAAATCGAAAAAAATTTTAAAAAGTTTTAGGTGTAAAATATAATGACTCAACTTGAATAACTCATAACTTTTTAACTCTATTCAAAACGTCGACCCTACGATCCATTAACAAGTTTTCAAAGTTATAATCAAGTTTATTCAGCTTTGATGTCATACAAGAAACTTCTCCAACTCATCGATCGATCCCCTCACGACATTATCGCGTGACAGCACTCTGCAGTTCATTTCTTTTGAATCGTCTCATCACGGAGTCTCATTCGTGCCTCTGAAGGTGCCATTTCAGTTTTGGAGATAAAACCAAAACAATGGTAGGCTGTTTCGATCTAAGCATAAGATTTTTCTAGGGTTCTCAGGTAGCTCATGTTGTTTTCCTGCATGAAACCAGAGCACAGGAAACAGAATGCTTGGAATAGCTGTCTTTTTCTCTTTAGATTTTTAGGTTCATAATTTCTCTTTACATGCATGGGCAAAGATGGTCTACAATTCTCGGAGATGATGATGAGAAGGGAAGTCGAAGAGCAGACTGATCTCCAGCATGCTATTGAACTGCAGAGAAGGTTGGTGAACTTGCAAGTTGCAATTTCCAGACTTCAAGAATGATGGCATTCATCATCAACAACGCAGCCTATCTGTTGGTGCTTCTGTTTCCTTCCCTTCTTATTCTTTTGACAGTCAGAAGATTCCACAGTCCAAGGGACGAAACCAGAATTTGAGGTTGAGGGGAGCAAAATATAAATATTTAGTAAGGGTCAAATTTATAAAAAAAAACAATTTTTAAAAAATTTAAATAGGAAGATAAAAGTGAAACAAAAAAATTCTTAGGGGGTGCCCATCTGATAGCGTTAACAAGAAGTCTCAAAAGGTTCTATAATCGGCCTCAGTTGTTCGATCCCTTGTTAATTATCTTTTTATTAATTTTTTTTTAATTTTGCTTTGGTGTTTATGTAGTTTCCTTGTTCAAAAAATAAAAAATCCATAACGACGCTAAAAATAAAATAAATATAAGATGAGTCATTAAAATCTTTTTATAAAAATTAACGAATTATTTCGGAAAAATAAATAAATTTGAGATAAGTTTAAATGATTTAGAGTTTAAAATTTGGTGAATTGGGATAAAAAATGAGGTTTAATTTAGAAAAGAGAGATTTAAAGATTGGAGACTTTATTTAAAATTTAGATTTAAGGATTTAGAAACTAGGTTTAATTTAGAAAATTTGGGCTTTTAAGAATTGAAGATTCGTTTTAAAATTAGGGTTTTAGGACTAAAAATTTGAGAATCATTTTGAAAATCAATTCGAAGGCAAGAGTCCAAAACCATCACTATTACGCCTGATATCGATCCCGCTTACGACCGAATATTGAGACGTCACATTAAATTAAGTTAGTGTGTCGAAAGTGGTGAACAAAATATGTACATACATAAATAAATACAAAAAATTGAAATGCAAAATTTATTACAAGGAAAGTAAATTGTACAAATTAAATAAATAAAAATAGAAAGATAAATACAAAGAAAATAAAATACGAGAAGATAAATATTAAATGTTAGAATGAATAAATAAATATGGTGCATGCAATGTATATGTTAGAAATGTATAGTATAATTCGAAAGTATAAAATATTTACATATACTATACAAAATAATAACATGATGAAAATAAACATATAATACAAATACATGATATATGATAGATATAAAAATAAAGTGAAATATTTTATATAAAAATATATATAAGAAAATATAGTATAATGTATATACTAAACATTTTATAACATAAAATACATACATTATATATATATATATATATAAACTTAACATACATTTCTCGAAATAAAAAAAATAAATTTAGGGTTAATTATAAATGAAAAATTGAGTAAAATAGGATTCTATTGTAAAATAAGAAAACACAGGAGGTCGAAAAAGAAATTAAACCATTGTAAAAGATGAAACAATGCAAACTTGAGGAAATAAAGCAATGATTTGCCCATTGACTCAATATGCGTGGATCCTTCTCCGGATCCGAATCACCGCGTGAGTCATGGGAAACCATCAAAATGACATCGTTTAGCGTAATATATATATATAAGGCCACTAACTTTTCATTCTTCTTCAATTTTAAAAACTAAAAGGGAAAAGAGAGAGCTTCTCTCTGGATTTAAGAACCCCAACCTCCGTTAAAAGATTTCAAAAACCTGCGGCGACCGACTAGTCAAAAACCCGAGAAAAACTTTTTTTTTAAACAAAATAGAAATCGGTTTAAAAACAATACTTTTTTACAAATCCTTTGAAATTGAATCCCTAAAAATCTTCTGATTTCGATTGAAACTATGAGTTTGAGCCCTCTTTTAAAGGCTAATCAACGAAAATAAGAGAGAATCATAGTGACGACGAGTATCCACTTATGATTTCTCAAAGGTAAAATACAAACTCTATTTTTTTTTGCTATTCGAAGTGGTAGAAAAATTGCTCTAGAAATTACTTTTTGCTTGTATTGATTTTCCTTTAATTTTTTTTGCGTATTAATTTGTCTAGTTACTGGATGTACAAGAGGGGACCATTCTGTTTCAATTTTAGCAGATTGTGGCAGAGAAAAAGGGTCAGGCAATTCGTTTTTTGCTAACGTGGAGCGTTCATAGTGTCGATGTGGTGTTGCGGTGGCACGAACGTGATCGGGTGTCTAAGGAGTTGAAGGGTCATTATTCCAGAAGGTTTTAAAATTTCTAGAAGATAAATAGTTTGAGGATTTAAAAGGTTACTAAGAATCTGAAAGGATTTTGGGTTGAATACCTGGGTCATGGGTTGGATATGAGTTAAGTTTGTAACCAGGTAATGGGTCTTGGGTAAGTTCAAATGATGGGTTTTGATGTGTATGGGCTAAGGTTTTATTGTATTTGGGTTTTAATTTATTTGTATTGATGAACAAGTTTAGAGTGGGTTTATGGATCTATTTGGGTCTAATTGTTGGGTATAAGATGACATTGGATATGATGTTGTAATTGGACTTTTTGAATGATCCTTTTATTTAATATGTATAATTTTTTTGGTTTTTGGACTTTTAATGAACTGCTTATTATGTTTTTGGATTTCAAAATTATGATTTATTTTGGCATTAATTTAGTTTAGGATTTAAGAAATTTGATTTAGGTTTTATTCAAACTTCAGACAAAAATAGTGATTACAAAATCAACATTAATTGTTAGATGATTTGAGTTTGTCATTCGAGGAAGGAGAGGCAAAAAGGTTTGGTTGTAGTTAAAGTTATCTTATTTCTTGTGGCAGTCAATATGATATAATAAAATTGATGTTGTTTCTGTGACTGTGAATTCTGCTTGTGTTTAGAAAGATATTGTTGAAAACACCGAAAGGTATGATGTTGGATGTCCCTTAACACCATGGAACTTGATGTCGTATATCTTATTTTTGTTCAGATATTATTGCACACTATTATCTTCTCGAGATTTCTGAAGTTGATTATTTTTCTATTGTTTTTCTCATTTGTTTTTATTTGCATATTTGATAGATAACATGAGAGCAGCATGGAGCATGCACTTCCTTATAGCCTTTTTGTTTCGCTTGAAAAGTTTACTGAAAGTCACCTCTATGAGTTTCCTATTTTAGTTGAAGCAAATGAAAATCTGAATTTATGTGTTATTCCATCTTTCGAAAAAAACATTACTTATCTCTTCTACTAACGACATGACCTCTATTTAAGTTATCCTTCTAGTTGAACTGATAAAGACCAATCTGTTAAGAGTTAGTAGACAAACAAAGCAAACTTAGTCCAACTTGATGAATAAACTTAATTAGTTTTAACGGATAGTTTTTAAGGTTTTTTTAAGTATAAAGTTGAAGAGACATATGTTACCCATTTATTGTGTGTAACCCATGCATTTAGGGTGTTTTAAGTCTAATTTATAGTGGTGTAAGTCTTAATATTTGGAGTTACCTGAGAAGGAGTTATGATAATGTAGTAGTGAAGGGTTACAATTTATTTTTACTTTAGTTTTTTTTTTGAGTTGTTTTTTTATTATAAATAGATTTATGCTATTGAAAAAAAAATAAGAGAGTCAAACATTGTAATCGCAAAAGATTTATTCAATTGTCTCTCTTTTGAATTGTTTCACCATTCTTTATTTTTAATAAATTGGTATCAGAGCCATGTTTACAATGGCTTGGTGAGTGGCCTAATATCGGTTACACATATTACAAAAACCAACTATGAATATTGGAGTATCCAAATGAAGGAGATTAAAGGCGTATTTGAATACATTAGAAGGGTGTGTATCATTGTCAACCAACTAAAATAAAATGATGAAACTCTAACCGACGGGAGAGTGGTGGAGAAAATATTACAATCTTTGACAAGTGATTTTGAGAAGGTCGTTTGTACAATTGAAAAATTCAAGAATTTAGAATAATTGACTATTGGAGATCTCTCAAATTTTCTTGAGGCGTTGTTAGAAGAAGTATTGCAAGCAAAGGTTTCGCTTAAGGAAGAAAAAAATATCTCATGATGATCGAGGTAGAGGATATAACCGAGGTCGAAGGAGTTATAGAGGTCGTGGTCGTAGAAGAAGTCATGATCGTGGATAAGAAGAAAATGAACATAGAGGCAACAAAAATGCACACAAAAGAGAATGTGGCCAAGGTAAAAGTGGTCGATCAAATAGGTACAATGTTGATTGTTACAACTATGAAAAAATATGGTCACTATACAAAGGAGTGCTATATCGAAAAGAAAGTGGATAAGAATATGAATTTTGTAGAAGATGATATAAAAAATAACGATGTGGTGTTTTTGGAGAACAAAGAGAATGGTCCCAAAAATAAGAATATGTGGTATCTCGATATAGGTGAAAACAAACACATGTGTGGGCATAAGCACTTGTTTACCGATTTAAAGGGGATAGAAAATGACCATGTATCTTTTGGTGATACCTCTAAGGTGCAAGTAAAAGTTCAAGGTAATATTTTGATTCGATTGAGAGGTGATTCACAAAATCTTATTTTAAGTGTTTATCATGTACCAAATATGAAAAGTAATATTTTGAGTTTAGGATAATTGTTGGAAATATGGCATTCAGTTTTAATGGAAGATCGAACTCTTTATTTGAGAGACCAAAATGACAGGTTGTTGGCTCGAGTTGAAATGACGAAAAACAAAATGTTTAAGTTGAATTTGGTTAACATTGAATCAAAGTATTTGCAGGCTTGTGTAGGAGACAAAAATTAGTTGTGGCATTTGAGATTTGGGCACATGAATCTTGGAGGATTAAAAGAAATGGCAAGGAAAAAGATGGTGCATTATTTGCCTTCAATTAATTCTCTCGACAAATTATATGAAGGGTGTGTGATTGTAATATATTTAAAGGAGTAGTTTTCCCAAAGCTACAAAATATCGAGTAAAAAAAACTCTCAAAATGGTGCACACTGATATTGTTGGGACCGCCGGCACATCCCATGACGCAGTGGAACAAAATTACGACGGTCTTTCCAGTGATCCATGTACGTTTAATCCGAAATCGGGAGAAAGAGATGCGATGACTTACATTGGGTTCCTTGATAAACAGCAAAAACAAAAATTGGATTTGCGACAATCACGATTGTTCAACAATTCAAATCTTTAGCCTCCACGAATATCGTCTCGGCCTCTACTTAGTTTACTCGGTTGATAGAGCAAAATATCGAAAAACTATTTTTCATGATTCTAGAGTTTGGGAATTCGGAATTCTTTATTGTGGCTGTTAGACCAAAGATCCTTTATATAAGGTGTAACCCTAGGTATAAGAGTTTGATTCCAAATTTGTTTATAGGAAATAATTACTTTAATTATTTCCTTAAATTTTGGAATCTATATTTAATTTGAATTTAAAAGGGATATAATTAAAGTTATATCCTTTATTTAAAATTTGGGATTAAATATAATCTATTTATATATTTTTGCTCATTTTCAACCATTGGGTGTGACCTTGTAGGCTCATTGTAACGTTAGTAATAATATTAGAAAAATTCTAATATTACAAACAATGAGTGACATCTAACAATATATCATTGTCATGTAAGTTACAAGAGATCATGAATTCACTCAATCAAGTGGCCTTTGATATATTTTTCTATTATGTAGGAAGGACAAATCTTATCTTGATCATTCACATCTCATTACATACATTGTAATATGTTCAATGTCAGTTTTTATATTATAACTAATTACGAGACACGTTTAACTGCATCAAAACATAAAATAACATATGTTAAGATAGTAATAATTTCAAGTCTAAGGATCATACATATAGTTGTCACTATGAGTAATATCGTGACTGTCACATAATAATCCAAGATATATGCTCATAGTGCGTTAATCCAATATATTATTCTCTACTAATATATTCATGTATTAATTCTGATATCTCTATGTCAATGACAACTCATTATCATCAATTAATTACATGTTAGTCTTAAGCGTATTATTATTGTCCATACCCATAATAATACTTGACTAAGGATCTTTTAATAATAATACATATATTATTATATGGACCTTATTGTTTCTCAGTTTATGTTATACATTGACACATATATCTGAAAACAACAATGACAATGCCTTTATTCAATAAAATTGATAAATAAAAGTATCCTTACAATCATCATATAATTGGTCTTTGGCCATACTCTAACAATTTACGAACCTACATGCCGATCTCAATTGGTGAAAATTGTATTTTATAACCTTTATCATTGATTTTTGTCCCAAAAAAACATGGACTTACTTCTTGAAAGAAAAATCAAAAGCTTTTGGTGTTTTTAAGAAGTTTAAAGCTTTTTTCGAGAAACAAATATGTTGTTATATCAAGGTTTTGAGATCGGATTGAGGTGGTGAATTCACTTCGATCGCATTCAACTCTTTTTGTGAAAAACATGGTATTCAACGTCATTTGACAGTGCTATACACATCTCAAAAAATGGTGTTGTTGAGTGAAAAAATCAGACAATTCTCAACATGGTTCATAGTATACTTAACAGCAAGAACGTGCCAAAAGAATTTTGGGTGAAAGCAGTGGATTGTGCCGTTTATTTACTAAATCGGTGCAAGACATAAGATATGGAGAACATAACACCGTAAGAGGCTTGGAGCGGCCTAAAACTGATGATGTCACATTTGAAAGTGTTCGGTAGCATGACATATGCTCATATACCTGATCAAAGGCATTCAAAGTTGAATGATAAAAGTTTAAAATCGATCTTTTTTGGATATAATGAAAGGTCTACAACATATAAGCTTTTTGATCATATTAACAAAAGATGCATATTAACCATGATGTACAAGTAAACGAAGAAGCCAAGTAGGATTGTAATACAATGGTAGAAATAATTCATAAGAGGGCAAATGCCAGAACCAACATCCAACAATAATGAAAAGGCACCGGCAATTACAACAAATGAAACAACTTCATCTAATAATGAACAAAGAACATCAAAAACAAGGAGTCTACGTGACTTGTACGAAGCGATAAACGAGTTGCAATTGGTATGCGTTGGAACAAGGAGAAAACATCTCTTTTGAAGAGGTGATGTGTGACAAAAATTGTCGAGCTATGATAAATGATGAGATACGAGCAATTGAAAGAAATGAGACATGTGAGCCATCTCTTCAAAAAAATCACAAGGCGATAGGTGTCAAATGGGTGTATAAGAAGAAAATGAATCCTCAAGGCGAAATCGAGAAATACAAAGCAAGATTAGTGGTGAAAGGCTACAAACAACAAACCGACATCGATTATGAGGTGTTGTTTGCATCGGTTGCTTGAATAGAGACAATTTGACTTTTTATTTCTCTTGCAGCTCAACCAAAATGGAGCATTTACCAAATGGATGTGAACTCGATATTTCTCAATGATGTGTTGGAGGAAGAAGTCTATATTGAGCAAGGACCCGAGTATGTTAAAAAGAGCTGCATATAAAGTTTTAAAATTGAAGAAGGCGTTATATGGGTTAAAGCAAGATCTTATAGCATGGAACACCCGAATTGACCAATATTTCAAGTCACACAGTTTTTTACAAAGCCTGTATGAACACGTATTATGTGTTTAAGTAAAAAATGATGACTTGTTGATGGTAGCATTATATGTTGATGTTTTAATTTTTATGGGTAGTAATCGTGAAATGATTGATGAGTTTAAAAAGACCATGATGGGTGGATTTGAGATGACAAATTTAGGTTTGATGTCCTATTTTCTTGGTCTTGAGATCAAATAAGGAGATGAAAACATTTTTGTTTCACTAGAGGCATATGCTAAAGAAATTTTGAGAAGATTCAAGATGGAGGATTGTATGCCAGTTAGCACACCAGTAGATTGTGGTGTTAAGCTGTCTCACCATGATATGGGAAAGGTGATTGATGCGATATTATACTAGAGTCTAGTTGGTGGTTTGAGGTACTTGACGTGTACTAGACCAGGTATTTTATGCAATTAGTTTGGTAAGTCGGTTTATGAAGGAGCCAAGAGTAACACATTGGAAGACAATCAAATGGATTCTCCATTATGTTCGAGGTACTTTATCTTTTCGTTTATTCTATAGTTCAACCACTAACAAGTTTGCAATCTTTGCTATTCCGATGGTGATACGCTCTAACTCTCCAATGGTTATTGTAGAGAGAAACTTTGATTGTCCCGACCATGATTGCAAGCAAGCCTTGATCCTCGTACGCTTACCTTGTTGTTTTATGAAGAAAAATTGGTGAAGTGGTGTAAAGAGGACTGCAGAAGTTTTATGTGTAATTGATAAGGGAAGCTATGTGATGTTTGGTTAAGGAAATAAATGGAAAAGATGATAGTGAAGGCTAAGGAAGTCGATTTCGGTGATGGAAGAAAGGGTTAGGATAAAATGTATAGAAGGTGGTAAAGAAATAGTATTCAAAGGTAACAAAAGTATAACTTATGCTATGAAGCATAAACCCAACCTATAGTATGCTTTGAGGGTGGTATAGAACTTAAACCCTTAGGAAATAAGTTCCTAGAATCTTAAGTATGGATGATATAGATAGGAGACACCACAAACCTATATAATAGATTTGATAAGTCGATATAGTTCTAAAAAGAACAAGTTTGAGAGTAAACTCACAAAGAAATTTTATATTGATCAAAAATGTGACGTACAAATGAATTGAAGTCCTATTTATAGTTTTCTAAGAGGTTTGGCCTAAATGACCTTTAACTATTCGGATAATCATTTATTTGAATAGTGTCTCCCTCCAAAACTTTACTCGAAAAGATGTAACTTCTCGGTCTAGCCTGCACTATCTTCAGTAATTTGGACATATCTCGAGATCCCGATATCTAATTGATGCGATTCAACATGATTTGGAAAGATAAGAGATAGTGGAACAACTTTCATGAAGACACTGAAACCTATTTATGCTTTTATCCTGCTTGAAAATGACAAACAAGTGGACCATTATGAATCTGTCCAATGAAAAATGCTATCTCTTTGTTTTGACGCCCACTTCCTTTCCCTCCATGATCTTGGCGCCCAATGTGGATAATGTAAAGACATGATACTTGGTAAAGGGTAGGGGACCTTCGGGTGTTGAGCTGGGAGTGATAGCTAGAGTTGAGGTGAGCTAATCGAGCTAGGAGTGTGCTGGATTGAACTGAGCTATCTAGCTGGAAGACTTAGCTAAAGTTTGAAGCTAAAATGAGCTAATTCGAGCTGCCTTTAGCAATATGAGTTGGTCTATTAGCTTCCTTATACTTTCTTCTAGTGTGAGGAGTGTTTTGGAGTTAATCCGAATCTTCTAAGGCCTCGTTTTGAATTATGCTTGTTTTGAGCTCATATGGGATTTGTGAGCTAACATGGAGCTATCCTTTAGTCCTTTAAGTACTGTAGGAGTGTTCCATGCATTTCCAAGCTATTTTGAAGTTGACTCCTTGTATTTCTAGCATTGTCTTCCGTTTTGCTTCTTCTGAGCTGACTGAGCTGACACCGAGCTACTATTTACTCCTTGAGTTGTAGGTAAGTCCTATGAAGAAAACATAATAATAAAAATAATTAGAATACTTAAAATAATTAACATGAGTTTAGAACTAAGCTAAAACTTTAGTCAATGTGGTTATATAACTATTCATTTTAATAGCTTAAGTAATATAACTCTTAAGTAGCTTAATATAAAGTATATAAAAGTAATAAATACTAAGATTAATAAGATAACTCCCTTTTGATCTCATGCGTGAAATGAAGCATGAAAGTATGAGATAAATGAGTAGAAATGTGCACACATCAGATGGTGATTGGGGTGGAAATATCAATGATAGAAAGAGCACATTAGTATTTGTATTTTATATGGGAGATGCAACATTCATGTGGATTTTAAAGAAGCAACCAATTGTTACACTTTCAACGTGTGAGGAGGAATCTGTCGCGACAGCGACATGTGTGTCCCATGCGATTTGGCTAAGAATGTTACTCAAGGAGATTAACTTCATTCAAGATGAGGCAACAAATTTATCTGGATAGCAAGTCGATAATCGAGTTAGCAAAAAATCTAGTGCATCATGAAAGGAGCCAGCATATTAATGATCAATTTCATTTTATTCGGGAGCAAGTGAAGGAGAAAAATATTTAGTTAATTCATGTTAAGGGGGAAGATCAGGTTGTCGATATTTTTACCAAATGTTTTTCGATCAAGTTGTTCGAAAAGTTTAAGAAGCTCCTTGGCATGAAAGATGGAAGGAAAAATTAGGTTTATGGAGGGGTATTGGCGAATAAAGTTAATTAGTTTTTAATGGATAGTTTTTAAGGTTGTTTTAAGTGTGAAGTTGAAGGGGCATATGTTACCCATTTATGGTATGTAACCCATACATTTAGACTGTTTTAAGTCTAATTTATAGTGGTGCAAGTCTCTTAATATTTAGAGTTACCTAAGAAGAAATTATGATAATGTAGTAGTGAAGGGTCACAATTTATTTTTACTTTAGTATTACTTTTAAGTTGTTTGTCATTATACATAGCTATATGATATTGAAAGAAAGTTAGAGAGTAAAAATATTATAAACCCAAAAATTTATTCAATTGTCTCTCTTTTAAATTGTTTCACCATTCTTTATTTCTAACACAGCTGTCTGAAAGATTTAGTGTTCAGTAGAGTTTTAAGCTTGTATGTTACCTAGTTCAATTGAAATGATTTCTTAAGCCTAGCTTGAAACCCAAAGTAAATATTAGGTTGAAATAAATTTTTTTTAAAGAAAATAGATACCCTATATCAGGTTTAAAAAATCACTTCAAGTGAGTTGGGTAACCTGTTTTAGGTCCAATACCCCTTAAACCAATGAGACAAGTTTTAATTCCTTGGCCTAATGTTACAATAAAACTACACTAAAATTTTAGTTTTATATCATAATTTTTTTTACTAATCTTAATTCTTATCCTACTTTTTGTACCTTGTTAGTGGCTTTAAAAGAGTATTAGACGCATCAAAACAACTTCCACTGAGTTTCAAAAGCATGTTATGCACATAAGAACCAAATTGGAGATGGAACAAAATTGGAGTCAACTAAAAAATTATTTTTATTTATTTTAAATTATTCAAGATAATTTAAATTAAAAATTAAATTTTAAGTTTGAGTCGAATATTTATTTTTCTAATTCAAAAGATCAAGAAAATAATTTTGGTTATTTTGTGATTTAGTCCATGATAAAAAATAAAAATGATAGCGTTTGTTACTGAACCCTTAAAAATCGTTAGTTTGTTATTGAAACTATAAAAGTCATTAGTTTGTTACTGAAAATAATTTAATTAATTTAATCCCTAGATCCGACCAAATATATTTATCGTCGGCCTTCGTCGACAGTTGCTGCCATCGAAACTTTGGATGTTTTTGAGATCTATTAAATTTAGGTTGACAAACACTGATTAATACGTGAGAAGGATTCAATTCTATGATTGTAAAATTAATATTTTTAAATTTAACAAGTGTTGTTTACCATCACCAGCAGCTTCCTTAATCCATCATTTTTAATTTACTTTTTATATATATTAATAAATTTTTAATGTATCATTTGGTATTGGATCAATGTCATTAAATACCGAGTAAATAAATGAATTCAACAAATGATTCTAGTAAAAAAGCAAATGATATTCATCTCATGAGATTCGGATTCAATTACTTTGTTTGTATAAACAAATTAGAGGTGGCAAGCTGACTTGAGACCCAAATCGATTTTACTTAATCCAAGATTCAATATTAACAGAACATGATATCCAAATTTGATCCGAAATCCAAAATAAATCGAATAAGACCAAAATCGATTCGATTAGTTGAACCGATATGGACCCAATCTGGTTTTCAAACAAACTGAATGAACCCAAATTAAAATCATCCGTATCAAAGACAACCTGAAATAAAGAAAATATATTAAAAGAAACACTGAAAGATTTAATGTGTACTGTCGCACAACTCAAAAAAATTAAATATATTATCTTTATAAAGTCATATATGGGTTTAAAAAACTGATTCGGCTTGAAGCCTGGAGTGAAACATATCGATCTTCTATTGAATCGATTTTGACCTGACTTGAAAATACCTGACCTGAAATTACTTGATCCAAAAATCAACCGAATCAATATGATCTAAACCAACCCTAATCACTATAGACTCAAATTAAAACCAAACCAAATCAAACCAAACCATAACCGACCCGAATTGAACCAAAACTGAATACAGTCAAAACTGAACCTGACCCAAATCAAATCCGATTCAAATGACCCATTTGTCATCTCTAAAACAAATATTATCTTGTAATCATCTATAAACCATTTAAAATTATAAATAAATGGAACAAAGTATAGACTTCCTATTCAAATCCGAAGAGATTAAAATATCGAGCCATGAAGTAATAAATGAAAATTATTATAAAATAATAACACTCGTAAGATTTACACGGTGAAAATAGAAATGCCTACAAATTGCAGGTGTTTTTAAGGCAGTTTTTTTTTTTTTATTTCATCGATAAATATTTTATAACATTCGAAAGTTGAATGGTTAAAATAAATATTTATAAATATTTTAGTGACCATTTTCCGAGTATTACCACAACTTTAAAACCAAAAGAGATTACGTTAAGTAAACGGCTGGTTCCCTTACTCCCTAATTTTCGGGTCAACATCTTGAGTTTGAAGCTGTTTAGTGCACAAATCCCCAATTCATAATCTCAATTAAATTTATGTTATTACGCAATTAAGAAACAAAAACTTACTTAGAAAACAATAATCTACGCAACAATAAATAAATAAACATTTGGAGTTGAACTAAATTTTCTTTCAAGTGTAAATTTAAAAATGATAGAATAGTTTTTTACCCCTTAAAAATAGAATTTTTAGTGTTATTCTCCTAAATTTATTATTTTAGATGCTTCTGAACAAATAGTGTTGAGTTTTGTTACTGTCTAAAATAAATATATTCTTTTAAGTTGTTATCAAAAAATTTATATATCTGATTATAATTTATAACAGTTCGATGAATTTTACTCTATATTTATTTATTTTTATCAATTTACTCATTGTCCTTCTCTTAAAATGTTTGTTCTTTTTCGCAAAAATATTTTATTATTTTTTTGATATAATAAAAATTAACGGTAATTTGTTGCTTTGTGATAGAAAATAATTACCAAAGTGTTGTTTTGATCCAATAGACTTGCTTGATTTGATTGTTTCACAAGAATAATTAAATTGTTAAAAAAATAATATAAAATATTAAACTTATTAAATTATTTTAGATTAAAACATTTTTGGTAGAATATATGTTTTGAAGTTTAAAGTTGCTTTTAAAAAATACTAAATAACGGATGAAATAATAAACTACTTACTAATTTGAAAGTAAATATTATTCGGATATTAATTTGAAAGAATTAATATAATAATTTTTTGGCTTAAGTCGGTACATTAACTTTAATTTCATTCACTATTTTGACACTTTATTAATTGTGTTAATTTTTCTTGAAGTGATAAGAGATGTGTCAATAATAATGTCGTCACGTGTGTTTAATTTTTTTTAGAAATCGTTAACATTTATTAGAAGTATCAAAATAATAGATAAAATAATGTTCAGATACTGACAAAAATATTCTTTAAACATTAATTTTAATAAATATTTTTTAGATATCGATTTGAAAAAAATGCCTAATTTAAATATTAAATTAAAAAAATCTTTAAAGAATACTTAATTCAAGTACGGAACGTATATAAGCTTCAAATATGCAAATCAATTTCAAAATATACATATTCTTTTGAGGGTAACTTGCAATAGATATCATTTAATTATGGTTAGAGTTATATAAAGTCATTCAGTTTTAATCACTCAATTATGGATAAGTTTATATTTAGATCATTCAATTAATAAATGTTATATTTGTATCACTCAAGTATTGTTGAAGTTACATTTTGGCCCTTCATTTTTTTTTAAAAAAAGTTTATCAAATCATCTATTAGATTAATTAGTGATTTCAAATGAAGTACTCTAATGTTAACGAGGATATACAAGTGATTTGAAAGAAAAAATAACCAAATTGATGTACTTTTTTTAAATATGAAGGACGGCCCAATTTTAACATTTAACAATTAGACGACCTAAACCCATAAGTGATAGACCCAAATATAATTTTTAATAATTAAGTGACCAAATATAACTATACCTATAATTGAGTGACCTCTATTATAGTTTACCCATTCTTTAAACAAAGAGTTTTTCTAATCTATTGTTCAAATAGTAATTAATTTCAGTCCATGTACCAAAATGGAATTCCCGCATCAAGAGAAACTCAAATTTCAAGACTCCTGTTGAAGATTTAACTCATTTCAGATGAGACATGGATTTCACATCCATTTCCCAACCATTGTAAGTTTCATTTCTTCTCTCTAAGTCCAATGTCTTCTGCAACTCTGTTTCCCCCAAAACTTCAATATCTATCTCTTGGAGCTTCTTGCATAACAATGGCTATTTCAGCCATTTTGGTCTTGTTTTATACAATCTTGTATAGCCATGGTTGCAGACAAGCTTTTGGACCATTTAATCCTATAGAACTCAAATGGTCAACTTCCACAGATGGTGCCAATTTTGCTACAAATATTAGCCAGCTCCAACAAAACATTGAAATCAAGAAGACCATACATAGAATCCTGGTGGCAGCCTAATGGAACCAGGGGAAACATTTTCTTGGGTTCACCTCCCCCAAATGACTCCCTTCCTTGGCCTTCATCTTACCCTGCGTTCCAAGTCAATGAAGACATCAAGAAATTGAGGGTTTACCCTAAACTTGTTGTTCCGGCCACGGTCCGACTGTTCCGGTCGATCCTCGAGACGTTTAGGCTCGGGGAGGATGAGAATGTGAGATGGTATGTCATGGGAGATGATGACACAATTTCTTTTGTTGAGAATTTGGTTGAGGTACTACGCAAGTATGATCGTACTAAATATTAGGGTAAACTATTTAAGTGACCATTCAATTATTTGGGGATACTTATTTTTGTCACCGAACTAACGAATTCGTCAATTAGGCCACCCAAATTTAAAACCCTACCTATTTGGGTCACCGTCATTAAAATTCTAACAGAAAAGTTAACGGTGATGACATGACAGTTTAAAAAAATCTGTAAAATTATACATTTAATCCCTCTAATTTATTTATTATTTTTGTCACCATCCGGTTGGATGATTTATTTTGTTTTATGATTTATTTTTATTAAATATTTATTATATATTACTCTCCAATCAGGTGGTGACATGTGTCACCACCTGGTTGGTGAGAGAGTTGAAGGGAAGAAATAAAACCTGGAAGATTTAAGATGGCTAATAATCAAACTCATGACCTTTAGGTGAAAGACCCATCCAAACCACTAGACAAGAATCATTTGTTTGTCATAAATCATAATACATGTTATTTAAGGATTACTTTGTTGGTGAAAAGTAAAGAGTATAAAATGAAATTAACGGGATTTAAATTGATTATTATTCGAATTAAAATATTTGAATATTTAATATTAAAATAAAATAATTGTGTATTTAATATTAGAATTAAATTTATTAAATATTTTGATTCAAATATTAAATATTTGGATATTTTGATTTGAATATTAAATATTTGAATATTTTGATTCGAATATTAAATATTTGTATATTATGATTTAATATTTTAATGTTTTAAATATTCATTAATTTCACATTCGAATTAAATATTAAATATTTGTATATTATATGGGTATGCGAGTTTTATGCCCATTCACCATAGTTAAACAATCCATATACCCATCTTTGGGGCCGAACAATCCTAGTAATCGATATCACAATTAACGCCTATTTCGGGCTCCACATTGAAGAAGACGATCATGCTGCGTTGGTCGTCGCCCACACCACCGTTGACTTCAAAATGATGAAAGCATAGTGCTGCATGTCGGGGTAGAGTGGAATACCGACAACATCATTGTTCGATCCGTCGAGACCTCCACCCAGAAGCAAAGCGATGAAACACATTCATCAAAAGGAACCTGCTGCCAACATCTCACAATCAGACAGTTGATCGGCCTAGACTGTCACTTATCCATTCAATCATCCACAACTGCCAAATAAATATGGGTCGCATTATCAGCAAGCAGATCTTCGAATGTGCAGCCAAAGAATGAGGTATTTTCTACTTTCCATGTTTAATTACATGCCTCAACCACTTAGAGAGAGTGTCCACATTGCCCACCGACCTCTTTACACCGGTGAGAAAAGGCTGGACCAGGGAGGTCTATATTAAAAGGATACAAGTCAAGGATGTTGTTCCTCTTGCCTTTATCACTCCAACCACTGCAGCAATACCTACTAAAGCTGCAGTGCAAGTACCACATAAAATTTGATTTAATAATATTTATTTATCGTTTTGTTGAGATTAAAATGTGCATGTCTATATAGGCTTTTTGGAGAATCCGTTCGAATTTTAACCGAGTAAAAAACTAAAAAAATTTTATTATGCTGTACAATCTTGTTCAAAAGCCCATAATTAACTATTTGAACTCATAAAATTTGATTTAATAGCATGTGATTGTCGTTTTGTTGGGATTAAAACGTGCAATTCTTAATCCACTTTATAGTGAATCCGTTTGAATTTTAAATCAGAAAAAAGATAAAAAATTATGATTAAGTTGTATAATTTTCCTCAAAAGCCCATAATTAACTATTTGAACTCATAAAATTTGATTTAATAATATTTGGTTTTCGTTTTGTTGGGTTTAAAACGTGAATGTCTTAATCCACTTTATAGAGAATCCGTTCGAATTTTAAATGAGAGGAAAGAAAAATATATATGATTAAGTTGTATAATGTTGTTCAAAGTACATAATTAAGTATTTGGACTCAAAATTTGATTTAATAACATTTGGTTGTCATTTTATTAGGATTATGGTGTGTCCTGTGTAGTGAGTATCGTTCCTGCGAGGATCGGGGTAAAGTAATAAAGGGTGAGTGAGTATAGTTCACACACATATATGTGCAAGTATACACAGTCGTACAAGTAATAAAGGGTGAGTATCTTTCCCACGAGGATCAGGGTAAAGTATGCATTCAAATTTGCCAAGACAATAAGGTGTCACTAACTAAATAGAAAGAAAACAAAGATAAAGATATTAACAAGTGGTAATGGATATGTACGGTAAATATGTAATGGTGAAATGTTATGGTAATTTCAGAATACAAGCAACTAAAATATATCACGGCAAAACGGGATGAATGGTGGTGGAACGATAAATGTATGAATGTGGTGTATGAAGGGTGAGGTAATGTGATTGAAAGTGAACAATGAAAACAGAGAAAACAGAGGAACACTTTGTAAATGCAAAGGCAAAAGCAAGATAAGAGAACACAGGTGAGCAATATATCGTAATGATCCTCAATTGATGAGCCTTGCCAGGAATGACTGGTGGTGACTTCTATGATCTCCTACCCCTTACTCCTGCCTAACATATGGCTGCTACGGTGTATACTTACTCGATAGAGGTTTCTAAAGTATTCCTGCTCTCTCGAATCATAGGAACCTGACAAACTAAAATGCCATGGTATTTTCGCTTGTCACGCGAATAACACTCTATCCTATCGGTTAAAGCACACTCCTTTTAGTCGTTGAAGCCTTCACCTACTCCTCTCTTGAGTGCTCTAGGATCCAACTAGGCTCTATTTGCAGTCTAGAACCCATTGCTCACGTAGATCCTCCCTTAGCTCCTCTCGGATGATCTAAGGATCTATAGCTACACCTCTCTCGAGTGCTCTAGCATGTACCTAAACACGGGACACTCTCGTGCCTCTTACAATGCTTAAATAATTATCAACAATGAGCAAAACAAATATACAAACACATAGAAGATAATATATTAAATAGAAATGAAAGATAATCATCCACAAAATCATCCACCAAATAAAGCTAACATATGGTAGGTGAAAGAGTTTAAGAACAAATATTAACCATTAATACCATCCTTAAATCATCCACATAAAACCTCTTAAAGATATAAAATAAAGCAAAGGAAGAGGAAAGAAGACATCCTCGGTCCGCGCCACCGCCGACTTCTTCGACCACCATGGGACGCCTTAGCGTGCTAGCCCCTCTTCTTCACCACTCTTTGCTCTCCTTGTGCCTCAAAATCTGCTCCAAAGATCCTCTTTTTTTAAATAAAGGTTACTCTTTTATAAG
Organism: Abelmoschus esculentus; assembly: GCA_035048815.1. Lineage (NCBI taxonomy): Eukaryota > Viridiplantae > Streptophyta > Magnoliopsida > Malvales > Malvaceae > Abelmoschus > Abelmoschus esculentus. The sequence continues at coordinate 11,931,450 of JAUCBN010000023.1, read as the reverse complement.
AGGGTAAAAAACCCTAAAAGATAGGTAAAAGTCCAGTTCTGCCCTCTTCTTGTCGTGGCATCTCTGTAGGACTGACAGAGGTGGCAGTGGTCCCCTACTGAGGTGGCTCGCATACAGGCCATATTGGCTATGGTCCCCTACCGAGGTGGCTATATCCAGGTTGTAATGGTCCTGACCAGTTGTGATGGCTGTAGCTAGGCTGTATTGGCTCCAGCTGACACTCCTCTAAAAATATATTCTTGTCCTGTAATGCAGTACAGGAGGTCTCCAGAATTACCATGGCATTTTCCCTTTGCTATCCTTTTGCGAATATCTGACATGGTGATAGTGGTTCCCTACTGAGGTGGTTGTAGCTAGGCTGTATTGTCTCCAGCTGGCACTCCTCTCAAAATATCTTCTTGTCCAGTAGTGCAGCACAAGAGGTCTCTAGAATTGCCATGGCATTTTCCCTTTGCTATCCTTTTGCGAATATCTGACATGGTGACAGTGGTTCCCTACTGAGGTGGTTGTAGCTAGGCTGTATTGGATCCAGCTGGCACTCCTCTCAAAATATCTTCTTGTCTAGTAGTGCAGCACAGGAGGTCTCCAGAATTGCCATGGCATTTTCCCTTTGTGATCCTTTTGCGAATATCTAACATGGTGATAGTGGTCCCCTACTGAGGTGGCTGTAGCTAGGCTGTAATAGCGTCAGCTGTCACTCTTATCAAAATATCTCCTTGTCGTTTAGGTCATCATAGGAGTCCTCTAGATTTGCCATGGCATTTTCCCATTACTATCCTTCTGCGAATGCCATGACAAATTTCCTCAACTTTCAACTTTGCTTTACCTGTACAACATCAACCAAAAGCACGACCTTTCCCGTAAATAGCACCTATTTTCGCACCATAAATGCCAAAACATAATCAACAACCAAATGCAGTGTTCTGATACTAAATTCAACTAAATGCTCCTATATGTGCTTGAAGATAATAAATAACTTAAGTAAAAAGACTCAAAATATAGCCTTTTTGCGGAGTTATCAGATTAAAATGTGCATGTTTTAATCGGCTTTATATAGAATCCGTTCGAATTTTAACTGAGAAAAAATCTAAAAATTTATGATTAAGCTATATAATTTTTTTGAAAAGCCCATAATTAACTATTTGAACTCACAATATTTCATTGAATAATATTTGATTGTCGTTTTGATGGATTAAAATGTGCATGCCTAAATGGGCTTTTTGAAGAATCTGTTCGAATTTTAACCGAGTAAAAAGTTTTAAATTTGTGATTAAGTTGTATAATTTTATTCAAAAGCCCATAATTAACTATTTGAACTCATAAAATTTGATTTAATAATATTTGGTTGTTGTATTGTTGGGATTAAACCGGGATTGTTTAAATTTACTTTATAAGGAATCCGTTCGAATATTAACCCAGTAAAAAGCTAAAAATATGTGATTAAGCTGTATAATTTTGTTCAAAAGCCATAATTAACTAGTTGAACTCATAAAATTTGATTTAATAAAATTTAACTATCATTTTATTGGGATTAGAATATGCATTTTTAAATCTTCTTTAAAGAGAATCCGTTTGAATCTTAACTGAGTAAAAAGCTATAAATTTGTGATCAAGCTGTATAATTTTGTTGAAAAGCCCATAATAAAGAACTCGTAAAATTTGATTTAATAATATTCGGTTGTCGTATTGTTGTGAGTAAATCGTGCTTGTCTAAATTTGCTTTATAGAGAATCTGTTCGAATTTTAACCGAGTAAAAAGCTAAAAATATGTGATTAAATTGTATAATTTTGTTAAAAAGCCATAATTAACTAGTTGAACTCATAAAATTTGATTTAATAACATTTGACTATCATTTTGTTGGGATTAGAACGTGCATGTCTAAATCTGCTTTAAAGAGAATCTATTCGAATTTTAACCGAGTAAAAAGCTAAAAAATTGTGATTAAGCTGTACAATTTTCTTGAAAAACCCATAATTAACTATTTGAACTCATAAAATTTGATTTAATAATATTTGGTTGTCGTTTTGTTGGGATTAAAATGTGCATGTCTTAATCCACTTTATAGAAAATCCGTTCGAATTTTAAATGAGAAAAAGGCTAAAAATTTATGATTAAGCTGTATAATTTTATTCAAATTTCCATAATTAACTATTTGAACTCATAAAATTTGATTTAATAACATTTGATTGTTGTATTATTGGGATTAAACGGTGTTTGTCTAAATTTGCTTTGTAGAGATTCCGTTCTAATTTTAACAGAGTAAAAAACTAAAAATAAGTGATTAAGCTATATAATTCTGTTCAAAAACCATAATTAACTAGTTGAACTCATAAAATTTGATTTAATAATATTTGACTATCATTTTGTTAGGATTAGAACTGCATGTCTAAATCGTCTTTAAAGAGAATCTGTTCGAATTTTAACCGAGTAAAAAGATAAAAAATGTGATTAAGCTGTATAATTTTTTTGAAAAACCCATAATTAACTATTTGAACTCATAAAATTATATTTAATAATATTTGGTTGTTATATTGTTGGGATTAAACCGTGCTTATCTAAATTTGCATTATAGAGAATCCGTTTGAATTTTAACGAAGTAAAAAACTAAAAATTTGTGATTGAGATGTATAATTTTGTTCAACAGTCTATAATTAACTATTTGAACTCATAAAATTTAATTTAATAACATTTTATTGTCGATTTTTTGAGATTAAAACGTAGATGTCTTAATCGGCTTTATAGAGAATACGTTTGAATTTTAGCTGAGAAAAAATCTAAAAATTTGTGATTAAGCTATATAATTTTGTTGAAAATCCCAAAATTAACTATTTGAACTTATAAATTTTCTTTAATAACATTTGTCTATTGTTTTGTTGGGATTAAAATGTTCATGTCTAAATGTGATTTATGGATAACCCGTTTGAATTTTAACCTTGTAAAAAGCTAAAACATTGTGATTATATTATGTAATTTGGTTCCATGTCCATAATTAACTATTTGAACTCATCAAATTTGATTTAATAATATTCGGTTGTCATTTTGTTGGATTAAAATGTGCATGTCTATATAGTCTTTTTGGAGAATCCGTTCGAATTTTAACAGAGTAAAAAGCTAAAAATTTATGATTAAGATGTACAATCTTGTTCAAAAACTCATAATTAACTATTTTAACTCATAAAATTTGATTTAATAAAACTTGGTTGTCGTTTTGTTGGGATTAAAACCTGCATGTCCTAATCCACTTTATAGAGAATTCATTCGAATTTTAAATGAGAAAAAAGCAAAAATTTTATGTTTAAGCTGTATAATTTTGTTCAAAAGCCCATAATTAACTATTTTAATACATAAAATTTGATTTAATAATATTTGGTTGTCATATTGTTGGGATTAAACCATGCTTGTCTAAATTTGCTTTATAGAGAATCTGTTTGAATTTTAATTGAGTAAAAAGCTAAAAATTTATAATTAAGTTGTATAATTTTGTTCAAAATTCCATAATTAACTATTTGAACTCATAAAATTTTATTTAATAACATTTGGTTGTCGTTTTATTGGGATTAAAACGTTCATATCTTAATCGACTTTATATAGAATCCGTTTGAATTTTATTAAGAAAAAATCTAAAAATTTGTGATTAAGCTATATAATTTTGTTGAAAAGCCCATAATTAACTATTTGAACTCATAATTTTTCATTTAATAATATTTGATTGTTGTTTTGTTGGGATTAAAATGTGTATGTCTAAATAGGTTTTTTGGAGAATCCGTTCGAATTTTAACCGAGTAAAAAGCTATAAATTTATGCTTAAGTTGTATAATTTTATACAAGAGCCCATAATTAACTATTTGAACTCATAAAATTTTATTTAATAATATTTGGTTGTCGTATTATTGGGATTAAATCGTTCTTATCTAAATTTACTATATATAGAGTCCGTTCAAATTTTAACTGAGTAAAAAAGTTAAAAATATGTAATTAAGCTGTATAATTTTGTTCAAAAGCCATACTTAACTAGTTGAACTCATAAAATTTAATTTAAAAAAATTTGACTATGATTTTGTTAGGATTAAAACGTGTATGTCTAAATCGGCTTTAAAGAGAATCCGTTCGATTTTTTTTGAAAAAAAAGACCTCATTAAAAAAACCCTATAGCCAGTCACCTCGGGAGGTGAGTGGGCCCCTATGGGGAAAAGAGTAACCATGGTTTTATTGAGAAGAAGAGGAAAACCTCTCCGAATTTACAGAAGCCCGAATAAAATCGAGAAAGTTATAGCCAAAAGAACAAGAAGTAAAAGAACGCAAAGCCCTAGTAGCTAAGACATGAGCTACAACGTTTGTGTCTCTAGGTACATAACAAATCTTACAATCAGGCAAAGTACCAACAGTGGAGCGGATGTGATACACCAAATGATGCACTGTGGAGAGATCTTGAAGATGGGTATTGTTAACCTTGATGGCAATGGAAGCTGAATCAGTTTCAAAGACCACATGAGTCCAGCCATTAGCAATAGCAAACTTTAGAGCTTCCAAAATAACAAGAGCCTTCGTAGAAGCGGGGTCTAGGCAAATGAGCGGCATAGAACAACCACCAACGACGATGCCAGATGAATCCTGGGCAATGACGCCAACAGCAGCACCCCTTAACACGGGGTTAAAGGCTTCATCTATGTTAATATTGACGAAACCACTATCCGGTTTCATCCATCTAGCTTGAGAAAAAGTGGGATCAACTAGCTAGGAACGTAGATGGGAGGTATCATTAATTGTTGTGTAGTCATTAAAAAGTTTTTGTATATTAGAAACAGTTAACCAAACCGGTTGGAGATGGTTATTATGGACAAAGTCATTTCGGCGATTCCATAAATTCCAAAGGATCGTGATAGGAAGGGAAAATTAATGTAGGGAGAGGAAACGAGCTACTTCAGAAAGCCACTAGTGGGGGGAGACAAAGGAATTGGAGAAAATTCGTATAGGAAGCACTGCCAACTGGAGTGCCTCCTTAGCACTAAGACACTCCCGCATAGCATGAAGGGTGGTTGATGAGTGCCTAAAAGACAGTTATTTACTACCCTTCTTATGGTACTTTATGCACCTAATATGCACCCACTTGAACCGAATCATGTACTCTTCGCTCAAATATTGGATATTCCGTTATCACCATATACAAAGTTAATACTTATAGAGAATGCAGATATTATTATAATTTTTGTACATGCAGGAATATCCAGAGCTGAAGCAGCAGAAAAGCTATGTTGAGGCCAAGGCAGAATACTGGCCGCGGCAGAATACAGTGTGGCAGCACCAACAATGGAGGCGCATTGAAAGATAAAAACATAGAGAATATTTTGGAAGACACAGCGCTTCAATTGGACCAGGCTAGCATGCTCAAAGCCCAATTCAAAGACCAAGCGGGAAAACCTTTTTAGAAGGCGAAAAACTTGGAAATATCAAAATCCTTGAAGAAGACTTGTTCTCTACTCCAAGTTGAAGTCTATTTAGGAAAGGTTTGCCCTAGGTTAAGACTATAAATATATTAGCTGACCACATTGTCTAGGAGAGTCGATTTGTAGAGAAAACCCTTCCTCCCTAAGAATTGTACTTCCACGATAACATGTTCTAAACTTCTTAGGGATAGGTGAAGATTGTCGATATTAGTGAGAGGAGATTGATTCTTGTATTCTTGTTTTTATGCAATAAAATCAGAGTTTGCTTATCCTATTGCTATTCTTTGTTCTTGTATCCAAGCTCGAGAGGGAAGTTTGCAAGTAATCTATTTATCTAGCATCGAGAGTTATAGATTCACGAAAGGGATAAGTACGGTGTCGGCGATACTAACTCGGTCTATACCCTTGTGGAGGCACTAAGGGGTAGGTTAATAGTTTCAGCAGCTAAAAGAAGTGTTGGATTGGTTGGTGGTTATCTTTGGTTTACGTCGAGAGGTATTGTCAAGGACTGAGCATCAACAACACTTTGACTCAGAGATGAGCGGAGTCACTTACGGAAACTTTGCTGAACTTTGATACTTCTGCCCACGAGCAAGAGATTGCCGCGGCAGAGGAGCACCAGCATTGCCGAGGCAGTATCTGCAGTACTATCGAAGCAGTGCTGTGCGATTGCATTGGACAAGAAGAAGATCAATTGAATCCAACTGGATCCTACCCGCTTTCTCTATAATCGTTCTCAACTCTTTATTTTATGTTTTGTTATTTAATTATTTAGTTAGATAAAACAAATCATCTTATTTCTGTTTTTATTTTATTCTCAGGAGTAAGGGAATGAAGGAAGACATATTAAGTATATCAATCCCTGTGGAGACGATACACGATATACTTATCATTTTATTACTTGACGACGTATATACTTGCACTCAAAATAGCGCTTATACCAAGCCTATCAGTGGTTTCGATGGTCATTTTACAGAACGGGCAAATCCCAGTACCAAGATTGGCCTGGAGGATTTTATGGTCAGATGGGAGTGCATCACGACATAAATGACTTCCAAAGGAACGAACCTTTGGTAGAGTAGGCAGCTTATATATAATTTTCCAAAGCCTGGAGGGCCTATTAACTAGACCTAGCTGTAACTGCAAAAATTGGTAACCAGATCAAACCGTGTACATACCAGAGTCATGGTGACCCCAAAGGGTGGTATCCTTTATGTCATTGATAATGGGAACATTAAGGATGGTGTTGGCGTCTTCGTGGGAGAAGTATTTTTGACTTTTGATTCATCCCATCGGGGTAAATTAGGCAACAGGAAAGTACTTGCTCGAAGAGAGACTTCGTCGTTTACCTCATAATCACCATAAAGGTCAACAGGCTGGGAGCCACCCCATTTGTCAAAGTGGATTTGAACTTGGCTGGAAATACCTGGCCTTTTGAAAAAGCCATCGCAAAGCTTGGAGATAGTAATACTAAGGCCTTTCTAAGCAAAAGAAGATCTCCGAGTGTAATCAAATTCGAGGATATAACCCGATAGGTAATATTTGCATTTGTAGACTAGACTAAGGAGATTAGCAGGTTCACAGACCAGACGCCAGATTTGCTTGCCTAGTAAAGCAATATTGAAGTGGTGAAGATCGTGAAACCCTATACCATCTGCTGGTTTTGGCAGACAGATGGTGTCGAAGGGAGCATATGCCAACTGATGAGTGCCTAAAAGGCAGTTATTTACTATCCTTCCCATGGTACTTTATGCATCTATTATACACCAACTTGAACCGAAATATAGACTCTTTGCTCAAATATTGGATATTCTATTATCATCACTTACAAAATCAATATTTATAGAGAATGCAGATATTTTTACATATTCTGTACATGCAGGAATATCTAGAGTAGAAGCGGGAAAACCCTTCTAGAAGGCGGCAAACTTGGAAATATCAGATACCTTGAAGAAGACTTGTTCCCTACTCCAAGTTGAAGTCTATTTAGGAAAGGTTTACCCTAGGTTAAGACTAGAAATATCCTAGTCGGCCACTATGTTAAGAGAGCCGATTTAGAGAGAGCCAACATAGAGTGAAACGACTTAGAGAGAAACCCTTTAAGCCGACCCTTCTCCCTAAGAATTGTACTTAACGAAAATATGTTCTAAACTTTTTAGGGATAGGTGAAGGTTGTTGACATTAGTGAGAGGAGATTGATTCATGTATCTTTGTTCTTATGCAATAATAAATCAAAGTTTGCTTATCCTATTGCCATTCTTTGTTCTTGAATTCAAGCCCGAGAGGGAAGTTTACAAGTAATCTATTTATCTAGCATCGAGAGGTGTAGATTCACGAAAGGGATAAGTACGGTGTTGTTAATACTAACTCGGCCTATACTCTTGTGGAGGCACTAAGGGGTAGGTTAAGAGTTTCAGCAGCTAAAAGAAGTGTTGTATTTGTTGGTGGTTATCTTTGATTTACGCCGAGAGGTATCGTCAAGGACTGGTTATCAACAACACTTTGACTCAGAGATGAGCAGAGTCACTTACGGACACTTTGCTGAACTTTGATACCTCTGCCCAAGAGCAAGAGATTGACGCAGCAGAGGACCACCAATGTTACCAAGGCGGTATCTGCAGTACTGTCGAAGTAGTGTTGTGTGATTGCATTGGACAAGGAGAAGATCAATTGAATCCACTAATTGACGCAACTGGATCCTACCCGTTTTCTCTATATCGTCTTCAACCCTTTATTTTATGTTTTGTTATTCAATTATTTAGTTAGATAAAACAAATCAACTTATTTGTGTTTTTACTTTCTTTTAAGGAGTAAGGGAACAAGAGGAAATATATTAAGTATAAGAATCCCTGTGGAGACGATACACGATATACTTATCATTTTATTCCTTGACGACGTGTACACTTGCACTCAAATAGATCTTATACCACGCACATCAAGTTTTTGGCGTCGTTGCCGGGGATTGGCAACTGAATTTTGTTTTCTTTCTTTTCTTGCTCTTTAACTATCCTTTCTCTAACTTTATTTTATTTTATTTTTGTTTTTATTAATTTTTATTTAATTGGTTTATGACCAGGACAAATACGAGTGGACCATTGTACGAGTTAGATCCTGAGATTGAACGAACAAGACATAATCTGATACGCAATCTGTTCCACGCTATGGACAATCCACCTAGAGGACAAATTCCACCTATTTATCATAATGTGCTGCCGTCAGCAATGCCGCAGCAGCCAATGCCGCATCCATTGCCGAGTCAGCCTACTGTTAGAGACTATCTGGTGGAAGATCTAAACGGACTCAACCCTGTTGTAGTCACCCCAGAGATCAAAGCAACTCACTTTGAGCTCAAACCAGTGATGTTCAACATGTTGAACACAATTGGACAATTTAGTGGGTCTGCTACTGAAGATGTAAGGCAGCATCTCAAATCTTTCATGGAAGTGTGCAACTCTTTCAAGATTCAAGGAGTCCATGAAGATATTCTGCGATTAAAGTTATTCCCCTATTCTCTAAGGGATAGGACGAAGACCTGGCTGAATGGTATCCCAACAGGATCCATAGGATCTTAGGAAGAACTTTGTCGAGAATTCATTACGAGGTTCAACCCGACAAATCTCTATGACTGCATTCGTAAAGAAATCACATCATTCAGGCAAGATGAAGATGAACCAATGTACGAGGCATGAGAACGTTACAGAGAACTATTAAACAAATGCCCGCTACATGGTTTTCCCTTGTGGACGCAAGTCTCCATTTTCTATAATGCTACTAATGCCTCCACAAGGATGATGCTAGACGCTTCCGCAAATGAGACACTTTTGGATAGAGCACCCGCGGAAGCCATTGAAATTCTGAACAAACTCGCAAGGAATGATTTCCAATTTCCCACATTGAGGCGAAGAGGAATGAGACGCCATGCCACAGCTCATGAATTAGATACATCAAGCTCGGTGGCAACACAATTGGCTTCTCTGACCAAGATGGTTCAGAATATGTAAACCCAAAGAAGCGTACATGAGGTTAAGGCAGTTAACTCATCGGATTATATGCCAGATGAAGAGACCAGCCTATATGTTGAAAATTATAACAGAAACAACCCAATGATGTCCAACAATTATAACCCATCTTGGAAAAGACATCCGAATTTTTCATGGAGTAATTCTAACAATGCCTTGAATCTAATTAATCAAGCCCCTGGATTTCAGCATCAGAACCAGAACCTGTCGCAGCAAAACACTCAGCAGTTCATGCCACAGCAGCAGGCACAACAACAACAGACTTCGAATGCATTGGCCGATTCTCTCACAGCTTTCATGTCAAAGACTAATGCTTACATGATAGAGAATAAACGCTTCATGAAGAATATTGATGACTTCATGAATAGAACTAAGATGAGACTGCAGAACCAGGAGGCCGCAATAAAATCTCTAGAAACCCAGGTTGGTCAATTTGCCCAACGTCAAAACACTCGACCACTAGGGGGTTTGCCTAACAATACTGAAGTTTCTAAGGTGTTAGACCATGAGCAATGCAAAGTAATCACAACTAGAAGTGGCCTACGATTGAAAGATAAAGAAGGGATCTCAACCGAGAGAGTCCAACCAGAAAAGCAACATCAAGAGGACTCAAAGGCTGAGCAGGACCCTACCGAAAGCCCTGCCACGGCAACAAAACCAGCAGTATCAGAACAACCTGCCGAGGCAGGTGCAGATAAATTCACCCCAGGTATTAAACTCAATATCCAAGGAAACCTGGAGGATATCAAACTGCCACCTCCTTTCCCACAGAGGTTGAAGAAGCAAAAACAGGACCACCAATTTCAGAAGTTCCTAGACATCTTGAAGCAAGTCCATATCAACTTGCCACTAGTTGAAGCTATTGAACAAATACACAACTATGCTAAGTTTTTAAAGGACATAGTATCCAAACGAAGAAGGCTAGGAGAATTTGAAACGGTAGCAGCCACTAAAGGTTGCATGGCTATGCTGCATAATCGCATGCCACCAAAACTAAAAGATCCTAGATGCTTCACAATTCCTTGTGCAATTGGAGATGGTTATAAAGGAAAGACCCTATGTGACTTGGGAGCAAGCATCAACTTAATGCCCAAATCAATTTTTCAGAAACTTGGAATAGGATGGGCAAAACCAAAAACAATACTGCTTCAACTTGCGGATCGGTCCTATGTACACCCTAAAGGCAAAATTAAGGACATTCTGGTGAAAGTTGACAAGTTCATATTTCCTACCGACTTTCTTGTCCTTGACTGTGAGGCCAACGATAGTACACCGATCATATTGGGTCGACCTTTCCTTGCTACTGGACGCACCAACATTAATATGGAAAATGACGAGCTCACAATGCGAATAAATGATCAACAAGTCAAGTTGAACGCCTTCCACAATTTTCCAAATTCAGATGCTCCAGCAGAATGTAAGGCTCTCCATACACCGAATAAGGGTACTAAAACATCCTGCCTGGGCAACACACTCGACAGACTGTTCGGAAAACGAATAAAACCCAAAGGAAAAGCCGAATGCTCTGAAGGAACTGGCCAACTCATGAAGACAGATATTGGCCAGAAAGAGAGAATGAGAATAGGAGATGCATTCACATGCACTCCACAAGTAACATGATCTCTTCCCTTCAAAATTTAATTATTATATTAGGATTAGTTTATATAATATTATTTTTAGTATTCTTATTTTCAGTATTTTATGTTGTTATGCTTTATTTCAGTATTTTTATGTTTATGTTTTATGAATAAAGCAGTGAATGCAAGAAAAATTATACCACAATAGGAAGTCTGCTACCGCGGCAACACTGTGGCAGAGCCGCAAAATACTTAACGGGCAAAAACAGTGTAACGGATCTCTCCCGAGAAACCCGCCGCGGCAGTAACTGCACAACAAGGCAGTAAATGCCTAACGGCTTCTTTTAACAATCATATTTTTATAGTCTATATAAGCAGACTCATTGCTGTGCATTATTTACTTTTGCATTCTTGCTATTTCACTTGCTTTCACAATCTTGCTCTCACTACATCTTGCAATTTTCAGAACAATCTTTATTCACTATAGAAATTCTTGAACAACCCTCCACGAACAATTCAATAACTTCTTACACAAGATTCACCCCATCTACTGTTGCTGACAGATTCAACCGATCATTCGTTGCTCGGCAACTATAGGAAGAGCAGGGATTTCAACAGAACAATGAAATGTACTTCGGCATTGAATCATACTTATTCAACAAGATTCAGCATCAGGATTGGGAGGTTTTCTGCCTACAGCCTCCCCCAACAAATGCTACAATTGTACGGGAATTCTATGCACATGGGCCGAGCAAGGCCACCCTCTTTGTCCACTACCGAGGCAAGCCTGTGCAACTTGATGCCAAAGTCATCAATGACTTTTATGGTCTCACACCCACACAGGATGATCATGCCGACTACATAGACAGTATCACCACTCAAGACTATGAGGAAATTAAAGATGAGCTTTGTTATAACAACACTTCATGGGAAACAGGTGCCCATAAGGGTTCAGTAACACGGTAGAGTCTAATACCCGAAGCCAAGATATGGTGTACTTTTGTCAAGAGACGACTTATCCTAACCTCCCATAACCGCACAGTGGATCGCAAAAGATTGGTACTGATCCAGTCCATTATCAAGAAGAGAAGCATCAACATTGGAGAGATCATTCTTCATGAAATCCATGAATGTAGTAAGAAGGAACGTGGACCGCTTTACTTACCATGTTTAATCTTTGCCTTGTGCATTAATGTAGGAGTTCCGGTCGAAGACACGGATAAATACACGCCAACTCGGCAAGGTTGGACAAGAGATATCTGCCACCGAGTTATACAGATAACACATGCAAAACCTGTTCAAGCAACACCGTAGCAGTTTCCAACCGACTTCATCGCCGGAGGGTAGTATTCAATAGAAGCACCAGCCTCTACCGAGCCAACTACCGCAGCAGACCCATGCCAAGAAATTCTGCAAAGAATGGCAGCCATGTACCTTCATAAACAACGCTACATGGAGTACCAGCGGGACTTTAACACATCGCTAGCCAACATGATGATGCAAAACTTCCCACATCAAAGGGAATAATTTCCTGAATTCCCACCCGATATGTTCGTTACTGCAGCTCCTTACACCGATACAACACTTGCCTCAGGGCCACAACCATTTATCCAACCACGGCCGCACCAACAGTTTTATGCTGCCGAACCTTTCAAGCCAGCAAGGTCTACCGGAATATCATCTACTAGCTAAAGGTCATCCGAGAGTCGAGCTGTCTATAACTCTCCCCAGAGGGAACCAATCCCTATGCCCAGTCGTAGCAGGGATACGCTGTCTCGCGAGATTGATGAATACCACAGTTCATCCCACGAATCAGCAATACCCACTGCCACGATAGGAGGTGGAACGGAAATCATGGATACATACAATATGGACGAGATGGAAGAAGGGGATGAAGCTACAACACTGATGCAACGTAGACCGCCCAGCAAAGTGCAGCCGCATCGGTAGGCTAAACAACAACAATCACGGGCACAAGGATCCAAGAGAAAGGCACCAACAATAAGGCCTAGGAGAATGCTTCGTCCAAGCAGTTCCTCAGAGTCATTATAAATATTTCCTTTATTGCCAGATTTTTTTATTATTTTAATTGTTGTTTGCCTTATATTTTGAGCATTGAGGACAATGCTCGATTTGAGTTTGGGGGAGATTAAAGGTGCAAAAGCACTGCCGAGGCTACCCACTACCGAGGCATTACCATAAAAGGGAGTAAATTTTTTCTGAATTTTTTTTAATATTCTCTTTTCTTGAACTTATGTTTGTAATCTTGCACTGCCCTATGTTAGCTTTGCTTTAGTTTACTCCTTTAAGGCTATAAAAATCTTTCTCCTTACCATGGCCTAGTTTGTTTTGAAGGGATAACCATAGGATACTCATGGAATAAAACTTAGAGCTTGTTTTAGGGTTAGAAAAAAAATAAATACTTTTTGGACTTGTTTGATTTAGGAGTTCTTTTAATAAACTTAGGTGATAAAGACTTAGAACCTTTTAGAAAAATAACTAGAGGTGCCTATCACCGGCTTTTGTTTTGCTCTCCTTCATGCTAGAGGTGCCCGAAATTGGCTCTAGTATGCTAAATAGGTGGTTAATAAGAAAAAGAATAAATAAGAATAAGAAGAAAATAGAAAACACATATCTTGAAGTGCCCAAAACTGGCTCAAGACTTGTTGTTTTAAGGAGACAACTTTAGTCCAAGATTCTACTTGTCTTGAACTTAGATTTTATCTAAGAAAGCCTTGAATCAGCCTTGTCCATTAAACGCACACACTCACCTAGCCCTATAGCTTGTTTCTTAGTAAAAGTCCTTGGGTAAACTAATGGCTAAAACGGAGAGATAGATATGACCATGGTGGGGAAAATAAATGGAAGAGTAAGACCAAAGGGGAGTAAGGTTTGGCAATTTGATGTTTGGCATTGCTTAAGGACAAGTAATAGTTCGAGTTTGAGGGTATTTAATGAGTGCCTAAAAGGCAGTTATTTACTACCCTTCCCATGATACTTTGTGCATCTATTATACACCAACTTGAACCGAAATATAAACTTTTTGCTCAAATATTGGATATTCTATTATCATCACTTACAAATTCAATATTTATAGAGAATGCAGATATTTTTACATATTCTGTACATACAGGAATATCCAGAGCAGAAGCGGCAGAGAAGCAGTGTTGCGGCCGAGGCAAAAACAAGGCCGCGGCAGAATCCAGTGTGGTAGCACCAACAATGGAGGCGCAACGAAAGATAAAAATATCAAGAATATTCTGGAAGATGCAGTGCACCAATTGGACCAGGCTAGCGCGCTAAAAGCCCAATTCAAAGACCAAGCGGGAAAACCCTTCTAGAAGGCGGCAAACTTGGAAATATCAGATACCTTGAAGAAGACTTGTTCCCTACTCCAAGTTGAAGTCTATTTAGGAAAGGTTTACCCTAGGTTAAGACTATAAATACCCTAGCCGGCCACTATGTTAAGAGAGTCGATTTAGAGAGAGCCAACATAGAGAGAAACAACTTAGAGAGAAACCCTTTAAGCCGACCCTTCTCCCTAAGAATTGTACTTAACGAAAATATGTTCTAAATGTAACCCCCTTAGCCCGGCCTGGACGGAATCAACACTAATGGGTTACATGGGGAATATCAAACCAAACCCGCAAGGGTCCGATTCGATAAACAACCCTAAAACTGTTATATTCTTTTTTTTTTATCTTGCCTAGATGCGCAATCTTATTCCTACGTGACAAGGTCTCATTCATAGCATTATCAGTAACACATTAATTAAAAACAACACATCCGATTAAACACTATCATAGATTAAGGACTAAAACGTAAAACTTTTAAATTCATTTAATAAAGTAAAAATTCTTTCCATCAATGTTCAACTAAACATACAAGAGTTCCTCATAGCAAATTTCAACTTAAACGGATCATTCTGTCATCATCAATTGTATGTTTTCTCCAATTTAGGGACCAAATTGTAAATCTTCCAAAATATAAGGACTTCATCAAAATTAGGTTAACTATCTTGAAATTAAATCAACTTTATGCATGCATACAAGATTTCAGCTCAATATAACATCTATAAGTACCATAATCGAACAAAGGAAGATATCTGGGTCTAAAATATAATTTCTAGCAACTTTCAATTCTAGGGGATCAAAGGTTTCGAAACCTTCCCAGAGGTTCCGAAACATTTTGTAAAAGGTTTCGAAACTTTCCTGGAAAGTTTTGAAACTTATCGCGTCCAGTAACTTCCCAGAATTGAATCTTCCCGCAAGGTTTCGAAACCTTGTAAAGGTTTTGAAACTATTTCACAAAGGTTTCGGAACCTTCACCCAAAGGTTTCGAAACTTTAGGTCTGGAACCAAAAGTTTCGTTACACTAAGTGCACACCAATTACTCAATACTCAACCATTAATTAGAACCACTAAATGCATCAATCCTAAATATAATTAGCAACATATCACACGTATTCAACAACGTCACGGATATCAATCAAGCTATAGGCATGCTCCCTAGAAAATGATTAACAACATATCAATCATGCTAATACATACTTCAACCAATCAAACAATTTCCAAAGTTCATCAATTAACAACCAAACAATAATGGTCTTATTACAACATAAACCAAAGCCTAATTACACACTCTTCACATAGGATGGGTTACACATTGCCTTGCCCAATTTATTTGCCAAAAACATACCAAAATCAAAGTGATTCTTCCCCTTGGTTTCCTTGCCTCGAACGTAGCTCCAAGTGCCTTTATTTCTCTGCATGGATGAAAAAAGAGCTTAAGCAAACATGCTTAGTGAGGAAGCTCTACACAAATCATCAATGCATCTATTTAAAATCATGATGAAACCATAGTTTGTAATACATTGTTAAATCATGCATGCTAACATCTCATGCTCATGTTCTTTAAATCAAATGCATCCTTGAGTTCACATAACCTTATCAAAACAATTTATAAATGATGCTCAATCTTCTTCTCAAATTCATGTATGTATATTGGCATTCTAGTGACCACTTAATGTGAACCTTGGGTTCACCGAATATACGGATCCTTTTTTTCAACATGCATCGGTCGGACACTTAGTCACCCTTGTATACATGTTATCCCCCACTATGCACGATTGGACACAAAGTCACCCTTGTATACGTATGTGTCAACTATATGCACGGTCGGACACAAAGTCACCCTTGTTTACATATAGGCAAGCTCTACACGCACGGTCGGACAAAAAGTCACCCTTGTTTACGTGTAGGCGGCACTACCACGCACGGTTGGACACAAAGTCACCCTTGTTTACGTGTAGGCAATATCATTATTCTCTTTATTTTATGGTGCACTGAATCCTAATGACATGTCATTCGTACTCGAATCTAAAGTTAGTGTCACTAAGCCAATATCATAATCAAATGTGCATGATAACTTGCTGCTCATAATGCATGCATAATATGTTCAACAAATGAACCAAAGCCATGCCCAAAGGCACCATCATGTATAAGGCAATTAACCATATTGTATTCCAAATCATTTCTCATAATTTTCCATAATCATGGATGCTAAATAAGCTATGCATTTCAGCAAGTAATTCTCATGTATGCACCATTTCAAATCATGCTCATGCATTTACATAAATCTCATTGCATTCCAACATAATGCCTTTATAAAATGTAGCCGAAACTCATCGGTTTCTTAAAAACAATTACTTTACTTACTCTTGAACTATGGAAGGTTTTCACACTCCTCCATAGTCCCCAAAAACAGAACGTACCAAACGCGATTCGCTTTAAATCCGTAATCACTCACCAACAAGCGAAACGAGCTTTCGCCGCTATCCGATGATCGCACCAACGCACCAGCAATCAAGCACCTTCTTGTACCTCTTCTACAACATTAAAAACAGAGCATTCTCACATCATAACATGCTCAAACCAACAGCCATATCCGATCACCATTAAACTACCGAAAACTTAGCTGAAAAGACCGTAAACTAAGCCGAAACGTATCCGAACAACATCAGCCCAAAACCTAACGAATCTAACATCTAATCCACTTCAAATATGAACAAAAAACACATCCAAACCATCCTTATATCTCCAGCAACATTAAAGCATCTAAAACAACCCCTAAAACAACCGAAAAGCACCTTAAAACTACACCGATTGTATTATTCCGGGATTAGATTAATGTGCTATCAAATGAAGATTCAATTAATCATTTAATTAACATAAAAACACAATTGAATCCATCTAATTCCAGCATTAAATGAGATCCAAAAAGATTTCACAAAAACTTTCACAAAAACACTAGATCTAACATTAAAAACATAGAATCAAGTTTTTTATTCAAAGATTAGCAAGCTAATACTTGGGAATTTCAATAAAGAACCTTAGAAAAGAATAGAAATCCAGAAAATTACCTTCAAGATCTATACACCAAAAAAAAGATATAATTTCCTCTTCTTGATTCCTTGCAATTTGATGTTGATTTGATGAAATTGATGCTTAGGTTTTGTAAAAGATGGAAAGATGATGCAAATGATGTAACCTTTGTGGAAAAAGATGCAAAAATCAGCAAGGAATGGAAGAGAAAAGATGAAGAGAAAGTGGAGAGAAAAAGATGAGAGAAAAAGATGAGAGAAAATGAGGAAAAAGTGATTTTGAGAGAAAATGATTAAAAATCTAATTAAAGTGATTAAAAATACATTTTGGTGAATAAATCATCATTAAAAATTAGAAATGGGTTTATGGCCCTCTAAGGATTCTAAGTTTAGCTTGCTTTTCAATTTAGTCACTAAAATAACATAATTTCTGAAAATTACAAAGTAGTCCTCCAATTTTCCAAAAATTACAAATCGGTCACTTATGCATAATTAAGCATAATTAAAAATCATTATAAAATCCAAATTATTTTCTTTTAATTTTGAAACATATTTTTAATATTTCAAACCATATTCCAAAACTATTATTTTTCTTAATTAAAAATATCCTTATTTTATTTTCCCGAAATTAATGAACCGGAGAACCTGATTCGCCCCGAATCGAATTCCCCTAACTAAGCCTAAACTAATAACCCCAAAAACGGGATGTTACAACTCTCCCCCTCTTAAGAAAATTTCGTCCTCGAAATTTACCTGAAGTAAACAAGTGAGGAAACTGCTCCTCCATGCTTTTCCTTGTCTCCCAAGTTGCTTCTTCAACACCTCGGTGTTTCCAAAGCACTTTAACCAAATCTATGGTCTTCCCTCGAAGAACCTTTGTATCCACATCCAAAATCCTCATCGGTTCTTCCTCATAACTCATATCCTCTCTTAACTCGATCTCCTCAACCGATACCACATGAGAATGATCCGATCTATATCTACGAAGCATTGATACATGAAAAATATCATGCATCTTACTCAACTCCTCCGGCAACCTCAACCTATAAGCAACAGGGCCAACACGCTCCAACACCTCATATGGTCCAATAAAACGAGGACTCAACTTACTCTTACGTCCGAACCTCATTACCTTCTTCTATGGAGAAACCTTAAGAAACACTTTGTCCCCAACATCATACTCTATCTCCTTACGTTTCAAATCGGCATAGGACTTCTGCCTATCCGAAGCTTCCTTAAGTTTAGCACATATCAACTTAACTTTCTCATCCGTATCCTTCAACACTTGAGGCAAAGAAACATACTTCTGTCCAACTTCCTTCCAACACAAAGGTGTACGACACTTACGCCCATATAACGCCTCAAACGGTGCCATCTGTATACTTGCCTGAAAACTATTATTATAAGCAAACTCTACCAACGGCAATTGCTTCCCCCAAGAACCTTGAAACTCGATAACACAACATCTCAACATATCCTCTAAAGTCTGAATAACACACTCAGACTGTCCATCCATCTGTGGATGATAAGCTGTACTAAAGCTAAGCCTCGTACCCAAAGCTGTCTGCAAACTCCTCCAAAACTTAGATGTAAACCGCGGATCTCTATCCGATATGATCGACCTAGGCACACCATGCAACCTTACCACCTCAGAAACATACAAACCCGCCAACTTATCCATGGAATACGTCGTATGCACGGCAAGAAAATGTGCACACTTCATAAACCTATCAACAATCACCCATATAGAATCCTTTTTGGACGATGTTAAAGGCAACCCCGTCACAAAATCCATAGTGATTCGCTCCCATTTTCATTCCGGAACTTGAACCGGTTGTAACAAACCTGTAGGAAACTGATGTTCAGCTTTTACCCGCTGACACACCATACAACGTGAAACAAACTCCGTCACATCTCTCTTTAAACCAACCCAAAAGTACACACTTTTGAGATCTCTATACATCTTCACACTACCCGGATGCATAGCAAACGGAATAGTATGAGCTTCCACCAAGATAGCTTGCCTCAACTCCTGATCGTCTGGCACCACAATCCGACCTCTAAAACACAACACCTCATCATCATCAAAATGATACTCAGTCGGTCTACCCTCAGCAATATCCTCCACAAAAGGTACCAAAGTCTCATCCTCTAACTGTTTCACCTTGATCATCTCAACCAAAACAGGTTTTACTTGCAACTCCGCCACTAAACCATCTTCCCTAGAGATACTCAGTCTCGCAAACATTGCTCTCAAATCAACCGCCGTCTTACGGCTCAAAGCATCGGCCACTACATTGGCTTTTCCCGGATGATACTCAATAGATAAATCATAATCCTTAAGCAAATCCATCCATCTTCGTTGCCTAAGATTCAAATCCTTTTGTGACATGAGATACTTCAAACTCTTATGATCCGTGTATATAGTGCACTTCTCTCCATACAAATAATGTCTCCAAATCTTCAAGGCAAAAACCACCGCCGCCAACTCCAAATCATGAGTTGGATAGTTCTTTTCATGTACCCTCAACTGTCTTGAAGCATAAGCTACAACTTTCCCCTCTTGCATCAAAACACACCCGAGACCAACGTATGATGCATCACTATAAACCATGAAATCCTTACCGGATTCGGGTTGAACCAACACCGATGCACTAGTCAACACTTCCTTCAACTTCTCAAAACTCTTTTGTTGACTTTCTTTCCACTCAAAAGGAACTTTCTTTTGCAACAACTTAGTCATAGGAGAAGCAATGCTCGAAAAAACCTCAACGAACCTACGATAATACCCAGCCAAACCTAGAAAACTCCGAACCTTAGACACCGACCTCGGTTGCTTCCAACCCATAACAGCCTCTATCTTCTTCGGATCAACACTAATACCCTTTTCCGACACCACATGACCAAGAAACACCATCTCTTTTAACCAAAACTCACACTTGCTTAACTTAGCAAACAACTGGTTCTCTTTCAACGCTTGCAACACCAACCGCAAATGTCGATCATGATCTTCCTCGGTACGTGAATACACGAGGATATCATCTATGAACACCACCACAAACTGATCCAAGTACTCATGAAACACCCGGTTCATCATATCCATAAAAGCAGCAGGGGTATTTGTCAAACCAAACGGCATCACCAAAAACTCATAATGATCATACCTTGTCCGAAAAGCCGATTTCAACACATCTTCCTCTTTCACTTTCAACTGATAGTACCCCGATCTCAAATCAATCTTCGAGAACACACTTGCTCCTCGAAACTGATCAAACAAATCATCAATCCTCGGTAAAGGATATCTATTCTTCACGGTCAACTTATTCAATTGCCGATAATCAATGCATATCCTCATTGTGCCATCTTTCTTCTTCACAAACAACACCGGTGCACCCCAAGGTGAAACACTCGGTCGTATAAAAACACGGTCAAGCAACTCCTGCAACTGCATCTTTAACTCTTTTAACTCCTTAGGTGCCGTGCGATAAGGAGCAATGGACATCAGATTAGTACCAGCATAAGTCTCGATACTAAACTCCATATCACGATAGGGAGGTAATCCTGGTAACTCTTCAGGAAAAACTTCCAGAAAGTCACATACCGTTCGAATGTCCTGCACCTGAACCTCTTCTATCCCCGGGTTCATCACATAAGCTAGGTATGCTATACCACCATGTTGCATCAACCTTTCCGCTTGTAAGGCCGAAACTACATTGGATAAAAATCCGGTATACTCACTTTTAACCATAACCTCACCACCATTTAACAACCTCAAGGTAACCCGTTTCTTTTCAAAATCCACCACAGCTCTATGCTCCGTCAACTAGTCAACCCCCAAGATAAGGTCAAAACCATGAAACGGAAACTCCATCAAGTCAACCTCAAAGACATACCCTTGTACCTCTAACGGACATCTCCTATATAACCTTCTTACGATCACCGTCTCACCCAAAGAACTAGTAACCACAACTCCCACATCTAAAACATCAACAGGGGTATCCAACATGTATGCATGCTCACTCAAAACATAAGAATACGTAGATCCCGAATCTATCAAAGAAAACAACGGTACATTTCGTAAAGAAAAAGTACCTGCAACCACATCCGTAGCATTACGGGTCCCACGTTGAGCATAAACTCTATGACCATCTCCTTGTCTCTGGAAAGGACCTCTACCTCCACCGCGTCCTTTGCCAGGTACCACTGCAGCCTCAGCTCGGTTACCAACCTCACCAGCAAACCTTGGACAATCCTTCCTCCTGTGATCCTTAGATCCACAGCCCATGCAGGCACCAGTAGCCCACCAACACTCTCCCGGATGGCGTTTAGAACACAAGTTACAAACTGCCATGTCACCACCACCTCTACCAAACTGCTGAGCACGACTACCGTGTCCAAAATCACCCCGGCGTCGATCAACTCGATATCGGTTGTCCCGAAACCTCTTACCCTTACCACCTTGTATGCTAGCCTCAGCAAGCCTCTTTCCGACATCGTAAGACTTCCTAGCCTCCCTCAGGGACTCCTCAACATCCTTAGCCCTGTTCACGAGCACATCAAACTCAGTGTACTCCGCAGCCAACAAGTATGTCTTAATCTCCGGATCCAAACCATATCGGAACCTATCACATCTCTTATGCTCCGTAGGAACCAACTTAGGAGAATAGTGACTCAATCTGATAAACTGTATCTCATAGTCAACCACACTCCTAGTGCCCTGCACTAGGGACATAAACTCCCTCTTCCTCGCATCCTCGTACTGCGGACCCAAGAACTTCTGCACAAAGGCGGTCCTGAAGTACTCCCAAGTCAGGTTAGCAACTGCTACACCCGCTCTCGTGGTAGTCCACCATCTATAAGCATCTCCCTGAAGCAGAGAGACCACACAACCCATCCTACGGGCATCCTGACAGTCCATCTGATCCAATATCCTCTCGGTGCTAGCCAGCCACTCCTCAGCTGCACTCGGATCAGATCCACGGAACTCAACACCTCCCAAACTATGCAAATGCTCTAGCGGTAGCCCTGGGGTAACTACAACGGCAGGTGCGGGAGTCGGTACTTGCACCCCAGCCATAGCTGCTTGAAACGCACTCGTCATAGCCTGTATGAACGGGGCAAAGTCTCCGAACTGGTCTCACACTGGAACCGGAGGCACACCAGTTGGTGGAGGAGGTGGAAGCGGTTCCTCCCTCACATTCTCCACTCCCTCTGCCTGACCATCGGTGATCAAGCTTGCGCTCGCACGTGTCTCATGTCTCGGAGGCATTATCCAAAACTTCAAACATGCAATTTAGAACATAATATCAAAACATAATAAACTTACATTCGGGCAAGATCCAAGGGAAACCAAAGAACATCCAAAAACATGTTGGCATTGGCAATGTGTAATTGACCACCTCTTTTACTCATATTCATTCATACATTCACGATGTATAGGTATGTACACAACAAAAACATATCATATTCAATCCAACATTCCAACATACCAACCACAAATCATAGCAAACCAATACGTATTTGACAAACCAACAACACACTTTACAACCCAACAATGCATTTTTCAAACCTGGCTCTGATACCACCAAATGTAACCCCCTTAGCCCGTCCTGGACGGAATTGGCACTAATGGGTTACACGGGGAATATACAACCAAACTCGCAAGGGTCCGATTCGATAAACAACCCTAAAACCGTTATATTCTTTTTTTTATCTTTCTTAGATGCGTAATCTTATTCCTACGTGACAAGGTCTCATTCATAGCATTGTCGGTAACACATTAATTAAAAATAACACATCCGATTAAACACTATCATAGATTAAGGACTAAAACGTAAAACTTTTAAATTCATTTAATAAAGTAGAAATTCTTTCCATCAATGTTCAACTAAACATATAAGAGTTCCTCATAGCAAATTTTAACTTAAACGGATCATTCTATCATCATTAATTGCATGTTTTCTCCAATTAGGGACCAAATTGTAAATCTTCCAAAATATAAAGACTTCATCAAAATTAGGTTAACTATCTTGAAATTAAATCAACTTTATGCATGCATACAAGATTTCAGCTCAATATAACATCTATAAGTACCATAATCGAACAAAGGAAGATATCCGGGTCTAAAATATAATTTCTAGCAACTTTCAATTCTAGGTGATCAAAGGTTTCGAAACCTTCCCAGAGGTTCCGAAACTTTTTGTAAAAGGTTTCGAAACTTTCCTGGAAAGTTTCGAAACTTATCGCGTCCAGTAACTTCCCAGAATTGAATCTGCCCGCAAGGTTTCGGAACCTTGTGAAGGTTTCGAAACTATTTCACAAAGGTTTCGTAACCTTCACCCAAAGGTTTCGAAACTTTAGGTCTGGAACCAAAAGTTTCGTTACACTAAGTACAAACCAACTACTCAATACTCAACCATTAATTAGATCCACTAAATGCATCAATCCTAAATATAATTAGCAACATATCACACGTATTCAACAACGTCACGGACATCATCAAGCTATAGGCATGCTCCCTAGAAAATGATTAACTACATATCAATCATGCTAATACATGCTTCAACCAATCAAACAATTTCCAAAGTTCAACAATTAACAACCAAACAATAATGGTCTTATTACAACATAAACCAAAGCCTAATTACACACTCTTCACATAGGATGGGTTACACATTGTCTTGCCCAATTTATTTGCCAAAAACATACCAAAATCAAAGTGATTCTTCCCCTTGGTTTCCTTGCCTCGAACGTAGCTCCAAGTGCCTTTATTTCTCTGTATGGATGAAAAGAGAGCTTAAGCAAACATGCTTAGTGAGGAAGCTCTACACAAATCATCAATGCATCTATTTAAAATCATGATGAAACCATAGTTTGTAATACATTGTTAAATCATGCATGCTAACATCTCATGCTCATGTTCTTTAAATCAAATGCATCCTTGAGTTCACATAACCTTATCAAAACAATTTATAAATGATGCTCAATCTTCTTCTCAAATTCATGTATGTATATTGGTATTCTAGTGACCACTTAACGTGAACCTTGGGTTCACCGGATACACGGATCCTTTTTCTCAACATGCATCGGTCGGACACTTAGTCACCCTTGTACACATGTTATCCCCCAATACGCACGGTTGGACACAAATTCACCCTTGTTTACGTATGGGTCAACTATATGCACGGTCGGACACAAAGTCACCCTTGTTTACATATAGGCAAGCTCTACACGCACGGTCGGACACAAAGTCACCCTTGTTTACGTGTATGCAATATCTTTATTCTCTTTATTTTATAGTGCACTCAATCCTAATGACATGTCATTCGTATTCGAATCTAAAGTTAGTGTCACTAAGCCAATATCATAATCAAATGTGCATGATAACTTGCTGCTCATAATGCATGCATAATATGTTCAACAAATGAACCAAAGCCATGCCCAAAGGCACCATCATGTATAAGGCAATTAACCACATTGTATTCCAAATCATTTCTCATAATTTTCTATAATCATGGATGCTAAATAAGCTATGCATTTTAGCAAGTAATTCTCATGAATGCACCATTTTAAATCATGCTCATGCATTTACATAAATCTCATTGCATTCCAACATAATGCCTTTATAAAATGTAGCCGAAACTCATATCGGTTTCTCAAAAACAATTACTTTACTTACTCTTGAACTATGGAAGCTTTTCACACTCTTCCATAGTCCCCAAAAATAGAACGTACCAAACGCGATTCGCTTTAAATCCGTAATCACTCACCAACAAGCGAAACGAGCTTTCGCCGCTATCCGATGATCGCACCAACGCACCAGCAATCAAGCACCTTCTTGTACCTCTTCTACAACATTAAAAACAGAGCATTCTCACATCATAACATGCTCAAACCAACAGCCATATCCGATCACCATTAAACTACCGAAAACTTAGCCGAAAAGACCGTAAACTAAGCCGAAACGTATCCGAACAACATCAACCCAAAACCTAACGAATCTAACATCTAATCCACTTCAAATATGAACCAAAAACACATCGAAACCATCCTTATATCTCCAGCAACATTAAAGCATCTAAAACAGCCCCTAAAACAACCGAAAAGCACCTTAAAACTACATCGACTGCATTATTCCGGGATTAAATTAATGTGCTATCAAATGAAGATTCAATTAATCATTTAATTAACATAAAAACACAATTGAATCCATCTAATTCCAGCATTAAATAAGATCCAAAAAGATTTCACAAAAACTTTCACAAAAACACTAGATCTAACATTAAAAACATAGAATCAAGTTTTTTATTCAAAGATTAGCAAGCTAATACTTGGGAATTTCAATAAAGAACCTTAGAAAAGAATAGAAATCTAGAAAATTACCTTCAAGATCTATTCACCAAAAAAAAGATATAATTTCCTCTTCTTGATTCCTTGCAATTTGATGTTAATTTGATGAAATTGATGCTTAGGTTTTGTAAAAGATGGAAAGATGATGCAAATGATGTAATCTTTGTGAAAAAAGATGCAAAAATCAGCAAGGAATTGAAGAGAAAAGATGAAGAGAAAGTTGAGAGGAAATGAGAGAAAAAGATGAGAGAAAATGAGGAAAAAGTGGTTTTGAGAGAAAATGATAAAAAAATCTAATTAAAGTGATTAAAAATACATTTTGGTGAATAAATCATCATTAAAAATTAGAAATGGGTTTATGGCCCTCTAAGGATTCTAAGTTTAGCTTGCTTTTCAATTTAGTCACTAAAATAACATAATTTCCGAAAATTATAAAGTAGTCCTCCAATTTTCCAAAAATTACAAATCGGTCACTTATGAATAATTAAGCATAATTAAAACTCATTATAAAATCCAAATTATTTTCTTTTAATTTTGAAACATATTTTTAATATTTCAAACCATATTCCAAAACTATTATTTTTCTTAACTAAAAATATCCTTATTTTATTTTCCAAGAATTAATGAACCGGAGAACCCGATTCGCCCCAAATCGAATTCCCCTAACTAAGCCTAAACTAATAACCCCAAAAACGGGATTTTACACTAAACTTCTTAGGGATAGGTGAAGGTTGTTGACATTAGTGAGAGGAGATTGATTCATGTATCTTTGTTCTTATGCAATAATAAATTAAAGTTTGCTTATTCTATTGTCATTCTTTGTTCTTGAATTCAAGCCCGAGAGGAAAGTTTGCAAGTAATCTATTTATCTGGAATCGAGAGGTGTAGATTTACTAAAGGGATAAGTACGATGTTGTTAACACTAACTCGGCCTATACTCTTGTGGAGGCACTAAGGGGTAGGCTAAGAGTTTCAGCAGCTAAAAGAAGTGCTGGATTGGTTGGTGGTTATCTTTGATTTATGTCGAGAGGTATCGTTAAGGACTGGTTATCAACATCACTTTGACTCAGAGATGAGCGAAGTCACTTACGGACACTTTGCTGAACTTTGATACCTCTGCCCAAGAGCAAGAGATTGTCGCGGCAGAGGAACACCAATGTTGCCAAGGCGGTATCTGTAGTATTGTCGAAGTAGTGTTGTGTGATTGCATTGGACAAGGAGAAGATCAATTGAATCCACTAATTGACGCAACTGGATCCTACCCGTTTTCTCTATATCGTCTTTAACCCTTTATTTTATGTTTTGTTATTCAATTATTTAGTTAGATAAAAAAATCAACTTATTTGTGTTTTTACTTTCTTTTCAGGAGCAAAGGAATTAGAGGAAACATATTAAGTATACCAATCCCTATGGAGACGATACACGATATACTTATCATTTTATTACTTGACGACGTATACACTTGCACTCAAATAGAGCTTATACCACACCTATCACCAACCTCGTTTGTCAGCTTTCTCAGACCACCAATAATGGCGTATCAAAGTAGTCATATCATCAATAATGTTTTGGGGTAAAAGGTAGCAAAACATAACATACTGTGGTATAGATTGGATGACAGATTTAATAAAAGTGTCTCTACCACTAAAGGAGGGGAGATGTTTATCCCATTTACTTAAGCGATCATTCATTTTTTCCTTGGTAAACCCCAAGGCTGCTATCTTGTTCTTTCCGATTAGAAGAGGGACTCCCAGATAAATACCTGGATCATCCATTTCTCTTACATGAAGGATGTCATTGATTTCCGATTGAAGCGATGTGGAAGTTTTTTGAGAAAAAAATATTTTATTGAAAAGCCCATAATTAACTATTTGAACTCATAAAATTTGATTTAATAATATTTGGTTGTCGTATTGTTGGGATTAAACCGTACTTGTCTAAATTTGCTTTGTAGAGAATCTGTTTGAATTTTAACTAAGTAAAAAGCTAAAAAATTGTGGTTAAGTTGTATGATTTTATTCAAAAGTCCATAATAAACTATTTAAACTCATAGAATTTGATTTAATAAAATTTTATTATCGTTTTATTGGGATTAAAACGTGCATGTCTTAATCGGCTTTATAGAGAATCCGTTCGAATTTTAACTGAGAAAAAATCTAAAATTTTTTGATTAAGTTGTATAATTTTGTTGAAAATCTTATAATTAACTATTTGAACTCATAAAATTTGATTTAATAACATTTGGTTATCGTTTTGTTGGGATTAAAATATTTTTGTCTAAACGGTATTTATGGAGAACTCGTTCCAATTTTAACCGTGTAAAAAGCTAAAACATTGTGATTATATTATATAATTTGGTTCAAAGTCAATAATTAACTATTTAAACTCATAAAATTTGATTTAATAATATTTGTTGTCGTTTTGTTAGGATTAAAATATGCATGTCTATATAGGCTTTTTGGATTATAAGTTCGAATTTTAACCGAGTAAAAAGCAAAAAATTTGTGATTAAGTTGTATAATCTTGTTCAAAAGCCCATAATTAACTATTTGAACTTATAAAATTTGATTTAATAATATTTGGTTGTCGTTTTGTTTGGATTAAGATGTACATGTCTTAATCGACTTTATAGAAAATCCGTTCGAATTTTAAATGAGAAAAAAGACTAAAAATTTGTGATTAAGTTGTATAATTTTATTCAAAATCCCATAATTAACTATTTGAACTCATAAAATTTGATTTAATAATATTTGGTGTTTGTATTGTTGGGATTAAACTGCGCTTGTCTAAATTTGCTTTGTAGAGAATCAGTTTGAATCCTAATAATAAAGCCCACTAAAGTTTAACTTAATATATAGATATCCATCATAAATAAATATATTTATAACACTCCCTCTTGGATATCCATGAAGATAATGTGCCTCGTTAAAACCTTACTAAGATAAAAACCATGTGGAAAAAAATTCTTAGTGAAGGAACAAGAGTACATGTAATACCCTAAAATTATTCTTAAGTTTAAAACCCTAATTTTGAAATCTCTAATTAAAAATCTTAATTTTTAGATTCCTAATTTTTGAAACACTAATTTTTTTGAGGTTTTAAATTGATTTTTTAAATTTGAGGGAAAATTTTTGAGATAAGATTATAATGTTTTGAAAGTTTTAAATGTGAATTTAAAGATTAAAAGTTAAAGTTATGTTTTGAAATTTATTGACTTTTGTATAAAAAATTTGTTTTTAAATTGAATTTTATTTTATTGATATTAATTATTTTTTATTAAAAATTTATCTATAATCAATCTTTTTATTAAAAATATTATTTTATTCTAATTAATTTTTTATCAAAAATCTTTATTTAATATTATATATTATATAAAGGAAATAAATCCCTTTGAAATTATACAACTTTATCATTCTTTTATATTTATTATATTTATAATGTGATATAATAGATCTTTAATTCTAATCGAAATCAGTTATTGTTTCCTATAAATACATATTATGGTTTAAGAGAAAATCCTACATTATTTTCTTTCATCAAGATTCTCTAAATCCTCCGTTCTCATTCTTTAATTTTGTTTGAGTTCAAAATAATTTTATTTGATAATTTGAGTCGTTTTGGCTAAGGTGTGTTCTCTTAGTGGTGTTATATTTGTTTGTTTGTTTGCTTTAATATATATATATATATATATATATATTGTGACATGCTTAATATTTTATGCTTTGAAAAATATTCTTGTTTTGCTAAGTATTGTGTTTTTGATAGCATATTTTTGTTTTCGTGCTTACATTTCATTGTGATTTAAGAAATATATAAAACTATTCGGATTTTGAGATCTCATCCTTTTACGAGTAATTATGATTTAAACCCCCGTGAAATTGTATTTTTGGATAAATTGAGATTTCGGATAAAGTATGATTTTGGATTGAACTATGATTAATATATATAGTTGTGATTTGTGTTGTGTGTACATCATGTTTTTGCATTGTTTTTCTAAAATATTACTCTTGAGAAATAATTTTATAAACCTTGTTTTATTGTTTTTATCTGCATCTTAAAGATACGTTAAGTTCTTTAGGTTACTCCATTTTAGTTTTCTCTTATAAATCTTTGAACTTTAGGTAATGCGATACTTGAAGAATCTCATATTTTATTTGGTTATTTTATTATTCAATATAAAACTAACTTTTCATTATTCAAATTATTGTTACTATTTTAGAAACTTTAATATATTTGAGAATTAAGGTTATTTTCAGTATACATAAATATTTTTCTTACATTCGAATATTTTATTTGAATCATCGAACTATAAAATTAATTTTAATAAGTTTATGAGATAATGTATTTTGTGAATTTTAACAATTATTAAATTACCAATTTTTAGTTATAATTTTAACTTTTGGTTTTGAATAATTATTAAGTATTTAAATATTTTACAATTATTATAAAATATATAAATTCAATTGGTTTTGAGGGTAAAGTTTTTAATGTTAGATTCTTAGATTTAACCTATTTCTTATTGTTTTAAATGTATATTTCTTTCTATGCTATTGTAAAATGAATTCAAATGTGTCTTTTCTTCTTGTGTTAAATATGTGTTTCTTTCTGTGTTATTATCAAATGAATTCAAATGTATCTTTTCTTTTTGTACTAAATGTGTGTTCTTTTCTTGCGTTAAATGTGTGTATTTTCATGTGCTACTGTTAAATGAATTTAAATGTGTGTTATCTTTCTATTAAATTTGTGTTCTGTGATTAATTGTTTATTGTGATATTGTGACCTTGAGATTCCTTGTGATACTATGATCAGATTATCTAAACTGTGTTTCGTATTCTATACAATTATATATGCTGGAATATTTGAGATCATTAGCATTGATTGCATTACATGTGCATGGAGTGGATTGTACGGAGGAAGGTGGTTTTACCACACTGTGTTTGGCGAAATAAGGGATGAGGGGTTCTGGGGAACTACCTCCACTATGGTCGGTTTTGGCTTTTCCATCACTTTGAATGGCGTTTGGAGTTTGGATTGCATTCTCTTTGACCTTTCATTCATTAGATTATCAGAACTATGAACCTCATATATTATACGAATATTTGTGATGAGACTTTTGTGATTTATGATAATGATTGCATAATCACGTGCATGAGGTGAGATTGTATGGAGGAAGGTGGTTTTACTACAACTGTGTTTGGTAAAATAAGGGTTGAAGGGTTCTGGGGAACTACCTCCACTGTGATTGGTTGGCTTTACCACCATTGTGTTTGGCGTTCGGCGTACGAGACTACATTCTCTGTGACATTGCATTCATCACTCTTTGTGCTTATTTACTACGAAAATTATGTTATAATTTTGATTGTGATTTGAATGATGTTGTGATGTTTGGCTTCACTTTAAAGACACATAGGGCTTTGTAGCTCATTCTTTTATTTTATTTTTTAGATACCTTTGACCCTAGGAGTTGGTACTCTGAGATCTCTATCGGTTAACGTTTTTATTATGTTTTCAGTATGGTTATTTATAAACATTTTTACTTCAGTTATTTGGGGATTATTATGGATCTAAAATATTTTAAACTTCATGCATAGAACTGTTTTATATAATTTTCTCTATTTTAATCAGAATAATTACTTTTAAACTATTTACTTAATATTTGGTTTATAAATTTTTATTTTAAATTACTTTAAGCGTTTATGTGGCATTAAAGTTTTAAAATAATGATTTTAACCTACCGTACACCTCAAGTCAAAATTAAGAACTTACACTTATGGTATCAGAGTTGAGTTCAACACTCGGACTGTGAGGCTTGTTACAAGTGTTTTTATAAAAAATTTAAAAGCATGCATGCATTAAATATTTTTGGGATATGAAATGTTTTTAAAAAAAATAGTTATTCATTTGGTTTAAATCCGAGACTCCAATACCAAATCTTACTTTAAGTTTTTTATTTATTTACATAAATACTTTATATTATCATCTTTAGCAGATAGATTATTATGTCACCTTGCATGTGATTTTGATTTGTGTATGTTTCATATAGATTCAGATCTAGAAAGATTATGTACCCGTTAGTTAGTGATTACTACTCATAATATAGAATTTCTTTTCCTTTCAACCTCGAAAGTTATCCTTTTGAACCACGTGAACCCTTTAGCCATATTTTTTTAGTAACCTTTATAAGTCTTAACTCAAGTTTTGGTTAAAGACCTAAACTTTAGTTATCGAGTAAAAGATTATGATTGCACTCGTTATTATGAATCTAAGATCAAAGCTTGTCTAAAAACTCTTTGTTGTCATTTGTTATCTAAACCTAAGTGCTCTTTTAAAATTTTCTCTTAACATCTATGTTTTTGAAAATCTACCGCTAAGTCTGAAAAATTTTGAGGACGGAATTTCTTTTAAGGATGGAAGAGTAGTAATACCCCAAAAATTATTTCTAATTTTAAAACCCTAATTTTGAAATCCCTAATTAACTATCTTAATTTTTAGGTTCCTAATTTCTGAAACCTTAATTTTTTGAGGTTTTAAATTGATTTTCTAAATTTGAAGGAAATTTTTTTAGATAAGATTATAAAATTTTGAAAGTTTTAAATGTGAATTTAAAGATTAAAAGTTAAAGTGATGTTTTGAAATTTGATGACTTTTGGATAAACAATTTGTTTTTAAATTGAATTTTATTTTACTGATATTAATTATTTTTTACTAAAAGTTTATCTACAATCAATCTTTTTATTAAAAATATTATTTTATTCTAATTAATATTTTATCAAAAATCTATTTAATATTATATATATTATATAAAGGAAAAAAATCCCTTTGAAATTTTACAACTTTATTATTTTTTATATTTATTATATTTATAATATGATCTAATAGAACTTTAATTCTAATTGAAATCAGTTATTTTTTCCATAAATACATATTATGGTTTAAGAGAAAACCCTACATTATTTTCTTTCATTAAGATTCTCTAAAGGCTCTATTCTCATTCTTTATTTTTGTTCGAGTTTAAAATCATTTTATTCGGTAATTTGAGTCGTTTTGGCTAAGGTGCGTTCTCTTACTGGTGCTATATTTGTTTGTTTGTTTGCTTTAATATATATATATATATATTGTGACATGCTTAATATTTTATGCATTGAAAAATATTCGTGTTTTGCTGATATGTCGAATTTTTATATTGTGTCTTTGATTGCATATGTTTCTTTTCGTGCTTACATATAATTGTGATTTAAGAAATATATAAAACTTTTCGGATTTTGAGATCTCATCCTTTTACGAGTAATTATGATTTAAAACCCTGTGAATTGTATTTTTGGATAAATTAAGATTTTAGATAAATTATGATTTTGGATTGAACTATGACTAAAATATATAGTTGTGATTTGTGTTGTGCGTACATCATGTTTTTGTATTGTTTTTCTAAAATATTACACTTGAGAAATAATTTTATAAACCTTGTTTTATTGTTTTTATCTACATCGTTAAGTTTTTTAGGTTACTCCATCTTAGTTTCCTCTTATAAATCTTTGAACTTTTGGTAATGCGATGCTTGAAGAATCTCATATTTTATCTGGTTATTTTATTATTCAATATAAAACTAACTTTTAATTATTCAAATTATTATTATTATTTTAGAAACTTTAATATATTTGGGAATTAAGGTTATTTTCCTTATACATAAATATTTTTCTTACATTCGAATATTTTATTTGAACCATCGGATTATAAAATTAATTTTAATAAGTTTATGAGATAATGTATTTTATGAATTTTAACTATTCTTAAATTACTAATTTTTAATTATAATTTTAACTTTTGGTTTTGAATAATTATTAAATATTTAAATATTTTATAATCATTATAAAATAATATAAATTCAATTGGTTTTGAGGGTAATGTTTTTAACGTTAACTTCTTAGATTTAACATATTTCTTATTGTGTTAAGTGTATATTTCTTTCTATGCTATTGTTAAATGAATTCAAATGTTTCTTTTCTTCTTGTGCTAAATATGTGTTTCTTTCTGTGTTATTATCGAATGAATTCAAATGTATCTTTTCTTTTTATGCTAAATATGTGTTCTTTTCTTGCATTAAATGTGTGTATTTACATGTGCTATTGTTAAATGAATTTAAATGTGTGTTCTCTTTTTACTAAATTTGTATTCTGTGATTAATTGTTTATTGTGATACAGTGATCTTGAGATTGCTTGTGATACTTTGATCAAATTATCTAAGATGTGTGTTTCGTATTCTATACGATTATATGTGCTGGAACATTTGAGATCATTAGCATTGATTGCCTTACATGTGCATGGGGTGGATTGTACGGAGGAATGTGGTTTTACCACATTGTGTTTGGTGAAATAAGGGGCAAGGTGTTCTGGAAAACTACCTCCACTGTGATCGGTTGGCTTCGTCACCATTATGATTGGCGTTTGGTGTTTGGGATTGCATTCTCTGTAACCTTGCATTCATCAGATTATCAGAACTATGTACCTCGTATATTATATGAATATCTGTGATGAGACTTTTATGATTTGTGATAATGATTGCATAATCATGTGTATGAGGTGAGATTGTACGGAGGAAGGTGGTTTTACCATAACATTGTTTGGCGAAATAAGGGTGGGGGTTTTTGGGAACTACCTCCACTGTGATCGGTTGGCTTTGCCACCATTGTGTTTGGCGTTCGTCATAAGGAATTGCATTCTCTGTGACATAGCATTCTCTCTAACATTGTATTTATCATTCCTTATGCTTATTTACTACGAAAATTATGTTATAATTGGGATTGGGATTTGAATGATATTATGATGTTTGGATGCACTTTAAAGACACACAGGGCTTTGTAGCTCGTTCTTTTATTTTATTTCTCAGATATTTGGCCCAAGGAGTTGGTACTCGAAGATCTCTATCGGTCAACATTTTCATTATGTTTTTAGTACAATTTTTTATAAACATTTTTACTTTATTTTGGGATTATTAGAGATCTAAAATGTTTTTAAACTTCATGCAAAACCGTTTTATATAATTTTCTCTATTTTAATTAGAATAATTACTTTTAAACTATTTACTTAGTATTTGGTTTATAAATTTTTATTTTGAATTACTTTAAGCGTTTACGTGGCATTGAAGTTTTAAAATAATAATTTTAACCTACTGTACACCTCAAGTCAAAATTAAGGAGTTACAGTACACACATCTTTGATGCGCATAACATGTTGCCTCATTAAAAACCTTACTAGGAAAACCTATTGGGACAAAACCTTGGTTAAGGGAAAAAGAGTACAACGCGTATTTACTCCCCCTCATGAAAATATCACATAAGACTTTTGATTCTTCATAATTCAACATTAAACAAAATCTTCAAATATTGAGGTAGATTATGCACTAGTAGATAAATCTTTCAAATTATTACTTGAAATGAATCCCGGGTATTCTTATGAAGATCATGATGGACGAAACTTGAAAGAAATATGTTTCGTTTATCACATTTGATATATCTACCTTGAGATATAAATTTTGCATTATCTCTACACAAGAGAGCTTGCATCTAATATTGTGAAAGCAATTTATATATCTTCAGGATATGTTTAGCCAAACACATATTTTGGCTTTGCCTCATGTATAATAATTATTTAAAGTTAATGATACCGTATCACTTAAATAATATTTTTGGACAACTAAGATATGATGCTTCCATACCAAATAATGTATATATTGTTCTTTTAGACCAAGAATATCATTACCCTTTTCTTAAGGCAAAAAGAATCTTTGTTTACATTAAGAGACCTAAAAAACATAAGGTTGATCAATGAATATGAGTTATGCATGTAAAGTCTCTTTCAACATTTTTCTGTATGCCGATTGATGCACAAGGATTTGAGGAGATCTCTTCACAAGTCTCAACGATATTCAAATCACTAACATACACAACAATAAAAATTCATAGCTAAACCTCTTAATAAAAATGTTCGAGGAAATTAAACAATTCATTTAGCATTATACTAATAAGTATTCAATGAGGCGATTATATTAAATACGCCTGAATTATTTCAATCCATAAAAATATATTTAATATGATTGGATAATATTCTCGAGAACTTGAATTAATTGCTTATGGCAATATAAATCTTTCCGAAAGTTTATGTAAATATTAATATCAAGAGACACTTTCAAATAGGATGTAACAATATCCATTAGGTAGAAACTGAGTAATTTTATTTATTGCCAGACTGATCAAAATCTAAAAGTATTTGCATCCACCACTGAGGAATATATTTTCCTCATAATCAATTTCATGTCTTTGTGAGAATACTTGTGCAACCAAATGAGCTTATATCTATTTATTTCCCTTTTGATTTCTCTTTCTCACAAAGGCTCGTTTATATCCACGAGCTTTACATATTTTAATGTGCGAGCTATAAACCCAAATACTTCTCTTTTCGAACGAGATTTTAGTTTTGTTTCAATTGCCTCTTTCATGTCGGTCAATCATTTCTTTTTCCAATTGACAATGGCTCATGATCCACATCATCAAATAAAATCTCTAGTTCTATATTGCATGCAAATATATTAACGACGTCGATTTAATTTCAATTCCACTTATTACAAGACATGACATAATCTATTGAGATCTCTTTATTATCAGGTACTTGAGTCATGTCAATGTCTCTATTGGAGACCTTTTAACCTCTTCTTAAGATCTTCATAATTCATTAATTCCTCTATCAGACCATTATAAAATATAACTCCATTTTTTTATCGAGGATTTTTTCATCTTTGAAACTTACTTCTCCACTACGCTTCAAGCGTAAGTTAGAGTTATTAGCAATGAGAGTTTATCCTTTCAGAAAATCAGATTTAATTGGAGTATTCATAGCTGGTATACGTAACTGAGTCACTCTTTTAAAGTTAGCAAAATCATCTGAAAATTGATTTGCTAAATGAATTATCATTTGAACTTTATAGTTCACATTGTTGAATTTGTGGATCAAACAAAAAAATGGTAATTTATTCCAACTTATTTCCTTTTTTAGCTATTTTACTTTCTCCCCCTAATGTCGCGTAAATTAACTGATTAAAATGATACTCAGTAAATCGAGTTGTAAATAAATTCCCTTATTAGAAACTCAAGATATATAAATCTGATATATATCCACAACAAAACTCATCATTGTACGTTGTGGTGGAGCAATTAAAACATATATCTCACACCCAAAAAAAATCTAAGATGAGAAATATTTGGTTTCTAACCAAAAACCATTTGTAATGGGGAGAACTTTTATTCATTTGTTGACTTGATGCAAATTGGTGATACTACATGTAAAATGATATGTCATCAACATTCTCAAGACCGTTTGTCTTTATAAGATAATCTGGAAAATATGCTCATAATTTTATCAGCTGAGCAAGTAGCCTCGTAAACACCAAGTTGTGGGTTAATAACAAGGATAAATATAACCATCTAGTCGATGCATCGATTAAAATCGTAAAATATCTAGATAGATTATAGAAATGTGTATGCACCCATATATATCACCTTGTATCCGTTTTAGAAAATTAATAGATTTACACTCTATATTAATTGTTGATGATTGAATAATCAAATTGCTTTCATAGCATGTATCACATGAAAATTATCTTGAAGAAAATCTTAGTTCTTCAATAAGTGACCAAATAAAAGTGTCAATAAATTTTCGCATCATAATTGAACCGGGATGACCTAACCGGTCATGCCAAATAAAATTATCAGTAAACATATAGTTTACAACAGCATGAGCTTTAAATTGTACTAATTCTTATATAGTACAATATGGATGACAATGCATGTAATTTTGTCAAAATTTTCTTATTGCCTTGAGTTATACTCGTAATATTGATATAGTCAGCATCCCTTTGACTGATATTCTTAATATATTTCTATAAATATCTTTAAAACTCAATAAGTCTTTTTGCGACTTTGACGAGTATAATACACTATAAATATAGAATAAAGTTCCATTTGGTAATAAAATATTTGCTCAATCAGGGTCTTATGTGATATTAGTACTTCTAGATATAATACTCACATTATTCCCTTGAATTTAAAATGGGAAAATATACATAATTATGCACCTTTTAATATGTGTTTTATTTCATTCACTTCGGGGAATAAAAAATATGTACTTTGTACCATTCACTTCGGGGAATGATAAAATATTAAATAAAGTACATTATATCAAATCAGTTATCTATCAAAGATAAACTCTCAAAAGATCTTCCGAAGTTGATATTTCAGTACTTTGAGATATAGTACTCACATTTTTCACTTGTATTTAAATGAGAAAATATTTCTTATGCTTAAGTATAATATGAGTACTTGTACTGTCTTTTTGGCATAAATAGCCACAATTCATTGTAGATTTTATTTCAGAAGTGATAATATTTTTTAAAGGATAAATTAATATAAAACTTAAATAAATAATATGTAAAATAAATTAAAGATAAATTAACATAAAGCGAAAATAAATAATATGTAAAATAAATTAACATAAATAAATAATAAATAAAAATAAATTAACATAAAACAAAATAAATAAAAGATCAATTATTTTCTTTAGATGTTATAAGGAAAATAAAATAAATGGAGAATTATTTCCTTCATGGGTTTTGATACAATTAACAATATCCAATTGAGTTGCTCAACAACGCCATAATTACGCCATAAAGAAAATTTGTTTATATTTTCTTTCATTTATCATTCATGATTATGGATAAAATCCATTATATTTCGCCGTTTGACAAGTATGAGATCAATGGTTTATACCATTGCATTCATAACATAAAGATTTTGATATGATCTCTATCATACTTGTCATCTTTATAATTCCACTTCTGGTGGATATAAACATTCTCAAAAGAATCATCTTATCCATGTTTATTTTATGACCTAAATCACAACCATAATTACTAATATGGATTTTATTCATTCCACTATAAAATATCATATTCACTTCAGGGAATGGAGCGAAGACTAATAGGTATTTAAAATCTTTTCATGATATTGTGTATGTAAGACAATATTAATTTATGAAAATTAGAGTATGTTTTTCTAACATATTATCATTAGTGATACTCTAGCACATAATTGAGTTTTATTCACTCACCATATAGTGAATTATCACGTTTGTATTCACTTCAAGGAATGAAACAAATTCAATAATCGCATGAAATAAACATCATGCTTGCATTCACTTTAGGGAATGACATAAATCCAATAATCGCATGGAATAAACACCATGCTTGCATTCGCTTCAGGGAATGCCTCCCATAAAAATTTTTGGATCAAAAAGATTTTCGTAACTTGAACTTGGGAGAAGTTTATAGTCGAGTTTTTCGATATAAAAATAGTATTGCTTTCAAGCAAATATAAACTTTATAATATTCATACTATTAAATAGTAATTGATCAATCAATATATATACAATCATACAAGGAACAAAAATTTAATCCTCATACGCGGCGTTG
This sequence comes from Abelmoschus esculentus, assembly GCA_035048815.1. Classification (NCBI taxonomy): domain Eukaryota; kingdom Viridiplantae; phylum Streptophyta; class Magnoliopsida; order Malvales; family Malvaceae; genus Abelmoschus; species Abelmoschus esculentus. The sequence continues at coordinate 11,892,162 of JAUCBN010000023.1, read as the reverse complement.
TTAAACCAGTCTACAAGGTCCTTTAAAAAGAACTTCCTTTGAGACCAGTAGCCTCGAAGAACGGGATGTCCAACTAATATACTCGGATTAAACCAACATAACAAAGAACATATTAATTAATTAAAGGTTTAATATTTGTTCTAATATCATCGTAATATTTAGAACATGATTAAAAATATAAACTTTCATCGTAATAATAAAATAAACAAATATTGGTTATAAATAAAGATAAAAAAATCTCAAATTAAATAAGTAAAACATACCAAACTTTTCACAAATTTGAATATATGGTAGGTTTAATCACCAATATTTTGTTCAAATCTTTTTTGGGAATTGTTGACAAGAACCACGATAATTGAGTCACATTATCTCTACACAAACACCAAATAACCAATGATTTTTCAAAAATTAAAAATCAAGTAAAAGATCAATAAAGAAAGATAAATCGATAATTAGAATATAATTGAGGGAGAAAAACTTATATTTGACCCATGCTAGTAACAAAGTCGTTTCAATAACTCCTTTAAGATTCGAACGATAAATATCTCTGTTGGTTAGAGTCTCAAGCTGATAACGTATTGTGAATAAATTAAAGAATAAGAATAAAGTAGGAGAACAAAGATGATAAACAAAAAAGTGAGATTTATATTATATTCTCAAAGTAGGGTTCTATACAATGCTTTCTTCAAAAGTCTATATTTATAAGCATAAGATGAAAACCCTAATTCCAATAGGTATTAAACCCTAATAATAAAGCCCACTAAAGTTTAACTTAATATATGGATATCCACCATAAATAAATATATTCATAACAAAATCTAAAATCCTAATTTAATGACTTGAATTTTTAAGTCAACCAACGAATGTTGACATGAGTTATGGATCATAATATTGTTTTAGATTATTGGACCCATTAGATCAAGTTTGGGTCTTTTCTAATGAGAATTGAACTACATATGATGGATGAGTGACTATTTTATAAAAAGGAAGTATCTTAGAGGTCCTATGTTGTGGTATTACCATTTTTAAAATAATGGGCTTTTTCCGTTGTGTATCACGTGAAAGAAAAGGAAACAAAAGGGGGTTTGTGATATCACGCTTTCGCTGGTGATTCTAGGCTTAAACTTTTAATTTAATGCTAATCTGAGGTATGTATATAGGTAGCTGATTTGTATATAATTTTTATAAGATTTATGCATAAATATTATAAATTTTATAATGAAATAGTTTAGGGTTTATGATATCACGCTTTCCCAGGTGATTCTAGGCTTAAACTTTTAATTTAAGGTTAATCTAAGGTTTGTATATAGATAGTTGGTTTGTATATAATTTTTATAAGATTTATACATAAATAATTATAAATTTTATAATAAAATGATATATACATAAAGTCTTACAACGTAAGAATTTATGTATATACAAATTTTATTATAAGAACAAAAAATAGAATGTAAAAAAATTATTATAAATTATACATAATAATTTTTTTACCAAAACTATAAGAAAAAAGGTCGGCACAAATTTCTTACGCAAGATCTGTAATGACACGATTTTTTCAGGTCAACATCGGGTGTTGACCTAAGCCATGGATCGTCAAGTTGATTCATATATTCGAGTTTGTTGTACCTTAAGTGTTGGGCCAACAAGGGAGATGGATGTTTTGAAAAGGGTAAAAAGGTAATTACCCTTTAATGGGTGGAAAAAGAGGGGGCTACATATTTGGGAAAGATAATCTCATTTTTCTTAGCTCCCTTCATCTTCCCACCCTCTCACCTCCTTGATCTTTGGGTAATCAAAGGTAAGATTGGAATTATTGGTCTATAAAGGTTGGAATCTCGGATTTATTATCAAGAAAAGTTTGCTCAGGTAGTAACGATCTATCTTTTCTGATGTATATCTCAATGGTTGGTGGGAGAGAAGATTGAAGCTGGAAGCTAAAACAAGGAAAAAGGTTATTGTTATAATCTGAGTTAGTTGCTTAAGGTTAGTATATTTCTGACTCTTACATTTCATGAGCTTCATATAATAATTGTCTTATTTGATTTTATGGTTATGGAATGCTAATGGGTGTGTGTATACCTTAGAACCCTAAAAATGATGAAATTCGAATTAAGGATTGATGTGATGTGAAATTGATAGAAATACGCTTAATATAGCCACCCCGTGCATCAGTACTCCTGTGTATTGAGGGATTCTATAATCGTTTTTGGATACCGGTATGCGGGTGTATATCGGTACCACTATTTTATTAGGATCGAGTATCAGTATGGGAGATCCTCATACCAGTATAGGGTTTTGGTACACCAAATAGGTGTATCGGTATGGGTGTGAGAAAAATAAAAATCAAAGAGTTCAAATAGGTTTTGGGTATCGGTACTCGAGAGAGGAGTATTTATACCGGTTAAGGGATTATCAGTGCCACATATAGGTGTACCGATATACGCAAACTAATATGTCCAAGTTTTAGCATTTGAGTTCGGAGGTTTAATAAATTATGTTCGTTTCCTTGGTGGGTCTCTTTAGGCCTAAAATGAATGGTAAAACTGAGAAATGAGAATTTTGACTATACATATGATATGACTTAGGAAGAGAAATGTGAATATAATTTCTTGATATGCCTTTATTGAACATTTTTACTTGGATAGGAAACTTTTATAGATGCTTTACGATCACTTGTAATGATATATTGTTATGTGATGGTTATTGATATACATATGATGTTGTTGATTGAATATGACTACAAGAATGTTGGTATGGGATCCCGATATCCAAAAGTGGCTTTCGTTGCTTAGTGACTCTGGACCACTTGTATGTAAAAGTGTGAGGTTCGATGCTTACTGACTCCGGACACACTCAAGATAATGAGGGGTGTGAGGTCCGATGCTTGGTGACTAAAGACATACCTAAGGTATGAGAGAGTGTGAGGTTTTAGGCTTAATGACTCCGAACATACTCATCTATGGTACATATGTGATTTGATTGTTAAGAATACTATGAAATTATCATGAATTTTCAATGTCTAATGTAATTTGTTTAGGCAGTTATAGTAGTGTCAATCTCTCTTCCACCATGTATTGTTATATATATATAAGTATGTATAACTATGAAGCCCTGCTATATGTTGATCTGAAACGTATTTATTATGATTTAGTTAATGGAATAAATCTAATGAGCATTCTATAAGTTAGATTATAGATTTGAAATGCTAAAACTTAATTATCGGTAATATGTCATAGGCATTTAAATCAATGGGAGAGGTACTTGGGCCTTGTGAGTAGGTAACCCGATGGTTAGGTGAGCACGGGTAAAATTAGGGCTATGTTGTCCAATAGGTATGGATGTTGTGTGCAAGTATGTACGTTGTATAGATTGATGGATTATAAATTCTATACCCAATGGCTATGTGTTAGGGTATGTCACTTATAACTCGGTAGGCTATATGAGAACTTAAGTAGCTCAATAAATTGTGTTAAATTAAATAGGTAAACCTGTTACAACATTCATTCTTCCTATATAACGTTGCCTTGAGATAAGTATTGGAGAACTCTAGCTAAGGTAGGATAGAAGATGAACCTTAGTTTAGAAGTCTTTCTGTGCACTCTTGACTATTTTATCATGCATGCTTGTTTAATGATATTCATGAATTTATGTAGAGTAAAAATGTACCACTGAGCTTTATTAGCTCAACGTATAGAATTTTGGTTTTTCCGTTGTATAGGAGACAAATAGCTTCGGAAGAGCACATCGAGGAGGACTTTCCAGCATCAGAGCTGTGAAAGAGTACAATACTTAATATTTTAGTTTGAACTCATTGTATCCATAGAACCTTACCAGAAATCAAGTTTGCATCTTTATTTTGGATTTTATCTCTAGTCAGATAATGTATTTTGAAATAGAGCTCCTATTTTATAAACACTTATTTTATTTTATTTTGATTTATGGGACTTATTAAATATGGCATTTTAGAGATTTTAGAACACGTTTTTTAAAGGAATTTTAATAGGTTACGTTTTAGGTGACCTGAATGTAAGGGTGCTCAAAATCGGGTACCCGAGAATTCGAGTACCTGAAATTTTGGGTACTAGAAAATTTCGGGTATTGAAGTATCGACCCATTACTTGGACCAAAAAAATCGGGTACCCGTAAATCGGGTACCCTATAATCCGAGTAATAGGGCACCCAAATTTTTTTAAAAAGAAATATAATGCTTAAACAATAATTTAAACCACCAAACTAAATATCATCATTCAAATATCCGAATTACGTCATTCAAAGTTTCAAACATTACATAGTTTAAAAATTAAAATTAAAATTGCATGATTCAAATATAAAACTTAAAGTTTAAACAACATGCAACTAAAACTCCATTCAAGTCATCAAAATGCAACTAAAGAGATATTTTTCATTGCTCCGCAACTTCGTTTGTCTTGTCGATGATAATTGTTGGTTGCTCTAAATTCAAGTCTTGCATTTCTACATAAAACATTTTAAATATATGTCAATTATCAATCAATCAAAAAATATAACAAAAATATTATAACTAAGAATAACAAATTTAAAATGGAAAACTAACCTTCTTCCATATTCTTCAATGCTAGTAAGCTCTCCTCTATCATAATGGGGTCATGAGAAACACGAAGCCAATCTTGAGTACAAACAAGAGCTTTCACCAATCTAGGAGTCAAAGAGGTACGGAAGGAATCAAGAACACATCTTCCCGTACTAAAAGCGGACTCTGTAGCAACGGTAGAAACCGGAATCGCAAGTATATCACGTGCCATACTCATAATAATAGGATAGTTATTTGTTTGCATAGACCACCAACTAAGGATATAAAAAATATTACTATCACGAACATATTTATCCCCCAAGTATTTGTCTAGTTCACTTATTTTAGAAGTATCATTCAATTTTATCTCGGTCTCATACTCCTTTCTCAAATTTGTTTCTTTTAACTTCCTTATTTCTCCCCACCACTATGACCACTAGAATAAGGATCCAAAGAGCATGATCTCGCTTGAGTTAACTCACAATGCGAGGAAGTATAAAAAATCAAATTTCAAGATATGTTGACATATCTTAACTTATGCCTAGGATCAAGAACTAAAGCAATAAACATCAATACATTCACACTATTGCTATTCGTCCAATACTTGTCAAATTTTAGTTTCATTTAACACGCCATACTCTTAATCCCATCATTCGAGTCATCAAAAGAACGATTAATTATATACCCAATATCATAAGTTTCTTCCACAAAAGTATTGCCAGTCACATACCTTGATCTGGAGAAACTCAATGTCGTATCATAAAAGATTTGAAGAAAAGGCAAAAAAGAAGTAATTTTATCCCAATCTTCATCATCAGGAGCACCACCAACCTTTCGAAGCTCCTTTGTGTAAGGAAGATACTTAGTTTTTAAATTTTTGAAAGCCTTCCTAAACACCAAAAGTAATTTTAAGCATGAAAAATGTGGAATTTCACCTTGTTTCAACGTCCAAGCAAACAAGAGATTTTGAATTTATTTTCTCCTCTTCAACAAAAGATTTAAACTTTTAAAGTCTTGCAGGAGATAATCTAACATATTTCACAGCAGCACGAACTCTTATAATTGAGACATCAACATCTTTCATCCCATGTTTAACAACCAAATTCAAAATATGTGCAGCACATCTCATATGTAAAAATTCAGCATTCAACACACTACCATCCCACAAATTAAGGATTTACTTCAAGTACTTGATCGCTAGATCATTAGAACTAGCATTATCAACAGTTAGTCATTACCATTTTAAGACCCCACTCAAGTAGACATTTTTCAACGGACCTACCAATGAGTTCCCAAGAATGATCGGCTATTGGATAAAAGTTTATAATCATTTTACATAATTTTCAATCAGCGTCAATGAAATGGGCAGTAAGACACATATATGACAGATTTTGGCCAGATGTTCATGTATCAGTGCTCAGACACACCTTAGAAGATAAATTACTGAAATAATTCTTCAACTTTTTCCTTTTTTCAATAAACAAAGCATAACAGTCTCTAGTAATAGTAGCACGTGAAGGAGGAACAAAACTAGGAACTGCAATCTTATAGAAATAATGAAATCCTTCCCGTCCAACAAATCTAAATGGTAAATTATCAACAATTACCATTCTAGAAAGTGTTTTTCAAATCTCATCTTCATCAAAATGTCATAGTTTAGGAACACTAACAGTTTCAATAGTTCCATCAGCATTGCACTTTGTCTTAGATTTAAAATCTAAGATTATTTGCTTTGTATCTACTTTAAAAGGGGTTTTTTTACATCGACTAGTGTGTCGCTTCATAGCATTAGTTTCGTTGCTAGATGCAAAAGATAATTTTTGAGAACAATAAATACAATTAGCATAATATTTATCACCCTCAATTTCTTTAAAATGATTCCAAACAATTGATTTCTTTTTTATTTACCTCTTTCGCTTGTATCTTCGATAGGTTTTTTCCTTTTCTTTTATTTGTTGCATTTGTTAGAGTCTTTGTGTTTGTCAACACTTTATGGTCTTTAGGTGACTTATCGGAGGAAGATATCCTCATGAAATTATCGTTATCTTCAGTCATCGACATAACCTGAAAAAAAAAGTTCAAAGTTTTTACTACGTATTCAAATGTTTTTGCATATATTAAAAAGTTTTACTGCACAACCAATCAAAATTCTAAAGATTTATATTTTTGCATATTCGAATTCTACGTTTACATTTATACATATTCTTCATATTAAAATTATGCAAATTGAAATTCTGCAATCTATATATTCTGCATATTGAAATTCTGTATTTCATATTTTACAATATGCATTTCATATTCTACAATCTGCATCTTCATTTTAAATTTTTGCATATTCTACATAATAAATACATTTTAATTTCTGCATATTTGGCATATTACATATTCTGCATTTTAAATTTAATATTACGGTTCCATAGTGAGAACAAATAAAAACACAATTCCACATCAAAACAACTAAAATGAACTAAATAATTGGAATTGAATGAAACAATTTCACAATATTTTAAATTGATAAACGAACGGATGAAAATTTTTTCAACAAAAATGGAAAAAGTAACGGATGAAACAATTAGAATGTTAATTGGAATCGAAACCTTATTAACAACCTAACAAAGATGGAACTGTTAATTGATGGGATTGATTCGATTATTTTCAAATCGAGGATTCAAGTAAAGGATGATTGTTTTTTTCAATAAAAATCGAAAAGTAGGAAACAATTTGCCAGAGTTAAATCATGTTTAGGACCTTTAGGACCCATTCAACAGAGATGAATCATGTTTGAAGAATAAGAATTAACCCATTTAACAGATTTACAGAGAAACAATTAGATCAAACGTAGATCGAAGAAGAAAAAATAGACTAACCTTTAGGACCTTTACTCTTCAGAAAAAGAGTGATGTCAGTCGTTAGAGAGAGAGAGAGTATCAGCGTCGAAGGCTTGTTTGATCGAACGTTTATTAGAGTTACGAGAGAAAAGGTCGAGAGAGATAGAGAGTGGCGAAAGATAGAGAGAATGATAAAAATTAAAAAATTAGGGTTCCTACAATTATTTGGGGTTGCATATTTTAGTAAATAATTAAATATAACATAAATAATAAAATATAAATTAAAAAATAAACGGGTATTGGGTAACCGGGTAACCGATTAAGGAGGATTTTTTGACCCGGGCCCAACCCGTATACCTGGAAAAAATAACGGGTCGGGTACTCGACCCAAAATTTTGGGTAATATTTTTTAAAAAACCCAGAAAAAATTAGTCGGATATGCGGGTAGTTCGGACCGGTAGTTTTGAACACCCCTACTTGAATGGGACACTTTAGGTCAAGATCAGGATCAGCATGTTGTATTTAGTGATATAAGAGCTTAGGTTTATTTAGTTCTAGGAAACCCCAGGGTCGTATAGAGGTCGTGGTAAAGTGTCTAGTGGATAAAAGTCCCTAAATTTGAATTGTACTTATAATAATGAGAGTCTTGATGTGCTACCTTGTTTATTGTGTTTCAAAAAGAAGGTGATGTAATGGGTAATGGTAACGATGAGGTAATTCACATCCGTGACCTTACCTTAACCCTGTTGCAAGTGGTACAAGCTATCTTGAGGTAATCTGAGATGCCTCGTAAGACCCTTGTTGAGAGGTTTCACCATTTTGGGTCCAAGAACTTTGAGGGCTTGGGTGAGTATAACCCGGTCAAGGTTGATCACTGATTGTGTGATACAAAAAGAATATTGAGATAGATGAGGGAAAACCCGAAAGATGATCTCAATCGCATTGTTTCCCTTCTAAAGGGTAATTCATACGAGTGGTGGAAAGCCATCGAGCTTGGGTTACAATCGACACTTTCTCTTTGGGAAAAATCTTTCTAGATGAGTTCTGGGAGGAATATATGAATAAAATGCAAATGTACAAGATTAGAGATAAATTTTTGTACCTGGTTCAAGAAGACCGATCATTATTCGCTTATGAGAAAGCTTTTCTACAGTTGAGTCGTTATGCCCCAGAGTTAGTGGTCATAAAAGATTTGAGGTGCAAGAGGTTCAGAAAAAGGGTTAAGAGTTAGGCTTTAGGTTCATGTGATCGTAAGTCATTTTGGGATTTTTGTGGAGTTAGCCAACAATGCGAAGGCTTTAGAAAGGCTTCAGGATGTGACACCAGTTAAGTTGGGAGATCCAAAGGGTCTTAAGGTGGAGACCCAAGATGTTATAGGCTCTCTTAAGGTAGAGCTAGGAACAGTAGAAGTTCCTTGTCATCTAATTTGAGATAGAGTACTATTAGATTAGTTGGAATGTCGCTTCCAGTGACCTGTGAGCTTTGTGGTTGATATCATCTTAGAGTTTGTTTTCTACTTCGGAGGGTTTGTTACCGGTGTCGTAAACCAGTTCATATAATAGGTACAAAAATTATTACAAAACGAGTAGTAAATTCTAACGGGCTGTAAATTCAAAATGGCTAGTGGTTAAAATGGACACACTGTCGAGGCTTATATAAACAGATCCCTCTCTTGAACTATTCACTCTTGCATTCTTGAATTTCTTTAGCATTCTACTCTTACTCTTACAATACGCTCATAATCCTTCTTGAATTTTTCAGAACACTATCAGAACTCTCAATCCTACAATCATCAATGGTAGCATACAACAGATTTGCCCCCCCCACTGTTACAGAAAGATTAAACAGATCTTTTGTTGCTCGGCAACTGTGGGAAGAACAGGGATTTCAAATCAGTAAGGAGGAGAACTTCGGCATCGATAGTTACTTGATGGAAAAATTAAATACCAAGAATGGGAATTCTTCTGTGCACAACCTCTCCAGTCTAATGCAACCATAGTGCGAGAATTTTATGCACATGGGCCAAGCATAGACAATCTCTTTATCCACTATCGAGGCAAGCTTGTCCGTCTTAACGCAGAAGTAATTAACGACTTTTATAGGATCATCCCCATCAGTGATAAACATGTCGAATTCATGGAAGACATCACCACATAAGACTACGAATTAATCAAGGACGACCTTTGTTACAACAACACTCCATGGGAAACTAGTACCCATAGAGGTTCTATGACAAGCCAAAGCCTCAAGCCCGAGGCAAAATTATGGTGCACATTCTTCAAGAGACGCCTCATCCCTACCTCCAACAACAGCATAGTGGACCGCAAAAGATTGGTGCTGAACCAATCAATTTTCAACAAGAGGAGCATCAATGTTGGAGAGATCATTCTTCGCGAAATTCATGATTGTGGTAAGAAGGAACGTGGACCTTTATATTTCCCATGTTTAATATCTGGTTTATGAATTGCTGCAGGAGTACCAGTTGAAGACACCGACGAATATACACCAACAAGGCAAGGATGGATGAGAGAATTCTGTCACAGAGTGATATAGATCATACAGGCAGAACCTGTCCAGGCAATGCCACAACAATTTACTGCTGACTTCACTATCGGAGCCCAATATACGGCAGAGATGCCAGGCACTGCCGAAGCCCCTGCCGTAGCAGATCCCTACCAGGAAATTTGTTAGAGGATGAAATCCATGGACCTTCACCAGCAAAGATACATGGAATACCAACGAGACTTCAACAGCACCCTCGCTCAGATGATAATACAGAAATTCCTCAACCAAGGAGTACAATTTCCAGAATGCCCTACAAACATATTTGTAATGATAGCACCTTACACAGAGACCACTTCAGCCCCAGGGCCAAGACCATTCTTTACCTCTAGACTGTAGCAGCAGTTCCACGCAACTGGTCCATCTGAGGTAGCAGACGTTGCCGCGGCATCATCCGCAAGCAGAAGAACTTCAAAGTGAAGGGGAGATTTTAGAACTCCCCAAGATCACCAATACCAATAGACAGTCTATCGACTGAGATAGATGCCTTCGTTCATCAGAGCTCATCAACTGCCGACCCTAGTATCCAGCATGTCGAGGCAGATCCAAAAAACGAAGGATGCACAGAGATCATGGATACATACGATGAAGAAGGAGAAGAAGTCAATGCCCCAATAAAAAGGAAAACACCTACGAGAGTTCAGCCGCCGAGAAGAGCAAAGCCATCACCATCACCAAGGGCACAACCATCAGCAACCAGATCAAGGAGACAAATTGTGGGAGAAAGATCTTCCGAATCATATTAATTGTTCTTCCTTATTGTTGCCTATATATACTGTTTTTTTTCTTTTTTTCTTATATATTTTTTACCTACTGCCTACCCCTAAATTAAGCATTGAGGATAATGCTTGGTTTGAGTTTGGGGGTATAGAGCCACTGCCGAGGCTATCTACTGTCGCGGCCTTGCCATGAAAAGGAAGATTTTAGTGATAATTTTTTTTGTTTTCTGTCCACCGCTGTACTTAAAACTGTTGCCATACTTTTGCACTGCCCTTCATTAGTACTGTCTTAGTTTATTATTAAAGGCAATAGAAATCTTTCTCCTTACCATAGTTAGGATATGTTTTGAAGACTTGATTTTAGCATACTTAAGGAGAAAAACTTAGAAGTTTGCTATAAGGTTGAACTTTAAAAACACTTTGGGGAGTTATTTGGCTATAGAAATTCTTTTAATAAACTTAGGTGATAAAGACTTAGAATTTGGAAAAGTGACTAGAGGTGCCTATGACCAGCTCTAGGAAAAACTCTTCTTCATGCTAGAGGTGCCCGAAATTAGCTCTAGTATGCCTAAAGGAATAGCAAAAGAAATAAAGAAGTGAGAAATAGAAAACATAATACTTGAGGTGCCCAAAATTAGCTCAAGAAATTGTTGTTATAAGAATAGTACACAAAAACCAAGTTTACTTGTCTTGAACTTAGAGTTTATCTAAGAAAGCCTTTACTCAAACTCGTCCACAAAAATACACACACTAGCCTTATAGCTTGTCTTCTAAGTATACCCTTAGGAAAACCGAAAAGTTGAGTCTAAAGGATAGACATAGTTATGGTAGGGAGAATAGATGGAAGCATAAGACCAAGAGAAAATAGAGTTTGACAAATTAATGGATTGCATTGCTTGAGGACAAGCAATAGTTCGAGTTTGGGGTTGTGATATGTGCTCAACTCACTATCACTTTCTACATTTTTCATGGACACTTATCATCAATTCTACACCTACTTGAACCAATGCATGGACTTAATATGATATATTTAGGGATTATGCCAATAAGGATTAAATTTGTAGAAAAGGCGTACTTTACTGCATTCTCTTATCTGTGCAGGAACAAGTACTGCCGAGGCAGCAGAAAAAGACCGAGGTAGGACCTGATGCCGAGGCAGCAAAGATGAAAAAGGTAATATGGCTGGCAATTGAAGGAGAAAAATGAGGAGAACGTTGCTGAACAAGAAGCCCAAGATTCGGAGCTGAACAACACAAGAAAAGCCCAAGGAAAAGGCCACACGGGATAAAACCTTCTAGAAGATCAAACTTAGAAATATTTAACCTATGTGCATAACTTGTTCCCTACTCCAAGTTGTACTCTAATTAAGAAAGGTTTGCGCTAGGCCAAGCCTATATAAGGGATAACCGTCCTAAGGTTTAGAGAGGAGAAATAGAGAGATTGAGATAGCCGAATTTTGAGAGAGTTTTTAGGAACAATTTTTCCCATCATGTTCTAAGCTTTCTTAGAGTGTTGGTGAAGGTTGTTAAGTATTTGTGAGAGGAGATTGTATTTTGATTCTTATTTCAATGCAATAAAATATCAAAGTTTGCTTATTCTTTGTCATTCTTTGTTCTTGCATCCAAGCTTGGGAGGGAAGTTTGTAAGTAATCTATTTGTCTAGACTCGGGAGAGTTAGACTCATAAAAGGAGTAAGTACAGTATTCAACTTGATTGGAGGATACTAACTCGACCTAGGGATAGGTTAAGAGTTTCAGTAGCTAAAAGAAGTGTGGGATTGGTTGTTGGTTATAATTGATTAATGTCGGGAGGTATCGTCAAGGATTGACCTTCAATAATGTTTCGACTTAGGGATAAGCGGAGCCATACAAGGACACTTTGCCGAATTTTGGTAAATCTGCCCAAGAGCAAGGGATTACCGCGGTAGAGAACATTGTCACTGTCGAGACAGTATCTGCAGTACTGCCGAGGCAATGCAGTGCAATTGTATTGGAACAAGAAGCTGATCAATCGAATCCATAATATGACACAACTGGATCCTACCCTCTCTCTCATAATTGTTATTATCTTAGTCAGTTTAGTTTAGTTACTTAATTCGATATCAAACTAAATTGTGTTTTTACTTTTATTTTACAAAAGCCAGAGAACCGAAGGAAGCATATTAAGTACACTAATCCCTAAGGAGACGATACTCGATAAATTGCTTATCACTTTATTACTTGACGTGTACACTTGCACTAATTGCGCATCTTTCTACACGCATCAGATGTAATGTATACGTGATATGCACCCAACACCGAACGCCATCAGAAATGTAGGTTCCCCAGAACCACTCTAACTCCATCACACCATCAGAAGTGAAAACTTGACCCGAAGGTGGAGCCACCAAATAGAAATAAAAACTCGACCTGAAGGTGGAGCCACTGAGTAGAAGTGATACTCACTAGTAGGTGTCATCACTGATCTTCCCCGTACATATAATCCAACCAATGTAATGACATGAATATATTACGGAGTCGAAATGCATGCCTTAAAAACTAACAAGAGGCATGCATGATAATTTTGGAATTAAATATGCAATTATATAACTCAAAGCATGGCATTATGCATTATTTCAGAAAATTACATGAATGATGCAATCAACGTGATCATATAGAAACAATAGAATCTGCATATACAATAGTAACAAAATTATCAGGATAGACATACCTAAAACAGATAGCTCAACATCGTGAATAACGTTTATTGGACTCAGCCCTAGCATTATGTCGAGCGGGTGTAAAACCTATAAGTAACAAAAACATAAGACACACTATTATGCCATTATACAAGAAAGTACACGAAACAGAAATAAACCGAATAACTCACGTGCATGTCCCGAAGTCTAAGGAGTAAGAGGTCATCCAAGGGGAGGGGGAGAAAGATGCCCAGTGTCCGAATCTATGTCACCTGAATCAGAAAGTAACTAATTTCAGATTCTGATAAACACAATTTCAAGTAAAGCATTCTAACTAAAAGGTCTTAAAAACAATACTTCGGAATCGAATTTTAAAAACGAATAACGTCATCGAACTCGGGACGTTGAAAAACATAAAGTAAGTCCATGCCGGAAAAAAGTCAGCGCTGACATTAACATTGGTTAACGCTAACGTAAGCACTGATCAATCCTGACATTAATAGATGACGTTAGCAGTGACGTTAATAGATGACGTCAACATTGACATCAGTAGGTCAGATAGGGTCATTGGTCAAGTCACAGGTCAAGTCGGGTCACGGGTAGTTCGATGGGGTTATAGGATTTTCCAAAACTAGAAATTTTAGTCTTCAAAACACACTATATTCGAAAATATTACCAACAAGCCTCATCTCCTTCAATTTTCAGATACAAAACAGAAACTAATCCTCCCATTTTCATAATAGCAGAAAATATAATAAAAAGAAAAAAGAATTCGAAACTTACCAGAGTTCACTCAGGACTTGATTCGACAAAAGATGGGAGTTTTCAGATTGAAAAAGAAACAGAGAAAGGGAGAGTGAGTTGATCGGGAGAGATTTTAGAATGAGAACAAAAGGGAAATTAAATCTCATATTAAAACTGAAGCGGGAAAGAAGGAAGTGGTTTGTTACCAAAAATACAAAGGTCATACCATTCATCAATGGTTTGAAATTTTAAGATTCTACAAAAGAACCCCTAACTTTTGAAAATTTACAATTTAGTCCAGAATTTCAGATTAGGATTGAATCCAAAAATCCCAATTTTTTAGCGTTTCAAATTAGGGATTTTGATAAAAAGGGTTTAATTTTTTTGAGAAGAAATTGGGGTGTTACAACTTTCTCATTCTTACAGAAATTTCGTACTCGAAATTTACATTGATCAAAAAGATGTGGATACTGAGATTTGATAAAAGATTTGGGCTCCTATATAGCCTCATCATAATCTCGATTACGCCAAATAACCTTAACCATTTTAATGGCTTTTCTTTAAAGGATTTTCTGGTCTTGAGCAATGATTTTAACTGGTTCCTCTTTGTAATACAAATCCGGATGGATCTTAAAATCCTCAACTAAAAGAACATGAGACGGATCAGCCCGATAACGTCTCAGTATAGAAACATGGAAGATATCATAGATACGCCTAAGCTCTAATGGTGACTCAAGTTGATAAGCTATCCAGTATGGTCCAATATAACGGGACTAAGCTTGCCTTTACGGTCAAAATGAAGTACCTTTCTCCATAAAGTTACTTTCAGAAGAACTCATCACCCACCTCAAACTTGAGATCCTTACGCCTCAAGTCAGCGTATGATTTATGTCTATCAAAATCGGCCTTAAGTCGATCTCGAATTAACCTGACAGTCTATTCAGCCTCATGTACAAGATCAAGACCCAATAATTGGTGCTCATTAAGCTCAGACCATCCAACAGGGGTGCGACACTTACGCACGTAGAAAGACTCATAAGGTGCCACCTTAATACTAGCTTGATAACTGTTATCATGCGTAAACTCTACAAGCGGTAGAAAATCCTCTCAACTGCCTCTGAAATCTAGAATACATCCTCTCAACATATCCTCTAAGATCTAAATCAATCGCTTAGACTGACCATAAGTTTGAAGATGATAAGAAGTACTGAAGTTTAAACGAGTACCTAGAGCAAAATGAAGAGAACCCTAGAACTTTGACATAAACCTCGAATCTCGATTAGAAATAATAGACAAAGGCACCGCATGCAATCGAGCAATCTAAGAGATATACAACCGAGCTAACTGACTTTGTGAATAAAGAGTTCTGACTGGAATAAAGTGTGTGGACTTAGTTAACCGATCAACAATGACCTAGATAGAGTCCTTCTTCAACGGAGTCAAAGCTAGTCTACTTACAAAATCCATAGTCACACATTCTCATTTCCATTGAGGGATCTCAATATGGAAAAGAAGCCCAAACGGATGTTGATGTTGTGCTTTGACTTTCTGAGAAGTCAAACACTTGAACACAAAACTGATAACATCCCTCTTGAGACCCTTCCACCAATATTTCTCTCGGATATTCTTATACATCTTATCCCCACCAGGGTGCATAGAATAGGGACTATCATGAGCTTCCTGAAGAATAACCTATTTCAATTTAGAGTTCCTTGGAATACAGTGTCAGCCTCAACAACACAAAACTCCATCCTGATCAATAAAGAAATCCTAAGAAGTTCCTTCATTGACCTCCATAATACGATGAGCCAAGAAAGGATTACTGGGCTGCGCAGTCCAAATATCAGATATCAGAGAAGAAACAACACGAAGCTCTGTTAATATGCTGCCATCCTCAAACAAACTCATCCGAGCAAATAGAGCTCTCAAATCCGAAATGGCATTATGACTCAAAGCATCCGCAATAACATTAGCCTTTCCAGGATGGTAATCAATCTCACAATCATAATCCTTAAGAAGCTCTAGCCAATATTGTTTCCTCAGATTAAGCTCCTTCTGAGTGAGAATGTACTTCAGACTTTTATGATATTTGAAGATATAATACTTCTCTCCATAGAGATAGTGTCTCCAGATTTTTAGAGCGAAGACCACTGCTGCTAACTCAAGATCGTGGGTAGAATAATTACATTTGTGAGGTTTCAAATGTCTAGAAGCATAAGCCACAACATTTTCATCTTGCACCAAAACACATCCTAAACCGGTGTATGGAGCATCATTGTAGACTATATAAGGTTTCCCCAACTTTGTCTGTATCAGAACTGGTGCTTCTATCAAAACAGACTTAAGTTTCTCAAAACTAGCCTGTTGAGCCTTAGACCAAATAAACGAAGCATCTTTTCTCAGAAGTTTTATCAAAACCAGTCAATCTTAGAAAACTATGAATCTATACAACATTCTTAGGTTGCATCCATTCCATAATAGCTTCAATTTTCTTCGGGTCGACCTGAATATCCTTAGTTGAATCAAATGACCCAAGAACACAACCTTAGATAGCCAGAACTCACATTTACTGAATTTTGCATAGAGTTGCTTCTCTCTCAAAGTCTATAACACAATACGAAGATGTTGCTCATGCTCAACCTAAGATTTAGAATAAACCAAGATATTTTCAATAAAGACCACCACAAACTGATCTAGATAGGGTCGAAACACCTTATTCATCATGTCCATGAATCTTATAGGGGCATTTGTAAGACCGAAGGGCATTACTAGAAACTCATAGTGACCATATTATGTCCGAAAAGTTGTTTTAAGTACATCAAAATCCTTAACCTTGTGTTGATAATAACTAGATCTCAGGTGTATCTTAGAAAATACAGAAGCTCCTCGGAGAAACATTGGGTCGAATAATTATTATCAACTCTGAAAACTCATAGTGATCATCTTTTCAGCATTTAGAGTAGAGATAATATTAGACATGTATTCTTTATGTTCACCGATAAGGGTTACCTCATGGTCATCGGAAGTTCTCAGAGTTGCCTTTTTACGCTCATAATCCAGATTAACACAGTGAGTTGACAACTAATTCATACCGAATATCAGATCAAACTCCCCTTCCATACCGAGTATCAGATCAAACTCCCCAAACGGTGACTCCATCAGATTAATCAGAAAGATTTCCCCTCGAACCTCAAGAGAACAATCTTTATACACTTTAGTAACCTCAACATGATTACCTACAGGACTATAAATTGATTGAACTACTAGTATCCTTTACAGGAATTTCCAAGTAACCATATACTAAGCTAGAAATATACGAATGAGTAGACCCTTTATCTAAAAGTGCAAAAAATGAAATAGCATGAACAGAAAAAGTACCAACGATGACATCTGGTTCATCTCGATATCCATACCTTCTAGTAGCATATACCAACCCAGGCTGAGATGTCACTGATCTAGATAATCCTCTGAATTGATTAGCTCTACCTCTACCACTGGCACCAGATACAATCTATCTAACTTGACCTTTTTCCTCAGTAGGGGTCTGAAATGAAGCCTGAGATGGGCTCGGAGCATAAGCTGACTATGGTGAAACTGTACAATCCTTAAGGCAATACTCATAAGACCCACGGCAGAAACAAGATACACTATTCATCTTACACTCTCTAGAATGCCACTTTTTGTAGAAAGAACAATATGGCAATGCCCCTCTTCCTGGACTGGTATCCCTGGCTGTGTTGTACTGGTCCAACAAGTTGTTGTCTAGCTTGGTCTTAACCCTGAGATTCCTGTTGGATCCTTAAATTTTCATTAAGCTCTATCGTTCTAGCTTGTCGGGTGATCATATTGTATTTAGTGTCATGGTGTGTAGCTACTGCAATCTTGATAGGCACCCAGAGTCCTTTTAGAAAATACTCACATTTTTTCTTCTCAGTCGTAACAAGTCCCAGAGCATACTGAAGTAAACGCAAAAGCTCAATCTCATAGTCATTAACAGACATATCATTTTGTTGTAAGTTCAGAAAGTCATCATGGTATATTTCAAGATAATCATGTCCCATATATCGATCCTCGAAAGCTTGCCGAAAAAACTCCCAAGTGATGTGATCGGTAGCAGAAACTCTCTCCTTAGACTCCCACTAGTTAAGGTCTTCTCCCTGTAATAAAGATATTGTTGCCCTCAATTTCTTATCTGAAGAATAGTCCATCTCAACAAGCAGTTGCTGAACTTTCTTTAAATAATATTCTACCTCCACTAGATCAGTCTCGATCCTACCATGAAACATCGTCATGCCAACAGCTAAAATCTCTATGGATATGGGTTTTCTAACACCCTCAGACTATCGAAGATAACGAAGCAACTCTATCTGGATAGTGATTGAATATAAGCACATAGTCTCATTGTCTCCAAAAAGATATGGTCCCTTACTCTAGACTGGCTGATTGATTTCGGCTTACTAAGACTATGTATGTACCTCAGGTTGTTCCTCCCCTCCTATATCATGAGTTGAACTCTGATCCTATGGTAGATCCATAGGATACGGGGCATCACTCATAGAAACAACAGAATGATCTCGGCCACAACCTCGACCACAACCTATCATAGTTGCAAGACGTGTACTCCTACGGGGTGACATAGTAGTATATCTACAAAAAGATAGACAAATTCTACATTAGAACTGGTACTTGAAGTACTATTCAAAATATTTCAAAAAATTTAAAAACGAGTCGTATTGAATATCCAGATTATCAAATAAGATTTACCAAAATCATTTTCAGGTCAAAAATTATTTTGGACCACAAAGTTTAAGGATTGAATCGGGATCTAATACCATTAAATATAACTCCCAAAATTTAACTTAATTTCTTAGATTAAAATTTAGAGTTTACGTTAGTAAAACTTGTTTCGCAAGATAGGATTAAATAAAATAAATTTAAAATTTTATAAATTATTAAAATTAGTAACAATAAAAATAATAAAAAGTTTAACATTTAAAATATCTGAAGGTTCAACCCATAAATATAATATACCATAATAGTTCTGAAAGCTAAATAAATGTTCAAAATCCAATGTTCTTTATAGAAATAACCAAAATATTCGATATAGAATTCATTAAATTGAAGTCTATAAAACATACATATAATTTCGGAAAATAGGATCCTCTAAGTACTGTAGCCTATATTTAAGAATCTAGAACAAAAAATTAGAGGGTGTAAGCTAGGGAGCCTAGTGTGTCTCTAGTGTGCAGATAAACATGATCGCAGTATAGAGCAAAACATATGATGTAATGTATGTGTGATATGCACCTAACACCGAACGTCATCAGAAGAGTAGGTTCCCCTAAACCATTCTAACTCCATCACACCATCAGAAGTGGAAACTTGACCTGAAGGTGGAGCCACTAAATAAAAGTGAAAACTCGAGCCAAAGGTGAAGCCACTGAATAGAAGTGATACTCACCAATAGGTGATATCACTGAACTTCCCCGTATATATAATCCAATCAATGCAATGACATGAATATATTATAGAGTTGGAATGCGTTCCTTAAAAACTAACAAGAGGAATGCATGATAAATTTGAAATCAAATATGCAATTATATAACTCAAAGCATGGCATTATACATTATTTTAGAAAATTATAGGAATGATGCAATCAACATGATCATACAGAAATAACAGAATTTACACACACAGTAGCAACAGAATTATTAGGAGAGACACACCTGAAGCAGATAGTTCAACGTCGTGAATAACGTCTACTGGACACATCCTTAGCACTAGGTCGAGTGGGAGTAGAACCTACGAGTAACAAAAACATAAGACACACTACTACGCCTCTATACAATAAAGTACACAAAACATAAATAAACTTAATAACTCACGTACGTATCCCAAAGTCTAAGGAGTATAAGGTTGTCTAGGGGAGGAAAAGAAAATGCTCAGTGTTTGAATCTATGTCTCCTGAACCAGACGGTAACTAATTTCATATTCTAGTAAAGACAACTGCAAGTAAAGCATTCGAAATAAAAAGTCTTAAAAATAACACTTCGTGTTTGAATTTTGAAAAACAGACAATTCCATCAAACTTAGGATGTCGAAAAATATAAAATGGGAACGGATCAGAAAATGTCAACGTGACATCAACATTGGTTAACGCTACTCAGCACTGGTCAACGTTAACCAATATTGATGTCAGCATTGAATCAGAAAATGTTAACCAGTGCTGACGTCAGCATTACATTCATACCAAAATTTAGTAAGTCGAGTCACTACTTGGGATGGGTCACAGGTCGGGTCGGTCAATCGAGTCTTAGGGATTTTCTAGGAAAATCTGGAAATTCCAAAAATTTTCTCAGAACCAAAAATCCAGATTTTCTAGATTCGAAACAAAACCCCATTGATTCTATTTAAAACTGTTTTTAGTCTTCAAAACACACTAGATTCAAAAAAATACATCAACAAAATTCATCTCCTTAAATTTTTAGATCCAAAACAGAAACTAATCCTCCCTTTTTCATAATATTAGAAAATAGAATAAAAAGAAAAAAGGATTAAAAATTTACCAGAGTTTACTCAGGACTGTATTCGAAAGAAGATGGGAGTTTTTGAGATTAAGAAAAAATAGAGAAAGGGAGAGTGAGTTGATCGTGAGGGATTTTAGAATAAGAACAAAAGGGAAATTAAATCCCATATTTAAACTGAAGCGGGAAAGAAGTGAGTGGTTTGTTACCAAAAATAACAAGTCAAACCACTCAGCAAGGGTCTAAAATTTTAAGATTTTACAAAAGAGCCCTTAACTTTCAAAAATTTACAATTTAATCCAAAATTTTAGATTAGGTTTAAATCAGAAAAAATCTCAATTTTCTAGGGTTTCGAATTAGGTATTTTGATGAAAAGGGTTTAAATTTTGGGGGGAAGAAATTAGGGTGTACATTCATAGCAAAATCTTCAGAAAAAGGTAAGTCGAATTTCGTACCCAAGATCACCCAAATTAAAAAGACCTCAACTTAAGCATTTGTGTATATACATATTTTTCTATGAGAAAACTTAATTTATTATAAGAATGATGAGAATTTCAATAGGTGTAAAAATTATTATAAATTATGCATGATTTCTTACCGAAACCGTAAGGAAAAGCTAGGTACTGAATTTCATAACATGATATCATCAAAACTAAAAGTATTTTAACTTAGGGTAAGCATTTTTTGTAGATCCATATTTTCTACGAGAATACTTTATTTATTATACGAACAATATTAATTTTAGTAGGTACAAAAAATATTACAAATTATTCATTTCTTATTGAAACCGTAAGAAAAAAAGGTAGGTATCAAATTTCTTACACGAGATCACCAAAACTAAAAGGAGTTTAACTTAGGGTATGTATTTTTGTACATATATCTTTTCTATCAAAAACCCTAATTTATTATAAAAAATGGTGAGAATTTTAGTAAGTATAACATTGTTATAATTTATACAAAATTTATTATCGAAACTGTAAGAAAAAATGATAGGTATCGAATTTTTTTTACGAGATCACTAAAACTAAAAAGAGCTCAACATAAGGTAAGTATTTTTATGCATACATATTTTTTTACGAGAAACCTAATTTATTAAAAAAACGATAAGAGTTTTAATAGGTACAAAAATGATTAAAAATTATACATAAATTATTACAAAAACTATAAGAAAAAAGGTAGGTACCAATATTCTTATCCTCTTTTATCCTTTTTACTCTAAGTTTAAAAATAACTGGTTAACCGGGATGATGTTTGGATATTCTTTTTTTTATTTTTTTAATTGAATGACTACTAATTACTTAGGTGAATCTTACGGTTAAAAACCATTGATTCTCTTTTAGTCATTTATTAAGCGATTTTATTTTAGAAGATGTCCATTTTTATCCGCCTTTTTTTCTTTTCTTTTTTTTTTATCTTTCTACTAAGAATACCATATAAATTTTATTATTAAAAATTCAAACTTTCAAACTTTTTTATCCAAGTTTCAAGGTTTCAATATATTAATCTTCTTGGTCAAGAGTTTTAAGAAAACAATTATATTAAGGTAAAAGAGTAAGGTTTTAAATAATGAGTTTTTAAGAGGTTTAAGCTTTGAGGGTTTTTCATAAAGTTTTTTATCGTAATTTTTTAAGTGACTCGACGTTTAATTTTAAAAAATCAAAACAACATAGTCGTCATCAATTTTTTAAAAAAAACATGATCAGATTGCCTAAAAAGTCATTTTAATAAAAATATTTTGTTTTATTAAAACAAAAAAAAATGATTTACACGTGGAAAATGGTTAGTATCTTCACAACGCCCAAAAATTGATATTTGTCGATTACAAAACATTTTAATGTTGGAATTCAAAAGTTTGTATAAAATTTAAATTAATGTCCATGTACAAAATTTTCATTTCAACGGCCCACCGTCATGAGAGTAAACTTTAATCACTACTAATATTTTTAACTCTAACACGTTACCTCCCTTTGGTAAGGTACCACATTAATTAAGTTTCATTTTTAATCAAACAAATAAAGAAATTTGAATGTGTTGGAAGCTTTAATTATTCTAAGTTGGTGACTACTAATCTAAAGAAATATCTAAGTAAATTTTATTTATTAGGATTAATGTAGAAACTAAGAGTATGTTATTAATTTAGGTGAAGAGATTTTTAGTTTTATTTTAAGGCTCTAACTAAGATTTTTAGTACTTAACCTATTGGATTTTATTTAAAATAATAAAAACATGTTATACAACAAAAGATGGATTAAAAAAAAGAAACAAATTAAAAAGGAATAAAAGCTTATTAAAAAGTGTATCCTTCCTGAACCGGATTAACACTTAAAATTTAAACTGAATTTATAAATAAAAAATAAAGTGATAAAGGTAAAAAAATTATTAAGATCTTAATTTAAATTTATTCTTTATTCTTTTTACTTTTTTAAAAAAATATTTAAAATAAAAAGCTCGATCAAATTAAAAGAAGTTATTTTTTAAAAAAAATATTGTTTTGAACACAGAAAATATAAAGGTAATTTTTTTAATTTAATAAATAACTGAAAATAAATGGTAGGGGAATTTAATAAAGGTAATTGGGCCATTTTTTAAAAACATATGAGAACAAAACTTAATCTTTAAACAATTTTACACCTTGATTTTTGAAAAAAATGGATCAAAACTACACTTTTAAAAGTTCTCTCAAGTATTCTTGATTTCTTCAAGAATGAAGAACACTGAAAAAGAATCACTGTGATGACAACCCTTAATCCATACCAAGTGCCATTACCGGTAGTGAAGAAAAAAAATCAGAAAACTGAACAAAAATTCCACTTTAAATACAAAGAAAATCTGGCAAATTTTTATTCAAAATTTGTACCCTTTAGCCTTTGCACCCCTTAGTGTCTGTATCCCTTAGCGTTCTCACCCTTAGCTTCTACATGCTTAACATTTGCCTCCTTCGCGTTTGTACTCTTTTAGTGTCTATACCCCTTAGCATTCACGTCCCTTAGCGTCCTCATATATTCGCATTCGTATTTGTATCTATTAGTTTTTAAAATTTTGTATTTTCAAAAAAAAATCCAATTTTACCCTAAACTCATTTTCTAGAAAGCAGAGAAACATATATTACATATGATTTTTATTTTGTAATGGATGTTCAAAAATTAGTCTACATAATGTTTTATAATTAGCATCATGATTTTTTAATGGAAATGAGATATTAATCACTTGTACAGTTATCCTAGTTGAGATGTCCACTTAACTTGTAAAATAAATATTAATGTCTTCAAATGTCAATTGTGTCTTTAATCCCCGTTATCTTCATTTGTTAATAAATCTCAATGGTTGGTCTTCTAGCTAGCCATAGGAGAAGTAATTATGAGCTTATTGTCATCTTTCTGTATAATTCATATTCAAAGATTAAATAATATCATCTCTAAAGTTTGAATACAAACACGATGCGTCATCCACTGTCACCTATGCGTTTTATATTTTTTTTTCTTCAAAATAATAAAAAGTGAGCCTGATGATGTCTCAAATGAAATGAGTCCCTAGCATGAAGACTTGAGTGAAGTGGTGGTTTTGTAAATCATTTTCCCTTTGGATTTTAACTCTCCCCGTAACTAACTCGTGAATGTTGGTAATGATTATATGATGTGTGTGTTTAATTAATGGAGGGTTGAATGACTTTTGTATAAAGAAATTAGGGTTAGTGAATAATTAATACATACAAGAAGGCAATTGGTCAGGCGAGACCTTTGGATTCTTGCCGACAGTTAATGCTGAGCTCAGTGGAGTCATCAATCAAGTCAAAAGTTTAATTTTTTAATTATATTTATTTAATTCATTACCTAATTAAATTTGATAGAATATTATAAAAATTTATTAGGGTAATAATTTTTTCAATTTAATGTAATTTATTTATAATATTAAAATTTTAACTTTTAATTTTATTTAAAAATTTTAATATCTTATCTTACTATATAAAAGTTCGTGTTTTCTATGGTAATTATGCAATAGTTCTCCGTTGATGTTAGATTGAAAATATCTGTTTAGAAATGTGTTAAAGTAGGGTAAATTGCACCAATAGTCATCAAGCTATTGTTGTCTTTTTATTTTATTTATTAATTTTTTTTTGCTAAGTCGTCAGTAATGACATTTTTGTTTCTATTTTTGTCGTCATGACTCATGAGTTTATTTTGACTGTTGGCTTAACGGTGATGAGGGTGTATAGCATGGAACAATAAAAATTTTAGTCTACAAAATGTTATATTTTATCATTTTAGTATTATTTTTATATTCTATTATATAGAGAGAGAATAATATAAGATCAAGTTATAAAGTATAAAACTCTTTAAGTTTTATATAATTTTTAGATTGTTGAATGATTAAAATAATCAAACTGATGACTCAAATTAACAATTAGCTATGTGAATATTATCATTTGAAAAACAAAGTAATAAATTAATTTGAGTCATCCATTTCAGTCGATCTAAAATATATATAAAACCTAAAGAGTTTTATACTGTGTATCTTGATCTTATCTCATAATATATATATGTAATTTTAAAATGTTATACTTTTTTGTATCTTAAAATAAAAAAAAAATGAATGGTTAAGATTAACTCCTTACTTTTTTTTTTCTAAGTGATAATCTTCACATTTTCTATTGTAATCTATTTTACGAGAAATTATATCATAAGTCCTTTCCACCACGTCATTCATGCTAGTTATCAAGTAGTTATTTAAAGATGAACGAGCCTGATTACATGAATCACGGATGACATGATAAAAAAGAGTTTATGATATAATCTCTCCTATTTTACCTATCTAACAATTCAAAAACCTTATAAGACTTAAACTTTTATCGGATATTATTATTTTTATCATACAAAATTTTGAGATTAAGATTCTCTTTTATTTTTTCATCATAATAAAACGACTCCATTGTTATTTCTTTGTGCATCAAATCTCAACCTCAAACACCTAACACTTATGCATGGCATTGGCAACTATATATTCTCCTCAATGTTTACAAGACAATTCACATTGTGTAATAAATTGTTTCATTTTCACGTACTTACATACTTCTTCACCAGTCAATCCGAATATTTTTTTACATCAAGCGTTCGAATCGACCGACAAATGATTAATCTCTACTTAGATAGTTAAAACTTATAGACAACTCATTTCCTACAACATACACAAATTTTTAAAACATGCTCTTTTTGTGTTATTTTTTCCCATAAAGAGGTGGATTGTATTATACATATAATATCAGCTTTGGAAATCAAGAAAAGGGAAGGAAGAAACATCTTTCATCAAATCCTCAAAGTCCCATTCTCCCACTTTTAGCTCTTCTCCTGTCCAAAAATTCCCAACAGCAGCGTTGCCTATGTTGTCTGATTTGTTATTGTTGTTTTTTCTATTACCACTGTTTATGATATGGAAAGGGTTGTTGTTGTTGTTGATGTTCCAAACATCAACTCCATTTTCGGTTTTAATGTTCTTTTCTCCAATGCTTTCTAAAGGAGGGACATAATCAACACTGCCCAACATCTCGTTTTCACCGCAAAACCGGTCATCTCCATTTGCCCCGAGCTGTGTCGCATGTGAGGCTGGGTCAATGTATCCGGTCCCCCCAAACATGTTTAGTCCGTGCTCGAGAATAGGTAATGAGTTGCCGGGGGTGTGGTTCAGGACCATGGACTGCAAGGAAGAATCAGACGAAGTGGATGGCAAATCCATGTACATAGGCCAGATACCTTGTTCTTGCATGGAACCGTTATTAGCCTTTGTCAATGAATTCTTTAGCCTTTTCTTTACTGTTGAGTTCCAAAAGTTCTTTATCTCATTGTCTGTACGACCAGGTAGACGAGCTGCTATTTGGGACCACCTTGGAGGGTTTGGAACAGAAGCAAACCATGAAACAAAAGAGTCATTAAGTACTTTTCATCGGTACATATAGGGACAGACACAAGATTTTATGTTATTGGGACGAACTTATAAAATACGGATTTCAAATTTCTAAAACATATAAACAGACATGTAGTAACAAATTTTGGGAGTTGAATTTACTCCATCTTCCATGTTGCTTTCAACTTAATTCATTATGTCTCAATGAACAAACTTGCCTTATTCATGTTGTTACTTTCTCCTCACATTTTAATAATTGATACCAACTTTAAACGCCCCATTGATTTAAGGTTATATGGTTTGCATGTGCAAAGCAAACAAACGATTAAGGAGAGATCTTGACACCTTTTTGTGTAATAGTTAAGATTATTTCAGGGTTGGAGTTCAAATTCCGGTAATAATATCTTTCTTGTTGATAAAGACAAAGGATTCGAAGTTAGAGAGCAAAAAGATAAATATTTAAAAGCGAAAAAAATTCATAATCAGGTTCTTGAATTTAATTCTAGAAAGGTTGTTTTTAGATTTTATTTTAAGAGTATCTAAAGTATGATAAAAATAAAAATATTGTTAATATAATTATCATCCTTTCGTTGGTTTTTGATTTAGTATTTGAATAAGCATGACACAAACTCATGATTTAAATTAATATATATATAAATTATAAATTCTACCTTTGCTCTCTCACTTCACTGACCATCATGAGCCTAGAACCCAAAAATTAACTAAAGAGAGGGAAACAATACTAAAGTCCGGGATAGACAAAAAATTTATATTAGGGAAAAATCTATAAAGATGTATAAAAAGTAAACTTATAAAATTTTAAGAGGAATAAAATTAATTTTTCATTAAAAAATATAAAAATTTTAAAATATATATATCATATATGAATTTTAAATTTTTAAGGGTGATTTCCTTTCTGACCCCATTGTATACATTCTTGACTAAAGTCATGGTGCAATGATATAATGATGTACATCTTTGACTAAAATCATGGTGTAATGATATAATGAGAAGTTCTAAGGTAAAACCGGTTAAAATGAGGCGGAATTAAAAATATTATAAAATTTTTAAGAATTTTAGTATCGATTTTTTAATATATACTATTTTTTTTCAAAAAGTATAAAGATTTCGGTATATACTAAATTACTTTAAAAAATTTAAAATTTCAAAAGAGTAAAAATTTCAGTACATACCAAATTTCTTAAAATATATAAAAATTTTGGTACATATCAAATTTCTTAAAATATATAAAAATTTCGGTATATACAAAAAAGTTAATACTAAAATTATTATAATATTTATAATAATTTTGATTCTATCTCATTTAAACCGGACTCACCTTAGAACAACCCATAATATATGTATACATGAAACACTTGACAAGTAAGCATGCATGAAAGATAGAGAAAGACCTGTTTCCAAGAATTGAATGTAATTGGACGATGAGCTCTTCTTCCTGAGGAGAAAAGGCTCCTCGTTTAAGATCAGGCCTCAAATAATTGATCCACCGCAGACGACAGCTCTTCCCACACCTTTGCAGGCCAGCATTCCGAGCCACATCACTCCAACACCCCTGCCCATTGGTTAACATATAGTTCACCAGCTTCTCATCTTCCTCCGGTGACCACAACCCTTTCCTAAGCTTACTACCACCACCACTATTGCTGAGCTTGCCGGATGGATCAGACCTCCTCATCATGGTTTCAGTCTTCTGATCCAACGTTGGTGGGTTGATTTTGTTGGTCCTAAATCCTAAGTGATGCAGATTTGTTGGTGATTTATAGAGTGAGAAGAGAGGGGAGGCTTCATGAAGTGGAAATATTGTTGATGGTGGCGGTGATGATGGTGATGATGGTGGGGTTTGCTTAGAGTATAGGGAAGAAGTAAGGAGAGAGAAGAGTTGGTTGATGGGTACACAACGGTTTGGATGGTGACTTTGGAGAGAGAAGTTAAAAAAGATAACATGAGAAGGTTGTCGTCTTGTCTTTGACTCTTTAATAAGTAAAAGTTTTTTATTTTATAAATTATTGTTGTGTTTTTTATCGCGTTATATTTATTATGATTATAGATATAATGAATGTTATTACAGTTATTTTTAAGTATTGTAATCATATTTTTTTAACAATATATGTTATTACGTGCATAACGATTGTAAATATCATAATTTCGAATAATGTTTATATCGTCATACAACGATCGTTATTATGATTGTATATCATTGATCAAATATGTAATTTTTGGTAAAATATAAGAACGACCATCAAACGGGTATCAGTCGTTTATCCTTTATTATACCTCTTTTGATGATCTCACTTTAAAATAGTGGATATATGATTTAGGGTTCAAAGCTAAGGGTTGTAATTAAAGTTTAAAAAATTAAGGTATCGTGTATTTTTTAGTGTGTATGGTTTAAGGTCTAAGATATGAAAATTAAGGGTATAATTTAAAATTTATTTAAGACATAACATGAAAGGAGACATGATTAAGGGATAATTTTTTTTATTCTTATCAAACTAATTAAAAATAATTTTTTAAAAATTAAAATTTTAAAATATCGTTAAACTTATAAAATCATAGAAAGTAGTCTTTAAAACTTGCTAAACTATTAAAAATTTATATTTAAATTTATTAAATTTATAACTATTTTTGTAATATATAATAATTATTTTATAACAATTCGATAAATTTAATAGTTATTTTATAATTATTAAAAATTTTAAAAATCTTTTTCTTTAATTTATAACAATTCGATAAATATTTTTCATTCTTCATTGCCAAGGTCATCATCATAAATGAATCATCTACAAAAGTGAACTGAAAATAAATATAGTATTTGTTTATTTACGAAGCCAAGATATTTGCTTGGAATTCACATAATCTTTTTTGTTAAAAAAAATAGTGTGATGAACCCTACACGTGTATTTTAAGCTATGACTTGTATTGTGGGCATGGGTGACAAAATAATGGAAAATAATTTAATAATTCATACACACTTGGCACATGTTGATTAAGATATATATTAATTATCCCAGGGTTTCAAAGGGTACATCTGGGACTCGGATATGGAAAAGTAGAGAAGACTATTTACTTTTTAATTTCATAGATGGGTAATTGGTGAAATTACTTTGAATATTGTTGTTGAAATTTTTAATTCTAAATTATAGTTCAAGTCGTATTATATTTTATTATATTGTAGTTTATCATAAAGTTAAAAGGTGGGGTGTTTTTAACTCATCTTCAAATAAGAACAAATAAAATAATGAATATCAAAGATGGAGTGAAAGCATCTCATCTTCAAATAGTAAAAATTAATTTTTTATACAGTTCAAAGAAAAGATTTTTTGTAACCAGTCATCCCGCCTGAACAAATTAAATTTTCACTGTTTAAAGATGAGTGAAAAACAATATTTATTATTTTATTTGTTTATTGTTTGAAGATAGATTGAAAATACTCAGCCTTTTAAACTCTACAATAAACTATAATATTGTTGAAAACAGTTTAACTGAAACTATAATTTTAAAATTAAAATTTTCAACAACAATATTTAAGTTATACCTCCATGGGTAATTATATTTTGATAATTTTATTTCTACAAATATCTTAATTTTAAAAGTTAAAAATTAAATTTAAAGTTTATAATTTAAATATGATTTTTTAATTTGTTTAAGCGTTATATTTAATTACGGGTCTTAAATGAAAGGGGACTTTAATGAAGAAAAGAGGAAAGAAAGAAGAGCAAGAGATAAAAGAATTTAACCATGTGTAATAATGTTGGATTAATGTTATTTTATTTTATTTTAAATTTTAAGTTTAATTTCAGAAGAAAAAAAAGTGTCACGGGTTGGTTTTTAATCGGAAAACAGAAAATTTTAACTACTATCGCGTTTAAAACCTTAAATAAGTTATAGAATAAAACATTAAACATATACTTGACTCGAAAAATAATTAAACACTTAACTGGAACAAAGAGTATAATTTGGACACCTATTTGATGACAAATTCATTAGATTTCCAAGAGCATACAAGTAACTAAGGGTCTACGTTGGGGAGCGAGTCGGGAGGAGTTAGGACGGACATATGAACAAAACTCGATTCGACTTAAAAAAATGGATAATTCAACTCGAGGTAAAAAATTATCTCACTTTGACTCGACAAAAAATTTCATAGACTCATTTGACTCAAAAAAATTAAGTAAAGTTTGAGTTATAAAATAAAAATTCAAATAGTTCAAAAGTTTTCATAATTAGTTGATTATTTTTCAAATTTTAGTCGACTTTTTAATTTATGTATGGTATATTATGTATATTACATGTGAAAATATGAATATATATATATATTATATACATATAGAAAATCATTAAAATTTTAATTAATATGTATACCGTCCAACCCTAAGTATATGCTTATAGAATATATATGTGTATTATTATATATATGTATATAAAAATATATATGTATAATTAAATTTGTACAGAAATTCAAAATCTCAACTTGATTATATTCAATTCGAATTTCATAAACTCGACTCAATTCAAAAAAATTTAAATCTTAAAATAAAGCTTATAAACTCAAATTACTCAAAAAATTTTAGTTCGACTCGATGAAACGTCCGGCCCTACCAATGAAGCTCTTCTCTTTTCACTCTTTATCGAGGCTCACTCTAGGGTTCGGCATTATGCTTCCAAATATCCTACATTGTTGCTTTACATTCTTCCTCCGAAGGTTATTTATTTTTTGGATAAATTATAACAGAGGTCACTCAATTATGAGTAATGTTATAATTGAGTCATTTAATTATTAAAAGTTATATTTGAATCATTCAATTATAGATAAGTTTATATTTGGATCATCTAATTATTAAAAATTATACCTAAATTATAAGGTTATATTTGGGTCACCCTTTATATTTAAATATATACAAATTTGTGTTTTAAATTAATTAATTATTACAAATGAAATATTATAGTGTTAACGAGTGTATACAAGTGATTTGAATATAAAAAAATTAACTAATATGTATGATTTCCAAATATAAAGAAGACTTAAATGTAATCTTACTCATAATTGAGTGATCTAAATATAACATTACCAATAATTTTAAATAATCAATTAACTCAACTATAACTATAATCATAATTAAATAATCTCAGTTATAGTTTGTTGTTATCTTATTTCCTTAATTGCATCATTATAGGTGTCAAATGTAATATTTTGAAATCTCTCCATCTTCTAAAATGCCTTACTTTTCCTTTTATTTAGCGTAGGGTATGCAAAAAACCTGGTAAATCAAAACTGATTCTGAAACTGAAAAAAATCAAATCGAAAAAATGGTTAACTGAACTGAAAAATTCGATTTAGGGTCGGTTTTTATTCTTTTTATAAAAATCGATTCGGTTAGGGTTCACAATTTTAAAAAATGGGTTAACCGAAAAGACCAGTTATATTATATTATATTATATTATATTATATTATTTTAAAAAATTAAAATTATAATTTTATTTTATAAAATGTAAGTGTTTGACTTGCTAATATTAAAACATATACTAATATCAAGTTGATAAGTACTCAATTTACTATCACTTTTTACATCTTTCATGGACAATAATCACGTAATCTACACCTACTTGAACTAATGCATATACTTAATGTGAGATAATTAGATATTCTGCTTCTGTGACCTATAAAGATGATATTTATAGAAAAAGGCAAGCTTTATTGCACCTTTGTGCATTTGTAGGAATATCTATTGCCGCAGTAACAATTGAGGCTGAGGTAGAACCTGAGGCCGCAGCAGCACCTGAAGGACAAGTATCGATATTATAGGCGAGCTGAAGAGAAAAATGAGATGAACGTTTTAAGACAAGAAACACAAGAATGGGAGTAGGGAAGCGCATGGAAAGCTCAAGTCAAAGGCTACGCGGAAAAAGAATCCTTGTAGGAATAAACTTAGAAATAAAACAAATATTTTATTTATGTACCTGACTTGTGTTCTACTCCAAGTTTTATTTCTACTTAGGAAAGGTTTACCCTAGGCCAAGCCTATATAAACTATAGCCGCCTAAGAGCACAAGAGAGATAGATTTGATCGGAGAGAATTCATCTTAGATTTTAGAGTTTCTTTACTTTTCTTTATGTTCTAATTTCCTTTATGCTTAGGTGAAAGTTGTAGAGTATTAGTGAGAAGAGATTGAACTTTGTTTCTTGTTTCAATGCAATAAAATATCAAGGTTTGCTTATTTTTTGCCATTCTTTGTTCTTGCATTCAAGCTCGAGAGAGAAGTTTGTGAGTAATCTATTTATCTAATATTGAGAGAGTTAGATTTACAAAAAGAAAAAAGTACGATATTTTTCTATTTAGAAAATACTAACTCGGCCTTGGGATAGGTTAGAGTTTCAGTGGCTAAAAGAAGTATGGGATTGGTTGGTGATTATAATTGATTCACTCCAGGAGATAACATCAAGGACTGATCATTAACAGTACTTCGACTTAGGGATAAGCAGAGTCATCAAAGGATACTTTGCCAAACTTTGGTAAATTCCACCAAGAGCAAGGGATTGCCGTGGCGGACGTAGCTCATCACTGTCGAGTCAGTAAAACTGCAGTGCTGCCGAGACAGTTTTGTGTGATTGCATTGGACAGAAACAAGTCAATTGAATCCACTATACAACACAACTGGATCCTGGCCACTTTCTTAAATTGATTATTTTCTTATTATTTAGTTTTCAAGTTATTTAGTTTACTTCAACCCAAATTACCTGTGTTTTTATTTTATTTCTTTTAAATAGCAAGAAGACAAAAGAAGACATATTGAGTAGACCAATCCCTGTGGCGACGATACACGATAATACTTATCACTTTATTACTTGCGACGTGTACACTTGCACTATTTGCGCACTTTTTACACGTAACAAGTTTTTGGTACCATTGCCGGAGATTGACAACTAAATTTTTTTCTTTATTTTCTTGCTTTTAGTTATTTGTAATTGACAACTAAATTTTTTTCTTTATTTTCTTGCTTTTAGTTATTTTTATTTTTATTTTTATTTTACTTCAGGGTTTTTTTTGTGTGTATGACCAGGGTAAATCCAAGCAACCCTTTGTACGATTTAGATCCAGAGATGAACGTACACGTCAAGGGTTGAGGAGGCAAATCCAAGCAGCTATGGCAGATAATCCAGCAAAGCAGAATTTACTCGCAGGCAATGGAGGCCTTCCGCCGCCACCAATGTCGCGGCAACTCATTATCAGAGATTTCCTGGAAGAGGATTTGAATGGGTTAAATCCTGGAGTTGTCACACCAGAAATAGAAGCATTCCGCTTTGAACTAAAACATGTCATGTTCAATATGCTCAATACTATTGGACAGTTTAATGGGTCTTTTATAGAAGATGCTAGGCAACATCTTAAGTCATTCATGGAGATCTGTAATTCCTTCAAAATCCAAGAAGCCCATGAAGATGTCTTGAGATTGAAATTATTTCCCTATTCACTGAAGGATAGGGAAAAAACCTGGTTAAATAGCATTCTAGCAGGATCTATAGGATCTTGGAGTGAACTTTACCGTGATTTCATTATACGTTTTAATCCTACTAATTTAAATGATCGTATTTGTAATGAAATTATTTCTTTTCGGCAGGCAGATGATGAACCTATATATGAGGCATGAGAGCGCTATAGGGAGCTATTGCACAAGTTTCCTTTCATGGATTTCCATTGTGGACACAAGTGACCATGTTTTACAATGCCACTAATGCCCCAACAAGGATGATGTTAGATGCCTCTGTCAATGGAACACTCTTTGACAAAGCACCTGAGGAAGCAATTGAAATTTTAAAAAAACTCGCAAAGAATGATTTTCAATTCTCTACATCTAGGCAAGGAGAAGTAAGACGCCAAGCTATAGTAAATGAGTTGGAAATATCCAATTCAGTGAAAGCACAATTGGCTTCTCTTACTAAGATAGTGCAAAACATGCAAATGCAATACAATACCCACGAGGTTAAGGAAATAGATTCTTTGTGTAATTTATGTGGAGGTAACCATAGTTGTTCTGAATGTATACAGAATCAAGAATCTAGCTTTTATGTTGGAAACTACAATAGGAATAACATGATGTCCAACACATACAACCCATCATGGAAAAGGCATCCAAACTTCTCATGGAGTAACCCCAACAATGCACTTAATTCAACTAATCAACCCCCAGGTTTCCAACAACCGATGCAAATGCAACATCTGCCGCAGCAGTAGTTACAACAACTAATATCACAGCAGCATATACATCAGCAGCAGCATACAAATTCACTGGAAAATTCTCTTAAGGCCTTTATGATTAAAATAGAATCATACATGACAGAGAATAGTAACTTCATCAAAAGAATTGATACATTCATAAACAGAATTGAGATGAGGTTGCAAAATCAAGAGGCAACTATAAAATCACTGGAAACTCAGGTTGGGCAGTTTGCTCAAAACCTGAACACTAGACCACAAGGAAGATTACCCAGCAATACTGAAGTTGTAATGGGTTATTAACAATGCAAGGCAATTACTACTAGGAGTGGTCTACAACTAAAGGAGATATTAGGAAACTCAGCAGACAAAGTCTCACTAGTAGAACAAGAAGAACCAGACAAAGAGGACTTAGATGCTGAAACAAAAGATAATACCACAGAAATCCCAGCAGAAAGCATTACACCGATAGAGAAATCGGCAGTCCCAAGAAGGAGGATTCTCGTCGTTAGGGATTTTCTCATACTCAATATGTTTTCAGAGATAGAATTCGCGAATGCGAAGGGCTTACTCATAACATAAGGAAAACTCCATAGAGGATGTCACTCTTTTGATTCGATTCATACAGCATATATGGGAGTTAGGCTTTCTATTGGATAGTGGTAAGGGAAAAATTGGGAGGGGGCAAGAAGGAAAGCAAATTCAGAGCAAGCAGGGGACTCACCACGGGTCCAAAGCCGTGGGTTGAATGAATGCCACCATGGAATAGGAGCACAAAAGGAAGCGGTCCAGATCTCGTCTCTGGGGATCCTGCTAGGGGAAAAAAGATGCTTTTTTGGGGGGGGCCTTGTTCCAGGTCCCAGTGAAGCTGATCTGCCCCTGTGCTGTGTCTTGTTGTCGATGCCACGAGATTCGAGATAGCTTGAAAGCGGAACGGAGGATGCTGGAGATAAGAAGAAGGGACATCTCTCGACGGGGAAGAAGCTGCAGCGGCACGTCACGAACTAGCTACCAACTGAGCTTCCCTAGATGTAGTAGTAAATCAAGATGGATGCCGGACATTCAAAGAAGGCCCGGCCCCTTCTTCTCGGCAGCAAACGTAGGGCTCTGCTCTGTCTGAGGCTCGTACTGGGCCGGAGCAACGCGTCTGGTCTTGTCGGTCATTTAAGATAGGATGAAAAATGAATCCATCCTAAGGGAACATTCCTTCCCCACCCACCGCCCAACCTACTTAATAGGGTAGAAAATGCCCTTCAAAAACGACAAAGTTAAAAATATCTGAAATTCGAGAGAATTGATTCTAGTTCACCTTCTTTTGCTCAGCATAATCTTACTGATTTTGGGCGGAAGGAACTATCAACGGCCACTACTAAGGACAGAGAGAGGCCAACATAGCATTCGATTGCATGAAACCCATGGTTTTCAAAGAGATGCTTCTAGTTGACCTAACATGCTCCACTGATCTTCTATCCTGAATCGAAGTCCTTTTTTATTCCTCGTCTTCCCTCCCCTCTCCCGCTTATTGATTAGGGCGAGTGTCTAAAGACCCGAGTGGTGGATTTTCTTTTTCACCTGCGCGAAAAGTCGGCCTAGTCTGCTTTATTGCTACGTGCATAGGGCGCCGGAAGCCACCTCCAGATAGAAGGACTCCTAGCTAGGTTCAAAGTACTTTCCTTAAAAAATGAAAAAAAAAGATAAGAAAGCCTCTCTTCTTGTATTAATACGCGCCTGCGGGCGAGCGGCACACCTAGGTAAGACTTTAAATTACCCAACCATACTAACTAATAGGTATTACTGCTTTGAGAAGGATAAAACTAACCTACATATCTGGTTTATCTGCCATCCCTATCACAAATGGAATATCCTGTTAATGTGCTAGCCCTAGTTCATCTTGCTCTTCCAATTCCATTTCGAGAGCCATCATAGCTCTTTTGGACTTAT
The DNA here is from genome assembly GCA_035048815.1 of Abelmoschus esculentus. Lineage (NCBI taxonomy): Eukaryota > Viridiplantae > Streptophyta > Magnoliopsida > Malvales > Malvaceae > Abelmoschus > Abelmoschus esculentus. Next base: position 11,855,489 of record JAUCBN010000023.1, on the reverse strand, counting down.
ACATACATACAACACCCTTGTCTCTTTCGGTATAGACCCTTTTTTCTCTTTGCGATGCAAAGGCAATGGCGGGGGAGGCGAGAGAAGGAGAGCACGTATGGGTGGTATGAAAGCCATAAGCGGAGGCATGGGTCTTTTTCATGAAGATGCGAAGCCTAGAGATGAGTCTATTCAAAATTGACTTAAAAATCCGGGGACAGGTAATAAAATAAAAAAGAGAAGAAAAGGGGAAAAAACCAGAGGCAGTTCCATTGACCCGGAACCGGGAGCAAAGGTCGAGGCAGGGGGAAGGACGGAATCCAAGAATCTTTTTGTTAGTGGAGTCGAATGTTCCCGGAAACCAGCAAACCCAACCTATACAAAGAGCTCTTTTCAGCCCTTACTTTTTGGGCGTAATCGTAAGAAACACTGTTCATTGAATCTCTATAGTTCCCCTTCTTGCTCTAAAAATGAAGAAGGACTTGTCGGAAATCCTCGGTTGGGTTGGAAAAACCAGCGATTTCCTGAGCCGGGATTGATTCCTCGCGGCCGGGCCGGCTTGGAAGCAAGCTACCTGTCGCCTATCTCACCCCCTTTCTTATTATTAGTAAGATAGGTTGCCCCTTTCCTCTTTCTCTAATAATAAGGTGAGCTTCCAAAGCTCCTTCCTTCAGCTGGGTGAGCCTTCGCTTTTTGGATCGTCTTCTGCCCAATGCGGTACCCTCCCGTTTTTTGGTTCCCATTGGGTTTACCTTGTTTACAGGTCGACCCCATGGCAGCAAGAAAAGGTGATCTTGTGCTATACTCCGGCGATCTCTTTCCTACCGAGGCACGCATACTCCCATCGTGTCCCAGATCACATTCCGTGAATCGAAAGGGGAAGCCTACTCATCCATCAGCTCCTCTCGTAGACCGGTGTGGTTTTACGAAGCGTCTAAGCACAGTGTAAGAATTAGGAATTCCTCTTCCAACCCGTCCCAGAATGGGCGTTATGGCAAAGAACAAGAAGAAAACTAAAGGAGAAATTTGTCCAATAGTAACAAATGGTGCCTCCACAGGTTGACATCCGATCCAACCTAGTAATAAGCAATCCGCCAAAAGCAACCAAAATATTCCTTGGTAAATCGGGCGAAAACTTGAACTACGCACATACATACTTTTAAAAAAAGGTAAAGCCAACAGACATATAAAAACGGGTGCTATTGCGGCTACACCTCCCGATTTGTCAGGTATACTACAAAGAATGGCATGGATCGGTAGGAAATACCATTCCGGCACAATATGAGGCAGGGTGGGCATCGGATTAGCAGGTATATAATTGTCGGGATGCCCCAAAACATTGGGAGCATAAAAAATCCAAATAGAAAAAAAGATAGCAAAAGCTACCCAACCTACTAGATCCTTTACATAAAAATAAGGGTAAAAAGAAATTTTATCCATCTTTGAATGTACACCCAATGGATTATTTGATCCATATTGATGCAATGCGGCCAGATGAAGAAGACTGGCGCCTACTAAAATAAAGGGGAGTAAATGATGAAGACTAAAAAGACGATTTAAGGTGGCATTGTCCACGGAGAAACCACCCCAAAGCCAAGTCACTATGGTATCCCCTACTACAGGTATGGCGCTAGCTAAGCTTGTAATTACTGTAGCTCCCCAAAAGCTCATCTGACCCCACAGTAGTACGTATCCTATAAAAGCTGTCACAATCATTAATAGGAAGATTACAACTCCGAGACACCGAACAAATTCCCTAGGACTGTTATAACTCGCATGATATAGACCACGAAAAATATGAAGGTAAACCACAATGAGAAACATACTTGCCCCATTAGCATGCATATAACGTAGCAACCAGCCCCCTTCAACATCTCTCATAACGTGTTCTACGCTGTTGAAAGCTAGATCCACATGAGGTGTGTAATGCATAGCTAAAAAAACGCCAGTCACTATCTGAATGACTAAACAAAGACCAGCTAACGAACCGAACCCCCACCAATAACTAAGATTGCTCGGGGTTGGATAATCTATCAAATGCTGATTAAGTGTGGAGGATATAGGTTGTTTCAGAAGAGAGAATCGTTGGTTCCTTATAGTCATTTTTCCTTCCTATCGTGACAACTCTTGTTCCCCCACTTTTTTAGCGTTCTGGGGCCCTACAATATATATATATTATAAAAATATAGTCAGAATATATATAATATATAGTACAGTACCCTTTTTTTTATTTTCGAAGGATGGAGGGGGTATACAGCGAAAGAAGCGTCGAAGGGGTCATCCTGGGTTACTAAAGAGTCGTCCGACTGCTCGGTGACCGAAGAAGAGAGGTTTTTACCGCTTTCTCTTCTCTCCAGCACTCTCGGACTAATCATCTTGCTGAGGTGGACGTTTCTGGACAAGCAACACAAGAATCGGAGCTGGAAAGCTATAAAACTAAAATTGATTTTGATATAACAAATAAGTTTAAGGACTATTTTGGAACAAATTTTTAAGTCCCTAAGTCAAAATTTTAATTCTAAGTCAAAACCAAGAACTTTGAAATACCCTTATAAGTAGTTTTCATACGAGGGTATCGATACCATAAGGATAGATATCGATACACCTGGGATTTTTCAAGCTTTGTTCTTGAGTTCAAGAACAAGTATTGAAACAGGGTTCGATACCAAAACTCATTGTCAACATATTTTTCGGAATAGGTACCAAAACAACTTGGTTTATTTTTAATTAATTTTAAATTTTTAATAATATGACTTCAGGTATCGGTACAGGTATCGATACAACCCTTAATTCGCAATGGCTATTTCAAATATTAAATGAGTCGACCGTTGGTGACAGTTAAAATTTCATTGATGGTTAGCCTGTATCGAAACAAGGTTCGATACCGGACTTCACAGTTACTTTTGGTATCGAAACAAGTATCGATACACCCTTTATTAAATGCACAATGACTCTTTCTATTCTTGGCATGTTTCGAAACAGGTAGCCCGTGTTTCAATACCACCTCCTGCAGAGTACATTTATGATATAAAGATGAAGCTCTAACGTCTCTATTTACATTTCCAACAACTACAACGGTTAGAAATCAATGAGAAGGTATAAAAAGAAGCTTTTTCAACAACATTAAGGACTATTAAACCTCAAACAACATCCAAACAATCAAATCTAACTCCAAGCACTTATTGCATATCCTAGCCTCCCAACTTGTGTTCTTAAATTTGATTCTTGTATTTTAAGTTTGGGGAGAGTTAAATTGTATTTGGGGCATTTATTTCTTGTGAGAGAATTTCTTTTAGCCCACCTTTATCTCTTGTAACATCTTGTGAGTTTCAAATCAATTTTGGATAGAAAATTGATTTACTTGTAAAGGTTATCCTTTGAACCTAGAAAAAGGTTAAATTCAATAGTGAATTGGTTTCAAAATCCTTAGTGGGAGCTAAGGTAGTGGATGTAGAGCTTGTTTGAAGCTTGAACCACTATAAATTCCTTGTTCTTCAATTTTTGCATTCCTATCAAAAAATACCCCATCAATTTTTAAATTGCCAATTCACCCCCCTCTTGGCCATCTTCCAAAGATTGATCAACTCAACAATTGGTATCAGAGCCTAATGTTTGAAGAGATTCACATCTACCAAAGAACATCCAAGGTGTATTGATCAAATCTACAAGTCAAGTTCAATGGCCTCCACCTCCGGTTCATGAAACGAATCACACTCCATCACCAAGCCACCCTTCTTCAATGGGGATAACTACCCCTATTGGAAGAATAGGATGAGGCTATTCATCAATTTCAAATGATTATGTCCTTTGGGATATAATCGAAGATGGACCCTCAATCCCAATGAAGCAAGAAGGAGACCGGTAAGTACCAAAGAGAAGGAACGAGATGATCGATGAAGAAAGAAGGAGGATGTTCACTAATGATAAAACTCTCCACATCCTCTTTTTTTTTACGTTAGAGCCCGACATCTACTCCAAGATGTCTTCTTGTACAAGTGCCAAAAAAGTTTGGGACTCTTTGGAGACTACCTATGAGGGCACCAATGACGTAAAGAAAACCAAGATTGGTCTACTCAATTTAAGTTATGAGAACTTCAAGATGGAGCCGGATGAAGACATCACCAAAATATTCGATAGATTCTCGATGATTGTCAATGGTCTCAAGGGTTTGGGTGAGATCATTCTGGAAGAGAAGCTCGTTCGAAAGTTTATCTATTCTCTTCCCGAGTCTTGGGATAGCAAGAGGACGACTATCATTGAAGCTAAGGACCTCAAGACTCTTAAACTTGATGCTCTTGTGGGATCCCTTCTCACCCATAAGATCATGAAGAAAGGAAGAGAAAAAGAGAAAAAGAAGGAAGAGGTGAAGATTGAAAAGAGGGAAGTTGAGAAAAAGAAGCAGGGGATTGCTCTTAAAGCTTCATGTTCACAAGAAGAAGTGGATACAAGTGAAGAAGAAGAGCTAGAGGAATTGGCCATGGTGGCCAAAAGATTCACTAGGCTTATGAGGGCAAATAGAAATAAAAGATTCTAACGAAAGAGGGACTTCAAAGCAAAGAGAAAAGAAAAGGAGAAAGATTAAATTATTTGCTATGAATGCAAGAAGCCCGATCACATTATGATCGATTGCCCTCTATACAAAAGGAAGGGTTTTGAGAAGAAGAAGAAGAAACAAAAGGCTCACGTTGCACCTTGGAGTAATGAGGAGTCATCATCCAATGAGGACAACGAGGTGGCCAACTTGTGTCTCATGGCTCTTGATGAGTCTAAGGAAACCTTCCAATCATCTTGTAATAATTTATCTTATGATGAACTCTATGATGCCTATGATGAATTACAAGATGTGTATGATGAGTTGGTTTTGAAATTCAAAGAATCGATTTTGAAAAGCAAGAAAACCATTTCCGATTTAGAAATGAAAAATGATTCTTTGACAAAAACGATTTTGGATTTGGAAGAAAAGGTTGTTGATTTAAATGATGAGTTAAAATTTTTTTAAAAAGAAAATATTGATTTGAACAACCTTATTTCTAGCTTGAGTGAGAATCACCACAAGGTGGTGAACGAACTTAAGGAATAAATCAAAGTGGTTGGGAGTTCAACTTTTAAAAAAGAAAGCTCTTCAAAACCCAATCATGTGAAAAAGAACTTTCATGACCACAAACAAAGAAATTTTCAAATGCATTTTAGACATAGAAAGATTATGAGTGTTTGGGTTCCCAAGGAACTCATTGTTTCTAATAATTTAAATGCCATTGATTCTTAGATTCCTAAGGGAACCAAGATTTTAGGGACTAACTCTCATGGACCCAAAATAGTTTGGGTACCAAAAATCAAAAACTAAATCTTTGTTAGTAGGTTGAGCTTTACTTCAAGGCCAAAGCTTCAAGTCAAAACATGTGGTACCTTGATAGTGGATGCTCAAGGCATATGACCGGAGACAAGGGACGATTTAAGGAGTTAGAGCTCAAAAAGGGTGGAGTAGTAACTTTTGGTGACAACTCCAAAGGCCAAATTAAGGGTATTGGCTCTATTGATAATTACTCCTCTATTCTTATTGAAAATGTCTTGCTTGTTGATGGTCTTAAGCATAATTTGTTGAGAATTAGTCAATTGTGTGATAAGGGTTTCTATGTTTCTTTTGATAATAGTGGTTGTAAAATAATTTACATAGAATCCAATAGAATAATACTCATAGGTCATCGCATAGGAAATATTTACATGGTGCATCTAGATGACTTTAATTTTTCTCATGCATGCTTAGTTGCTAATGATGAATATGATGCATGGTTATGGCATAGAAAATTAGGGAATGCTAGCATAAGTGTTCTAGAGAAACTATGTAACCCCCTTAGCCCAGCCTAGACAGAACCGACACTAATAGGTTACACGGGGAATATCAAACCAAACCCACGAAGGTCCGCTTCGATAAAAAACCCTAAAACTGTTATATTTTTTTTCTTCTAGATGTATAATTGTATTCCTACATGTCTAGGTCTCATACAAGGCATTAATGGAAACAATCCAATCTTAAATAAACATCCGATTAAACACTTAAGTAAATTAAGGACTAAAATGTAAAATTTTTAAATTATAATAACAAAGTAAAAATTCTTTTCATCAAATTTAAATTAAACATACAAGTATCCCTCACGGAAAGTTTCAAGTCAAACGGAATATTCTAAAATCATCAATTGCAAGTTTTACTAATTTAGGGAGCAAAATATAAATATTTCAAACTATAAGGAATTCTTCCAAATTGAGTTATCCATCTTGAAATTAAATCAACTTTATGCATCCATGTGAAATTTTAGCTCAAAATAACATCTGTAGATACCCTAATTGAACAAACAAAGATATCTAGGACTAAAATGCAATTTCCAGTAACTATCAATTTCTGGAAGCCTAAGGTTTCGAAACCTTTCATAAAGGTTTCGAAACTTTATGTAAAAGTTTTCGAAACTTTTCTGAAGGTTTCGAAACTTTTCGCGTCCAGTAACTTTCCAGAATCAAATTTGCCCGAAAGGTTTCGAAACATCCTTAGAGGTTTCGAAACTGTTTGGAAAAGGTTTCGAAACCTTCACTGAGGTTTCGAAACATTGGGTCTGGAACCCAAAAGTTCTGTCACACTAAGTGAACACTAACGACTCAATACACAACCATTAATCACTACCACTATATGCACAAGTCCTAAGCATAATTAACAACATATAACACATGATATTCAACGTCAAGAACATCAATTAAACTATAGGCATGCTACCTAGAACGCGATTAAAATCATAATGATCATGCAAGTACATGCTTCAACAATCCAAACAATACCATAGTCTATCAATTAACAATCAAGCAACATAGGTCTTATTTCAACATAAAGCAATGTCAAAGTTCACACTCCCCACATAGATTGGATTTACACATTGCCAAGCCCCCAACTTATTTGTCAAAATATACCGAATTTGAAGTAGCCTTTCCCCTTAGTTTCCTTGCTCCGAATGTAGTCCCGAGTGTCTTTATTTTTCTGCAAGGATGAAAAAAGAGCTTAAGCAAACATGCTTAGTGAGGAAGCTCTACATAAGGTCATCAATGCATAAAACAAAATCATTTTAAATCCCATGTTTGCATCCTTTATGCTTAATTGAAATAAGTAAAACCAAATCATGCTCATCAACATAGTCAAATCATTTCATGTGTCATGCACAAGAATACCATTTCAATTCATGTATGCATATTGGCTTTCTAGTGATCACTTAATGTGAACTTTTAGTTCATCGAATACACGGATCTTTTTTTCCATAACTGGAGACTCTTGGTCTCAACATGCATCGGTCGGACACATAGTCACCCTTGTATACATGTTACCCCCACTACGCACGGTCGGATACAAAGTCACCCTTGTTTACGTATGGGTCAACTATATGCATGGTCGGACACAAAGTCACCCTTATTTACATATAGGCAAGCTCTACACGCACGGTCGGACAAAAAGTTACCCTTGTATAAATGTAGGCAAGCTCTACACGCACGGTCGGACACAAATTCACCCTTGTTTACGTGTAGGCATCATCATTATTCTCTGTATTTTACAGTGCACTCAATCCTAATAACATGTCATTTGTATTCGAATCTAAAGTTAGTGTTACTAAGCCAATATCAATATCAGTCATGCATGTTAACTTGCTGCTCATAATGCATTCATATAATGTTCATCATGTGAACTATAAATCATGCTCAACGGCATTTCAAATATAAGACAATAACCACATATTATTCCAATTCATTTTCAACTCATAATGTAGCCATGATGTGTTCAACAAATGAACCAAAAGTCATGCCCAATGGCAACATTAATTGTAGGGCAAAGAACCACATATTATTCCAATTCATTTTCATGCTTCCATAATCCATTGATGTCTTTATAACCTTGCATTTTCAGAAATTAACATATGCATGCATCATTTCAATATCAAAGATATGCTATTTCAAAATCTTATTGAAACATTGTTCACATATATGTCATTACCAAAATAGCCGAAACTTGAGGTAATGCATCAACATTATTCAAAACACTTACTCTTGAACTATGGAAAGTTTTCACACTATTCCATAGTTCCCAAAATAGAACCGAACCAATGCGATTCACTTTAAGTCCGAAAACACTCACTGACAAGTGAAACGAGCCTTCGCCGATGCTCCGATGGCAACGCCAATGCACCAGCCACTTAAGTACCTTCTTGCACTAACTATACATCATTAAAAAAAGAGCATATTCACATCATAACATGCTCAAACTAGCAGCCACATCAAACCTCCACAAAACTACCGAAAACTTAGCCGAAAAGACCGAAAACTAAGCCGAAACGCATCCGAACAACATCAACCAAAAACCTAATGAATCTAACATCTAATCCACTTCAATTATGAACCAAAAACACATCTAAACCATCCTTATACCTCCAGCAACATTAGAACACCTAAAACAGCCCTTAAAACAACCGAAAATCACCTTAAAACAACATCGATTCCATTATTTCGGGATTAAATTAATGTGCCATTAATTGAAGACTCAATTAATCATTTAATTGACATAATAACATAATTAAATCCATCTAATTACAGCATTGAATGAGATCTAAAAAGATTTCACAAAAATATTCATATAATCATTAGATCTAGCATTGAAAACATAAAATCAAGTTTCATTTAAGGATTAGCATGCTAATACTTGTAGAATTTCAATAAAGAATGTTAGAAAAAGAGTTAAAATTCAGCAAATTACCTTTGAGATCTATCCACCAAAAAGATTAGAATTTCTCTTCTTGATTCCTTGCAAATTGTTGTTGATTTAGTAAAATTGATGATTAGGCTTTGTAAAGAATGGAGAGATGATTAAAATGAAGTAATTCTTGTTGAAAAAGGTGGAGAAATCAACAAAGAATTGAAGAAAATAGATGAAGAAAAATGGAGAGAAAATGAGAGAAAATTAATGGTTAAGTGAGAAAATGATTATCATCTTTTAATAAACTAATTAAAAATCATTTTGGTGAATAAATGATCATTTAAAAATTAAATTGAGTTTATGGCCCTCTAAGGATTCTAAGTATAGCTTGCTTTCCAATTTATTCCCTAAAAATAACAATTTCCAAAAATTACAAATTAAATCCTCCATTATTTTCCAAAAATTACAATTTGGTCACCAATACATAATTAGGAACAATTAAAAATCAATTTAAAGTTCAAATTATATTCTTTTAATGTTGAAACATCTTTCTAATATTTTTAAACCATATTCCAAAATTATTACTTTTCTAATTAAAATACTTTTATTTTATATTTCCCCAGAATAACGAACCAAAGAACTCGATTCGACCCGAATCGAATTCTCCTAATTAATACCCAAACTACTAACCCCAAAATCGGGATGTTATAACTCTCCCCCTCTTAAGAAAATTTCGTCCTCGAAATTCTCACCTGAAGCAAACAAGTGAGGAACTGCTTCTCCATACTTTTTTTCCTTGTCTCCCAAGTTACCTCTTCGATACCACGGTGTTTCCAAAGCACTTTAACCAAATCTATGGTCCTTCCTCGAAGAACTTTTGTATCTACATCCAAAATCCTCATTGGTTCCTTCTCATAACTCATATTCATTCTTAACTCAATCTCCTCCACTAGAACAACATGAGAAGGATCTGAACTATACTTACGAAGCATCGATACATGAAAAATATAACGCATCCAACTCAACTCCACCAGCAACCTCAATCGATAAACAACAGGACCAATTTGCTCTAACACCTCATTCAGCCCAATAAAACGAGGACTCAACTTACCCCTACGTCCAAACCTTAACACCTTCTTCCACGGAGAACCTTAAGAAACACTTTATCTCCAACAGCATACTCTATCTCTTTGCGCTTTAAATCGGCATAGGACTTCTGCATATCCGAAGCTTCCTTAAGTTTAGCACAAATAAGCTTAACCTTCTCATCCGTATCTTTAATACTTGAGGCAAAGAAACATACTTTTGCCCAACTTCTTTCCAACACAAAGGTGTACAACACCTACGCCCGTATAAAGCCTCAAACGGTGTCATCTGTATACTCGCTTGGGGCTATTGTTATATACAAACTCCACCAAAGGTAACTGTTTCTCCCAAGAACCTTGAAACTCAATGATGCAACACCTCAATATATTCTCCAAAGTCTAAATAACACGTTCAGACTGGCCATCTGTCTGAAGATGATAAGCAGTACTAAACTAAGCCTTGTACCCAAAGCAACCTACAAACTCTTCTCAAGACATAGAGATAAAACGCAGATCTCTATCCGATATGATCGACTTAGGAACACCACGCAACCTTACCACCTTAGAAACATACAACTCTACCAACTTATCCATAGAACATGTCGTATACACGGCAAGAAAATGTGCACACTTTGAAAACCTATCAACAATAACCCATATAAAATCCTTCTTGGACTCCGTCACATCTTTCTTTAAACCAATCTAAAAGTACACACCTTTAAGATCCTTATACATCTTCACTCTACCCGGATGCATAGCAAATGGACTAGTATGTGCTTCTGCCAAAATAGCTTACCTCAACTCAACATCATCCGGCAACATAATCTGACCCCTAAACCACAACATCTCATCATCATCAAAATGATACTCGGTTGGTCTACCCTCAGCAATATACTCCACAAAAGGTACCAACGTCTCATCCTCTAACTGTTTCACCTTATCATCTCAACCAAGATAGATTTTACTTACAACTCCACCACTCAACCACCTTCCTTTGAAATACTTAACTTAACAAACATAACCCTCAACTCAACTGTCGTCTTACGGCTCAAAGATTCAGCCATCACATTAGCTTTCCCAGGATGATATGCAACAAACAACCCACACTTACCCTCTTCGGACAACCAACAGATTCTTTCCTCACACCAAAGCAACCATGCACAACCCACCACACCATCTCAACCTTTACAGAAAACATAACTTAAAAGGAAACCCCCTTTCTCTTAACTAAGATTGATAATCAACTCTTGATAACCGCAACGGTTTCCATACCACCAACAACAACAACTTCATTATGAGTCATATTAAACATATCACAATATCACAGCATAAATACCTATGAATGATAAAACCCAACATCCAAACGGCAACCTATGTCGGTCTTAAAAACTCTCAAATCTTATCATATTATAGATACACCACTCACACATCTTTCCAATGGGACTTAGAAACTCAAGAAAACTGTACTCAAACAAACGATTGGTCCAACAACCCTCATAAGAAAACTCCATACCATCCATAGAACTTACTACCAAACTTATGATGATTCTTTCTGACTTCAACCTTGGCACCTTTACTACTACTAATAACCCAAAGAAAATTGATACTCACTCTTACCTTATCAGCAAGACAAATATTTACATATGATTCAAACATAATCCAAACAAGCTTAGTCGAAAATACATGTTTTCCCCAACTCCTACCACAACACTTACCATCAAACTCATGAAAAAAGATTACCCTAAGCCCTGATCAAGATACCATTCCATCTCGGCACTTTTCGAAACAACCATGCGGCTCACCTAACACAAAAAAGATTCTCAATACAAAACTAAACCTTGCCAAGAACATATCCTTCACTAGACCCTCAACAAACACCTTACCACGACTTGTCCCCGATCAACTTTACCAAGGTAGAGTCCCGCTTATAGCTCCACCATTTAATAGGTCTCCCTATAGGTTAACCGAACATCTTCCCTCGTAACTCCACAACAACCTTGGATTACCCCCACATAACAAACTCCCATTGCAAGCATCCTTATGTAAGCCAAGTCATCCCCGATTGCTAACATTCTACAAAACATACCATACAAGAAACTTACCAACTTTGTGTCAAACCCAACATTGTACTCATCTCAACGATAATACCTCCAAGTTAAGGTTTAGCCACCATAACCAACTCAACACCATGGTTCAAACTTTAAAATCTACACATCATTAAGTACCTTGACACTTAACCCCAAACTCCTTCCCATTATCAACTCATCGACAAACCAACTCTTACCTCAACTATACTACAACGAAATCCAAGCTTGTAGAACTATTCCTTCCACTAGCTCCAACATCTCTTATTTTTATAACCTTGCCAAAGCAGTAACCATAATGATGAAACATCCTCAAACATGAACCCACCGAACACAAACCCTCACAACACTTTTCGATAAAAGCAAACCCACAAGACTGAACAACCGATACAAACCATAGATTGTCCAGCGGTCCTCGACACACCACTTCAAATATCATCAAAAACTAACTTTACCCGAGTTATATCCAACTTAACATCCTGTAAACCCAACATGTACACTTTCCTCCTTTATAGTACAACCAAACCTCTCACGGTCACAACAATCTATGATTCAAACACCCGATACCACAACTACCATACCAATATATATCTCATATTTTACTTCTATCCTGACTCTATTATTCTGAACGAAAAAAAAAACATACCAGATCGATCACAACCCCCGGTCTAACTACACACTAACCATACCACAAGGAATTCCATGTAATTTCCAAAAAAATAATTTCACATCACTCAGAAAAACACCAACTCGCCTTTCCGCAAAACTCAAACTAACCATAACTCAGGGTATTTACCTCGGTTTCAAACATTCACAACTCTTAGACCAACCACTCATTCTTCATCCAAGACTATTACCTAAACAAAAAAGGTAGCTTGCCCACTACACATCCAACTCAACACCACAAGAAAATCCTTTCAACCCTTTTTTTCCAATACCTTCACCATAAAAGAACCAACCACACTCTACTTACACCCTCAAGGAGCTACTCACAAGTGTGAACAAATGTATGCATGATTTCCTGTATGCCCTCATAAAAGCCTATACAAGTGCATGTGCATGTAAATGCAATTTCTAATGTCATGCTCAAGAATGCATGCATGTCCTATATTATCTATAGATATATACATATATATGCTCTTACTCTATGCATGATTATTGTTCACACTCACAAATAACATCCTCAATTCCAACAACTTCAACTACCAACTTGTTAACTACTCCCTAGTTAGATTAGCAACTGCTGCACCAGCTTCAACAGTCCAAAATGCACCCGATACAGCCCAAAAGAACGGTGCAACATCCCTAAATTGACCTTCTTACATAACCGGAGGCACACCCACAACGGATGAGGAAGAAATTACTCTTCCCTAGCAGTTGTTTCATCCCCAATCTTGACCATCAATGTTCATACTAACACTAGCTCGTGACTCACGTCTCAGAAGCATATTCCAAAGACTTTAAACATGCAATTTAAAACATATAGTATCAATACATATTAGACTTACATTCGGGCAAGATCCAAGGGAAAAACTGTAGAGCACCTGAAAATATGTTGGCATTGGCAATGTATAACCGATAACCCCAGTTTAACCATCATTACTCAAAGTACAATCATCATGAATAGATTTTCATACACCAACAACATATCATGTTCAATCACATATATCATGATCAATCGCACATTTAAACACATAACTTAGCAATCCTACACATGCTTTAACCAAGCAACTACACACTTTACAAACCTGGCTCTGATACCACCAAATGTAACCCCCTTGCCCAGCCTAGACGGAACTGACACTAATAGGTTACACGGGGAATATCAAACCAAACCTGTGAAGGTCCGATTCGATAAACAACCCTAAAACCGTTATATTTTTTCTTTTAGATGCATAATTGTATTCCTACATTTCAAGGTCTCATACAAGGCATTAACAGAAACAATTCGATCTTAAACAAACATTCGATTAAACACTTAAGTAAATTAAGGACTAAAATGTAAAACTTTTAAATTATAATAAAAAAGTAAAAATTCTTTTCATCAAATTTCAATTGAACATACAAGTATCTCTCACGGAAAGTTTTAAGTCAAATGGAGCATTCTAACTTCATCAATTGCATGTTTTACTAATTTAGGGACCAAAATGTAAATCTTTCAAACTATAAGGACTTATTCCAAATTGAGTTAGCCATATTGAAATTAAAACAACTTTATGCATTCATGTGAAATTTTAGCTCAAAATAACATCTGTAGATACCCTAATTGAACAAACAAAGATATTTAGAACTAAAATGCAATTTCCAGCAACTATCAATTTCTGGCAGCCTAAGGTTTCGAAACCTTTCTTAAAGGTTTCGAAACTTTATGTAAAAGATTTCGAAACTTCTCTGAAGGTTTCGAAAATTTTCGCATCCAGTAACTTTCTAAAATCAAATTTGCCCGAAAGGTTTCAAAACTGTTTGGAAAAGGTTTTGAAACCTTCACTGAGGTTTCGAAACCTTCACTGAGGTTTCGAAACTTTGGTTCTGGAAACCAAAAGTTCCGTCACACTAAGTGAACACTAACGACTCAATACACAACCATTAATCACTACCACTATATGCACAAGTCCTAAGCATAATTAACAACATATAACACATGATATTCAACATCAAGAACATCAAGCAAACTATAGGCATGCTACCTAGAATGCGATTAAAATCATAACGATCAGGCAAGTACATGCTTCAACAATCCAAAAAATACCATAGCCCATCAATTAACAATCAAGCAACATAGGTCTTATTTCAACATAAAGCAAAGTCAAAGTTCACACTCCCCACAAAGATTGGGTTTACACATTGCCAAGCCCTCAACTTATTTGTCAAAATATACCGAATTTGAAGTAGCCTTTCCCCTTAGTTTCCTTGCTCCGAATGTAGTCCCGAGTGCCTTTATTTTTCTGCAAGGATGAAAAGAGAGCTTAAGAAAACACGCTTAGTGAGGAAGCTCTACATAAGGTCTTCAATGCATAAAACAAAATCATTTTAAATGTCATGTTTGCATCCTTTATGCTTAATTGAAATAAGTAAAACCAAATCATGCTCATCAACATTGTCAAATCATTTCATGTGTCATGCACAAGAATACCATTTCAATTCATGTATGCATATTGACTTTCTAGTGATCACTTAATGTGAACTTTTAGTTCACCAAATACACGGATCTTTTTTTCTATAACTGGAGACTCTTGGTCTCAACATGCATCGGTCGGACACATAGTCACCCTTGTGTACATGTTACCCCCACTACGCACGGTCGGACACAAAGTCACCTTTGTTTACGTATGGGTCAACTATATGTACGGTCGGACACAAAGTCACCCTTGTTTACACATAGGCAAGCTCTACACGCAAAGTCGGACACAAAGTCACCCTTGTATACATGTAGGCAAGCTCTACACGCACGGTCGGACACAAAGTCACCCTTGTTTACGTATAGGCATCATCATTATTCTCTTTATTTTATAGTGTACTCAATTCTAATGACATGTCATTTGTATTCTAATCTAAAGTTAGTTTCACTAGGCCAATATCAATATCAGTCATGCATGTTAACTTGTTGCTCATAATGCATTCATATAATGTTCATCATGTGAACTATAAATCATGCTCAACGGCATTTCAAATATAAGGAAATAACCACATATTATTTCAATTCATTTTCAGCTCATAATGCAGCCATGATGTGTTCAACAAATGAACCAAAAGTCATGCCCAATGACACCATTAATTGTAGGTCAAAGAACCACATATTATTCCAATTCATTTTCATGCTTCCATAATCCATGGATGTCTTTATAACCTTGCATTTCCAGCAATTAACATATGCATGCATCATTTCAATATCAAAGATATGCTATTTCAAAATCTTATTGAAACATTGTTCACATATATGCCATTACCAAAATAGCCGAAACTTGAGGTAATACATCAACATTATTCAAAACACTTACTCTTGAACTATGGAAAGTTTTCATACTATTCCATAGTCCCCAAAACAGAACCGAACCAATGTGATTCGCTTTAAGTCCGAAAACATTCACCGACAAGCAAAACGAGCCTTCGCCGATGCTCCGATGGCAACGCCAATGCACCAGCCACTTAAGCACCTTCTTGCGCTACCTATACATCATTAAAAACAGAGGATATTCACATTATAACATGCTCAAACCAGAAGCCACATCAAACCTCCACAAAACTACCAAAAACTTAGCCGAAAAGACCGAAAACTAAGCTGAAACGTATCCAAACAACATCAGACAAAAAACCTAATAAATCTAACATCTAATCCACTTCAATTATGAACCAAAAACACATCTAAACCATCCTTATACCTCCAGCAACATTAGAACACCTAAAATATCCCCTAAAACAACCAAAAATCACCTCAAAACAATATCGATTGCATTATTCCGAGATTAAATTAATGTGCCATTAATTAAAGACTTAATTAATCATTTAATTGACATAATAACATAATTAAATCCATCTAATTACAGCATTGAATGAGATCTAAAAAGATTTTACAAAAACATTCATATAATCATTAGATCTAGCATTGAAAACCGAAAATCAAGTTTCATTTAAGGATTAGCATGCTAATACTTGAGAATTTCAATAAAGAACCTTAGAAAAAGAGTTAAAATTCAGCAAATTACCTTTGAGATCTATCCACCAAAAAGATGAAAATTTCTCTTCTTGATTCCTTGCAAATTGTTGTTGATTTAGTAAAATTGATGACTAGGCTTTGTAAAGAATGGAGAGATGATTAAAATGAAGTAATTCTTGTTGAAAAAAGTTGGAAAAATCAGTAAGGAATTGAAGAAAATAGATGAAGAAAAATGGAGAAAAAATGAGAGAAAATAAGTGGTTAAGTGAGAAAATGATTATCATCTTTTAATAAACTAATTAAAAATCATTTCGGTGAATAAATAATCATTTAAAAATTAAATTGGGTTTATGGCCCTCTAAGGATTCTATGTATAGCTTGCTTTCCAATTTAGTCACTAAAAATAACAATTTCCGAAAATTACAAATTAAGTCCTCCATTGTTTTCCAAAAATTACAATTTGGTCACTAATACATAATTAGACACAATTAAAAATCAATTTAAAGTTCAAATTACATTCTTTTAATGTTGAAACATCTTTCTAATATTTTTAAACAATATTCCAAAATTATTACTTTTCTAATTAAAAATACTTTTATTTTATATTTCCCTGGAATAACGAACCGAAAAACCCGATTCGACCCGAATCGAATTCTCCTAACTAATACCCAAACTACTAACCCCAATATCGGGATGTTACAAACTGGGGTAGTTGAGAGGAAAAATAGAACTGAATGGCTAGGATCATGCTTTGTGAAAATAATTTACCTAAGTATTTTTGGGCGGAAGCCACAAACACTTCTTATTATATTATAAATCGAGTAATGATTAGGCCTATTTTAAAGAAAACTCCTTATGAGATTTTAAAATCTAAAAAGCCTAACATTAGTTATTTTCATCATTTTGGGTGCAAGTGTTTTGTTTTAAATAATGGAAAAGACAATTTAGGTAAATTTGATGCAAAAAGTGATGAAGCTATTTTTCTTGGATATTCTTCAAATTCTAAGGCTTATAGAGTTTTCAACAAAACAACCTTAGTTGTAGAAGAATCGATACATATGGTTTTCGATGATAACCTCCTTCCTAGGAAGGATTCATGTGATGATGATGATGTAGGAATTATTGAAACCATTGATGATGGACAAGCATCAAAGGTGGATGGGGTTCCAAGCAATGAGGAAGTACAAGATCCTCCAATAAAGGCTTTAGGAAACGTAAAGCTTGAAGAAAAGGAAGTGACCTACCCAAGGGAGTTCAACTATGTCAAAAGTGGTGAAATCTTAGGTGATCCATCCAAGGGGGTAACTACTCGTTCTTCTCTTAGATTAATGAATCATTTTGCATTTATCTCATGCATAGAGCCCAAAAATATCAATGAAGCCTTAGATGATAATTATTGGATTTTGGCTATGCAAGAAGAGTTAAATCAGTATGAGAGAAGTAATTTATGGACATTAGTTGATAGGCCTAGCAATAAATCTACTATAAGAACTAAATGGGTCTTTAGAAACAAACTACATGAGAGTGGTAACATACTGAGAAACAAAGCTAGATTAGTTGCTCAAGGTTACACTCAAGAGGAAGGAATAGATTTCGATGAAACTTATGCACCCGTAGCTAGAATAGAAGCTATTAGGATGATAATTGCATTTTCATGTTATCATGATTTCAAGCTTTTTCAAATGGATGTCAAAAGTTCTTTCTTAAATGGTTTTATAAATGAAGAAGTGTATGTTGAACAACCACCGGGTTTTGAAAATCCAAAATTTCCAAATCATGTTTTTAAATTAACAAAAGCTTTATATAATTTAAAACAAGCTCCTAGAGCTTGGTATGAAAGGCTTTCAAACTTTTTGATAGAAAAGGGTTTTAAAAAGGGAAAGATGGACACTACACTTTTTATAAAAAGATTTAGAAATGACATCTTAGTAGTTTAAATTTATGTTGATGATATAATTTTTGGATCTACTAATGAATGTTATTGTCAAGAATTTTCTAAGCTTATGCAAGGTGAATTCGAGATGAGCATGATGGGAAAACTTTCATTCCTTTTGGGACTCCAAATCAAGAAAAAGAAGGATGGCACCTTCATCAATCAAGCCAAGTACATCAAGGATATGCTAAAGAAGTTTGGCTTGGAGCATGTAAAACCTCAAGCCACTCCTATGAGCTCATCTACTAAGCTTGACAAGGATGAAGGAGGTAAGTGTGCTGATTCTAAATTATATAGATCCATGATAGGTTCTTTGCTTTACCTTACCACAAGTAGACCAGATATCATGTTTAGTGTTTGCTTGTGTGTTAGGTTTCAAGCTAGTCCTAGAGAATCACACCTTGTAGCCATTAAAAGAATTTTTAGGTACCTTAGAGATACACCTTCTTTAGGTCTTTGGTATCCTAAAGCTTCTTCTTTTGATCTTCATGCCTATTCGGATGCAGATTATGGAGGTTGTAAGATAGATAAGAAAAGTACTTCCGGAACTTGTCAATTCTTAGATAGTATGCTCATATCTTGGTTCTCTAAGAAACAAAATAGTGTAGCTCTATCGACCACCGAAGCGGAGTACATATCCTTAGGGAGTTGTTATGCACAAGTTTTATGGATGAAGCAACAACTCTTAGATTATGGCATTAAGGTAGAAACCATACCTCTTAAGTGTGACAATACTAGTGTCATATGTCTTACCAAAAACCCCATTCAACACACTAGAACCAAACACATAGAAATTAGACACCACTTTATTAGAGATCATGTATCTAAAAACGATGTTGTCTTAGAGTTTGTTGACACCTTGAATCAATTAGCGGACATCTTTACGAAATCTTTGGATAAGGAGCGTTTTTGGACCCTTAGGAGAGAGTTAGGTCTAACTAGCCTACCTTGACTTCCTAAGTTTTATCTTTATTCATATCTTGCTTGAATCTTGATTAAAATCATGCTTATGTTGTTTTTGTATCTTGATGCTTCTATGCATGTTGCTAGGGGGCGTATAAACTTGTTCATGCATAATAAACAAGCCATAATATCATGTGCATGCTTCTAGGGGTTTCAGAGACTCATTTCTAGTACTTTTAGTAGCCTAAATGCAAAGCAAAGGTCGAAGGTATCGATACAGTTAACTCCTGTTTCGATACCTGTTCATCAGCCCATCTGGGTTTTTGTTTGGGAAGAACAGGTATCGATCCCAGTTCCGATACTTGTGGTTCGATACTAGCATTGAAACAGGGTGTTTTGATATCAGTATCAATACTCGAGGATGCAGGTTGTTTTAAAATTTATTAAACCTAATTTTTAATCCCCTTAAAACACTTCCCAAATAAATCCTTCAAACCCTAGTCGACCTCTCTTTAAAATCCTCTCAAACTCGTTGTTCTTAACTCAATATCTCAATGATTTCTTTGAGGGTTTTGTATCCAAACATCAAAGCTTACAAAATATCATCAATCCGTGCTTCACAATCAATCGATTCATCCTAATCTACACTCAAGGTATATTTTCGAAAAACTTTAATTTCGTTTGGATTTAGATTGTTAAAATTTAGATTTTGAACATATTTTAAGTGTCTATGGTATGGGTTTTGATAATCCTATAAAATTGTTTCAAAATTCAAAATTTTTTAATCGAATATAAATCCTTTTTTCGTATAACTTTTCAATGGTTTTTTAAAGTTTTTTGTTCAAATTCTCAAATACCTTGAATTGTTAGATTACTACATATGATTAAATTTGATTATATAAGCATACATGTTTTATTAAACTAATCCAAAACTCTTGTTTCTATCCTAGATCATGGCACCAAAGAAACGATCTCGTACCGAAGCCGGATCTTCATCATCATCTCGTATTGCACGAGTTGATTTTAAAAAAATCTTCGCTAAAAGTTTGGACTCAAATCGTAGGATAGACAACTACAATCTCTATCGCAACTACCCTCTCAAAAAGGAACGATGTGTGGATGTTCAATTTATAACCTCACACAAATTTCCTTTCAGATATTATGATAAACTCATCGAATGGAAGTTCTTGAGGTTTCTCACCTATACCGGCAAGTTCTTTCCAACTCTTGTCCTTATTTTTTACTCCAATGCCAAATGTATTTTATCTTCGGACAAGAGCAAAATAGTGGCAATTGAGTCCTTCCTCATGGGCAAATCCTTTACTATTAATGCCTCTACCTTTGTTGATGTTTTTGTTCTTCAGGACAAGGGTGTCGAGGATGAAGATTCTCTTGGTTCTTTCACCGGCTCGGTCACATCTCTTGACGTGTACGATCGCTTTCTCTATTTTATCATCTCTTGCTGGATTCGTCCATCAAATGGTAGGTATTCTCGGATCCGTCAAGTTGATAGTTTTTGGATCAAGTGCTTTCGTGAGGGTATTCAACCCAATATTGCTCAGATCGTCTTTTCGGACATCGTTTGACATATCCAAAACCGTGTTATCCCACTTGTTCAATCTTTTCCATATGCATACATTCTCAGCACTATATTTTTGCATTTGGAAATAAATTATTCTTTTGACAAAGTGGGATCCTTGAAAGAACTCATAGGTGAGACATCTCTCAACCGTGCCCATTTTGTTTATATCACAAATGGTGAGTGGGTTCAAGGTGCTCCTCCTTTTCCTCCTCATGCCCCCATTGATCCGGAACCTCTTCATCAAGTTGATATGATGACTTTTCCACTATGAGGTTCACTCTTTGAACGCTCGCTTGGATTCCATGGATGGAAAACTTGACATCTTATCCACTCAATTCCAATCGGGTTTCGATGCCATCAACACAAGGATGACGAGCCTAGAGACTCAAGGACACTACTTGCGAGTATCTCTTGAAGCTCTTCGTCAAATCCAAAGACTCAACAATCCCGATGGTAATCAAGATCAAGAAGAAGAAGAAGAAGAGGATGATGATGATGGACTTGATGGTGATGACATGGCCGATGATTGATCATTGATCTTTCTTATGCTTTGCTATTGGCTTTTAGGACTAGTTATGTTTGCATTCATATTAGAACTTATGCACTTGGTTATCTACCTATGCTTTGGTTTTATTTTGTTGGACTTGGTATTAAGTATTTTTATGCTTTGGATTATGTCATAAACATATTCTCTTTAATGTTATGTTTGCTTTACTTTTTGTCTTGGCTATCATTTATTTTGATCTAACAAAGAGGGGGAGAAAGTTTTGTGCTTTTAAGTTTAGGAATCATCCATCACTTTTGTCAATTCAAGTTTTAAAGTCATAAACATATTAAGGGGGAGTCTTTAAAAATCCTATTTTAAACTTAAAATTTTTTTCAATAGTTTTGTTATATCGAAAAGGGGGAGATTGTAAAACTAAAATTGATTTTGATATAACAAATAAGTTTAAGAACTATTTTGGAATAAATTTTTAAGTCCCTAAGTCAAAATTTTAATTCTAAGTCAAAACCAAGAACTTTGAAATACCCTTATAAGTAATTTTCATACGAGGGTATCAATACCATAAGGACAGGTATCAATACACCTGGGATTTTTCAAGCCTTGTTCTTGAGTTCAAGAACAAGTATCAAAACAGGGTTCGATACCAAAACTCACTATCAACATATGTTTCGGAACAGGTATCGAAACAACTTGGTTTATTTTTTATTAATTTTAAATTTTTAATAATATGATTCCAGGTATCGATACAGGTATCGATACAACCCTTAATTCCCAATGGCTATTTCAAATATTAAATGAGTCGACCGTTGGTGACAGTTAAAATTTGATTGATGGTTAGCCTATATCGAAACAGGGTTCGATACCGGACTTCACAGTTACTTTTGGTATCGAAACAGGTATCGATACACCCTTTATTAAATGCACAACGACTATTTCTATTCTTGGCAAGTTTCGAAACAGGTAGCCCGTGTTTCGATACCACCTCCTGCAGAGTATATTTATGATATAAAGATGAAGCTCCAACGTCCCTATTTACATTTCCAACAACTACAACGGTTAGAAATCAATGAGAAGGTATAAAAAGAAGCTTTTTCAACAACATTAAGGACTATTGAACCTCAAGCAACATCCAAGCAATCAAATCCAACTCCAAGCACTTATTGCATATCCTAGCCTCCCAACTTGTGTTCTTAAATTTGATTCTTGTATTTTAAGTTTGGGGAGAGTTAAATTGTAGTTGGGGCATTTATTTCTTGTGAGAGAATTTCTTTTAGCCCACATTTATCTCTTGTAACATCTTGTGAGTTTCAAATCAATTTTGGGTAGAAAATTGATTTGCTTATAAAGGTTATCCCTTGAACCTAAAAAAAAGGTTGAATTTAATAGTGAATGGTTTCAAAATCCTTAGTGGGAGCTAAGATAGTAGATGTAGAGCTTGTTCGAAGCTTGAACCACTATAAATTCCTTATTCTTCAATTTTTGCATTCCTATCAAAAATATACCCCATCAATTTTTAAATTGTCAATTCACCCCCCTCTTGGCCATCTTCCAAAGTTTGATCAACTCAACAAAAGCGCATGGAAAGCTCAAGTCAAAGGCCACGTGGGAAAAGAATCCTTGTGGGAATAAAATTGGAAATAAAACAAATATTTTATTTATGTACTTGACTTGTGTTCTACTCCAAGTTGTATTCCTACTTAGGAAAGGTTTGCCTTAGGCCAAGCCTATATAAACCATAGCCTCCCGAGAGCACAAGAGAGATAGATTTGACCGGAGAGAATTCATCTTAGATTTTAGAGTTTCTTTACTTTTCTTTATGTTCTAATTTCCTTTAGGCTTAGGTGAAAGTTGTAGAGTATTAGTGAAAAGAGATTGAACTTTGTTTCTTGTTTCAATGCAATAAAATATCAAAGTTTGCTAATTCTTTGTCATTCTTTGTTCTTACATTCAAGCTCGGGAGAGAAGTTTATGAGTAATCTATTTATCTAATATGGGGAGAGTTAGATTCACAAAAGGAATAAGTATGGTATTTTTCTATTCGGAAAATACTAACTCGACCTAGGGATAGGTTAGAGTTTCAACGGTAAAAAGAAGTGTGGGATTGGTTGGTGATTATAATTGATTCACGTCGGGAGGTATCATCAAGGACTGGTCATCAACAGTACTTCAACTTAGGGATAAGCGGAGTAACCAAAGGACATTTTGCCAAACTTTGGTAAATTCCACCAAGAGCAAGGGATTGTCGCGGCGGACGTAGCTCATCGCTGTCGAGGCAGTAAAACTGCACGACTGCCGAGCAGTGTTGTGTGATTGCATTGGACAGAAACAAGTCAATTGAATCCACTATACAACACAACTGGATCTTGGTCACTTTCTTAAATTGATTATTTTCTTATTATTTAGTTTTCAAGTTATTTAGTTTACTCTAACCCAAATTACCTGTGTTTTTATTTTATTTCTTTTATAGAGTAAGAAGACAAAAGAAGACATATTGAGTAGATCAATCCCTGAGGAGACGATACACGATAATACTTATTACTTTATTACTTGCGACGTATACACTTGCACTATTTGCGCACTTTACACAACACAAGTGTTATTTTTTAAAATTATATATTTTTTCTACCATATTATTAAAATTTAAGCGTTAATAAATAAAAAAACGTTACCCGAATCAATCTAAACCGATGTTTTCGGTTAACCGGATAAATCATTAACCAATTGAATGATTATAATTTAGGGTCGAGAATTGGGTGAATCAAATTTACCGGTTAAACAAAATAATTTGCTAATGTTAACCGAACCCTATTTTATACGCCCCTAATTTAGAGAGTCTAAAATACAACCAAATTTAAGGTTGATGAACGACGAGTTCAAAACTTGTATAAACGACCTAAAATATTAGATTTTTTATAATATTTTAGATTAAGATTAATTTTAAAAAATCAAAATTTATCAAAAGATCATCAAATTAAAATGTTATTAAAAATAAAACTCAAAATTCGTAAAGTTCCCAAAAAAGACATAAATTATTATCAAAAAGTCTATTATTTTAGATTCATGGACGAACTTCAAATCTTATTATTTTTTAATCGCGCACAAACTCGCCTCTTTTGTTTACTCTTCAACGCTAATGCAACATTAGGTTTGCACAGCAACTTATTCTATAATTTTCTTTTTTAGTGATCTTCAGGATGTGCCGCTTCAACACCGGCATACAGTCCTCATATCAATGTTATGCTTGCAGTTATTACTATCGAATCGAGTCCCGGGATCACGGCGAGGAAGACCAGAGGATTCATTTCTGGTCCTAAAAAATGTTGCAAATATTTGATGTAGAAAAGATTGCATCTGTTATTGGAATAGTACCAACACATGTTAGTTGTGACAGACTAATTTACTATACAAAGACTATATGAGCACAAGGACACCACAAGGTTGAAGAATATAATCTACCTGCCTGACTGTTATGTCACCAAAAACATACTCTTCGAGATTCGATACTCAGACACTAGCTGAGATTTCGTTTTTGATCAGTCTATCTTTTTTCTTTCCAGGATCTTGTTGAGCTTTTTGTACAACAACCTTGTTTTGAACAAAGACTATGAATATATTCCTGTCTCTGAAGTTCTTGCTTTCCTCAGTTGCAAGCTGTTGAACAAATATGGGGTGTACAATTACAGTTAAGAGCGGTTTTCAGCTAAATGATTATAAATGGCATATGAAACCGGAACAAATGCGTTAAACGACACAAAAAATGAAGAAGGGGATAAACACTATTGGAATCAAGACAAAGCATCAAAAGCAAGAGAGTTGTTAATTATTTTGTTGTTCACAAATCAGTTTTTGGTTTCAGTCTTAATTCATGATTTTACCTAAAACACATTACAATGAGGCAACTGTTGGAAATTTGAGAGCTTTATATAATGTTTTTTTACTGTTTTCTCCTTGAACATTACATATTTTATTTGATGAAATCATGTAAGAAAATAATGATGATAATAATACTTCATGAATGTACCTCCCCAACATCATTCTGAAAACGCCTGATAAGCTCCATAGCCATATTTTCAAATTTGTTTTCTCGGCCTTTCAAGTACACTATGACCTTAACCTGAAAGCATAGATCAAAATATTTCACTGTTATACTCCAAAACAATTTATGGCCTATATATATCATGCCAAGCATGACTATTATTACATAAACCTTTAAGAAAAACACCTTATCACCATCGTTCAGAAACTTCCTTGCAGCTTTCAAACGAACAACATAATCATGTTGATCAATGTTATAACTGTTTAAAACAAATCAAAGAAGATAGCTTTTATTGTAGCTTTAGAATAAGATTCTTGATAGAAGCCACAGTCAAATGAGTTGCTCTAACAAACTTTTACCATGGTATGCATACCAAGAAAAAGATTAGGAAAATAAGATTCAATATAAAGTATGATCACTTCACTGAGATGGTACTATTCATATAACAATAAAATGGTAATTTCTCAGACTTTTCTGCCTCCAGTGTTACAAGACTAAAGGCAACGAACTATGTTTCAAAATTTTTTTACAAGTTCCGAAACATGTTTGGTATTGTCCCTGGAAGGGTTTTGTTTCCTTTATGCTCAAGGACACTGGTTCAAATATCATCACCCATGGAACATGATACAGAACCCAATGCGTTTCTCGGGGAACATTACCAAACACGTGTCAAAACTCGTAAAAATATTCTGAAACAAACTACATAAAAGTATAACCCAAAATACTTACCCCATTTTCAACTCCTTAAGATCCATGTGAATGGCTGGCAGTGAAAATAATAGTTTAGTCAGCATCAATCCAAAAAAAAGAAAGTTTAGTTATGAATCAAAGAGAAATGCACAGGGAAGTGCTGAATCCACAGTCAATCTGGCCGAGTCCACAAGATCATATCATAAATATGTTAAATTAGAACAGAGCTACTTTACCACCAGCCAGATATAATGACTTTAGCAGTTCCCATTGAGAAAAATCTAACAAAGAGGATATTCACACGCACTTTTTTTTTGCTATAATTTCTTCTTCTTTTGTTGTTCATATCTATACTTACTGAGGAAAAGGTAAAAGCAATTCATTAATACACTTCAAAATAAAACTTCAAAAAGGAAAAGATATGTAAAACTAAGACTATTAATTTAATATTTTTTAATACCAGTCCAATGGTGCTTGCTGCCTTCAATAACATGGACATGACTAATGGATAAATAAAATCATTAAGATATCAATTTTCATAGAAATTAATATGGGAATTCAGTTTCTTGAGCAAGGTAGATGAAGAGACCTGGTAGACTCAACTGATTCCCCCCCCCCCCCCCCCCCCCCCTTATTTACATCATATAGATAGGGGTCAATAGAGTTTTTTTTCATTTAAAAGGGTGCTTGAAGCTTTAAGTATCTCTTCCACCAGCTTAACTTTCAAATAGAAGATCACAATTTAGCAGTTAGTTTTATTTCACAACAGGATAAAAATTCATAAATGCATGAATGATAATATAGTAATACTATTTTTATCAAGCTATCATTAAGCATATCATACTTATAATCCATTATTCTGACAATAGGAGGATCTGCATTAGGGGATAATATCACCTGCAAAAGTGGTATCAAATTTCAACATCAACAATACACACACAAGAAGTTCAAAGAAGCTTTTGCTTTCTACAAGAGAAAAATATAAATTCAAGATGAAGAAAAAACACTAAGACAACAAATAGAAGAAAGTATAATGAAATACATACTAACTTGAATGTCCCTACAAACCTTAACTTTTTATTGTATCTGCTTAGAGCAAAGAAGATTGTAGATTCATAGCGCCCTTACCAAAGACAAGCATAGCATCAATCACTAGCTTGAACATGTAGTTGTCTGATTGATCTTCTCATGTTAATCTCTTTCTATTTGCCATTTGGAATCAAGTTTTCTCAAAAGGCAAATAAACAATCCGACTAAAATGAGCTATAATGAAGCTTAAAAACATGAACTAGCATCTAGAGACTTATGCAGCAGCAGGAAAATTGGCAAAATAAATACCGAATATGAACTAATGAATACTATATTGAAAACTGAAAATGACAATTAAAATTACATGAATACTTTCTCAGGTCGTAGCTCATCATATGCATACTCTAGCATGCAATAAATATCTTCTAGCAAACAGACACAAGTATAAAACAAGCACTTCACTTAACCTTCATGTAACCGGAAAGGGAGAAGAACTACAAAAAAGTTGATACCTAATGCATGGAGGTTAAATTAGAATCATAAAGCTTCTCATCCCTAGTTAGAAAGTTAGTGGATTTAGATACACTCTCTGTAATATCACATACCATACATATATAATAAAACCAATTGTACAACATGGAACTTCCAAAGGCTCGATTGATTATTATCTTTAGTACTTGCTTTTTTTTCATCCAAAAGTAATAAAAATGATGTTTTGGTGTGAAAATAAGTTTTTGAAGTTGTTACATATTTTTTAAAAAAATCAACTGTTGTGAAGTATAATGTACAAACTCTCGTGAGAATATCATGCTACCAATACAAAAAGGTTACGACAGGGATTTAAAAAACGATCCATTACCGCTATAACAGCCCTTATTTAAGGGTAACACCGCCGTCCAAAACTGTTAATAGCATAAATAACGGTGGAATTCAGAATCATACCAATAATGGTCGATAACGGACGCAATTTATTAACGGTCAATAATGGAACGTTATTCCCGAGATTATACCATTATTTGAAAAACTCCTAGGAAAATAAGAATCATCTGTCAAATTTCATCTCTAGAAGTTAAAAAATTCAACAGTCATAAATTCACCTTGAAAACTAAAATTCAAATTACCAACCTTAAAACCCTAGAACCTAAACCATATTCACTACAAACTCTATAACCAAAATTCTGACCATTAGCCCTAAATTTTAACCACTAAACCATAAACTAAACTTTAAACACTAAATTGAACCTGCTTGTGAATTTTTTTTTCAGGTGCATGAAATATTTTCTCATACAAAAATATATTCACAAAACAAAGTGTTCCGTACAAGCAAACAAATTCAAATCCTCCCGTTCGCACAAACGGATAAGTTTTTTAATAGAAATTTAATAAAAAATAAGAAAAGCATACCAAATCGAGCTCTGCATCTTCAGCCATTTGAATGGCTTGGCTTTTAGATACTACCCGAACCTACACATTTAAAAAACAAATCAATTTGAATTGATCAAAAAATCAACATAGTGCAGAAAATTTCATCTTAGAAGTAAACACAAAAAAAGAAATAAAGGGAAAATGTCACTAACCATATTTTGTTGCTCATCAATAAGCCTGACAGAATCAGACCTAAAACCAAGGCAACACAAAAAAAACAAGCATACCCTTCAAATTAAAAAAAGGAAAATTGAAAGAAACAAAGCTACCCAAAGGTGAAAATGAATCAAATAACATATAAGTGAAAACCTGATGGTAGATAAATCAAGCGCTTGATCTTCATCATTCTTCTTGGAACGATCGGGAGCGGAGGATTGAGAATCATCACCACCGTAACGGGCGGTTATAGAAGCAGAACATTGAAGGGAATCAGAGGAGACAGTATCTGGAATGCGGAAACGGATGCCATAGAGCCATGGCTTTGGATGAATTGTGTGCTATGGGAGTTTTCGCACACGCGAAAACTGGAGGATTATACTTATCCTCAAAACTCAAAATCCAAGTTGAAAAAATTCGCATGAACCTTAAGATACAGTTAAATGTGTTATTGAGAACTCAACTTTTAAATGTCTCAAAATGATCATATAAGTTTTGATTTCTTATAAAAATGGACAATGTATCGTTGATTATTGTGAGTAAAATTTTTTGTCTCTAATTATGCTCTCTTCCGTATTCTATCTTAATTTTTTTAAAATTAAATCTTAAACCCTAATCTTAATTTTTATATCATAAATCATAAATCCTATACTCTGAAAAATACAATATATCCCTAATTCTTTAAAGCCTAACCATAATCTCTAACCTTAAACTCCAAACCTTAATCCTAAATCTATTAATTAAAATAGAGGCACCAAATAAAACACAACAAAAGGACATATAATTTGTACCCAGCTATTGTTAATTCCTTAACCGTAAATAAAACTTTATTTTTGTTATAAAAAAAGTAAAAGAAAATTAAGAACCAAAAGTGTAAGAGATAAATGTCAGAAAAAGGAGAGCAAGTTTACATAGGGAACTCTAGACAAAGGAGTTGTCTACTAAGTTCGAATCTGTAGACAAAGGAGAACAAGTTTACATGGGAAACTCTAGCAGCTCGAATGTGCTAGAAAAAGGGAAAGTTTTGCTCAAATTGACATCGGATAAAACTTTAGCTTTAAATATTGTCTTGTATGTAATCCTCCTTATGTAGAAATTTAATTAGTGGTGGATTATTAAACAAGGTGAGTGTTAAATTAGTTTTCGATGTAGATAAATTAATACTTTCCCAAAATGAAGATTATTTAGGGAAAGATTTTTTACAAAATGGTTTATTTGTAATTGAAACCTAGTTTAATGGAAATAATGAAGCCACTACTTCTGCTTATATTGTTGAAATCTTTTGATATATGTCATGTTAGATTAGGACATGTGAATCTACAATCACTTAAAAAAACTCATGAAAATAAAATTAATTCTTAAACTAGAAGATAATAGCTTTAACAAACGTGAAATTTGTGTAGAAGATAAACATACTAAACCTACCTTTAAGACAGTTTCTTAACGTAGATCTGAACTTTTAGAACTTATACATACTAGTCTAGCAGACTTTAACAACAGTGAGAGTAAAGGAGGAAAATACTACTATATAACATTTGTAGATGATTACTCTAAATACAAAAAGGTTTATCTCCTAAGAACTAAAGACGATGCTAGAAATTTCTTCCTTATTTATAAGGCAGAAGTTGAAAATCAACTTGATAGGAGAATAAAACGCGTTAGATCTGATAGACATGGAGAATATGGTTCTAATTTTCTTAAAGAGGTATATGAGAAGAATGACATAATGAATGAGACTTCTGTTTCATATTTTCCTCAACAAAATGGCATTGTCGAGAGAAAAAACAAAACTTTAAAAAAGATGATGAACTCATTGTTGATAAGTTCTGGGTTATCTGATAACATGTGGGAGAAATTCATTCTCTCGGCTAATCATATATTGAACTAAGTACCTCATAAAAAATTAGATTGTAACCCATAAGAATTATGGAAAGGACATGCTCCAAATCTACAATACTTGAAAGTGTAAAGGTGTCTGGCAAAAGTAGGTTTGTATGAATTCAAGAAGACCACTATCGGTCCTAGAACCATTAATGCAGTGTTTATAGGGTATGCTACAAATTATATCGCATACAAGTTTATGACTTTAAATGTTTTCTCAATTTATGAATCTAGGGATGTAGTATTTTTTGAGGATTCCTTTCCTCTTAAAAAACATAGACTAAATATTGAGATACAACGATAAAGTCATACTACTGATTCTTCTAGTATTCCTATAAAAGAGACTTTAAAATTTGAAATAGAGCCTAAAAGAAGTAAGGGACTAAAGGTAGACATTATTATTGGATCAGATTTCATAACTTTCTTTATTACATAAATTAGTGACTTAGACACTATAATTGAACCAATAGCTCAATCTTTTCTTTTAGATGAAGATTCAAAGACATATAGTGAAGCTATAAGTTCAATTGATTCTAATTTTTGAAGAACTGCCATTAATGATGAACTAGAATCAATTAAGTCTAATCATACTTGAGAGTTGGTTGATTTGCCCAGGGGATTTGAACCTATTAGTAGCAAATGGATCTTTAGAAAGAAACTAAGACCAGATGGGTCAATCCAAAAGTATAAGGCAAAACTAGTAGTCAAAGGGTTCACTCAAAATTTTGGTGTTGACTTCTTTGATACGTACTCTCATGTACCAAAAATCTCAACGGTCCGTACCTTGTTTGCGGTTGCATCTATTCATAAATTATATGTACATCAATTGGATGTAAAGACTATATTTTTTTAATGGAGACCAAGACAAGGAGATCTATATGGAGCAAATATCAGGTTTTGAGATACTTGGTATGAAAGGCAAAGTATGTAGACTTAAAAAGGCTTCTATAGCCTTAAACAAGCTCCAAAATAGTGGTATGATAAATTTCATAAAACCATTATGAGCTTTGGTTTTATTGTTAATAGAGCAGATGCATGTGTATATTCAAAAATGTTTGGAATTGATTGTGTCATCATAAGTTTAAATATAGATGACATGTTGATATTTAGTACTAACATTGAATCCATTAACAAAACAAAAAAATTATCTACTAAATTTGAGATGGCTGATTTGGGAGAAGCCGATGTGATATTAAGAGTAAAAGTTACTAAAACTGAAAAGAGTTTTCTTTAAGTTAAAACACATTATATTGAAAAAGTGTTAAAGAAATTTGATAGCTTTGATGTTAATCTTGTACGAACTCCTTATGACTCTAATATATATCTCTTTAGAAATAAAGGAAATAATGTTTCCTAAGAAGAGTATGCTAAAATTATTGGAAGCCTTATGATCTTAATAAACTATACTCGATTTGATATTGTCTATGCAGTGAGCAGATTAAGTAGATATACTCATAATCCTAGTGGCAAACACTGGATTGCACTCAGACGCTTACTAAAGTATCTTAAAGGTACTATAGATTAAAAACTCGAGTTTGTTGGCTTTCCTTCAGTCTTAGAAGGATATTATAACGTCAATTGGGTTACCATAATGGTGAAGTAAGCTCAACGAGTGAGTATATCTTTACTTTAGGTGGTACAACGATTTATTGGAAGTATGCCAAGCAAACTTGCATAGCTCGCTCTACTATGGAATCAGAGTTTATTGCTCTAGATCTGGTTGGGCAATAAGTTGAATGGCTTAAAAATTTTTTAGCAAAAATTCTTTTATGGGGAAAACTGACTCCCCTAGTGTCCTTATTATGTGATTCACAAGTTGTGATATGTATGGCGAAGAGTCAAGCTTACAAGAGTAACGCATAAGATATGAATCTGTGAGACATTTAATAAGGAACGGAGTACTCTCTTTAGAGTACGTAAAGTTAGAAAGAAACCTAGTTGATCCACTTACCAACGGGTTAAGTCGGAAATTGGTTTTAGATTCGTCGAGTGGATGGGTATAAAGCCCATTGGTTGAGGAATTCGTGGTGGATACTCAACGTAGTTATCTAAGTTCAATGTGGTTAAACGAAACCATGAAGAGTACTCATAGTGTACATTTATACTACCTATTCCTATGAAGAACAATATACATACTCAAGTTGAGTTTTATTACTTTTAATAAACTCATATCCTAGTTTTGGGGTGGTCTTAGTGAGAAAGACTTGATGAATTTATCGACATTGGTTGAATAACTACTCTTAACAAGTTCATAGCTCTGTGTGAATGGGTAGTTCTATCATGAAGGATTGAATGAACTTGCCACTAGAGAGGATGAGTTTTCTTAAACTCTTAATGAATTTAATGCCAACGAGTTTGGGTTATTCTTTTGAGAAGAACTTATTAAATTCATCAATTAAAGAGGTTGAGTGTTTATTCTTAATGAATTTTTATTCTAGAGTATTTATTCTTAATTATTTCATAGCTCTTATTTGAGTGGTTCATGTTGAGATAAGCTTGATGAAATAACCTATGTAAGTGAGAAAGATTAGCCACCTTCTATGAAAAGTATCAGGCTATTTTTCTAATACAGTTACTAGAATTCTAAGGTCAGACTGTTATACTTGTTTTACATATACATTTATATATTTTCTGACACATCAAAGATTTCGGTGGATGAAGAGGTTAGCTATGTGTTATAGTTTACTCTTATCTTAAAAAGTTCCAGATTCGTTCACTTATCTAAGAAAAAAAATAACTCATATCACTATGTACTAGTTTCAGATACGTTCATTAATGCTTAAGCAACTAATCTCGCTCTTGCTATATTATTATAAAAAAATTCTTTTGTATTTGTGGGGGGATTGTTGGAAAATGCTCAAGTCTAATATCTCACATTGGGTGGGAATGTACTTGGAGTTTGGTTTATATAGAAACCTTGTTACTTCTCTTGTTGAAGAGTAGCAGATTCCCACACGTGCACCTCGTCATCGATATTCAACTTGACTCGTTTCAATTTAGTTAATTGGTTTGGTTAACATGTGCTAAAGATACATTGTGCATGTTTTAGTTTTTAGAAAATTTAGAAAAATTCTTTTTTTAAATTTGAACACTGATAAATTATTTTTAATGTTCTAATGGTTTAAAATTTCGAATATTGAAAATAGTTTTTAATGGAATAATTGTGTGTATAAAAGCGTTTTAATTACTAGCTATCACAGCTAATTTTAATACACATTTTAATTATCTAATCCGTGTTCAAAACACTTTTGAACCTGGACTATCAGAATGTCCAAATTCATTGTGAACCTGGACCTATTGCATGTCCAGATTGATTATACAAACAATAATTTTTATTTATGTTTGTTTGACCATTTAATTTTAGACAAATTAACATGATTTAATGGATTTAATTAAATTAATTAACTATTTATTTTTACTATTTTACCCATATTTTTGTACTACAAATATGAGTCATTTGAGTTTATTTTAAAAAAAAAATAGCTTTGAGAATCATTGTTTTCACTAAACCCTTTTAATTTTTTGGGTGTACGAATTTTGGAGAGACCGTGCTAACCTCAGAAGGGATTCGACCATCTGTTGCTATTACAAAACATCGGGCCGAATTTGTTTCTAAGGCAATGGTTCACTACGACAAGCTTATTGTTTGCTTATATAATATTATATTCAGTCAGTGTTAACGCCTCATTTTGCGGTCAATATTTTCAATAATAATATATATATATATATATATTATATTCAATTTATAGTTATGCGTTTTTATCTGGACCATTTTATTTTATTTTTATAATTTTTATTTTCAATTCTATTATTATTAATGTATTTTATTAGTTTTTTCAGATTACAAAACATCATAATCACATTAAATACGAGAAGATTACAAAAAATATTGTCCAAAAAATATAGAAATTCAAGGTGCATACAAAGAACTCTCGCTACATACTCATGCTGAATTTTCAATAGGATTCGAATATTTTTTATGCCAATATTTCTTACAAATTGATCGTCTTTTAATTATCTTTCCAACGTAATAGACCTGCAAACATTGACAAACCAACATTTTATGTAAATTTTTATTAGGCATTAGTTTGGATCCAGCAGTTCTACTCTTTCTTATGTTGTTTTGACCTCTAGGTATTTATATTCTGGTTCAACAACATTAGAGACCTGACATTTAGGATTTTCTTTAATGTTGTTCGTCAACTCATCAGCTTCAGTTAATTTTTATGTGCATAATCTTACAGTAAGAAATGAAGAAACTGGGATTGCAGAGGAAAAGAGGATCTAGATTGAAGAAAATAACAGGTTTTTACATCAAATATTTCATTAATGGATTAATCGAATTGGGAATAATGGAAAGTGGTTCAAAACAGTAAAATTTTTCGTCTTTTAGTAAATATCAGTATACTTATTTCTGCATTTTACTAATATACATGCTTCTGTGACATTTATACCACAAACACCACTAATATTTATGCTTATTGTTTGGAAAAAACGTTATAAATACACTCTTTTGCGGTAATTGTGTTAAAACACCACTGTATGTAATATATATTATGACGGTTAGACTAAATACACAGCTAGAATTGCCTTTATATACCGATTCTGGTGTAGTGACTCT
This sequence comes from Abelmoschus esculentus, assembly GCA_035048815.1. Taxonomy (NCBI): domain Eukaryota; kingdom Viridiplantae; phylum Streptophyta; class Magnoliopsida; order Malvales; family Malvaceae; genus Abelmoschus; species Abelmoschus esculentus. Next base: position 11,820,207 of record JAUCBN010000023.1, on the reverse strand, counting down.
TTCCTGCTGTACTGGCTAAATGTAATATACCACTAGTAAGGAGACAAATTATTCATTAACACATGTTATTCATTCATTTTTTCTAGCAACGATATGGCAACTGTCTATTTCTTCCAACTGTACAATATTCAACTCAGTTAATTCCCATCGAGACCAGGAGTTGGGCCTTTTTTTTTCTATCGATCCATTGACTCATCTCTTCTTTTAATTGAAACGGTGTCATTTCTCTCAATTTAAATGTTGGTTTCTTCTATTTTTTTCGTTCTTCGATCTTTGTTGACCTTGACTTATAATTATCTTTTTTAATCCTTGAGGAAGTATTAATTTGAAGAGGGAAATTGTTATTAACTGTTTTAAGTCTTGATGAAAAATAATATAATTTAATATTTTTATCTTTTTACTAATACAGTACATTTTGCGTAAGAGGTTAAAACCCCATTTCTTTTAAATTTGTACATATATCGACTATTTTGAATGAAAACTAAACTTCTTTCTTCTCTCAATTTTTTTTTGTAATCCATAACTTTCTTCTTCTACATCTGTAATTTGTTCTTTTTCTTCTATAATCTATTATTTTATGTTCTTAAATCTTCTTATTTCAAATCTTAACTATGATAGTTTTTTGATTCTGGTATCGATACCAGTGATTATTTTAGCATAATAATAATTTTAGAGACTATCATTTCACTACAGTAAAATTGGTATTTAATGACACTTTTAATGACATTTTTTGAGAAAATACCATAAAATTTTTACCTTTAATGACGTTTGTCTAAAAAGTCACTATATATAAGTCTCTCGTGACATTTTCTTAAACTCTAATAAAAATTACATTTTTAGTGGTGCTTTTAAAATCAAACGTAGCTAAAAACATGATTTATAACGTTTTCTTAAAATGCGGTTAAAAACATGATTTTGAATGATGTTTTTCTAAAAACACCTATAAAGACATACTTCCTATTGGTTTCTTTTACAAACCTACAATCTTTAACAAAGTAGCATATAACTCAACCATCAAGACTAAGATTATTATTAAATGTAATTTGTCATGGATTTTATTTGACCCATTATATTCAGATTATTATTAATTTTAATTAGCATATAAGTCGATACTCAATTTTATAGGAAATTAAAAATTTTCAGACCCTCCTACTTATTCTTCCCCCTTGGTAGTTCATACCCCCTACTTAGTTGACTGATTCGATCTGCCTCACCGCCGAGTCGTGGTATACATCGCCGCCACTAATCGGAGCGTCATTGTTCCCCGACCTCACCCCGTCCCCTACTCGTGTTGAATAGCTATCGTTCATCATAGAGTTATGCTTGAAGGTTCATCGAAATCCCTAGATTAAACCTCTATTTATTGCTTTTTTGACATCATCCGGCGTCATGGCTTAAATCGAAGGCCACCATCGTGATTAGGAAGTTGAGGTGATCAAAACCCCTCAGTTTAAAAGGAGTGTTTGGACCACATGGCAATTTCTTTATACAAAAATGCGATTGTTCATGTTGTATCCATCATCACCTTTGGATTGAGCATCGTCTCGCCCTGACCTCAGCCCACCTTTCCACTCACGATGACGCTCCACTCTTTGTCGTGAAAGACTGTTGGAGACTCGTTGAAAATCCAAGAATGCCTTTTTTTTCTATCATTTCTGCTGTCATGGGTCATCATTGTGAAGCACCAACGCTGCAACCACTCCCGACTTCTTCAACTTTGGAACCTGGCAAATGAAAAGAAAACAAATCGTTTGAATCAGGTGAGATATTTCCAAAACTCATAACTCTAAATTCTCTAACTCCGCGTTAATTCATGTATTTGAGTTGTCTGAAACTGCAATTAGATTATAACTTGAACAACTAATAAAAAAGTTAATTTAATTAGTTGGGGAACACTTAATATGAACGGTTGAATCCCTTTAGTTAAAGTTGAGAAAATTATGTTGTTAAAGGAATGTCAAATAGAATATGACATGGAGTGAAGTGTATTACAGAGAGAATAAAGAAGTTTCTTTATAGTATATATTAATCAAGTGAAATCTGTTATATAATTCTCTGTAATTAAAGCTTAGGAATTGGAAGGTGATTTTCTTTCGTTTGCAGCAAGGCACATAGTGTGAAGCTTTGGTGGATAATATATAAGTTTTTATTAATTATTATTCAAGTTTAATGGGTGATGATATTATAGTAGAATTATTCTGTAAGCTTCCTTTCTAATGGATAGTCCTAAGTAGTACTGTAAATGATAGAAACATTTATTTCTAATGGATAATTCTAATGGGTGATGATATTATAGTAGAATTGTGTTGTAGCTATGTTTATTGTATCTTTATTTGCTTATATTGATGATTACAAACCAACATTTATTTCATGTGATTTCAGGTACACACCACTTATTATAAAAGAATTGTTAGAATCGTTCACCAAGCAAACTGTTGATTCGTGTGAGTACATCTTTTCGCTAAATGTTCATGGATATAAGATATTTCTCCGTCATTCTTCTATCTTTTTGTGTTTGTATGTGGCACTAAATGTTGATATATCTTCAATAGAAGCACCATAAGCCTATAACTATGCCACTCATGTCTACATCAATATCTCGATGTATCTATCTCTGGATTAAACGTAATCTAATCTATATACACCATTAAATCACCAACAAGAAAGTCAGTTATCATTCTTAAGTTTTCTTGTACTTCAGAGTGTGCATTCTAGCAAACCATTTTCCGCAACTGGCTCCTCTGTAGTTCATATACAATCATGTTAACCACAATTCGTTATAGGCTCCTCCGTAGTTCATATACAATCATATCTTTTCAATGTTAAATGACTTTAAAGAGACATTTTTTTGAACTCAGGTTGCTATCTCTTAAACAACTTGCATATATTATTGCAGTGGTACTTGTAGAAGGCTCAAACTCTGTGGCTGAAGCAGAAAGTACAATATTAGAAAGTTTAAGTGGGTAAAGATTAGGAGTATGTCTTCATTTTCATTATTGTTTGGTAATTAAGTACATATAAAAAGGCATCACTTTTGCTTGCTTGTTCTGGTAGTTGTCATGTCCTATCTGTCGTTGCAACCATAGGAGGGTATCATGAGGTTGCTAGAATGACTGATAAATGGAAATATATATATTCAGGATTTAGTATTTGGTTGTCACAGACCAAAACTTTAGGTAAACTTGTATTTGTAGATGGTCGTACTCTGTTGAAAGAACAAAAATATCTGAAAGTTTTAAACATTCAAAATTTTGTAGGTGGTGGAGAGAATTTTAAGATGGATCATGAAGTTCTTCCGGGAGGGGTGTCAAGATGGAGACCCAACAAGCAACTTCCATATTAAACCCTTATAATCTTTGCAAAGACAAGTTTAAACTTGCTTAGTTTTTGTAGTTTTCTTCTGGTTTGCCTTCCCTTGTTTTGGTAGTTTTGAGGGAGGTCGTGAGTTCTTATATTTTGAGTTAATTATACAGCCCAAAGAGGGTTCTTACTTCTTATACTCCTAGTACTTAGGTTATTGTTTGCCATGTATGTTCTCTTCTTTATTTTTTTTAATTTTATAATGATTTAATTTAATCATTGATCTAACATATTTTTTAATGTTGTAAAGAACTGAATATATAAATCTTATGTTTAAGAATTGTGTAATGCTCCTTTGTTTATAATTCTTTTTTAGTTTCAGTTTAAGAACTGAATATATATATATTGTTTATGGAAGAATGTTTATATTTGATTTTTTTTAAAAAATAGTTTACTAGTGGCGTTTGAAAATACAAACGTCACTACAGAATAGGTCTATTGCGACATTTGAAAACAAAACCGCCACTGAAGAATAGGTCTTCTGCGGAGTTTGGAAAAAAAATCACTAAAGAAAAGGTATGTTGCGGCGTTTGAAAACAAAAATGCCATTGAAGAACATGTCTTCTGCGACGTTTTTGGTGTTTGTAGGCGTTGAACTTGCATTTACGAACCGATATCGAAACACCTACAAGGCGTTGAACTTGCATTTGATACTGCTCCTAGTCGTTGGGGATTTTTCATAAGATCGTTAGAGGTGTATCAAAACACCTAAAATAAGTTTCGTTATAGGCGCATCGAAACAGATGTTTGTTGTTTCAAAATCAAAATTCACAGTGATAAAACATATCAGAACGGTCCAAGATCGTATCAAAACGTCTATTAACTTTTGCCTTTGAAAAGCATAGCGGTATTAAAACACTTGGAAGGTATATCAAAATGTTTGGGTTAAAAACATTCTTTGGTTTCTTCAAATCATTTAAAACACATTGAAGGGCTTAGAAAATGTCTCAAAGTTATTTTCAGGTTGTTTGGACTTAAACTCATTTTTAAAATTTTTTCAAATTAATCTAAAACTATTTTTCAATTATTATATTAAAATATTAGTTTTGTAGAGGACAAAAATATCCAAACTCGACCTGACCTAGTGTAATGCCCCAAGTTTGGGCTTAGAAGTTAGTGAGCCAGTTTAATCGGTTTAGCCTAGTTTGGGATTAAATACCTAAAAATTAGTTTTCTATCGAAATAAATTGAGGAAAAATATTCTAAAATCCTTAAATAATATATATTAGACTTTGGTAAAATTAAATTTTAAAATCGACCCTTGAAACCTTAAGATTTTGAAATTAGTGATTGTTTTTATAAAAATTGAAAATTTAGGGACAATTTTATGAAACAAGACAAAACTTTGAATCTTTAAGGAGCTTTGATCCAATTATAATCCTAACTGGTCTAGGCTTTTCAAATATTAATTAATTAAGCCCAAATCTATTTTAAATTAAATAATTTAATTAAATCCAATTTAAAACTCTTAAAACCCTTTTTAATTAACCTAAACATCACATTTTTTTTAATTTTCGTTTTCTCTCTTTGGAGACAGTCGTTCATCAAGTTTTCAAGGTAAAAACTCATTCTTTTCCACTAAAAATCGTTTACAATAATTATCTTAACTTTTCTCCTTCAAATTTTCTTGTTTTCTCATTGTTTTCTCGTTTTAAAACCCGGAAAGCAATTGGATCAGTTTTGGAGGTGAGATTTTGTCAATCCTCTAAAACAATAAAGTTCTTTACTGAAATTCCCAAGTTCTTAGCTTGGAAAAATTGTTTTAATCCTTTAATTTCATAAAAATCTGTTTTTTCGATTAAAAATCTCAGTTTTCGTTCAAGCATTTTTACCCATTGTTTTTTATCTTAAATGGATTATTTTTAATGTGTTAGGATGTTTAAAAGTGTTTTTAATATCCCTAATCCTAGACTATAGGCTTAAGTGAAGTTTGGTGTGTTCTGACAAGTTTTTAGTTTAAGTTTTGATAGGTTTTAAGGGTCATTGTGTAGGGATTCGACTTGTTGGTTTCTTTTGTGAGTTTAGAAGCATTAAACCCCTTAGATTTGATTCTTGCAGGACAAGAGTTAGGCGATCACGTTTGAAGGCGTTCTAGTTCGTTTCGGTGGCTTGACGAGCAAGTATCGGTTATCGGTGAGTGGTTTATGAGAGTGGCTGCTTCGACAGTGTTTTAAACTTGTTTTATAGAGGTTTCGGAGTGCAGAGAAGGTGTGAAAATCTCCCTATACTCGAAAGTAAGTAAAATTTAAGTTTCACAAAAGGGTTCCCATATTATTCTATGTTTTTACTATGAACTTTGTTGTTGAGTGCCTAAAAGTCCTCTATTTTTACATCATTTCTCCACTCATTTATTGCTAATAAAGATAGAATTAAATACAATAATAGATATTTTTGATTATTTTTTACATCTCAGCATTCGAATACTATTATTATGAATTTATCCCTTATTTGGCATAAAATAGATATGTTTAATAGTTTTCTTTCTTAGACAAGAAACTAGATCACAGAAAGAGCCAAAGAAGAAAACAAATGTTGAATTGTAGAAGAAGCATCTGCCACGACAGAGTTCTAAAGACCGCCGCAACAACATAGAAAGACGACAAGTGATGCTCAACAGGAAGAGAAAAAGATGCCAAAAGACAAAGAAAGAAGAACAACTCAGTTAGGAAGTCGAACTCAAGCCAAACCGCAGGAAGAGACATTTTAGAAATTAAGTTAATATAATTTAATTAGGAATTAAACTTCTCTTCTGTTTAGAACTCTTTCCTTGCATGGAAAGATCAACTTAGGACTTGGCTTATATAAGACACTCATTAGGTTTAGGTTTAAGAGGAGAAGAAGTCGGTTGACACACATAACTTATCCTTAGCCGCCGACCACACTATGTTCTAAACTCCTTCGAAGGTTTAGATTGTTGTGGAGTAGATGGAGAAGAAGGTTACATTGTCATTGATATTTATTAATGCAATTCTTATTTCATAGTTTATTCTTTTTGGTACTTAACTTTCTTTGCATATGAGCTCGAGATGATAAGTATGTAAAGAAATATCCATTTGTCTAATATCGAGAGAGTTAGGCTCATGAAATGAGAGAATACGATCTTTGGTCAAGGGTGTTGACTAATCCGGGTCGGATTTTAGCGACTAACAAGACGCATGTGAGGTTGTGATCTACCCTTGATTAACGTCAGGAGGTATCATCAAGATACGGGGATTTCAACAATTCTTCACTTAGGGATAAGGAAGAACATATACGACTACTCTGTCGAACTATGGAAAGTTAAATTGTCGACAAGGCATAACCCCGCCTAGGCAGCTACGACGATCTTTTGTGCGATCTACCGAAGTGGCAGTTCAACCCTATTGCATTAATAAATGGATTAATAATATAACTGAATTCTTCTCTACAAAGCATTCAATCTAACCTCATTCTTCTCATTATTATTTTCTATAATTTAATATAGTTTAGTTAATGCAATTAAAACCAATCCAATTACTTGTGTTTTTAATTTCTTAGTGCATTTATACGACGTAGTAGAATCGAAACAGTCCTCGTGGGACCGACATCTTAAATACTACAATCTGACAAAGGTGGAACCAATAGGACTCCAGAGCTTCCATCATTTGTCATGCTTAATGTTGATTTTGCATAGATTTTTATGCATGATGAATTAATGCTCATGTTGTTGTTTCATAATGATTTTGTTATATAATTGATGCTCCCGTTGCTTTACTTTGAAAATTGAGTTAAAGGTGATTTTATTGGTTTATGCTTTGAAACTTGAAATATTGGGAAGCATGTATTTAATTCAGTTTTGAATTAAGTTTGAGCATTGGTTTTTGATAATATATTAACTAGTAAGTGATGAACCTTATAGGATAAGTTGATCGATCAATAGGGTATGGAGTGTACTATAAATATTCAAAAGTCATACGTGTATAAATTCCTTGTTTGTTGCATTTCGGCTTTTATTCTAATTTTATGTGATGGGAGTAGTATTGTCACATGCGGGTTGATCGAAGTAGTACTGTCACCAGACACCAAGGTGAAATAAATCATGTTGCGAGTAGTATGAACATACACATGCTCTGGGAGTAGTACTAACATGTGATTGCCCGTTTATCCTAACGATTTGGAGTAGTACAAATCGGATCGCTAGCCTCAATATAATTTATGTTCTCTATTTAAAAATGCAAGTGTTATGTGAATTTAGGCCTTGCTAAGTGAGTAGCATATTAGCCTTGTTTTGCTTTGAAAGCATGTGACCTCTTTTCAAGGATTTTTACTGGTACTTTATGTTGGCTTGTGAGCCATGACTTTGTTAACGCTTGCTGGTTTATTAATGGTATTGATAACCATGTTTATATTGTTTTAAAGAAGCATGACACGTTTTCACCTTGATAAATTAAGTATTTATGGGATGCATTATAAGTGATGTTTTAAAATATTTTATTGTCTTCACTAAGCTTAAAGCTTAATCACTCTCTTTTCCTTACAATGCATATAAGTAAGTGTTAGAAGCAATCGAGAAGCAAAGTCAATCGTGCATATTTAATATTTTTTAGCTCAAGTATGCATTTTTTTAGTTATGAACCTAGGTAGTTGAGAGCAATGAATTAGAAGATTATTGAGCTCGAATTTCTGTTTTGGAACCTATATTATTGAACTTATTTTGATATTGAGTTTTATGAGAATTATTAAGACTTTTGAAGTATGTATTGTCATATTTAATGATGTTGAAATACACCTATGATTTTTAAATGTTTTGCCTTTGGAATATGGTGACTTTACATCTAGAATTGACATTTGAAGTGTGAATCTTGCCTATAGGGTCTCATATGCATCTATAGAGCTTTAAATTTTCAGCTAAGGCTTGTAACTTGTGAATTCTGCATTTTCTGGGCAGAGATTTCGATACTTGCTCATAGGGTATCGATACCTAGGCAAAAATACGATGGTTTTTTGGAAAATTACAATAGTGTTCCTAAAGCTTGTTCGGTAGAATTTGGACTTGTTACACATCTTTTCCGTTGTAAATGATTTCGGTCCTTGCATGAATATGTAGGATCTAATTAAAGCATTTAGATAAGATAAAAAATAGGGTCGTTTATCAAGGTGAGTCTTCGGATTAACTTCAGTATTCCCCGTGTAACTCGTTCGAGTCGAGTGATATCTAGACCGGGTCGAGGGGTTACATCTGGTGTGCCTCGATCCGACCCGGTCGGGGTTTTAACTTTAATTTTTGTGTATCGGGATGAGACGGGGCTTAAAAATTATTAAGTCGGATCAGGTATTTGCTTAAAATTTTCAACCAGTCACAGTATATTTTTATTTATTTTTATATATTTTATTATATTTATAAAAAATATCATTATATATAATACTTTTATGGGTTAAGTTTTTATTTTTTTTTATTTTTTGAGGTTTGTTCTTATAATAAAATTTTATTAGATGTTCAAGTTTTAATGTATTCGATTTTGTCAGTTGATTATTTGAGTTTATTCTTTTAAATATGTAATTTAACATGTGAGTAATTTAAATATTATTTTATTTTATTTTTATATAAATTTAAATTTACTTAAATATCATAATTTATGATTGTGGTGGAGGATTTATCGAATCTAACTTTTACCGTCAACGAAAGTTATTTTTTTTTAAAATTTTTTGGGTCGAGATCAAATTTAAAAAATAATATATTGAGATGGACAAGATAAAATAATTAAATTAATATTTTAATTCGGGACAAAACGAGATTAATTTAGAAGTTAATGAATCGGGTTGGGGCACGCCCAGCCCCGCTCTATTGCCATTCCTAGATTACATTCGACGTCAATACGGAGAAGTAAATTTGGGTTGAGAATCCATATTTGAAGAAAAGTAGAATTTTTTTGACGGAAATGGGCCTCGTTAAAACCCCCTAACACTTCCAACCCCAAAGGAGGGTTAGAAGCCCCTATGGAAAAAAGAGTACCCATAGAATAAAATCGAGCATGGCCCTAGAAGCAAGAGTATGGGCTACATTATTGGCCCCTCTATGTACATAAATGATCCGACAATTAACTAAACTCCACAAGGTGGTGCGAATCGTGGACACCAAAGGCTGTAGTATTGAGAGATCTGGTCCGCCCTGGTTGATTTTATTTGCAATATAGGCTGAATCTGTCTCGAAGGTAATATTCGTCTAGCTTTTCTGGGATGCAAGGTGAATTCCAGCTAGGAGTGCTTGTGCTTCAGCCAAAGCAGCATTCAGACATCCTACAAGGAGAAGAGAAGTCCCTCCCAAAACAACACCATCCGAGTTATGTGCTATTACACCAACTGCAGCACTTTCAGAAATGGGATCAAAAGCCTCATCCGTGTTTATTTTAATTGAATCAGGGCCTGGTTTTTGCCAAGTTTGGTTTTTGAATAATGAGATTTTGTGGATTATTAGTGGTAGAGGTAAGATTTGCATTTTGATAGTCATTCAATAATGAATTTGCATTTGCAAATGTTAACCATGATGACTGAAGATGACAATTGTGGATCCAATCATTTCTTCTATTCCAAATATTCCAGAGGATTGTTAGAAAAAGAGTAAAATTCTATTTATTAAGTGTAGCCGCTGCGGTCTCCAGTCAATGGAGTGTCGATGTAAAATTACCTGATTGGATTAAAGCAGGAAAGCCTGCTAGTCGGATAGTTTCATGGGCACCAGGATAGTCACGCAAAATGTGCATCAGGGTTTTATTCATAGCTACGCAAATTTGGATCCCGTAGGAAGGGCGTCATGTCCTAGTCGCCAACCAAAGGTTCTAACCTTGGGTAAGGCTGGTAGCTTAGATATAGTTTTTCCAAATATGTGTTGGTCTATTTAGAGGGCCACGTGATTTTTATAGGAATAAATAGCCCGACCTGACTGAATAAAGTCCACAATCATTATGCATCCATATGGTCGTATCTATATGGTCATTAATTATAAGGATGTTTAAAATAGCGTTGGCATCCTCTCTAACAAAAAAGAAACGTATTTTAGGCTCGTCCCATTGTGGTTGTCCAGGAATCATAAAATTCCGGACTCGTTTGGGAAGTCCACTAGAAATTTCATATTCTCCAAAAAGTTGAATCGGAGAGGAACCTCCCCATAGATCATGGAAAATGTTAATCTTGCTATTGATTCCTGGTCTTGTAACAAAACCAGAAAGAAGTTTTTTTAGGGTCGTGCATAGACCTTTCCAAGTAAAAGAGGATTTTGTAGTGGAAGCTGCATCGAGGATGTTGCCAAATGGGTAGTATTTAGCCTTATATACCTGACCAAGGAGGTTAGATGACTCATAAAGTATTCTCTAAATTTGTTTTCCTAATAGAGCAATATTAAAGTAGAAATTTTTAGTTTAGACACTCATTCGTAATAAAAGGAGTAAAAATAGAGTACAAAAACTTCAAATACAATTAGTTAGATATCATTTCTTTATGTCGGAAAAAAATAAAGCAATGTAAAAAAGACTTATTTTTTCTCCCAAAAAAGGAAGAACTTTAGTGTTGATTCTCAATTTTCCCTTTTGTATTTAAAATACAGTAGAAACCAAACATCCCCACCAAATCTATGCACTTGTAAACCCTACAATGTGTGTATATATTACTCCATGTGCCCTTTTAGTTTCTTTGACAGACAACAGTCATTGACACCTGCACGGCCACGCCCCCTCCTTTTCAGTTTAAAGATTCTCAATTAATTTTCCGTTTGTTCTATCAAAAATCCATTTTTTTCTTGTTTTCGTCGCCTTTTCTCTTTAGATTGATGTAAAACATCGATTTTCTCTCGTACCCTTTCGTCAAAATTTATTTTTTAAGCACCCATTTGTCTTTTGACAGACAAGAACTCTCAATTCTCTTGAAAGAATGAGAAAGCGGATTCGTGTATTCAATCAACAATAGATAAAGATCACATTTTTAACTATTTTCCTGAAGATTTTTCAATCATGGGAAAGAGAGGAATCCTGTTGTTTGACGATATAAATGATGGAATTTTCTCTTTATCTGGTTCTGTGTCTCAATGGGGTTTCGAACAAAATAACTGTTATCCAGGCGGTTTGTTTGCAAGCGTTGGACAAATGGGAATGGGATTTGGCGTCTCACCAAGCTCCCCCGATCCCCGTGACAATGGTGGAATTAAACCCCCTTTTTCAGATTTGTTTCTGAAATATTTACCTTTTCAAGAGGAAATTCGAGTTGTTGGGACACCTGAAGAGGAAGCGTCTTTGAAGAGGAGGAAGAAGAAAGTTGGGTTAAAACTGAAAATCAAGGTTTCTGATCCTTCATTAAGGAGGTTAATAAGTGGTGGCATTGCTGGGGCTGTTTCAAGGACCTGTGTGGCGCCATTGGAGACAATAAGGACGCATTTGATGGTTGGAAGCAGTGGGAACTCTACAACTGAGGTGTTCCGTAATATAATGCAGACTGATGGGTGGAAAGGGTTGTTTAGGGGTAATTTTGTTAATGTCATTCGAGTTGCACCTAGTAAGGCAATAGAGGTATTGAATCACTGAACTCTTATTGCCATTTTGATGAATGCTATTCGTTCTGTTTATGGTTTTGTGCTACTGGATATAACCAATTAGTTGCTTGTTTTTAAGATTTGTGGTTGTTCTTTTTTGCTGTCAAATGCTTTGGTGAATCAATTTGGTTGGGTATTTTAAATGCCAGTGGTTTAGAAATCCGGTATGTACGAAAAACTATAAAATCGGATATAAACTGAAAATTCTTATAACTTTTGTAAAAGTTTCGATATAGCATCTTTTGAAGCCTGCCGTTCCCTATAACTACCCAATATCATTTCTGTTTATGATTCTGTTTGTTGCTGTCAGCCTGCTTGATACTGTGTCCTACTGATTATCTTGTTTTCTCTAGTTAGTTAAACTGACCTACTGTAGTTGGTTTTGTATTTTATTGTTGCACTTGTGTTTATAATTCTATCTTCACAATAAGGCTTTAGATTCTAGCCAAATTATACATAGTTATCTAAAATAGATCAATGTAGTTGTTTTTCGTATTGGTTGGATAACTAAACAGAGCTTCGATTACCTTGGATAAGCATTTTCATAATGAAGCAGTAGATATACTCGGTGCCAATTGCATTGGGATGGCGCAACCATGATTTTTGAGAACCCCAGGAATTTGTTTTTTCATTTCCTCTCTGCTTTATTTTTGACATGTCGTGAACATTGTGTGTATATACAGTTGCACCTTTCTGCTCCACCAAAAGCATATCCTCTTTTATATCTCTCTGATGATGTTTCCATGTCTTTGTTAATTCTTTGCTGATATATCTATTGCTATTGTTTCTTAGCAACCTTTCTAGTGTTCTTAAAATACAACAATATGTTATTGAGTAAGGTTATGGTTCTAATTTTACTAAAGTATGATGAAATAACTACAAGGAGATCAGAAAAACCTGTTATAAGAAGCAAGCTTTTTTGTTTTGTGTCATGGTGTTTGGCATCAGTTCTAGAATTCCTATTATATCTTTTTTTGTTGGTCGCTAAATCTTCTTTTAGCGTAATACCTTTTCCACTTATTTAGTAATCTAGTGGATGCATGTATTATGATTGCTATTAGGTTGTAAGTGAGGCCTTTGTATTTTTTTTCTTCTGCAATTTTCTTTCCGGCCCTTGTCTTCTGAGAGATTGAACTTTTATACATATGAAAGAGGTGGAGAAGACGATTGTTGGTGAACATTGATGTCATTAGTTCTGTTCTTCGTGGTGCTTTGTTAACCTTATGCTTTTGCAGTTTAATTCCTCATTTCAATTAATGGTGTAGGCATGTTATATTTGTTACTGACCGCACATTTTTTTGGTCGTTGGCTTGTTTCAGACAATAGTTTCACATGTTTCTGCATTGTATGTATTATACATGAATGCTTATATCTCGTCCTCACTATATATAGCAATAAAATTGAATTGTATTTCTAGTGATTTGCGCCAGTGCTAATGATTTTTTTCTGTTTAAATTTAGTAGAGCAACAATATGATAGCGGAAACGCTCAGATGCATCTTTTAGGATTCTGTGTTGATTTTGATCTAAAGATGATAGTTGCAGTTATTCCCAACATATTCAAGTATTAATCCCCCATCCCATGTACTGCAGCTGTTTGCTTTTGATACTGTGAATAAGCGGTTGTCACCCAAGCCAGGAGAAGAACAAAAAATTCCGATTCCTGCCTCATTAGTTGCTGGGGCTTGTGCTGGAGTGAGCTCAACTTTGGTGACATATCCACTCGAGTTGGTCAAAACTCGATTAACCATTGAGGTAACCACTACCTAGAATTTGTAATTCACCTAGTAAAGTTGGATGTCATTTTTATCCGAGATCACTTATTTTTGCAGAAGAACGTGTATGATGGTATAGTTGATGCGTTTGTAAAAATACTGCAAAATGAGGGTCCTGCTGAACTATATAGAGGCCTTGCTCCTAGTCTCATCGGAGTGATTCCATATGCTGCCACTAATTATTTTGCATACGACACCTTGCGGAAAGTGTATCGTCAAGTTTTTAAGGAGGAGAAAATTGGCAATATCGAGACCCTTTTAATTGGATCGTTAGCTGGGGCTATTTCAAGTAGTGCAACCTTCCCGCTCGAGGTGGCACGCAAGCAGATGCAGGTCGGAGCTCTCAACGGAAGACAGGTCTATAAGAATGTGCTCCATGCACTTGCCAGTATTCTCGAACAAGAAGGAATTCAAGGACTATATAAAGGGCTGGGCCCTAGTTGCTTGAAGCTGGTCCCTGCTGCTGGGATTTCTTTCATGTGCTATGAAGCATGCAAAAGGATATTGGTCTAGAAACACGAGGATGCTTAGAATTTTCTCATTAAAGGGAAGCAAACTCTTATCATTTCGAACAGAAGAATGAGCTACGTACATCTTTTTTTATTTTGTTTTTTCACCTGCTAATTTATTTTTGTCTGAGGGCCACATTCAAGTAGCTGCATTTGCAGGGTAAGAAATTTTAATACCCAAAAAAATTATTTATAATTTTAAAACCATAATTTTGAAATCCCTAATTTTTTTTGAGGTTTTTAAAATTTAAGGAAAATTTTTTAGATAAGATTATAAAGTTTTGAAAGTTTTAAATGTGAATTTAAAGATTAAAAATTAAAGTGATGTTTCGAAATTTGATAATTTTTGGATAACTAATTTTCTTTTAAATTAAATTTTATTTTTACTGAGATTATTTTTTTTTATTATTAAGAGTTTTCCACAATTAGTCTTTTTATTAAAAAATATAATTTTATTCTAATTACTGTTTTATCAAAACATTTTATTTAATAGTATATATATTATATAAAGAAGAAATTTCTTTGAAATTATACAATCTTATTTTTATATATTTATTATATTCATAATGTGATTTAATAGAATTTTAATTCTGATTGGAATCATTTACTTTTTTCCCTATAAATACATAGTATTTTATCACTCTTTTTCTGTTCGAGTTCAAAACCATGTTATTTTGTAATTTAAGTCGCTTTGGTTAAGGTGTGTTCTCTTATTGGTGCTATATTTGTTTTTTTTTTATTTTTTTTCTATGTCATGTTTATTTATTGTAATTTTAGAAATATATAAAACTTTTCGGATTTTGAAAGCTTACACTTTTGTGAGTAATTATGATTTTAAATTCTATGAATTTGTATTTTCGGATAAATTGAGATTTTGAGTAAATTATGATTTTGGATTGAACTTTTATTGGAGTATGTAGTTGTGATTTGTGTTGTGCGTCTATCATGTTTTGCATTGTTTTTTTAAATATTACTCTTGAGAAATAATTTTATAAATCATGTTTTGTTGTTTTTATCTACACCTTAGAGATACGCTAAGTTCTTAGGTTACTTCATCTTAGTTTCCGCTTGCAAATCTTTGGACTTTAAGCAATGCGATACCTAAAAAAATATTATATTTTATCTGGTTATTTTACTATTTAATATAAAACTAACTTTTAGTTATTCAAATTATTATTATTATTATTATTATTTTAGAAACTTTGATACATTTGAGAATTATGGTTATTTTAGTATATATAAATATTTTTCTTACGTTCAGATATTTTATTTGAACCATCAAACTATAATATTATTTTTAATAAGTTTTTGATATAATGTATTTTTGAGAATTTTAACTCTTTTCAAGTTACCAATTCTTAGTTATAATTTTAACTTTTGGCTGTGACGAGTTATTAAGTATTTAAATATTTTTACAAATAATATGAAATAGAATAAATTAAATTGGTTTTGAGGGTAAAGTTTTTAATGTTAATTTCTTAGGTTCAACCTATCTATTCTTGTGTTAAATATGTGTTTCTTTCTGTGCTATTATCAAATAAATTTAAATATGTGTTTTCTTCTTACGCTAAATATGTGTTCTTTTTTTGCGTTAAATGTGTGTGTTTACACGTGCTATTGTTAATGAATATAAATACGTATTCTCTTTTTCTGCTAGATTATTTATGTTCTGAGATTAATTGTTGATCGTGATACCGAGATCTTGAGATGCCCTGTGATATTGTGATCTTGAGATACCCTATGATACTGTGATCTTGAGATACCCTGCCATACTGTGATCAAATTATCTGAACTGTGTGTTTTGTATTTTATACGATTGTGTGTGATGAGACATTTGAGATAATTGACATTGGTTGCATAGCATGTGCATATGGTGAATTTATACGGAGGAAAGTGGTTTTACCACATAGCGTTTGATGAAATAAGGGGTGAGGGGTTCTGGGGAATAATCGGTTGGTTTAGCCACCACTATATTTAGCGTTCGGAGTATGGGATTGCATTCTCTGTGATATTGCATTCATCGTTATTGTTTTTTTACCATGAAAAATTAGGCTATAATTGTGATTGTAAATTGAGTGACTTTATGATTTTTGATTGCACTTTAGAGACACACTGAGCTTTGTAGCTCATTATTTTAATTTATTTTTTTCCAGATGTCTTGCCCTAGGAGTTGGTACTTGGAGATCTCTATCGGATAACATTTTATTTTTTTCAATATGGTTATTTACAAACATTTTTCCAGTTATTTTGGGATTATTAGGGATTTAAGAAGTTTTTAAACTTCATGCATAAAACTGTTTTATCCAATTTTCTCTATTTTTAATCATAATAAATACTTCTAAATTATTTACTTAATATTTGATTTACAAATTTTTATTTTGAATTACTTATACCTTTACATAATGTTAAGGTTTTAAAATTATAATCTTAACCTACCGTACACCTCAAGTCAAAATTAAGGGGTTACATAAATGAGGTTAAAAGTAAACTAAATAACACAATTTTCTTTGGCCATGAAAACATATAAAAGAATGAAAAGACAAGTATTTATGTTTTATAATTTGTTGCTCAACTGTGTTATTCTTTGAAGTTTTTCTCCTAACCAAAAGAACAGGCACAAAAGAGGCTCATAGGTAGGGGCGTAAATGAACAGAGCGCTCGACGAGTTATTCGTGAACCGTTCGTATAATGTTCGTGTATGTTCGTTTATTAAGTTAAATAAACGAGTATGAATAAATATTTTATGTTCGATTAATAAACGAACAAACATGAGCATAAGTGTGTTCGACTCGTTTATGTTCACTAGCAAACTCGTTTATAAGCTCGTTTATGTTTGTTTATATACTCGTTTATAAGCTCGTTTATTTTCGTTTATAAGTTTGTTTATTAGCTCATTTATGTTCTTTAATATCCTTAAATTCAAAGTATATAAACCATATTAGAACCACAATCACCCTTTTTCCTAATTTCCTACAATCACTTGTTTTTAAGTTTATATTTTTTTTGTTGTGGTACGTTATATATTTATATTTTTAAACGAATATTTATGTTGGTTAATCTTATTTTATTTATTCATATATGTTTGTTTAATTAAAATTGTAGAAATCATAAACAAGCATGTTCACGAACGTTAAATGAACATATTTGCGAAAGCTAAATAAACATATTCATGAACACTAAACGAACATGTTCATGAACGCTAAATGAACAAACTGATGAATATATACAAACGAACTCGTTCGCGAACGCTTAAAGAACATGTTCACGAACATATAAGCGAACATGTATGTGAACATTAAACGAACCGAGCCTAAACACGGTAAAAAATAAACAAATTGAGCTTGAACATACCATTAAAAATTTAAAGGAATACGAACAGAGTTTGAACACCTTCAGAAATAAATAAACGAACACGAACATACCCTTATCCGTTCAAGCTCAGTTCGTTTACACCCCTACTCATAGGAACAAGAGCCGTGAACGGTGGAGCATCGAAATGAGGGGGGTTGAGAAAGATCTCCTTATTTTGTCAAATTGTGTTCCTTTGTGTTGGGAATTTGAGACAAAACCTTCAACCTCAGCAATCTAGTGTAAATAATACTTACCGTAACACCCTCGTTTACTGGTGTAACATTTAGGTCTAAAGTCTAAATTAAACCCAATATTTTTAAATTATTTTAAAATTTAAAAAACTAAAAAACTAAAACCAATTAAATTTCAATAATTAAAACATAAATTTAGATTCAAAAGTATTTAGGAGCTCCAAATTTAAAATATTAATATTCGATCAAATACAAATATATTTAAAAGAGTTACAACAACTTAAATAGGTCCTAGAATACATGATTCATTCTATCTAAGTATTATACTCCATGATCAATACTGAAACCTATCATAGATAGTGCTCCTCGAACCCAAACGTCACCTAAAAATGTGCGCACAGAAACAAACATTTCGAACGCTAAGCTAATGAAAGCTCAGTGAATACACTTTCACTTAACCGTGATTTATGCAAATCATAATTAAATGTATGCAATAAGATGTGATAGAACAGAGTTAATTGGCACTACCATATCGCCTAAACGCATAATATTTTCATACTATTCTCATGGCAATGTCCAAAACATTCATAAGTCGTCAATACATATATATGTTAGATGTGTGGTCCGGAGTCACTTAGCATCGATAGCCACACACCCGAGAAGGGTCTAGTCATCACTAAGCCTCGAAACCTACTCTCCACCATGCCTTGAGTGTAGTTCAGAGTCACTTAACATCGAAACTAACATTCACACGAAAGTGGTCCGAAGTCACTTAGCACTGAAAGCCACCTCTTGGGTATTTGGATCCTATACCAATATTCTCATAGCAATTATCAACAATTATAAGTATCATACACAAGATTACATAACATCCTAATCATTCCAAAGCATTTAATCCACGATTCCCTATTTCATACACGTTGTCAAAGTTTCCATTTCTCAATTTTATTATTCATTTTATGCATAAAGGGGCCCACTAAGGCTATTAATACAGATTATTAATCTCTGAATTTAAAGGTTAAAATTTAGAAAAATTGGCCTGCACGTACCAATATGCCTATATGGAGTATCAATACCCCTAACCAGTACCGGTACCTCACCATTGAGTATTGATACTCAAAACGTGTTCGAAAGAATTTATTTTACACAGGATTTAAAAATGTAAAGCAACAAAATGCAACCCTTAGACCTTAATTCAAACATTCTTCTTGCCTTACTCTTTAGAGGGATCTCCTACTTCTTTCACTATAAGAAGGATGACAAAACATATTAAAAGATTGTTGTGAAAACTAGGAAGCTATTAACACTAATATGAACTAAGAATTAACAAAATCTCATTCATAAACTCAATCTTAAACCCTAACATAAATTCTTTCTTTCTCTAATTTTGATGATTCTTATCTCCCTAAATAGATCATTGAATGCTGTTAAGAAACCCACAATTAACCAAATGTGAATCCCAATACAAAACTACAAAATTTCAATTTTGGTGGTGAGTTTTTGAAATAATGGAGAGACGTGGGGTTAAAAAAAAGAGAGTAGAGGATGGTGATATCACCTCTTCTCCAAATCAAAAAAATATCATTTTTTCTCATCTCTCATTTAAGCTTTTATTAAAATGTCCCCAAGTTCAAGATCTACGTTCCAAACCACCACTTAAAGTCCAAACCCATAAAGGTTCGTAAGCTCAAACTCGTAACCTATGTCTCAGTTTCCTCTAACTCCTAAATTTTTAAAATTCTAAATCATTATACTTCCTGTTTAAAAATTTAATCCTTAACCTCAAGGATCTAAGTTTAACAGATATTGTTGCAGCCGGAAAAGAACTCACATTTGACATCTTCAAAGACAAAATTAGTACATTTGGGTCATTATAGACATTGCAGCAAAGAGTGTGGAGACCCTTATTGGGCAAACCAAGAGAGCGAGTTTGAGGGACATTATGACTATGCTATTGGAGATAAGAGTAGATGGATTCGACCAGGTCACCGACAGTGCAAATGATTTTAAAGAAAAGTAAAGGTTTTGAAGTTGAAGGTGAAAAGTAGGGATGGTAACGGGTCGGATCTGTACCGGATCCAGATCTAGATCCATTTTTACACCATAGATTCGGATCTGGCCCAGATCTGTGGGTCTAGAAAATTGAGACCCAGATTCAAATTCAATGGATCTTACGGATCCGGTCCAGAATGGATCTTTTAAAAAATGACTATTCGACCTATTTTTTAACGTAATAAAACTATCATTAATTAATTTCATATCACAATTTTGATGAAGAAAAGATTAATTTCAATTAACTAGTATCAAGATAAAAAAATGATAAATTAAAATCTTAAAAAAACTCAAAAATTACACAAATATCTTTTGAGTAACACAAATATTAAGAAATGTATGTCATAAAATATTTCACTGTCGTAAATCGAGTATCGCACTTTTACTTTTTAGAGTATTAGTCTTCATCACTACTTAAATCATAAACATCTTAAAACAAACAAGAAACTACCAACTAAAGATAATTTTTTTATGAAAATAATATTTGTGAAATTTAAATTTTAATATTAAGGTTCTATAATATAATAACTTTCTTATATAACTCGTCAATGATATTTATCATTTCCGCATCATTATCACAATCTTCATTAATAATAGAACAAATATGTATTCCTTCAAAACGTTTCATTATCATAAATAAATAAAAATTATATTATAGAATAATGTAAAATATAAAACCTATTATTATACATTTATATATATTTTAAAATGTTTTTTTAATAAATAGGTAAATGGATCTGGGTCTAGGTTCGAGTCTTAAATGTGATGACCCGGATTTGGATCCGAGAATTGGTTTAACCCGAGAGTTTGGACCTTAGTTTTGGACCCTGAGTTTAGTGGTCTTGGGCCTTGTTAGGCCTTAATCTTGTTGGGTTGTAAGTTGGGCTTAGAAGAGTGATGGCTTTTTGGTAAATAATCAAATGAGTCAGATAGAGAGGGGTAGAGGTTTTATTTCTCCTACATGGATGATATCACCTTCCTCTTTTTTTATTTTCCCTTTTTCCCACCTCCTTTGTTATAAGAAAATATGGTTTAAAGGTTGGATCTTGTTGGTTTTGTTGAAGAATCATGTTTTGTGTTAGAAGGGTAAGTTTTAAAATTGTTCTCGATCTACAAAACAAGGTAAGAATGGTTTGGTTTGGTGAAGATGAAGGTATGTATGGAAAATTCGGGTTTTGAGTTTGGGGAGTTCTTTCTCAGTTTTTAATCGATTTTCAGCTTAAGAAACCTTCCCTGAGTTGGGTTTAATGGTTGGTTTAACTCATTTCTTGTAGAAAGGGAGTGAAAGCATCATCTCAAGGTTTTGACAAAGGAGAAAGCTTGGGAGAGTGAGTTTAGGTTTGGTTGCCGTGCTTGATGAGGTTCGTACTCCCAACTCTTCCTTCATCATCCATTCATGGTAGAGTGCATAGCATATAGAGAAAACATGTATGTGTGTTATCTTGCTTGGTTTGCTTGGAACGGGTCATTAATGGTGAAATCCGAGTTTATATGTTTAATGGTTGGAAATTGATGTTAAAATATCCTAAATAAACTTAGAAATGAGTAGGAAAACTTTTGAATTGTTTAGGTAAGGTTTGGGGGTGAAACTCTAGAATTTCTAAGTGCAGACCCGTCCTTAGTGCAGGGGGTATCGATACTCGGGCTACCGGTATTGATACCCATGGGAGCTTTTTGGCTTGTTGTTTAGGGGTATCGAACCTTGTTTCAATACCGAGGGTTCTAGAAACTTTTTGTATCGATATGTGTATCAAAATAGTCTTTCCCCTTTTTGTTGGCTTTGACTTTGGTCTAGTGGTATCGAAACTGGTATCGATACCTATGTGTTTCGATACCCTCTTTGGGTGGGTACCGATGCTGGGTGTTTCGATACCCTACTTAAGGGTATCGATACCCCTGTGTATTTGATGGCTATCCGGAGTGTAGGATCCCGATGTTGTGTGGACGCGGGCCTCATTCGGAGATACTCGATGTGACATTCTAAGTATGGGATTTGGAGGATCCCGATGCTATGTGGACGCGGGCCTCAATCCCGGATGTAGGATCCCGATGCTGTGTGGACGCGGGCCTCAACCTTGAGTATGGGATTCCGATGCTGTGTAGATGCGGGCCCTACTCGTAGTGTAGGATCCCAATATTGTGTAGACACGGGCCTCACTACCCTGTGTGTTTTGATTGATTTGTATATGCTATGTGCGATAATATACATCTCATTTATGCCATGTGTTAGGCAAGCATGATAGACCATCATACCATGCATGTGATTTATATGCCATGCTTTACTGCTTTGATATGCATGATGTTGGCCGAGTTTGGCGTATCCACTGAGCTTGTGTGGCTCAGCGTTCGAAATCTGTTTTCGTGCGTAGGTTAGGTGAAGCGGGTTCCGTGGAGCACCATCAAAGTTTGGATTTCAGCATCGACTTTGTGTCAGGGTATAGTGATAGATGTAGTGGGCTAGTACTTTGTCAGACCTATATATATTTTTATAACTTTGTCATTTTAATTGAGTCAAATGTTTAAATGAGTTTGTAGTAATTTGGAGCTCCGGTCATTTTAAATTATTTTGGGCTTTTGTTCTATATTAAATGAATTTTATAAATCGTATTTGGACTTGAATTGACTTTAATATTGGACTTTCGAAGGAAATTTTAAAATACGGGTTTTGGGTCGGAGGCCCAATATGACATCCAGGTCGGGGTGTTACATTTAGTGGTATCAGAGCTTAGGTTGAGTCGGTTCTAGGAAGTCCCCGGGGAAGTCTAGTGTGTTGTATAGGTGATAGACAAGTACGACCCACGAGTAAATAGTTTACCTTTCCTTAAAGCTGAAATTTAGATGGTGTAATCCCGTTTGTTGTTGTCTGCGCATGGTGTGGACGAGTCTCAGTGAGAGGTTAGGCAAGGGGCGAATTATTTCGCCCATTTGCACCATGCTTTGGATCAGATAGCGAAGGCTATTTCGAGGCATGCACCTACCCCAAGTGAGGCACCTATCGAGAGGGTTCGCAAGTAAGGTGCTACGGATTTCTTGGGTTTTGGCTATGATAATCAAGTGAGGACGGATCAGTGGCTTCGTGATACTCGTTGGATCATGAGACAGATAAAGTTGAGATCGAAGGATGAGCTATCATGTGTATTGTCTCCTCTGAAGGGTAATGTGAGAGAGTGTTAGGGAAACAGTTGAAATGGAGTGGTATCCCGATCAGCCGACATGAGATGACGTTTTGGATGAATTTGAGAAAAAGTATGTGGGCGAGATTCACATCGGTCGGTTGAGAGATCAGTTCACCCTTCTTGTGTAAGGTAATTATGCGGTCTTTGAGTACGAGCAGGAGTTCCCACAGTTGAGTAGATATGCACCCGAGTTGATAGCTACCGAGAAGATGAAACTTAAGAGGTTTCTGGAAGGTTTGAGGGAAGAGATTCAGACCTATCTGATAGCTAACCCACCGGTAATGGTTTTTGAGTGAGCATGCTACGATGTTGGATATATTTTGTGAGACACTAGATATAGGTGTTAGTGTTACTGATTCTTCAAAGATACCGCAGTGTTCAGAAAGATGTATAGACGATGTCCATTGATGGTTCAGAGGTATGTGTTCCCAGTTGATATGATGGAATTGTCATTTTATGGTTGTGATGTGATTTTTGATATGGTTGACTGACAGAGCATAGGGCTAGAATAGACTTTGAGACCAAGAGAATTTATTTGAGGCTAGCAGAAGACCATGAGATTATGGTTGTGAGTGAGAATGTGAAGTTCTTATTGAATGTTGTTTCGACTCTAGAGGCTCAGAGGTTAGTTGAGTTGGGCTATGAGGCATACCTAGCATATTTGATGAACCCGAACATGAATGAAGTCATACCGCAGGATATCAGAACAGTGTGATTTTCTTTCGAGTGTGTCTCCAAAAGAGTTGCCTGGTTTACCATATGACAGGGAGATTGAGTTGCCATAAAGGTGTGTTTAGATTCTTCTCCTTTTTCGATTGCTCCGTATCGTATGACACCGAAAGAACTGAAAGAATTGAAGACTCAGTTGCAAGAACTATTAGATAGAGGTTTTATCCGATCAAGCTCTTCGCCTTAGGGTGCACCCGTGTTGTTTGTGAGGAAGAAAAACAATAGTATGAGGATGTGCATCGATTACAAACAGTTGAATCAGTTGACAGTAAAGAATCGGTATCCACTATCGAGAATTGAATATATGTTTGATCAGCTTAGTGGTGCTACCGTGTCTTCCAAGATAGACTTGAGATCATGGTACTATCAGTTGAAGGTAAAAGAAGTCGGTGTACTGAAGACAGTTTTCTGTACAATGTATGGTTACTATGAGTTTCTAGTTATTTCGGGTTGACTAGTGCACCAGCTGTTTTTCATGGACATAGTGAACATAATTTTCTGCGGGCACTTATATCAGTTTGTAGTTTGTTCATTGATGACATATTAGTGTACTCACGTATTGAGGAATACCCTGATAGAAACTTGAGGTTAGTATTGTAGACTTTGTTAGATCATCGGTTGTATACCAAGTTGAGCAAGTGGGAGTTCTGGATTAGAGAAGTTGTTTTCTCAGGACATGTAGTGTCAGCTGAAGGGATTAAAGTAGATCTCAAGAAGATCGAAGCAATTGTGAGTTGGAAGCAATCGAAATCCGTCATGGAGATTCGTAGCTTCCTAGGCTTAGCAAGTTACTATAGGAGGTTTGTGAATGGATTTTTTTCAAAGATAGTGGTTCCTTTGACTAAATTACTTCAGAAGAATGTTCAGTTTGAGCGGTCAGATGCAAGACAACAAGCCTTTGAGAAATTGAAAGAAATTTTGACAGATGTGCCGATTTTGATACAGCTAGTGTTAGGGAAAGAGTATATGAACTACAGTGATGCTTCTTATGTAGGGTTAGGTTGTATGCTATGAAAGACGGAAGAGATATAGCTTACGCTTTGAAACAGTTGAAGAACCAAGAGCAAATTTTTTTGATCCCAGATATAGAGCCAGTGGTAGTTGTGTTGGCCTTGAAGGTCTGGAGGCATTACTTTTATGGTGAGATATGCGCAGTGTACACAGTTCACAAGAGTTTGAAGTATCCGATGACTTAGAAAGAGTTGAATCCGAGACAGCATAGAGGGCTTGAGTTATTGAAGGACTATGACCTCAAGATTTAGTACAATCCGGGTAAAGTCAATGTAGTGGCAAATGCTTGAGTAGGGAAGCAGCTGATGAATTGAGAGTTATGTTTGTTAGATTGAACTTATCGGATGCTGACGGCTTGGTAGTCGAGCTTCAGGTTAGAACTACTTTGAGTTAGTTGGTCAGAGAGAAACAGTTGTCAGATGGATCTTTGGTACCTCACGTACAAGATATAATCGAAGGATGATCTACAGAGTACAGTTCAGAGATAATGGTGTACTGTGTTTTAGAGACAGAGTGGTTATGTTGAATGATAGTGATTGAAGACGTATGATTCTAACCAAAACGTACAATAGTCTTTTTGCTACACGTTCATGTAGTACGAAGATATACTGTGGTTTGTAGGATGAATATTTCTGGCTTGGTCTGAAGAGAGATGTTACCGACTTTGTGAGTAAGTGTATGGTTTGTCAGAGAGTTAAAGCAGAATATTAATTTCCGTCTGGTTTGTTACAGCCGTTGGAGATTCCGAATGAAAACGGTGAGTGGAAAAATATCGCCATAAATTTTGCATCTGGTTTGTCATTGACCCCTTCGAAGAAGAACTTAATTTGGGTTATAGTTGATCGTTCCATAAAGTGTGCTCACCTTATTATTATCCTTACGAATTACTCATGAGATAGGTTGGTAGATTTATACGTTAGTGAGATTGTGAAACTGCATAATGTACAAAAATCGATTGTGTCTGACAGATATTTGAGATTCAAAGCCATATTTGGGAGTGTTTGCACAGTACTTTGGGGTAGCTGTTTGAATTTCAGTACTTCATATCATCCTCAGTCAGATGGGCAGTCAGAGAGAGTGATTCAGATTCTTGAGAATACGCTACGATGTTGCACCATTGATTTTCAGAATATTTGAGAGAAGCATCTACCGTTGGTTGAGTTTGCGTATAACAACAGTTATCAGTCGAGTATTTAGATGGTTCCGTATGAGGCTTTGAATGACAAAAAGTACATAACTTTGTTTTGTTGGGTTGAAGCATGTTAGAATTGACATTGATGCCAGTTATGCTTAAAGAGACTACCGAGGAATTGAAGTTGATTTGTGATCGGTTAAAGGCAGAAATCGTATGCAGATTTGAAACTGACAGAAAAAGAGTATGAGGTGGAAGAAAAGTGTTCTTGAAAGTGTCACCGTGAAAAGGGATCATCCGTTTGGAAGGGAAAAACAAGTTAAGTCTATAGGAC
This sequence comes from Abelmoschus esculentus, assembly GCA_035048815.1. Classification (NCBI taxonomy): domain Eukaryota; kingdom Viridiplantae; phylum Streptophyta; class Magnoliopsida; order Malvales; family Malvaceae; genus Abelmoschus; species Abelmoschus esculentus. The sequence continues at coordinate 11,794,052 of JAUCBN010000023.1, read as the reverse complement.
CGTATGAGGTTGCTCTTCTTGCACTTGTTTCCCTTAGGTAAATTTCGAGGACAAAATTTTCTTAAAGGAGGGGAGAGTTGTGATGACCCGAATTCGGATCCGAGAATCAGTTTAACCCGAGAGTTTGGACCTCAGTTTTGGGCCTCGAGTTTAGTGCTCTTGGGCCTTGTTAGGCCTTAATATTGTTGGGTTGTAAGTTGGGCTTAGAAGAGTGATGGCTTTTTGGTAAATAATCAAATGAGTTGGATAGAGAGGGGTGGGGGTTTTATTTCTCCTACATGGATGATATCACCTTCCTCTTTTCTATTTTCCCTTTTTCCCACCTCCTTTGTTACAAGAAAATATGGTTTAAAGGTTGGATCTTGTTGGTTTTGCTGAAGAATCACGTTTTGTGTTAGAAGGGTAAGTTTTAAAATTGTTCTCGATCTACAAAACAAGGTAAGAATGGTTTAGTTTGGTGAAGATGAAGGTATGTATGAAAAATTCAGGTTTTGAGTTTGGGGAGTTCTTTCTCAATTTTTAATCGATTTTCAGCTTAAGAAACCTTCCCTGAGTTGGGTTTAATGGTTGGTTTAACTCATTTCTTGTAGAAAGGGAGTGAGAGCATCATCTCAAGGTTTTGACAAAGGAGAAAGCTTGGGAGAGTGAGTTCGGGTTTGGTTGTTATGCTTGATGAGGTTGGTACTCCCAACTCTTCCTTCATCATCCATTCATGATAGAGTGCATAGCATATAGAGAAAACATATATGTGTGTTATCTTGCTTGGTTTGCTTGGAATGGGTCATTAATGGTGAAATCCGAGTTTATATGTTTAATGGTTGAAAATTGATGTTAAAATATCCTAAATACACTTAGAAATGAGTAGGAAAACTTTTGAATCATTTAGGTAAGGTTTGGGGGTGAAACTCTAGAATTTCTAAGTGCAAACCCATCCTTAGTGCAGGGGGTATCGATACTCGGGCTACCAATATTGATACCTATGGGAGCTTTTTGGCTTGTTGTTTAGGGGTATCGAACCTTGTTTCAATACCGAGGGTTCCAGAAACTTTTAGTATCGATAAGTGTATCGAAACAGTCTTTCCCTTTTTTGTTGACTTTGACTTTGGTCTAGTGGTATCGATACTGGTATCGATACCTATGTGTTTCGATACCCTCTTTGGGTGGGTATCGATGCTGGGTGTTTTGATACCCTACTTAAGGGTATCGATACCCTTGTGTATTTTAGTCAAGGTGGGTAGAGTTTTGGGGCTCGGTGGTTCTTAGTAAATAATTACCTTAAATCTAAAAGTTCTGAAATAAATTGTCGAACTAAGATTTATAATCATAACCCCGAAAGACTTAAGTATGTTAAGGATTAATGTCTTGTTGTGATAGATCCTAGGTGGATCGTTTGTGTGGTTTGAGTCCTTTGAGTTGAAAATCCGGATATCCATAAGTGTTGCAACACGTTGAAGGCCATCCGATGTAACATTCCGGATGATGATTTGACGGCTATACCGAGTGTAGGATCCCGATGCTGTATGGACGCAGGCCTCATTCGAAGATACTCGATGTGACATTCCGAGTATGGGATTTGGAGGATCTCGATGTTGTGTGGATGTGGGCCTCAATCCCAGATGTAGGATCCCAATGCTGTGTGGACGCGGGCCTCATCCTTGAGTATGGGATCCCGATGCTTTGTGGACGTGGGCCCTACTCGTAGTGTAGGATCCCGATGCTGTGTGGACGCGGGCCTCACTACCCTGTGTGTTTTGATTGATTTGTATATGCTGTGTGCGATAATATACATCTCATTTATGCCATGTGTTAGGCAAGCATGCTAGACCATCATACCATGCATGTGATTTATATGCCATGCTTTACTGCTTTGATATGCATGATGTTGGCCAAGTTTAACAAATCCATTGAGCTTGTGTGGCTCAGCGTTCGAAATCTGTTTTCATGCGTAGGTTAGGTGAAGCGAGTTCCGTGGAGCACCATCGAAGTTTGGATTTTAGCACCGACTTTGTGTCAAGGTATAGTGATAGAGGTAGTGGGCTAGTACTTTGTCAGACCTATATGTATTTTTGTAACTCTATCATTTTAATTGAGTCAAATGTTTAAATGGGTTTGTAGTAATTTGGAGCTCCGGTCATTTTAAATTATTTTGGGCTTTTGTTCTAAATTAAATGAATTTTATAGATCGTATTTCAACTTGAATTGACTTTAATATTGGACTTTCGAAGGAAATTTTAAAATATGGGTTTTGGGCCAGAGGCCCAATGTGACATCCAGGTCGGGGTGTTACATTAAATATCATATCCAGATCCAGATTCGTATTTTAATCAGAAGATACAAGTCCGACCCAGATCTATCGAGTCTAAAATTTTAAGATCCAGATCCTATAAAATAGATCTGGATCTACGAATCTGAATTGGGTCCAGGATCCATTGCCATCAGTGAAAATCTCAAAATAAACATGTTTGTGTACAAGATCACCATGATTAATAAAGTGACACTCATTGTGTCCAAGCCAAGAAAGACGTCTCAAAGCCAAAGCAATTTAAGGTGACTCGATCGGCATAAGATGGACAACTTATGGGGAATGATAGAATACGTTCGAGTTACGGGCATCATCGAGAATAAGGACAAGGTAACTACTACAAATGTTTATATAATGATGGCGATGTGAGTGTTACGATGCAAAGTGAGGGGACACTTTTGTTGAAATCTGGGTGGAGTTTCAAACCGAGTTGAAATAGTAGATTTACCCAAAGAATATTGAGGATAATATGCGATCCAAGCTTACGAGACTTAAGCATGACGGATCAATTCACAATTATGTTCAAGAGTTTAGTGAATTACAACTTCAAATTTTGATAAGTTTGTTTTGTTAAACTTTTCAACCCAAACGTAAAATATAGTAAAAAAATTGCTTTTGAATTTACTATTGTGTTTATTTATAATTTTTAAGTATATAATTAATAAATTGTTTTTAATTTAAAAACTCTATATATTCATATCGAGTTTTTTTAAATAAAATATATTAAATTTATTTTATTTTTATAAAACACGAAAAATCGTTAAAAATATATATTTATTAATAAAAATATTTTTTATATTTTATGATAACTTGATATATTTTTTATATTACAACATTAAAGAATTTGGATATTATCTATATATTCAACTTATATTATGATTATTTATCTTTAAAAAAATTTAGCAGTAATTAATAAACATTTAAATATCGAACACAAAAAATTCAAATTCTGAAAAGTAATTTTTAAAAATACTTTTTACCATAATTTTTAAAAGTAATATGAAACTGATCCTTCTTTAGAAATGATTCTTATTTTCTAAACCATTGTTTCAAATAAGAAAAAAGATATGTAATTCTCTTACTGACAGTAGAGACTGATGCATATAAACTTTATTTCAGTGTCTAAAGTAGTTCAGTCACATATATTGTCCAACTGGACGACATGTCTTTGAATGAACAGAAAATATTTGTTTATTTCAGGAGTAGTTATAATATGATCAACCTCACATTTGATACAAATTATATTTTGATACATAAATTATGTAAAAAAATTACACTAGTATCTATATCTAAATTACAAAATTTAAAATCTAAAACTTAATATCTTCAAACTCTAAACTCTAACTATAAACCTTAAATTTTACACCCTACAACATAAACTCATGAGCTCTAAACCACAACCTAAATTTCTGAACTCTATAATAAATATATTATCACATGTTTACTATATGTTATTATCATTAAATTTTTAATAGCTCGGTCCTAATAATGGTTAAAAAATAAGATATTTATTAAAAAAAATATTTTAAGGGCTAAATTTATCCCAAATAAAAAATGAGACCAAAATGATAGAAACTATAAAATTAAGGCTTAAATTTATCTTTATGTCAATTTAATTTTATACTAATTTTGAACCATTGGATGATATAATAAACGATTAAATTATTTTTTTCTCTTTTATAATAACGCATCAAAGTCTTTGCCTTGTGATCGTAAGCTTCGGCAACCGTAACAAAACAAACTAAAAACAAGAAGAATTACCACCTACAAGGCTACAACACGGCCTGAATCATAGTCGATAATAACAACAGCGCTTATTTTTTCCTTACCTGCGTCAGAAGATGCGTCACAATCAACTTTCACAAAACCAGGTTCAAGGGGAGTCCACTCCATTGAGGTTCACGAATGGAAAACATAAAGTTGAGCACAAGTCTCCATTAAAAAAGATCTTTAAATACAACAAAAGTATTTTCAGCTTCAAGTTAAACCTTAAGAGGCGAGTCCAAATAATAAAGAGAATATGAATTGATTTTTTTCCTTCTACCCTAGAGAGATGGAAGGCCAAGATATTTACTCCCTTCTTCCATAGGACAGAACCCAGAGTTCCGATAAAGATTAACTTCCTAACTCAGACTCATGTTTGGGAAAAGAAAATTAAAGGTGATAAATGTACGTTTCTACTCTCAGTTGTTATGCTTTCATCTTATTTTACAAGCATGAAAGAAAAGAGAATTTTTCTTATTTGATTCTATATTTTACTTATTTATGCTTTCTCTACATGCATGTATTTATAACATATGATCCACACTTTTATATTTAGTTATATCATGCATATGATATGTTATTAGACTTAGTCTTAATTATTTTAGCTTACATATGTATATATATATATATATATTGATACTTATACTTTTTATTTGATTTGTTTGATCGAGATATTTATGTTATTTTTATTATTTGTTTTTAGAACACATTATACACATTGCAATGATAGCTCAACATCAGCTCATTTAGCTCCAATCTGCTCAAAACATCTTAAAAAGGATTCAAGGGAAAGATAGCTTCAATTCAGCTCCTAACTACCCCAATAGTTCAAGATAAACTTAAGGACACTAAAGGGGGAGTTCACCTAGTTAGAGGTAGCTCAAATCAGCTTAAATCACCTCCAAAATTTAACTAATTCAGTTTGTGTCAAGTTCGATCACCTTAATTTAGCTATAGATATCACTCTTAACTCAACACCTGAGGGTCACCTACCCTTCACTAAGCAACATGGTCAGCCATCATCTATCTTGGGCGCCTAAATCATGGAGGGAAAGCAAGTGACCAGAATGAAGAGTTAAAATTCTTCATTAGGCAGATTCATCACCAAAATCATTCACCACTTTATTTGTCATTTTTAAGCATGATACATATATGAGTTTTAATGTCTTCATGAAAGATGTTCTCGTATCTCTTAACTTTTCAATGCATGTTGATCACATCAATCCGATAGCGAGTTGAAATATGACAAAATTACTGAAAAATATATAAGCTGAAATTTTCATATGAAAAGATGAAGAGATTTAGAGGAAGTCATGACTTAAACCGAATGATTATTTGAATAGGGAGAAGTGTTAACGCTCTAAAAATCGTATATTTTATACCCTTTTACTTAAGTTTTTTTTTTGATTTTAAGTTCATGCGCATTTATATTTATATTTATATTAGATTTTTATTTTATTTTCTCTTTTATTTTAAAAGATGCTGTTTTGAAGGATATTTTTCTTGGTGATGATGTGCAGATATTGGGGCAAAGTTGAAAGAATGGAAGAGATGCTATAGCATATTTTTAAAGTGCTGGATCAGACTTCAAGATTCTATAGCATTATGGGCGGACAAAACAAAACGAAAGAAAGGACATACCTACAACCCACTTTTCTCACGCGTTTTTTCAGGCTAGCTACACCTCCTCTGTAGATGCTGCACCTCTACCCCGCTCTTGCAGACCTACATTTTGCTGTCATCTGCTGCAACAAATGTCAAGGAATATTTGATAAGTGCTCAACTCACTATCACTTTCTATACTTTTCATGTACACTTATCATCAATTCTATACCTACTTAGACCAATGCATATACTTAATGTGATATATTTAGGGATTGAGCTGTTAAAGATAATATTTACAAAAAAGGCATACTTTACTGCATTTTTATGTCTGTGAAGGAAAAAGTATTGCCACAACAGCAAACTGAGGCCGAGGCAGCAAAGGACAATTAGCAATATGGAAGGCAAACTGAGGAGAAAAATGAGAAGAACGTTGCTAGACAAGAAGCCAAAGGATCGAAGCTGAATAGCCTAAAGAAAGCCCAAAGACAAGGCCACGCGGAAAGCCTTCTAGAAGAATTAAATTTGAAAATATTTAACCTATGTACAAAACTTGTTCCCTACTCCAAGTTGTATTCTACTTAGGAAAATTTTGCCCTAGGCCAAACCTATATAAGGCATAGCCATCCAAGGGAAGAAGGGAGCCGAATTGAGAGAGTTCACCCTACGAATAATTGTTATTCTTTCCATCATGTTCTAAGCTTTCTTAGGTTTCAGATGAATGTTGTTAAGTATTAGTGAGAAGAGATTGTATCTTGTTTCTTGTTTTCAATGCAATAAAATATCAAGGTTTGCTTACTCTTTGCCATTCTTTGTTCTTACATCCAAGCCCGGGAGGAAAGTTTGTAAGTAATCCATTTATCTAGACTCGAGAGAGTTAGATTCATGAAAGGAGTAAGTACGGTATTTGACTTGATTGGAAAAATACTAACTCGGCCTAAGGATAGGTTGGAGTTTCAGCGGCTAAAAGAAGTGTGAGATTGGTTATTGGTTATAATTGAATAACGCCGGGAGGTATCATTAAGGACTAGTCATCAACAACGTTTCGACTTAGGGATAAGCGAAACCATCAAAGGAAACTTTGCCGAACTTTTGTAGAATCTGCCCAAGACCAAGGGATTACCGCGGCAGAAAACACTATCGTTGTCGAGACAGTAATCTGCAGTACTGCCGAGGCAGTGTAGTGCAATTGCATTCGACAAAAACAGATCAATCAAATCTACTATACAACACAACTGGATCCTTCCCTCTTTCTCAATTTGATCTCCTTTTATTTAGTTTTATTTAATTATTTTATTTAGTTGAATCTCAAATCAATCACTTATGTTTTTATTTTATTTCTTTTTACAGAGCAAGAAGACAAAAGAAGACATATTAAGTACACCAATCTCTGTGGAGACGATATCTGATATACTTATCACTTTACTACTTGCGACATGTTCACTTGCACTAATTGCACATATTTGACACGCATCAAGTTCTGGCGTCGTTGCCGGGGATTGACAACTAAATTTTGTTTTCTTTATTTTCTTGCTTTTTAGTTATTTTATTTTTTTTATACTTGGTTTATCTTTGGTGTATGACCTGGGCCAACCCAAGCAATCCGTTGTACGAGATTGATCCAGAAATCGAACGTACCTATCAAGAGTTGAGGAGACAAATCCAAGGAGCCATGACAGTAAATCAAGGAAATCAGAACTTACCTGCTGGTAATGGAGGCCTTCCACAACAACCACTTCCGCGACAACTAACTGTTAGAGATTTTCTGGTGGAAGATCTGAATGGATTGAACCCTGGAGTTGTTACACCAGAAATAGAAGCAACCTAATTTGAACTCAAACCTGTGATGTTCAATATGCTTAATACTATTGGACAATTTAGTAGGCCTGCAACAGAAGATGCCAGGCAACATCTCAAGTCATTCATGGAAGTTTGAAACTCATTCAAAATCAAGGAGTCCATGAAGATATCCTGAGATTAAAACTTTTCCATATTCACTGAGGGATAGGGACAAGACCTGGTTAAAAAGCATTCCGACAGGATCTATAGGCTCTTAGAGTGAATTCTGTCGAGAATTCATTATGCGTTTTAATCCTACCAACTTATATGATCGAATCCGTAATGAAATTACTTCTTTTCGATAGGCTGATGATGAACCTATATACGAGACATGAGAGCGCTATAGAGAGTTACTGAACAAGTGTCCATTGCATGGATTTCCACTATGGACACAAGTGACCATATTCTACAAAGCTACCAATGCCCCAATAAGGATGATGTTAGATGTCTTCGTAAACGGAACACTCCTTGACAAAGCTTCGGAAGAAGCGATTGAGATTCTGAACAAACTCGCAAGGAAATATTTTCAATTCCCTACTTCTAGGGGAGGAGAAGTAAGACGCCAAGCCACAGTGAATGAAATAGAAACTCCCAACTCGGTGGCAGCACAATTGACCTCTCTAATCAAAATGTTTCAGGATATACAATTGCAGCAAAATACTCATTAGGTTAAAACGATCAATTCTTTTAAGTATATGCAAGATGAGGAATCTAATTTTTATATGGGAAACTACAACCAAAATAATAATATGATGTCCAACACATATAATCCGACATGGAAAAGGCACCCAAATTTTCATGGAGCATTCTTAATAATGCCTTGAACCCCACTAACCAAACTTCAGGTTATTATCATATACTATCGCAGCAGCAGGTACAACAGTCAATGCCGCCGCCGCAGATGCATCAACAACAAGCCATGAATTCATTATAGAACACTCTCAAGGCCTTCATAAATGAAAACAAAATCATACATGGTTGAGGACAACAGTTTCATGAAGAGAACTGATGACTTCATGAATAGAACAGAGATGAGGCTGTAAAATCAAAAGGCAACAATTAAATCACTGGAAACCCAAGTTGATCAATTTGCTCAAAGACAGAATACTAGACTACAAGGAGGACTACCTAGCAATACTGAAGTTGGTAAGGGAATGGGCCATGAACAATGCAAAGCAATCACTACAAGAAGTGGCCTACAACTTAAAGAGACATTGGGCAGTTCAGCAAACAAAGCCCCACTAGCAATACAAGAGGAATAAACAAGGAGGACTTGGATGCTGAACAAACTGATCATGAGAACACTGCCCCAGCAGAGAGCTCGACAACACCTGAACAAACTACCGAAACAATGATAAACACAGTGGTTTCATGTATTAAGTTTCAAACCAATGAGACCCTGGAAGAGATGAGACCACCACCACATTTCTCACAAAGGCTAAAAAAGAAAAAATAGGACAATCAATTTAAGAAGTTTCTAGATATCTTAAAGTAAGTCCACATTCACTTACCCTTTGTTGAGGCAATTAAACAAATACCTAATTATGCTAAATTCTTGAAAGACATTATGTCTAAAAGAAAGAGTCTTGGTGAGTTTGAAACAGTGACAACAACTAAAGGATGCATGACAATGCTACACAACCGCATGCCACCAAAGTTGAAAGATCCTGGATGCTTTATCATACCTTGTGAAATAGGTAACCACTATGAAGGTAAGGCCCTATGCAACCTTGGAGCAAGCATCAATTTAATGCTAAAGTCTGTCTTCCAAAAACTTGGAATTGGAAGGGCAAAGCCTACTACTGTGATGCTCCAACTTGTGGATCAATCATACGTGCAACCCGAAGGAAAAATCGTGGACAAATTGGTGAGAGTAGACAAGTTTATTTTTCCTGCTAATTTTCTTATCCTTGATTGTGAAGCAGATGATAATGCACCGAACATCCTTGGGAGACCTTTCCTTGCCACTAGACGAACACTAATTAAAGTGGAAAAAGGAGAGTTAACTATGAGGGTCAATGACCAACAAGTTAAACTCAATGTCTTCCATAATCTGAAAAGGTATGATGATGCAGAAGAATGCCAAATCCTTCACTCCACAGATGCAGACATAAAGGAATCCTGCTGAAACAGTCACTACCTAGGCAACATGCTCGACAGAAAATTAGATGTCTGCCATGGTAGGATTTTTGGCAGGAAAAGTAAGGCAAAGATGAAGGAAACCAACAACACAACATACTATCCAGAAAAACAGGGTGTAGTGAAGATCAATATAAAAAGGGGTGAACTTAAAGCCAATGACCTACACTTAAAGGATAATCCAGGCCAAAAAGAGGTAAGCAGATTGGGAGATGCATTTACATGCACTACACCAGTAACATAACCTCTTCCCTTATCTTTTTATAAATTATATTAGGATTAGCTTTAGTTTAGAATTTATGTTTTTATAATCTTATCTTTTTATTTTTGTTTTTGTTTTTGTTTAGTGTTTATAATATTTTTAGGACAATAAGCAAGAATAGAGGAGAAATAGTTTACAACAGGAATTCTGTCGAGGCAGTAAATAGTGTCAGAGACGCAGCAGTCCAAACGGGCAGAAACAGTGTAACGACTATCTGCCAAGATTCCCGCCGCGATAGTAAATGCTAACGGGTAGTAAAAATCAAAACGACTAGTGGTTAAACCGGTCATATTGTCGAGGCCTTTATAAGCACTTGCTTCCTCTTGAACTATTCACTCTTGCATTCTTGTTTCCTTTAGAATATTTTGATAATTTTGCTCTTACAATACTCTGTCTACTCACAACCTTCTCACAAATTTCAGAAAACCTTCAAGAAATTCTCCAAGACTCTCAATTTTCAATTGCTAATAGATGGTCACCTACAAAAGATTCTCCCCTGCCACCGTTGAAGAACGCTTCAACAGGTCCTTTATCACTCGGCAGTTGTTGGAGGAACAAGGGTTCCAACATTCAGAGGAAGAAGACTTCAGCATCTGGTGTGTTCTGTGTAGTGCTTATAATTGATGTATGTGAACACACATATATGTGCAAGTATACACAATCATACAAGTAATAATAGGGTGAGTGAGTATCGTTCCCACGAGGATCTAGATTAAAGTGTGCAGTCAAATTTGTCAAGGCAAAAGGGGTTGTCACTAAAAGAAAACAAAGATAAAGATTAAAACACATGAAAATGGATATGTAAGATGAAGGTGTAAGATGGAAATGCTATGGCAATTATAGAGTGCAAGCAACTAAAATTTGCCAAGGCAAAGTGGAATGGATGATGATGGCAAGGTGGATGTATGAAGGTGGTATGTGAGTGAATAAAAGAGAGATTGCAAGATAGCAAGCAAAGTAAAGAAAGTAATTGTAAATGCGAGGGTAAAAATAGGATGCAAAAGCACGTTAAACAATATATTGTACTTCTCCTCTATTGATGAACTCTCTAGGGAATGACTGATGGTGGCTTCTATGGTTTCCTACCCCTTACCCCTACCTAACATATAGCTGCTATGGTGTATACTTACTCGACAGAGGTTTCTAAGTTATTCCCGCTCTTTCGAGTCATAGGAACCTGATAAACTAAAATGTCATGGTATTTTCGCCTATCATGCGAATGACACCTTAGCCTATCGATAAAGTACCCTCCTTTTAGTCATTGAAGCCTTCACCTACGCCTCTCTCGAGTGCTCTAGGATCCAAATAGGTCCTATTTGCAGTCTAAAAACCATTGAGGTGGCTGTAGCCAGCTGTAGTGGTCCCGATCGGCTGTGGTAGCACCAGCTGACACTCTTATCAAAATATCTCTTTATCATTTAGCTCAGCCCAGGAGTTCTCTAGCTTTTCCATGGCATTTTCCATTTGCCATCCTTCTGAGAATGCCATGACAAATTGCCTCAACTTCCGTTTTGCTTTACCTACACAACACCACTAAAAAGAACTACCTTTTCTATTAAATAGCACCTATTACCACCGTAAAATGCCAAGGCATATCTAAATGACTATATGCAATGTCATGAACCTAAATGCAACTAAATGAGTCTATATGAGCCTAAGGACACTTAATAACTTAAGTAAAAAGGCCTAAAATATAGCCTTTTTACGGAGTTATCATACCCCTAAACTTAAGCTATTGCTTGTCCCCAAGCAATGGATAGTAGCTAGCAGAGAAAGAATGTCATGACATTATCAAAATCTAGCTAAGTAATAGGTCAGAGTTTCAGCCCTCAAAAAATGTCATGGCATAAACATATAAGACTCGAAGAAATTACAAGAACTTTTCCCTAGGACCAGGTCGGAAGTGAGTGCGTGTGTGAGTGAGTGTATCCTTTCCATGCTTAGTTAACTTAGAAAAATTCTAAGGAATATTCACTATTCTAGCAGAGCAGGTCTGTTCATTAAAGCATGTTTTTAATACTCCCCAAGTATATATGATAGGTGTGGTATAAGGGCTATTTGAGTGCAAGTGTACACGTCGTCAAGTAATAAAATGATAAGTATATCGTGTATCGTCTTCACAGGGATTGGTATACTTAATATGTTTCCTCTTGTTCCCTTGCTCCTGAAAAGAAAGTAAAAACACAAATAAGTTGATTTGTTTTATCTAACTAAATAATTAAATAACAAAACATAAAATAAAGGGTTGAAGATGATATAAAGAAAACGGGTAGGATCTAGTTGCGCCAATTAGTGGATTCAATTGATCTTCTCCTTGTCCAATACAATCACACAACACTGGTTCGACAATACTGCAGATACCGCCTTGGCAACATTGGTGGTCCTCTGCCGCGACAATCTCTTGCTCTTGGGTAGAAGTATCAAAGTTCAGCAAAGTGTCCATAAGTGACTCCGCTCATCTCTGAGTCAAAATGCTGTTGATGACCAGTCCTTGACGATACCTTTCGGCGTAAATCAAAGATAACCACCAACCAATCCAACACTTCTTTTAGCTGCTGAAACTCTTAACCTACCCCTTAGTGCCTCCACAAGAGTATAGGCCGAGTTAGTGTTAACAACACCGTACTTATCCCTTTCGTGAATCTAGACCTCTCGATGCTAGATAAATAGATTACTTGCAAACTTCCCTCTCGGGCTTGAATTCAAGAACAAAGAATGGCAATAGGATAAGCAAACTTTGATTTATTATTGTATAAGAATAAAGATACATGAATCAATCTCCTCTCACTAATATCAACAACCTTCACCTATCCCTAAGAAGTTTAGAACATATTGTCATTAAGTACAATTCTTAGGGAGAAGGGTCGGCTTAAAGGGTTTCTCTCTAAGTCGTTTCTCTCTAAGTTGGTTGTCTCTAAATCGGCTCTCTTAACATAGTGGCCGGCTAGGGTATTTATAGTCTTAACCTAGGGTAAACCTTTCCTAAATAGACTTCAACTTAGAGTAGAGAAAAAGTCTTCTTCAAGGTATCTGATATTTCCAAGTTTGCAGCATTCTAGAAGGGTTTTCCCGCTTGGTCCTTGAATTGGGCTTTTAGCGCGCTAGCCTGGTCCAATTGATGCGCTGCATCTTCCAGAATATTCTTTATATTTTTATGTTTCGTTGCGCCTCCATTGTTGGTGCTGCCACACTGGATTCTGTCGCGGCCTTTTTTTTGCCTCGGCCGCAATACTGCTTCTCTACCGCTTCTGCTCTGGATATTCCTGTATGTACAAAATATGTAAAAATATCTGCATTCTCTATAAATATTGACTTTGTAAGTGATGATAATGGAATATCCAATATTTGAGCAAAGAGTCTATATTTCGGTTCAAGTTGGTGTATAATAGATGCATAAAGTACCATGGGAAGGGTAGTAAATAACTGCCTTTTAAGCACTCATCAAATACCCCTAAACTCGAACTATTGCTTGTCCTCAAGCAATGCCAAACATAAAATTGTCGAACCTTACTCCCCTTTGGTCATACTCTTCCATCTATTGTCCCCACCATGGTCATGTCTATCTCTCCATTTTAGCCATTAGTTTACCCAAGGACTTTTACTAAGAAACAAGCTATAGGGCTAGGTCAGTGTGTGTTTAATGGACAAGGCTGCTTCAAGGCTTTCTTAGATAAACTCTAAGTTCAAGACAAGTAGAATCTTGGACTAAAGCTATCTCCTTAAAACAACAAGTCTTGAGCCAATTTCGGGTACATCAAGATATGTGTTTTCTATTTTTCTTCTTTTTCTTATTTATTCTTTTTCTTATTGACCACCTATTTAGCATACTAGAGCCAATTTCGGGCACCTCTAGCATAAAGGAGAGCAAAACTAGAGCCAGTGATAGGCACCTTTAGTTATTTTTCCAACAAGTTCTAAGTCTTTATCACCTAAGTTTATTAAAAGAACTCATAAATCAAACAAGTCCAAAAAGTGTTTATTTTCTTTCTAACCCTAAAACAAGCTTCTAAGTTTTATTCCATGAGTATCCTATGGTTATCCCTTCAAAACAGAACTAGGCCATGGTAAGGAGAAAGATTTCTATAGCCTTAAAGGAGTAAACTAAAGCAAAGCTGACATAGGACAGTGCAAGATTACAAACATAAGTTCAAGAAAAGAGAATATTAAAAAATTTTTTAAAAAAATTTACTCTCTTTTATAGTAATGCCTCGGTAGTGGGTAGCCTCGACAGTGCTTCAGTACCTTTAATCTCCCCCAAACTCAAACCGAGCATTATCCTCAATGCTCAAAATATAAGGGAAACAAAAATAAAAATATTAAAAAAAATTTAGGGCAGTAAAAGAAATATTTATAATGACTCCGAGGAGCTGCTTGTACGAAGCATTCTCCTAGGCCTTGCCGCTGGTGCCTTTCTACTGGATCCTTGTGCCGGTGATTACTGTTGTTTAGCCTACCGATGCGACTGCACTCTATTAGGCGGTGTGCAGTGCGTTGGTGCTGTAGCCTCATCCCCTTCTTCCATCTCGCCTATATTGTCTATGTCCATGATTTTCGTTCCACCTCCTGCCACGGTAGTGGGTATTGCTGATTCATGGGATGAACTGTGGTATTCATCAATCTCGCGAGACAACGTATCCCTGCTAAGACTGGGCACAAGGATTGGTTCCCTCTAGGGATAGTTATAGGCAACTCGCCTCTTGGATGACCTTTGGCTAGTAGATGATATTCCGACAGACCTTGCTGGCCTGGAAGGTCCGGTAGCATAAAACTGTTGGTGCGGCCGTGGTTAGAAAGATGGTTGCGGCCCTGGGGCAGGTGTTCTATCGTTGTAAGGGGCTGCAGTAACAAACATATCGGCTGGGAATTCAGGAAATTGTGTCCCATGATATGGGAAGTTTTGCATCATCATGTTGGCTAGCAATGTGTTAAAGTCCCGCTGGTACTCCATGTAGCATTGTTGACGAAGGTCCATGGCTGCCATTCTTTGTAGAATTTCTTGGTATGGGTCTGCTGCGGCAATTGGCTCGGCAGAGGCTGATGCTTCTGTTGAATACTGCCCTCCGGCGGTGAAGTCGGCAGGAAACTGCTGCGGTGTTGCTTGAACAGGTTCTGCATGTGTTATCTGCATAACTCGGTGGCAGAAATTTCTTGTCCAGCCCTGCCGAGTTGGCGTGTATTCATCCGTGTCTTCGATCGGAACTCTTGCATTAATGCACAAGGAAGAGATTAAACATGGGAAGTAAAGCGATCCACGTTCCTTCTTACCATATTCATGGATTTCATAAAGAATGATCTCTCCAACGTTGATGTTTCTCTTCTTGATGATGGACTGGATCAACACCAATCTTTTGCGATCCACTGTGTTGTTATGGGAGGTTGGGATAAGTCGTCTCTTGACAAAAGTACACCACACCTTGGCTTTGGGTATTAGACTCTGTCGTGTTACTGAACCCTTATGGGCACCGGTTTCCCATGAAGTGTTGCTGTAACAAAGCTCATCTTTAATCTCCTTATAGTCTTGAGTGGTGATACTGTCTACGTAGTCGGCATAATCATCCTGTATGGGTATGAGACCATAAACGTCATTGATGACTTTGACATCAAATTGCACAAGCTTGCCTTGGTAGTGGATAAAGAGGGTGTCCTTGCTCGGCCCATGTGTGTAGAATTCCCGTACAATTGTAGCATTCGCTGGGGGAGGCTGTAGGAAGAAAGCCTCCCAATCCTGATGTTGAATCTTGCTGAATAAGTATGATTCAATGCCGAAGTACATTTCATTGTTCTGTTGAAATCCCTGCTCTTCCCATAGTTACCGAGAAACGAATGATCGATTGAATCTTTCAGCAATAGTGGCTGGGGTGAATCTTGTGTAAGAAGCCATTGAATTGTTCGTGGAGGGTGGTTTGAGAATTTCTGGAGTGAATAGAGATTGTTCTGAAAATTGCAAGACGTAGTGAGAGCAAGATTGTGAAAGCAAGTGAAATAGCAAGAATGCAAAATAAATAATGCACAACAATGAGTCTACTTATATAGGCTGTAAAAATATGACTGTTAAAAAGTAACCGTTAGGCATTTACTGCCTTGATGCGCAGTTACTACCGCGGCGGGTTTCTCGACAGAGAGCCGTTACACTATTTTTGCCCATTAAGAATTCTGTGGCTCTAACACAGTGTTGCCGCGACAACAGATTTCCTGTTGTGGCATAATTTTTCCTACATTCACTGCTTTATTCATAAAACAAAAACATAAAATACTGAAATAAAGCATAACAACATAAAATAATGAAAATAAAAAATACTAATAATAATATTATATAAACTAATCCTAATATGATAATTAAATTTGAAGGAAAGAGATCATGTTACTTGTGGAGTGCATGTGAATGCATCTCCCAGTCTTATTCTCTCTTTCTGGTCAGTATCTGTCTTCATGAGTTGGTCAGTTCCTTTAGTGTATTCGGCTTCTCCTTTGGGTTTTATTCATTTTTCGAACAGTCTGCCGAGTGTGCTGCCCAGGCAAGATGTTTTAGTACCCTTATTTGGTGTATGAAGAGCCTTACATTTTGCTGGAGCGTCTGAATTTGGAAGATTATGGAAGGCGTTCAACTTGACTTGTTGATCGTTTATTCACATTGTGATCTCTCCATTTTCCATATCAATGATGGTGCGTCTAGTAGCAAGGAAAGGTCGACCCAATATGATCGGTACATTGTTGTCGGCCTCACAGTCAAAGACAAGAAAGTCGACAGGAAATATGAACTTGTCAACTTTCACTAGAATGTCCTCAATTTTGCCTTCAGGGTGCATATAAGACCGATCTGCAAGTTGGAGCAGTACTGTTGTTGGTTTTGCCCGTCCTATTCCAAATTTCTGAAAAACTGATTTGGGAATTAAGTTGGTGCTTTCTCCCAAGTCACATAGGGCCTTTCCTTTATAACCATCTCCAATTGCACAAGGAATTGTGAAGCATCTAAGATCTTTTAGTTTTGGTGGCATGCGATTATGCAGCATAGCCATGCAACCTTCAGTGGCTGCCACTGTCTCAAATTCTCCTAGCCTCCGTCGTTTGGATACTCTATCCTTTAAGAACTTGATATAGTTGGACATTTGTTCAATCGCCTCAACTAGTGGCAAGTTAATATGGACCTGCTTCAGGATGTCTAGGAACTTCTGAAATTGGTGGTCCTGTTTTTGCTTCTTCAACCTCTGTGGGAAAGAAGGTGGTGGTCTGATATCTTCTAGGTTTCCTTGGATATTGAGTTTAATACCTGGGGTGAATTTATCTGCAGCTGCCTCGGTAGGTGGTTCTGATACTGCTGGTTCTGTTGTCGTGGTAGAGCTTTCGACAGGGTCCTGCTCAGCCTCTGAGTCTTCATGATGTTGCTTTACTGGTTGGACTCTCTCGTTTGAGATCCTTTCTTTATCTTTCAATCGTAGGCCACTTCTAGTTGTGATTACTTTGCATTGCTCGTGGCCTAACACCTTAGCAACTTCAGTATTGCTAGGAAAACCCCTAGTGGTCGAGTGTTTTGACGTTGGGCAAATTGACCAACCTGGGTTTCTAGAGATTTTATAGCGGCCTCCTGGTTCTGCAGTCTCATCTCAGTTCTGTTCATGAAGTCATCAGTACGCTTCATGAAGCAGCTATTATCCATCATATAAGCATCAGTCTTTGACATGAAAGCTGTGAGAGAATCGACCAAAGCATTCAGAGACTGTTGTTGTTGTGTCTGCTGTTGTGGCATGGACTGTTGAGTGTTCTGCTGCGGCAGGTTCTGGTTCTCATGCTGAAATCCAGGGGCTTGATTAATTGGATTCAAGGCATTATTAGGGTTACTCCATGAAAAATTCAGATGCCTTTTCCAAGATGGGTTATAATTGTTGGATATCATTGGGTTGTTTCTGTTATAATTTCCAACATATAGGCTGGTCCCTTCATCTGGCATGAAATCCGATGAGTTAACTACCTTAACCTATTGTACGCTTCTTTTGGTTTGCATATTCTGAACCATCTTGGTTAGAGAAGCCAATTGTGCTGCCACCGAACTTGATGTATCTAATTCATGAGCTGTGGCATGGAGTCTCATTCCTCCTCGCCTCGATGTGGGAAATTGGAAATCGTTCCTTGCAAATTTGTTCAGAATTTCAATAGCTTCCGCGGGTGATCTATCCAAAAGTGTCCCATTTGCAGAAGCGTCTAGCATCATCCTTGTGGAGGCATTAGTAGCATTATAGAACATTGAGACTTGCGTCCACAAGGGAAAACCATGTAGAAGACATTTGTTTAATAGTTCTCTGTAACGTTCCTATGCCTCATACATCATCTCTTCTTCATCTTGCCTGAATGATGTGTGTAGTGCTTGGTATGTAGAAGACTATCCCGGCAACGGCGCCAAAAACTTGGTATGTTCTGTGTAGTGCTTGTAATTGATGTATGTGAACACACATATATGTGCAAGTATACACATTCATACAAGTAATAATAAGGTGAGTGAGTATCGTTCCCACGAGGATCTAGATTAAAGTGTGCAGTCAAATTTGTCAAGGTAAAAGGGGTTGTCACTAAAAGAAAACAAAGATAAAGATTAAAACATACGAAAATGGATATGTACGATGAAGGTTGTTAACACGAATTTTTAAATGAAAATAATAAATAATAAAAACTAAAAACAAAATAAAATATATAAAAATAATAAAATAATAAATAACAGAAAAAATAATTAAAAATGATAAAAAATAATGAAAAAACAAAAAAAATATGGAAGATGTGGGATGTTGCCAGTTTTGAAGGGATTTTTGAGATTTGTTGAGGAGAAGTTTTAGGATCGAGATAATGTTGACGGAATTTCGGAGTGGTTAGAGGGATGTGATAGAGTTGTGTTTGTTTTAGGACTTTGATCCAATCCTTTAAAAGGGAAGAGTTTGGAATCGGTTGGGGGAAGAAGCTTGAATCTGAGGGAGAAAGCAAAAAAGGGGTTAAATACTGGGAATCGAAAAGAGAAGTTGAAGGTAACGTTTCTTGTCTTTCTCCGATTTCTTGATGGATGTTTATGCTTTTCGATTGGATTTTCAGAGGGTTATTTGATTCGGGTTTAGGTTTGATGTTTCTTTCGGATTAGGGTAAGGTTTGGTCCGTTCTAGGTGTTTAGATCAAAAGAAATTAAGTTTTCGGGCTGTTTAAGGGTGTTTCTAGGCGATTTTGAGGGTTCTGGCGAGGTTACCGGTGCCGGAATCGGCCTTTGGCGTCGGTTCAGTGGTGGCCAGATGTTTCTATAGTCGCCGTCGAACTTGTCGGAGGTGATTGGTGGCCGGTGATCTGGATCTGGCGGCGGGGTACACGACAGTTCATGGCCGTGTTCTTCGTGTTCTTCATGAACATTAAGAACACGCATGAACACCATACGAATTTAAGGTATTTTGATCCAAAATGCGTGGGATTTTTGGGTCGGTGGTGTTTGTATCCAGAGGATTTTGGAGCTCGGTGAGTCGACCGAGTCATGGGACGGCTCAAATGGCCGAGCTGACTTGGTCACAAGGGGGTACATCACGGGTAAAATGGTGTCGTTTAGGCACACGGTTCGCGCGGGTCGGATCCGGGTTCACCCAGATCTGCGCGTTTTTCATACAAAATGGATAATTACCTCCTTACTCCTCTCAGGTTTGAATCATCTTACATTTTAGTCACTAGGCCACCCAATTTAGCCCTAAAACTCTAGGTTTTATTCAATTTAGTCCCTAATTTGACCCTTAAGCTTAAAATTAATTAATTTAGATATTAATTAGGATTAAAATTAATTTTCAAGACTTAGAAATATTCTAATTAGGTTCTTAATCGAATTTAATTAAGTTTCTAAGATAAAATTTAAAATTAATTTAGCCTAGTTAGACCTAATTTAAACCTAAATTGACTCCTAAGCTTAAAATTAATTAATTTAGACATTAATTAGGTTTAAATTTAATTCCTAAAACTTAGAAATTATTTTAATTAGGTTCTTAATCGAATTTAATTAATTTTCTAAGATAAAATTTAAAATTAATTTAACCTAATTAGATCTAATTTAGCTTAAATGAACCTTAAAACTAAATTCCCATCAAGCTAGACTTTAATTAGGATTAATTAAAATTTAAAGCTAGGGAAATTTGATTAAATTATTAATTTAATTAAAGATTCTAAAATTTAATTAAAACTTAATTAAACCTAATTCATCCTTTGAAATTAAACTCTTATCAATTTATTTTGTCTTTACCAAGTAAGTCCCTTTTCAAATTTGATCATCTTGGTTATAATATGAACTCCCATATTTTCTAATAAAAAGTAACTTAGTTCCTTTATTTTTCTTATTTGTTTTGTTTTATTTAATTTTATTTTAAAAATCACATGACATATTTATTAGGAGATCACTTAATCATTATTTAGTTAATTAATTTAGAGTCTTCTAGGATTAGTTGCTTTTATTAATTAATTAAAAAGGGAAATAACTAGTAACAATGGAATTTGAATCTTATACCTCGGATACACTGAAAGGCCGGTGTTTTGACGTACCATGATGTTGGCCTAAAGAGTGTACCTTAGTATCAAATTTATGTGTTATTAAAAACCTAGAACTTGATAAAATAATTTAGGTTTAGAATTAAATAAAATTGGTAGGTAAATAATTAGTGACATTAGTAAAGTTATTGATTTTGTTAAGTGACTAGATGGTAGTTTCCGAGCATTCGGATGTTATCATACACTTAGTGAAATTAATAATTTAAATAGGATTTTAATATTTAATTAATGGAGCCTTACTAGGTTAGAACTTAAAATGAACAAGATAAATAAATTGTCATGCATTTAAACCTTTTGCGACGGAATTTATATATCTTTAAATTTGGGTGAGATTTCCTATCTAGAGGACGTCTCATTCAGCTCGAGTTTAAAAGGGATATATTTTCTTAATCAAAAGGATATCCTCAATTCAAGCAGTGTTTAATTAACAATGAAGAATTAAATTAATATCTATATTTAAAATACCAAAATGCCACGTGTAATTAATAAGATACCAATTTTGGGCGTTTGTAAGGGTCGTCCTTACACGTAACCGACTCCCGAACTCAAATGTTTTTTTAATGAATCTCTGGTTTGTTTTATGGTATCTGGCCTACAAAAGTGTCCGATGGCGACTCCAAATCAATTTTCAAAATTAAAAGTTTATTCTAAAATTTGATTCTTTTCAAGATTAAAAATAGTAAAATTCGGATTTTTATTAATGAATTCGCCAGGCTATTTTCCACACGCTTTCGGTTTTAAAATGATCGCGACAGCTTGGCGGCTCCGTTGGGGACTTAAAAAATTCTTTTTTTTTGTGAGTCAGGCCTAACTTTTTTAAATTTTTTACGTGGCATTTCGGTATTTTGAATATAGATATTAACTTAATGCTTTATTGTTAAATGAACATCGTTTGAATGAGGGTAGCATTTTTATTTTGTGATATATCCTGTCATTCATGCATAAACTCTCGACCTGAGCTTTCACCCTTAATTGGGAGTTAGATATTATCCGATGTAATGCTCTCTAGCTCCGAGTTTTGGATTTTTATCTGCTTCCGGTATACTAACCTTACGCATCGTGGGGTCTTTACCACCGTTGTAAGGGACCTATACCACCGAATCGATGTCTTATCGTCGCAGTAGATGGTAACGACAGTTTGGGAACCCAGTGTCTAGACTAAAAACTACATATATAGAGTAGAAACCCACCCCTTTTAGAGCCAGACAGGGACCATAAGATAAGACGGTATGCTGCCGAAATGCCGCCAAAATTAGGATTTCTCTGTTAACATGCTCTCTGTGTAACCCCTTAGCCCGGCCTAGACGGAACCGACACTAACGGGTTACACGGGGAATATCAAACCAAACCCGTGAGGGTTCGATTCGATAAAAAACCCTAAAAATGTTATATTTTTTTTCTTCTAGATGCATAATCTTATTCCCCCATGTCAAGGTCTCATACGAAGCATTAACAAAAACAAAATAGTCAAAAACAACCGTCCGATTAAACACTTAAGTAAGTTAAGGACTAAAACGTAAAACTTTTAAATCCTTTTAATAAAACATAAATTCTTTACATCAAAGTTCAATTAAACACTCAAGTGTTCTTCACAGCAAATTTCAACTCAAACGGATCATTCTAACATCATCAATTGCATGTTTCTCTAATTTAGGGACCAAAATGTAAATCTTCCAAAATACAAGGACTTCATCCACACTAGGTTAACCATCTTGAAATTAAATCAACTTTATGCGTGCAAGCAAAATTTTAGCTCAAAATAACATCTGTAGGTACCCTAATCGAACAAGGATGATATCCGAGACTAAAATATAATTTCCAGCAACTTCCAATTCTTGGTGATCAGAGGTTTCGAAACCTTCTAAAAAGTTTCGGAACTTTCCTAGAAAGTTTCAAAACTTTTCGCATCCAGTAGTTTCCCAGAATTGAAACTGCCCGCAAGGTTTCGAAACTTCCTGAAGGTTTCGAAACTATTTGACAATGGTTTTGGAACCTTCCCAGAGGTTTCAAAACTTTGGGTCTGGAACCTAAATTTCCGTTACACTAAGAGAACACTAACAATACAATACACAACCATTAGTCACTTCCAACCATATGCATAATTCCTAGGTATAATTAACAACTTATAACACACGATTAACAACGTCATGGACATCATTCAAACTATAGACATGCTTCCTAAAAGATGATTAAAAACATAAGAATCATGCGAATACATGCTACAACAATCCAAACAATTCCATAGTCCAACAATTAACAATCAAGCAACAATGGTCTTATTACAACATAAACCAAAGCCTAAGTACACACTCCTCACATTGGTTGGGTTACACATTGCCATGCCCAATTTATTTGCCAAAATCATACCAAATTTAAAGTGATCCTTCCCCTTGGTTTCCTTGCCTTGAACGAAGCCCCAAGTGCCTTTATTTTTCTGCAAGGATGAAAAGAGAGCTTAAGCAAACATGCTTAGTGAGGAAGCTCTACACAAAATCATCAATGCATCTATTTATAACCATGATGAAACCATAATTTACAATGCATTGTTAAATCATGTATGCTAACATCTCATGCTCATGTTCTTCAAACCATATGCATCCTTGAGTTTACATAACCTTATCAAAACAATTTATAAATGAAGCACAATGTTCTTCTAAAATTCATGTATGTATATTAGCTTTCTAGTGACCACTTAATGTGAACCTTGAGTTCACCGAATACACGGATCCATTATTAGAGACCATTGTCTCGTCATGACACGAAGTCACCATTGACATGATACTAAGTCACTATTGACATGACACGAAGTCACCATTGACATGACACGAAATCACCATTATAGCACTACCACGCACGATCGGACACATAGTTACCCTTGTTACGTGTAGGCGGCACTACCACGCACGGTTGGACACAAAGTCATCCTTGTTACGTGTAGGCAATTTTTTGTATTCTCAATTTTGTTTATAGTTCACTTAAGACAATCCTAATGACATGT
Source organism: Abelmoschus esculentus (assembly GCA_035048815.1). Lineage (NCBI taxonomy): Eukaryota > Viridiplantae > Streptophyta > Magnoliopsida > Malvales > Malvaceae > Abelmoschus > Abelmoschus esculentus. Next base: position 11,770,598 of record JAUCBN010000023.1, on the reverse strand, counting down.
CATTCGTATTTGAATCTAAAGTTAGTGTCACTAAGCCAATATCATAATCAAATGTGTATGATAACTTGCGGCTCATAATGCATGCATAATATGTTCAACAAATGAACCAAAAGCCATGCCAAAGGCACCATTATATATAAGGCAATTAACCATATTGTATTCCAAATCATATAACTTGCTGCTCATAATCCATGCATAATATGTTCAACAAATGAACCAAAAGCCATGCCCAAAGGCACCATCATATATAAGGCAATTAACCATATTGTATTCCAAATCATTTCTCATAATTTTCCATAATCACGGATGCTAAATAATCTATGCATTTCAGCAAGTATTTCTCATGTATGCACCAATTCAAATCATACTCATGCATTTCCATAAATCTCATTGCATTACCAATATAATGCCTTTATCGAATGTAGCCGAAACTCATGTCGGTTTATCAAAAATATTTACTTTACTTACTCTTGAACTATGGAAGGTTTTCACACTCTTCCATAGTCCCCAAAACAGAACCATACCAAACGCGATTCGCTTTAAGTCTGAAAAACACTCACCAGCAAGCGAAATAAGCTTTCGCCGCAATCCGATGATCGCACCAACGCACCAACACTCAAGCACCTTCTTGTACCTCTTCTACAACAACATTAAAAATAGAGCATTCTCACATCATAACATGCTCAAACCAGCAGCCATATCCGATCAGCATAAAACTACCGAAAACTTAGCCGAAAAGACTATAAACTAAGCCGAAACGCATTCGAATAACATCAGCCCAAAACCTAATGAATCTAACATCTAATCCACTTCAATTATGAACCAAAAACACATCCAAACCATCCTTCTATCTCCAGCAACATTAAAGCATCTAAAACAACCCCAAAAACAACCGAAAAACACCTTAAAACTACACCGATTGCATTATTCCGGGATTAAATTAATGTTCTATCAAATGAAGACTCAATTAATCATTTAATTAACATAAAAACATAATTGAATCTATCTAACTCCAGCATTTAATGAGATCTAAAAAGATTTCACAAAAACATTCACAAAATCACTAGATCTAACATTGAAAACATAGAATTAAGTTTTTATTCAAAGATTAACAAGCTAATACTTGGGAATTTCAATAAAGAACCTTAGAAAAGAATCAAAAATCTAGAAAATTACCTTCAAGATCTATTCACCAAAAAGATATAATTTCCTCTTCTTGATTCCTTGCAATTTGATGTTGATTTGATAAAATTGATGGTTAGGTTTTGTAAAGGATGGAAAGATGATTAAAATGATGTAATCTTTATGGAAAAAGATGAAAAAATCAGCAAGGAGTTGAAGAGAAAAAATGAAGGAAAATGGAGAGAAAATGAGAGAAAAAGATAAGAGAAAAAAGTAGTTTTGAGAGAAAATGATTTATCATCTTTAATTAAAGTTATTAAAAAGCATTTTGGTGAATAAATCATTATTAAAAATTAAAACGGGTTTATGGACCTCTAAGGATTCTAAGTTTAGCTTGCTTTTCAATTTAGTCACTAAAACATCAAATTTTTCGAAAATTATAAAATAAGTCCTCTAATTTTTCCAAAAATTACAAATTAGTCACTTATGCATAATTAAGCATAATTAAAAATCAATATAAAGTCCAAATTATTTTCTTTTTATCTTGAAACATATTTTCAATATTTTAAACCATATTCCAAAATTATTATTTTTCCTAATTAAAAATATTATTATTTTATTTTCCCCAGAATAATGAACCGGAGAACCCGATTCGACCCGAATCGAATTTTCCAAACTACTAACCTTAGAATCGGGATGTTACACTCTGGTTATTATATGCAATTTAACCTTCTCTCTGGTTAATTTTCTTTGCATTTAACATGCTCTCTGGTTATTTTCAGGCACCTTTTCTTATTATCTTGTTTTATTTTTGTATTCATCCTACTAACACAATTCTTTCTGTTTCGTTTTGATCCTTTTATGCACTTTTGTTACTATTTATTTGGCATATCATTTTCATTGGTATTGATTCGGGAAACAGTAAAGTTAGAAGTGTCCAAAAATGTCAGAAGTGATCATTATAGGAGAAGATAATACAGTAGTCTGGACGTGGTCGAAAGCTGTTCAGCATGAGAAAGGGGATAGCTTACCTTTCGGAAGCGTCTCAACATTGAAAGGGTATATCAGGATCAACACGAATCAGAGCCCGTGTCTCTCCGAAGTTCAAGAAATATGGGAACAGTGGACTAATGACATGAAGGAGCAATTCAAGAAGGAATTTGGAGACATTGCATTGTTAGTGAAGGTTCTCATCAACAGACACTTAATGAGAGCAATGACACAGTTCTGGAATCCAGCGTATAATTGTTTCACTTTTGAGAAAATCGACATGACACCTACATTAGAGGAGTATGAGATTTTGATTAATTATCCGACAATAAAGAGCGATAGGATATACGTTAAGCCCAACAACACTTCGTGTTTCAAGAAGAAGTTGATTTAGATCACCGAGAAGGAAAAGGAATTTTGGGACCAGAAGATAACGGGTCACAATCACAACGACGTGAGTGAGGAAAAGAAAAGAGTGAGCTGGAAGGTTTTAAGGGATTTAATAGCCGCTAGTAGTGAAGAGCCCACCAAGGCAAGAAGGATTTATGCTCTTTACATTTATGGGTTGGTGCAGTTTCCAAGAACTCCCGAGCATATAGACCCATCCACTGTTGGTTTGTTCGAGAGACTGTTCAAAGGTGTGAATCCAGTTCCTACCATTTTAGCCGAGACTTATAGATCATTGACCGCATGCAAGGAGGCCGGCGAAGGAAGGTTTTGGGGTTGCCCACAGTTACTAGTGATATGGTTCAGAGGTCATTGTTGGAGCTCACCGTATAGCGCCTTAAGGTTTAAGACCACTTACTCACCCATTGAAGAATATCTGAAGAGTTGTGTTTTGGAGAAGAAGACTGAAACCCAATGGAGGGATCTCTTTCGGGACTTGACAGATTCAAATGTCATTTGGAAATCCTATTGGTTGAACAGAGGAACTACTTTTTGATATCGGTGCAGAGATAGGGATTGGATTCCATTGGCGGGCATATGGGGTGGAACAGCTTATTGCCCATTGCTAGATTTGAGGTAGTTCGGGTCAAGATAGTTCATACCGGCTACAACGGGGATGGTGAGTTTTAGCTATACGCACCAAACCAAAGGGTACAGATCTAGGATAGCCCAGATTGTGAAAGCATGGGATTCGCCCATAAAAGTTCAGCCTTACTGAGAGTACGAAGTTATAGCCCGATATAACGAATGGAGGGTACAAAGGGTGAATGATGGAGCCTTTCGAGGAATACCGAGGGATGATGGATCATCGTTGAACAAAGTAGCCCAAGAAGCACCATCAACACTAGAAAAACTAAAGGAAGATCGAGATCTGGATTTTCAAAGATAGGAGAAGAAGATCTATGACCTTACACAAGAGTTGAACTTCACAAAGTATCAGGTAATGACACAAGAGAGGAAAGAGAAAGAGATGGCACTTGAGAATAAAAATTTAAGTCGGGATCTAAGAGAGGCACGAGATGTGTCTAAGGGGCACAAGAGGAAATACCTGAAAGAAGGTGAAAACAAGATCATTGGGGATTTATCTGACCATTTAGACAGGATGATGAGGGAAAAGGAAGACTACAAGAAGCTCTACGAGTGGAAGTTCCGTGAAGCAAGGGAAGCGAACTACAAAGCCAGTAAGATGTTAGATAAAGAGCAGGCAAAGAACCTTAAGTTGACAACCCAGGTAGCACAGTTAGAGGAGTTGGTTACCAGGTATCACAACGAGGACAAGGTTAAGATGGAAGAAGAAAAGGAGGTTTTACAACACAAAATAGTCTCGCTTGAGAACCAAGTACAAGGGTTGCGAGAGAAGTTAGTCGACTTCAAAGGGGCTTTATGCCAAGATACCGGAGGAGCATGGAAGACAAAGTACGAAGCAGCACAACGTACCATTCAAAGTCAGAATAATGAGTTGATCAAATTCAAAGGACAAGTTAGAAGCATCATGTCTTATGTACAGATATTGTCGAAGGAAGCTACAACTCTTCTGAAGCAGCCGAACATCGAGCAAGAGCACGGAGAAGCCATTGTACTCCTATTGCATGAGTTGACCAATTTGGGGATTAGGGCTACCAGTTTTCTGTAGTTAGCTATCTTTAATTTGTATTGAACCCTTTTTGGATAAACAAATATTTTTAAGACACTTTTTTTTGGATTTAATACGCTCTTGCATACATGAATTCATGCATTCATACATCATATGAATTATTAATTAAAATAAAGTTTAATAATAAAAGGTTTTATGGCAATAAACTCTAAAAATTGCAAACATACTATATACATACTCAACACGCTCGCGCACAAGAAAGTTAGCAATGGAAGAAAGGCTAAAGAAATTAGAGGAGGATCGTGTTGAATTCCAAAATCGATTGGATGGGATAGAAAACAGCATGAAAGATAGTATTGCCAAAGCTTAGGAAGATATTATCAGTCAGTTAACCGCTTTGTTGGGACCAAGACAAGGTGAGAAAGACAAGGCGCCAATGGAGGGACGGATGAGACTAAAGGACAAGTAGACACTATATCTCACATGAGGGGGCAACCTGAAATGCAGTCAGCACCAAGAAGAGTGCAGTTCAATTTAGCAGGGACATCCACAAGTCACCCCGTGGAAGTTGATGATTTCACTCCAAATGTCGACGAGGTCCAGGATCTCAATTTTATGAGTGAGGTAGACAAGATGCGCCAAGACATGGAAAAGAAATATGCTGACCATTTCAAGTTACTCGAAGCGAAGAGTCAAGAAATACAAGGGTCAGTTGATAAAAGCACTGATGCATTTAATTTAGGGTTGGTTTTTGATCTGGTCCTACCACCGAAATTTAAGATGCCCGATTTTGAAAAATATGATGGAACGTCTTGTCCTAGCGTCCATGTGAAAATGCATCAGTGGGAAAACATAAAGTCGTGGAAGGACTTATATCATGCTTTTATGGAAAATTACAAACATGTATCGGAGATGGGATCCACTAGGATTATGTTGGAACAGATGGGGCGGAGGTCAAATGAAACGTTTCGACAATATTCTCATAGATGGAGGGATCTGGCCTCTCAAGTGCAGCCTCCATTGATCGAAAGGGAAATGACCCACATATTCGTGGAAACATTGAAGGGCCCGATGTACGATCATTTGTTTACTAGTATATCAATGCAAAGCTTCTCGCAGATTGTTGCTACCAGAGAGCTGGTGGAAGCATCCATCAAGAGCTGAAGAATTGAAGGGTTAGATAGTTCTAAAAACACCTTCAAGAAGAAGGACAATGAAGTGAATAACATTGTTGTGTATGAGGTGCTAAGAAATGTGACGATTTCTAAACCAGGGACAGGAACAGGCAACTCACAGGGTTCGAATAAGAAGGATTCAAAATGGGAAAGGCCGAATTTCATACCTATCCCAGTCACATATGCTGAATTGTACACTCAGTTACATGATGCGGATATGATACGTCCGTATTTCATCATACCACTCAAACCTCCATATCCACATTGGTATGACCCGAAGGCTCAGTGCGAATATCATGCTAAAGTTCACGGGCATAGCATTGAGAATTGCACCGCCTTTAAAAGGATTGTTCAAAACATGATTAATACCGGGGTTTTGAATTTCGATGAACCCAGTGTATCTACAAACCCATTACCGAATCGTGGCGGTCGAGGTATAAATGCGATTAAAGAAGATCAAATAAGGCGGATCAAAATGAGTGTATCGGAGATCCGATCACCATTGAAGTGGGTCTTTAAGCAGCTATTCGATAACGTGCTTATATGCTAAGGGAGGAAGATGAAGGAATTTGCTGAGATAGGCTTGTATTGCGAGTTCCACCAGGAACAAGGACATATGATTCAACATTGTAGTGAGTTCAAGAATTTACTACAGAGAATGGTGGACAATAAGGAAGTAGAGTTCTTTGCGGAAGAGGAGGGCCGAAGAGTGATGGACGTATGCACGTTTGGAAGAACCGGGCCAAAGTATAGCGCAGATAGGTCGTTGGTCATTTCAGCACGACCAAGAGGTAATAATTCAGTTGGAGAAGCAAGACCAGCTATTTCTCCTCGCATAGTAATTACTCCTCCAGCACCCTTCCTGTTTAAAGATACACAAAGGGTTCAATGGAATTATACCGCGAGTGTGACTAGGCTAAGTAATTCAAAGCCCGTCGAGGAGGTGCAGCCAGGAAAACCTGAAACCATTGATAAATTCGAAACGGAGGAGCCAGTGAACGAGGTAGGACATTTCACAAGAAGCGGGAGATGTTACTCATCGGCTCAAGAAAAAGAAAAAGACAAGGCCAAGCATACTGAGAAAAAGAAAATTTTTGCAGATCCGATTCTGAAGGTGAATGAGCCTGTCATTGAGGAACAAGCGCATGAATTTCTACGATTCTTGAAGCATAGTGAATATAACATTGTTGAGCAGTTGAAAAAGCAACCAGCCAGAATATCCATTCTCGATCTATTGTTGAGTTCTGAAGGACACCGTGATGCCCTATTAAAGGTGTTAAACTAGACTTTTGTCCCAAAGGATATATCAGTGAACAAGTTGAACTGGATCGTTAATCATATCACGGTAGATAATTATATAATGTTCACTGATGATGAGATCCCGGACGATGGAATGGGGTCTATCAAAGCTTTAAACATCATGACTCACTGCAAGGGTTATGTTGTGCCGGGAGTAGTAATTGATAATGGTTCAGCTTTGAACGTGTTATCTATGGCGACTTTGCAAAGGTTACCCATAGATGTTGCTCACATGAAAAGCTACCAAAATATGGTCAGAGCATTCGATGGGACTACAAGGGATGTGTTGGGCAGAATCGAAGTGTTGTTGCTGATTGGTCCGTCCGTGTACATTATAGACTTTGTTGTAATGGATATCAAGCCCACCTATAATTGTCTACTCGGAAGACCTTGGATTCATTCTGCCGGGGTAGTGTTGGCATCTCTTCACCAGAAGTTGAAGTTTGTAGTAGATGGAAAGCTTGTATGTGTAGGGGAAGAAGAGGACATTATTGCATCCGTCTCCACTGATACACCTTATGTTCAAGTGAATGAGCAGGCGTTAGAATGTTCTTTCAGGGCCTTGGAGTTCATTAACGCTGCATTTGTTGCTGAAGGTACAAAGTTCCCATGCCCGAAGTTGTCCAATTGCACAGAGATGATTGTTAAGCAGACCTTTGGTAAAGGAGCCAGAGCTGGAAGAGGTATAGGAAAAAGGTTACAAGGGAGTTTGTACCCAAAGCCCGTGATTATGAAGAAGGGTCGAGCTGGGTTAGGTTTTTTAATTGAGGCGTATTAGAATAAATACGGAAAAGCCGCAGCTAAGAAGCCAACCTCATTGAGTGCAAAGATCGACATCATCTCTCATGGATTTGTGAATGTCACTAAACAAGCAGACAAGAATCGTTTAGAGGCTATTAGGCTGCAAGAGGAAAATATATTCGAGGATACTTTCGAAGGCTTGATGGTGGGTGGAATTTCTAAAGGAGCAAGGATGAATTTACTTGAGAGAATTCGTCCGTGCCTCCCTGGCGAGACTATGAAGAATTAGACCATAGAGGATTTACCTGTAGTTTTCAAAATATTGTAATGCCATAAACCACCCTGTACTTTTGCTTGCAAGTATAAGAGATTTTCAGTAAAGGGTTTTTTCATATTTTTCACTAGCAAATAAAAATGTTTTTTCCTTTCTTCAATGGCAAACATTTTCTTTTCTTTCATTCGCTTCATCCATTTCTTTATTTATTCATTTGTTATTCTCATCCAAATATACAAGTTTTCTTCGCAGGTTCCCAATCAATGATTGTATGAATGATTCTGTTCCTAAGCCCGAAATAGATTCGAAAAGGATCTTTTGTCTAACAGAAATCAATGAGTGTGAAGATAATGTGGACTATGAGGTTCCTGAAGAATTAATAAGGTTGGTAGAGAAAGAAGATAAACAAATCATGCCCCACAAAGAAGAGATAGAGATTCTAAATCTGGGTACCGAAGAAGAGAAAAAGGAAGTCATGATCGGAGCAGCGTTTCTTCCAGGGGCAAAGCAAAATTTGATAGACTTATTGCGAGAATTCAAGGATGTATTTGCATGGTCTTATCAGGATATTCCAGGCTTGAATACTGATATTGTGGTTCACAAGCTACCCATTGACCAGATTGCAATCCCATACAATAGAAGCTCAGAAGGTTGAGATCGAAAATATTATTGAAAATCAAAGAAGAGGCACAGAAGCAGATCAATGCAGGCTTCCTACAGGTGGCAACATACCCAGAATGGGTAGCAAACATAGTCCTTGTGCCGAAGAAAGATGGAAAAGTATGGATGTGTGTGAATTATAGGATTTGAACAGGGCAAGCCCGAAAGACAATTTCTCTTTACCATATATAGATGTTCTGGTAGACAATACTTCAGAGAATTCACGATTCTCTTTCATGGATGGGTTCTCGGGTTACAATCAAATTAAAATGAATCCAAAAGATATGGAGAAAACAACTTTTACTACACTTTGGGGTACATTTTGCTACAAAGTCATGCCTTTTGGGTTGAAGAATGTCGGGGCTACATATCAGAGAGCCATGGTAACACTGTTTCATGACATGATACACAAAGAAATCGAAGTTTACGTGGACGATATGATAGCCAAGTCCCAAACAGAGAATGAGCATGTGCAGGATTTGAAAAAGTTGTTCCAAAGGCTATGAAAGTATCAGTTGAAGCTTAACCCTAATAAATGTACGTTTGGGGTTACATCCGGCAAGCTACTTGGTTTCTTGTACATCCAAAGGGGTATCGAAATCGACCCTGATAAGGTTAAGGCGATTCAAAATTTACCACCTCCAAAAACATAAAAAGAGGTTTAGGGCTTCCTCGAAAGATTGAACTATGTCTCTCGGATTATTTCCCAACTAACCGATAGATGTGATCCAATCTTTAAACTGCTACAGAAGAACAACCCAAGTGAGTGGAACGATGAATGCCAGGAAACATTGGACAAGATCAAACAATACTTGTCAAACGTACCGGTAATGGTGGCACCTACTCTTGAGAGATCATTAATCTTTTACTTGGCGGTGTTCGAGAATTCCATGGGGTGCGTGCTGGGGCAACATGATGATACTGGAAAGAAGGAAAGAGCAATTTATTACCTGAGTAAGAAATTTACCGAGTGTGAGGTACGGTACCCGTTTATCCAAAAGATGTGCTATGCACTTGTTTGGGTTACCCGTCGAATCAGGCAATATCTGTTATATCATACCACGTGGTTGATATCAAAGCCTGATCCATTAAAGTTTCTGATGGAAGCACCCACATTAACTGGGAGATTAGCACGTTGTCAAATGTTGTTGTCCGAATTTGATATAGTGTACGTCATCCAAAAGGCAATTAAAGGGAGTGTCATAGTTGACTTTTTTGCAAGTAGAGCCTCGGATGATTATGAGACTCTGAACTTTGATTTTCCCGATGAGGATATAATGACCATTTCTGTTGAAGAGAATGAGGGATGGATAAATGGAAATTGTATTTCGATGGGGCCGTCAATGCCCTCGGACGTGGAATTGGGGCTGTGTTGATATCTCCAGATGGTATACATTACCCTCTCACGAGCAAGTTGGAATTCATGTGAACTAACAATATGGCTGAATACGAAGCATGTGTCATGGGATTGAAGGCTGCAATAGAAAGAAAGATAAAGGCCTTGACGGTATACGGAGATTCATCCTTAGTTATTTATCAGCTGCATAGAGAATGGGAGACCAAAGACACGAAGTTGATAGAATATCGAAAGTTGATATTAGAGCTAATTGAAGAATTTGAAGAGATAACATTTTTATACCTTCATATAGAGGACAACTAAATGGCGGATACCTTTGCTACACTGGCCTCGGTATTCCAAGCAAATAGACCGGAGGATATGATGCTAATCCGAATACAGAGCTATGAAACATACGCTCATTGCTGTAACTTGGAAGAAGAGGATGATAATCCTTGGTATTTTGATATCCTACAATACATCAAGTTCCAAACTTATCCATTTGGAGCTAATGAGATTGACAAAAGAACAATCGGGAGAATGGCTGCTGCGTATGTGTTAGATAGCAACGTCTTATACAGAAAGAGCAGAGATCAAGTGCTGCTAAGATGTGTCAATGCTCGTGAGGCTAAAAGTATTCTTGAAGAAGTACATGATAGAATTTGCGGTATGCACGCCAATGGTTTATTGATGGCTCGGAAAATAATAAGATACGAATACTCTCGGTCTACTATGGAAGGGGATTGCAAAGAATATGCCAAAAAGTGTCACAAATGTCATATCTATGTAGATAAAATCAACTCTCCGCCCGTACCATTACATACAATGAATTCGCCCTGGCCTTTTGCTGTTTGGGGATTAGATGTAATCGGGCAGATTCACCCCAAGGCTTCAAATGGGCATCGCTTTATCCTAGTGGCTATCGATTATTTCACCAAGTGGATAGAAGTTGTTTCTTATGCTAACATCACGAGAACAACAGTTTGCAAGTTCTGGAAGAAAGAGATTATTTGTCGTTATGGTCTATCAGAACGAATCATCACGGATAATGCTACCAATTTCAACAACAGATTGATAGCAGAAATCTGTGAGCAGTTCAAAATAATTCATCACAACTCTGTGGCATACCGATCAAAGATGAATGGAGCGGTTGAGGCAGCGAATAAGAACATCAAGAAGATCATATCAAAGATGACTAAAACATAGAGAGACTGGCATGAAAGGCTTCCTTTCTCCTTATTTGCGTATCGAACTTTGATAAGAACTTCTACCGGGGCAACACCATATTCCCTGGTATACGGTACTGAAGTAGTGTTACCACTAGAAGTTAAAATCACATCTCTTCGAGTATTATCATAAGTGAAGCTAGATGATGCAGAATGGGTACAGATTCGTTTGGATCAGTTGAATCTAATCGAAGAAAAGCGGTTGAGAGCTATCTGCTATAGCCAAATGTATCAGAAATGGATGATTCGAGCTTATGATAAGAAAGTTCGACCGCGAGAATTCTGAGAAGAAGATCTAGTGCTTAAAAAGGTCTTGCCTATACATCAATATTTCCGAGGAAAATGGATACCGAATTGGGAAGGGCTATATGTTGTCAAAAAGTCCTTTTTCGAAGACGCAATGATCTTGACTGAAATGGACAGACAAGAATTAAACAAGCGATTATATTCCGATTCAGTTAAGAAATATTACGTCTGAAGATTAAAAAGAAAAAAAAAGAAAAAAGAAAATGAAGCGAAAACCCGAAAGGGTGCTTCATAAAAAATGATTAAAAGAAAGAAAGGAGGGGTCGAGATGAAAACCCGCAAAGGGCGTCTTGATACCAACGGAGGATTTGGGTCGAAAACCAGGAATGGCGGCTCAAATACACGATAATAGGCATCCTGCAGTTCATACTTATCGGTTATCAAGCAGTTCGGAAGGGTCTTCATGTCTGCAAAGTTGGACCCTCATTTGAAGAATTGCTAGACAAATAGATCATCTTTAAATCTATATCTCGGAAAAGGCCCAGATGAACACATATGATCAACGCTTGGGAATTTGCATTTGTTCCTTACATTTTTACTTCTAATTGTTTTGCCATGATTGTTTTTACACGCTTGTCATAAATTTACACAAAATTTTAATAAAGAAATTCATTTCTTTCTTTTGAGCCTTAAATTCTATCCAAAGCATCATGCTAATGAACTAATGTGAATTAATGAATACAGAAAATCTTTCGTTATCACTCTGTTTTAAGTTACAGGTAAGATTTGTTCTTCCGAATCAGAATAATGGAATACAAACAAATATGACTCGAAAGAACGCCTCAAAGCAGCTTTGTAAGAAGGACAATCGTCAAAGATTGCCCCTGATATATGAGATGAAGACCACGAGACAATCAGACTCTTCAAAGTAGCAAATTGACTGATAATACATGCCTTTTAAGGCAGTACTCCTGTATCATAATAGGAATATTTATGTTAAACAGGATTCAAGAACTACTATGAAATGATTCAAGGAAAACAACAATAGCAGATATTATTGGCAGCCTTCTCGGCGTGAGTCCTAAAAGAAGTGGTGTAATATGAGGAATTTCGTAATAAGAAGAACAACCTCAAGTTTCATCGTTTATATCTGGAGAATTTCGTAATAAGAAGAACAACTCCAGATCTCCCGGAGACGAGGAATTTCGTAATAAGAAGAAAAACCACGAAATCCATCACTTGATGAGTTTGGAGAATTTCATAATAAGAAGAACAACTCCAAATTTCATCAGATACGAAGAATTTCATAATAAGAAGAACAGACTCGAATTTCACCATTTTTATCTAGAGAATTTTGTAATAAGAAGAACAATTCCAGATCTCCCGGAGATGAGGAATTTCGTAATAAGAAGAACAACCTCGAGCTCCATCACTTGACGAGTTTGGAGAATTTCGTAATAAGAAGAACAACTCCAAATTCCACGAGATACGAGGAATTTTGTAAAAAGAAGAACAACCTCGGATTTCACCACTTTTATCTGGAGAATTTCATAATAAGAAGAACAGCTCCAGATCTCCCGAAGGCGAGGAATTTCGTAATAAGAAGAATAACCTCGAGCTCCATCACTTGATGAGTTTAAAGAATTTCATATGAAAAATTTCGTAATAAGAAGAATAACTTCAGACACTGGAGAATTTCGTAATAAGAAGAACAGCTCTAGGTATCCCAGAGACGAGGAATTTCAGATAAAGAAGAACAATCTCGAGTTACGTCATAGGTTCTGCTTGAAGAATTTCGTAATAAGAAGAATATCTTCAAGCTCTGGCCAAGAGACTTAAACAAAATTCGTGTCTTTCAGTCTTTGCCCATCTCCTGCTCCGCAGCATTGAGCAAAGAGGGGCAGCTGTTAACACGAATTTTTAAATAAAAATAATAAATAATAATAACTGAAAACAAAATAAAATATATAAAAATAATAAAATAATAAATAACAGAAAAAATAATGAAAAAATAATGAAAAAACAGAAAAAATATGGAAGATGTGGGATGTTGCCGGTTTTGAAGGGATTTTTGAGATTTGTTGAGAAGTTTTAGGATTGAGATAATGTTGAGGGATTTTAGGAGTGGTTAGAGGGATGTGATAGAGTTGTGATTGTTTTAGGACTTTGATCCAAGTCCTTTAAAAGGGAAGAGTTTGGAATCGGCAGGGAGGAAGAAGCTTGAATCTGAGGGAGGAAGCAAAAAAGGGGTTTGAATACTGGAATCGAAAAGAGAAGTTGAAGGTAAATTTCTTGTCTTTCTTCGATTTCTTGATGGATGTTTATGCTTTTTGGTTGGATTTTCAGAGGGTTATTTGATTCGGGTTTAGTTTGATGTTTCTTTCGGATTAGGGTATGGTTTGGTCTATTCTAAGTGTTTAGATCAAAAGAAATTAGGTTTTTGGGCTATTTAGGGGTGTTTCCAGGCGTTTCTGAGGGTTCCGACGAGGTTACCGGTGCTGGATGTTTCTGGAGTCGCCGGCAAACTCGTCGGAGGTGATCGGTGGCCAGTGATCTGGATCTGGCGGCGGGGTACACGATGGTTCATGGCCATGTTCTTCGTGTTCTTCATGAACATGAAGAACACGCATGAAAACCATACGGATTTAAGGTATTTTGATCCAAAATGCGTGGGATTTCTGGGTTGGTGATGTTTGTATCCAGAGGATTTTGGTGCTCGGTGAGTCGACCGAGTCATGGGACGGCTCAAATGGCCGAGCTAACTCGGTCACAAAGGGGTACATCATAGGTAAAACGGTGTCGTTTAGGCACACGATTCGCGCGGGTCGGATCCGAGTTACCCGGATCCGCGCGTTTTTCATACAAAATGGATAATTACCTCCTTAGTCCTCACAGGTTTGAATCGTCTTACATTTTAGTCACTAGGCCACCCAATTTAGCCCTAAAACTCTAGGTTTTATTGAATTTAGTCCCTAATTTAACCCCTAAGCTTAAAATTAATTAATTTAGATATTAATTAGGATTAAAATTAATTTTCAAGACTTAGAAATATTCTAATTAGGTTCTTAATCGAATTTAATTAAGTTTCTAAGATAAAATTTAAAATTAATTTAGCCTAGTTAGACATAATTTAAACTTAAATTGACTCCTAAACTTAAACTTAATTAATTTAGACATTAATTAAGTTTAAATTTATTTCCTAAAACTTAGAAATTATTTTAATTAGGTTCTTAATCGAATTTAATTAAGTTTCTAAGATGAAATCTAAAATTAATTTAACCTAATTAGATCTAATTTAGCCTAAATGAACCTTAAAACTAAATTCCCATCGAGTTAAACTTTAATAAGGATTAATTAAAATTTAAAGCTAGGGAAATTTGATTAAATTATTAATTTAATTAAAGATTCTAAAATTTAATTAAAACTTAATTAAACCTAATTCATCCCTTGAAATTAAACTCTTATCAATTTATTTTGTCTTTACCAAGTAAGTCCCTTTTCAAATTTGATCATTTTGGTTGTAATATGAACTCCCATATTTTCTAATAAAAAGTAACTTAGTTCCTTTATATTGCTTATTTATTTTATTTTATTTAATTTCATTTCAAAAATCACATGGCATATTTATTAGGAGATCACTTAATCATTATTTAGTTAATTAATTTAGAGCCTTCTAGGATTAGTTGCTTTTATTAATTAATTAAATAGGGAGATAACTAGTAACAATGCCATTTGAATCTTATACCTCGGATATACTAAAAGGCCGGTGTTTTGACGTACCATGATGTTGGCCTAAATAATGTACCTTGGTATCGAATTTATGTGTTATTAAAAACCTAGAACTTGAACTTAGAGTTTATCTAAGAAAGCCTTGAATCAAACTTGTCCATCTAACGCACACACTCACCTAGCCTTATAGCTTGTTTCTTAGTAAAAGTCCTTGGGTAAACTAGTGGCTAAAACGGAGAGATAGACATGACCATGGTGGGGAGAATAGATGAAAAAGTAAGACCAAAGGGGAGTAATGTTCGGCAATTTGATGTCTTGCATTGCTTGAGGACAAGCAATAGTTCCAGTTTGGGGTATTTTATGAGTGCCTAAAAGGCAATTATTTACTACCCTTCTCATGGTACTTTATGCATCCATTATACACCAACTTGAACTGAAATATGAACTCTTTGCGCAATATTGGATATTCCGTTATTACTACTTACAAAGTCGAAATTTATAGAGAATGCAGATATTATTACATATGCTATACATGCAGGAATATCCAGGGCCGAAGCAACAGTGAAGCAGTATTGAGGCCGAGGCAGGAGACAAAGCCGCGACAGTATCCAGAGTGGCAGCATCAATATTATAGGCGCAATGAAAGATAAAAATATAGAGAACAGTTTGGAAGATGCAGCACACCAATTGGACCAGGCTAGCGCACTAAAAGCCCAAGTCAAAGACCAAAGGGGAAAATCCTTCTAGAAGGCGGCAAACTTGGAAATATCAGATCTCTTGAAGAAGACTTGTTCCTTACTCCAAGTTAGAGCCTATTTAGGAAAGGTTTGCCCTAGGTTAAGACTATATATAGCCTAGCCGGCCATATTGTTTAGGGGGGCAATTTTAGAGAAACCCTTCCCATAAAAAATTGTATATATCGACATTATGTTCTAAATTTCTTAGGGATAGGTGAAGGTTGTAGATATTAGTGAGAGGAGATTGTTTCTTGTTTCTTATTCTAATGCAATAATAGTATCAAAGTTTACTTATCCTATTGTCATTCCTTGTTCTTGCATTCAAGCTCGAGAGAGAAGTTTGTAAGTAATATATTTATCTAGCAACAAAAGATGTAGATTCACGAAAGGGATAAGTACGGTGTTGTAGACACTAACTCGACCTAGAGATAGGTTAAGAGTTTCAGCTGCTAAAAGAAGTGTTGGATTGGTTGGTGATTATCGTTGATCTACACCGAGAGGTATCGTCAAGGACCATTCATCAACAGCGCTCTAACTTAGAGATAAGTGGAGTCAACGACGGACACTTTGCTGAACTTTGATGCATCTGCGCAAGAGCAAGAGATTGTCGTGGCAGAGAACACTAATGTTGCCGAGGTTGTATTTGTAGTACTACCGAAGTAATGTTGTGTAATTGCATTGGACAAGAAGAAGATCAATCGAATTCACTAATTGACGCAGCTGGATCCTACCTACTTTCTCTATATAGTTCTCAATCTTTATTTTATGTTTTGTTATTTAATTATTTAGTTAGTTAAACAAATCCACTTATCTGTATTTTTATTTTTTCAGGAGGAAGGGAACAAGGGGAGACATATTAAGTATACCAATCCCTGTGGAGACGATACACGATATACTTATCACCTTATTACTTGACAACGTGTACACTTGCAATTAATTGCGCTTTTATTGCACGCATCAAGTTTTTGGCACCGTTGTCGGGGATTGGCAACTAAATTTTGTTTTATTTATTTTCTTGCTCTTTAACCATTCTTTATCTAACTTTAATTCTAATTATTTATTTTTTAACTTTGATTTATTTGGTGTATGAACAGGGCAAAACCGAGTGGTTCATTATACGAATTGGACCCTGAAATCGAACGCACAGGACACCATCTGAGGCACAACCTGTTTCAAGTCATGGATGATCTACCAAGAGGACAAATTCCACCTGTTGACCATAATGTACTGCCACCAGCAATGTCGCAGCAGCCACTACCGCAACCATTGCCGATGCAGCCCACTGTTAGAGACTTTCTGGTGGAAGACCTAAACGGATTAAACCCTGGCGTAGTCACCCCAGAAATTGAAGCAACTCACTTTGAGCTCAAACCAGTGGTGTTCAACATGTTGAACACAATTGGACAGTTTAGTGGGTCTGCTACTGAAGATGTAAGACAACATCTCAAATCTTTCATGGAAGTGTGCAATTCTTTCAAGATCCATGGAGTCCATGAAGATATTTTACGATTAAAGTTGTTCCCCTATTCACTGAGGGATAGGGCGAAAACTTGGTTAAATGGCATCCCAGCAGGATCTATAGGATCTTGGGAGGAACTCTGCCGAGAATTCATTACGAGGTTTATTCCGACAAATCTCTATGATCGCATCCGTAATAAAATCACATCATTTCGGCAGGATGATGATGAACCGATGTATGAGGCATGGGAACGCTATAGAGAATTGTTAAACAAATGCCCACTACATGGTTTTCCCTTGTGGACACAAGTCTCCATGTTTTATAATGCTACCAATGCATCCATAAGGATGATGCTAGATGCTTCCGAAAATGGGACACTTTTGGATAGAGCACCCGCGGAGGCCATTGAGATTCTGAACAAACTCGCAAGGAATGACTTCCAATTTCCCACATCAAGGCGAGGAGGAATGAGACATCATGCTACAGCCCATGAATTAGACACACCCAGTTCGGTGGTAGCATAATTGGCTTCTCTGACTAAGATGGTTCAGAACATGCAAGCATAGAGAAATATACATGAGGTTAAGGCAGTTAACTCATCTGATTACATGTAAGATGAGGAAACCAGCCTATATGTTGGAAACTATAACAAGAACAATAAAATGATGTCCAACAATTACAACCCTTCTTGGAAAAGGCATCCAAACTTTTCATGGAGTAAACCCAACAATGCCTTAAATCCAATTAATCAAGCCCCTGGATTCCAACACCAAAGTCAGAACCTGCCGCAGCAGGACATTCAGCAGTCCTTGCCACAGCAGCAGGTACAATAACAACAGTCTCTGAACGCATTGGCAGATTCTCTCACGGCTTTCATGACAAAGACTGATGCATACATGACAGAGAATAGCCGCTTCATGAAGCGTACTGATGACTTCATGAACCAAACTGAGATGAGACTGCAAAACCAGGAGGCTGCGATTAAGTCTTTAGAAACTCAAGTTGGTCAATTTTCCCAACGTCAAAACACTCGACCACTAGGGGTTTTACCTAGCAATACTGAGGTTGCTAAGGTATTAGGCCACGAGCAATGCAAGGTAATTACGAAAAGAAGTGGCCTACAATTAAAAGATAAAGAAGGGACCTCAGCCGATAGAGTCCAACCAGAAAAGCAACATCATGATGACTCAAAAGCTTAGCAGGACCCTGCCGAAAGCACTACGACGGCAACAAAACCAGTAGTACCCGAACAACCTGCCGAGGTAGTTGTAGATAAATTCACCCCAGGTATTAAACTCAATATCCAAGGAAATCTGGAGGACATAAGACCACCACATCATTTCCCACAAAGGTTAAGAAAGCACAAATAGGACCACCAATTTCAGAAATTCCTAGACATCTTAAAGTAGTTCCATATCAACTTGCCACTAGTTGAGGCTATTGAACAAATGCCCAACTATGCCAAGTTCTTAAAGAAAATAGTATCCAAACGACGAAGGCTATGGGAATTTGAAACGGTGGCAGCCACTGAAGGTTGCATGGCCAAGCTGCATAATCGCATGCCGCCTAAGCTAAAGGATCTTGGATGCTTTACAATCCCCTGTGCGATTGGGGATGGTTACAAAGGAAAGGCCCTATGCGACTTGGGAGCAAGCATTAATCTAATGCCTAAATCATTTTTTCAAAAACTTGGAATATGGCGGGTAAAACCAACAACAGTACTGCTCCAACTTGAGGATCAGTCCTATGTGCATCTTGAAGGCAAAATTAAGGACATTCTGGTTAAGGTTGACAAGTTTATATTTTCTGCCGACTTTCTCATCCTTGATTGTGAGGCCGACGACAATGCACTGATCATATTGGGTCGACCTTTCCTTGCTACTGGACGCACCATCATCGATGTGGAAAATGGCGAGCTCACAATGCGGATAAACGATCAACAAGTCAAGTTGAATGCCTTCTACAATCTCACAATTTCAGACGCTCCAGCAGAATGTAAGGCTCTCCATACACTAAATCAGGGTACTAAAACATCCTGCTTGGGCAGCACGCTCTGCAGACTATTCGGTAAGCGAATAAAGCCCAAAGGAGAAGTCGAATGCACTGAAGGGACTGGCCAACACGTAAAGGAAGATACGATCCAAAAAGAGATAATGAAAGTAGAAGATGCATTCACATGCACTCCACAAGTAACATAATCTCTTCCCTTCCATTTTAATTATTATATTAGGATTAGTTTATATATTGTTATTTTCAGTATTTTATGTTGTTATGTTTTATTTTCAGTATTTTATGTTTTTATGTCTTTTTTTTAGAATAAATAAAGCAACGAATGCAGAAAAATTATGTTACTTCAGGAAGTCTGCTGCCGCGGTAGTGCATTGTATAAGAGCTGCAAAATTCCTAACGGGTAGAAACAGTGTAACGACTCTCTACCGAGAAATCCACCGCGGCAGTAACTGTTCAGCAAGGCAGTAAATGCCTAACAGCTACTTTCTAACAATCATATTTTTACAGCCTATATTAGCAGCTTCATTGCTGTGCACTATTTACTCTTGCATTCTTGTTAATTTAGCTTTCTTTAACAATCTTGCTCTCACTATCTTTCCAATCTCTTGAAATTTTCAGAACTCTCTCTACTACTCTGAAATTTTCTCTCAAACCATTCTCCACGAACAATTAATGGCTTCTTACACAAGATTCGCCCCGGCCACTGTTGTTGACCGATTCAACCGATCGTTCGTTGCTTGGCAGTTATGGAAAGAGCAAGGATTTCACCAAACTAATGAGGCATATTTCGGCATTGAATCGTACTTGTTCAAAAAGATTCAATATCAAGATTGAGAGGTATTCTGCCTACAGCCTCCACCGGCGAATGCCACAATTATGAGAAAATTTTACGCACATGGGCCGAGTAAGGACAACCTCTTTGTCCACTGCCGAGGCAAGCCTGTGCAACTTGATGCCAAGGTTATCAATGAATTTTATGGTCTCACACCCACACGTGATGTTCATGCCGAATTCATAGACGACATCACCACTCAAGACTATAAAGAGATTAAAGATGAGCTTTGTTACAGCAGCACCTCATGGGAAACTGCTGCCCATAAAGGTTTAGTAACAAGGCAGAGTCTTAAACTCAAGGCCAAGATGTGGTGTACTTTTGTCAAGAGACGACTTATCCCAACCTCCCATAACAGCATAGTGGATCGCAAAAGACTAGTGCTGATACAGTCTATCATCAAAAAGTGAAGCATAAATATTGGAGAGATCATTCTTCACGAGATTCATGAATGTGGTAAGAAGGAACGTGGACCACTATATTTCCCATGTTTAATCTCTGCCTTGTGTATTAATATAGGAGTTTCGGTCGAAGACACAGATGAATATACGCCAACTCGGCAGGGATGGGCAAGAGATTTCTGCCACCGAGTTATGCAGATCACATATGCAGAACCTGTCCAGGCAACACCGCAGCAATTTACTATAGATTTCACTGCCGGAGGGCAGTATTCAACAGAAGCACCAACCTTCGCCGACCCAACTGCCGCAGCGGACCCTTACCAAGAAATTCTGCAGAGGATGACAGCCATGGACGTTCGCCAATAACGCTACATAGAGTACCAGCGCGACTTCAACATATCTCTAGCCAACATGATGATGTAAAGCTTCACACATCAAGGGGCGCAATTCCCCGAATTCCCAGCTAACATATTCGTCACTGCCTCCCCTTATACAGAGACAACACCTGCCCCAGGGCCGCAACCATTTTTCCAGCCACGGTCGCATCAACAGTTTCATGCTGTCAGACTTTCTAGGCCGGTCAGGTCTGCCGGAGTATCATCTACTAGCCAAAGGCCGTCCAAGAGGCGAGTTGTTTTTAACTCTCCCCACAGGGAACCAATCCCTATGCCCAGTCTTAGCAGAGACACGCTGTCTCGCGAGATTGACGAATACCACAGTTCATCACATGAATCAGCAATACCCACTGCCTCGGCAGGGGGGGAACAGAAATCATGCACACAAAAACTATGGACGAAGTGGAAGAAGGGGATGAAGTTACAGTACCAACACACCGAACACCGCCCAGTCGAGTTCAGCCACATCGACAAGCCAAACAACAGCAATCACCAGCACAAGGATCTAGAAGAAAGGCGTCAACGGCACATCCTAGGAGACTGCTCTGTACAAGTAGCTCCTCGGAATCGTTATAAATATTTTTATGTTTATGTCTATTTCCTTATTGCAATTGTCGTTTGCCTTATATTTTGAGGATTGAGGATAATGCTCGGTTTGAGTTTGGGGTATTGTAGGTGCAGAAGCAATGCTGAGGCTATCCACTGCCGCGACATTACCATGAAAAGAGAGTAATTTTTTTCTGAATTTTTTACAATATTCTCTTTTCTTGAATTACTGTTTCTAATCTTGTAGTACTCTACATCAGCTTTGCTTTAGTTTACTCCTTTAAGGCTATAGAAATCTTTTTCCTTACCGTGGCCAAGTTCTGTTTTGAAGGGATAACCATAGGATACTCATGGAATAAAACTTAGAAGCTTGGTTTAGGGTTAGAAAGAAAATAAAAACTTTTTGGACTTGTTTGGCTTAGGAGTTCTTTTAATAAACTTAGGTGATAAAGACTTAAAACCTTTTGGAAAAATAACTAGAGGTGCCAATCACTGGCTCTAGTTTTGCTCTCCTTCATGCTAGAGGTGCCCGAAATTGGCTCTAGTATGCTAAATAGGTGGTTAAAAAGAAAAAAAAAGAAAAAGAAGAAAATAGAAAACGCATATCTTGAGGTGGCCAAAATTGGCTCAAGACGTATTGTTTTAAGGAGACAACTTTAGTTCAAATTCTATTTGTCTTGAACTTAGAGTTTATCTAAGAAAGTCTTGAATCAAACTTGTCCATCTAACGCGCGCACTCACCTAGCCTTATAGCTTGTTCTTAGTAAAACTCCTTGGGTAAACTAGTGGCTAAAACGGAGAGATAAACATGACCATGGTAGGGAGAATAGATGGAAAAGTAAGACCAAAGGGGAGTAAGGTTCGGCAATTTGATGTCTTGCATTGCTTGAGGACAAGCAATAGTTCCAGTTTGGGATATTTTATGAGTGCCTAAAAGGCAATTATTTACTACCCTTCTCATGGTACTTTATGCATCCATTATACACCAACTTGAACTAAAATATGGACTCTTTGCGCAATATTGGATATTCCGTTATCACTACTTACAAAGTCGAAATTTATAGAGAATGCAGATATTATTACATATTCTATACATGCAGGAATATCCAGGGCCGAAGCAATAGTGAAACAGTGTTGAGGCCGAGGCAGAAGACAAAGCTGCGGCAGTATCCAGAGTGGCAGCATCAACATTGTAGGCGCAATGAAAGATAAAAATATAGAGAACAGTCTGGAAGATGCAGCGCACCAATTGGACCAGGCTAGCGCACTAAAAGCCCAAGTCAAAGACCAAATGGGAAAATCCTTCTAGAAGGCAGCAAACTTGGAAATATCAGATCTCTTGAAGAAGACTTGTTCCTTACTCCAAGTTAGAGTCTATTTAGGAAAGGTTTGCCCTAGGTTAAGACTATATATAGCCTAGCCGACCACATTAACATGACACGAAGTCACCATTGACATGACACTAAGTCACTATTGACATGACACGAAGTCACCATTAGCACTACCACGCACGATTGGACACATAGTCACCCTTGTTACATGTAGGCGGCTCTACCACGCACGGTTGGACACAAAGTCACCCTTGTTACGTGTAGGCAATATTCTGTATTCTCAATTTTGTTTATAGTGCACTTAAGACAATCCTAATGACATGTCATTCGTATTCGTATCTAAAGTTAGTGTCACTAAGCCAATATCATAATCAAATGTACATGATAACTTGTTGTTCATAATGCATGCATAATATGTTCAACAAATGAACCAAAAGCCATGCCCAAAGGCACAATTATATATAAGGCAAATAACCATATTGTATTCCAAATCATATAACTTGCTGCTCATAATGCATGCATAAATTGTTCAACAAATGAACCAAAAGCCATGCCCAAAGGCACCATTATATATAAGGCAAATAACCATATTGTACTCCAAAACGTTTCTCATAATTTTTCATAATCATGGATATTAAATAAGCTATGTATTTCAGCAAGTATCTCTCATGTATGCACCAATTCAAATCATACTCATGTATTTCCATAAATCTCATTGCATTATCAACATAATGCCTTTGTCTAATGTAGCCGAAACTCATATCGGTTTATCAAAAACATATACTTTACTTACTCTTGAACTATGGAAGGTTTTCACACTCTTCCATAGTCCCCAAAACAGAACCGTACCAATGCGATTCGCTTTAAGTCCGAAAAACACTCACCAACAAGCGAAACAAGCATTCGTCGCTATCCGATGATCGCGCCAACGCACCAGCAATCAAACACCTTCTTGTACTTCTTCTACAACATTAAAAACAGAGCATTCTCACATCATAACATGCTCAAACCAACAGCCATAACCGATCATTGTTAAACTACCGAAAACTTAGCCGAAAAGACCGTAAACTAAGCCGAAACGTATCCGAACAACATCAGCCCAAAACCAAACGAATCTAACATCTAATCACTTCAATTATGATCCAAAAACACAACCAAACCATCCTTATATCTCCAGCAATATTAAAGCATCTAAAATAGCCCATAAAACAACCGAAAAACACCTTAAAACTACACCGATTGCATTATTCCGGGATTAAATTAATATGCTATCAAATCAAGACTCAATGAATCATTTAATTAACATAAAAACATAATTGAGTCCATCTAATTCCAGCATTGAATGAGATCCAAAAAGATTTCACAAAAACATTCACAAAATTACTAGATCTAACATTAAAAACATAGAGTCAAGTTTTTATTAAAAGATTAGCAAGCTAATACTTGGGAATTTCAATAAAGAACCTTAGAAAAGAATAAAAATCCAGAAAATTACCTTCAAGATCTATTCACCAAAAAGATGTAATTTCCTCTTCTTGATTCCTTGTAATTTGATGTAGATTTGATAAAATTGATGCTTAGGATTTGTAAAGGATGGAAAGATAATGAAAATGATGTAATCTTTATGGAAAAAGATGAAAAAATCAGCAAGGAATTGAAGAGAAAAGATGAAGAGAAAGTGGAGAGAAAATGAGAGAAAAAGATGAGAGAAAATGAGAGAAAAGTGGTTTTGAGAGAAAATGATTAAAATCTCTAATTAAAGTAATTAAAATACATTTTGGTGAATAAATCATTATTAAAAAATTAGAAATGGGTGTATTGCCCTCTAAGGATTCTAAGTTTAGCTTGCTTTTCAATTTAGTCACTAAAATAACATAATTTCCGAAAATTCCAAATTAAGTCCCCTAATTTTCCAAAAATTACAAATGGGTCACTTATGCAAAATTAAGCATAATGAAAAATCAATATAAAGTCCAAAGTATTTCCTTTTAATCTTGAAACACATTTTCAATATTTCAAACCATATTCCAAAATTATTATTTTTCTTAATTAAAAATATTCTTATTTTATTTTCCCCGGAACAATGAACCGGAGAACACGATTCGACCCGAATCGAATTCTCCTAACTAAGCCTAAACTAATAACCCCAAAAACGGGATGTTACACACAGCCCCAGTCATTTCTGTGGATAGCACGGGGAATTCTAATAGAGGCACTCAGTATCCTGCCTGCAAGTTCTGCCAAAAACATCATCCGGGTCAGTGTAGGACTCAGCAGAATCTATGCTACTTGTGCGGAGCTTCCGATCACTATATCAGGAACTGTCCTTAGAATCCCAACAAAGTTCCTGCTAATGCTTCTGTTATGGACAGTGCTTCTCTGTATGCCAGAAACAAGGGTTCCAAACAGGATCAATCTGGTAGTCAGGGAAAGAATAAGGGCCAGCCTTCTAATGCCACACACCAGGAATCTCGGGCTCCTGCATGGATCTACCACATCAAAGGAAAAGACGATGAGGAATCTCCGGATGTAATCGCAGGTATGATCGAATTAAATTCGAGTCCTGCATATGCTTTGATTGATTCTGGGTCTACTCATTCCTTTATTTGCTCTGCTATGGTTGCAAAAGCAAGTCTGAAACCTGAGGTAGTCACTAGGGGTCTTGTAGTGTCAAACCCTATAGGAGGTTTATTGAATATTAATCTTGTTTGTAAGAGCTCCCCTGTTACAATTCGAAATGTCCCTTTCCGGGTTAACTTGTTTGTGCTACCGACATGTGAGTTTGACTTGGTTTTGGGCTTAGACTGGTTGGTTAAGCATGAGGCTTGGATTGATTGCCAAAATCGGAGACTCTACTTTCGGGGTTTGGGTAAGGAGTCTATCTTACTCATTGACAAGAAATCGACGTTAGTGTTTACTGCCATGGTATTACAAGATGAGTATGACTTCGGGTTGCCTACTATTCCGGTTGTATCCGAGTTTATTGATGTTTTTCCCGAAGAACTCCTTGGTCTTCCTCCGAACAGGGAAGTGGAATTCGGAATTGAGGTCCAGCTTAGGACAAGTCCGGTGTCCATCACTCCCTATAGAATGGCAACGATAGAGTTGAAAGAGCTAAAGAAGCAACTCCAAGAACTGCATGATAAGGGGTTTCATTAGACCTAGTTCATCTCCCTGGGGTGCTCTAGTCTTATTTGTGAAGAAGAAAGATGGCTCAATGAGACTTTGTGTTGATTATAGGTAGTTGAACAAAGTCACTATCAAGAATAAGTATCCTTTGCCCAGAATTGAAGACTTGTTTGATCAGCTTAAGGATGCTGCAGTGTTCTCAAAGATTGACTTGCGGTCAGGTTACTATCAGATGAAGATAAAGGATGAGGATGTGCCTAAGACAGCTTTCCGGACTCGATATGGTCATTTCGAGTTCCTTGTGATGCCATTCGGATTGACGAATGCTCCGGCTGCTTTCATGGACCTCATGAACCGTATGTTCAAGACTTATTTGGACAAGTTTGTTGTGGTTTTCATTGATGATATACTTGTCTACTCCCGGAATAAGGAGGAACATTCTGAGCATCTCCGAATTGTCTTGCAAACTCTCCGAGAATGCTAGTTGTTTGCAAAGTTCTCAAAGTGTGAGTTCTGACTATCGAAAGTTTCATTCCTTGGCCATGTCATTTCGGCAGAAGGAATCAAAGTGGATGCGAGAAAGGTACAAACCATTCTAGATTGGAGGCCTCCGAGGAATATCAGTGAGATCAGAAGTTTTCTCGGTTTGGCCGGATATTACAGGCGCTTCGTTAAGGGATTCTCGTCCATTGCTGCTCCCTTGACAAAGCTGCTCCGAAAGGATGAGCCATTCGTTTGGTCAGAGAAACAACAGAGAAGCTTTGATCAGCTCAAGCAAACTCTTACTCATGCCCCTATTCTTATTCAGCCAGAATCAGGGAAGGAGTACACCATGTATAGTGATGCATCGCAGTTGGGATTAGGATGTGTCTTAATGCAAAAGGGGAAAGTGGTGGCATATGCCTCACGACAGTTGAAACCCCATGAACTTAATTATCCCACTCATGATCTTGAGCTAGCTGCGATTGTTTTTGCACTCAAAATCTGGAGGCATTATTTGTATGGTGAAAGGTGCTACTTATTCACCGATCACAAAAGCCTCAAGTATCTTCTGACTCAGAAAGATCTCAACTTAAGACAAAGAAGATGGATGGAGATATTAAAAGATTATGATCTTGTCATCGACTATCATCCTAGCAAGGCCAATGTGGTTGCGGATGCTCTTAGTCGCAAGCCAATTCTTGTTCCTAATGCTATTAATGCTCATCTTCGAGTGTATCGAAGGCGAGAATTCTTGTCAGAACTTCATGTTCAATATACTTTGATTGCTCGGATCAAACACCTCTAGCAAATTGATTCTGAACTTCAGGCTATCATGTCAAAGCCTGATTCAAAGTCCAATCAGGACTTCTCTATTCGTGATAATGGTATTCTGTACTTCAAAGATAGGGTTTGTGTCCCTAATGACGAAGAATTGAAAAGGGAAATACTTCAAGAAGCCCACCAGAGTTCTTTATCGGTTCACCCTGGATCGGTAAAGATGTACAAAGATTTGAAACCATTGTATTGGTGGCCAGGCATGAAGTCAGCCATCACAGACTTCGTGTCTAAATGTTTGACATGTCAGAGAATCAAGGCTGAGCATCAAGTCCCTGCTGGGTTGCTTCAGCCAATCGAAATCCCTCAGTGGAAATGGGAAAAGATCACAATGGACTTTGTTACGGGTCTTCCGTTAACTCCGAGAAAGAATGATGCCATATGGGTGATTGTGGACAAATTCACTAAGTCAGCTCACTTCATCCCGATCAGAGTAAACATGAGTTCAAATATCTTGGTTGAGTTGTATATTCGTGAAGTGGTACGTCTGCATGGAATTCCCACTTCTATCATCTCTGATCGAGACTCTAAGTTCACCTCTCGGTTCTGGAGATCATTACAGGAAGCTTTGGGAATTAAGTTTTATTCAAAGATTAGCAAGTTAATACTTGAGAATTTAAATAAAGAACCTTAGAAAAGAGTTAAAATCCAGAAAATTACCTTTGAGATCTATTCACCAAAAAGATGAAGTTTTTCCCTTCTTGATTCCTTGCAAATTGGTGTTGATTTGATAAAATTGATGCTTAGGTTTTGTAAAGAATGGAAAGATGATTAAAATGATGTAATCTTTGTTGAAAAAGATGCAAAAATCAGTAAGGAATTGAAGAAAAGAGATGAAGGAAAATGGAGAGAAAATGAGAGAAAAAGATGAGAGGAAAAAAAAAGTAGTTTTGTGAGAAAATGATTATCATCTTTAATTAAAGTAATTAAAAAAGCATTTTGGTGAATAAATCATTATTAAAAATTAAATTGGGTTTATGGCCCTCTAAGGATTCTAAGTTTAGCTTGCTTTTCAATTTAGTCACTAAAATTACAATTTTCGAAAATCACAAATTAAGTCCTCTAATTTTCCAAAAATTACAAATTGGTCATTTATGCATAATTAAGTATATTTAAAAATCAATATAAGGTTCAAATTACCTTCTTTTAATTTTGAAACATTTTTTTAAATATTTTTAAACCATATTCCAAAATTATTATTTTTCTAATTAAAAATATTCTTATTTTATATTTCCCTGGAATAATAAACCGGAGAACCTGATTCGACCCGAATCGAATTCTCCTAACTAAAGCCTAAACTAATAACCCCAAAATCGAGATGTTACAGCAAGGGGGTTGCATCATCATCTAATACTAGTTCTTTGAAGGCGACTATGCAAGATTTTATTCTAAGTACCAAGACGATGCTTCAAGAGCATACAACTGCTATCAAGAACCAAGGAATTCTACTGCAAAGCCACAGTGCTTCGTTGCAAAATCTGGAGAGTCAAATGGGCTAAATTGCCATGGCATTATAGGAGCGTCAACCTGGATGTCTTCCGAGTGATATTGAAGTCACTAAGCCGCATGGTAAGGAGCACTGCAGCGCAATCACACTCAGAAGTGGTACTCAACTTAATCAGCAAGATAAGTTTGGGGAAGAAGTCTAAAGATTCCCTACCAGAACCTGTGCAATAAGAAATGCCTGAGCAAAATCTCGAGGAAAAGGACCATGAGGAAGGTTTGACAAAGGAACCTGCCGAAGGAACGAGCAAAAATGCCACAGCAAAATTAGTTCCTGCACCACCAGTGGAAGAAGTTAGACCCCCACCACCCTTTCCCCAGAGGCTCAAGAAGCAAAACGATGAAATTCAATTTAAAAAGTTTATAGACAAGCTAGATCAGCTGTACATAAATGTCCCGCTATTGGAGGCAATCGACCAGATGCCCACTAACGCTAAATTTTTGAAGGAGATAGTCACAAAGAAGCGTAAAGTGGAGAAGTTCGAGACAATTGCTATGACAAAAGAATATTGCTCTGCCTTGAGTAATCTACCATCAAAGAAGAAGGATCCGGGCAGCTTCATTATTCCTTGTCCCATTGGAGAAAAGTTTTTTAGGAAAGCACTTTGCGATCTTGAATTGAGTGTTAATCTAATGCCCAAGTCAATTTTCGTGAAGCTTGGCATGGGAGATGCGAAGCCTACATCCGTAATCTTGCAGCTAGCCGATCGTTCCCATGTGAGACCTGAGGGGAAGATTGAAGATGTCATAGTGGGGGTGGACAAGTTCATTTTTCCAGCCGACTTCCTCATACTTGATTGTGAGGCTGATGCTAATACACCTACCATCTTAGGGAGGCTTTTCCTAGCAACCGATTGCATTCTCATTGATTGTGAGAAGGGTGAGCTCACAATGCGTGTAGTAAATCAAAGATTGACCGTGAACATCAACAATTCTCTCAAGTACATGGATGACTTTAAAGAATGCCAGAGCATTTTGGAGGCGGATTATGAGTAATTTACAGAAGCTGATCAATTTTGCCACAGCAATTTCGTACAGCTGGATGAGTATGAAGAGATCACGAATGAAGAGGATGAAGAAGCTAGTGAACCTTCATTGAAGGAACATCACTCTAGTCTATTGATAGCTAGAAATAATTCAAGCTTCGAACCCCTTGATTTCGAGGAGTTCAGTCCTCCTAAGCTTTCATTACTCGATGCACCGAAGATGGAGCTAAAAATTTTGCCACAGCATTTGAAATATGCTTATTTGGGTGAAAAATGAGACCTTTCCAGTTATTATTTCTGCGAACTTGAATTCTAACCAAGAGAGAAGTCTACTCGCTGTTTTATCATAGCATAAACGAGCGATAGGATGGACCATGGCAGACTTAAAGGGAATTAGTCCTACCATCAGTATGCATAAGATACTTTTGGAAGAATGCCATGGCAATTCCGTAGAGCCGCAGCGTATACTCAACCCCATCATGAAACAAGTTGTTATGAAGGAGATTCTTAAATGGCTTGATGCTGGAATTATTTATCCAATATCGGACAGTTTGTGGGTAAGCCCGGTTCAGTGTGTGCCAAAGAAAGGACGCACGACCGTGGTTAGCAATGAGGACAACGAGCTATTGCCGATGAGAGTAGTGACCGGATGGAGGATTTGTATGGACTATCGTAAGCTCAACAAGGCTACGAAGAATGACCATATTCCTCTACCCTTCATCGACCAAATGTTAGATCATTTGGCGAGCAAAGCTTACTATTGTTTCTTGGATGGATATTTGGGATATAATCAAATAGCTATCGTACCGGAGGACCAAGAGAAGACCACTTTCACTTGTCCTTATGACACTTATGCTTTTCGAAGGATGCCCTTTGGATTGTGTAATGCCCCGACAACTTTTCAGCGCTACATACAAGCTATCTTCTCCGATATGGTGGAAGACTCTCTTGAAATTTTTATGGTTGACTTTTCTTTTTCTGGAGACAGTTTCCAGAAATGTCTTGGCAATTTAGCAAAGCTCCTAAAGCGATGTGAAGAGGCTGACCTTATGCTGAATTGGGAGAAATGTCACTTCATGGTGATGGAAGGCATTGTGTTGGGCCATAAGATCTCACACAAAGGCATTGAGATAGACAAAGCTAAGAGCGAGGTGATTGAGAAGCTACCAGCAACAACAAATGTCAAGGGCATAAGAAGTTTTTTTAGACACGCGGGATTTTACCGGAGATTCATCAAGGATTTGTCCAAGATCTCCAAGCCCTTGTGCATGCTGCTACAGCAGAACCAGTTTTTCGTGTTCGATCAAAAATGTCATGGCGCCTTCACAGATCTGAAGCAAAGCCTGATCACTGCACCAGTTGTTGTTCCCCCAAATTGGACACTACCGTTCGAGTTGATGTACGACGCAAGTGATTACGCCGTGGGAGCAGTCTTGGGGCAGCGTCGAGGTAAAATTTTTCATTTTGTTTATTATGCTAGTCGTACTTTAAATGATGCACAACTAAACTATACTACCACCGAGAAAGAACTACTTGCCGTGGTATTTGCATTTGACAAGTTTATGTCATACTTGATAGGCACTAAGATCATTGTTCACACCGATCACTCAGCAATTAAGTACTTAGTGACTAAAAAGGATGTCAAACCTAGGCTTATTAGATGGATACTACTTTTGTAAGAATTTGACTTAGAAGTGGTAGATAGGAAGGGCACTGAGAACCAAGTTGTTGATCATCTTTCTAGGCTAGAAGTCAACCTAGAATGTCGTGACAAAATTGATATACATGATGAGTTTCCTGATGAGAAAATTCTTTATGCCACGACAATTCCGTGGTATGCTTCCCTTGTTAATTTTCTCGTTAGTGGTATGTTACCTTTTGACATGACTAGCCAGGGAAGGAAGAAATTCAGACACGACGCACGATCATATTTATGGGATGAACCATACCTGTGCAAGCATTGTGCTGATCAAATTATCCGAAGATGTGTGCTTGAAGAAGAGCAACATGATATCCTGCATCACTATCACACAAGCCCATGTATAGGTCACTTTGGAGGGATGAGGACAGCTTTAAAAGTCCTCCAATCAGGATTTTATTGGCCTACATTATTCAAATATGCCCAGGCATTTTACCAAGCCTGCGACCGATGTTAGAAAACTGGAAATATCTCCAGACGGCATGAAATGCCACGACAAAATATACTGAAGGTCGAGTTATTTGACGTATGGGGCATAGACTTTATAGGACCATTCTCATCCTCATTTGGAGATCTATACATTCTTTTGGCAGTATACTACGTGTCTAAATGGGTTCAAGCCATCGCAACACCAAAGAACGATGCAAAGACAATGCTTAAATTTCTACATAAGCACATTTTCACAAGATTCGATGTGCCAAGGGATATCATCAGTGATGAAGGCACTCATTTTGATAATAAGTTAATTTCCAAGGCATTACAAAGATATGGGGTGCGATACAAAATTGCCATGGCATATCATCCCCAAACCAATGGGCAAGCCGAGGTTTTCAACCGTGAAATCAAGCAGATTTTGGAAAAAGTGGTGAATTTGAGAAGGAAGGATAGGTCACTAAAGCTTGATGAAGCGTTGTGGGCGTACCGAACAGCTTTCAAAACCCCACTAGGGATGTCTCCATTTAATTTAGTCTATGGCAAAGCTTGTCACCTACCGGTCGAACTAGAGCATAGGGCTTATTGGGTAATCAAGAAACTCAATTTGGACGACGATTTAGCTGGTGAGAGAAGACTTCTAGAGTTGAATGAGATGGAGGAATTCAGGACCCAAGCGTATGAGAATGCTAAACACTATAGGGAGCGAACCAAGCGATGGCATGATCAAGCAATTTTGCCACAGCATTTTCATGCGGGACAACAGGTGCTCCTATTCAACTCAAGGCTGAAGATTTTCCCTTGGTATGTTGAAATCGAGGTGGTCCGGGCCATTTTTGATTCACCATGTGTACCCCCATGGAGCTGTAGACATCAAGAATCCGGATAATAGAACAATTTTCAAAGTTAATGGGCAGCGTCTGAAGATTTACACTAGAGCCCACGTGATGCGAGATAAACCTACAGCATATTTGATAGATGCATGACATACTGAAATATCATGGCAAATGATTATCATATTTATTGTTTTGGCAAACATCACATTCTTGAATTCTCCTTCTCACTGATTTTTTAGACCCTTCCAGTAAAGGAAAGAATATAACCTTCTGCTGGTAACATTAGCCCCAAAATGGACCCCTTGAGCAGAACTGTGGAACAATTCAATGAGTTGGTCCCTCAAAATAGGATAACTGCTCACTAATAATTTCCTTTCCTCTTTAACAATTTGCCATCCCAACTGTACTTAAAGTGAGAACTCGAATTGTTCTTCAGATCAACAATGATGGTTTGAAGGTGATCATCTTTTTCACAAGTAGATGTAACTTTTTCTACCGAATCAGAGTTGAATGAACTAATGGCCATGATGTTCCGTTGATTGAACTTGGAATTCCTTGACAAAGTATCAGCTACTGTGTTGTGGACTCCTCTCTTGTATATCACCTCATAGTCATAACCCAGCATTTTAGCAATCCAAATTTGTTGAGCAGGTGTAGTAACCTGGTTACTGACCAAGAATCTTAAACTTTGGTGGTCAATTTTGATTTTAAAGTGTCAACCAATGATGAGTGCCTAAAAGGCAGTTATTTATTACCTTTCTCATGGTACTTTAAGCATCTAATATACACCCACTTGAACCGAAATATAGACTCTTTGCTCAAACATTGGATATTCTATTATCATCACTTACAAAGTTAATATTTATAGAGAATGCAGATATTATTACATATTCTGTATATGAAGGAATATCCAGAGCCGAAGTGGCAGAGAAGCAGTGTTGCGGCAGAGAAGCAGTGTTGCGGCAGAGGCAGAAGACAGGGCCGCGGCAGAATCCAGTGTGACAGCATCAACAATGGAGGCGCAATAAAAGATAAAAATATAAAGAATATTCTAGAAGATATGGCGCATAAATTGGACCAGACTAGCGCTAAAAGCCCAAGTAAGAGACCAAGCGGAAAAACCCTTCTAGAAGGCGACAAACTTGTAAATATTAGATTCCTTGAAGAAGACTTGTTCCCTACTTCAAGTTGAAGTCTATTTAGGAAAGGTTTGCCCTAGGTTAAGATTATAAATACCCTAGCCGGCCACATTGTCTAAGAGAACCGATTTTTAGAGAAACCCTTCCTCGCTAAGAATTGTACTTAAACGATAATATGTTCTAAACTTCTTAGGGATAGGTGAAGGTTGTCGATATTAGTGAGAGGAGATTGATTCTTGTATCTTTGTTCTTATGCAATAATAAAATCAAAGTTTGCTTATCCTATTGCCATTCTTTGTTCTTGTATTCAAGCCCGAGAGGGAAGTTTGCAAGTAATCTATTTATCTAGCATCGAGAGGTGTACATTCATGAAAGGGATAAGTACA
Organism: Abelmoschus esculentus; assembly: GCA_035048815.1. Classification (NCBI taxonomy): domain Eukaryota; kingdom Viridiplantae; phylum Streptophyta; class Magnoliopsida; order Malvales; family Malvaceae; genus Abelmoschus; species Abelmoschus esculentus. The sequence goes on along the minus strand of JAUCBN010000023.1, from coordinate 11,736,621 downwards.
GTGTCGTAGACACTAACTCGGCCTATACTCTTTTGGAGGCACCGGGAGATAGGTTAAGAGTTTCAGCAGCTAAAAGAAGTGTTGGATTGGTTGGTGGTTATCTTTGATTTACGCCGAGAGGTATCGTCAAGGACTGGGCATCAACAGCACTCTAACTCAGAGATGAGCTGAGTCACTTACGGATACTTTTTTGAACTTTGATGCTTCTGCCCAAGAGCAAGAGATTGTCGCGGCAGAGGAACACCAATGTTGCCGAGGCGGTATCTGCAGTACTGTCGAAGCAGTATTGTGTGATTGTATTAGATAAGAAGAAGATCAATTGAATCCATTAATTGACGCAACTGTATTCTACCCACTTTCTCTATAATCGTTATCAAACTTTTAATTTATGTTTTGTTATTTAATTATTTAGTTAGATAAGACAAATCACTTATTTGTGTTTTTACTTTATTTTCAGGAGCAAGGAAATTGATGTTGATTTGATAAAATTGATGCTTAGGTTTTGTAAAGGATGGAAAGATGATGAAAATGATGTAATCTTTATGGAAAAAGATGCAAAAATCAGCAAGGAATTGAAGAGAAAAGATGAGAGAAAGTTGAGAGAAAATGAGAGAAAAAGGATGAGAGAAAATGAGGAAAAAGTAGTTTTGAGAGAAAATGATTAAAAATCTCTAATTAAAATAATTAAAATACATTTTGGTGAATAAATCATTATTAAAAATTAGAAATGGGTTTATGGCCCTCTAAGGATTCTAAGTTTAGCTTGCTTTTCAATTTAGTCACTAAAACATGTAATTTTTCGAAAATTACAAAATAAGTCCTCCAATTTTTCCAAAAATTACAAATTGGTCATTTATGCATAATTAAGCATAATTAAAAATCAATATAAAGTCCAAATTATTTTCTTTTAATCTTGAAACATATTTTTAATATTTTAAACCATATTCCAAAATTATTATTTTCCCTAATTAAAATATTCTTATTCATTTTTCCCCAGAATAATGAACTGGAGAACCCGATTCGACCCGAATCGAATTCTCCTAACTAAGGCCTAACTAGTAACCCCAAAATCGGGATGTTACACGGTATCTGCAGTACTGTCGAAGCAGTATTGTGTGATTGCATTAGATAAGAAGAAGATCAATTGAATCCATTAATTGACGCAACTGTATCCTACCCACTTTCTCTATAATCGTTCTCAACCTTTTAGTTTATGTTTTGTTATTTAATTATTTAGTTAGATAAGAAAAATCACTTATTTATGTTTTTACTTTATTTTCAGGAGCATGGAAACAAAGGAAGACATATTAAGTATATCAATCCCTGTGGAGACGATACACGATATACTTATCATTTTATTACTTGACGACGTGTACACTTGCACTCAAATTGCGCTTATACCACACGTATCAAGTGTTTGGCGCCGTTGCCGGGGATTGGCAACTAAATTTTTTCTTCTTTAATTTTCTTGTTTTTGTTTTATTATTTTTACTAACATATTTTCTTTGTTTTAAAAAAATTATAGGTGTGTTTCAAGTTGAAGGCTTAAGATGCAAGAAGAAAGATGCAAATCTATTCGGGAGTTGATGTTGGAAGATATGAATCGAACCAATCAAGAATTTCTTAGATTAATTGATGATTATCTATGCCAACCAAGAGCAACCCAACAAGTTTATGCCTGGGCAAATTTTTGTTTCAATTGCGGAGATGATCATTTAGTTAGCAATTGCCCATATAGTACTGGAACCTATGACCACAAAGAGGACCATAGATGGAACCAACAACAAAATCCTTCATGGTATGATCAAAACGCTCAAAATTTTTTTTTATCATGACAATTTTGTTGATGTTACAGATATGCCATGGCAATATAATTCTTCTCAAGAGTATCCAAATTCACTTGAGGAAACATTGAAAGCATCAATGGCTAGAATTGAAGAATTTATGATAGAGAAATAAAGGTTCATGGATGCACATATAGCTAGATTAGATGCACCCTTGAGGGATTCGGAAAATCAATTGCACGCCAGGGATAACATAACCCAACAATCAATCCTTGGGGATACTGAAATCCCAACACTAGAGGACAAAGAGGAACTTTCGGAACCTCTGAGTCCAGAACATGTTGATGAGAAAGACTGTCAAATAGAGGATAAGTCTGCCGAGAGTCTTACCGCGGCAGTAGAGAAGCCTGAACAAGGCAATGTCACGATAACATTCAACGAGGCTGAAAAAGGAAGCTGAGGATTACTCTCACTCACTGATGCCGGGGCAGTTACACGAAGACATGTTCCATCAACAAGATGGCAATGTCGTGATAATGGAAAATGAGATGGTACTGAATGAACCTTTTGAAATCTTTAAAAACTCATCTTTTTCATTGCAGATATATTTTGAGGAGTCAACATTACAAGATTTGAAGCCATCACAAATAGGATATAATTATTTGGAAGATGATATTTCTGTGTTAATTTCATCTAATGTTAGTTGCAAGCCAGAATCTCTACTGATGGAGATTACTGAGAAGCCTAAAAAACAATGTGGGTTGATTCTTGAAGACTTCAAGAAGGATGATTCTTCACTTGACGTACACCGAATTTTGAAAAAAGATTACCACGGCAATTGGCTATCACAACAATGGCCACGACAACGAAGGCTATATCCAACTATGATGGAAGTTAATGGCAATGAGGTAATTAAGTGGTTGGATGTTGATATAATTTTTTCTAAAAATTTATTTTTGCCTTCAGAAACAATATCAGGACGGAGGACATACATGAATTATAAGAGAACATGAAAGAAAGACACCTCCACCAAGATAATACAAAGGGGACTATCCGTATTCATGGTCCAAACCTTTTTGGGCAGAATTATAACTCGATGGAGGGTGTAGATGGACTATAAGAAATATCAGAAACGACCCTCCATAAGTTTTCTTTATATTCTTATTTTATATTAATTTTATCCTTTATTTTATTTGGTATTTTCATGAATTCTCTTAATTATGGTATTTAGGAATAATTATCTTCTCATTATTTTAATGTTTCTTGATGTTTATATTTTTAAGTTAGGACAATAAAGCAGGAATAATGGAGAAGTAGTTCACAACAGGAAGTCTGCTTCCATGGTAGTGCATAGTGTCAGAGCCACAGTAGTCCTAACGGGCATAACAAGGTAACAGCTAGTCTGCCGAGATTCTTGTCGCGGCAGTAAATGCAAACGGTAGTAAAGATCAAATGCCTAGTAGTTCAAACGGCTATATAGCCAAGACCTATATAAGCACATTCTTTCTCTTGAACTATTCACTCTTGCATTCTTGTTTCGTTAGAATTGTTTACTCAATCTCTCTTTTGTTATATTCGTTACAATCTCAAAACTCTCTTATTTTTCTCAGCATCTTTCCAAGAAACTCTCCTTTTATAATCTTTACTTGTTTTATTAATTTTATCTGTTGTGTGATTTGAGCATTGAGGACAATACTCGGTTTGAGTTTGGGGGAGATTATAGGTGCAGAAGCACTACCGAGGCACTATCATAAAAGGGAGTAAATTTTTTCTAAAATTCTTTAATATTCTCTCTTCTTAAATTTATATTTATAATCTTACACTGCCCTACGTCAGCTTTGCTTTAGTTTACTCCTTTAAGACTATAGAATTTTTTCTCCTTAACATGGCCAACTACTGTTTTGAAGGGATAACCATAGGATACTCATGGAATAAAACTTAGAAGCTTGCTTTAGAGTTAGAAAGAAAATACACACTTTTTGGACTTGTTTGATTTAGGAGTTCTTTTAATAAACTTAGGTGATAAAGACTTAGAACTTGTTAGAAAAATAACTAGATGTGCTTATTATCGACTCTAGTTTTGCTCCTTTTCATGCTAGAGGTGCCCGAAATTGGCCCTAGTGTGCTAAATAGGTGGTTAATATGAAAAAGAATAAATAAGAAAAGAAGTAAATAGAAAACGCATATCTTGAGGTGCCCGAAGATGGCTCAAGACTTGTTGTTTTAAGGAGACAACTTTAGTCCATGATTCTATTTTTCTTGAACTTAGAGTTTATCTAAGAAAGCCTTGAATCAACCTTGTCCATTAAACGCACACACTCACCTAGCCTTATATCTTGTTTCTTAGTAAAAGTCCTTGGGTAAACTAGTGGCTAAAACAGAGAGATAGACATGATCATGGCAGGGACAATAGATGAAAGAGTAAGACCAAAGGGTAGTAAGGTTCGGCAATTTGATGTTTGGCATTGCTTGAGGACAAGCAATAGTTCGAGTTTGGGGGTATTTGATGAGTTCCTAAATGACAGTTATTTACTACCTTTCTCATGGTACTTTAAGCATCTAATATACACCCACTTGAACCGAAATATAGACTCTTTGCTCAAACATTGGATATTTTGTTATCATCACTTATAAATTTAATATTTATAGAGAATGCAGATATTATTACATATTCTGTACATGCAAGAATATCCAGAGCTGAAGCGGCAGAGAAGCAGTGTTACGGCCGAGGCAGAAGACAGGGCCGCGACAGAATCCAGTGTGGCAGCATCAACAATGGAGGCGTAATAAAAGATAAAAATATAGAGAATATTCTGGAAGACACAGTGCATAAATTGAACCAGGCTAGCGCGCTAAAAGCCCAAGTAAGAGACCAAGCGGGAAAACCCTTCTAGAAGGCGGCAAACTTGGAAATATCATATTCCTTGAAGAATACTTGTTCCCTACTCCAAGTTGAAATCTATTTAGGAAAGGTTTGCCCTAGGTTAAGATTATAAATACCCTAGCCGGCCATATTGTCTAAGAGAGCTGATTTTTAGAGAAACCCTTCCACCATAAGAATTGTACTTAAACGATAATATGTTCTAAACTTCTTAGGGATAAGTGAAGGTTGTCGATATTAGCGAGAGGAGATTGATTCTTGTATCTTTGTTCTTATATAATAATAAAATCAAAGGTTGCTTATCCTATTGCCATTCTTTGTTCTTGTATTCAAGCCCGAGAGGGAAGTTTACAAGTTATCTATTTATCTAGCATCAAGAGATGTAGATTCACGAAAGGAATAAGTATGGTATCGTAGACACTAACTCGGCCTATACTCTTTTGGAGGCACCGAGAGATAGGTTAAGAGTTTCAGCAGCTAAAAGAAGTGTTGGATTGGTTGGTGGTTATCTTTGATTTACGCCGAGAGGTATCGTCAAGGACTGAGCATCAACAGAACTCTGACTCAGAGATGAGCTGAGTCACTTACGGACACTTTGCTGAACTTTGATGCTTCTGCCCAAAAGCAAGAGATTGTCGCGGCAGAGGAACACCAATGTTGTCAAGGCGGTATCTGCAGTACTGTCGAAGTAGTGTTATGTGATTGCATTGGACAAGAAGAAGATCAATTGAATCCACTAATTGACGCAACTGGATCCTACCTACTTTCTTTATAATCGTTCTCAACCTTTTAGTTTATGTTTTGTTATTTAATTATTTAGTTAGATAAGACAAATCACTTATTTGTGTTTTTACTTTATTTTCTGGAGCAAGGAAACAAAGGAAGACATATTAAGTATACCAATCCCTGTGGAGACGATACACGATATACTTATAATTTTATTACTTGATGACGTGTACACTTGCACTCAAATTGTGCTTATACCACACGCATCAACCAACTAAATAGGGGGACTATTTCTTAACTTCCAGCAAAACCACATGCAATTCCATGTCGTAAATGGACAATTCTTGATGCTTAACCCCAAGACCCTTAGAAAAGTAAGAAATGGGCTTCCCTTTTTGTAGCAAAACAACACCCACTCCCAGGGCAGAGGCATTTTGGTTGCTCCAAAAGTACATTTACTGTATTTGACATACAATTGATGTTGCTATAACAATCCTAAAACCTCTTCAAGGTGTCTGAGATGTTCATACCAGGTTTTAGAATAGACTAAAATGTCATCAGAAAAGACAAGCACTGACCTTCTCAACAAATGCTTGAAAACCTGGTTCATCAAACCTTGGAATGTTGCTGGGGTATTTGTGAGCCCAAAGGGCATCAAAAGAAACTCATAGTGGTCCTCATGAGTCCTAAAAGCAGTCTTTAAAATGTTTGAGTCCCTCATCCTGATTTGGTGGTAACCTGACCTCAAATCAAGCTTGTAAAAGAATCTTGCAACCCCAAGCTCATCTAACAATTCTTCAATTATGGGAATAAGAAATTTATCTTTCAAGGTTAAATTGTTGACCTGCCTGTAGTCTACACAAAGTCTCCAGGTGACATCCTTTTTCTTCACTATGACAATGGGTGAAGCAAACGAACTCACATTGTTCCTGATGACTCCAGCTTGCAGTATGTCATTTATAATTTTTTCGATTTTATTCTTCTGAACTATTGGGTACCTGTATGGTCTAATTTTAACTACAACATTTTCATCATGAATAACAATGATGTGTTCATTTCCTTGAAGTGGTGGGAGGCCCTTAGGTTCCTGAAAAACCTCATCAAATTGAGACAGTAGCTTCTGTAAATCCAGGGGTAGCTCTTGAGTGTCCAAGTGAAGTTCCTCTTAAGAAGTAATAGCAAGTAAAGAAATGTCAGGTATGATTCTGAAACCCTTCACTAATTTAGAAGTCTTCCCTCTTTCAAAAAATTGAGTTGAACCAGGTACCAAACCCTCTAACCTCACCATATGATTTTGAATTGTGAACCCCATAGTTTTCTTGTGGAATTCCCATTAGATAGGTTCTAAGATAGCCAACCATTGTATGCCAAGAACCATGATAGGCGTGGTATAAGTGCTATTTTGAGTGCAAGTATACACGTCGTCAAGTAATAAAATGATAAGTATATCGTGTATCGTCTCCATAGGGATCGATATACTTAATATGTCTTCCTCCGTTCCCTTGCTCCTAAGAATAAAATAAAAACACAAATAAGATGGTTTGTTTTATCTAACTAATTAATTAAATAACAAAACATAAAATAAAGAGTTGAGAACGATTATAGAGAAAGTGAGTAGGATCCAGTTGCGTCAATTAGTGGATTCAATTGATCTTCTTCTTGTCCAATACAATTGCACAACACTACTTGGATAGTATAGCAGATACTGCCTCGACAATGCTGGTGCTCCTCTGCCGCGACAGTCTCTTGCTCGTTGGTAGAAGTATCAAAGTTCAGCAAAGTGTCCGTAAGTGACTCCGCTCATCTCTGAGTCAAAGTACTATTGATGCTCGGTCCTTGACGATACCTCTCAGCGTAAACCAAAGATAACCACCAACGGAATCCAACACTTCTTTTAGCTACTAAAACTCTTAACCTACCCCTTAGTGCCTCCACAAGGGTATAGGCCGAGTTAGTGTCCTCGACACCGTACTTATCCCTTTCGTGAATCTATACCTCTCGATTCTAAATAAATAGATTACTTGCAAACTTCCCTCTCGGGCTTGGGTACAATAACAAGGAATGGCAATAGGATAAGCAAACTCTGATTTTATTGCATAAGAACAAGAATACAAGAATCAATCTCCTCTCACTAATATCAACAACCTTCACCTATCTCTAAGAAATTTAGAACATGTTATCGTGGAAGTACAATTCTTAGGGAGGAAGGGTTTTCTCTATAAATCGGCTCCCCTCGACAATATGGTCGGCTGGTATATTTATAGTCTTAACCTAGGGCAAACCTTTCCTAAATAGACTTCAACTTGGAGTAGGGAACAAGTCTTCTTCAAGGATTTTGATATTTCCAAGTTTGACGCCTTCTAGAAAGGGTTTCCCGCTTGGTCTTTGAATTGGGCTTTTAGCACGCTAGCCTGGTCCAATTGATGCGTTGTGTCTTCCAGAATATTCTCTATATTTTTATCTTTCAATGCGCCTCCATTGTTGGTGCTCCCACACTGGATTCTGCCACGGTCAGTCCTCTGCCTCGCCTCAATAGAGCTTTTCTGCCGCTTCGGCTCTGATATTCCTGCATGTACAGAAATTGTAATAATATCTACATTCTCTATAAATTGGTGCATTTGTTCAATTGCCTCAACTAGGGGCAAGTTAATATGGACCTGCTTCAGGATGTCTAGGAACTTCTGAAATTGGTGGTCCTATTTTTGCTTCTTTAGCATCTGTGGAAAAGGAGGTGGTGGTCTGATATCCTCCAGGTTTCCTTGGATGTTGAGTTTTATACCTGGAGTGAATTTTTCCGCAGCTGCCTCTGTAGAAGGTTCTGATACTGCTGGTTCTGTTACCGTGGCAGAGCTTTCATTAGGGTCCTACTCAACCTCTGAGTCCTCATGTAGTTGATGTTCTGGTTAGACTCTTTCAATTGAGGTCCCCTCTTTATTTTTCAGCTGTAGGCCACTTTTGGTGGTGATTACTTTACATTGCTCGTGGCCTAATACCATAGCAACTCCAGTATTGCTAGGTAAACCTCCAGGTGGTCGAGTATTTTGGTGTTGGGCAAATTGACCAACCTAGTTTTCTAGGGATTTTATTCCAGCCTCCTGGTTCTGCAGTCTTATCTCTGTTCTGTTCATGAAGTCATCAGTACGCTTCATGAAGCGGCTATTCTCCATCATGTAGGTATCAATCTTTGACATGAAAGTTGTGAGAGAATCGGCCAGTGCATTCAGAGATTGTTGTTGTTGTACCTGCTGCTACAGCATGGGTTGCTGAGTGTTCTGCTGCATCAGGTTCTGGTTCTGATGCTGAAATCTAGGGGCTTGAGTAGTTGGATTCAAGGCATTATTAGGGTTACTCCAAGAAAAGTTCGGATGCCTTTTCCAAGATGGGTTATAATTGTTGGACATCATTGGATTGTTTCTGTTATATTTTCCAACATATAGGTCGGTCTCCTCATCTGGCATATAATCTGATGAGTTAACTGCATTAACCTCATGTATGCTTCTTTGGTTTTGCATATTTTGAACCATCTTGGTTAGAGAAGCCAATTGTGTTGCCACCGAACTTGATGTGTCTAATTCATGAGCTGTGGCATGACGTCTCATTTCTCCTCGCCTTGATGTGGGAAATTGGAAATCGTTCCTTGCGAGTTTGTTCAGAATTTCAATGGCTTCCGCGGGTGCTCTATCTAAAAGTGTCCCATTTGCGAAAGCGTCTAGCATCATCCTTGTGGAAGCATTGGTAGCATTATAGAACATGAAAACTTGCGTCCATAAGGGAAAACCATGTAAGGGACATTTGTTTAATAGTTCTCTATAACGTTCCCATGTCTCATACATCGGTTCATCTTCATCTTGCCGGAATAATGTAATTTCATTATGAATGCGGTCATAGAGATTTGTTGGATTGAACCTCGTAATGAATTCTCGGCAAAGTTCTTCCCAAGATTCGATTGATCCTGCTGGGATTCCATTCAGCCAAGTCTTCGCCCTATACCTCAGTGAATAGGGGAATAATTTTAAGCGCAAAATATCTTCATGGACTCCTTGAATCTTAAAAGAGATACATACTTCCATGAAGGATTTAAGATGCTGCCTTGCATCTTCAGTAGCAGACCCACCAAACTGTCCAATTGTGTTCAACATGTTGAACATTACTGGTTTAAGCTCAAAGTGAGTTGCTTCAATCTCCAGGATAACTACGCCAGGGTTAAGTCCGTTCAGATCCTCCACCAAATAGTCTCTGACAGTAGGCTGCCTCGGCAATGGATGCGGCATTGGCTGTTGTTGCATTATTGGCGGCAGTACATTATGATCAACAGGTCCTCTAGGTGGATTGTCCATAGTTTGGAATAGATTTCGTCTTAGATTATGTCTTTTAGGTTCAATCTCAGGATCCAACTCGTACAATGATCCACTCGAATTTGCCCTGGTCATAAACCAAATAAATAAAAAAATAGTAAAAAAATAAAAATAAAATAAAACTAAAGTTAAAGTTAGATAACTAATAATTAAAGAGCAGAAAATTAAAGAAAACAAAATTCAGTTGTCAATCCCCGGCAACGACGCTAAAAACTTGATAGGCGTGGTAGAAGCACTATTTTGAATGCAAGTGTACACGTCGTCAAGTAATAAAATGATAAGTATATCGTGTATCATCTCCACAGGGATTGGTATACTTAATATGTCTTCCTTCGTTCCCTTGCTCCTGAGAATAAAATAAAAATACAAATAAGATGGTTTGTTTTATCTAACTAAATAATTAAATAACAAAACATAAAATAAAGAGTTGAGAACGATTATAGAGAAAGCGGGTAGGATCCAATTGCGTCAATTAGTGGATTCAATTGACCTTCTTCTTATCCAATGCAATCGCACAACACTGCTTCGATAGTACTGCAGATACTACCTCGGCAATGCTGGTGCTCTTCTGCAGCGACAATCTCTTACTCGTGGGCAGAAGTATCAAAGTTCAGCAAAGTGTCCGTAAGTGACTCTGCTCATCTCTGAGTCAAAGTACTGTTGATGATCGGTCCTTGACGATACCTCTCAGCGTAAACCAAAGATAACCACCAACCAATCCAACACTTCTTTTAGATGCTGAAACTCTTAACCTACCCCTTAGTGCCTCCACAAGGGTATAGGCCGAGTTAGTGTCGCCGATACCATACTTATCCCTTTCGTGAATCTACACCTCTCGATGCTAGATAAATAGATTACTTGCAAACTTCCCTCTCGGGATTGGATACAAGAACAAGGAATGGCAATAGGATAAGCAAACTCTGATTTTATTGCATAAGAACAAGAATACAAGAATCAATCTCCTCTCACTAATATCAACAACCTTCACCTATCCCTAAGAAATTTAGAACATGTTATCGTGGAAGTACAATTCTTAGGGAGGAAGGGTTTTCTCTACAAATCGGCTCCCCTCGACAATGTGACCGGCTAGTATATTTATAGTCTTAACCTAGGGCAAACCTTTCCTAAATAGACTTCAACTTGGAGTAGGGAACAAGTCTTCTTCAAAGATTCTGATATTTCCAAGTTCGCCATCTTCTAGAAAGGGTTTCCCGCTTGGTCTTTGAATTAGGCTTTTAGCACGCTAGCCTGGTCCAATTGATGCATTGTGTCTTCTAGAATATTCTCTATATTTTTATCTTTCAGTGCGCCTCCATTGTTGATGCTGCCACACTAGATTCTACTGCGGCCAGTCCTCTACCTCGGCCTCAACATAGCTTTTCTGCGCTTCGGCTCTGGATATTCCTACATGTACAGAAATTGTAATAATATCTGCATTCTCTATAAATATTAACTTTGTATGTAGTGATAACGGAATATCCAATATTTGAGCAAAGAGTATATGATTCGGTTCAAGTGGGTGTATAATAGGTGCATAAAGTACCATAAAAAGGATAGTAAATAACTGTCTTTTAGGCACTCATCAAACCATATCACAACCTTTGATCGGTAGCACCAAAAAGTCAGAACAAAAAGATTCCCCCTGAGAGCTCCACTCGACCTCTTTACACAACCCATGAGTGGATAGAATGCCACCATCAGCAATGGTTACCTTGAGTTGAAGTCTTTGCTCCACAACCAATCCTCTTATCTTTACCACATCCAAACTAAAGAAATTATGAATGATGCCAAAGTCAATCAAAGCCATTAATGACCTCCTGCCCAACTGAACCTCAATCTTCATAGTGTCACAGTCAGTATATCCCTAAATAGCTTGTAAAGAGACAACTAGAATCTCACTTGCAGTATTATCCCCTTGTTCAGGTTCTAGCTTTTCTTCACAATCAAGAAACTCCTTGTGATCTCCATCCAGTTCAGAACCCTCCATCAATATATGATACAACTGAGATATGGTGCACTTATGGCCCGAAACATATTTGGTAGAATGGTGTGTCCTGTGTAGTGCCAATATAGAGTATGCGAACACACATATATGTGCAAGTATACACAGTCGAACAAGTAATAAAAGGTGAGTGAGTATCGTTCCCAGGAGGACCGAGGTAAAGTATGCAGTCAAATTTGTTAAGGCAAAAAGGTGTCACTAACTAAAAAGAAAATAAAGATAGAAATATAAACAAGAGGAAATGGATATGTACGATGAAGGTGTAAGATGGAAATGCTACGACAATTCTAGAGTGCAAGCAACTAAAATTTGCCAAGGCAAAATAGAATGGATGATGATGACAAGGTAAATGTATGAATATGGTATGTGAAGGGTGAGGTAATATGATTGAAAGTGAACAACGAAAACAAAGGAACACTTTGTAAATGCCAAGGCAAAAGCAAGATAAGAGAACACAGGTGAGCAATATGTCGTAATGATCCTCAATTGATAAGCCTTGCTGGGAATGACTGGTGGTGACTTCTATGATCTCCTACCCCTTACCCTTACCTAACATATGGTTGCTACGGTGTATACTTACTCGACAGAGGTTTCTAAAGTATTCTCACTCTCTCGAGTCATAGGAACCTGACAAACTAAAATGCCATGGTATTTTCGCATGTCACGCGAATAACACTCTAGCCTATCGGTTAAAGCACACTCCTTTTAGTCGTTGAAGCCTTTACCTACGTCTCTCTCGAGTGCTTTAGGATCCAACTAGGCTATATTTGCAGTCTAGAACCCGTTGCTCGGGTAGATCCTCCCTTAGCTCCTCTCGGATGATCTAAGGATCTATAGCTACACCTCTCTCGAGTGCTCTAGTATGTACCTAAACACGGGACACTCTCGTGCCTCTTACGATGCTTAAATAATTATCAACAGTGCAAAGTAAATATACAAACACATAGAAGGTAATATATTAAATAGAAATAAAAGATAATCATCCACAAAAGCATCCACCAAATAAAGCTAACACATGTTAGGCGAAAGAGTTTAAGAACAAATATTAACCACCAAAACTATCCTTAAATCATCCACATAAACCTCTTAAACATATAAAATAAAGCAAAGGAAGAGGAAAGAAGACACCCTCGGTCCACGCCACCGTCGGCTTCTTCGACCACCATGGGACGCCTTAGCGTGCTAGCCCCTCTCGGGTGCCTAGCACGTCGCTCCCTTCAAGCTCTATCAATGGAGGAACCCTTCGGTTGGGGAAGAAAGGTGGAAACTTTCTTCACCACATTTTGCTCTCCTTGTGTCTTAAAAACTACTCTAAAGGTCCTCCTTTTCTTGAATAAAGGTTGCTCTTTTATAAGAGGGTGAAAAACCCTAAAAGATAGGTAAAAATTCATTTCTGCCATCTTCTTGTCGTGGCATTTCTGCAGGACTAGCAGAGGTGACAGTGGTCCCCTACTGAGGTGGCTTGCATACAAGCCATATTTGTTGTTGTCCCCTACCGAGGTGGCTATATCTAGGTTGTAGTGGTCCCAACCGGATGTGATGGTTGTAGCCAGGCTGTATTGGCTCCAACTAGAACTACTATCAAAATATCTTCTTGTCCTGTAGTGCAGCACCGGAGGTCTCCAGAATTGCCATGGAATTTTCCCTTTGCTATCCTTTTGCGAATATCTGACATGGTGATAGTGATCCCCTACTGAGGTGGCTATAGCTAGGCTCTAATGGCGCCAGTTGTCACTCTTATCAAAATATCTCCTTGTCGTTTATCTCAGTACAGGAGTCCTCTAGATTTGCCATGGTATTTTCCCATTGCTATCCTTCTGCGAATGCCATGAAAAATTTCCTCAACTTCCAACTTTGCTTTACTTGTACAACATCAACCAAAAGCACAACCTTTCCCGTAAAATAGCACCTATTTCCGCACTATAGGTTCCAAAACATAAACAACCATTGAATGCAATGTTATGATCCTAAATGCAACTAAATGAACCTAAATGTGCTTGAAGACAATAAATAACTTATGTAAAAAGACTATAAATATAGCATTTTTACGGAGTTATCATAGGGCACTAGAAACAATGACCTTTACGTCGCCTGTCATCCATTTCCACAGAAGAGAGCCTACCAGTACAATTACCAATAGTTGGTATGCCTCGTTTGGGGGCAGGACCCAAAATGCCACTTGTGTTGGAACTCTTAGGAATCAAGGGAGGAGAAGTAGACCCTATTAGAATCCTAATCGAAGAGGATGACCCAGCCTTATTGTATGTGGTAGGCGAGGATGGCAAAAATGGTAAAGTGGGTGCAGGGTGATGAGTGCCTAAAAGGCAGTTATTTACTACCCTTCCCATGGTACTTTATGCATCTATTATACACCAACTTAAACCGAAATATGGACTCTTTACACAAATATTGGATATTCTATTATCATTACTTAAAATGTCAATATTTATAGAGAATGAAGATATTATTACATATTCTGTACATGTAGGAATATCCAAGGCCGAAGCGGCAGTGTAGCAGTGTTGAGGCCGAGGCAGAAGACAGGGCCGCGGCAGAATCCAGTGTGGCAGCATCAATAATGGAGGTGCAATAAAAGATAAAAATATAAAGAATATTATGGAAGATGCAGCGCATAAATTGGACCAGGCTACCGCGCTAAAAACCCAAGTAAGAGACCAAGCGGGAAAACCCTTCTAGAAGGCGGTAAACTTAGAAATATCAGATTCCTTGAAGAAGACTTGTTCCCTACTCCAAGTTGAAGTCTATTTAGGAAAGGTTTGCCCTAGGTTAAGACTATAAATACCCTAGCCGGCCACATTGTTTAAGAGAGCCGATTTTTAGAGAAACCCTTCCTCCCTAAGAATTGTACATAACAATAATATGTTCTAAATTTCTTAGGGATAGGTGAAGGTTGTCGATATTAGTGAGAGGAGATTGATTCTTCTATCTTTGTTCTTATGCAATAATAATATCAAAGTTTGCTTATCCTATTGCCATTCTTTGTTCTTGCATTCAAGCTCAAGAGGGAAGTTTGCAAGTAATCTATTTATCTAGCATCGAGAGGTATAGATTCACGAAAGGGATAAGTAAGGTGTTGTAGGCACTAACTCGGCCTAGACTCTTTGGAAGCCCAGGAGATAGGTTAAGTGTTTCAGCAGCTAAAAGAAGTGTTGGATTGGTTGGTGGTTATCGTTGATTTATGCCGAGAGGTATCGTCAAGGACTGGTCAGCAACAGCACTCTGACTCAGAGATGAGATGAGTCACTTACGTACACTTTGCTGAACTTTGATGCTTCTACCCAAGAGCAAGAGATTGTCGCGGCAGAGGAACACCAATGTTGCCGAGGCGGTATCTGCAGTACTGTTCAAGCAACGTTGTGTGATTGCATTGGACAACAAGAAGGTTAATTGAATCCACTAATTGATGTAACTGGATCTTACCCACTTTCTCTATATCGTCTTCAACCTTTTATTTTATGTTTTGTGATTTAAATATTTAGTTAGTTAAACAAATCAACTTATTTGTGTTTTTACTTTCTTTTTAGGAGCAAGGGAATAAGAGGAAACATATTAAGTATACCAATCCCTGTTGAGACAATACACGATATACTTATCATTTTATTACTTGACGACGTGTACACTTGCACTCAAATTGCGCTTATACCATACGCATCAAGTTTTTTGACGCTGTTGCCGGGGATTGACAATTAAATTTTGTTTTCTTTATTTTCTTGCTCTTTAACTATCCTTTATCTAACTTTAACTTTAATATTTATTTTATTTTTATTATTAACTTTTATTTATTTGGTTTATGACCAGGGCAAATCCGAGTAGACCATTGTACAAGTTGGACCCTGAGATTGAACGCACAAGACATCATCTGAGACGCAATCTATTCCAAGTCATGGATAATCCACCTAGAGGACAAATTCCACTTGTCGGTCATAATGTACTACCCCCAGCAATGCCGCAGCAGCCAATGCCGCAACCATTGCCGAGGCAGCCCACTGTTAGGGACTATCTGGTGAAAGATTTAAACAGACTCAACTTTGGCGTAGTCACCCCAAAAATCGAAGCAACTCACTTTAAGCTCAATCCGTTGATGTTCAACATGTTGAACACAATTGGACAGTTTAGTGGGTCTGCTACTGAAGATGCAAGACAGCATCTTAATCTTTCATGGAAGTGTGCAACTCTTTCAAGATTCAAGGAGTCCATGAAGATATTCTGCGATTAAAATTGTTCCCCTATTCACTGAGGGATAGGGCAAAGACATGGTTGAATGGTATCCCAGTAGGATCCACAGGATCTTGGGAGGAACTCTACCGAGAATTCATTACGAGGTTTAACCCGACAAATCTCTATGATCGCATTCGTAATGAAATCACATCATTCCGACAAGATGAAGATGAACCGATGTATGAGGCATAGGAACGTTATAGAGAACTATTAAACAAATGCCCACTACATGGTTTTCCCTTGTGGACGCAAGTCTCCATGTTCTATAATGCTACTAATGCCTCCACAAGGATGATGTTAGATGCTTCCGCAAATGGGACACTTTTGGATAGAGCATCCGTAGAGGCCTTTGAAATTCGGAATAAACTCGCAAGGAACGATTTTCAATTTTCCACATCAAGGCGAGGAGGAATGAGACGTCATGCCACAGCCGATGAAGTAGATACATCAAGTTCGGTGGTAGCACAATTGGCTCCTCTGACCAAGATGGTTCAGAATATGCAAACCCAAAGAAGCGTACATGAGGTTAAGGTAGTTAACTCATCGGATTACATGCAAGATGAGGAGACCAACCTATAAGTTAGAAATTATAACAGAAACAATCCAATGATGTCCAACAATTATAACCCATCTTGGAAAAGGCATCTGAACTTCTCATGGAGTAACCTTAACAATGCCTTGAATCCAATTAATCAAGCCCCTGGATTCCAGTATCAGAACCAGAACCTGTCGCAGCAGAACACTCAGCAGCCCATGCCACAACAACAGGTACAACAGCAACAGTCTCTGAATGCATTGTCAGATTCTCTCATGGCTTTTATGTCAAGGAATGATGCTTACATGATGGAGAATAGCCGCATCATGAAGCGTACTGATGACTTCATGAACCAAACTGAGATGAGACTGCAGAACCAGGAGGCCGCGATAAAATCTCTAGAAACCCAAGTTGGTCAATTTGCCCAACGTCAAAACACTCGACCACCAGGGTGTTTACCTAGCAATACTGAATTTGCTAAGATGTTAGGCCATGAGCAATGCAAGGTAATCACAACCAGAAGTGGCCTACAACTGAAAGATAAAGAAGGGACCTCAACCGATAGAGTCCAACCAGAAAAGCAACATCATGAGGACTCAGAGGCTGAGTAGGACCCTGCCGAAAGCTCTGCACGGCAATAGAACCAGTAGTATCAGAACCACCTGCCGAGGCAGTTGTAAATAAATTCACCCCAGGTATTAAACTAAATATCTAAGGAAACCTGGAGGATATTAGACCACTACCTCCTTTCCCACAGAGGTTGAAGAAGCAAAAACAGGACCACCAATTTCAGAAGTTCCTAGACATTTTGAAGTAGGTCTATATCAACTTGCCACTAGTTGAGGCTATTGAACAAATGCCCAACTATGCCAAGTTCTTGAAGGATATAATATCCAAACAACGAAGGCTAGGAGAATTTGATACGGTGGCAACCACTGAAGGTTGCATGACCATACTGCATAATCGCATGCCACCCAAGCTAAAAGATCCTGGCTGCTTCATAATTTCTTGTACGATTGGGAATGGTTATAAAGGAAAGGCCCTATGCGACTTGGGAGCAAACATCAACTTAATGCCCAAATCAGTTTTTCAGAAACTTGGAATAGGATGGGCAAAACCAACAACAGTACTGCTCCAACTTGCGGATCGGTCATATGTGCATCCTGAAAGCAAAATTGAGGACATTCTGGTAAAAGTTGACAAGTTTATATTTCCTGCCGACTTTCTTGTCCTTGACTGGGAGGCCGATGATAATGCACCGATCATATTGGGTCGACCTTTCTTTGCTACTGGACACACCATAATTGATGTGGAAAATGGCGAGCTCACAATGTGGTTAAATGATGAACAAGTCAAGTTGAACGCCTTCCACTATCTTCCAAATTCAGACGCTCTAGCAGAATGTAAGGTTCTCCATACACCGAATCAATGTACTAAAACATCCTGCCTGGGCAGCACGCTCGGCACACTGTTCGGAAAACGAATAAAACCCAAAGTAGAAGCCGAATACATTGAAGGGACTAGCCAACTCATGAAGAAAGATACGAGCCAAAAAGAGATAATGAAAGTGGGAGATGCATTCACATGCACTCCACAAGTAACATAGTCTCTTCCCTTCAAATTTAATTATTATATTAGAACTAGTTTATATATTATTATTTTCAGCATTCTTTATTTTCAGTATTTTATGTTATTATGTTTTATTTTCAATGTTTTTAAATTTTTAAATAAAGTTATAAATGTAGGAAAAATTATGCCACAGCAGAAAGTCTACTGCCCCAGTATTACACTGTGTCAGAACCGCAGAACTCCTAACGGGCAGAAACAGTGTAACGACTCTCTGCCGAGAAACCCACCGCGGCAGTAACCGTGCATCAAGGCAGTAAATGCCTAACGGCTATTTTTTTTAACAGTCATAATTTTACAAGCCTATATAAGCAGACTCATTGTTGTGCATTATTTACTCTTGCATTCTTTTTACTTTTGCTTTCTTGAACAATCTTGCTCTCACTATATTTCCAATATCTTATAATTTTCAGAACTCTTTGCATTCTTAACCGCATTCTTGCACTCTACAGCATATTTTTAAGAACATCTCATCAACATTCGAATCCTCCATGGCAGCATACAAGCGTTTTGCTAATAGCATCATAGCAGAACGATTCCAAAGGTCTTTCGTTGTACGGCAGTTATGGGAGGAACAAGGATTCCAGCACAACATTGAAGAAAATTACGGCATCGACCAATTCTTGTTCGACAGAATCGAAGACCAGGATTAGGGAAAATTTTGCCTCCAACCTCCCATAGCAAATGGCACAATTGTAAGAGAATTTTATGCGCATTACCCGAACAAGGACATGTTGTTCGTCTATTGTCGGGGCAAGCCAGTAAAGCTAGATGTTGAGGCAATCAACGATTACTATGGCATTATCCCCATACGCGATGAACATGGTGAATTTGCAGCAAATATCGAGAAATACGAGGCTATCAAGGACGAACTTTGCTACGACAACACTCTATGGGAAACTGGTGCCCATAGAGGTTGTGTAACAAGGCTTAGCCTTAAACCCGAAACCAAGCTTTGGTGCACATTTTTCAAGCGATGCCTCATGTCCACCTCCCACAATAGCACAGTTGATAGAAAAAAATTGTTGCTCATTCATTCAATCATCAACAAAAGAACCATCAATGTTGGAGAGATCATTCTTCAAGAAATCTATGATTGCAGTAAGAAAGAACGAGGTCCATTATATTTCCCTAGTTTAATCTCTACCCTATGCAGTGCTGCAGATGTCCCTATAGAAGCAACCGATGAATACACAACACAAAGAAGAGGCTGGACAAAAGAATTCTGCCACAGAGTGATGCAGATCACCCAAGAAGACCCAGTACAGGAAACACCTCAACAATTCATGCCGACTTTACTGCTGGAGGGCAGTATATAGTAGAAGCACCTGATAATGCCTAAGCCACTACCGCAGCAGACCTATATCAGGAGATTTTGCAGAGGATGTCAGATATGGACCTGCTCCATCAATGAACGATACATAAAATATCAGAGAGATTTCAACAACACTCTTGCCAACATGCTGATCCAGAATTTTCCCACCCAGGGAATGCAATTTCCAGAATTCTCTCTCAACGTTTTTGTCACTGTCGCACCGTACACAGAGACAACACCTGCTCCAGGGCCTAGACCATTCTTTACAACTAGACCACAACAACAGTTTCACACTGTCGGCCCATCCAGACCTATAGGCACGACCGCCATATCATCCAGTAGCAGGCGACCATAAAAAAGGAGAGCCATCTTCAACTCTCCACCATAGAATCCTATCCCCATAGGCAGTTTTTCTAGAGATAGTCTCTCTAGATAGATTGATGAGTATATCCATGAGAGCTCATCGCATACCCAAGAGAGAATACCAATTGCCGAGGCAGGGGGAGAAATAGAGGTAATGCATACAGACGAAGAAGAAGACGGAGATGAAGTTACAACCCCATTGCAGAAACAAACATCCACCAGAGTATAGCTGCCCCGGCAGGCAAAAACACAGCAATCACCAGGACAAGGATCCAGACAGAAAGCATTAGCAAGAATACCTAGGAGGGCAACTATTTCCAGCAGCTCTTTTGAATCACAATCAGAATCTCTCTAATCCCTGTTGTTTTACCATCCTTATTTTCTTTTGTATGTTGTATATTTTAAGCATTGAGGATAATGCTCGGCTTGAGTTTGGGGGAGATTGTAGGTGCAGAAGCACTACCGAGGCTATCCATTGCCGCGGCATTACCATAAAGGGAGTAAATTTTTTTTGAATTTTTTTTTAAATATTCTCTTTTCTTGAATTTATGTTTGTAATCTTGCACTGCCCTACGTCTGCTTTGCTTTAGTTTACTCCTTTAAGGCTATAGAAATCTTTCTCCTTACCATGGCCAAGTTTTGTTTTGAAGGGATAACCATAGGATACTCATGGAATAAAACTTAGAAGCTTGCTTTAGGGTTAGAAAGAAAATAAACACTTTTTGGACTTGTTTGATTTAGGAGTTCTTTTAATAAACTTAGGTGATAAAGACTTAGAACCTTTTGGAAAAATAACTAGAGGTGCCTGTCACCGGCTCCAGTTTTGCTCTCCTTCATGCTAGAGGTGCCCGAAATTGGCTCTAGTATGCTAAATAGGTGGTTAATAAGAAAAAAATAAATAAGAAAAAGAATGAAATAGAAAACGCATATCTTGAGGTGCCCAAAATTGGCTCAAGACTTTTTGTTTTAAGGAGACAACTTTAGTCCATGATTCTATTTGTCTTGAACTTAGAGTTTATCTAAGAAAGCCTTGAATCAGCCTTGTCCATAAAACGCACACACTCACTTAGCCTTATAGCTTATTTCTTAGTAAAAGTCCTTGGGTAAACTAGTGGCTAAAATGGAAAGATAGATATGACCATGGTGGGGAGAATAGATGGAAGAGTAAGACCAAAGGGGAGTAAGGTTCGGCAATTTAATGTTTTATATTGCTTGAGTACAAGCAATAGTTCAAGTTTAGGGGTATTTGATTAGTGCCTAAAAGGCAGTTATTTACTAACCTTCCCATGGTACTTTATACATCTATTATACACCAAATTGAACCGAAATATGGACTCTTTGCACAAATATTGGATATTCCGTTATCACTACTTAAAAAGTCAATATTTATAGAGAATACAGATATTATTACATATTCTATATATGCAGGAATATCCAAGGCCGAAGCGGAAATGTAGCAGTGTTGAGGTCGAGGCACAAAACAGGGCCGCGGCAGAATCCAGTGTGGCAGCATCAACAATAGAGGCGCAATGAAAGATAAAAATATAAAGAATATTATGGAAGATGCAGCGTATAAATTGGACCAGGCTACCGCGCTAAAAGCCCAAGTAAGAGACCAAGCGGGAAAACTATTCTAGTAGGCGGCAAACTTGGAAATATCAGATTCCTTGAAGAAGACTTGTTCCCTACTCCAAGTTGAAGTCTATTTAGGAAAGGTTTGCCCTAGGTTAAGACTATAAATACCCTAGCCGGCCACATTGTTTAAGAGAATCGATTTTTAGAGAAACCCTTCCTCCCTAAGAATTGTACTTAACGATAATATGTTCTAAATTTCTTAGGGATAGGTGAAGGTTGTCGATATTAGTGAGAGGAGATTAATTCTTGTATCTTTGTTCTTATGCAATAATAATATCAAAGTTTGCTTATCCTATTGTCATTCTTTGTTCTTGCATTCAAGCTCGAGAGGGAAGTTTGCAAGTAATCTGTTTATCTAGCATCGAGAGGTATAGATTCACGAAAGGGATAAGTAAGGTGTTGTAGGCACTAACTCGGCCTAGACTCTTTGGAAGCCCAGGAGATAGGTTAAGTGTTTCAGCAGCTAAAAGAAGTGTTGGATTGGTTGGTGGTTATCGTTGATTACCGCCGAGAGGTATCTTCAAGGACTGGTCATCAATAGCACTCTGACTCAGAGATGAGATGAGTCACTTACGTACACTTTGCTGAACTTTGATGCTTCTACCCAAGAGCAAGAGATTGTCGTGGCAGAGGAACACCAATGTTGCCGAGGCGGTATCTGCAGTACTGTCGAAGCAGTGTTGTGTGATTGCATTGGACAACAAGAAGGTCAATTGAATCCACTAATTGATGTAATTGGATTCTATCCACTTTCTCTATATCGTCTTCAACCTTTTATTTTATGTTTTATGATTTAAATATTTAGTTAGTTAAACAAATCAACTTATTTGTGTTTTTACTTTCTTTTTAGGAGCAAGGGAACAAGAGGAAACATATTAAGTATACCGATCCCTGTGGAGACGATACACGATATACTTACCATTTTATTGCTTAACGACGTGTACACTTGCACTCAAATTGCGCTTATACCACACGCATCACAGGGGACTTCAAAATAGGAGGAAGAGGTGGTTTACGAGCATTCACGAATATAATCTGCTCAAAATGAAGGGCTAGCCTAAAAGCATCAAGTAAATCCTTAGGCTAAAAAACCCTGATATATTGTCGTATTTCCCATTTTAGATTTTTGATAAAAATACTAATAGCATACTCATCCGATAGTTGTATTTGATTTATAAGACTCACAAAATCAGAGTAATATTGGTCCACTGAAGAAGACTGCTTCAAGGTAACCAACTCACCCATCGAATCTTCCAATCCCTCAGGAGCAAAACGAGCTTTGAGCATTTGAAAATACGTGTTCCATTGAAGATGTTGAAGGTCTTCATACTTTCAGACTAAGAAATGATGCCATTATAAAGCTTTATCCTCCAAATTTAACATCACAGTACGCACTTTAGCTGAGTCTAGAATGTTCTCAGCCGAGAAAAATTGCTCCAGTTAGGATCATTAGTCCCGAAAGTCCCCCATCAAAAGTTGGGCATCGTAATTTGTACGACTGAGAAGAAGAGTCACCTAGGATCACAACCTCATCCTCTTTAGAAGATGGTTCCCTCCATTTGTGTCGGCGCCTCCAACTTCAACCCTATTAAAGGAGATGCATCGTCGACTCCTTTCGATGGCAAAGAAATACCGACCAATTTTTCTAACAAAACTTTTAAATTCTTGACCTCTGAACGAATCTCCGCCGCACGAATCTCCTGAACCTTAGAGGTAAGAGTTTGTTCGATCTTATCCTCAAGCTTCTTTTCGAGCTCCTTGAACTCGGACTGCATCTTTGAAACCTCTTGTCGAGCACGCGTCTGTACACCATCGATCATGGCTAGAAATCAAGGCTTTGATACCCTTGATATTGGTCTTTACACTAACAGCAGAAGATTAAGGAAAAACAGAGAAGGAAGAAAGAAAAGAAACACGAAAAAGAGACTGAAATTCAGAGGGAAAAGAGAGAGAATTCAATTCCAGTACAATAACCGTAATGAATCCCTAACGGCCGAAAATCCCTCTCTTAATGTTGGCCAAACGGCATCGTTTGGCTAACGGCTATAAAAAACAACCAAAACAAACCATAACAAACTTTAAATAAAACGCAGCGTTTTGACTGTAATGAAAAACTTAATATCAAGATCAGAGAAATAGAAAGGTGAAAAAAAGAAATAATTTGCTTTCTGTTGATTTTGATTTCGTTTTCGTTTTAAATAAGAAATTATGAGATGTTAGAGAAGATTGGGTTGCCTGCAAAGCCTTCGTTCAGGGAAAATAATTAGGTTTTCGATGTCTCTCATTATTAGGAATGTTCTTCTCAGTTCACCTTCATCAATCGTAAGGTCATTTATTTTGATTCCATCTTTTCACGGATTCTTAACCTTTCTTCTCTCTAATTCAATACCCATATCTCAAAATTTCTTTTATTTTTCTTATTTCTAATTTTAATTGAAAATTCTATATTTTAGATTACTCTTAAAATTTCTCTGGTGATGCAATTGGAATTTGAGATTATTTGTCAATTTAACTTATTGATGCTTTCGCAGTTGGTTTGGTATCTGGTTAGGATAATAGGGTCGGGTTTAACTTGAGTTCTGTTAAGCTACTTGCTCCTTGGTACGACTAATTCTATCTAGTAAATGGTTTTAATAGTTCATTTTTATTGTAATTAATTGCTTTAAACTTTTGGGAATTTTAAACTGAAAAATATTGAAAGCTTAAACAGAATTGAAGTGGGCGACATTATTTGCTTTAGAGTTTAATTTATTGTATGATATTCAAGAAATATGAAGTCAGAGTTTCTTAGATTAGTTTCGTTGTTGTACACCAAAAATCATGCCATGTATTAGAATTGCTAACTCGACCAAACTTGGTCTTTTGATTCTTACATTTAACTCTTAATAGTTTCAAGATATTGAATTAGTATGAAGCTTAACAACTTCAAAATTTTAGGATTCGGACCAAATATATTTAACATGTATAAGCAATTTTTAAACAAGTACTAAGATTTGCTATTACTAATTTACAAATCAAAACTTGGTTAGTAAATATAAATGTTTGCATTAAGTATTAAGTTGATGCTTATCTACTCTTTTATGGGAGTAGGCATGGTGTTGTGTTGCATTAGTCTCATTGGTTGCATTGCAGCTGAATCTATTAGTGTTTGTTGCCTATGTTTTGTATCCTATCTAAACGACTCTTTATATTATTCTTTTCAAATGAATTTGGTTTTAGATATTTAGTTGCAGCGGTTCTGAACATATCTATACAGATTACGCCAAATTTATGTTCAAACAATGATTTTTTATATGCTGAAGTATTAAGTTCTTCAACTCTATATATGCTTTGTTTATGAGAAGTGAAGGTAGCAGGAGAAAATTGAATGCTTAAAATAGGTTCAAAACTTTAAGCAAAAAATTCAGAATTTCAACTTCTACATTTTCACTTTAAGGTCTCTAGTTGTGATTTATAAGACCTTATAACGGGCATTAAAGCTTGAAGACGCAACTATCTTACCAGTTGTTTAATTGATTACATTTTATTGCATGCGTTGCCTTAATTTGATCAAACTGTCGTTACAAACTTATCAAAACTATTTTCATATTAATAGAAACTTTTTTGGTGGCATTTATTGCTATTGATCGTCGTTGGGAGAAGGTAAATTATTTATCTTGGTACTTCTTGTATCATGCTCTTAAACTTTATATTATAGTATGGTCTAAACAATAAAGATCGATACAACAACACTGAATGATAAATATGACATTGCTAAACCAGAAGACATCAGGTATGAAATCCAAGAGCAATGATGAAGATCGAAATGTATATGGGTGTTTGAACCGACCGTTCTATATGTCTGTAATCTGAATGTGGTGATACTGATATTTTGTTTAAATGAGAAGTTTATTTTTTGGTGTGAAATAGTATGTGTTATGATAGTCTTGTAATTTAGTTTTTTAGAGTATGTCTGGTAAATGGATGAACTTGATAAGTATAAAATTGTATAAAATTGACATATATATAATTGTGTAAAACGATCATAAATAACAGTAAGCAACACTAGACTCAAGTATAAAATTGTATAAAATTGAATCCATGGAGAAGAGTGACAATGACTTATAAGTGAACTCAGTATCTCGAACCGAAAAATTGAAAATCAAATTAAAATATTGTAATTAAATTTTTTGAAATTTATAAATTAATAAATTATTGTTATACGAATTAAACCGAAATTAAATACTACCAACTTGGTTTGGGTCACTATACTTGTGTGTCGTGTATCATTAGTCGGGGAGAATGATGTTTAGACATTAGAGCAAAGTCATAAATCTCACATAAATTATGTAATAGAGTAAATGTGGTAGAAAAATGTTTTTTTTTAAATAATTTTAGATTATTTGGTTTAAAAAAGATTAAATATTATTATTGTCAAAAAGTACTTTTAAATAAATAAAATATCTTCGACTTGAAAAGCTACAAATTTTATATTTCTAAAACTAAAAAATCAACTTTTTGAAAAGTATTTTATTCTTACAATTTTTATAAGGATTTGTGTATACTTTGTAGTAATTTATGTACATACGTAAAGCCTTACATTTCTTATACCATATTATGTTTTCTCGTAGTAAATTGTGTATGTATACAAATTATTGTACACTAAGTTAATCTCATTTAACCCATGGTTAGTAGGAGTAAGAAATTCGGTATATACCCTTTTCATATAATTTTTGTAAGAATTTATGTATATTTTGTAGTAATTTGTGTACATACAAAAACTTACATTTCTTGTACCATATTATATTTTTTCGTAGTAAATTATGTGTGTGCACAAATTCTTACACTAAGTTCACCTCATTTAGGTCATGGCGAGTAAGTGTAAGAAATTTGGTACATACCCTTTTTTCTTAAAATTTTTATAAGGATTTGTGTATATTTTGTAGTAATTTGTATACATACGTAAAACCTTACATTTCTTATAGTATATTATGTTCTCTCATAGTAAATTATATATGTACACAAATCCTTATACCAAGTTGACCTCATTTAGCTCATGGTGAGTAGGTGTAAGAAAATCGATATATACTTATTTTCTTAGAATTTCTATAAGAATTTATGTATACTTTGTAGTAATTTATGTATATACACAAATGCTTATAGTTCTTGTACCATATTATGTTTCCTCGTAGTAAATTGTGTATGTACACAAATCTTTACACTAATTTGAGCTCATTTAGCTCATGTTGAGTATGTGTAATAAATTAGGTATATACATTTCCTCTTACAATTTTTATAAGGATTTGTGTATTCTTTGTAATAATTTGTGTACATACACAAATTCCTACATTTTTTGTATCATGTTAATTTTTTCGTAGTAAATTGTGTATGTACACAAATCCTTACACTAAGTTGGTCTCATTTTAGCTCATGGTGAATAGGTGTAAGGATTTCGATATATATTTTTTTTCTTATAATATTTGTAAGGATTTGTGTATACTTTGTAGTAATTTGAGTATATATGCAAAACCTTACATTTCTTGTATCATATTATATTTTCTCGTAGTAAATTGTGTATGTATATAAATTCTTACACTAAGTTGGCCTCATTTAGCTTATGGTGAGTAACTGTAAGGATTTTGATATATACCTTTTTTCTTACAATATTTGTAAGGATTTGTATATTCCATGTAGTAATTTGTGTACATACTTAAAGCCTTACATTTCTTGTACCATATTATTTTTCTCGTAGTAAATTGTTTATATACACAAATCCTTACACTAAGTTAGCCTCATTTAGCTCATGGTGAGTATGTGTAAAAATTTCGGTAAATACCTTTTTTCTTACAATATTAGTAAGGATTTGTGTATTCTTTTTATTAATTTGTGTACCTACAAAAAACCTTATATTTCGTGTATCATATTATGTTTTCACATAGTAAATTATGTATGTACATAAATCCATACACTAAGTTTGCCTCATTTATCTCATGGTCAGTAGTTGTAAGGATTTTAATATATAACTTTTTTCTTACAATATTTGTAAGGATTTGTGTATTCTTTGTTGTAATTTGTGTACATACACAAGCCTTGCATTTCATGTATCATATTATATTTTCTCATAGTAAATTGTGTATCTACACAAATCCTTACACTAATTTGGCCTCTTTTAGCTCATGGTGAGTAGGTGTAAAGAATTCGATATATCATTTTTCTTACAATTTTTGTAAGGATTTGTGTATTCTTTCTAGTAATTTATGTACATATACAAAACCTTACATTTCTTATACGATATTATGTTTGCTCGTTGTAAATTGTGTATGTACACAAATCCTTACATTAAGTTGGCCTCATTTAGCTTATGGTGAGTAAGTGTAAAGATTTCGGTATACCTTTTTCTTATAATATTTATAATGATTTATGTATTCTTTGTTATAATTTGTGTACATACATAAGCCTTGCATTTCTTGTATCATATTATATTTTCTCGTAGTAAATTGTGTATGTACATAAATCCTAACACTAATTTGGCCTTATTTAGCTCATGATGAGTAGGTGTAAGGAATTCGATACATACCATTTCCTTACAATATTTGTAAGGATTTGTGTATACTTTATAGTAATTTGTGTATGTACACAAATCCTTACACTAATTTGTCCTCATTTCGCTCATGCTGAGCAGGTGTAAGGAATTCGATATATACCTTCTTCCTTACAATATTTATAAGAATTTATGTATACTTTATAGTAATTTGTGTACATAAACAAAATCTTATATTCCTTGTGCCATATTATGTTTTCTCGTAGTAAATCTTGTATGTAAATAAATCCTTACACTAACTTGGCCTTGTTTAACTTATGGTGAGTAGTTGTAAGGATTTTAGTATATATCTTTTTTCTTACAATATTTGTAAGGATTTGTGTATTCTATGTAGTAATTTTTGTATGTACACAAAACCATACATTTCTTGTACCATATTAGATTTTTCTCGTAATAATTTATGTATGTACATAAATCCTTACACTAATTTGGCCTCATTTAGCTCATGGTGAGTTGGTGGGTGTGAGGAATTCGGTATATACCTTTTACGTTACAATATTTGTAAGGATTTATGTATACATTGTAATAATTTGTATACATACATAAAATCTTATATATCTTGTATCACATTATGTTTTCTCGTAGTAAATCGTGTATGTAAACAAATCTTTACACTAAGTTGGCCTCATTTAGCTCATGGTGAGTAGTTGTAAGGATTTTGGTATATACCTTTTTTCTTACAATATTTGTAAGGATTTTTGTATTCTTTGTAGTAATTTGTGTACATACGCAAAACCTTACATTTCTTGTAACATATTATGTTTTCTTGTTGTAAATTGTATATGTAGACAAATTCTTAAACTAATTTGGCCTCATTTAGCTCGTGGTGAGTATGTGTAAGGAATTCGATATATACCTTTTTCCTTATAATATTTGTAAGGATTTGTGTATACTTTGTAGTAATTTGTGTACATACACAAAACCTTATATTTCTTATACCATATTATGTTTTCTAGTAGTAAATTACGTATGTACACAAATTCTTACACTAACTTGAGCTCATTTAGATCATGGTGAGTAGGTGTTAGGAGTTAGATATATACTTTTTTTCTTATAATATTTGTAAGGAATTGTGTATATTTTGTAGTAATTTGTGTATATACACAAAAACCTTTATATTTCTTGTATCATATTATGTTTTCTTGTAGTACTTTGTTTATGTACACAAATTGTTACACTAAGTTGACCTTATTCAGCTCATGGTGAGTAGGTATAAAGAATTCGGTATATACCTTTTTCCTTACAATATTTGTAAGAATTTGCGTATACTTTATAGTAATTTGTGTACATACACACAACCTTACATTTCTTGTACCATTTTATGTTTTCTCGTGGTAAATTGTGTATGTACACAAATAATTATACTAAGTTGACCTCATTTAGCTCGTGATGAGTAGGTGTAAGGAATTCGGTATATACCTTTTTCTTACAATATTTGTAAGTTTTTGTGTATTTTTTGTAGTAATTTGTGTACGTATACAAAACCTTACATTTCTTGTACCATATTATGTTTTCTCTTTTTAAATTGTGTATGTACACAAATCCTTACACTAAGTTAGTCTCATTTAGCCCGTCGTGATTAGGTGTAAGGAATTCGGTATATATATTTTTCCTTAGGGTAAACTACCCAGTGACCACTTAACTAATTGGGGATACCTATTTTGGCCATCCAACAAAAGAACTCGTCAATCAGGCCACCCAACTTTGAAACCCTACCTATTTGAGTTACCGCCGTTAAAATTCTAACAGAAAAGTTAACAGTGATGACATGACAGTTAAAAAAATCTATAAAATTACACATTTAGTACCTCTAATTTATTTATTAGTTTAATTTAATCCTAAATTTGTAATATACGAATATTTAAATATCCAACAAAGTTTATTTATTATTTTAATTTAATCCTAAAATTCGAATCAAATTTATTAGATATTTAATATACGAATATTTAAATATCCAACAAAGTAATATACGAATAAAATTTGTAAGCATTAAAATATACGAATATTTAAAACATTAAAATTTGATTCGAACAAAGTAATCTTTAAATATCCAACAAAGTAATCCTTAAATAAAATTTGTTATGATTCATAACTTAAAGTTAGCTTTAACTTGGTGGTTTGTTGGTTGGTTTACAACCCAAAAGGTCATAGATTCAATTCCTTGTTTTTTTAAAATTGCAAGTTTTATTTCTTCCTTGTATATCTCACTAACCAGGTAGTGACATGTGTCACCACATGATTGGAGATAAATATTTAATAAATATTTAATAAAAATAAATTAATCATCCAATCGGATGGTGTTAGGATTAAATTAAAATAATAAATAAATTAGAGGGGTTAAATGTGTAATTTTAAAGATTTCTTTTAATTGTCACGTCATCATTGTTAACTTTTCTGTTAGAATTTTGACCGCGGTGACTAAAATAGGCTGAGTTTTAAAGTTGGGTGACCTGATTGGCGAGTTTTTTAGTTGGATGACCAAAATAAGTATCTCCAATTAATTGGATGGTCACTAGGGTAGTTTACCCTTTTCCTTATAATATTTATAAAGATTTGTGTATACTTTGTAGTAATTTATGTATATACACAAATTCTTATATTTCTTTTATCATATTATATTTTCACGTAATAAATTATATATGTATACAAATCATTACGTTGTAGTATTTTATATATATATCGTTTGTCTTACAATATTTATAAGTATTTTTTTATGTACACAATCCTTACATTTGTATTATTATATATATATTTCGTACATAAATTATGTACATATTTCGTATTTATGTAAAAATAATACCGAATTAACCTGTCAACCTTCATTTAATCTGAATTTAACATCTCTTTCCTAAAATCACCCGGGAAGAACTCCCAAAATACATCGACGGAACAAAAACCAAAGCGACCTTCGACCTAGTTTAATCGATTATTTTAAACAGAAATCGTCAGCTATCTCTCCGCCGCCTCACACCTCCACAAGAATCTATTAAGGTTCCAGCCACTTTCTCGAGCTCTCTCATTTCTTGCTCTGTTACATCTTCTCCTATAACCATTATTTTTTGTGTACATAACATACCTTTTTTATCAATGTATTTGAACTGAAAGAATCAAATCCAACATCTACTCTCAGTATTATTCGGGCTACAACAAATGGTTTTCGCTACAAACGGAGCAGACCCAATCCCTGCAGAAACGGAGACCGTTGAGGAACTGCTTGAGGTCGTAAAAATCATCAATCTTTTCTTATTGTTTTTGCCAGACAGCTTTTGGGTTATTTTCTTATGAATTTATAGGCTTTAATTGGTCAGAAAAAATTGAATGTTAGGATCTTTATAATATTGAAAGGAATGGAAATTAGGTTTTCCTTTACTTCCATACTTGGTAGGAATTGCATTTATATATATTATTTTTGTTGTCTGGTAGGATTGGAAATGCAGAGGGAAGAGAATGAAAATGAAAATCATTTGATGCTACTTATTTCTAGTTTTTTGCTCAACCTATAACTCTTCAGTGTTTACATTCACTTAGCAATTCAGTTCAAACTCAATTTAAGTTTCTATATATTCTATGATTGACAGGCTGCCCGCTATGATGATATAGATGATCTTATAAGATTAGCATCTACAGGTGTCTCTCTTGATTCTAAGGATTCACAAGGCCGAACAGGTTTTCTATTAATTTCACGGTTTCGATGCTCTCTCAAATTTATTTATGGATCATCTTTTGCTCACATCATATTTGTTGCACGTTAGTCCAGAACGTGGTTTCTATGTTTATCATGATTGGCAAAAAGAACTCTGTTTGGTAGTCATCATGTCTCATCCCTGGACGTTTTTTAGATTCTTTGAAATTTTTGCATGTGGGATCTTGTTGAGGAGATCAGAATCATTTAGCTAGAAACTGTTTTACACAAGGCAAAAAGGATATCGTAGTATTCGAGATATTGAATGGCCTTTATCATGCAGTCTTTTGATTCTGGGTTGTGGAGTAAGGGCCTAACTGACCTGAATACCTGATTATACTATTGTTTGAGTTATGCTTAAGAGAGTTTAATGTTGAAACACAACTCGCTAGGTTTAAACGAATAAAAACAATGAAAGAGCTGATGGAGTCATCAAAGTAGAAAAATGAAACCAACTAACAAAGCTTCTTTTCTCTCTTGGAAATGTTATTTTGACCTGGCAAAGTTATGCTCTATTTATCATGGAGTTAAAATTGTTAAAATTTTGGGAATCAACCAGATTGAAGTTGAATTTGGCTTTCTAAGCCACATCACAATGATAAAGCAAAGGATCCCAAAACATCATCCTTTAGCACCAGCGATGAGAGCCATAAAATTTCTTGATAATCGTTAGGCTTGGTAATTGAGGCGTACATTTAGACAAGAATATGACTGATCAGCTATCTGGAAAAAGTCTTGAACAGCCTCGAGGACTCAAGATAATTTCTAACGAGCTTGAAGAATTGTCTTTATTGTTGCATGCAGATAATTGTTAAATTGCTTGTCTATTTTTATAGGGGTTTGTCCCTCCATGGTTTATATAAAAAAAGGGAATAGAAGGAGACATGAATTTTTTTAATATTAATTGCGTTTGGGCAATGAACAGATTGAGAAAAGAATGAAAAAAAGTAGAGGGAATAAAAAGTAAGAATGGTTAAGGAGAAGCCAAGATGTGATGATTTAGTGCTTACCTGGCAAAAGAACACCCTATTTTTGGAAATACAACTTTCTGAATACCTTTTGAGAAACTCCCTGTACACACACGTGCACATACATGCATATATTGCATACTTATATCACCTAGGTGTAAGTATTCGATCGAGTTGAGTTGAATTAGAAAATTTTGAGTTATTCGAGTTGACGAGTCATATTTTATAACTCAAACTTTATTTGAAATTTTTTGGTTCGAGTCGAGTCGAATCGAGTCGAATTTTCGAACTCATATAAATATTTAATTGTATTATTTATCATGTTATATTATGATTTGATTCCAATTTAAACGACTTTCTCGAATCATGTAAGATATGTATATATATATATTTATATGTAGCAATACTTTTTTATATTTTTTATATATCGATTTATATATCATAAAAAATTGATAGACTTGTTTCAAACTTAAAAATTAGTTATTTAATTATTAAAAATTTCAAGTTATTCGAATTTTCATTTTACAACTCGGAACTTTATTTGAAATTTTTTCGAGTCGAGTCGAGTCTATAAATTTCGAGTCGAATCAAAACGAGTCGAATATTTTCTCCTCGAGTCGAGTCAAATTTTACTCACCCCTAATATCACCCCTATAATGCTTGCACATGATTCCAATCATAATATCAGTACGAGGTTAAGATGACATTAACATTAGTTTTTGGGATGCTATAATGTTTTTCTGAGGGGACACTATATTTGTCATAAATTATAACCTTAGTTTTAAAAGGCGAAGAGTGCATCGAAACGCAAAGGGTACATGGAGCCTAGGCGCGGAGCGTTGGGCAAAGGCGTGCGTTTTTTGTAGTTGAGACGTATTTTTATACTAATAAACTTGTAAATCAATTATATAACATATTTTGTACATAAAGCAACATTATAATCATATTATGAACATATAAAAGATAAAAATATTCAATATCATGCATTATAACTCCTCTTACAGTCACTAACTACCTTTAATTCCTTCAAGAATTATGTTTTTTTCCAATATTACATCATCCGTTTCCATCATACTAAAATAACTTAGCTAACACTAAAATTATAACATTCAAATATTGACATCCTTAATTTGATAAAAAACAAATAGAATAAAAATAAGAAAAATAATACAAAAAAATCAAGTTTATATCTTTCTTTGGTCTCACATATAAAAAAAGCTCGAAACAAACCCAATTAAAGGTTCTATAATTCTTATTTGGTTAGGTCAATTATATTTAATACTAATATTATTATTTAACTGATAGCAAACATACACTTAATGTTTAATACTAAAGCATATAGAAGTGAAATAAGAAAAAAAAGAGAAGAGGAAAAGCAAAACACCTATCAGAACAGAATAAGAAGGGAAGAGAAGAGAAGAGAAAAAACAAAAAGTTGATGTATTTGGCGGCGTGTGCAATGGTGGTGTTGGGGTTGGGTTGACAGTTTGTAACAGTACAAAACTAAGAACCAGAATAATTGAAGGGGAAAAGAGGATAGAAGAACAGAGGAAGACTGAAGAAACAGAAATTAGGGGGGAAAGGAACAGAAAGAGGAAGACTCAGGATTTCATTTCATATTTTCATCGATAGTTTGAGAACAAAATCTTTCGGTTCATATACCCTAACCCTGTCAAACGACAGCGTTTACACAATAGCTAATAACCAAAACACCCTGTTTCACTAGCAACAACAAAACTTGAACTAATAAGGAACAAAACGATAACGTTTTGGTTCCTTAATTTTAGATCATTACAATATTCCCTGCTTGAATAAATCCCTGTCCTCAAGGATTTGTCTTTTCCGATGATTGGACCAAATATGTCCCCATGTTTTCTTAACCTTAATCAAGGATGAAGTATGAACATTTTTTCTCGTAAGAATCGATTGTCTCAGTCCAACTTCATAAGATGCATTTAAAACAGTATTTTGCATCAATGAAAATCTAACTGTCTTATTCGTGGTTCCGGCTCAACCAACACTCAACAAGAATGAGCTTGCTGCGGTGGTTGAATCTTGCACCCACGAGTTTAGCACTTCCTCTTTACAACAATTTGCAATTTGCTGATTATAAAGCGTTCCTGGCAATAAATCCACATATGTTGGATCCTTCTTACAGCAATGTAGAATATTCCCTTTGAATTTTGAACAATCCCCTTGTTCGGTTGTTTGTCCTCCCATCATGCTCCAAATCACCTCCTTAGTCCATTTCCAACCTAATATCCACCATGGTGCTTGGGTATGACAGTATTGCTGGAAGTTGTAGAGTGTGACAACTACATCATAACCATCAGGGGTCCAACTCATGATATCCCATTTAATTGTGATATTTCCATTTGGGTTCAAGGGATCATAAGCTTCTCGATCAAATGGCAAGATAATCACATGAACATATTCTTTGATGGTCAAGAGTATACTATTGATTTGTGGTCGCCTTTCATCGAATAACAAAATTTCTTGTAGTTCAGTAAAATTATCAACCAATTTCCTCATTCGGCCAAACCAAGGGTCCACAATCTTCTTACTAACATCTTTCATGTTGAAACTAAGTTGCTTTGTAGGTGTGGCAAGAGTTAAATCATTAGCACCCCAAATATGAACCTCAAGCTCCAATTTCTGCTAAACATTAAAGTTACCATTTTCATGAATCACAACGGCCATTCTTTTAGTTGTATCCACATCACTGAAGTAACGCTGCTTTGGTTTAATTTTCGGAATGGTAATCAACTCCACAACTTCAATTTGACCATGTTTTTCAGCGTAAAGCCACTGTATCCTGTTACCCCATTCACCATGAATTAACAATTTCTTAAGCTTTAACAAGGACTCCTCGTAACCTTCATGATAAAATCTAGCGATCCTAGATTCCCTTAATTTGGTCAGTAAATATAGAGATGCTTGAACTTCATGTTGACTTATATAAACAAAATCAATCTCTTCGTCTTCAATAAAGTCTTTTGCCTGATGCACAAATAAATTTGTGTTTGCTTTCAACAATTGTTCTTCAGTGACACCCCACTTTGGAGATATCAACTCCAAACTATGAAGCAATGAAGATTCACAGTAACACAATCTAATTTCAGAAACCAACAATGTAATTCTAAAATAACATGTGTTTCCATCAAACCTTTGACAAGCACACAACTCATCCCAAATCCAATTTTCTTCAGACACCTTATTCTCCATAAGCAATAGTCTAAATCGATATAAATCATCAACCTCAACAATTCGAGATAAACATATATCATCACAGTAAAGCATATATAGCCATAAGCAATTCACGACAAAACAAACAACCTCTTTAATATCAAAATCCCATATGTAGTATTGGTACTTACAATCGTTGGAGATATCCACCTGATTCGTCAAGATATCCATTGATTCAAAAGTTCTGGGAGGACGAATAACATCATTCTTACAATCAGCTTTCTTGGTAACACAGATCATTTGGTCAAAAACTTGTTTGTCTGTTCTCATAGACATTTCTTCAAACACATTGTTATCTATCGACCACAGTTCTTGCTCTGTTTCAAGTTTCAAATTCGAACAATCCGAATTGAAATCAACGTCTCCACCAGCTTTAACTAAATTCTTTTGTACAAGCACTTCATCAAACACATTGCCACATTTAACTCCAGGACTTTGCACAAACTTTTCGTCATTCAAGTTGCCTACATTAATCTGTGATACTTGTTCCAATTCGGCATAATCTGAAATTGATACATCTCTGTAAAATTGAATGTCCAATTGGCAACACCCATCATATATATAACATTGTTGCAGAGAATTTCTAGCGAATATAGCCTCGTGACGTTCTTGATAATGAATCAATGCTTGAAAGTGAACTGAATGTTGGAGCAGAACAATCTTTTCCACTGAACCGTGTGGTGAGAACACTTGATACAATATATCTGTAGTAATCGGATACAACAAACGACTAACGGTTACCAAAAGACTTTTACTCGTCGATTTTTCTACCAACAGTTTAAATTTCTCACAGACTTCGGACCAAGACAATTGATGATCATCAACCATGGCTGAAATCTGAGGAAAAACCTGCGCTCTGATGCCTTTGTAACAGTACAAAACTAAGAACCGGAATAATTGAAGGGGAAAAGAGGATAGAAGAACAGAGGAAAACTGAAGAAACAGAAATTAGGGGGGAAAGGAACAGAAAGAGGAAGACTCAGGATTTCATTTTATATTTTCATCGATAGTTTGAGAACAAAATCTTTCGGTTCATATACCCTAACCCTATCAAACGACAGCGTTTACACAATAGCTAATAACCAAAACACCCCGTTTCACTAGCAACAACAAAACTTGAACTAGTAAGGAACAAAACGATAACGTTTTGGTTCCTTAATTTTAGATCATTACACAGTTGAGGTGGGGTGGGGTGAAATCATGAAAAAGGCAGAGGTGATTAGGGTTTCCTCCCAAAATTATTGTGAAATTAAAGGAGGTGAGGGATTTACTAGTTGAGTTATAAACTTGCGTGACTTCTTTTTATTTTTCCTAGTGATATTTCTAGTAATTCCCAAAAGCCTTAAAGTGACGTGCCTTATTTCTAGTAATTCCCAAAAGCGCTAAAGCGATGTGCTTCTCACCCAATCGAAAATCCTCTAAGGCGCGTGCCTCCTAGTGCCTTTCGTATGTCGCTTCGCCTCTGTTATGGTAAGCATTTTTTTTGGAGCCCTGTTGTGCCTTGCGCCTCGGGCGCGCCTTTTAAAACTAAGATTATAACACCTCTCAAGAAAGTTTAATTCAATAATTCATGTCTTGTTAGATTTCAGTTTAATTTTTAAATTCCATCATTTTGTCAAGTTTAGGAGCTGATGTTTTTAATCCAACATGTATTGTTGAAATTCTATCCACCTGCAGTCAACTATTGTGCTAATTTATAGAAATTTCTTTCAACATTTTGGTTTTCATTTGTGCTTGTTAGTTGTCCTCTTCTGTTTACTATCTTTTGAAAAGAAATTTTATTTGTTTATATTTCATTAAATACTATTGTGATTTTCTATTGCAGCACTTCACATGGCTGCGGCTAATGGACATCTTGATATTGTGGAGTATCTCATCAGTAGAAGAGTGGTGAGAAAACTGTCCTATGGCTATTTGTCTGGTTATTTTATTATGTGCCAAAACCACTTTATTTATTGAGTTTTGTGAATGACTTGACTTGACTGAATACTTGAAAAAAGAAAAGGCATATGTTTTTGAGGTTTAATTTTTATTTAAAGTTTGGGGAAAACAGAGTATATATTATTTAAAGTTAGAAATATAATAAACTATTTTGATGTTTGTAATGGAGCCAACATCGATGTTATACATAAACTTAGAATAATTAAGTCATTTAACTTTCACCCCATGTGTGGCTGGGTTTGGTGCATTGTGTAAATGAAAAAATAACTAAGTTATCATCAACTTTGATCTCTTTTAAAATTCTAGGGCTACCCTTAGACCATAACAATTGGATGTTGGTTTTCCCTTTTGGGTTGAGGGTCTAAAGATGACAGCATGGTAAAGAATTGAAGAGCTTAGCGCAGAATTTGATATGATGAGGAAAAAATTCATATAGCCAAGGAACCCTAAAATTGTTGATATAGAGATTTTGTTTTCATTTCCACATCAGCTTTCATTGACCTTACTTTTAAAGCTTAAAAGAAAAAAATATTCTTGAATTATTAGCTAGCATAGGAAAAAATACATTCATTTTTGAGATAAAATAGGTTAATTGATACACTATTCATAACAATAGGTATCTTTCCCACAAGTTCCCTGTAGTGCAAGTTGCATTGGTAGTGAAGCAATTAGTTCCTTTATCCACACAGAACTAGACAAACATGTTACTGGATAACCTTTTTAAGACACTTTCAACCTTCATACTTACCTACGTAGGGCTTTTTTCATAGGAGGTTAAAATTAGGATGTAAATGATGACTTGCTTTTAGTATGGTCTTTCTTTTCAGGAAGTTGGATGATTTAAATTCCTTTGCTAGAAGTTAAATGGGATTTATTTAATATAGTTGGCTCATTTTTTGTGGGGATTTGATCAGCCCAATTGCATGTTTGATTTTGATCTCAATGCCCCGATTGTAAAATTGCTTTTAACGCTTCTGGTTGCTTCGTTCTTCCCTTCCAGTTTTGATGTCTCTCTACAATTTCTGATTCTAGCTTTTCATCGCCCTCTTTAATAAGTTAGATTTCTTTCTCCTTGTCTTCTGGCCATGAGAGCTTGCAATTATATTTTTAAAATACCTTGTCTGTCATGATAGGTTTTTTCTTGGATGTTTCTTTCCATGACCGTTGCTCAGTCTGTTAGATCGATTATAAAACCCAGCATTGTAGTTTCTCCTTTTGTTTTTCCTTTTCCCCTTCTCACTTCAATTGTGTTTTGGCTACAATGTGTTCGATTCTTTTAGTCACAGATGCATAAGCCTAATGGATATGAATGTATTAGTGTTGATCCAACAATTGTCTTGAAATCATTTTGTTACAATATTTTTGTTCTTTACCTTATCCAAATTGTTTCAACAATTTTATATAGGTCAAAGAATTATCTATAAAGATTTATCTATAAAGATTTGTGAAAATCTCCTGACTACCAACATGTAACAACACAAATCAAAAAGAATTGAAGGGAAAAAGAGAATAGAAGAACAGGAGAAGACTGAAGAAACAAAAATTAAGGGAAGCTAAAATCAAATTCATTCATTCATTCGATATCGAATTCAGTAAAAAATTATATTTCCGAATTGATGCCCAATATTTTTCTACACCATAAGAGTAAATTTGAGCAGTAAACTTCTCATGCTCAGCAGTATACCAATTAAGCTGATGTGAAATAACTTTTTGTATTAATGGAGCCACCGTACTTGTGTGAAAAACTTCAAAATTAGCGTCTTCACTTGGTCGAAGTATGGATACTAAAGTCTGCTTTAAGGGCTTCAACCAAATGGAATCATCAATGACTAAGGGGTCCAAAAGGGAGCATGCAACCCTTAGAGCACCAAACTAATCAGCCAATCTAACAAGTTTAAAAATTTTAACTTGTTCGAATTGGAACAATAAAAGATGATTTTGCTCAAATTTAAGGTAGGATACATTAATTTCTTTCACAACCTCGACAACCATACCTCTATTAGTTGCTTCCTTCCTCTGAAGAATAACTTCATATTTCCCTTCTACATTGGTATTTTTCACTCTTTTTGATTTTAGTTGTGCACCATTTTCCAAAAGTTTAAGTTATAGCAACTAGCTACAAACACTGACTGGTCCTTGAGACATTAATTTTCTTTACCTTGATTTCCTTCTTTATTACAAAATTGACAACAACTAGGCATTGAGAATCTCTCCAAGCTTGAAGCCATTTATTGTTTAGCAGCAAGCCTTGTCGCTCAAAGTTGTTGTCATAGTAAGCATCATTAACAAGAATTACCTCACTGACTTGTTGCACCCGAAGCTTATTGTTACTTAGCTCTATGTCATATTGCTCACTCTCAATGTTTTTGTTCCATGTGTTAAAAAAACCGTCCATCAATCACATAGTTGTTATCCTCCATCACTAAAAACCTAAATCTATAAGGGTTGTACATATTGATAACTTTATTCAACTGCTCAATTGAATTTATATTTATCATTAACAGTTTATTTTCCATTAATAGTAGCCTAAAAACATATCGCTCATCACTTTCAACCAAGTCATTGGTATTAATAAGCCTTGGCAAAGACTTTTGTTCGAGCATCTTAAATTAAACATTCCAAAGTTCATAATCTAACTTTTTTGATCGGTCGTGTAGAGCATATAGTCCACTAATTTATCAGTAGTCATACTAGTCTCGTTCTTAGTTTTAAAAGGTGCACCTGAGGCGCCAGGAGGTGCGAGGCACTGCGAAGTGTTCAGAAAAATACAACAGGGGACCGAGGCGAGGCGATATACAAGAGGCGAACGTCTTTGGGTGCTTTTGCCTAAAGTGTGAGGTTCCCGAGGCGTCGCCTCTTATCCCTGAGACGTTTTTTATATATTAATCATTATTTTTTTTCTTTTTTCTTTGTCTTTTTATTATTAATAATATTAGTTAGTACTTATTATTAATGATATTGTTATTAATATTATATAGTATATATTATTATTTGTTTAATATTATTATTTTTAGTGACTCTCCTTTTAAATCAAAATAAAATTATTTTCAAAAAAAATGCGTCAGTTTCTTCCACAATGAAACCATTATTTCAATTTGGTTTTCAGGTTATTTAGAATTTAAATTATGAGCTTATGATTAAATTCATATTTAATTTATAAATTATTGTGTTTTTAAGCACAAAATAAGTTATATGGTTAATTTATAAATTTTTAAGAAAGATGCCAAGTCAACAAAAGGCGAGCGTCTTCGCCTCTCACCTTGTGTCGGCTTTAGGGACCTTTTACGCCTCGGAGCCTTGCGTACTTTAAAACCAAGCTCTCATTTGAAAGTCTAATAATCTAATTAACTGTAAAATTTGATTTTCTATTAATCATTTTAACAAGTAAAATTACCTCATTGGAGTTAATGTTGTCCACATTTTCGATGGTGCACAGTATCACTTCTCTCACAGACTTTTTATCAAACATCTGGTGTTATATACACCCTCAGTCCTCCATGATTCTTGTAACCCCCAATTCCGACCTAATTTCTTAGACTGAAACTTAGGAGTTAAGTTACGAAAACTTTCCCCTCAAGTAAGTATTTTAGGTTAAATAATTTTAAAATTACGGTTACTTTAACAAATTGGAAAAACAGATTAGGGATTTCGGTTATACCAAATCAATTGCTTAAAACAATGTCTCAATAATATTTATAATATCCGAAAACAGATTCAGAAAAATATACAACTTATAAGTTCAAAAAGTATTAAACATTTCATAACAGATAAAAGCATTAAGACCAAAATAATTACTGAAATAATTACAGAATCATACTGAATAATAATATATCTGAATAATGTGCGAGATGCTCCAAGTACCGGTTCGCC
The DNA here is from genome assembly GCA_035048815.1 of Abelmoschus esculentus. NCBI lineage: Eukaryota > Viridiplantae > Streptophyta > Magnoliopsida > Malvales > Malvaceae > Abelmoschus > Abelmoschus esculentus. The sequence goes on along the minus strand of JAUCBN010000023.1, from coordinate 11,694,873 downwards.
TAAACAGGTCTGAGAATCTGAAAAGCAGACTAAAGGGGTGTAAGCTAAAAAGCTTAGTGTGTCTCTAAAGTGCAAACAGTCACAAACAAAACATGTTTTACATTTCTGAAAAGTTTCTGAAAATATTTCTGAGTTCAAGAAAAACTGAAACATGATGTGTTATGATGACAGATGCATGACAGAAAATCAGAGGGTCCGATATCAGAAAACATACTGAGTGGAGGATTATCCTCGCCATAGTGGAGGTTTCTCTCACGTTAATGATTTTAAATCCAGAAAATATTTTAGATGACAGAACATGATATGATTCGTAAAATCATAAATCAGAACTCTTACGAGTAACAATTTTTCAAAAAATCAGATGCTTGATTTGAAAACAGAATGCACATGACATGCATGATGATATCATGTATAAATAGATAACAATCTCAAATATTAAATCAAGCAGTGTACAGATAATATTTTAGAAATACACACAGAATATATCATAGTATAAGCACAGAAACATGTAGCACAGGAAGAGACACACCTTAAGCAACTGAAGTTGTAACTCTGAGATGGACGCGTCTCGCGTACCGGTCTAGCTGAAACAGGACCTACGAGGTAAAATAATTATATTACTATTTATTACTAATTCTAAGCCACCAACTAAGATAGAACTCATATCCAAAGCTTACTCACGTGACGGTCTCGAAGAACGTGTCCGATCGGTATGAAAAACAGGAGGTACACCAGAGGCTTCAGAAACGTTGACACCTAAACAGAAGACGAATTCTGAATCAGATTCCTCAAAACACTCATTTCAGACTCTAAGGATAAATCAGATGAAAAACACTAAAAACGGGGCTTTCGGGTTTGAATTTGACAAAAATAGATGGCGGATTTGGACTCAGAATGTCGAAAAAGGTTAAGAGAAAGGTTTTCCGAAAAGTCAACTCTTGGTCAAAAGTCAAAGTCAAAGTCAACTATCAAAGTCAACTTTGACCTGACTGGTTAAAAGTCAACTTAGAAATCAAAGGTCAAAAATCTACTTTGATTAAATTCAAAACGGGGTCAGGTTGGTCAAGACGGTTTAACAAACATAAGATCATGTCCAATTCAATGATCCAAATTGATTCAGTAAATCATAAATGAGTCCAGTTCATATGAAAGCTAGATTGACTAAACAATTCTGTTTATAGAGTAATTCCGTTCATGACACAGCTAGGTTTGCTCCAACATGTTGGTTTAAAAAAAAGAATGAAAATTGAGTCATGGTCGGTTCTACAAAAAAAAATGCAATCATGGTTCAAGCTCACAAAACTGGGAATTCATTTTAAATTTCTCAACTCAAAGACCCACCAAAATTAACATACTGCCAACCAATTCACATAGGTTAAACACATGAATTAAAGATTTTCAAAATCCCATGATAAACTCACTGTGTAACCAAGGCAACAAAGACAAAAGAACAACAAGGATGACACAAGATTGACATCAACAATAATGTAAAAACATAACCAACACATAGCCTCACTTAAACGAAACAAGATTCACCAACAAAACCAAAACCATATTATCTCTCAACAACCAAAACCCAAAACACAAAGGATCAAGATGCTCACCAAAAACTTAACAAACGAAACCCAGATCTCAGATTGAGACTGGCGACACAAGAAAGAATAGCAGTCCACTCCTCGGACACTTCCCGAACCACCAAGACGTGATAAGGAATCCGAAATCGGACAATGAACTCGACAACAGAACGAGAGAAAACTGAACAAAACTTTCATGGGTTTACTATGACAGAGTACGGAGAGGAGAAAGAGACAGAGATGTGCGAGGAAAGGAGGCTGCGGCAGTGGGGGTTTCAAAACACAACCAATCTGTCAAAAGTTGAATATAAACATTAGGAAAAAGGGAGAATTACAAAACAAGTCCCTAAACTTTTTAGGGTTTTCAAAGCAAACAATAAATTTCAGATTAAAAACAATTTAGTCCCTAATTAAAATTCAGGATTTCAAAACAAAATTTCCCAAATTTTTAGGGTTTCAGAAATTAGGGATTTTAAATCGAATTTCAAATTAAGATAAAAATTCAGGATGTTACAATTCTACCGCATACAATGGTGTCAATTGTAGCACAAGGAGTTCCCTAACCAAGTCTACAATCTCGTTCAACCTAACAGTAGGTTCTGATGATGTTTGAATTGGTGCACCAAATCTCTTAAATGTATATTTGAACAAACGGGACTTAATGTTTCCACCACACTCGACTGGGCCTATGATGGTGTTGAAATTTCAGTAACCGAAATAACCTCTGTAGCTTCAATAGATGAACCCTATACTTGTGTCAGTTCAACAAAATCGATCAACTCTTGAACCGACGGTGGTTCAAATAAACGGTCATAGACTCTATTGTGGTTGAGATTTTCATGGTTGACACTTGAACCTTTGTTTCGACAGAATCAGGAATAAAGATGAGTTATTCGATTCTTCACCACTTTGCGACATAATTGCAAGAAAATTGATTGATTTTCCGAAAGCGTTCTCTAGCAGCAATTTTGCATCTGCCAAAAACTTTACTTGAAAATCGTAGAATATTCGATTCATGGAATTTTCCAAACGAATAAACTCTTCGTGTAATTGATTCGCCATCATTCAAGAGAATTCAACCTGAGTTCTGATGCCTTTGTTACAACACAAATCAAGAAGAAGAAGAATTGAAGGGGAAAAGAGGATAGAAAAACAAAAGAAGATTAAAGAATAAGAAATTAGGGGAAGCTAAAAACAAATTCATTCATTCATTCGATATCGACACAGCTGAATACTCAACCTTTTATCCCTAACAATTGAAAACGACACCGTTTTCTTACTCTAATTGCAAACTCAAAGCATACCGTTTTATTAAACACGAAAACAAATAAACTTAAAACATGCTTCTTGTAGAACAACGTAGTTTCACCAGTTTCATTTTGGTTCTTTACACAACAACATAAAGCATTTTCCATGAGTGTATAAACACGTGTCTTCTTTACTTTCATGGTTTGATTAATTTCCCTTGCTATGTAGTTTTTTGGTTGATGCAGTTTTATGTTTGTGGTTTGATTTTTTCACTAGAAGAATCTTAGTTTGACAAGCAATGGTCCAAGAGTGAAGTTGAAAGTTCTGCAACCTGAATAATAGTATCAAATCAGTTTACCAAATTTTATGGCATAAAGAAAAACACCAAGCTTAATTATAGGGGGTTTTAAGGTTATAAACATCTTATTTTGTTACTTATGAATAGAAGCTCAAGCCAGGTTTGTTGACAAGAGTTATAAGTTAATAGTGTAAAATTCATTGGGAGATTTAAAGATGTGATATGTTTAGTAATTTACATTCCCAAAATGCATTTCTAGGGGCTGTTAAGGTATTAGATTCTGATAGCAGGTTTATAAACTGCACTAGAGATTGTACTCTTGGATTTAGTGCTTTGGAAACTGGATAAAGGAATCAATTGCCATATGAGTAATCTTTTGGATCGTAAACTAGTCTAATAGGTATTACTTGCTCAAGACATTTGCACGTGTATCATAAATATATCAATAACATTTCTAGTTGATGATGTTGAGGGTTTGATAGCAAAGGATCGTTCTTGCCTAGAGCATTGTAGATAATTAGCTATCTAATCAATAACATCTATCTCTTTAAATTCAATATGGAAAGAGATCAAAGAAGATAAAAAAACATTTGGCTAATTGGATTGAAGATTGTTATCCAATTCACGCAGTTGAAATGCGAGTGAACTCGTGTGGGAAGAAGATGGATATTCAAGGCTTAATTTGTTTTGTTGTTTCATGCAAGAATGATTAGTGGAATCATATTTGCTTCTAGTAGAATTCTGTCATTGATTCTCAGTTGTAATCCATCCATGAATTTGGTACCGTTTAGATACAGATGGAACTCTCTATATAGACGGTCGATGTTCTTGTACAGTACATTTTTTCCCTTTAATGGGAAACATAACTGTAGGTCGTAGTCATTGTCACGCAACTTATGCCTTCAGTTTTTGGGTGGCAATATCTACCTTTCTATAGAAGAGGATCTGGAAGGTCATTTTCTACTAGAATTTCTAGTTGGCTTTTATGGAAAAAGGTTCTTTCTCCGTATTTATTTGAGCTTAGGTCGAGTTTTTTTGCTTCTACAATACTTGATAATGGCCACAAAGGATTATCATTCATTAAGATCTGCCTTTAGTATATCTATGGGATTTATTATTACCTTTTCCCAGAGCATCTTGTTTACCATTTTGATGATTTTACATGAGCAGGATGTTAATGCTTCTAACACGGAGAACAATACCCCTCTTCATTGGGCTTGTCTCAACGGTCATGTTGAGGTAGCTTATTGCTTTGCCTTCTTGCTATAATCCTTCACTTTAACCGGTCTTACACAAGTTTTGGTTTCATCTATTAATGCTGGTAACAGGTAGTTAAGAAATTAGTTCGATCTGGTGCAAATGTAAGCCTTCTAAATAGGTGAGTTTGCTATCTCCTTGATTACCCTTCTTTTTCAACCATTGAATACATGATTATGTATGGAATTGGATATGAACAGCCATGAACGAACTCCGATTGACGAGGCTGTGAGCTTGGGAAAGATGGATGTTATAGATGCAATTAACTCCACAATGGCAGAATTGGAGCTTACTGGTGTCAATGTTTATTGATATCGGCCCCCCTAAGAGAAACATCGTTTTCTTAAAGTATTCTTATTTTCTTATACAAATTAAATCGTCTTTCCCTCTTAGCCCCTGATACTACAAAACTGTGCTGATTAGTGTCCTATTGCCCCTTTAGTGTGTGTCTTTTGTTTTTTTCCTAAATACTTGATTCTCTAACAGTGATTTCATGTACCAAGAGTTTTCATCTCGCACTTTGCGACCAGAAGCATCGGACTTATGTTTGCCTAAAACGAGCAATGCTAATGGAGCATAAAGAATTATGATGCAGCAAATATAGGATGGTAAAGTCATTTGGATTGATTTTGATTCGAGTTCTTATGGTTTGGTTATTTCAGGTCAGACTACTATTGGTTTGGGTCTGGTTCTAATTTAGTTCTAATTTTTGATGGCTCGGTTTGGGGTGGGATTAATACATGGTTAATAGGAGATTAGTCGGTTTTAATTGTGTTTTGAGGTCATCTCAGTTTTTTACCCTTATATGGTTTTTTAAGTTGGTATATTGACTTTTTGGCAGTTGTGCGAAAGTTCGCATCTTATTTTTTTTAGGCATAAAGATAGTTTTTACCCTTAACGTTTATAATTTTTGTCATTTTGGCCCTTATTCTTTTTTTGGGATAAATTTAGCCCTTAACATATGTCTTTTTAACAAATAACTCATTTTTTAACTACCATGATAACTGAACCGTTAAAAATTTAATAATGATAACTTGTCATATATATGTGATACTAATATATGTTAAATGACATAGAATCTAACCTATTAAACATATACATATATATAATTTTATTCCAGTATAAAATATAAAATAATTAAAATTTAAATAAAATATTAAAAATTAATTAAATCCAAAACAAAAATTTAATAAATATTCTCGACCCTAACTAAACTAAAATATATTTATAAAACCCTAAAAATTCGATTTAGATTAAAACTAAAATACTTAAATTCTAAACTAAAATAATAATAGTCCAATTGATTATTATCAAAATCATTTATCTTTGATCCACCGGTAACAAATTATACAAAACTCTTTCTTTTTAGATTATATTCATACTTTTTTAGATAAAATTTTGATTACTATAGTTAAGGTTGAAAATATTTAGTAGCCTTTTATTTTAGATTTAATTAATTTTTAATGAATAAAAAATTAATTTTTAATATTTCATTTGAATTTAAATTTTAATTGTTTTATATTTTTAGATTAGAATAAAATTATATTCTATATATATATATATATATATGTTTAATAGGTTATATTCTATGTCATTTAAAATATATTATCACATATATATAACAAGTTATCATTATTAAATTTTTTAACGGTTCAGTTATAATGGTAGTTAAAAAATGAGTTATTTGTTAAAAAGACATAGGTTAAGGGCTAAATTTATCTAAAAAAAAGAATAAGGGCCAAAATGACAAAAATTATAAACGTTAAGGGTGGAAATTATCTTTATGCCTTTTTTTTAATATTTTTTAGCGGTCGCCTTTGGTTTATGTTGTGCTCGGTTCGTGTTCATTTATTTTGGTTAAAAATCAATTTAGATATACTTTGATTCAATTAGATTCTCGGTAAGTTTTGATTTGATTTATTTCAATTTTTGGATAAACTCAAATCATATTCAGATTAGTCTCGAGTCAAATAAATCAATTTGGATTTTAGGTCAAGATCGAATTTGTCTGGTTAGATGGTATGTATATTTTCCTTTTTTGAGTGATTTCAGCAATTAATTATTATATACATAAAAAGATGAAAGTAGTGAACTATATATATATGGTTGAAGCTTTTTCTTACATTTGTTAGAACACCCCAAACCTTTACACTCATAAAAATAAAAACTTTTTTTCTCTTCGGATTAAAATTAATACCGTTAATAAAAGTGGATGAAATTATGATTGGTGTACTAAGAAATAAAAGGGTTTTAGGTACAAACTAATATTCATATAAAAAAAATATTTTTAAGCCTTATTTCTTTTAAGTTAACTACTGTAATAGTCACCTTTGTTCTATCTTAATATAAATTTAATCATCGATTTTTTAAAATGACTTATAAAGTCACGTTTTTAATCTATAAATTTTGTCATTGAGACGTTTGGTGTTAAAATTTAACAAAAAACGAATTGATACAATTATAAAAAAGATAAATTATCCAGATAGTTCTTAAACTATCATTCCGGTTGTATTTGATTCAAAACATGATGCTCAATCTTTTCATGTTTAAACTCCTGCCCTTGGATCAATTTCCCTCAAGCTCTGAGTTGGATGAGCTTGAAATTTTGGTGCATTTCGGTTTAACTTCCATAACTTTTTTCAGCAAATCTTGTTGTCTACATAACAAAGAAGGCAACTCAAAGTGGTGAACATGTACAACAGGATAACACAACAGTTCCAAAAATATAACTATAAATATTTTACTAGTGCACCTGTAATGGGAAAATAGGCTCGCATATTTATGGAAAGAGAGACCTTATTTCGCTCATTGGCTTTGACTCAATTCGAAATGGCAACGGAAAGGATGCAGATGCAGGTGTGAAATCTGATAAACTTGTAGCTTTGTGTCCAGAAGTTAAGAAGTGAGAACCAACATAAGACAAATACCAAACACAACGGTTGAACTATACAACATTCAAGACAATAAGAAAAAACTTGTCAAGTAATCTAAAACAACTGAGAAAATACGGTGGGAACAAAAGCTAAAATTCCGGGATTTTCATCTGAACAGTACCTGAATACTTTAATAAGAAAATATAAAAGAAGAAATGAAGTTTGGTGATTAAAATCTGTACAACCTAAACAAATGAAAATCAAAAGATGATTTGTTGTAGTTCATGACGTGAGTTAATCACATGGCACTTGACAGCATAGAGTGATTTGCTTCCATACAAACTTATCTGAACTATGCTTTCCTCATTTTAACATTAGTGTTTAGCTATAAGCCTAAAATTTGTCAATAGAATTTCTGAAGTTCAAATCTATCATTGAGGCTCCACGCTCTTACGGGTTTTTAGAGAAGTCAAGTTTCTTTTAGAGAAAGGGAGGGATAAAAGTTTGGGTTAAAGAATTTTTTTAAAGAAAGGGAAATTTTATTAGAAAGATAATGAAAATATAAAGTTTTAAAATTTTGAGGACAAATAAAAAACAAAAAAAAAGTGAAATAATAGTTTAGGGACTATCAAAATAATTTATCTTTATATTATTGTGTCAGATCAGTTTCCCGTTAAAGTTTAACAAAAATAAATGTCTCAGTGATTAAAAGATTACAGATAAAAAAACGTAAGTGATTTTATAAGTTGTTTTTCAAAATCGATGACTAAATCTATAATGAGAGAAAAAAAAATTATTACAATAATTAACCCTTAAAATTAATCTCGTCAATAAAAGTATCAAAACAATGGATGAAATTATGATTGGTGCACTAACTCAAAAATAAAAGTATTTTAGATACAAACTAATATTCAAATAAAAAAAAAACATATTTAACCCTTATTTCTTTTTACTTGAACATAGAACCCTATATATTTTACTCTTTAGAAGTCTTTACTTTTGTACTTTTAAATATTAATATAAAAATTTGGATCAATTTAGATAAATAATAGAGTTGAAAAAATAAGAAAATAAATCTATTTGAGAAATATTTAGAAAAATAACCTAAAAGGTCTGTGTTTTTTGGACTTCGTCACCTACGGATGACGAGGTTTATACACACCGTTAATTTCAGTTTAATCTAACGACTAGCATAGATATCGTCACCTACACATTATTATTCCCCTAAATTTTTCAATAATTTGAGCAGTTTTAAGTTAACTCCAAAAAATCATATTGCGAAAACATATTTTTGTATGCTTTTAATTTTTTTCTTTTTTCTTAGCCAACGTAGGACTAGTGCATTTTTCCTGGTTAGGCAATTGATTTTGCTTCTCTGTTTCAAGCTACCAAGTTTTGGTACTTCTTTTGTTTCTTGGAATTGCATGATAGGTTGTATTTTAGAATTTAAGTACGATAATTCACCGATTAATATAATAATATAATTTTATATCGATTTAATAATATATTAATAAAGAGCAACAATTGTTGGGAAAAATACTCAAGTCTAGTATCCCATATTGGATGGGAATAACCTTGCTACTACTCTTCAGAGTAGTAGATTCTCATATGTGTACCTTGGGATAAATCTGCAACATGCGTTGAATATTGTTAAACACCATTAAATTAATAAATATCAAAAATTTTAATGATTTAATATATAATTAATAAATATTTAAAATAAAATTTTAATTAAATTATTTTCTATAAGGAAAACTACACAAATAATCATCCAACTATCACTCATTTTTGGGGTTGGTCACCAAATTAATTTTTTTATCAAAATTATTGTTAACATTTTACTTCATTATTATTTTGATCATCGACTGTTAAATATTTAACAAAATTTGTGACATGACATGGTTTAATAATAATTTTAGTCCCTAAAATTATTATATTATATCAAATTAATTTTAATAGAATATAACTCATCAAATATTTGAACTAAACCTCAATTTTTTCCTTTTCTCTCTTGTAATATTACTTTAAAAAATTAATGTCAACTCTCTTTATTTCTCTTGATTCTTTGAATAATTTATTAAATTTTAAATTATATAAAATCACTTTAATTTTATGATTTATTTTTAAAAATTTAATATAATTTCTTTAACTTTTCACAAACTATTAATATATATATTTTCTATCATTTTTTTATGTTTATCGGATCTATAAAAAAATTCGATTTATCATTTCACATAAAAGTTTATATAGATCAATAGTCATAAAAGCTTTAACATGTAAATATAGATCAATTCGATGCATGTCGTAAAATTTTTCTTGAGATTAAATAAAATTTGGTTTCACTTAAATTTTTATTGAACGACCCAAATTTTCGATCTTTATATGGACATTCCTACAATTTCATACAAATTTGAAATCAGTGATTTTTCATATGTCGGAACACAACCTTCCTTGGACTGAAAAAGAAACTATTCTACGAAAATGTCATCCCGATTCGAAGAAAAAAATTATTCTATTAACTTAAATTTTAAAAGAATAAATTATAAAATTAAAATGATTTTTTATAATCTGAAACTTAATAAGTTGTTTAAAGATACAAGAAAAATAAAGAGAGAGTTGACAAATTAACTTTTAAAGTAGCGTTACAAGAGGAAGAAGAAAATGGATGAAAATTTTGGGGTTTAGTTAAAATATTTGATGAGTTATTTCTTATTTGAATTAATTTGATATAATATAATAATTTGAAGGACTAAAATTATTATTAAACCATACCATATCATAGTTTCCGTTAAATATTTAACAGTTGATGACCAAAATATAATAAAATAAAATTTTAATGATGATTTTGATGAAAAAATTAGTTGGGTGACCAACACAAGAAAAGAATGATAGTTGAATGACCATCCATATTATTAAACCATGTCATGTCACAATTTTTATTAAATATTTAACAGTCGGTGACCAAAATAATAATGAAATAAAATGTTAACAATGATTTTGATGAAAAAAATTAGTTTGGTGACCAACCTAAAAAATGAGTGATAGTTGGATGACCATTTGTGTAGTTTACCTTATAGAAAATAATTTAATTGAAATTTTATTTTAAATATTTATTAATTATATATTGAGTCCTTGAAATTTTATTTTAAATATTTATTAATTATATATTGAGTCCTTGAAATTAGTTTGGTGACCAACCTAAAAAATGAGTGATAGTTGGATGACCATATGTTGTATGCTGCCATTGATGATTTTTAAAGATTAAGACTTCTGGTGAAATATTCTAAAAATTTCAAGAAGATTTGTGAGAGCAAGATTGAGTAGAATGCTAAGAATTCAAGAATACAAGAGTGAATAGTTCAAGAGAAGGATGCTCCTTATATAGGCCTCGGTAGTGTGACCGTTTCAACCACTAGCTGTTTTGTATCCGTTTTGAATTTACCGCCCGTTAGCATTTACTGTCGCGGCGGAAACTCGGCAGATAGCCGTTACACTATTTATGCTCGTTGGGACTATTGCGACTTCTAACACTGTTTACTACTTCGGCAGAATTTCTTCTCTGAACTAATTCTCTTTTATTCTTAACTTTATTGTCCTAAAAAGAAAATTTAACATATTAATAAAAGAAAAATATTACTAAAGAAAAATACCTAAAATAAAATAAACACATAAGTCCTAAATTAAAATTAATCCTAATATAATAAATGAAGTAGAAGGAAAGAGATTATGTTACTGGTGGAGTGCATGTAAATGTATCTCCAAAATTTCTCATTTCTTGCTGGCCTGGATTTTTCTGTAGGTGTTGGTCAATCCTCTCTGTATTTTCTACCTCTGCTTTGGCTTTAATTCTCTTACCAAATAATCTGTCGAGTGTGCTGCCTTGGCAGGATATTTTGGTATTTTTATTTGTTGTCTAGAGGGCTTTGCACTCTTTTAGACCATCAAATTTTTCCAATTTGTGGAATGCATTGAGTTTAACTTGCTGGTCATTGATCCTCATAATTAACTCTCCATTCCCCACATCAATTAAGGTTCGTCCAGTGGCAAGGAAAGGTCTTCCTAGGATGATCAGTGCATTATCATCGGTTTCACAGTCAAGGACAAGGAAGTTGGCAAGGAAAATAAACTTGTCAACCCTTACCAATATATCCTCAATCTTTCCTTCAGGATGCACATAGGATCTATCCACAAGTTGGAGCAACATTGTTGTAGGCTTTGCCCTTCCTATTCCAAGCTTTTGAAAAACTGATTTGGGCATGAGATTGATGCTTGCTCCGAGGTCACATAGTGCCTTTCCTTCATAGTTGTTACCAACCGCACAAGGTATGGTAAAGCATCCAGGATCCTTCAGCTTGGGTGGCATGCGATTGTGCAACATTGTCATACATCCTTCAGTTGTTGTCACTGTCTCAAACTCACCTAGCTTATTCCTCTTAGACACAATGTCTTTCAAGAATTTAGCATAGCTGGGCATTTGTTCAATTGCCTCAATAAATGGCAAGTTGATGTGGACTTGCTTTAGGATATCAATGTCTTGTCTCGTGTAGTAGATTGCTAGGGTCGGCCCTGGTCATACACCAAAGACCAAATCAAATAAAAATAAAAATAAGAAAACTAAAAATAAAAGTAAGAAAATAAAGAAAACAAAATTTAGTTGTCAATCCCCGGAAACGGCACCAAAAACTTGATGCGTGTAAAAAGTACGCAATTGGAGTGAAAGTGTACACGTCAAGTAATAAAGTGATAAGTATTTTATCGAGTTATCATCTCCTCAGGGATTGGTGTACTTAATATGCTTCCTTCAGTCTTCTTGCTTCTGTAAAATAAAAGTTAAAACACAAATAAGTTAGATATTGATTAAAATAATTAAACTAAATAAATAAAGCGAAATTGAATATGAGAGAGAGATAGGGTAGGATCCAGTTGTATTGTATCGTGGATTCGATTGATCTGCTTCTGTCCAACGTAATTGCACTACACTGCCTCGGCAGTACTTTAGATACTGTCTCGATAGCAATAATATTCTCTACCGCGGCAATCTCTTGCTCTTGGGAAAATTTACCAAAGTTCAGCAAAGTGTCCTTGAATGATTCTGCTTATCTCTAAGTCGAAACACTATTGATGACCAGTCCTTGATGATACCTCTCGGCGTGAATCAATTATAATCACTAACCAATCCCACACTTCTCTTAGCCGCTGAAACTCTTAACCTATCTCTAGACCGAGTTAGTATCCTCCAATCAAGATGAATACCGTACTTATCCCTTTCATGAATCTAACTCTATCGATATTAGATAAATGAATTACTCACAAACTTCTCTCTCGAGCTTGAATTTAAGAACAAGGAATGACAAAGAATAAGCAAACTTCGATATTTTATTGTATTAGGAACTAGAAACAAAGTACGATCTCCTCTCACAAATATTCAACAACCTTCACCAAACCCTAAGAGAACTTTAGAACATGATGGGAATAATTGTCCCTAAGGTGAAAGCTCTCTCGATATAGGTGTGTTGGCCGAATCTAATCTCCCTAACCCCTAGGACGGTTATGCCTTATATAGGCTTGGCCTAGGGCAAACCTTTCCTAATTAGAGTTCAACTTGGAGTAGGGAACAAGTTATGTACATAAGGTAAATATTTCCAAGTTTGATCTTCTAGAAGGTTTCATCCCGCGTGGTCTTGTCCTTGGGCTTTTCTTGTGTTGTTCAGCTCCGATTCTTGGGCTTCTTGCTCAGAAACCTTCTCCTCATTTTTCTCCTTTAATCACCAGCCATATCGCATTTTCTCCTCTATTGCCTCGGCATCAGGTCCTGCCTCGGTCTCATTCTGCTGCCTTGGCAATACTTGTTCCTGTATAGATAAGAAAATGCAGTAAAGTACACCTTTTCTACAAATATTGTCTTCAATGGCACAATCCTTAAATATATCATATTAAGCACATGCATTGGTTCAAGTAGGTGTAGATTTGATGATAAGTTCCCATAAAAAGTGTAGAAAGTGATAGTGAGTTGAGAACTTATCAACAACGGTACATGGAATACCAAAGGGATTTCAACACGGCATTAGCCCAGATGATGATCAACAATTTTTTGAACCAAGAGGTACAATTTCCAGAATTCCCTCCAAACATGTTTTTCACAGCTGCACCATACACCGAAACAATGTCGGCCCCAGGAGGATCGCGACCATTCTATGCTACTGGACCACAACAACCATTCCATGCTGCTGCCCCATCTCAGCCACTAGAGCCCGCCACGACATCTTCGGCCAATCGAAGGCCATCCAAGCGGAGAGCAGTCTTCAGCACTCCTCCAGACTCTCCTATCATCATGAGGAGTCTCTCAGAAGAGATAGACTCCTACATGCGGCAGTACCACCCAACCGTCGGTCCAAGCGCTCAGCACGCCAGGGCAGAGGCAATGGCTGTTGAAGATGAGAGTGGGACAAAAATAATGCCCACAAAAGAAATTGCTGAAGAAGAAGACGGAGAAGAAGTAAACACTCCATTGCAAAGGACACCACCTACCAGAGTTCAACCGCCCAGACAAGCCAAAGTTCATTCATCACCAGCACAAGAAACAAAAACTAAACAGTCAGCAATAAGGCCACAAAAACTGATCTTTACTAGCAGTTCTTCGGAAACCATTTAATCTCTACACCTTTATGTTGTTTTTATCTCTTTACTTGTTCATTTTCATGTTTTGTTTCCTTTTGTCTGCCTTAGTTATAAGCATTGAGGGCAATGCTCATTTCGAGTTTGGGGGTGTAGATTCACTACCGAGGCAGTTCACTGCCCCAGCCCTGCCATGAAAGGAAGTACTTAAGTTGATTTTGAAAAAAAAAATTGTCTACCACTTTACTTGAAATATTGTCCATACTTTTGCACTTCTCTACATCAGTATTCCTTAGTTTATTCTCTTTAGGCAATAGAAATATTTCTCCTTACCATGGGTAGGTCCTGTTTAGAAGGCTTAACCTTGGGATACTTAAGGAAGAAAACTTAGAAGCTTGCTATAAGATTGACCCTAAAAACACTTTTGGGACTTGTTTGATTATAGGAATTCTTTTAATGAACTTAGGTGATAAAGGCTTAGATTTTTGGGAATGTTGACTGGAGGTGCCTATCACTGGCTCTAGTATTTACTCTTCTTCATGCTAGAGGTACCCGAAATTGGCTCTAGTATGCTAAAAAAAATTTGATGAGAAAACACAATTCTTGAGAAGCCCGAAATTGGCTCAAGTAGTTGTTATAAGAAGAGAACATTAATTCCAAGCCTACTTGTCTTGAACTTAGAGTTTGTCTAAGAAAGCCTTTAATCAAACTTGTCCACAAAAACTCTCACACTCACAAAATCTTATAGCTTGATTCCGGGTAAATCCTTGGGTAACCGAAAGGTTAAGGCTCAAGAATAGGCATAGTCATGGTAGGGAGAATAGATGAAAACATAAGACCAATAGAGAATAAGGTATGGTAATTTGATGGTTTGCGTTTCTCGAGGACAAGCAATAGTTCGAGTTTGGGGGTGTGATAAATGCTCAAAAGACTATCACTTTTTACACCTTTCATGGACAATAATTACTTAATCTACACCTACTTAGGCTAATGCATGAACTTAATATGTGATATTTAGATATTTTGCTTTTGTGACATATAAAGATGATATTTATAGAAAATATAAGCTTTAATGCACCTTTGTGCATTTGCAGGTAGACTTGGGCCGAGGTAGTAACTCTAAGGTCACGGCAACATAACAAGGAAACCTGGAAAACAACAACAGACAATGAGTGAAAATAGGGAAATAAAGCAGACCCTGATCGAATCAGCCACAAATGGGAGCTTCTATTGATGGAAGCTGAACAGATGCAGAGTTAAACATCTGTCGGGGCAGCAGATGCTACCTTCCAAGGCGGGGAATCCCATGAATGCCAAAACTCAAAGTGGTGATCGATTTGAAGAACATAAAAAGCTAGATTTTTCTAGACACTTTGCGTGGCAATTGGAGTTCAAGAAGACGGTGTAAAGAGAGAAAAAGAAACAAATTAAAGAGATGCACCTTTTTAAGGAAAGAAACTTCTAAAACAACTTTGCTTCTTCTCCAAGGCTGATGTTGCCCTAATTTTGGCCTATATAAAGGAGGTTCCGCTCAAGAGGAGGAGCCACGATGATAGAGAGGAGAGTTCACCATATACTTTAGAGCTTTCTTTATTTTCATTATGTTCTAAACTCTTCTAGGGCTTAGGTGAAAATTGTAGAGTATTTGTGAGAGGAGATTGTACTTTGTTTTCTTGTTTCATGCAATAAAATATCGAGGTTTGCTTATTCTTTGCCATTTATTGTTTTTGCATTTAAGCTCGAGAGAGGAGTTTGTAAGAGATCTATTTATCTAATATCGGGAGAGTTAGATTCATGAAAGGAATAAGTATGATATTTTTCTAGTCAGAAAATACTAACTCGGCTTAGGGATAGGTTAGAGTTTCAGCGGCTAAAAGAAGTGTGAGATTGGTTAGTGATTATAGTTGATTCACTCCGGGAGGTATCATTAAGAACTAGTCATCAACAGTACTTTAACTTAGGGATAAGCAGAGTCATCAAATGACACTTTACTGAACCTTGAAAAAGTACATCCAAGAGCAAGGGATTGTCGCGACGGACTTAACTCTTCACTATCGAGGTAGTAAAAACTGCAGTACTGCCGAGGCAGTGTTATGTAATTGTGTTGGACAGAAATAAGTCAATTCAATCCACAATACAACACAACTAGATCCTGGCCATTCTCTCAATCTGATTTTATTCTCATTCTCTAGTTTTCTTTATTATTCAAGTTGTTTAATTTAATTCGGAATATCCAAAATAATATGTGTCTTTTATTTCTTTTGTAGAGCGAGAAAAGGAAAGAAAACATATTAAGTAAACCAATCCCTATGAAGACGATACTCGATATATTTATCACTTTATTACTTGCGAAGTATACACTTACACTAATTGTGCAACTCTTTCTACATGCAACACCTCCTAGCGTGAATCAAGGGCGGACAACAACCAAACGAATGCATCTTATTAGTCGCTGAAATCCTGGGCGGTTAATCTCTCAACCGGATTAGTCAATGCCTATGAGCAAATATCGTATTCTTTCGTTTTGTGAACCTACATCTCCCGATACTAGGCAAATGTGTTTTTTTCACATACTTATCTTTCAAGCTCATATGCAAGAAGAGTCGATACCAAGAGAGAATAAACTATGAAATAAGTTTTGCATTAATAAGCATCAAACATAACCTTCTTCCCTAACTAATCCACAAACAACTTAAACCTCCGAAAGGTTTAGAACATGATGTAGTCGGCGGCTAAAAGTATATAAAAGAGAGAATCCGTCTTGACTCCACACTAAATCTAAACCTAATAAGTGTTTTATATAGGTCAAGCCTTAACTTGAGTTTTCTATGCAAGGAAAGAGTTCTAAAAGAGAAATAAATATAATTCCTAATTAAATTGTATTAATTAAATCTTATTTCCTAAAATATCTCTTCTTTCCCGCGGTTGACTTTGACCAGGGCTTGACCTCCTAAATGGGCTTCATGTTTCTCTTGCTCTTTGTCCATTAATATTTGTATCTTTTTCTCTCTCTGTAGAGAATCAGTTGTTATCTTTTACGTTGTTGCTGCGGCCTTCAAAGTGTTGCCGTGACGGATGCTTTATCTGCAATTCAGCATTTATTTTCTTACTTGGTCATCTTTGTGATGTTTTTCCTGTCTAAGAAAGAAAACTATTAAATGCATATGTTTTATGCTAAATAATAGATAAATTCATAAAATTAGTGTTCGGATGTTAAAGTATGGAAAATAACCATAAGTATTTATTATTGCCTTTAAATATGTCTTTATTAGCAATAAACGAGTGAGAAAATTATATAAAAAATGAGTACTTTTGAGAATTCATCATCTATTATCGCCCTCGCTCAATTAAGAAGGTCTCCTAGATGATGCGAGCTTACACTATCCAGATAAAGGAAATCTACGATCTCCTTGCTTCTTGTGGGAGTCCAGTTTCAACTATTATCTCCTTGCTAGCATTTTAAATGGCTTGATCCTAAAATATAATCCTTTTATGGTTGTTATCTCATCCAGTAGAGTGCCTTACATTGTCGATGGTATTTTGTCAATTTTGATTGATGCTGAGACACGACTTGTTGATCCTCTTCGCATGCCTATTAGCATTCATCATACTTGGTTCACTGAAGGCGCTAGTAGATCACGAGAAGGATTTCGCCGTGATGATGTTGGATCCAACGGTAATCACTACAAAGGTCATTCTCGAATCAAGTGTTAGATTTGCCGAAAATTGAAACGCCTTGCAGATAGATGTTGTCACAAATTCGATAAAAATTATAAATCTAATTCTCACCCTACACCAAGATCTGAGTTGGTGTCTCAGAAAAATGCTTGTTATCGTACCGATCAAGCCGATATCACATATGATCCATTTATCTCTAATGTGGTTCCTGATCTTGCCTGCCCAACTCCTTCAATTGATGCCCCTCAAGTCAATTCTCTTGTTGCTGATACTAGTGCTTCCTGGGTTACTTGATTTCCTGATTCAAGTACAAACCATCATGTAACCAATGAGTACTCTACTCTCCCATCATCTTTCAATTCACATTCGGGTAAAGATAAAGTTCATTTAGGTGATGGTTCAACATTATCAATCTGGCATATAGCTCACACTGATTTAATTACTCTTGTTTGTCCATTATTTCTCTCTAAGTTGTTGGTTGTTCCACAAATTACACAAAATTTATTGTTTGTTTCTAAGTTTACAGCAGACAACAAGGTGTTTATTGAATTTCATGCTAATAGTTGTTATTTAAAGGATGAATGCACATGTGAAATCCTATTAGAAGGAGTTCAAAAGGATGTCCTATACTCTCTAACAGGTGATGGTTCTTCCATAGTCACAACCCTTTCCAAAAAAGCATCTTCCAAGTCCTTGAGTACTCTATGGTATTAGTGGCTTGGCCATCCTTCATTTGAAGTTTTACACATAGCATTAAATAAAAGAATATTTTCTCATAACAAAGATGTTTGTAGAGCTCGTTAAATAGGGAAGAGTCATGCACTTCTTTTTAAATATTTTAGAACAGTTTATTCTGTTTTTTGAGCTTATAGAAATCGACTTATGGGGTCTTGTACCTATGTCATCTAATGGATATCAATACTATATTTCTTTATGGATATCTATACTCGCTATTGTTGGATTTATTTGCTTAAAACCAAGTCTAAAGCTTCTACAACTTTCTCTTTATTTTATACTCTAACATAAACTCAGTTTGGGAGTAAATTAAAAGTTGTACAAACAAATGGTGGAGGTGAATTTCACTTCCTAGACACATTGTTGCCTCAACTTAATATTCAGAGACATGTCACTTGTCCTTATACATCTTAGTAAAATGGTGTAGTCGAGCGAAAATATCGGCACATAGTCAAGACAACTTTAATATTGCTTTCCCAAGCAGCTATGCCTATCAAGTTTTGGTCATATGCTATGATGAGTGTAGTGTATCTCATTAATATATTACCCTATAAATCTCTCAACAATTGCTCTCTTTATGAAAAATTAATAGGCTAAGTTTCAGATTATGACTTTCTCAATGTATTTGGTTGTGAATGCTTTCCACACCTATGACCCTATAATCATCACAAGCTTGAATTTCGCTCTACGCCATGCTTATTTCTTGTCTACTCTCCTAAACATCAGAGATACTGCTGAGCTTCATATGTCAGCTTCTTTCTAGTAATGCCTCCGAGTCATCAGCTAGCTGAACCCGAGTCTCCTTTCTTCACAGAAATTAATTCAATAGCACCTGACACTAGCAATATCAATGAATCACCTCTATCAGTTGGTGGTGCTAGTTCCCTAAACTGAACAATCTCGGACACCTATGGTCCCTTATAATGGACCTGAAGACTCGAGGTTATCAATAGTAGAAGGATCCACTTCTGTGTCCACTACAGCTAATGAGCATGTAGTTCCAATTGTTGCTCCCTAACCACCTGGCAACACATATTCGATGGTTACCAGGAGCATAGTGGGAGTTTTCAAACCAAGAATTTATCATATATAGTATAGTGAAACATCAGCTACTGTACAAGAAGCCCTTCAGCATCTAGATTAACGCAATGCAATTATACAAGAGTACAATGCACTCAAGAGAATGGTACCTGAAAGTTGGTTCCATTGCCTAAAGGGAAGAAAGCCATTGGTTGTAAGTGGCTTTTTTGAATCAGACATCGACCTCATGGATCTGTTGAGAAATACAAAGCATGCTTGATAGCTAAAGGATTCACACAAGTACCATATAATGATTTTCTCAAGACCTTTAGTCTCGTAATTTGTTTTTCTACACTCAAAATTATGATATATGTTGTTGTTACATGAGGATGGAGCATATATCAGATTAATGTGAACAATGCATTTTTAAAGAGTGATCTTGAGGAGGTTGTGTTTATTGTCACGGGGTCAGAGTTCTCGCGCAGGGACATCTACCCGTGCGGCACCTCGGGATACTCGCATGCCCGAGGATCAGCCTGAACGATCTTCGATGCTTACTGGTTTCGCCCTCCCATGGGCTCATCAGGGAAGCGGGGACAGCTCCCGACCAGTGTGGTGCACGATCAGTGCACCCATCCTAGATGGGACGGCTGCTCGGCACGTACTACACTCTTAATGCTATCCCACTCCTAAGCTTTACGCACCACCAGAAAGCATCTCGCTTGGTCCCGCGTAGTCACGACTCACGATCCGTGACATTCTCCTCCACCCAATTCATGCACGCCCTCGTGCATGGGAGGAAACTCTTGACCTTCTCTTGAAACGTGCCAGGAACTAGTGTGCAATTCTCCCAAACTTGCCCACTAATTGGGGCCACCCTCCAATGTCGGGCACAGGTCTACTTGCAACCACCTCATGGCACTCGCCACTTCAACAAGGTGTCCCATTACCGATCTCAACCACCTCATGGCCACTCGCCACTTTTAACCAGGTGTTCCCATTGAAGATCGCAACCACCTCATGGTCCACCACTATAACTAGGTGTTCTCATTGAACCACCTCATGGCCCTCGCCACTATACCAGGTGTTCTCATTGCAGCTCAACCATCCGGAGAACTTTCGCTGTGGCTTCCTGCCTACCCGTCCTCGTCTCTAGAGAACCCACTCGCGAACACCCGCTTCTTTTTGGGGTACGAGCTAACACGCTCGTCCTCATGACTCGCTCCGCAGCACATGGGGCGCTTGGTCAGCCCAACAGCTAGCACACAACCTGGCTCTGATACCACTTGTCACGGGGTCAGAGTTCTCGCGCAGGGATATCTATCCGTGCGGCACCTCGGGATACTCGCATGCCCGAGGATCAGCCTGAACGATCTCCGATGCTTACTGGTTTCGTCCTCCCATGGGCTCATCAGGGAAGCGGGGACAACTCCCGACCAGTGTGGTGCACGATCAGCGCGCCCATCCCAGATGGGACGGCTGCTCGGCACGTACTACACTCTTAATGCTATCCCGCTCCCAAGCTTTACACACCACCAGAAAGCATCTCGCTCGGTCCCGTGTAATCACGACTCACGGTCCGTGACATTATGCATCAACCTCCTGGCTTTAAAAGTTATGATAATACTGGATCTTCATTCGTATGTTGATTGAAAAATGTTCTTTATAGTTTACGCCAAGCTTCATGAAATTGGTTTATGAAATTGAAAAATTATCTATTAAAGCTTGGGTTTCATGCTTCAATGGCTGACACTTCACTCTATATTCGTGAAACCACTACAAGTATCACTTACATTGTAATATATATAGATGATATTTTACTCACAGGTGACTCTACTGAACATATTCAGGAGGTTATATCCATTTTTCATGCTCAATTCTCAGTCAAAAATTTAGGAGAGGTAAGTTACTTCTTGTCCTTGAGGTTCAGTACATAAATGGAGGAGTGTTGCTGCACCAAATCAAATATGCTCGAGATCTCCTTCAAAGGACTGACTTGTTGTCCACCAAATCAACATCAACATCGATGGTGATCTATCCAAAGTTAAGCAAACACTCTAGAGATATCATTAGTGATACTCAAGGGTATCATAGCATTGTTGAGGTATTACAATACTTGTGTCACATTCGACTAGATATTTCCTTTACCATAAAAAAAAATGCTCAGTTTTTACAAGCTCCCACAGATATTCAATGGCAAAACAGTTCAACGTATACTTCGCTATGTAAAAGGCACATTTGGTTTATGATTTATGGTTTGCACCTCAAACTGCAACTGAAATCTCCTTATAAGCCTTCTCAAATACTGACTGGATAGTGATATAGACAATCGTCGCTCTACGTCAGACTATTGTATGCTTCTTGGGAAACATACAATCTCTTGGAATGCTAAGAAGTAAAAAGCTATCTCTCATTCCATAGCTGAAGCGGAGTATCGAAGCTCGGTTGATGCATCATCAAAGGTCATCTGGGTGAACACAATCCTGCAAAATATACGATTTGAATTTACTGATATTCCTATCATGTGGTGTGATAATACCAACATTATTTCCATGGCTATAAATTCAATTCTTCTTGTCAAGACCAAACATGTGGACCTTGATCTCCACTTTGTCCGTGAGAAAGTTGCATCTGGTGTATTACAAGTTTGCTATATTCCAGCTTCATGTCAAGTGACTAACATCTTAACTAAACCATCGTCAATCCTCCACTTTAAAGAGCTTCGCAAGAAACTCTTTGTGCTTGGGCTAACTAGTTTTGAAAAAAAATAAAAAAATAGAAAGAATGCTAGAGAATTAATACTGTTAAAATCATTTCTTGAAGGAAAAATTATTAACCGGTTAAGGAGGATAAATTAGGACAAATTTATTAGGGTTTGTTAGGTTTTTTTCTCATATGTTATGCATGGATTTTGTGTATAAATAAATCTTTCTTCTATCAATTAAATCATCCCATTCTATTCTCTCATTATAGAATTGTTAAAATGTTCACATATGAAATACATTGTTAGCTTTATATGTATATATATACAAAAATAAACTGTTGAGCTAATCTAATCAATTGACTATTGACTAACTCCAATTGACATCTAAAAAAAATTATTATAAAAAATTAAAATTTAGACAGTAATATAATAATATGTGTCATGATATAATTGAATGATTAAATTTATTAAATTAAATTAAAATAAAATTTATAATAAACTAATAAAATACACAAATAACAAAGATTAGATATATAATTACACACCCATGTTAACATTTTTATTATTTTTAACGATTTATAACTTCATTAATATCATTTCAATAGGTAAATAATATAATAACATAATTAAATGATGATGTTCAAAATACAATAAAATCATAGTTCAGTGGTTTTATTTCCTTGTAAAATAAAACCATATTCAAAACGACTGCACCTTCAGATAAGGCAACAAAATTGACTACAGATTTTGTTTCCTTGTAAAACAAAATATCTACAAAATTATTTTTCAATCTGAAAAAAAAAAAAGATTAAACAAATAAATACTTAACTTCTATCTCTCTTCTTTGCAGAATATCCGATCTGTAGACCTTTATCGATAGGAGATTGAAGATCAGAGGTTTTAAACCTAATTTCACTTGTAAAGTTGATTTCTTCATTTTTTTTCTCATTATTACCGAGTTAAATTGGATCTATTTCAGTTTCATTTCTGCTTTAGGTAAAAAGAGTTTCGACTTTTCGTCGCTGTACATTAGAGCTAAACGACGATGAAGAACTCTGAAAGGCTCGCCAATTTGGCTTTAGCAGGTTTTCCTTTTCTTTTTATTAACTATTCTTTATCTTTTTTTGGTTTATTATATACATTTTTGGTTTGTTTTTGAACGAGTTTTTTTTTTCTTTCGGTTTTATTGTTTGTTTGTTGAATTTAGTTGAGTAGAAGCAGAGAGAAATAGTTGTTTTTGGTGCAGGCAAAAAGAAGAGAAATGATCGGAAAGAAGTGGGTTGGGGGTGAAATTTGACTTTCTTTTTCACAGTATTGGGGATGTATATGTGTAATTTGTGTAGAAATGGGGTAGCTTTGTTACTTATGGTACAATTATGAATGATATATGTTTTATTTATAAAGCTATGGGTTATACGTGAAAAAATTGGATTTGAATTTCATTTGCTATATGAATTGAAAGAATTAAATGCATACATTATAAGTTATAACCAAATTAGCTGGTTTTCACTTTCAGTGTTGCTCTATATGTGAAAAGTACAAAATTTATGGATTTCGACAAATTCATAAGTTCCTTAGGAATTTCCAATTCACTACCAAATGGCATCCAACAAATCCTTGTTTTTTGAGAAATAATTAGGAGTGTTGCATTTGTACCTTTGTTATATTTATTACTGAATTTACACTATTTTTGAACTCCAAATCCTAATTTTGAAATCTGAATTCCCAAATGCTACACAAAGGAATTACCTTCCATTTACACTTTTTAGAAAAAAAAGGTTAAGCAATTGAATACCCTCCTTAATTATTACACTTTTCTCAAGTAACCCCCATTATTGTATGTACCCGAACAAAATTCATCTTTTATTTTGTACTCAAGTAAGTGTTCATGTCAAATGGAAGATTGATTTATGTTACAAGTTATTTAGGTTATTAGTTTTAGATAGAGGCTGTAGTTGGGTATAAATTAAAGGTCAATGGCTTGTTTGGATGCAAATCAAATGTGAAGAACTTATTTGGGTGCCGCAAAGTACAGTGGCATCCCCTAGGTAAAGACATAAGTGATAAAAAGTTTAAGGTTCTGTTTTTTTAAAAGTTACTTTAGCCTTTGAAAAAGTTAAAGGAATATAAATAAATTTTAGACCCCTTTTGGTTGTTGCTTTGGACATAATAACTAATATTTTGAAGAATTTAGAAGTAATAAGGTGCATGGATTTAGATTTGCATATTTTATATAAATACGCCCTTGTTCTCTACTTTCTGTTTCTTTTTAGATTTATCAACCAAAAGTATTTATCATAATCAATGATCAAATGTATGCACTTTGCATCGCATATCCCACTTTATTAAGTCCAAATGCATTATTTTTGAATCCTCCAAAATATTTGTGTTCTTACGAGTTACATCATGAATTTTTCTCGATCTAATGGTGAAAAATATAGACATGTCTTGTAACTGATTCTTTTATCTCTGTAGCGGCACATGTATATTGTATTTCCATTGTTCAAGAGTCTTGACTCTTTTTAACGTAGCATTCTGATTTGCTAAATGCAGGGTTGACAATGGCACCACTTGTTGTGAAGGTAGAACCCAACTTGAATGTTGTTTTGACTGCATGTCTTGCAGTATACGTGGGTTGCTATAGGTCTGTCAAGCCAACTCCACCAACGGTGAGTAAATTGATTTTGGTGCTATCTTGTTTTGTATTTAAGGACCTTGATCAGAATTATCTAACAATGTTATGTCTATCATACAGGAGACAATGTCTAATGAACATGCTATGCGTTTTCCATTCGTCGGGAGTGCAATGCTTTTATCACTTTTCTTACTGTTCAAGTTCTTATCAAAAGACTTGGTTAATGCAATATTGACAAGCTATTTCTTTGTCCTTGGAATCATCGCTCTCTCGTATGCATTTTTCATATGGGTTTGCTGCTATTGATTTCCTTCTACAAAATCAGTGCACCTGATGCCATTATCTCATTTATTCTTTTTGTCATCATTCTCAGGGCAACAATACTACCTGCCATAAAGCGTTTCTTGCCAAAACATTGGAATGAAGACCTTATCATTTGGCGTTTTCCATTCTTTCGCTGTACACCCTTCTTTTGTTATTCTTGAAATATAGTTTAAGTTTTATCTATAAGAGGATTTGATTAGTTTTTGAATGGGATTAACTTTTTCCTTCTCAAAGTTAACTGTAAAAAAACAGAGTTATTCTCTGTATTACTTCTTATTTCAATAGGTCAAAATACATCTCTTTATATATACAAACTTGTCTCTAATTAAGGAAATTATAAGTATGGAAAGATACTAGCCTCCTGCTAGAGGGTTTGACCCTCTGATTCACCTATCAGTGACCATCACATGGCATCTAGGAATAGTGCCACAAGGAGTATAAAAGAGGGTTTTATCCTCCTGCTAGAGGGGTTCTCCATCCTCTTGACACCTCTCTCTAGCTCTCCTATATCCTCAACTCTTGAACACCCACTTGGCTCTACATCCAAATCAACCAGGGTGAACCACTGCGAAAACCACCTCCTCCTATCCAGATCATGAACACAGCACTTTTTGTTATTTGCCATTTTTCTTGAAATTACTTTTGGAGTAGTCTCTTGTGTGGGGAAGTTATATGGAGATTGGAGGAACTTTTTTCCCCTTTTGTTGAAGAATACTAGCCTGTGTGCATTGTAGTTTTCTGTTTTTCTTATAATTTGGTAGTTTCTTCAAAGATTTTGCTCAAGTTTCTTTCAAGGATTTTCTCTTAGAATTTCATAAATCCAAAATGGAGTGAATTCTGTGATTTTCATGATACCTTTTAGTACGATACATTCCTTTGAAAATTTATGAGCATTTTGTTCTTATACTATAGAAAGTCGCCAGGTTTGCACACTGGAATAGTTTGATTCTTGAATGCAGAATCTTGTTGATGATTCGAGTGTTAGGTCTTAATTTCATGCTGGAGTGATATAACCTTTTCTGTTTGAACTTGAGTAGAACTTTGTTTATTTGTGTTCATCATTAACTCCTTAGAATTCTTAATTGATCTAGTTAACATTACCTTGATGGCTTGATTGCATTATGCAGAATGATATTTTTCCTTACACCTTTCTTAAACAGCTTTTGAGATTGATTTCACAAGATCTCATATCATAGCTGCAATCCCTGGAACATTTTTCTGTGCATGGTATGCTTCGCAGAAGCATTGGCTGGCTAATAACATTTTGGGTCTTGCTTTCTGCATTCAGGTATGGCTGAAATCCTATTCAGTGTTTGACATCTACTTTTCTTCGATTTGCAATGCGACCTATACTACTCAATCTTATCGGGTATATACTTGTCAGTATTTTAGCTTGTAATTTGGAAGTTTCTGTCTGTCAATCTTTTGGTTAGGGTTTACTTAACCGGTTCAATGATAGTTAAAGTATTATTCTCCTTTATCTTTTAAGCATTTTATGATGGTGCATATTTATTTGCTCTGTGATTTGAACATTTCATTTTTTGGTTTTTGTAGGGAATTGAAATGCTTTCTCTTGGATCTTTTAAGACTGGTGCCATTCTATTGGTAAGAAGTGAATTAGTGATTTTTGTGAGTTTTTCTCTGTTACTGCGGCCAGTTAAAGCCTAATATGTTTTTTCTTTTAATTTATCAATGTTTTGTATGCGTGTAGCTTATCAGGATATGCCGATATGCATCGAACTACTTTATCGTAGTCGCTTATTGTTATGCTGATCAATCATGATATGAATCAAATGACTTTACTATAGTTGCTTATTCTTAAGATTTTGATCCCACTCCCAGTTCCGTTTCTTTGCAATCTGCTTTGACATGACTTGAATTGGTCCTTGCAACTTCTATAATACGTTTTCTCTGTTTTCTAAGGTTATTATTTATCCAAAATTCGAAGCTATGTTTTCACTTTGCTGATTGGACAAATTACCTTTTTGTTAGTCTGCTGTCTAACCTTAATTTTGCCTCCTCATTTTCAACTACGTTTTCTGTCCTGAATTTTTTTCTCATATATATACATTGCAGGCTGGGCTTTTTGTATATGATATTTTCTGGGTCTTTTTCACTCCTGTTATGGTTAGCGTTGTGAAGTCTTTTGACGCTCCTATAAAGGTCAGCTCCCTCCCTCTCCATTTGAAATAATTAGCCTGGTTAGTTCTTGTTTCGTTTTTTCATGTATTATTAAATCTGCTACCATGGTAATATTTTTACTTTGGTACTTTCCTGCAGCTTTTGTTCCCTACAGCTGACTCTGCCCGACCATTTTCCATGCTTGGACTCGGTGACATCGTCATTCCTGGTACGTTTGAAATCCATTTTAGTTGGAAGGTCAAATGCATGCTTCTGTTATGATATTAAGCTGTTACTCAGGGTTCTTGTTTTATTATGTAGTCATTCTTACTAAACGAAGTATTCTATAATTTTGAATGTTGAAACAAAAGAAAGCGAAATCTTTTTTCCTTTCCTTTCCTGATTTTATTTTGTTTTGTATCTAGAGGTTTTACTTATATGCTTTGAGATCTAAGGCCTTGCGTGTAGATCTGTCACCTGAGCAAGAATAGGACGGGCAATGTGTTTTTAAACTTGACTAATCCCCAATTAATTTTTTAATGATAAAACTGATAATTTTATTTATGTTTTATTAAAATTATACATGTAAATTGTAATAGTATGTATCTTTTTAATATTTTATTATTGTGTTTTGAACAGTGAAATGAGTAATTTGGGTAGGCCTGCCCCCAGCACAATGGCTTGGGTAAGAGAGGCTATGGTTTGGCCTGGTCCATGAACCTCTACTTGTTGTACTAATTATGTCTGTTCAAGGGCCGGATCACTCGCCCCAGTCTGAAGACCTACCCAAAAATTAGGAGGATTTAGGCAAAAATACTAGGCTTGAAAAATAGGATTAGAAAAAATTATTATTACCCTTAAATTATGAACCGGACTTCAACATTTAAGGTTGGAGCCCAGTCTGTCACGTTCTCTATGTTTACAGTTTAATTATAATAATATATAATTTTATAATGAATAATGAAATATATATTAAGTTGTTCGTATATTAAAGAGTAAAAAGTAAATTTAATAAAATAAAAAATATATAAAATCATGTAAATATTAAATCGGAAATAGAATAAATATAGTTTTTTAAAAAATTTCAAATACAGGCTTGGGTTAGTCATTTATAAATATTGGTGGGCTTGGAAAAAATTTAAGTTCCATATTTCAGGCCAGACCGTGCTTAGACAAGCATGAAGGGTGTTGATTTCATGCAGAAACCTGACCCATGAACATCTCTGGTACTAATGCACTTTGTTGCTAGACTATGATCTTATTTACTGCTGTAACACAATGCCTTGTGTTTGATTAATGTTTATTGAAAGTTTTATCTTTTAACTGGTGGCATTGTCATGGTGTCATCTTTGTTGCCAAGAGAGGCAAGAAATATTCCCGGGCGGCAATGGTCTGAGTTGCTGGTATTTTCCTAAAGTCATTTGTTCTCAAATGAAATATGAACATTTGCTTTTAGGGTTCTGTTTTTTAACTTCTTAATATACACACTATTATGGATATAAATTTGCATTTATTTGGTTCTTGAAGAAATGTCTACTTTTCTTTTCCATTTTTTGTTTGATTGTTATTCCTTTGACAAGTTACTTCTCCTAGAGTTAGATACGTGTCCATGAGAAGC
This sequence comes from Abelmoschus esculentus, assembly GCA_035048815.1. Classification (NCBI taxonomy): domain Eukaryota; kingdom Viridiplantae; phylum Streptophyta; class Magnoliopsida; order Malvales; family Malvaceae; genus Abelmoschus; species Abelmoschus esculentus. Next base: position 11,666,173 of record JAUCBN010000023.1, on the reverse strand, counting down.
AGAATACTTGTATGATCAATAACTCTTTTGTTTTTATATATTTGGTTTATTTCTCCCTTGTAGGTATTTTTGTAGCACTAGCTTTAAGATTTGATGTGTCTAGGGGGAATGCTAGCCAATATTTTAATAGCACATTTGTGGGGTACACGGTGGGCTTGGTCCTTACCATTGTTGTCATGAACTGGTTTCAAGCTGCTCAGGTAAACTGTTTATGGCCATATGTTTTATCTGATCTTGTTAATGCACATGTAGCTTTATCCTGTAGCTATGCAGTCAACCTCTATCATGACAATTTTCTATGTTCCTTTCGCTTTCAGCCTGCACTTTTGTATATTGTACCATCTGTTATCGGATTCCTGGCTGTTCACTGTATATGGAATGGCGAAGTTAAACCGGTTTGCTCCTAACCCTTGTTTGATTCTTTGTGGCAATATGTTCTTTGTTTGGACTTTTTAATTCAATTTGTTTTCAAATTGCCATTTTGCTCATCAAAAGCAGAAGGCTTGGATGATTTTGTGTACTGTTGACGAAAAAAGAATAAGCAAGTATGATTTTACCGTGGTCAAGGCTTCAGTTATGTCCAAGTTTAAGGGGGGAAATGAAACTTTTATTTACTTGTTGATTACTTGAATAGTTAGGATTTAGATAAAAGTGATAATGTCAAAAAGGGTATGCTCAGTTTTGTTTTTTGAAACTTTTTTTTTTGTATATTTTGAGTACCATACCCGTGAGTATGTGTTGGACACGTGTACAAATTAAAGCAATTTCCAGAAAAATGAAGATTCGGGATGACATAAACTGCGTTATATATTCAAATTATGATTTTGTTAATCTAATGTAATTCCGTGTGTAGTTATTGGAGTTCGACGAATCGAAGACGGAGGTTGCAACGCAAGAATGTATCGACGACAAATCTGTGAAGAAGGTGGACTGAGTTATAGACTGTAATCAGAGAGTGAAACCATTTTATAGGTTGAGAAGGAAATAGCGTTTTACATTCAGAGCTGAATCTCTTCTGCAGCAAAAACCTTTGTAACAGATTTTTGAATTAATTAAAGGAATAACATTTATCCTATCAAGGAAAGATATTTATTTTTACACAAGTCCATTTCTCATAGATATTCACAATTGGTTTAGAACTATAAATATTATTTCTTTTCATAAATAACGTACTCAAATGGGTTTGCCTTAGTTTTGGGTTGAAAAAATATCCATTTTTTAAAAAAATGAGATTAAAGAAGTTTGAGGGGTTCAAAATACATATTTAAATTAATAGAGGTTCAGAGATAATGAAATTCTTGCATTGATTGTACATTTTTGTTTATTAAGGGTTTTAAATTTTAGGGGTTAAGGATTTAATTTAGGGTTTTAGTTTTTTATTAAGAATTTAAGTGTAAAAGTTTATATTTAGGGTTTAAGATTAATAATTTAAATTTTATAATATAAATATATAAGTTCATGTAAAATTTATTTGCACTAATGTGTATTAGCATTAAACCTTAATTTTAGTTATAAAGTTTTATAAAATTTATTGTATATAGTTTATATAGTATAAATATATAGGGTTTAGGATTTTAAAGTTTATAAAAAATTTAGAGTCATGTAGTTCAAATTATAGTGGACTTGAACTTGAACTCGTTTCGATCAAAATTCGTTAAATGTTCGATTCAAGTTGATTTGAACTCGAATTTGATTGGAGACTTTAACGAGTTGAGTCGAGCAAAGTTTAGATTGACGCGATAAGTTTACAAGCAACTCATTAATTTTTTAAAATATATTTTTAATAATTACTTTAAAAATCATTTCATTCAAAAAATAAATCTAAATAACAATTATTAGTTTGTGGATTGTTATTTTAGTTTTAATACGCAAGTTTTGTGTATTTGTGGATTATTAGTTTAAAATTTAGACTTTGAAGAAAATTTATACTCTTTTAATATTTTTGGTTAAATTTGGTAATTTATTGTAATATTAAGCCTAATATAGTACTATAAAATTCTACTTTTAGTTAAAAATAAGATAATTTTTTAGTGAGTTTATATCGAGCAACGAGTCGAGTTGAGCAACACTTTTTTTAACGAGCACGAGTCAAGCATAATTTTAATGAGCAACGAGTTGAGTCGAGCAACAATTTTTTTTAATGAGCATGAGTCGAGTACTACTCAACTCGTGATCGACTCACTCGATAAGCACCCCTAGTTGAAATGGATTGATGAGAATAGATTATTTCAAGATTTATCACTTGAAAAAAATAAAGAGTCAAATCATTCAACGATTAAAAAACATGTAAAATAATCTATTTCAACTGTCTAACAATTTAAAAAATGTGTAAAACTATTCATTTCATCATCATATTCTATATAAGTAGATCTTAACCCTTATATAACATAAGAGTAGAGTTATTCTATAGATTTAATAGAATAACTCAAATCAAATTGAATCTGGATCTGGAATAAAATATTTTCAAATTTTAGATTGATTTGATTTTAATTTCTATTATTTATTAGATTTGTATGACGACATATAATCTTTGTTATATTTTTTTATATGCGCATACATTGTATATAAATGTTCGAATTTAAACTTTTTATAATTAGTATCATTTTTATTAGACTCACTCGTTTATTTCGATTCAATCGTAAATCACGGAATATTTATCTTTTAAAAGAAGTGTTGAATATTTGATTAAAATATAGTTGTATAATTTCTAAAAATCGGTAGAATCAAAGTTTTCTTTAAAAAACAAGCAAATGAATATGGATGTAAAAACAGTTACTCGAATGTGTTTCAGGTCGGGTACTGTCATGTCGGATAAAAATAAATACTGGTTATTTCAGGTTGATTTGATGTTTTGACTCGATTCGGGTCGGGTGCGGGTCAATTTCAGGTCGGATCTTTTTCAGGTCGGGTTCATTTTAGGTAGGGTCTATTTCAGGTCAGGTCCATTTCAGGTCGAGTTCAAACGGTTCGGGTCCAAATCAGATAATTGACAGGTTTATTTCAGGTCGGGTTCATTTCTATTCAGTTGCATTTCAGGTCAGGTTCATTTCAAGTCGATTTTATTTTAGGTCCAATTAATTCGGGTTTTAAATTTATATTAATTAAAATTATTAAGTTTGAGTTTGGAACAAATAAGTAATTAAGTAAATAACCGATAAACTTTGAGTTAAATGGTTGATCATTCATTTCGAATTAATTATTTAATATCTAACATCTTTAACTAGCATGAATCCATTAAAAATAAATATTATGCACTAAACTAAATAAAAATATCATAAAATGATTCATATCTTAAAATTTAGGTTAAATTACAAAACTTAATAAGGAATTAACATTGGACTAAAAAGAATAAAATTTTAAATTAAAAAAGATAAACATTAATAAAATAAAATATTATCTTATTAAAAAAAATAAAATAAATTAGAAAAATAAATAGTAGTCAATTTAAAATAAAAATAAAATTATAAGGACTAAATTATAAAAAAATATAAATTAATAATAGTTAAATTCAGTAAAAAAAATTAATGTACTTTAATATATTATAATTTATACCTATAAAATATAGTTTAATGCATTTCAAAAATGAAAATATAAAATTTATACTATATATAGACTATATTATATATATAATTTATACTATATATGGAATGATACTATATATAAAAAATATGAAATGTATAATACTATATATATAATATGTATGTATATAAGTATATGTATATTTATATACTATATAGTATACATTAATATATGTATATAATATATAAGTATGCATATAATATATATTGTATATATACTTAAATGTATATATATTAATATATGTATATAATATAAATTAATATATACTATGTATAAAATTTACATTGTGGTAGCCGCCGTATCCAAAGGTTCAGCAGCGGACAAGGATACTAAGAGAATTGGCAAGAAGCACGCCAACAAAGGCCGAGGGTATAGAGGGCATGCGCGGTGGGGAAAAATACTCGGCAACAAAAAGGAGCATCATCAAACAACGTTTTTATCTCTGATTGAAAGCGTCCAAGATGACAAATTTATTTATGTCTGACAATGGGGTTTCGGATACGAGGAATGATCCTGAGGCAGAGATGGCAGTTCACCAAGGAAGAGATTTAGCGCATATGGATCTTGATAGTGGGGCGGACATGGAAAAAACAATAGGGTTATCGTCTAGAGACGGTGATATCACGTTACCGTCAGTGGTGGCGTATGGACTGAAAAATGGACAAGAACCTATCGATATTGGGAAGAGAGTTTCTTTTCAAGATATTGCGATGCGCTCCGCCGAAAGTAATAAGGAGGATAATTTTCTAAAGTCGTTAGAAGTGGAATTAGCCAATGACGATATTATTATTAGCAAAGATGGTACAGTTCCTGAGATTTGGTTTTTCGATAGGGTTCATAAGTAGATTGATGCAAAGTTGGCAAAGGCGATGATAGTAAGACTCTTGGGACGCTCAATTGGACTCAGGGCTTTGAAGAATAGAATACATACACTATGGAATCCGATGGGAGATTTCTCGATCATTGATCTGGATAACGATTATTACTTGATCAAGTTTAGTCTTGATACGAACTATGACAAGGTAATTTCTGGTGGCCCATGGATGATTTACGGAAGCTACTTGACTGTCTAGCCTTGGTCGAGGGAGTTTTCGACAGCTGAAGATCATCCTAAACAGATTTTGGCATGGGTAAGACTGCCTGAATTATCCTATCGCTATTATTCGAAACATTTGTTTAATGCAATTGCAGGACTAGTTGGAGAGGTTATTCGGTTTGATTTTAACACGATGGAGGATCGTCGAGGGAGGTTTGCACGGCTTGCAGTTATGGTGAGGCTAGACCAGCCACTACTACCTGGTATGATAATTAATGGTAGGTTCCAACGGATAGAATATGAAGATTTACCGTTGATTTGTTTTGGATGTGGGAAGTACGGACATACTAAGGAATTATGTGCGGAAGTGCAGAAGCAGACGGCACAACCCAAAATTGTGGAACCAACACCAAAAGCTGTTGAGATGTATGGGCCATGGATGCAGGTGGAGAAACGACAACGGGGAATCCAACGAATTGCTAAGGGACAAAACTCTTCTGATTCGAGGGCTGCTAAGTCAACGGTTTCGCGGTTTACTGTGTTGAATATTGGAATAGATAATATGACGGTGGAAGAGCAAACTCTGACGCAAGGGATCGGCCAAGCCTTGATTCCTACGGTCGATCATGGTCCTAGTTCAAAGAGGGTAATGAAAGGTAAAGAGGTTGTGGTGGTTCATGAGCCATTTGTGAATAAGGGTGCACAACAGGTTCAAATCATCGCGGACATAGCAAGACCATCTAATGTTGTTCCTCTTATGGAAGCTACTGGGTCGTAAATGAATGCGGATGAGATGATCACAAAAGCATTGATTGACACTTCTAAGGCATGTAATGAGCAGGAACAAGTTAAGAGTTTGCAGGTCACCAGTATTGGTAATGAGACACAAAGCACGGTGCAGGCTGTTCCTTCTAAGTTGCCTACGGAAAAACATACGGTTATTTATATTGCGGATGAAAATCAAAAACGGGTCTTAAAAGATAATAATGGAAAACCAGCGTTAGGTTTGATTCGTAAAATAAGTAAGACATATGCTCGTAGTGGCACTATTCCAAGCCCTTTGGTTCGTAAGAACGGAAAGGCGAAAAAGATTGATGGGAAACACCAAGCGATGAAAGTTACGCAATGGATAAATATAGTCTCAAATGAACTATCTACAAAGCAAGGAAGTCTGGATCTGTCCTTTAGGTCGAGGGGTTCAGAGACAGCTAAGAAGGGTGAAATTCGATGGACTGCGAACGAGTCATTTGAGGGAACGATACAAGCGGGGAATTAGTGAGTTTGGGGTTCTTTATGCTTATTTTAATGATTAAAATCATGTGTTGGAATACTCAAGGAACTCTTGGCCTTGATTTTAATCGCTATTTTAGATTATTGGTTAGTGTGCAATTACCAGATATGATTGCAATCTTTGATCCTTGAATAAGTAGGGATGGAGTGGATAGTTTCATTCATCACTCGGGGTTTGATTATTCATACAGAGTAGAAGCAAATGGTTTTTCAGGAGACATATGAGTCCTTTGGAAGGAGGGGATTATGTTTGATGTTCTTACCGTTTCAAACCAGTTTGTACATGGAATCAATGTGGATTCTAGATCAACTTGTGTATGCAAGCCCAGAGTGGGGTAAACGTCGATTCCTCTGAGATCAACTTGAGGTCCTGGATCCAGGGTCTGGGATGCCGTGGCTGCTTGGTGGAGACTTTAATGCTAAGTAAGTTCTGATGAGCGGTCAGGTGGATCGACTCAGAGAGTGGGGATTTCCGCGCAGTTTAGTGAGTTTATCTTCCGAACGAGGCTTATTGACATGGGTTTCAATGGTCCATGCTTTACTTGGCAGAGGGGTAACTTGAGTCAAAGGCTTGACCGCTTCCTCTGTAATGCAAAGTGGTATAATTTTTTTGCGTCTTCAAATGTCCTGCATCTACCTTTGATGGGGTCTGATCATCGTCCAATTTTATTGGTGACTGAGGCGGATAGGAATCGAAATGGTTAACGGCCTTTCCGGTTTGTGTCAGCATGGAATGATCACCCATATTTTAAGCGGTTATTACATGAGAGCTGGGATAGCAATATAAATGTGTTTGATAGCCTTTTTTTATTTCAGGAAAAAAGTCGTCAATGGAATAAGGATATGTTTGGCCATATTGGGAAAAAAAGGTGACTTCTTGCCCGAATCAGGGGAATTGAGAGAGCTATTGATAGAAGGCATAATCTGTTTCTCTTAGACTTAGAGATCAAACTGAAATCTGAGTTGAATGTTGTCCTTGAGCAAGAGGAAAGCTTATGGTTTCAAAAGTCTCGGAGTAAATGGATTGACCAAGGTGATCGTAATACAAAATTTTTCCACTCCACCACTCTTAATCGGAGGAGGCGTAATACTATTCGCATGCTTCGCCTAGATGACGGAAGTTGGTGCTCGGAGTCAACCATTTTAATGGATCATGCTATCAATTTTTTCTCAAAGTTTTACACTGTCGAACCGGTTGTCAATTTGGACCGTAATGATTTGAGTGGACATTCACAAGTGTCCGAGAGCCAACAAAGGCTATTGTTACGGGATGTATCGCCAGTCGAAGTTCGTGCAGTTATATTTTCGATGAATCCACATAAAGTACCAGATATTGATGGCTTTCATGCGGGGTTTTTTCAGAGGAATTGGGATATTGTAGGGTAGTCGATGGTGTCATTTGTTCGAGAGTTCTTCGCGACTGAAAATCTAGGCGACATCACTAACCAAACCTTACTTGTATTAATTCCCAAAGTTGCTAAAGCAGAGAGTATTAAACAATTTAGACCTATCAGCTTGTGCACGATATTGTACAAAGTTATTACTAAGATTCTGGTTAATAGACTTAAGCCTCTATTACCGAACTGGATATCTTCAACTCAGTCAAGTTTTGTACCAGGACGTCATATCACGGATAATATTATTCTAGCTCAAGAGGTAATTCATACGATGAGAAAGAAGAAAGACTCTAAACCTTGGATGGCGATTAAGGTTGATTTAGAAAAAGCCTATGATAGATTAAGCTGCGATTTTATAGAAAGCTCTCTTTATGGGTTAGGGCTTCCTGACCGTTTTATTTGATGGATTTTAAAATGTATAACTTCGGTTACTACAAGAATTATATGGAATGAAGAGATGACAGATTCGTTTCAGCCTTCCCACGGGGTGAGACAGGGGGATCCGCTTTCACCTTATTTATTTGTCATTTGTATGGAGCAGTTAGCGAAGGCGATTGATCGGCGAATCCTTGATGGACAATGGAAGCAGATTCAACTTTCTCGTGGTGGCCCGGGCTTGTCGCACCTGTTTTTCGTAGATGATCTGGTACTATTTACGGAGGCGTCGTTGAAGCAGGCTAAAATTGTTCATGAAGTCCTCCAGGATTTTTGTATGTCGTTAGGACAACGAGTTAGTGTTTCTAAAACCCAAATATTCTTTTCTAATAATTGCAGCTTAGAGCAAAAACAAAGCATAGCGAACCTTTTTGGGTTTGAGATAGTGAATGATTTGGGGAAGTACTTGGGTGTGCCGCTTCTACATAAGCGCGTTACACGGGCCACTTACCAATATCTGATAGAGAAGATTGATCAACGCTTATCGGGTTGGAAAGCAAAATCATTGGCACTAGCTGGGAGAATTACTCTAGCGAAGGCTGTGTTACAGGCTATACCAATTTATACAATGCAAACTACCTAGCTTCCTAAAGGTATTTGTGATGAAATTGAGAAACACATTCATCGTTTTGTTTGGGGTATAACACCAGACCATAATGCTATCAACCTTGTAAAATGGGATATTGTAAAATAGCCATCAAATATGGGAGGTTTAGGTTTTCGTGATGTGCAGAACCAAAATTGTGCTAGGCAGGGTATCACTTGATTTGTAGCAAGGACAATCTATGGGTCCAGGTACTAAGGGATAAGTATAAATGGATTAGAGAATTGTCTAGTGAAATTTATCGACGAAACCCTCGAGGCTTTGGCAAGGTGTGAGTCATTGTTGGGAAGCAATAAAGCAAAGCATGTGTTGGCAAGTTCGTAATGGGTGGAAAGTTGATTTTTGGTAGGACGTGTGGTTAGATGGGAGAGAGCCTTTAGCGACAAAATACCTTCTACCCGGTGATCTTCCTCACGTGAGTGTTGCTAGCATGCTAACGGTAACAGGGGCTTGAGATTGGAGCAAGCTTGCGTTGGCATTGCCTCGCGAGTCCTTGGATCAGCTGGAAAGCGTTGTTCCGCCACATGCTGGATTTGGAAATGACTCGCTAGTTTGGAGATGGACTGAAACGCGTATATTCTCAACTGCATCAGCCTATCATACTTTGAGGCCAGAGGTGCTCCTTGAGGAGGAGGATTCATGGAAGTTCATTTGGCGTCTTCCGATTCCACAAAGGATCAGAACTTTTTTATGGTTGTTAAACCATGATAGGTTGATGACGAACAAGGAAAGAACCCGTCGACATTTTGGTAACAGCAGCCTATGCCCTGTGTGCGGTATAGAAGATGAGGATATAAACTATGTGTTAAGAACGTGTAGCCGGGCGAGGCAGGTTTGGGCTAAGCTGGTGTCACAAAACCTATGGCGTAGCTTCTTTAACAGAAGTAATCACAATTGGTTACAAGCCAACTTGAAGAGTAATAGTAATTGGTGGACGATTTTGTTTGCAACAACTTGCTGGATCCTTTGGAAGAGATGATGTGTTTTTATGTTTGATAGTGGAAGAGAATTAGTTGGTAACGTTGTGGATTACTGTGTGGCGTATGCAAAGGAAATTGTGGCTGCTATAGAAATACGCAAACAACAGCAGCGAAGAGGGTTGTGTAAACAATGGTGCTGACCGGATGAAGGATGGGTTAAAGTTAATACAGATGGATCGGTGAGAGGAAATACTTTGGTTGCAACCGCTGGAGGAATCATCTGGGATGCCGACGGTGAGTGGATTCGTGGTTTTGGGCGACGCATTGGCCGTTGCTCGGTGATCTACGCGGAATTGTGGGCTGCTTTTGACGGTTTAACATTAGCTTGGGAATTAGGGTACCGTGAGGTGGTGCTTGAACTTGACAACACTACAGTCGTGGCTTTGATACAAGGGTTGTTGGTTGACATCGCCCATCGCAATCTTGTTATTCTGATTAGTGAGTTGATTGTACGTGCATGGGACGTTAGGATTGTGCATGCGGGAAGAGAGGCTAATGGAGTAGCAGATCTGTTGGCTCAGATCATGCGAAATACTGAGGATTTAGTGCGAGTGTTCTTGGAACCACCTAATGCAGTTCGGATTTTACTTGATCGGGACAAGTCCATAGGTTTGGCTTGATGTTTTAGGGGTTTAAGTTTTTGTTTAAATTTGTTTAATGCCGCTACGAGTAATCTTTTCCTCCAATTAGGTTTAGGGAAGTTTTTAACGAGGCTCGTAGTTGCATTCCTTTTTACATCAAAAAAATATATACTATGTATATAATATAGTTTAATGCATATATAATATATTTATGTCTGTTATACTTTATGTATTAATGTATAATATATAATATGCTTTAATATATATAAAATATTTTTTAAATATATACTAATATATGTATTTAATTTATTTATGAATTAATGTATGTATATTATTAATTCTTCAAGCCCAACACTAATTCCTTAAGCCCAAATCATTAAACTAGTTCTCTAAGACCAATTAGGCAAAAAGAACGCAAAGCCCTAGTAGCTAAGACATGGGCTACAATGTTTGCGTCTCTTGGTACATAACAAATCTTACAATTAGGCAAAGTACCAAGAGTGGAACGAATGCGAGACACTAAAAGATGCATAGTGGAAAGATCTTGGTGATGAGTGTTGTTAATTTTGTTGGCAATGGAAGCAGAATCAGTTTCAATAATCACATTAGTCCAACCATTGGCAAAAATAAATTTTAAACCTTCCATAATTGCAAGAGCCTCAACAGAGGCTGAATCCGGGCAGACGAGAGGCATAGAGCAACCACCAAGGACGGAATCAGAAGAATCGCGAGTGATGACGCCTACAGCAGCACCCCTTAACACAAGGTCAAAGGCATCATCCGTGTTAATTTTAACGAAACTAAGGGTCGGTTTCATCCATCTAGCTTGAGCGAAAGTGGGCTCAGCTAGCCGGGAACGTAGGTGGGAGACATCATTAACTGATGTATAATCATTGAAAACTTTTTGTACATTAGAAACAGCTAACCAAACTGGTTGAAGATGGTTGTTATGGACGAAGTCATTACGACGGTTCGATAAATTTCATAAGACTGTAATAAGGAACGAGAATTGATGCAAGGAAAGAAAACCAACAACTTCAGAAAACCACTGGTTGGGGGAGATATAAGTATTGGACAAAATTCGAGTGGGGAGCCCTGCCAATTGAAGCACCTCCTTGGCACTAGGACAGTCCCTCATAGCATGGAGGGTGGATTCAATGGCCAAGTTACAAATAGGGCAAATCCCCGTAGAAAGATTGGCCTGAAGGATTTTGTGGCCAGAGGGGAGTGCATCATGACATAATCGCCATCCAAAAGAACGAACCTTGGGTAGAGTAGGCAATTTGGATAGAATTTTCCAAAGTTTAGAGGGCCTGTTAACTGGCTCTAGCTGCAACTACAGAAATTGATAACCAGACCGTATTGTATAGATACCAGAGTCATGATAACCCCAAAGTGTGGTGTCTTTTATGTCATTAATAATTGGTACATTAAGGATGGTGTTAGCATCTTCATGGGAAAAGTAATCTCTTACTTTTGATTCATCCCATCGGGGTAGGTTAGGTACCATGAAGGTACTTGCACATAGAGAGACTTCGTCATTCACCTCATAGTCACCATAAAGGTGAACAGACTGAGAGCCACCCCATTTTTCAAAGTAGATCTGAACTTTACTAGACATGCCAGGATGTTTGAAGAAACCTTTGTGAAGTTTAGAGATAGCTATGCTAAGACCTTTCCAGGCAAAGGAAGATCTTCGAGTGTAATCAGAATCAAGGATCAAACCCGTTGGGTAGTACTTGTATTTGTAAACCTGGCTAAGAAGGTTATCAAGTTCGCAAAATAAACATCAGATTTGTTTACCTAGCAATGAAATATTAAAGTGGTGTAGATCATTGTAACATCTCGATTTTCGGGTTAGTAGTTTGGGTATTAGTTAAGAGAATTCGATTCGGATTCTTTAGTTCGTTATTCCAGGGAAATATAAAATAAAAGTATTTTAATTAGAAAAGTAATAATTTTGGAATATGGTTTAAAAATATTAAAAATATGTTTCAAAATTAAAAGAATGTAATTTTAACTTTAAATTAATTTTTAATTGTGACTAATTATGCATTAGTAACCAAATTGTAATTTTTGGAAAATAATGGAGGATTTAATTTGTAATTTTTGAAAACTGTTATTTTTAGTGACTAAATTGGAAAGCAAGCTATACTTAGAATCCTTAGAGGGACATAAACCCAATTTAATTTTTAAATAATGATTTATTCACCAAAATGATTTTTAATTAGTTTATTAAAAGATGATAATCATTTTCTCACTTAACCACTTATTTTCTCTCATCTTTTTCTCTTATTTTTTCTCTATTTTCTTCATTTATTTTCTTCAATTCCTTGCTGATTTTTCCACCTTTTTCAACAAGAATTACTTCATTTTAATCATCTCTCCATTCTTTACAAAATCTAATCATCAATTTTACTAAAACAACAACAATTTACAAGAAATCAAGAAGAGAAATTCTCATCTTTTTGGTGGATAGATTTCAAAGGTAATTTGCTGTATTTTAACTCTTTTCTAAGGTTCTTTATTGAAATTCCCAAGTAATAGCTTGCTAATCTTTAAATGAAACTTGATTTTATGTTTTCAATGCTAGATCTAATGATTTTATGAATGTTTTTGTGAAATCGTTTTAGATCTCATTCAATACTGTAATTAGATGGATTTAATTATGTTATTATGTCAATTAAATGATTAATTGAGTCTTCAATTGATAGCACATTAATTTAATCCCGGCATAATGCAATCAATGTTGTTTTAAGGTGTTTTTCGGTTGTTTTAGGGGTTGTTTTAGGTGTTTTAAAGTTTCTAGAGGTATAAGGATGGTTTAGATGTGTTTTTGGTTCATAATTGAAGTGGATTAGATGTTAGATTCATTAGGTTTTGGGCTGATGTTGTTCGGATGCATTTCAGCTTAGTTTTCGATCTTTTCGGCTAAGTTTTCGGTGGTTTTGTGGAGGTTTGATGTGGCTGGTGGTTTGAGCATGTTATGATGTGAATATGCTCTATTTTTAATGATGTAAAGTTAGTGCAAGAAGGTGCATAAGTGGCTGGTGCATTGGCGTTGCCATCGGAACATCGGCTAAGGCTCGTTTTGCTTGTCGGTGAGTGTTTTTCGGACTTAAAGCGAATCGTATTAGTACGGTTCTGTTTTGAGGACTATGGAAGAGTGTGAAAATTTTCCATAGTTCAAGAGTAAGTAAAGTAAATATTTTTGATATATTAACATGAGTTTCGGCTACATTCGGTAAAGGCATTGATGTTGGTAATGCAATGAGATTTTTGGAAATGCATAAGTATGATTTTAGAATGATGCATGCATGAGATAATTGCTGAAAATGCATGATTTAAAAAGACATTTATGGTTAAGGAAAACATGGAAAATGAATTTAGAATATATCTGGTTATTTGCCTTCAAATTAAAGGTACCATTGGGCATGACTTTCGGTTCATTTGTTAAGCACATTATGGATGCATCATGAGCTGAAAATGAATTGGAATATTATGTGGTTATTTGCCTTAAAATTGATGGTGTCGTTGGGCATGAAATTTGGTTAATTTATGAACATATTATGCATGCATTATGAGCAGTAAATTATCATGCACATTTGATTATGATATTGGCTTAGTGACACTAACTTTAGATTCGAATACGATTAACATGTCATTAGGATTGTCTTAAGTGCACTATAAATATTATTGAGAATAAAAAATATTGTCTACACGTAACAAGGGTGATTTTGTGTCCAATCATGCGTGGTAGAGCCGACTACACGTAACAAGGGTGACTATGTGTCCAATCGTGCGTGGTAGTGCTATAATGGTAACTTTATGTCATATCAATGGTGGCTTCGTGTCATGTCAATGGTGACTTGGTGTCATGTCAATGGTGACTTGGTGTCATGACGAGACTAATGGTCTCTAACAATGGATCCGTGTATTCGGTGAACTTAAAGTTCACAATAAGTGATCACTAGAAGCCAATATTCATACATGGATTAAAAGAGAATATTGTACATCATTCATGAAATGCATTGATAATGTTGAACATACTCAAGAAAGTGATTTGATATTATAGACATGAACGTGGAATGTTAAGCATGCATGTTTTTAATGATGCATTGCAAACTATGGTTTCATTATGGTTTAAAATAGATGCATTGATGATCTTGTGCAGAGCTTCCTCACTAAGTATGTTTGTTTAAGCTCTCTTTTCATCCTTGCAGAAAAATAAAGGCACTCGGGACTACATTCGGAGCAAGGAAACCAAGGGGAAAGATTACTTCAAATTCGGTATGTTTTGAAAAATAAGTTGGGACTTGGCAATGTGTAAACCCAACCTATGTGAGGAGTGTGAACTTGACTTTGGTTTATATTGAAATAAGACCTATGTTGCTTGATTGTTAATTGATGAACTAGGGTGATGTTTGGATTGTTGAAGCATGTACTTGCATGGTCGTTATGTTTTTAATCATGTTCTAGGTAGCATGCCTATAGTTTACTTGATGTTCTTGAAGTTGATAATTTTGTGTTATATATTGTTATTTATGCTTAGGATTAATGCATATAGTTAATAGTGATTGACGGTTGTGTTTGAGCCGATGATGCTCACTTTGTGTGATGGAATTTTTATGTTCCAGACCTAAAGTTTCGAAAACTTAAGGAAGGTTTCGAAACCTTTGCCAAACAGTTTTGAAACCTTCAGGAAGGTTTCGAAACCTTGCGGGCAATTTCAATTCTGGAAAGTTACTGGACGCAAAAAGTTTCGAAACCTTCAGGGAAGTTTCAAAACCTTTTACAAAAAAGTTTCGAAACCTTTATGAAAGGTTTCGAAACCTTTGGCTGCTAGAAATTGATAGTTGTTGGAAATTACATTTTAGTCCCGAATATCGTTTTTTTTTCAATTAGGTTATCTACAGATGTTATTTTGAGCTGAAATTTTATATGGATGCATAAAGTTGATTTAATTTCAAGATGGCTAACTCAATTTAGAAGAAGTTCTTATAATCTGAAAGATTTACATTTTGGTCCCTAACTTAGTGAAACATGCAATTGATGAAGTTAGAATGCTCCATTTGACTTGAAATTTTCTGTGAGAGATACTCGTATGATTAATTGAACTTTGATGAAAAGAATTTTTACTTTATTATTAAAATTTAAAAGTTTTACGTTTTAGTCCTTAATTTACTTAAGTGTTTAATCGGATGTTTGTTTATGAACGGATTGTTTCCGTAATGCCTTTTATGAGACCTTGACTTGTAGAAATACAATTATGCATCTAGAAGAAAAAAATAGAACGGTTTTAGGGTTGTTTATCAAATTGGACCTTCACGGGTTTGGTTTAATATTCCTCGTATAACCCATTATTGTCGGTTCCGTCTAGGTCGGGCTAAGGGGGCTATAATCATGAAATCTTATACCTCCTGCTGCTTTCGGCAGACAGATAGTGTCCCAAGAAAGCATTTGCCAACCTTTTTTGTCAGCTTTCCTAGACCACCAATATCAGCGTATCGAAGTGGTCATGTCATCAATAATATTCTGTGGTAGAAGGTAGCAAGACATAACATATTGAGGCATAGATT
The DNA here is from genome assembly GCA_035048815.1 of Abelmoschus esculentus. Taxonomy (NCBI): domain Eukaryota; kingdom Viridiplantae; phylum Streptophyta; class Magnoliopsida; order Malvales; family Malvaceae; genus Abelmoschus; species Abelmoschus esculentus. Next base: position 11,650,692 of record JAUCBN010000023.1, on the reverse strand, counting down.
GTATGACTGATTTGATGAAAATTTCTCTTTCATTAAAGGAAATAAGGTGTTTATTCCATTTACTTAGTCGGGCATTCATTTTTCCCTAGTAAACCCCAAGGTCGATGTCTTGTTCTTCCATATTAAGAGTGGGACTCCGAGATAAATACCTAGATCATTCATTTCTCTTACATGGAGGATATCATTGATTTCCGTTCGGAGTGATGTAGAGGTTTTCCCTGAAAAGAAAATAATAGATTTTTCAAAGTTTATTGTCTGCCCAGACGAGATAGCATAAGTATGTAGAGCATCCTTAAGGCGTTGAGCTTCTGTAATTGTGTTTTTAATGTATACAACACAATCATCCGCAAAAAGGTGGTGGTTGACACGTGGCCCATTCCTGCTGGCATAAAGTTCAGGGAGGTTACCATTTGTTTACTCAGCATTGAGCAAGGCTGAAAGGCCTTGAGTACAAAAAAGAAACAAGAAAGGGGAGAGAGGGTCCCCTTGCCGTAACCCTCTATTTGTCTTGAAAGGTCGTGAAAGGGAGTCGTTGATACGTACTTGGAAGGATACTGAGGATACACACCTTATAATAAGGGAAACTAAATGGAGTTAAATCTTAGATGAATCATAATTTGTTCTAGAAAAGGTCATTCAACACGGTCAAAAGCCTTTTCCATGTCTAGCTTTAGGCTAACACCTTTTGCAAGAGATGTTCCATCAGTATTTAAAGTATGGATGAGCTCATGAGCAATAAGGATGTTGTCAGTAATGTTCCTTCCTTGAACAAAAACAACTTGATTGCCACTAATACATAAGGGTATGATAGTTTTTAGACGGTTAACAAGTACTTTTGATACAGTTTTGTAGATGATTGTTCAAAGGCTAATAGGTTTGAGATGACGTATTGTAGTGGGATCGATGATTTTGGGGATAAGAACAATGATGATACGATTGACCTCTTCCATATTAACCGACCCTCTTAGGAGCCCGAGGCAGAGGTTTGTAAAGTCCTGGCCAAGGATATCCTCAGTCGATATCATGAAAAGCAATAGTTACTTCGTCTGCTGTGAAATCCTTATTAAGATCATTGTTCATTGATTCGTTAACAATAGGAATTTTATCCAAGATGGAAGATGCAATAGTAAGAGAGGAAGATGTAAAAAGGTTTTGAAAGTAATTAATAGCAGTAGACATGATGTTTTCTATATGTGTTTGCTATATATTCTGGTTGTTGAGAAGTCCAGCAATATGATTCTTCCACCGTCGGCTATTTGCTCTGGCATGGAAAAAAGAAGTATTTTTTTTACCGTGTTCTAACTAGTGTGTTCGAGCTCGTTGAGACCAATAGATTTTCTTCGCATTTAGCAAGCTATCAAGCTCACTTTTAGCAAAAACAAAGTTGAGGATTTTCGTATCAGAAAGATGTCGTTTAAGACATATTAATGAAATCGTTCAGTTGAGTGATACGCTCATTGGATTTAATGCGTTTATTAGTTTGCCATGTGGCTAGGAATCGTCCAATATCCTGAAGTTTCTAAAGAGTTGAGCTAGATTGGTTAGACCAGATCTCTCTAATTCGATACAAAACTTCCAGGTTATCTGCCCAGCAATTCTCATAGCGAAAAAGATTGTTAGGGCATGTGGATCGAAGAGTTTGTGATGGGCTAGTGTCTATTAAGATAGGGCAGTGGTCAGAACGTGTCTGAAAGAATGATATAGCTTGGCAGTTAGGAAAGATATTAAACCAGACGGAGTTACCAAGGAATCTATCAATTCTTTCTATAATGGTTTCCATATTACGACCCGATCTAGTCCATGTGAACCATCCAGACGTTGGTTTATAGTCGTAAAGATCATTCTTATCAAGACAATCTCGAAAATTATTAATTTGTGATCGTGAACGACGAGAATCACCTTGTTTTTCATTGTCATAAAGGATTTCATTAAAATCCCCCCTAAAATCCAAGGAAGGGAGGAGGTTGATTTTAGAGTATCTATTAACTGTCTAGTTTTATATTTATTTACAGTTTTGGGGAAGCCATGTAAACCAGAAAAATGGAATCGTAATTGTCCAAAAGAAATAATGACAATGATCCAAGTAAGAAAGCAAATCAATAGTAGTTTTATTATTCTAAATAATAGTAAGCCCTGTACAAGAAAGGATGAATTCAATAGCTATACATCCATGCATGCCAAGCTTAAGCTTAATACGTTCCATATTGTGTATGTTTAATCTAGTCTCACAAAGAAAGAGACAATTGGCATCATGCTTGGTGGAAGCACGTTGTAATGTGTGAACTGCCTGGGTGTTGCCGAGACCCTTACGGTTCCAATATAAGAGTTTTATTTTTTCGGCGGGGTTGATCATCGTCAACCATCGCCGAAGAGTTTTTTGCGCTGCTCATCCCAGCTATTTCAGTATGAGCCTTGATCAAAAGACGATGCCTCTTGGTTGTAATACCCTCAACAGAAGATAGGGTTCTTATAATACCTTTGCTTGAAGTAGAACGAACAACTCATATAGTAGATGGCGTGGTGACTATAAGACTAGAATTGAGGGACAATGCAATGTTAAAAGTTATACCATGAGAGGTGTTGGTAGAAATCCTTTGGAAGAGTGATAAATAGTAAGGGACATAGTAAAAGATATGCACTGTGAATATTAGAAGGCATATGATTTGATGAGTGATCAAGAGTAATAAAGCTTGGAGCGCAAACCTTATGCTTGGTGACCCCTATGGATGATAACTCAAAGATGGATGGTTTTGAACCCAGTAAGATATTAGGAAGGAGATATGAACAGAAGACTTAGGAGATGTATTACAACTGAAATTACGTAGAGTATAAAAAATAATAGAATAAACGATCTTGGTAGTAGTTAAAATAAAATGCTTATGACCAATATATAAAGATATGATTACCGATTTAGAGGGAGTATAGTATCCTAAAAGAACCGTATAGGAAATATGTAGATTTTTTTTGTATCTCAAGATTAAGATTCTTGATGTTAAGAGTCTTTTTTGATAGAGAGACACCATGAAGGATATTGGAATAGTCCCTTTTCAATGAGAAATTATTACATGAACCCTTTCCACCACCTAGGATATGGTCCCAACCAATTAAAATAAGACACATAATATATTTTTTCCATATCATATTTACACATAAGCATCATCCAAATCATTCACTTTAATGCATTTAATTTAAAAATGGAAAAAAATATTACCAAAGATTTTTTATGTTATTTTCCTCATTATTGTTCAATTTTTTTAATTAATTTTTTCTAGTCCTTAACCCTAAACCCTAACCATAAATCCTAAGCCCTAAACCTTAAACCCTAATTCTAAATCCTAAACCTTAAACCCTAACCCTAACTCTAACCATAACCCTAACCCCTAATCCTAAACCCTAACTCAAAATCCTAAACCCTAAACCTAACCCTAACCCTTAAACCTAACCTTAAACCTAAACCATATAAACCCTAAACCTAAACCACATAAACCCTAAATTACATAAACCCTAAACCACTAATCTCTAACCCTAAACTCTAAATCCTAAACCCCAAATCTATATAAAAATTAATTAGGAAAATTTTAAAGAACAAAGAGAAAGATGACACAAGAAATCTTTGATAATATTTTTTTTCTTTTTTTAAATCAAAGACATTAAATTAGATGATTTGGCCAATGCTTATGTGTAAATTTGATATGGAAAAAATATATTATGTGTCTTAATTTAATTGGTTGGGACCATATCCTTGGTGGTGAAAAGGGTTCATGTAATAATTTTTTATTTTCAAGGGTGGTACATTCATAAAAATAAAAGACTTTATAAAGATAGATAGTATACAAGAAAGTCATGATAAAAAGGGTTATTTAGTTGAAGAACATAAAAGCAAACTGAAAAATAAATAGATTGTTGTGTAATTGAAATAGAAGGCTCAGTGAAGTATCTTTTAATCAAAATTTACTATATATATTAATTCCCTCAAAAATTTATTATTTGATTATATATTTTAATAATAATAATCTACCAAAAATTTACTATATATATTAATTCCCTTCAAAATTTGTTTTTCCCTCTTTTGTATATAATAATCAAAACTTATTTTTAATTCCCTCTAAAATTTTAAGTAACTTATATCCCTCCAAATTTTTACACTAAAAATAAATTGATCTCAAATTAAAAGAAAATGGCTTATTTCCATCAAAATTTTTACACTAAAAGTAAATTAATCTCAAACTTAAAAAAAATAAGTGATTTATTTCCCACCAAAATTTTAAATTTTCGCTCTTTTTTTATCAATTATCTTTTTTTTTATCAATTGTTTTGGTTTAATTGAATTGAATCATAACTTAGATTAATTTAATTAAAACTTACATTTAATTTTAGAATTTTTTTAATTATGTTTATAATTTATGTTTTTATATTTTAATTTAGCTTAATTAATCTTAAGTTTAATAAGTTAATTTAACTTAATTAAATATTAATTTAAAATTATAATTTTAATTAAGTTTTAATTTAAAATTATAATTTTTAATGAAATATTAATTTAAAATTATTATTAAAATTAAATATATTAAAACTAAATAAAATAATTAATTAATTAATTAATTTAATTAAATATGTAATACTAAATTTAAATATTAATCTTTAATTTAATTCTCATGTTTAATTCTATTTTTAAGCCTAATTTTATTTACTAATATTTTAAATTTATTAAATTATAGATACACTTAATTATATGGCATGTAAATATTAAGTCTTGTTACTATTAGTTTAGGTCAATAATAGGTCGGATTTAAAACAAGTCGGATCATTTATCAGATCGGGTAAAATCAAGTCTCGGATCAATTCAGTCGAGTAATATCGGTTATCTTCCAGGTCAAAATCGGGTTCGAGTTCATTTTAGTCGGATACAGATCGGATTTCGGGTCCACAGTAACATGCTAAAATCGGATTCGTGTCATTCTCGGTCGGATACAGTTCGAGTTCGGTTAATATAGTAACAGGTTGAAATCGGGTTCGGGTCATTTTAGATCAGATACAGATTAGATTTGAGTCATTATATTCCCGAGTCAAACCAAATTCTGACTCGAACAGATTTCAATCGAGCTTTAAGATCGGACCAACTTTTCACATACGAATGAACATATCCGAAGCTCTAATCCGAAAGCTCTATTCTAATTGACTCAAAATGGAAAGTAACAGCAAAAGCAAAAACCAACAGACAGTTCTCCTTTCTCTGCATTTTTTTTCTACCAGAACCTCTCTTTTCTCTCATGAACAACTTAATTGAAACGTAAATATAAGTAAGAATTAAACAATTTCAAAAAGAATAAAAGCTTCTAGAATTGAAAACCCATATTTTGCTTTTCTAAGGTCGAATAAACGTTGAAGAAAAACAGAGGAGAAACAATGGGAGGTAACTGTTTTCGTTTCTCAATCTCAGATCAAATATTTGAGATTTGGGGGTTTAGTTTTCTATTCATATTTTGCTTTCGGTTTTGAGATTTTTTGGTTGTTCAAAAGTTTGCTTATGTTAAGACAGTTGCAGGCGTAAAAGAATTTTTTTACCAATAAGTGTGGCATTTGATGGTGTTTGCCTGTTTGGTTGTTGGAAAAATGAAGAATTATAAAATTCTACCATGTTTAGGGATATAAAAATAGATAATTGGATCACTTTTCGGTCAGGTTTGTCAGGTTAGGTCAAATTAGATATAAGTTAATTTAAATCGATTTGATGTTTTGACTCGATTTAGATATATATAGTAGTGATTAGTTTCAGATTGAGTTTAGTTCAGGTTGGATTATTTTCAGGTCAGGTCAAAATGGTTCGGGTTTAAATCAGTTAATTAACGGGTTAATTCGAGTTTGAATGAACTTCGGATCGGATTCAATTCCAGGTCGTATAATTTAAAATCCATAAAAAATATTTGAGTAAATTAAAAAATAAAAATCAATAATAAACAATTACGATGAAAAATAATTTTTTAATGATAAACATGAATTTTTTATATTATCATATATTTATATTTAAAATACTGGATAAAACTAAAAAAATGTATACGGGTCAATTTGGAATAAAATAGAATCTTAGTAACTATAATGAATAAAAATATCATCATTTAAAAAGTATTAAATTAGATTATAATCATTAGACAAATTTCAAGTACCATTCACTAATAAGTAATAATTAAAGTTCAAGCCTAATTCCCTAATTCTAACCCCTAATCTTTAAATTAATTTCATAAACACATAAAGATAATTTTCACCCTTAACGTTTATAATTTTTGTCATTTTGGCCTCTATTTTTTTGGATAAATTTAGCCCTTGATCTATGTCTTTTCAACAAATAACTCATTTTTTAACTATAATGATAACTAAACCATTAAAAATTTAATAATAATAATAACATGTCGTATATATGTGATAATATGTTATAAATGACATATAGTCTAACCTATTAAATATATACCTATATAGAATATAATTTTATTCCAATATAAAATATAAAACAATTAAAATTTAAATAAAATATTAAAAATTAATTAAATCCAAAACAAAAATTTACTAAATATTCTCAACCCTAACTAAAATATCTTTATAAAACCCTAAAACTCCAATTTAGATTAAAACTAAAATACTTAAATTCTAAACTAAAATAATAAAAATCTAATTGATTATTATCAAAATCCTTTATATTTGATTCACCGGTAACAAACTATACAAAACCCTTTCTTTACTATAATTAAGGTTGAGAATGTTTAGTAGCCTTTTGTTTTAGATTTAATTAATTTTCAATAAATAAAAAATATTTTTTAATATTTTATTTGAATTTTAATTGTTTTAGATTTTTAGATTAGAATAAAACTATATTCCGCTTGTATGTATTTGATATATTAGATGTTAAGTCATTTAAAATATATTATTACATATATATATATATGACATATCATCATTATTAAATTTTTAACGGTTCAGTTATAATGGTAGTTAAAAAATGAGTTATTTGTTAAAAAGACATAGGTCAAGGCTAAATTTATCCAAAAACAAATAGAGACCGAAATGACAAAAACTACAAACGTTAAGGGTGAAAATTATCTTTATGCCTTTCATAAACTCATTTTAATTTCGTAAGTCAATTTCCTTAATCCCTAAATTAATTTCTTCAGCCCAAGCCCAATTTTTTAAACTTAAATATTGAATAAATTAAATATATGTCCATTTTTCAAGCCCCAAAATAAAAGGAATTAAATTAATTATTAAATATATTAAATATATAATGGTAGATTTAAATATTAATCTTAAACTAATTCTTTAAGTCCAAACATAATTTTAATTTCTTAAACTCAAAATCTTAATATTTTAATCCTAATCTAATTCCTTAAACTCAATCTCAATTCTAAGTCCCTAAACTCAATCTTTTAATCTCTAAACTAATTTCCTAAGCCAAGCCTAATTCCCTAAACTTAAATATTAGATAAATTAAATATATAAACTCAATTCTCAAGTTTAAACCTAAGAACAACTAAATAAATAGATTAAATATGTAATATTGGATTTAAATATTAATCCATAAATTAGTTCTCTAAGTCAAAACCTAATTCTAATTTCAATTCCTTTAATTTCAATTCTAATTTTAATTCCCTAAGCCCAATTTCTTAATCCTTAAACTAATTCTCTAAATTAAATATACATAAAGCTCGATTCTCAAAATATTAATTTAAAATTTAAAAATTATAGTTTCTAGTTAAATATTAATTTAAAATTATAATTATAAAAAATTAATTAAAATAATAAATTAATTAATTAAATTAAATATATAATACTAAATTTAAATATTAATCCCTAAGTTAATTCCCTGACTTCGTATTCAATTCTAATTGTCTTAGTCGAGTTACATTTATCAATATTTTAAATTTAATAAATCATGAAATTATAATATCAACTAAATATCAAGTCAACTAAATATCAAGTCTTGTTAATATTAGTTCTGGTCAATAACAAATCGTGTTTAAAACAAATAGAGTCAATTATCAGGTCGAGTTTAAAACAGATCGAATTCAAAATATTTCAGGTAAAATCGGGTCTCAATTCGGTTCAGTTAGTTAATATTAGTTATTTGCGAGGTTCTACTCAAGTTCAGATTCGCTTTAGTTTAATGCAGGTCAAGTTTCATTTCCACAATAACATATTCAATTCGGCTTAGGGTCGTTCTCGGTCGGATACAGGTTGGGTTTGGTTATAGTAATAACAGGTGCAACTCGGGTTTGGGTCAACTACAATTGGATATAGATCTTTACATCCTTAGGTTAAACTAGATTCTGATTCGAACAAATTTTTATCGGGTCAACTTTTTTATATTATATATATAAATGTTCGAGTCCATATTTCTTATAATCAACATCATCCTTTGTACATATGTTAGAATTGAACCCACTTGATTTATTTGGGTATGAGATCAATAATATTTATATTATAATGATATGAATTTTTTTTACCGAAAATCTATTCTAATCTCAATATATTAAAATCCCAACTCCGCTGCAACGGTTCTCATGGTGAATGTTTTCACTTCAATTTTTTTGTGTTGATTACGTGCAGTTGGAGAGTGAATGCTGAGAAAGAATTACCCTATCAGAGTGACAGTTGATGCAACAAATGAATTGAGTGTAAGTAGAAGCTTTTGTTGGCTTGTAGTCAAGTGGCATATCATATACTCATTTTTTTTCATCTCACACCCTCTTTCACATTTTAAGGTTGCCAAACAAGTCAATCTTGAATTTTCTCAACAAGATTTTGTGGCAAATGCATCACCTGCCAGATTTTCTCAACAAGATCTTAAACCACAACCTCTAACCATAAACCATAAAACCATAAATTTAAAGTGAGAATCAAAGTAAAGAAAATTCTCTAAGTAATTTTATTTCTTCAAGTTTGAACGAATTAAACACATAAAACGTGTGCTTAATGTTTGAAATTTGAAGCAAAACTACTTATCCTTATCCATAGTTGCCGCCTAGTCTTCAAAACAAGGGTTGTGTTTGGCTTGCACTCCCTTGAACACCCACACATGTGCACAAGGCTGTCATGTGTGTCTCACAAGCATGGCACACGCCTAAGATACCTTCCCTTCGTGTAGGATAGATTTTAGCTACCAAAAGGAGGTCACTTTAGCTTGAGTTGAGCTAGCGAGAATTGAGTTGAGATGAAATGAGCTAACATAGAGTGTGAGGAGCTGAATTGAGTTGGGAGCTAAGCCTATGAGCTAAAGTGAGCTGGAATCGAGTTGTTTACACTCACTTGACCTAATGTACTCCTATGTACCTATGTCAAAACATAATAAGAATCCATCAAAGTATTATAAACTTAATGAAAACATAAATACAAGCCGTAAAGACTTGCTATCTTATTCATTAGCACACAATGACTTACAAACAAGTTAGAAACAACACAAACACTATAAATCCAATCCTTAAAACATACTTAGCATAATAATATGCATACTTAACATATCTAATAAGTAGTATAACCTAAATATGTCACATATCAATATGCAATACATCATAAAGCCTATGTTCTAAGGCATGAACATGTTCAAATGAATATAGAATTGTAGCACAAGTAAGGAAAAGAACTTCTCTGAATTTCTTTGTCTTAGAAAGCATAATCATGGCTGGTGACATAGGTGTGCTCACATCATCCCCCTTCTTTAAAACGATTTGTCCCCAAATCGACTATCACTATAAAGGGAAACAACTTTGACTTTCGCTTGGCGGAAAACTTCCTCATTCTTTTTGCTCGGCATAAATACCATCATCCCAGTACCAGTTTTTTTCAAGCACAAAAAAGAAAAAAATTAAAGGTGCAAGATGGGCCTTCATTCTTGTACCTTTCCGAATAATGCACAACATATATAGATAATGCGTGTTGTACATCCAAATCCAACAAACAACTAGATACAAAGACAAATCTAAAGAACAATCATTATCTCGACATTCAATCAGAATCACAACACAAGATGATACACAATTCGATGTGTATCTAAAGAAATCAACATATATAAATGAAAATCCAATAGGACAATGAAAAAGAACATCAAACCGTGGTAAAGAAGGTTATTGAATATTTAAAAATATATAAATGCTCCTGATATATCGGCGTTAGAAAATTTGGGAACTTCACATTGCATCACTTTATTAGCTTGCAACATAGAAGAAGTATAAGAAAATGTATAATCAGATAATACCTTTAAATTCACTTCATCTTTTCTATATTCATTCTTGTCTTTATTGGCTTTCCAAGATGTAATACTCGCTCACAGGAGAGTTTGATCTTCACATGCTTTACTTGGATTCAAAGATGCCAAAATTACTTTTTTGCCTTCATGAGTAAAAGATAATTGATTTGTGTAACAATCGTGTAAAGCTCTCTTATTATACTATCACGGTCTTCCTAGTAACAAATGACAAGCATCCATAGAATAAACATCATATAAAATCTCATCCTTGTACTTACTAATGGAAAATGGTATGACAATTTGTTTGGTAACTTTGATTTCACCATCATTATTCAACCATTGTAGCTTCTACGGAGTAGGATGCTTTGTTGTTGTCAAGCCTAACTTTTTGACCATAAGATTACTAGTAATGTTAGTACAACTATCACTACCAAAATCATAATACATACCTTATCTTGAACTTTGCATCGTGTGTGAAAGATATTCTCGCATTGTTGCTCGTCCTGAACCTGTTGCACACTCAAACTATTTTCGACAACCATAATTTCCTTTACTTGATCAGTCTCAGCAACTTCTAGGTCATCATGCTTATCATCTTCATTAGGGAACTCATGTGCATCTTCTTCAGAATCTGACTCGATCTCCCCATCTTCTCTCATCAACATAACCTCCGATTAGGATACTGGCTAGCAACATGTCATCGACCAAGACACTTAAAATACTAAATATTTCTCAATCGTTCTTAAGCCACCACTTTTTGTTTGCCACTCCCATTATCATCAATGGGAGGCTTTGGCTTGCTGGATTCGTCTTGCTCTTGAATCTGATATGGTGTGATTTTTTCCTAGAATAGTTAGGGGTATACAATAGATTTGTAAAAGATTTAAATGGAGTATTAACTCGAGTAGAAACTTTTTTACGTTGTTGTCGCTCAATTTTAATCCTCATATGCACCATGTCATCCAACTCAACATAATGTTGCAACTCAACAACGTTAGTAATCTCATAATTCAAACCTGTCATAAACCGAGTCATAGTCGCCTTACGATCTTCAACTTTGTTCACACGCATCATGGATATCTCTATCTCCTTGAAATAGTCCTCGACACTCTTATTGACCTGTTTTAAGGATTATAATTTTTGAAATAAATCAGAATGATAGTGAGAAGGAACAATTCGTTTCCGCATGATATGCTTCATTTCACCCATGTTCTCACTATTCTTTCACTTGTACGTCGTCGACTAATCAGTAATTGGTCCCACCATAATAATGCATAGTTAACAAACTCCACAGTTGCTAGTCGAACTTTCTTTTGTTTTGAGTAATTATAACACTTGAAAACATGTTCAACCTTGCTTTCCCATGTCAAATAAGCATAAAGATTTGAACGTCCCTAAAAAGAAGATATAACAATTTTTATGTTAAAATATTGTTTTCAACTACACATCCTGGTCATTGATTCTTCCTTGGTGATTGTTCAAAGTGATTTTCATCATGGTTCTCATTATGTCCAGATTGGGAATCACCCTCATCAATCTTTTCCAAACGAGACTGTAGAGGCTCTAATGCTTTGTCTAATAGACATTACAAAGTACGAGTAAGAGTTTGCATTTGTAAATCTGGTGGTTGATCTCCACCGTGACTATGATCTTATGATTTTATCATAAATAAACAAAAAAAAACATAAAAGAAACACAAATAATGAGTTAAGTAAAATGAAATTAAATTCCTCATAACACACGCAAAAACCTTTAACTTTTCACTCCAAAGAACAGTACACTCAAACTATAACACTTAACGCTCATGTTTTGCTCGGAAGAATGCTTGAATGACTCATTTTGTCTCCCCTTCTAATCTCACCACACTTAGTGCATTTTCCCTTACAATTTCTCCATTTTTAGCTCTCTAAAGAACTAATCCAATGTTTCAAAACTTGTTACAAATTTATTACTAAAAAGAAAAAAAACAAATAAGAAAAAACAAAGAAAATAAGAAACAAAATAAAAGGGGTTGAAAATTGAAGAAACGGAAAATGAAAAGATGGAAATACAAAATTTTACTGCAAAGAAGTGCTTTACAACATTCTTATCACCAAACAAACAAGAACAATTCATTTTGGTTGATTTCTAAGAACTTCGTAATCACATAGTACAAGAACTTGTACAATCTTTATGATTTCACAATAGAAACATAAATTCATTCTTACTTTTATCAATTTCTTTTCAATTTTCGAATTTGATTTTTTTTTTTGAAATTATTGACTTTTCTAAGTTAATCTTTGACTTTTGAATTTTTTCGATTTTTTTAATTTTTGTTCTTTATGTTTACTAAATGATAGAAAACTTACAACAAATCCAAACCTAGGATCTGATTATCATATGATACGAGGTAGCCTATTGAAACGGACTTTCTTCGTATGTTACGAATCTAGGAATGTTGTAAGCGCGTTCCTGCAACAAGAACAATATAAAAATAACAAGGAATCAAAGTCATGTTCATAAAAAATATAAGGAAATAAAAGGAATATGAAATTAAAAGAACATAAAGAAGTTTGAGGCGTTTTTGAATGAAATTCAAAACGAGGAAGATGAATGCTTCAAGAAACATCCATGGTAGCAACTTGAACGTTCAACAATGGCAAGGAAAGTTGTTGGATCGAAATGGAAACGTTAAACTCGAAAGAACATGCACAATCTAATGAGCAAACCCAAATCGAATCTTTCTAACGTCTAAAGGACTTGGACCCTCTAGATAGATATCTAGGAACCTGAAGTATCAAGTTTGACAATTAAAAAACAAGTTTAAAAGTCCAAAAAGTTCTAAAAAGAACCAAAGTAGAGAAAATTCTCCAAGTAATTTTATTTCTTCAAAATGTCTGACCATTTTTACATTTTTTGAAGTACATATATATAGAAAGAAGATATGGCCGAATTACATTGTGTAGCTAATATTTAAGGAGTTTAAAAAATAAACTTGAGTGAAAATAACTCTTGTTGCGTAGAATTAAATTGCAGTCACATGTTTGAATGAATTAAACACATAAAACATGCGTCTAATATTTGAAATTTAAAGCAAAACTACTCATCCTTATCCATAGTTGCTCCCTAGTCGTCAAAAACAAGGGTTGTGTTTGGCTTGAATGCCCACACATGTGCACAAGGATTTCATATGTGTCTCACACGCAAGGCACACGCCTATGACACCTTTCCTTCGTGTAGTATAGGTTTCAGCTGCCAAGAGGTCACTTCAGCTTGATTTGAGCTAGCTACAATTGAGTTGAACTTAAACGAACTAGCTGAGAGTATGAGGAGCTGAATTGAGCGGGAGCTAAGCCTCTGAGCTGAGGTGAGCTAGAGTTGAGCTATTTACACTCACTTGAGCTAGAGTTGAGCTGTTTACACTCACTTGAGCTAGTTTCCTCCCATGTACCTATGTCAAAACATAACAAGAATCCATCAAAGTATTATAAATAGTGCAAATAGAAAGTCTTACATCTTTAACGATGTAGCATACACCTTTACCAAGTTGTAATATTTTAGGTATCAAACCCAAAGGGACTCATGCAATGTATCTTTCCTGCACTAATAAAAGTAAAAACGCAAGTAATCATTTAGAAGTTTGATTAACTGAATAATAAAAATAACTAAATAATTGATTAAAATCAAGAAGAGATGGAAAAGCCAGATTGATTGATTTGTAGTGTGGAATCCAGTTGCATAATATTTTCCTTTAATTAATACAGAAGGTTGAAGTCCCGCCTCAGCGAGTCGCTGAAGGGTCAGCTGAGCTGCCTCGGCAGGTTATGCCTTGTCGATAATTCAACAACTCATAGTTCGACAAAGTATCCTTAGTTGCCTCATCCTTATCCTTAATTTCGAGTACTATAAATGGTCACGTCTTGATGATACCTCCAGGTGTGAATCTAGGGCGAACAACAACCGATGATATTCATCCTTTTAGTCGCTAAAATCTTGATTTTCTTATCTCTAAGCCAGATTAGCAAATGTCCAAGAGTAAAGATCGTATTTTCTCATTTCGTGAGCCTAACTATCCTTAGTCTAGATAAATAGGTTTTTCCTCACAAACTTATCTTCCGAGCTCGCATGCAAGAAAGAGTATGAGCCAAGAGAGAATAAATTATGAATTCTAAAATTGCATTAATAAGAATTGAATAGAGTACAACCTTCTTCCACAACTAATCTACAATTAACCTAAACATTAGAAAGAATTTAGAACATAATAAAGGTGGCGACGGCTATGATTTTAATCGAGGAGTCGACTTACTTCTTTTAGGTCTAAGGGTCGATTTATATAGTTCAAGCCTAGGTCAAAACTTCCTATAGGTGATAGGAGTTCTAATAGAAATAAAATACAACTTCATATTAAATACAAACTCTTTATCTTATTTCCTAATTTTGCTTCTTTTGAAGTATTAGATTCCCGTAGCTTTGACATAGCTCGACATGTTTTCCTTAGCTCTCTTTCTTTTCTAATTAGATTCATTTGATTCAGTTCTTTATTCTTCATCTATCGCACACCCTAATTCATCTTTAATATGTTGCCGCGATAACCAATTTGTTTTCCTGGCGAGTGTTTCTCTACTATTGATCTTTATCTGCATTCTTCTTCTTCAAGCATCTGTCGATGGTATTTGGTATCATCGAGAAGTTTATTTCCTGTTTAAGAAACAAAAACATAATCTTACTTATTTTCTACCAAATAATATATAAAAATACTGATTAAGTACTTGGATGCTAAAATGTAGAAAATATGTTGAATTATCTAGTATTACCATTAAAATCTATTAATTAAAAGCAATAATTGAGTAGAATATGATAAAAATATAGGAATTTTGCGCACTTATCACATAACCCCAAACTCAAATTATTGTTTGTCCTCAAGCAATATAAATATAATTTAAGTCAGAATTTTCATACTAATATGTCTTTCTAATTGTCGCGGTAGAGCTCTTTTCTTGGCTCAGCCTCTTCTAGGTTCTAGGATTTCCTCGGAACTGGACCATGAGTCTTTGTGCGTGCGTGCGTAGCATAATAGAGTTGATTTTCTAAGTTCTAATCTTTTTTCTAGCTCAAGACTTTCGACTTAGATTTTATTATATTTTTCTTTTTCCCTATTTTGTATATAAATATATATGTGAAAGCATATACTTATATTTCTTGAGCCGGTTTTGGGCACCTCAAGTGTTAAACTACTCTTACTAGAGTCTATTTCGTGCAAATCTAGTAAGTGGGAAAATTGCTGAGTTTTAGAGCCAGTGATGAGCACCTATAAAGAATGCACTAGAGTCAATGATAGGCACCTCGAGCTAAAATCTACAGTCTAAGTCTTTCTTTCTTTTCAAAGAAATGAACTTATAAAAATCAACTAAGTCCAGCAGTGCTATATTTTTCATGCTCATAATCTAATCCTAAGTATTATTTCTACGACATCTTTCTGAATTTAAGTATGGTGAATGTTACAATCGGTTACGGCGGAAGGATGACATATTGTTGCCAACATAGACTCTATAAAATTAATAGGCTTAAAGAAAATTGCATAAAGGAGTATAATAACAGAAATTAAGGCAATTATCGATAATAAGTAGATATTTTCATATATTCTATATTTTAATTACAAATACAAAATGTGGACTAATGCTCCCCCAAACTCAAGGGATGCATTGTCTTCATTGTATGAAAATAAATATAGATATGAGAAAAAATAAAACAAAAATTAAAATAAGAGATAATAAAAAGAGAAGAAAAATAAGAAAATTCTGCCCCCTGGATTTGAGGATATTCAAAAGAATCTTCAAAATCGATGTGGATGACTAGCTTTTGGTGACTCCATGGTGGCGGCTATGTTACTTTCTGCGAGTTGGTAGAAGACTATTTGGACGATCGAGGGTGGTTGGACTCTATTGGGAGTGATTTACTTCAATGACCTCCTCTTCGGAGTCGGTGTTGATTGGGGTAGCGCCATATGCTTTTCTCTTTTGGCCTAACTGGATTTTCTGAAAGTAGGACAATGTTTCCTTCAATGAAGATTGTTGCGTGTTTTAAGTGCTTCGTAAATACGTGCAAGTGTACACGTTTCACGTTATATTATAGATAGTTATTGTCAACACAGGGATTGGTGCTTCTTCCGGAATCTAATTTCTTATACTAAAAATAAAGATACAAATTGTTTATAGAAACGATATTTAATTGAAATAAATAAATAAATAAATAAAATAAGTAATTAAATAAATTGGAATAATCAATAAGAAAGATTAGGATGGGTTATCTTGAATTATGGAATGATGGACGGATGGATTCTTCCTTGCAAGTGGGTTCTCGCATCCTTCAATTGTTCAAGCAATTGAGCTTAGTCAAATTGCCTATTCAGTTCATCAGACTGCTTGGGTAATTGCAACTAAGAGAATTGCTCGAGCAATTTGAGCGACTATCCTCAAGGTTCGGTAAAGCGTTCTTAAGTGGTCCTTGTTATCCCTAACTTGAGACTCTATTAATTGCATAACCCTTGATGATACATCCATGCGTTAATCAAAGGTATACAATAACTATCTTGCGCTTCTGTTAGCCTTTGAAATCATATACTTATCCCTAAGCCAAATTAGTTCTTACACACTTGGATCGAACCATGCCTATTCGTTTCGTGAATCTAATTCTCCTGAATCTATATAAATGGATTATTTATCGAGGTCCTTTCTCAATTCTCTCGCAAACTAAATAAGCACCAAGAATAGGCAAACATTAATTAAGAATACTCAACATGCGTAGATAGAATTCAAATGAAATCAAATCATAAAATAAAATAACCCAAGTCAACTTAAAGTTAGTTCATGGTTGGGCAAAACATCCAACAACAATATCTTCTCATCACTCAAATAAAACAAGAAAACAAGAAAGAAATTACACCCCCTTTGCATCAATCTCTCTCTCACGATCGCCTCCCTTTGTTGTAGACGACAAGCTCTCCTTTTAATGGCTTGATCGGTTGACTTAGGTAACAAGGTTGGTTGAATTGGAAATATTCATAAAGAATATTTCCATTCTTCATTGATTCTCATCACCTCTTTCCTTCTTTGCTTTAATCTTCAACTCTTTCGGTGTCTTCTCCCATTGACCTTCTCTTTACTATTTTCTTTCCAATTCGGTAGCTCCTCCCTCATTAATGAAGGAATCCTGCAAACATAGAAATACACCAAAGCAATATCCTTTTCCACGAAATTAACCAAAATATAAATTAAATACAACAATTAAGGAAATTATATAAATATGCATGAATGACTAATAATGCAATTAGTATTATGCTTAACTATAACAATAATAAGAGTAAAAAGGGTAATAAAAATAATATTTTTGGACACTCATCAGAGACTCGCGATTCCTAGAGGATGTGCTCTAGTCGAATGGGTCAGATTCTTCTAGGTGTTTCCTTAAGTGTTAGTGTCCAATGTTTGGGGTCCGGCCGTTGAATCAGCTATGGCTGATAAGAGGTTTGTTGTTGTAGAAGATGGAGTAGTGGCTGGAGAGGTTTGTAAAGTTACAATAGCAGAGGCAGAAACGGAGGCCCCAAGAGGTTCATTTGTTGAAGATGATGGCGATACAGATAGATCCACCATAAATTTAGAGAAAACAATATTATAATTTAGAAACTTTGCTTGTATAATTTCGATAATTTCTACGTTAAAGTCCTGAACATACCCCATAAAATCTAGTTGCCTTCTCTCCATTCATTTCAATAGTTGTAGTATGCCTCCTTCTGTTGCTTCAGCTATTGGTTCTTGCTCTATTGCCTCAGTAGGTTTTGCTGATGCGGTCGGGCAAACAAAAGCTTGAGGAATAACATTCTCAACTTACATCCTCTTCATGTACACCTCTCTTATCCATCCCGTTCTCACTAATATGTATAGATCGGTAGGCAACATTACAACTCTCTCTGGGTGACCAAGAGTCGTAATTAAATAGGGTAAGTAGAACATACCTGTTTTCTTAGCCGCGTAGTCGAAAATATGCTCGCTAATTATACAGTCGACATTTATTCGCCTATTTTGGATAATTGAGTGGATGAGAGCTAGTCTGGACCGATCAAACGTCTAGTTGTGAGAGGTCGATAACAAACACCTTTGGATGAAAGTATTCCAGAGCTTGGCCTTTGGTCAAAGGTCTTGGAGGCTAACAAATCAACAATGTTTGCCTGTATTCTATTCTTCCCCTAGCATGCAAAGTTTTTCCTTCATTATTTCATAGTCGACAACAATGAGAGTGGCGAAAAAACAACATGCTCGTCTTCTTCGATATAGAGGCCGAAATGGGCGTTGATGGTGATGTCGGCCACTAGGATCGTCCGGCCTCGGAGGTGGGTGTATGAGTTGATTGGTTGAGGTTGGTGGGAATAGAATTTGCATAACCATACAATGTTTGTTGGCTCCGGTTGCTTTGCAAACTGCTGCCATAGCTAGAAGTTTATTTTGGAGAGTATGAAGGCCTAGATGCCAATATCGTCAGTATCGTTATAGAAGAAGCCTTGCTTCTCCCATGCTTGTCCGCCCTTAAAATTATGTTGGTAATCTTTCTCGATCATCGAAGTTGTGAATCGTCTATATTATGGTGTGGGTGCAGTCGCAGCAAAAGGGTTTTTTCGTTGATTCGGCATGGTTTTATTGTGAGTATAGTTGGATGAAGAAAAATAAGAAAATATGAAAATGAAGAAATGATGAAGGACATGAAATGTTAATTGTGTTTTGGCCTATGTATTTAAAGGCAACAACGTGAGCGACGTTTAAGGGAGCGACATGATTATTGTCGAGATTGTATGCACGAAACACTTACCATCTGGCGAGTACTTGTTACAGTTATCAACGTTAGAGTTTGAATCTGGGCGGGAGAATTCCCACTTGATTTTTGTAGCCGCATCTTTTTAGGGAGGATAATAAGCCTCCCTTTAGGCCGGTTATCAAGTCATAATCCCTCTTTAATTGATCTGAAATAAAAAAATATTGAATAAAAAATTACACTAATAAAAATAATTTGAAATTACTGAAAAATAAATGCAAAAAGCAAATCTAATTCTTAATGCATATTTTTTTGAATATTAAAGAAATTAGGATAATGGAGGAGTGCAATTAATTGTTTCTCCTAGAGTAACCATCTTATCTTTCTTTGTTGGATGGGTTGCTGATGATTCTGTGAATGTATCCAGCTCCGAAGCTTTTTTTCTCGTTTGCTTTTGGACATCATTATCTATTGGGTGTGATTCATTGATCACAGGGATTGTACCATCGACGCAGTGGTTGCATAAGCCACTTTTTTTCAGAATCAAAATTAAATTCAGTTTTAGCCTCAATCTGTTGGCATTCATATGACTCCTCTAGATGCCTGAGTGCTCTAAACACATTGATCTTTACTTTTTGGTAATTAACTCGAATAACCAATTCTCCTTTTTCGCAATCAATCAATGTTCTTACCGTTTCTAGGAATGGTCTTCTCATTATGACCGGGGCATTTTCATCTGCTTGACAATCTAAAATAAGAAAGTAAATAGGAAATATAAATTTATCCACTTTTATTAGGATATCTTCAATTTTTTTTCCTTCGGGTTGAACATAAGAGCAGTATGTCAATTGTAGCATTACCGTAGTTGGTTTTGTCTGCCCAATGCCCAGCTTCTAAAATACTGACTTAGGCATTAAAATTATGCTTGCACCTAAGTCGCATAATGTCTTGCCCACATATTGATCTTCTATAGAACATGGTATCATAAAATTACTAAGGTTTTTTCTCTTTGTTATGGCTCGGTTATATAGCATTGCTGCACATCCCTCTATTTCAGTGGTAATTTCAAACTCCCTAATCCTTGTCCTCTTTGAGATGATATCTTTAAGGAATTTTTCATAATTGGGCATATGTTTGATTGCCTCCATTAAAGGTATATTGATGTGTACCTGTTTTAAGATGTCCAAAACCTTTTTGAATTGGTACTGCTCCTTTTGTTGTTTTAACCTTTATTGGAATGGTGATGACAACCTCAGATCTTCAATCTTTTCTGAACATTGGAATCAGATTTGTGGTGGTGCCTCGGCATCGTCTGCTCTGGCTTCTGTTGCTATTGGTTCTTTCTCATCAAATTTCTTTTTGTTTAAGTCCTTAAAGTTTATTGTCTCAGATTTCTAACCTACTGCCTTTGTGGTTAACTCAGGGTTTTAAAATTATAGTCCATTTCTAGTTGTTATGGCTTTACATTGCTCATGCGAACATGTACTAGCGACTTTAGTATCTCTTTGTAGACCTCCCATAGTCCGGTTGTTCATCTATTGTGAAATCTGCCCTATTGTAATTTCTAGTATTTTTAGAGTAACTTCATTGCTTTGTATATGCATCTGCTCTGTCCATGAAGGTGTTGGCTCTTTGAATAAATTTATCTTTATTGGATATATAGGCACCAGTTTGAGTCATAAACATGTTTAGAGTATTTTCTAGGGTTATTCTACTAGAATCTTGTACTTTGTACATTTTGTTGTTGCGTGTTTAACGTATTGTTGGGTTGCTCCATGAAGAATTTGGGTTCTTCCTCCATGCTAGATTGTATGTATTAGACCTTATTTCAGTTGAAATTTCCAACATAGAAGTTGGATTTTAGATTCTGAGGACACTCACTTAAGTCATGGTTCTCGCCACATAATTCATAGAAAATAGCAATTACCTTAACTTCTCGAACATTGTTGGGCTTTTGCAGATCCTTGACCATGTTTATTAATGATGATAATTGAGCTAAAATTGAATCTAAAGAATTCAGATTTGTTATTCCTCGCCTTGTAGCTTCTTTCCTTGTAGTAGGTGTTGATAATCATTCTTGGCGAGTCTGTCCAAAGTTTCTAAACTTTCATACGGTAAGTAGTCTAGAAGAGTAACATTTGCCGAGACATCAAGCATCATCCTTGTTGATGAATTTATGGTATTGTAGAAGATTGATACTTGAGTTCATTTGGGAAATCCATACATCGGAAATTTACGATAAAGTTATTTGTATCTTTCTCATACCTTAAACATAGATTCATCGTCTTCTTGCCTAAATGATGTAATCTCGTTCCTCAGTTTGACTGTCATATTGGTCATCACTAAAATCGCTTAATTCATAGAATTGGGCTAAAATGGGCAAGAAAACTTTGAAACAATTTTTTCCATGAATTAAGCGATTTTGGTTGTAGATTATTTAAGCATGATTTTACCCTATCCCTCACTGAATAGGGAAATAACTTGAGATTAAGAACGTTGTCGAAAACTCCTGGTAGCTTGAAAGAATTACAGATTTCCAAAAATGATTTAAGATGATGCCGATCGTCCTTGTTGGTTGATCCTCTGAATTACCCAAGTGTATTAATCATATTAAACATAATCAGTTTAAGCTCAAAATGCTCAGCTTCAATGTTTGGCATGACAACGACATGTGTTATCCTATCCAAATCTTCTTTAAGATAATTGTGAACTATTCTTACGCGTTTAGGTGTTGGAAGATCGGCTAGATCATCTACTGTATATGCTGCCGCATTGCCTGCCGTGGCGACATTCATACCAAAATTGTTCCCTTGCTGGTCATGTGCTTGATTCATCCTTGCTCTTATTCTTTGTCGAAGACTTCATGTTGTACGCTCGATTTCTAGGTTAAAGGGATATTCTTTAGCTGATGGGTTTGACCTGGTCATACAAATGGACAACCCAACTTAAATGAAAAATAAAAGAAAATAACTAAAATTTAAAAAATAATAAAAAAATAAATATATGCAAGATTAATATGTTGTAAGGTTGGAAGCTCATTCCCTGGCAACGAAGTCAAACTTGGTATGAATGGGAAGTTCTACACCTTTAACGATGCAACATACACCTTTGTTAAGTTATAATATTTTAGATGTCGAACCCATAGGGATTGGATACCCACGCAACGTATCTTTCCTACACTAATAAAAAGTAAAAACACAAGTAATCGTTTGAAAGTATGATTAACTAAATAATAAAATAACTAAATAATTGATTAAAATCAAGATGAGATGAAAATGCTAGATTGATTGCTTTGTAGTATAGAATCCAATTGCACAATATTTTTCTTTTATTAATATGGAAGGTTGAAGTGCTATCTCGGCGGGTCGTTGAAGGATCTTCTTAGTTGCCTTAGTGAGTTATGCCTTGTCGACAATTCAACAACTCATAGTTCGATAAATCATCTTTAATTGCCTCCTAATCCCTAAGTTAGAATATTATTGATGGTCATGTCTTGATGATACCTCCTGACGTGAATCAAAGGCGAACAACAAACGATGATATGTTTCCTTTTAGTCGTTGAAATCCTAGTTGGCTTATCTTTAAGCCGGATTAGCCAATGCCCAAGAGCAAAGATCGTATTCTATCGTTTTATAAACCTAACTATCCTAGTCTAGAGAAATAGTTTTTTCCTCGCAAACTTATCTTTCGAGCTTGTATGCAAGAAAGAGTATGAGCCGAGAGAGAATAAATTATGAATTCTGAAATTTCATTAATAAGAATTGAATAGAGTAAAACCTTCTTCCACAACTACTCCACAATTAACCTAAGCCTTAAAAAAGAATTTAAAACATAATGAGGGTGGCGGCGATTATGATTTTAATCGGGGGAAGCCGACTTACTTCTCCTAGGTCTAAAGGTCGGTTTATATAGTCCAAGCCTAGGTGTCAAAACTTCCAATAAGTGATAGGAGTTCTAATAGGAATAAAATACAACTTCATATTAAATACAAGCTCTTTATCTTATTTCGTAATTTTTCTCCTTTTGGACTCTTAGACTCCCATAGCTTTGACCATGTCTCGGCATGCTTTCCTTAGCTCTGTTTGTTCTCTAATTGGGTGCACTAGATTCGGTTCTATATTCTCCATCTATCGTACACTATATTTTATCTTTAATCTGCTGTAGCGACAACCAATTTGTTGCCCTAGTAGGTGTTTTTCTGTGATTGATCTTTGTCTGCATTCTTTTGCTTTCAGCATCTTTCGATGGTATTTTGTATCATCGGGAGGTCTATTTTCCGTCTAAGAAAGAAAACCATAATTGTACCCATTTTCTACCAAATAATATATAAAAATACTGATTAAGCACTTGGATGTTGAAATGTAAAAAATATGATGAATTATCCAATATTATCATTAAAATCTATTAATTACAAGCAATAATTGAGTGAAATGTGGTATAAAATATAGAAATTTTGCACACTTGTGAATAAACTTAATGAAAACATAAATACAAGTTATAAACACTTACAATCTTATTCATTAGCACATTGTAACTCACACACAAGTTAAAAACAATGCAAACACTATAAATACAATCCTCAAAACATACTTAGCATAATAATATACATACTAACATATCTAATAAATAGTATAACCTAAATATGTCACTTATCAACATGCAACACATTATAAAGTCTATGTTCTAAACGTACTTAGCATAATAATATACATACTGGGCTCGGCTCGGGCTCAAAGCTCGTCAGGCTCGGCTCGAGCTCGGCTCGATTTGGCTCAAAGTGGACAATTTTTTATATTATTTTTATTATTTATTTATTTATTTATCTATTTGTAGTTTATTTTTTATTTGTAGTTTTATAAATTTGTTTTAGTTGATAATATTCAATTTATTTTATTTAATTTATTTTTAGTGGATTTACTATCAATTATTTTATTTTTTTCTTTGCTAAATAAATTAATTTTAATGTATATATAAATTTATATATGTATGTTTATATATAATTATTTCGAGCCTGTTCACGAGCTTTTTGAGCCAAGCTTGGATAAACTCGGCTCATTTAAATCCTGAGTCGAGCCCGAGCCCGAGTTGAGCTCACTCGAGCCGAGCTTTGACCGAGCCGAGCCCGAGTAGCTCGCGAGCCGACCAGGCTCATTACCCCTAAGTGGCATAAGTGTGCTCACATCACACCAAAGGGACAAATGATTCTTCACTCAGTATATCTACATACCAATGTGCTTAGAGATGGAACTAAATGAGGGTGGGGAGACAATGTCGGATCTGAGGGTGGGCAATAAGGGAGACGGCCCAAGACCCACCCCTATCTAGGGCTCAAATTTTAATTTTTTATTAAATATATTTAATTTTATTTTTTAATATTTATTATTAGAATTCAATTTTTAATATTTATAATTATAGATTAATTATTTTTAATACTTATTATTATATGAGTATATTTTTAGTATTTATTATTATGGTTTTATTTTTTCAATATTTGTATTAGGTCTACTCTTAAAATTTATTTTTCACTATTTTTTATTATGATTCTTAAATCCTAATTTTTTGGAATGCTTGTTGTTAGGGGTCTATATTTTACTAAACTTATTATTAGGGGTCTACTCTAAAAATATATTTTTAATATTAATTAATATATACTATTGAAATTTATTTATTTTCTTTATTTGTTGTTAGAGACGATTTTTTTAACACTTGTTATTAAGAGTTTAATTTTAAAATTTATTTTTCAATATTTATTATAAGAGATCTATTTTTTTAATATATTTGTGATTAGGGTCTATTTTTTTAATACTTATATAAAAGGTCTATTTTTTTCAATAATTATTAATAGGGTCATATTTTTTCAATGTTTGTTATTAGAAGTTAGGTTTTTCACAATATTTGTTATTAAAGGTTTACTCTTAAAATTTATTTTTTTCGTATTTATTATTAATGATTAATTTTTTATCAATATTTGTTATTAGGAACCTATTTTTTTTAATATTTGTTAGTAGGTATATACTTAATTTAATTTTATTATATTTTTTATTAAAAATTAATTTTTCTAATATTTAGTATTAAAGACCGATTATTTTACTTTTGTCCTAGGCCACTAAAATCTTAAGAACCGCTTTGTGGGGAAGTTCAATATAATACTCATTTCAATATAAAAATATATTATATATAATACTCATTTCAATATAAAAATATATTATAAGTATCTATTTCAAATAAAAATATATTTTTTAAATGCTAGTTTTACAAAGAGAATACTTCAAATATCCATATAAAAAAATACCGTACTTTAGATATTTATAATATAAGCCATAAAACAATCCAAAAACTGTTTTTATAATTTATTTTAAGTAATACTGAATTCGCTCAAACTCTTAACTTTATTGTTGTACCCATCTTGAGACATAAAAAATGTTTTGATACGATAAAAAAAATGGTTGTGGGACTGTCTTTTTAAGGTGAATATTCCCTACAATAAAAGGGACAGGGTAGATGTACCAAACGTTCTTCACCTCTTTTGAGACAGAAAATTAAATGAAACTCAGCTAACCAAAAGGGTAGATATAACAATTCTCACGTTTCCCCAACCATTTTAACGGTATTTTATGATAAAAATAACTAAAAATATAGGAAAAATGTTTTTTTAGAATTTTAAGTGAACAATAATTAAAATATATTTTTTAAAATATCTTTATTCTTTAAAATATGTTGAAATATTTTTTACTCGAATAATGTGAGCGTTGAGAATATTTGAACTGTTCGGACCTTTCATAAATTTGTAAATGTTTTATCCAATTAAAATTAAAATTTTCTTGATATTTAATTTTAAATTATACTTTATTTAAGGTTACCTGATATTTGTACCTAAAACTAAATTTAAATCTTTAAATTATTCTGTGTTATATATTTTTAAGTTTTAAAATTTTCAACTATATTTTTATTAAAGTTATGACCCAAATTTTAAAATTAAAATAATAAAAATTATTTATATTATTTTATTTTATATAAAATTTAATCCCAACATTTATTTAAAAATGAATGCACACAAAACCGACTCCAACCGCATGATATATGGTTCTCGACAAAAGACAGAACACAAGGACATGTGAAGTTATGATCCACAAATTTGAAAAATTAAAATTTAATCTTTTAATATTAAAAAAATAAGATGATCCCTAATTTTTTTAAAATTTATGTTAAGCTTCGATTGTTTTTAATATTCTTAATTAAATTTGCCTTATGATTTTTAAATCCTAAATTTAAAAAAAAATTAAACATTTTAAAAATATTTAGTTTATACTTCTAATTTTAAATTGATTATTTAAATTCTTTCGCCAAATTTCATGACTATTAAAATCATATCAGATCAAAAGATTAATTTAATAAATGATAGAGAGATAGGTGGACCATGAACGTGTAAATAATAACAAAGATTAATTCAGTTATCATTTATCAACTTTACTCGAAAAATTCTAATATCAATATTGAACTCTAATAAATTAACTATTAAAAAACTCAAATAAATTAAATAAAAATAAATTTTTTTACTAGAATTTAAAGGAACGGTTGATGTTCTTAGAGTTACGGGTTCGAGTACCAACAATGTCAGTAGAGTGATTGAGCGATCAATGTCAAATAATGATAAAAACAGATACTACTGTAATCACTATTAACTTGTTCAAAAAAATACCAAAACTAAGGTTATTAAAACACTAAACTTCCCTTAAAACTTTGTTAATATTTAAATTTTGTAATTAGCTCTATAGTATTATGATGATGTTTATGTCATTATTATTTTTAAGGGATAGGATCTACTTACATAAATTTTTGGACGAGTGAAATAAATAGATAATATTAATTTTTATTTTTTTTAAACGATAATCTTAGAGAAATTATTATACGGACTCTTTCCACCATGTCAACCGTGGTTCAATCATTTTTTTTTTCATGTCATTAATTCATTTATAATTGATTATCCACTCCCTATTTATATGGTATAAAAAATGAAGATTCATCCTTAGGAAAAAATGGCATAAAAAAAAAGAAAATTAAGTGTTTAAATTTTAATGGACAAGATTATGATGATGCGGTAGAAATTATTCGCAGATTAATTTTTCATAATCTTCGCATAATTCACGGTTAATTTAAATCATCAATTTTATTTATTTAACGATCAAAAAATACGTAAAAGTTAAACTCTTACATTATATAACTAAATCCTATTATTTTTAATTGTCATGTATAATATATACGATGTCGATAATTTTTATTTTATTTAATTTTTTTTTTTGAATATTAACAAACAGTATAATAATTGAACTGTTGTTAAATCCTTAACAAATGGTCTAGTCGCTGAGACCCCAATCCAATTTAATTCACCTAATTCTCACAAAACAACTTTTTCGGAAAAATAATGACGATTCATTCGTAAAAAAATACACAAAAACTTCTTTAAAATTAAAAATAAAAAATTAACCCTAAAATATTGAAAACTTAAAATCTAAACCTTATAATTTAAATTCTATAACCTAAACTTTTAAATCTTAAATTAAACTTATAACCTATAAATTAAATACCGTTTTGCTCCTAGAAATAGCAACATTTTTCAATAAATTCATTTCGTTTTAAGGAACGTTCATTAAAAAAATAAACGTTTTTAAGCTTTTTCTTAATATAAAAGTATTAAATTTAAAAATTAAAATAGATTTGAAACGACCCAAAACCCCATTAAAGAGTATAATTAATTAACTAAACCTAACATTCAAATAACAAGAAAAATTAATAATATCATCAAAATCCTATTTCAAGCTTATCCAATTCAAGAGTAAAGAGGGATATGGAAGTATACTAGTTGCTTTGCTTCCTGTTGAAAATGGAAACAACGAAAGAGTTGGCATAATAATTTATATTTGTTGGACCAAATGGTAAGAAGTTTAACGCATTTATTTTTAATATTATATAAATATTTGAAGAGTATTTGATTCGATTCGACTTGATTTTAGTAAAACTTTAGTGTCCTTAGTTCAGGTATTTTTTGGGGGAATTATACAATCTCAAATTTCTTTTAGAAATAAGGTATGTTAGAGTATATTTGAGATATACAATAAAAATTACAGTGCACAGAAATTCATCACCTACAGGCTGTGATTTGGGTGAAAACGTATTTTGCGGGTGCTAACTTTCCTCTAATTTTTAATATTTTTTTTATCTTTTTAAGACAAAGTGAAAGGGAAATTCTTATCTGTAGATGACGTCTTTACCTAAATCTTCATCTGCGGTTAGCGTTTCTCCTTGCACTATAGCTTTTGTCGTAGATCTTAAAATATATTCCGACATGTCTTATTTCTCAAAATATTAAAATTATTTTTGATATTTATCAAAAGTAGCCCTAGTTCAGTCCTTTGGTTTCATGATGAAATGTTGAATGGGTAGGTGAAGCTGAAATCACGTGCTTTAACCTAACTTTTCATTCAATTTTATTATGAAATGTGTATAAATTTGAAAGGTTAGCTTTTGTTCATGGTATGCAAATCCTCTTTGTTTTCTGCATGTTTTGGTACTTTCAGTACTTCACCATGCCTTCACTCGACACATTCATCCTTCGGGATTTCGTAGCTGCTGCTGTTATCTTCTTCATCACACGCTGTTTCATCCGTTCGCTACTCGGAAAAACAAATCGAACACTTCCTCCGGGTCCAAAAGGGTGGCTTGTTGTTGGGGCGCTTCCATTGTTAGGTTCCATGCCGCATGTCACACTAGCCAAATTAGCCAAAAAATATGGACCTGTGATGTACCTCAGAATGGGGACATGCAACATGGTGGTGGCGTCAACCCCGGATGCCGCTCGAGCTTTCCTTAAGACCCTCGATTTGAATTTCTCTAATCGACCACCTAATGCAGGTGCCACTCACTTAGCTTATAACTCTCAAGACATGGTGTTTGCCGAGTATGGTCCGAGATGGAAATTGCTTCGTAAACTAAGTAATCTCCACATGCTTGGTGGTAAAGCCCTTGAGAATTGGTCACAAGTCCGAGCAGTTGAGCTAGGTCACATGGTTCGAGCCATGTACGAAGCTAGCCAAAAGGGAGAGACAGTCGTGGTGCCAGAGATGTTAACATACGCAATGGCCAACATGATCGGGCAAGTGATACTAAGCCGACGAGTTTTCGCCACCAAAGGGTCGGAATCGAACGAGTTCAAGGACATGGTGGTGGAGCTCATGACCTCTGCTGGAATCTTCAACATTGGTGACTTTATACCATCCATTGCATGGATGGATTTACAAGGAATCGAAGGTGAGATGAAACAACTACACAAAAAATGGGATGTTTTGTTGACAAAGATGATGGAAGAGCATGCCGAAACGGCTCATGAACGCAAGGGAAAACCCGATTTTCTCGATATACTTATGGCTAACCGAGACAACTCCGATGGGGAAAAGCTTAGTTTGGTTAATGTCAAGGCACTTCTGTTGGTAAGTCTTGTTCTGTAGAGTCTAGTTTTCTTTACTTTTCTTACTAATATTGTGTCCTTTTTTGGTCTCGTTAGAATCTATTCACTGCTGGGACAGACACATCCTCCAGCATAATTGAATGGGCATTGGCTGAAATGATGAAGAATCCTGAAATCCTGAAGAAAGCTCATGAGGAGATGGATCAAGTGGTGGGCAGAAGCCGAAGGCTCAATGAATCTGACATTCCGAAACTTCCCTATCTTCAAGCCATTTGCAAAGAAACATTTCGAAAACATCCATCCACTCCCTTGAACTTGCCTCGAGTCTCGACACAAGCTTGCGAGATCAATGGCTACTACATCCCCAAGAACACTAGGCTCAGTGTCAACATTTGGGCCATCGGTCGAGACACCGACGTGTGGGACAATCCATTGGATTTCAACCCTGAGAGGTTCATGAGTGGTAAAAACGCCAAAATCGATCCACGAGGGAACGATTTCGAGCTGATTCCGTTTGGTGCTGGGCGAAGAATATGTGCCGGAACAAGGATGGGGATCGTGCTGGTTGAGTACATATTAGGCACATTGGTTCACTCGTTCGACTGGTCGGTTCCTCCGGGGACAGGGGAATTAAACATGGACGAGTCCTTCGGCCTTGCTTTGCAGAAGTCTGTGCCTCTTTCTGCCTGCCTTCGCCCACGCCTTGCCCCAGCTGCATATGTTTCCTAAGCCTAGTCCATCCAGATCCATGCTCCTTTTTGTTACTTGTTTTGGTCATGTTATATGATGATGAAGCTTTAGTATGACTTGGGAAAAGCTATCTTGTCTTTCTATTGCATTTTATTACAATAATAAAACTACTTTTGCCTTATATTCATGTATGATATTCATGTCCCAAAATGAATATTATGGTATGGTTAGTGATGATTCATGAAATATATGAAAATATTTTAAAATTTTTAAACTAGTACACAAATCTATTCGATATAATTAGGCTCGTAAATGAACGAAATGAATATGAAAGAGTGTATGTTCTTGTTTGTTCTTTTAATTTTAACCGAATAAATAAACAAACATGAACTACTAAACAAACATAAATTTTATTTGTTTATGTTTTTAAAGAATGTAGTTATTTGTGTTTGTTCATGTCCATTCGTTGTTAACATAATAAACAAATGAACATAAATGGATATATATGAATAAATCTAAACAAACATAAACAAATATACCTATGTGAATAAATTCATTTTTAAAAATAGAAAGTTTTTTTTATGAAATTTAATAAATATAAAAAGATATATGTGGATAAATTTAAACGAACAACGTTCACAAATATAAACAAATAAACTAATCCTTTATCAATGTTCATTTATTTAATTAAATAAACAAAAAAAAATCTAATTTATGTTTATTCATTTAATAATAATCAAATATAAATGAACTTTTCGCTAAATAATTAATTGAACGTTCAAGTTTATCGCCCTAAACATTATTAAGGTCATATCCAAAGATAAAATTAAAATTTAAGATTAGAAGATACAACATAAATATTTAAAAATTAAAAAATGAATTTATAAATAAATTAAAATTTTAAAAAATTTAAATAAAAATAATAAAAAAAAAATCTTAAGACATTGTGACCCCACCCCATCCAGTTCCGGAACATGTTTGCATTGATTTAACGAGTCCATTGAGATATTATTAAGTTAACCTTTTTTATCACGTCATTTATAATTCAAACAATTAAAACCGTTGATATTTAAATAATCACCTAATAACTATTCACTCATTAAGTACATATAGAAAAGAGATGATGATTCACTTGAAAAAAAATTAAAATCAACGATTCTAATTAATTGAGACCATAAATAACGTGGTGAACAAGGTTCACCTAATAATTTTTCTCTTTACAGGTTTGGTCCTTATCTATAATTCAATTTATTTTCTAAAAATGAATTCTTCTACAATCTTCCGGAAAAGACAAGTTCAAACCAAGTATTGTCCATAGAATTCAATGTGGTCTGTTTGTCCTTTCTGTTAGGTACGAGTAAAATTCGATTCGATTCGAAAAAATTAAATAATTTGATTCGATTTGAGGGAAAAATACTTAATTAGTTTTGACTCGATTCGACTCAAAAAAATTTAAATAAAGTTTAAGTTATAAAATAGAAATTCGAGTAACTCGAAATTTTTAATAATTAAATGATTAATTTTAAAGTTTGAGACGAAACTATCAATTTTTTATGATATATATATTGATATATAAAAATATAAAGAAATATTGCTACATATGAAATATATATATCTTATATGATTAGAGAAAGACGTTTAAATTGGAATCAAATCATACTATAACATGATAAATAATTACAATTAAATATTTATAGAAACTAGAAAATTTGACATGATTCGACTTGAATCGAAAAAATTTCAAATAAAATCTGAGCTATAAAATATAATTCGTCAACTCAAATAACTCAAAATTTTCTGACTCAATCGAATACTTACCCTTACTTTGAGCTCATACAAAGGGTATTGCCTCTTTCATCAAAATATGCTATTTTCCCATGACTTTTAAATATTACCACTGACCCTCAATTATTATTACATTTGTATACTATTTAAAATTACCATTAATTTCCAAAATTGAGTGTTTCTATAATTTCAATAGATTCATAAACGGTTCATTCCTACTTATAATAATAAAGGATTAAGTACACTGAGATTTGAATTAATGCTATTAATTTTTCGTTTAATTATAAAGGATATCTAAATTATATTTTTTATCGGTATTCAAAATATTTTGACTGAAAATTTTAATGATAAAATCTGATGATTTTTTTTTTAATTTTTGTTCTTATAGAATCGGAAGAAAAAAATTTAAATATGAAAGATCAAATGTATAATTATATAAATTGTTTTTTTATGATTAAAATAAAATTAAACTAATAGTTTAGGACTATTTAGATAATTTATCTTTGTTTTTATTGTATCAGATGTACCTTCCGTTAAAGTTTAACGACAATAAATGATTGAATGACCAAAAGTTTATACCCTAGAAATGTAAGTGACCTTACTGGTCGTTTTTTAAAATTAGTATCCAACTCTGTATTGAGAGAATAGATAAGTGATCATTCTGGTAATTAGCCCTTTTATATAATTATGCACGTAAATCTCGTTATTTATACATTATATATTATTTTAATCATAATTTAAATTTAATTTAATAAATTTAATCTTTCAATCAAATGATAACGTATATCATCATCTGATTAAATAATTTTATTTAATTTATATAATTTATTTTTCATATTATTCCACGAGAGAGAAACTAATTGTAAATTTAATAAGAAACACAAACTTCACACTTGAGTTGTTTTAGTGGGACTTTTTACTAAAGAAACACAAACTTCACACTTCCGGGCTGATTCTCCTGGGGCTGCAAGGGGAAGTCGGAGAGATCTTTTGTGCAAATCGGCCTCTTTTACGTTTCTTATCGAAAATTTTTAAAAATTTAAATTTTAAACTTTAAATTTTATTTTTTATATCCTAAACCATTAACCCTAAACCTTAAAAAATATATCATACCGTTAATTCCCTAAACCCTAATTATAACTCATATTTTGAACCTAAACCTTAAACCCACTAATTTAAAGAAAAAACATCATTTAGGACACGACTAGGGGCCAAACGATTTACGCCCTCTCTCTATATACAAATAAACTTCACTTTTAAAAATTTTACATTTTCATATTTTAAAAAGTTTAAAAGTTTCTAAAAAATTTACACAAAATCAAACCTCTATACTATAAAATTTTATCAATTCATCCCTTCGACCAACGTTGAGTAATAAATCTAATAATTTTTTGGATCAATTGATGCACTATGTCATGATATAGTTTGTCACTCGACTTTTTTCATAATTTTTATTTTATTAAAAAATTTAAAAGTTCTAAAAACTTATAAAATATATAAAAATATTTTTTAAAAGAACTAGTAATATCACATAATAGAATCATATTGTACTTTGTGACAATAATATAAAAAAGCTATCAAAATTAATAAAAAAAAACTTAATTAGTTCAATCCATTAGTTCGAGTACTTAATTTAGTGGAAAAAAATTCAAAAGATTAATTGATATTTTCCAAAAATTCAAAGACAGGTACCCTTAAGACTTTTAAAGTTTTTCTTTATATTTTATACTCCTAGTCCTATCCCACAAAATTATCCCTTATTGAAATTTTTTTAAAGTAAATAATTTTAAACTTTGATTAAAATTATATTAAATATTTTAAATAATTAAATTTTATAAAATATATTTTTAAATAATCATAAATTAAAATTAAAAAAAAACAATAATAGACAATTTTCATGAAATATAATGGATATTAATTATCTAATTTTACATTCTTTGAATTTTTTAAATTTTTATACAAAATTTATCAAGTATAAAAAAGAAAGACCTTTAATATAAAATCATGTCTTTCCATGAAATGTCTACTAGTCTGGGATAGGGGTTCTAATGAGGAAAAAAACCATCTCCCTTTTCTCTAAGAAAAATATCTCAATTTTAATCATGACAATGTCTCCTAGTAACATATCCATTTTTTTCTTTTTAGGGATCGAGAATAGTGGCCACCTACTGGTGGTCGTTGTAACCTTTGTCACATCCACCATCAGGCTTGAAATAAAGTGTATGGGTTTGGAGGTTATTTCCGATGTAAGATAAATACTCTATTTTCTCTTTTTTACAAGATCATGTTCAAGGGAGGGCCTTGACTGATCGAAAAGAAATTGAAAAGAGAGATAGTAATGTGCTTGTTTTCGTTGGTTGGGTGCCCATAGGGTTCGATGATGGGTCTAGCTTGTACAACTGAGGGAATAAGTTAATGGACAAGGGGTTCAGTAGTGGGTCTATTTTGTCCGAGGTTATGGTTGTGTAAAAAGACGAAGGGCCTGATAATGTAAGACATTGCTTCTCTTCCTCCCCAACGAGGGGTTTGCTCATATTGCGCTTAGGGGCCACTGTCTAGTCCAATGATCGGGCACCATGGTAGCGTAGAAGGAAAGTGTCCCCATTTAAGAAATACTAATGTATTTTGGGAACCTTCAAAAAAAATAATGTCTTTTGAGAGCAGTTTGGCAAAGTTTTTTTAGTTCTTTAGGGGCAGTGATCAGTGATCCCCCGATACCTGACTGGAGGGCTTAATATTCAGCACCCTTGATGCCTGAGGTACCTATTGAGTGACAGCGGTGATGTCCCTTGCTCTGAACATGATGGCCAACATGTTTGACAGTGCAACAACAACCATTGGAAAATTTGGCCCAATGGATATTAAATTTTCTTGCATGCTTTTCTCGCACATTAGATAAAAAAGATTAAATATGGTAACCTCATTGGTGGGTCGTCACCCTAAATTTCAGTCTGTTTATCTTTTAAAATACAGACTAAAATTTTTCTGTGATCAAAATATCTTTCTTGGTGTCCCATGAAAGAATATGATCGTGTGGCGGGAAAGAGACCATTGCCTTAATATTTCTCTCCCTCGATTAACATTATTAGCCCCAATTTTTAATAAAATCAATCTTTATAAGATCTTGGCGTGGTTGATTTTTAGATCATTTCCTTTTCGGTTAGCTACTACACTGTTAGGGCCTGCTACGAGTGCTTGTTGGTATATTTCAAGAAAGTCAACATGCTACCTAGTAAAAGAGTATAACAACCTTACTAGGACCAGACACTTATTATTTCCTTTTTTACACTACTTCAGAAAGCTATTGTACCGCAATTTTCTATATCTGGGGCCTTCGTGCATATTTTGGGGAAGTCAAACTACTACCCCTGGGTCCAAAGAAGGGCACAGTCTAGAAAGTTACAACCGGGATAAATTATTTTCCTTTACCTTTTGAAAAGCTGAAAAAATTTAATGGAAAACCCTCATATTGGAGGCTGAGAATATTTGAAATTTTACTATCAAAATTTTGGTCCCTTCAACAGATTATCATTGTACTTAATTTTGCCTTTAATTCAAACATTTTCCTTCTCAACACCATGTCCACCGATCTTGTTAAACAAATGGGCGAACTTCAATTTACTGAAGATGAGCTCATAGACCTTAAAGAGATCAAGGAATTGAGAGAAGAACCCATTGAATGGGAAGAAAAATGAGATGCGAGAAAGCTGTTATCCCCTAAAGTCACTGATGGCCTAACCCTCACTTGGGTTTACTTTTTAAATTTAATTGGACGAGAACATCCCCTTGAAGATGTTAGTCCCCTTGGCCCGAATATGTTCTTTTTTAAATTTAAAAAGTTGGAAGACAGATTTCGTCCTTGGCCGATGTCCTTGAATCTGCCAAATTTGGTTTCAAAACACTTAAAAAATTTGTATCGAAACAAGCATTTTATTATAATCATTGGTTGTTTCTATATTGTCCTGTATTTAATGAAAATCAATTAAATTTCAAGGCATTTCGATATGCCTTGTCATTGTTTTGATACCGGTCAGCTTTTTTTAACGACTATTTAAGATTTAAATATTTTGATTGTTGTTTGACAAGTAAATTTAAAAGTTGGTTAACCCTCAAGTTGTTTCAATACACCCCTATTTTAAAGGCTAACCGTTTCAATACCATGACATATGGTTTCGATACACCTTTAATAAATGCATAACGTTTCTTTCTATTTTAGTACCGTTTTAAAACAATTAGCTTACATTTTGATATCAGTGGTTGCAGAAGTGCATTTATGATGGGAAAATGGAAGCTCTAACGTCTATATTTATGATTTCAACAACTTCAACGATTAGAATTCAATGAGAAGGTATAAAAACAAGCATTTCAAGTAGCAGCAACAACTATTGAACCTCAAGCAAACAACCAAGCAATCCAATCTAACTCATAGCACTTATTGTCAAATTCTTGTCACTCAACTCTTATATACTTCATTTCAATCCTTTGTATTTGAGTTTGGGGAGTGAATTACTTATAATTGTGGATATATCTATTTGAGAGAAACTTTTTATTTTCTTTATCTTTCTTGTAAACATTGTAAGGTGAAAGTTAATCTTTGGGTAGAAAAATTAACTTGATTGTAAAGGTTATCCCTTGAACCTAGAAAAAGGTTAAATTCTTAGTGAATTGGTTAGAAATCTTTAGTAGGAACTAAGGTAGTGAATGTAGAGCTTATTTTGATGCTTAAACCACTATAAATCTTGTGTCTTCAATTTTCCATTTTAACCAAATCTTCCACTCAAAATTTTAATTATCAAATCATCCCTTCTTGGTTAATCTCATTGATGAGTGCCTAAAAGACAGTTATTTACTACCCTTCTCATGGTACTTTATGCATCTATTATACACCAACTTGAACTGAAATATGGACTCTTTGCGCAATATTGGATATTCCGTTATCACTACTTACAAAGTCGAAATTTATAGAGAATGCAGATATTATTACATATTATGTACATGCAGGAATATCCAGGATCGAAGCAAAATGAAGCAGTGTTGAGGCCGAGGTAGGGGATAAAGCCGCGACAGCATCTAGAGTGACAACACCAACATTAGAGGTGCAATGAAAGATAAAAATATAGAGAACATTCTGGAAGATGCAGTGCACCAATTGGACCAGGCTAGCGCACTAAAAACCCAAGTCAAAGACCAAACGAGAAAATCCTTCTAGAAGGCGGCAAACTTGGAAATATCAGATCTCTTGAAGAAGACTTGTTTCTTACTCCAAGTTAGAGTCTATTTAGAAAAGGTTTGCCCTAGGTTAAGACTATATATAGCCTAGTCGGCCACATTATTTAGAGAGCCGATTTTAGAGAAACCCTTCTCCCTTAGAATTTTACCTATCAACATTATGTTCTAAATTTCTTAGGGATAGGTGAAGGTTGTAGATATTAGTGAGAGAAGATTATTTCTTGTTTCTTTGTTCTAATGCAATAATAATATCAAAGATTGTTTATCCTATTGTCATTCCTTGTTCTTGCATTCAAGCTCGAGAGAGAAGTTTGTAAGTAATATATTTATCTAGCATCGAGAGGTGTAGATTCACGAAAGGGATAAGTACGGTATTGTATACACTAACTCGGTCTAGAGATAGGTTAAGAGTTTCAGTAGCTAAAAGAAATGTTGGATTGGTTGGTGATTATCGTTGATTTACGCCGAGAGGTATCAGCAAGGACCAGTCATCAACAACGCTCTGACTTAGAGATAAGCGGAGTCAACTACGGACACATTGCTGAACTTTGATGCATCTGCCCAAGAGCAAGAGATTGCTGCGGCAGAGTATACTAATACTGTCGAGGCTGTATCTACAGTACTGTCAAAGCAGTGTTGTGTAATTGCATTGGACAAGAAGAAGATCAATCGAATCCACTAATTGACGCAGTTGGATCCTACCTATTTTCTCTATATCGTTCTCAATCTTTTATTTTATGTTTTGATATTTAATTATTTATTTAGTTAAACAAATCTACTTATCTGTGTTTTTACTTTATCTTTCAGGAGCAAGGGAACAAGGGGAGATATATTAAGTATACCAATCCCTGTGGAGACGATACACGATATACTTATCACTTTATTACTTGGTGACATGTACACTTGAACTTAATTGTGCTTTTATTACACGCATCAAGTTTTTGGCACCGTTGTCGGGGATTGGCAACTAAATTTTGTTTTCTTTATTTTCTTGCTCTTTAACCATTCTTTATCTAACTTTAATTCTAATAATTTATTCTTTTATTATTAACTTTGATTTATTTGGTGTATGACCAGGGCAAACCCGAGTGGTCTATTGTACGAATTGGACCCTGAAATTGAACACACAGGACACCATCTGAGGCGCAACTTGTTTTAAGTCATGAATGATCCACCAAGAGGACAAATTCCACCTGTTGACCATAATGTACTGCCACCAGCAATACCACAGCAGCCACTGCCACAACCATTACTGAGGCAGTCCACTGTTAGAGACTATTTGGTGGAAGACCTAAGCGGACTCAACCTTGGCGTAGTCACCCCAGAAATCGAAGCAACTCACTTTGAGCTCAAACCAGTAATGTTCAACATGTTGAACACAATTGGACAGTTTAGTGGGTCTGCTACTGAAGATGCAAGGCAACATCTTAAATCTTTCATGGAAGTGTGCAATTCTTTCAAGATCCAAGGAGTCCATGAAGATATTTTAAGATTAAAGTTGTTCCCTTATTCACTGAAATGGCATCCCAGCAGGATCCATAGGATCTTGGGAGGAACTCTGCCGAGAATTCATTACGAGGTTTAATCCGATAAATCTCTATGATCGCATCCGTAATGAAATCACATCATTCCGGCAAGATAAGGATGAACCAATGTATGAGGCATGAGAACACTACAGAGAATTATTAAACAAATGCCCACTACATGGTTTTTCCTTGTGGACGCAAGTCTCTATGTTTTATAATGCTACCAATGCCTCCACAAGTATGATGCTAGACACTTCCGCAAACGGGACACTTTTGGATAGAGCACCCGCGGAAGCCATTGAGATTCTGAACAAACTTGCAAGGAACGACTTTCAGTTTCCCACATCAAGGCGAGGAGGAATGAGACGTCATGCCACAGCCCATGAATTAGACGCATCCAGTTTGGTGGTAGCACAATTGGCTTCTCTGACCAAGATGGTTCAGAATATGCAATCCTAGAGAAATATACATGAGGTTAAGGCAGTTAACTCATCTGATTACATGCAAGATGAGGAAACTAGCCTATATGTTGGAAACTATAACAGGAACAATCAAATGATGTCTAACAATTACAACCCATCCTAGAAAAGGCATCCAAAGTTTTAATGGAGTAACCCCAACAATGCCTTAAATCCAATTAATCAAGCCCTTGGATTCCAGCACCAAAGTCAGACCGTGCCGCAGCAGCACAGTCAACAGACCATGCCATAACAACAGGTACAACAACAACAGTCTCTGAATGCATTGGCAGATTCTTTCACGGCTTTCATGATAAAGACTGATGCATATATGACCGAGAATAGCCACTTCATGAAGCGTACTGATGACTTCATGAACCGAACTAAGATGAGACTGCAGAACCAGGAGGCTGCGATCAAGTCTTTAGAAACCCAAGTTGGTCAATTTGCCCAACGACTAAACACACGACCACCAAGGGGTTTACCTAGTAATACTAAGGTTGCTAAGGTATTAGGCCACGAGCAATGCAAGGTAATTACGACAAGAAGTGGCCTACAATTAAAAGATAAAGAAGGGACCTCAACCGATAGAGTCTAACTAGAAAAATAACATCATGATGACTCAGAAGCTGAGCAGGACCCTGCCGAAAGCACTGCCACGGCATCAGAACCAGCAATACCCGAACAACCTGCCGAGGCAGTTACAGATAAGTTTACCCCAGGTATTAAACTCAATATCTAAAGAAACCTAGAGGACATAAGACCACCAACTCCTTTCCCGCAGAGGTTAAAAAAGCAAAAACAGGATCACCAATTTTAGAAATTCCTAGACATCTTAAAGCAGGTCCATATCAACTTACCACTAGTTGAGGCTATTGAACAAATGCCCAACTATGCCAAGTTCTTAAAGGACATAGTATCCAAATGACGAAGGCTAGGGGAATTTGAAACGATGACAGCCACTGAAGGTTGCTTGGCCATGCTGCATAATCGCATGCTGCCTCAGCTAAAAGATCCTAGATGCTTTACAATCCCCTATGCGATTGGGGATGGCTATAAAGGAAAGACCCTATGCGATTTGGGAGTAAGCATCAATCTAATGCCCAAATCAGTTTTTCAAAAACTTGGAATAGGACGGGCAAAACCAACAACAGTACTGCTCCAACTTGCGGATCGGTCCTATGTGCATCTTGAAGGCAAAATTGAGGATATTCTAGTGAAGGCCGACAAGTTTATATTTCCTACTAACTTTCTTGTCCTTGACTGTGAGGCCGACGATAATGCACCGATCATATTGGGTCGACCTTTCCTTGCTACTGGATGCACCATCATCGATATGGAAAATGGCGAGCTCACAATGCGGATAAACGATCAACAAGTCTAGTTGAACGCCTTCCACAATCTTACAAATTCAGACGCTCCAGTAGAATGTAAGGCTCTCCATACACCAAACCAGGATACTAAAACATCCTGCCTGGGCAGCACGCTCGGCAGACTATTCGGTAAGCGAATAAAACCCAAAGGAGAAATCGAATGCACTAAAGGGACTGACTAACACGTGAAGAAAGATACGGGCCAGAAAGAGTAACATAATCTCTTCCCTTCCATTTTAGTTATTATATTAGGATTAGTTTATATATTGTTATTTTTAGTATTTATGTTGTTATGTTTTATTTTCAGTATTTTATGTTTCTATATCTTGTTTTTTTTAGAATAAATAAAGCAACGAATGCAGAGAAATTATGTCACAATAGGAAGTCTGCTGCCGCGGCAGTTTACTGTGTCAGAGCCGCAGAATCCCTAATGGGCAGAAACAGTGTAACGACTCTCTACCGAGAAATTCGCCGCGACAGTAACTGTTCAGCAAGACAGTAAATGCCTAACGACTACTTTCTAACAGTCATATTTTTATAGCCTATATAAGCAGTTTCATTGTTGTGCACTATTTACTCTTGCATTCTTGCTACTTTTGCTTTCTTGAACAATCTTGCTCTCACTATCTTTCCAATCTCTTAAAATTTTCAAAACTCTCTCTAGTATTCCAGAAATTTTTCATAAACCATTCTCCACGAACAATCAATGGCTTCTTACACAAGATTCTCCCCGGCCACTGTTGCTGACCGATTCAACCGCTCGTTTGTTGCTCGACAGCTATGGGAAGAGCAAGGATTTCAACAAACCAATGAGGCATACTTCGGCATTGAATCATACATGTTCAACAAGATTCAGTATCAAGATTGGGAGGCATTCTGCCTACAGCCTCCACCGGCGAATGCCACAATTGTGAGAGAATTTTACGCACATGGGCCAAGCAAGGACAACCTCTTTGTCCACTACCGAGGCAAGCTAGT
The DNA here is from genome assembly GCA_035048815.1 of Abelmoschus esculentus. NCBI lineage: Eukaryota > Viridiplantae > Streptophyta > Magnoliopsida > Malvales > Malvaceae > Abelmoschus > Abelmoschus esculentus. The sequence continues at coordinate 11,609,182 of JAUCBN010000023.1, read as the reverse complement.
GTAACTTGATGCCAAGGTTATCAATGAATTTTATGGTCTAACACCCACACGTGATGTTCATGCCGAATTCGTAGACGACATCACCACTCAAGACTATGAAGAGATTAAAGACGAGCTTTGTTACAACAACACCTCATGGGAAACCGGTGCCAATAAAGGTTCAGTAACACGGCAGAATCTTAAACCTGAGGCCAAGATGTGGTGTACTTTCGTCAAGAGACGACTTATATCAACCTCCTATAACAGCACAGTAGATCACAAAAGATTGGTGTTGATCCAGTCTATCATCAAGAAGAGAAGCATCAATATTGGAGAGATCATTCTTCACGAAATTCATGAATGTGGTAAGAAGGAACAGGGACCGGTTTATTTCCCATGTTTAATCCCTCCCTGCCTTGTGCATTAATGCAGGAGTTTCGGTTGAAGACACGGATGAATATACACTAACTCGGTAGGGATGGACAAGAGACTTCTGCCACCGAGTTATGCAGATCACACATGTAGAACCTATCTAGGCAACATCGCAGTAGTTTACTGTCGACTTCACTGCCGGAGGGTAGTATTCAACAGAAACACCAGCCTCCACCGAGCTAACTATCGCGGCGGACCCATACCAAGAAATTCTGCAAAGGTTGGCAGCCATGGACCTTCGCCAACAACGCTACATGGAGTACCAACGCGACTTCAACATATCTCTAGCCAACATGATGATGTAAAGCTTCACACATCAAGGGGCGCAATTCCCCGAATTCCCAGCTAACATATTCGTCACTGCCTCCCCTTATACAGAGACAACACCTGCCCCAGGGCCGCAACCATTTTTCCAGCCACGGTCGCATCAACAGTTTCATGCTGTCAGACTTTCTAGGCCGGTCAGGTCTGTCGGAGTATCATCTACTAGCCAAAGGCCGTCCAAGAGGCGAGCTGTCTTTAACTCTCCCCAAAGGGAACCAATCCCTATGCCCAGTCTTAGCAGAGATACGTTGTCTCACGAGATTGACGAATATCACAATTCGTCCCATGAATCAGCAATACCCACTACCACAGTAGGAGGCGGAACAGAAATCGTGTATACAAAAAAAAATGAACGAAGTGGAAGAAGGGGATGAAGTTACTGCACCAATGCACCGAACATCGCCCAGTCGAGTGCAGTCGTATCGGCAAGCCAAACAACAACAATCACCAGCACAAGGATCTGGGCGAAAGGCGTCAGCAGCAAGGCCCAGGAGAATGCTCTGTACAAGCAGCTCCTCGAAGTCGTTATAAATAATTTCATTTACTGCTTTTGTCTATTTCCTTATTGCAATTGTTGTTTGCCTTATATTTTGAGCATTGAGGACAATGCTTAGTTTGAGTTTGGGGGTATTGTAGGTGCAGAAGCATTGCCGAGGCAATCCACTACCGCGACATTACCACAAAGGGAGTAAATTTTTCTGAAATTTTTACAATATTCTCTTTTCTTGAATTACTGTTTGTAATCTTGCACTGCTCTACATTAGCTTTGCTTTAGTTTACTCCTTTAAGGCTATAGAAATCTTTCTCCTTACCATGGCCAAGTTCTGTTTTGAAGGGATAACCATATGATACTCATGGAATAAAACTTAGAAGCTTGCTTTAGGGTTAGAAAAAAAGTAAACATTTTTTGGACTTGTTTGATTTAGGAGTTCTTTTAATAAACGTAGGTGATAAAGACTTAGAACCTTTTTGAAAAATAACTAGAGATGCCTATCACTGGCTCTAGTTTTGCTCTCCTTCATGCTAGAGGTGCCCGAAACTGGCTCTAGTATGCCAAAAATGTGGTTAAAAAGAAAAAAAAAAGAAGAAAAAGAAGAAAATAGAAAACACATATCTTGAGGTGCCCGTAATTGGCTCAAGACTTGTTGTTTTAAGGAGACAGCTTTAGTCCAAATTCTATTTCTCTTGAACTTAGAGTTTATCTAAGAAAGCCTTGAATCAAACTTGTCCATCAAACGCACACACTCACCTAGCCTTATAGCTTGTTTCTTAGTAAAAGTCCTTGGGTAAACTAGTGACAAAAATGGAGAGATAGACATGACCATAGAGGGGAAAATAGATGTAAAAGTAAGACCAAAGGGGAGTAAGGTTCGACAACTTGATGTCTTGCATTGCTTGAGGACAAGCAATAGTTCGAGTTTGGGGTTTTTGATGAGTGCCTAAAAGGCAGTTAATTACTATCCTTCTCATGGTACTTTATGCATCTATTATACACCAACTTGAACTGAAATATGGACTCTTTGTGCAATATTGGATATTCCGTTATCACTACTTACAAATTTGAAATGTATAGAGAATGTATATATTATTACATATTCTGTACATGCAGGAATATCTAGGACCGAAGCAGCAGTGAAGCAGTATTGAGGCCGAGGTAGGGGACAAGGCCGCGGCAGCATCCAGAGTGGCAGCACCAACATTGGAGTCGCAATGAAAGATAAAAATATAGAGAACATTCTGGAAGATGCAGCGCACCAATTAGACCAGGCTAGCGCACTAAAAACCCAAGTCAAAGATCAAATGGGAAAATCCTTCTAGAAGGCGGTAAACTTGGAAATATCAGATCTCTTGAAGAAGACTTGTTCCTTACTCCAAATTAGAGACTATTTAGGAAAGGTTTGCCCTAGGTTAAGACTATATATAGCCTAGTCGGCCACATTGTTTAGAGAGCCGATTTTAGAGAAACCCTTCTCCCTAAGAATTGTACCTATCGATATTATGTTCTAAATTTCTTAGGGATAGGTGAAGGTTGTAGATATTAGTGAGAGGAGATTGTTTCTTGTTTCTTTGTTCTAATACAATAATAATATCAAAGTTTGCTTATCCTATTGCCATTCCTTGTTCTTACATTCAAGCTCGAGAGAGAAGTTTGTAAGTAATATATTTATCTAGCATCGAGAGGTGTAGATTCACGAAAGAGATAAGTACGGTATTGTAGATACTAACTCGGCCTAGAGATAGGTTAAGAGTTTCAGCAGCTAAAAGAAGTGTTGGATTGGTTGGTGATTATTGTTGATTTACGCTGAGAGGTATCGGCAAGGACCAGTCATCAGCAACGCTCTGACTTAGAGATAAGCAGAGTCAACTACGGACACTTTGCTGAACTTTGATGCATCTGCCCAAGAGTAAGAGATTATCGCGACAGAGAACACTAATGTTGTCGAGGTTGTATCTGCAATATTGTCGAAGCAATGTTGTGTAATTGCATTGGACAAAAAGAAGATCAATCGAATCCACTAATTGACGCAGCTGGATCCTACCTACTTTCTCTATATCATTCTCAATCTTTTATTTTATATTTTGATATTTAATTATTTAGTTAGTTAAACAAATCCACTTATCTGTGTTTTTACTTTATCTTTCAAGAGCAAGGGAACAAGGGGAGACATATTAAGTATACCAATCCCTATGGAGACGATACATGATATACTTATCACTTTATTACTTGGCGACGTGTACACTTGCACTTAATTACGCTTTTATTGCACGCATCACTCATCATTCGGTCAACTCAACAATTAGTATCAGAGCCTAAATTTTGAAGGAATTAACATCCAACAAAGACGATCCAAGAAGCGTTGATCATCTTAACAAGTCAAGCAATGACCTCTACTTCAGGATAAGGCATGTACGAGTCACACTCCATCACCAAGCCTTCCTTTTTCAATGATAACAACTATCCTTATTGGAAAAATAGGATGAATTTGTTCATCAACTCAAATGATTATGTTTTTAGAACATAATTGAAGATGACCCTTCCATCCTGATGAAGTAAGAAGGAGATAGGCAAGTACTTAAGAAGAAAAATGAGATGACCGATGAAGATAAGAGAAGAATATCTACCAACGATAAGGCCTTGTACATATTATTTTATGCTCTAGGCCCCGACATCTACTCCAATATGTCATCTTGCACAAGTTCCAAAGAAGTTTAGGACTCATTGGAGACAACTTATGAAGGCAAAAAAGACTTCAAGGAGACAAAAATGAATCTTCTTAATCACAATTATGAGAACTTCAAAATGAAGCTGAATGAAAACACCACCAAGATGTTTGATCGATTTTTTTTAATTATCAATGGTCTAAAAGGATTTGGTTCTCTCATCTTGGAAGAAAAACGAAAGCTCATCTACTCTCTTCCCGAGTCTTAGGATAACAAGAGAGCGACAATCTTTGAAACAAAAGAACTTAAGACTTTGAAGTTAGATGCTCTTGTGGGATATCTTCTCACCCATGAGATCATGAAGAAAGGAAGAGACGAAGGATGAGTTGAAGCTTAAGAAGAGAGATAGAAAAGGAGAAGCAAATAATTTCTCTCAAAGCTTCAATGCCTCAAGAGGAGATAGATTCTAGTGAAGAAGATGAGTTAGAGGAATTCACTATGGTATCTAAAAGATTCATTAAACTCATGAGGGAAAACTGAAATAGGAGATTCTAAAGAAAGAAAGAGTTTAAGGGAGAAAGCAAGGAGGAAGAGATGGATCAAATAATTTTCTATGAATGCAAGAAGACGGGTTACAAAAGGACCGATTGCCCATAATACAAGAAAAAGAGTTTCGAGAGAAAGAAGAAACAAAAAGCTCATGTTGCCACATGGAATGATGATGAGTCTTCATCCGATGAAGAAAATGAAGTGACCAACCTTTGTCTCATGGCTCTTGATGAGCTCAAGATAACCCTTGAACTATCTTGTAATGATCTTACTTATGATGAATTATATGATGCATATGATGAATTACAAGATGTGTATGATGAGTTGGTTTTAAAATTCAAAGAATTAATTTTGAAAAGTAAAAATATTTCTGATTTGAAAGAGAAAAATGATTCTTTGTCAAAAACAAATTTTGAGCTTGGAGAAAAAGTTGTTGGTTTAAAGGATGATTTGAATTTTTTTTCAAAATGACAATGTTGATTTAAACAAACTTATTTTTAAATTGAGTGAGGATCATCACAAAATGGTGAATGAGCTTAAAGAGCAAATCAAAGTGGTTAAAAGTAAAAATTTTGAAAAAAGAAATACTTCAAAATCCTATTATGTGAAAAAGAATTTTTAAAACCACAAACAAAGAAACTTTCAAAGGCATGCTAGACATGAAAGAATTAGGAGTGTATGGGTTCATAAGAAACTTGTTGTTTCTAAAATATTCATGCCATTGCATCATTATTTCTAAGGGAACCAAGTTTTGGGGACCTAACTCATTTGGACCCAAGATGATTTGGGTACCAAAAATAAAAAATTAAATCTTTGTTTGTAGGTTGAATGTTGCTTTTAGGCCAAAGCTTCAAGTTAAAACATGTGGTACCATTATAGTGGATGCTCAAGGTATATGACCGGAGAGAAGGGGCGATTTAAGAAGTTAGAGATCAAAAGTGATGGATTAGTGACTTTCGATGATAACTCTAAAGGCCAAATTGAGGGCATTGGCTTTATTAGTAATCACACATTTAATCTTATTGAAAATATCTTACTTGTAAAAGGTCTTAAGCATAATTTGTTGAGCATTGTGATAAGGGTTTTTATGTCTCTTTTAATAGATGTGGTTACAATATAATAGACATAGAAACAAATAGGACAATGCTCATTGGTCATCACGTAGGAAATATTTATATGGTGCATCTAGATGATATAAATCTTTCATGTACATACTTAGTTGCTAGTGATGAAAATGATGCATGTTTATGGAATAGAAAGCTAGGACATGCTAGCATAAGTGTTTTAGAGAAATTAGTTTCCCAAATTTTAGTTAGAGGTTTACCCAAACTTAAATTTTCTTTAGACAAGATATGCGATGCATGTGCTAAGGGTAAACAAAAATATATTTCTTTTAAGTCTATTAAAATGTTTTAATTAGTAGAGTCTTACAATTGATCCATATGGATCTCTTTGGGCCGATTAGGACTACTAGCTTGGGTGTGAAATCATATACTTTTTTTATTCTTGATGATTACTCTAGATACACTTAGGTTCTATTTTTAAGTTCAAATATTTTTCAAAATGATCTTGAACAAAGAATTCTCATATTAGAAGTGATCAATGAACCAAATTTCAAAATCTAGATTTTGAGAATTTTTGTAATGAAAATGGGATTAACTATAATTTTTCGTCTCCTCACACTCCTCAACAAAATGGGATAGTTGAGAGAAAAAATAAAACTTTAAAAAAAATGACTAGGATCATGCTTTGTGAAAATAATTCACCTAAGTATTTTTCGGCAGAAACCACAAAACACTTGTTATATTATAAATCGTGTAATGATTAGGCTAATTTTAAAGAAAACATCTTATGATATTTTAAAATCTAAAGTCTAACATTATTTATTTTCACCCTTTTGGGTGCAAGTGTTTTGTTTTAAACAATGAAAAAGATAATTTAGGTAAATTTTATGCAAACAATGATGAAACAATTTTTCTTTGATATTTTCAAAATTCAAAGACTTATAAAGCTTTTAACAAAAGAACTTTAGTTGTAGAAAAGTCTATAAATTTGGTTTTCGATGATAACATCCTTCCTAGGAAGGATTCTTGTTGTAATGATGATGTAAGAATCATTGAAACCATTGATGATGGACAAACATCAAAGGTGGATGGGGTTCCAACCAATGAAGAAACACAAGATTCTCCAATAGAAGCTTTAGGAGATGAAAAGCTTGAAGAAATGGAAATGAGCTACCCAAGAGAGTTCAACTATGTCAAGAGTGGTAAAATCTTGAGTGATCCATCTAAGGGGGTAACTACTCGTTGTTCTCTTATATTAATAAATCATATTGCTTTTATCTCATGCATAGAGCCTAAGAATATCAAGAAAGCTTTAGATGATGACTTTTGGATATTGGCTATACAAGAAGAATTAAATCAATTTTGGAGAAGTAATGTATGGACATTAGTTGATATGCCTAGTAATAAGTCTTCCCTCTTCCTCTAAGGTCACCTTTTGTATTTATAGTGGGGAAGGAATCCTAGGTTTTAGGAAAATTCATTTTGTACCTTAAGATATACACCCATTCATGTGAAATTAAATTTTGCCTAGGTGAAAGTGGTCCCCTCCAAGTTGGTTATCAGCTAGCCTCACGTACAACACCAATTGGCAATTCTCTATAAAATATCTTCTTGTCTTTTTTTGTAGCACTAAATATTTTCATTTTTTTATGACATTTTTCTTCGTTGTCCTTCTGCAAATGTCGTGAAAAATCTTCTTTGCCCCCTGTTTTGCTTTACTTGCACATAATCAGCTAACAGAACAAGCTTTCCTGTAAAATAGCATCTATTACCGCACCATATATGCCAAGGCATAAATTACCACCAAATGCAATGTTATGATCTGACAGGTATCTAAATGGTCCTATATGCACTTAAAAACAATCAATAACTTAAGTAAAAATGCTTTAAATATAACCTTTTTATGGAGTTATCACACCCCTAAACTTAAGCTATTGTTTTTCCTCAAGCAATGGATAACAACTAGTAGAGAAAATATCATGACAATGTTCAAGATCAAGATAAGTAAATGGTTAGAGTTTTAGCCCTCATAAAAGTCATGGCATAAACACATATAACTTATGGAGATTTCAAGAACAGTACTTTAGGACAAGATCAGTTGCAAGTGTGTGTGCGTGAGTGTATCCAATCTATACTTAGTTAAGTTAGAAAAATTATAAAGATAGTTCATTATCCTAACATAGCATGGTTACTCATTTAAGCACAACTTCAATACTCCCCTAATATATATATATATATATTAAATATATATTGCTATGAGGGGAGTTAGCTTATCACACTAACTTTTACTCATGTCATGGCTTCTATTTATTGAAATGCAGTATCCAAGCAATGACATGACAAGGTAAAAGTGCAATGTCACCATATGCCTCTTACATTAACTCATATGCACATGGCTATGCCATGACATAGCGGAGTATCCTTATACAATTATGCTTAAGCATTTATTTACAATTTCATAAATTAAACCAACGAGAGTTTTTTATCAGCATTTGAGTCCATTATCATTAAAATATGCTAGGTCATTCAAGTTCGTATTCTATAAAATTTTTTTAACTTTCTTAAGCATGAAGAACATACACTCGTGTAGAAATAAAATAAACACAAACAACCAAGTCCTAAAGCAGATTCTATCCAAATCTCAAGTCATGGATATTCAATTCAAGCATTTTCCATAAAAAAATATCATCATCGGACATCACCAACTTTAATCCAATCAACATATCCTAAAACCTACTGATTTTTCATGGCATCTTAATTCAACTAAAGTTACCATACAAATGAAGTAAGGAACAATACCTCCCCCAAACTTGAGGTAGGCATTATCCTCAATGCAACTAATGAAAGAAAACTAATCTATATGCAATGCAATGCTATGTATGCAAGGTACCTCGGCTTATGGTGGTGGTGGTGATGCAGTGGCGGTGATACAATGAGTCATTCTTTGCTTTAGGGGGTGGGCTAAGTTCTCGGTTAGACTCCTCATCATTAATTCTCGGTTGTGACTGTTCAGTAACAGTAGTGGGTGGGATAGCCTAACATCTAGCAGATATCTTCAAATGACGTTTGGAACTTCATGTTGGCAAGGGCATTTTTGCTGGTTCGGGCTACATTTTTGGTGATGGTATTTCAGTCAGAGGTTTTTCCAAGTTATAAAAGGTGGTGCTTGGTTCTTTCTCTGGTTTGGTGGGCACAGCAGGTTGAGATTGCGTAGACTAACTTGTTCATCAAAAAGTGCCATGGCATTTTCTAGTTCTTGTTCTGGTTATGCAGGTTGTGCTTCATGAGTAGGTTCATTAAGTTCAGGTTCTATGGGCTAAGCTTCTTGAGCAGGTTCAGCTGGTGTCGGTTCCTCATTGAAATAACCCGCATCTTATTGGGCAACAGGTGAATCAACAGGAAATTTTAAGGCATTTTCAGTAGTTGGCAATATGGAATCTTGGAACAGTGGGAACTCATGAATCAGGTGTGGAAATAGCTCGACCAAATAGGATTAAATAACTTCATCTCTTCTCTTCATGTATCCAAAGAATTTGTGCAAGTCACTTGTCAAGTTATTCAATCTTTCCTTGTCATTTTGGAATGACTCAAGCACGTTAGCCCAATTTGTCGTGGCTTTAACATGAGTAGTTTTTGCTTGGGAAGTCTCAGGCTGCTTTTCCACTCTTCCCATCAGGGTCGACATTCTCTCAATCGTAATGCCTTTAACTCCTTACAAAATCTCATCATATTCAAGCTTCGATACCTTCTTCTTTTGACAGAGGGCAATTATCAAGTTGGGGAAATCATAGCACGTCATGGTCGGTTCAAACATGGATAGGTTTCTTTGACAATGATTTTGCCTACATCAATCAAACACCCATAGATGATAGAGTGGAGAAGCATCATTCTTGTTAAGTTGAATGTAGTGCGGTGGGAAGTTGGCATCAGCTTATGGTGTAGGAAAGAGTTCTACAACTGCGCCTTCGGTAACAACAGCTCATGGTTAACCGATCTAGTATTTGCATGTTGTCCATTCCACTCGGTGTCGGCCAAGTAAAAATCTTCCTTCACCCCTTGATATATTTCATAAACATCATATTCCTCCTATTTCGTGTGTATATTCACTCCTTGTAATATCTTAAAGAACTGATTAATGGTCGTGTTGGAGAAATAAACATTTTGCCTCGGACATAAACAAACTTTTGGTTCGAGTCGTGAATGTTTAGAACTCTTGGACGATGGTGGCATTTACATTGCCCGGATGTGATACGAACCTCTTCTAATGGTGGTGGTGTACCACTTCATTGACTTCCTTCCTGAAGTCCGCACCGGAAAATAAGAACTCGAGCTCGAAGAAGAGCTTTTGGTTCTTTAAAATCTTGAAACTTTCCTCCGCCTCATTATCCATAAATATTTCTTGAGGGGTTGAGTAGAACTAGAGGGTCTCGATCTCACCATTTTAGCCTTAAGAATACAAGAGAAAGATAAAAAGGTTGAACCTTTGATTATGGAAGTTTCCGGCTTGGGGAAGATGAAGAAGATGAAGTGAGTAAATGAGAGAGAAGAGGGAATAAAATAAATAAACGAAAGTGGGGATGAAAAGAGGAAACATGTGATGGGGTTGATTTGCAATGATGGGATGATAAAGATGGAGAGAGAAAAGATTAAACGAATTAAAAAGAATTAAATTCTCTCATTTCTTGTGTTTTTGTCGTCTAAACCAAAAAAAGTAGGGTTTCATGTCTTATCCTCTTCATGAGTGGCCACTTTACTACCGTCGGCTTGCATGGCTCGATATTAAACCTTAAAAAAGTAAGAGAAAAACTTAGTAAAATAAAGCATATAAAATAAAACAAATTATTTATGAGTGACAACAAACTGAAAATGCCATTACATTTTTTAATGTTAGGCATCTTAAAGATAGGAGGTGGATTTGTCACGCATCACAGGGGCTCCAGTGTAGATCTCCAGACGTTGGTCGTTAACTTTAAAGATTGTCCTATCATCAATGTTTTTGATATCTACTGCCCCATAGGGATAAACATGGTGCACTTCAAATGGCTCAGACTACCTTAATTTCAGTTTCCTATTAAAGAGTTTCAACCTCGAATTAAATAAGATTTCTTATTGACCAACTTGAAAATTTCTTCGTAAAACCGCTTGGTCATGCCATTTTTTGTTTTCTCTTTATAGAGCTTGATATTTTTGTACGAGGGCTCTGAATTCTTTCATCTTATTCAGTTCTAAGAGTCTTCTTTCTCCAGCTAGCTGGACATAAAAAATGAGCTTGTTAATTGCCCAATAAGCTTTGTGATCTAGTTCGACTACGAGGTGACATGCTTTTCCATAAACCAATTTAAATGGAGACATTCCTAATGACGTTTTAAATGCAGTGCAGTATACCCATAGAGCTTTATCAAGCTTTTGAAACTAATCCTTCCTCCTTAAATTCACTATCTTCTCTAATATCTACTTAATTTCACGATTTGAGACCTCGACTTGATCATTGGTTTGAGGGTAATATGCTGTGACAATCTTGTGTCTTACCTCGTATCTCTGTAATACCTTGACAATTAACTTATTATCAAATTGGGTGCCTTTATCACTGATGTCTCTTGGTGCGCCAAACTTGGTACAAATGTACTTATGAATGAACTTAAGTACAGTCTTGGAGTCATTCTTAGGCGTCACAATTGCTTCAAACCATTTTGACACATAGTCCACTACCAATAAAATGTATAAGTCTCAAAATAAAGATGAGAAATGTCCCATGAAGTTTATGCCCCATGCATCAAACAACTCAATTTTCAAAATATTTTGTAGTGGCATTTCATGAAGTATGGAGATTTTCCTTGTCCTTTGACATCTATCGCATGAATTGTAAAATGCTTAGGCATCTTTGAACAAGGTAGTCCAATAAAAGCCTAATTGGAGGACCTTTGCATCAGTCCTCATCCTTCCGAAGTGACCTCCACACAGGCCTGTGTGAAAATGGTGTAAAATATCTCTTGCTCCTCTTCACGTACACATCTTTTAATAATTTGATCAACACAACAATTAAACAGGTATGGCTCATCCCAAAAATAGAACTGTGTGTCATACCTAAACTTCTTTCTTCCCTAGCTAGTCATGTCAAAAGACAAAACACCACCAATAAGAAATTTAACAAGGTCAGCATATCATAGAATTTACGTGGCATAAAGAATTTTCTCATGAGGGAATTCATCATCAATTTCCAATTTATCATGACATTCCTGGTTAATTTTTAGCCTAGACAGATGATCAACAACTTTATTTTTCTTGCTCATACTATCTACTATCTCTAAATCAAATTCTTGCAAAAGTAATATCCATCTAATAATTCTAGGTTTGGATTCCTTTTTAGTAACTAAATATCTAATAGCTGAGTGATCAATGTGAATGATAACTTTAGTGCCTATCAAGTATGCCTTAAACTTATTAAATACAAATACCATAATAACTTTTTTTGTGGTAGTGTAGTTAAGTTGTGCATCATTCAATGTTCAGCTAGCATAATAAATAACATGAAATAATTACCTTGACGTTGCCCGAAGACTACCCTACGACGTAATCAGTAGCATCACACATCAACTCGAATGACAATGTCCAATCCGGGAAAACAACAATAGGTGTGGTGATGAGGGTTTGCTTTAGGTCTGCGAATGCGTCATAACATTTTTGATCAAACACAAAAGATTAATTTTGCTGCAACAAAATGCACAAGGGTTTGAAGATCTTAAAGAAATCCTTTATGAATCTCCTATAGAATCTTGTGTGTCCAAGAAAACTTCTTATGACCTTGACAAATTTTGGTTTTGGTAGCTTTTCAATCACCTCAATTTTAGCTTTGTCCACTTCAATGCCTTTGTGTAAAATTTTATGGTCCAACACTATGCCTTCAGTCACCATGAAGTGATATTTCTACCAATTCAGCACAAGATCAGCTTCTTCACATTACTTTAGGACCTTCGCAAGATTGTCAAGACAATTTTAAAAAATATCTTCGTAAACGGAGAAATTATCCATGAATATTTCAAGAGAGTCCTCAACCATATTAGAGAAAATAGCTTGCATGCAGCGTTGAAAGGTTGCTAAGGCATTATACAAATCAAAAGGCATCCTCCGAAAAGCATAAGTGCCATAAGGACACGTGAATATGGTCTTTTCTTGGTTCTAAGGTACTATAACAATTTGATTATAACCCGAATATTCATCTAAGAAGCAATAATAAGTTTTGCCTGCCAAACGATTCAACATTTGATCAATGAAGGGTAGAGGAAAATGATCCTTCTTCGTAGCCTTGTTAAGCTTGCGATAGTTCAAACAAATCCTCCATCCAGTCATGATGCGCGTAGGCAATAACTCATTAGCTTTGTTGCTCACCATGATTGTGCCTCCCTTCTTGGGCACACATTGTATCAGGATCACTCATGAACTATCATATATTGGGTAGATAACTTCAGCATCAAGCTATTTGATGATCTCCTTCATCACAACCTTCATAATAGGGTTGAGTCTGCATTGTGGCTCTATGGAATTGCCATGACATTCTTCCAGAAGTATCTTGTGCATACAGATGGTCGGATTAATCCCCTTCAGATCTTTCATGGTCTATCCTATTGCTCGTTTATGCTGTGACAAAACAACAAACAGGCTTTACTCTTGAGCTGAATTAAGACTTGAGGAAATGATTACCGGAAATGTTTCCTCTTCACCCATATAAGCATATTTAAGATGTTGTGGCAAGGTTTTCAACTCAACTTGGGTGCGTGAAGTAAATAAGGCTTAAGAGGAATAGATTCTTCAAAATTAAGATGTTCAAAACTCAAATGTTGTCTAGCTAAAAGTAAACTAGATTGTTATACTTTTAATAGAAATTTACCTTCTTCCTCTTCATCATCTTTCATAAGCTCTTCATAATCATCTAGTTGAATGAAATTGCTCTGACAAAACTAATCAGCTTCCTTTGACAGCTTAGAATTTGCTTCCAAAATGCTTTGACATTCTTCAGAGTCATCCACATACTTAAGAGAATTGCTAACATTCACGATCACACTTTGATCTGTTACTCGCATAGTAAGTTCACCCTTCTCATAATCAATAAGAATGCGATCGGTTGCTAAGAAAGGCCTTCCCAAGATGATGGGTGCATTAGCATCAACCTCGCAATCAAGTATAAGGAAATCAGCTGGAAATACAAATTTGTCTACTCTCTCTATAACGTCTTCGATCTTCCTCTCAGGTCGAACATGAAAACGATTAGCTAATTGCAAAATAACGGAGATAGGTCTAGTATCTCCCATGCCATGTTTCACAAAAATTGATTTAGGGATGAGATTCAAACTTGACCCAAGATCACGAAGTGCTTTCCTGACAAATGTGTCTCCAATAGAACATGGGATGATAAAGTTGCCCAGATCCTTTTTCTTCAATGGTAATTTGCTCAATGTAGAACAATACTCTTTTATTGTGGCAATTGTCTCAAACTTCTCCACTTTCCTCTTCTTTGTAACTATCTCCTTGAGAAATTAAGCATAAGTGGACATTTGCTCAATTGCCTCCAAGAGTGGGACATTGATATGAAACTAATCCAATTTGTCAACAAATTTCTTGAACTGGACCTCATCATTATGCTTCTTCAGTCTTTGGGGAAAGGGTGGTGGAGGTTTAACTTCTTCCATTGATGGTGTAGGAACTGCTTTTGTCGTGACATTTTTGCTAATTCTATCAACGGGTTCACTTTTCAAACCTTCATCATTTTCCTTTTCCTCGAGAGTTTTTTCAAGCACTACCATCTCTTCATGCACATGTTTGGGTATAGGATTATCACTCTTCTTCCCCCAAACTTATCTTGTTGATTAATTTGAGTGTTATTCCTTAGTGTGATTGCACTACATTGCTCTTTATCATATGGCTTAGTGACCTTAATGTCACTTGGCAGACGTCCTGGCTGACGTTCCTGTAATATAGAGACAATTTGGCCAACTTAACTTTCTAAAATTCGCAATGAATCACTGTGGCTTTGTAATAACGTGCCTTGATTCTTAATGATTTTCGTATGCTCTTGAAGCATTGTCTTTGTACATAGGATAAATTCTTGCATAGTCGCTTCCAAAGAAGTAGTATTAGATAATGATGTTGTTTCCTTGTTTGAACTATGCCAAGACATATTCGATTGAAAATGTTGGCTCTCATTAGCATTCTGTTTCCGAGCTGGTGGATGAGGATTGTTGAATCCTTGGTTTCCCCATGAGAAATTCGGATGTTGGTGCCATCTTGGATTATATGTGTTGGAATAGAGATTGTTATTGCTTCTATTGAAATTGCCCACATAATTAGTTGTCTTTTTAATCCTTAGATACTCACTCTCATGGTGATTTCCATGACATAAAAGACAAGAAGAATTAGCCATCTTCACTTCCTTCACTTTATTAGAATGTTGCATGTTCTTCAACTTATTAGTGATAGTTGAGAGTTAGGCAGATAGTGAATCTTTTGTTTCAAGCTCAAAAGTCCCTTGCGCCTTTCTCCCAATTCCAAATCTTGTAGAAGAAAATTAATAATCATTATTGACAATTCTATCAAGAATATCGAATGCCTCCTTAAGTGATTTTTCTAGCAAAGTGTCATTTGCAGAGGCATCCAACATCATTCTAGTAGGTGCATTGATGCTATTATAGAATATTACCACTTGATTTCAATCTTGAAAACCATAATTAGTACATTTTCGAAGCAAACCCTTGTAACGATCTTAATATTCACACATTGATTCGTTGTCACCTTGTCAAAAAGAAGCAATATCGTTTCTAAGCTGCGTGTTCAAATTTGGTGGATTATACCGCAACAAAAAGCCTTTACATAGATCAGCCCATGACTTCATTGAACCAAATGGTACTCCACTCAACCATGCCCTTGCTCGGGACACATAAGGAATAAGGAAATAGTTTAAACTTCAACACATCTTCATTCATTCTTTGTTGACAAAAGAAGTAACAAACCTCTAAGAAAGCACGAATATGTTGCCTAGCGTCTTCATGAGGCAAACCATCAAATTGCCCAATAGAAATCAGCATATTGAACATGACAGGCTTGAGGTCAAAGTGAGTAGCTTGAATTTTTGGTGCAACAATGTCGGGATTAAGATCATCCAAGATAAGATTTAAGTGATCTCGAATAATCCTTGGTTGAGGTGCAACAACATTCTAATTTGCCATGACATTTGGGACTATTGGATCTTGCATCGGCTACACATATTGATTAGGAACAGTAAGGTTTAAAACTCCTTGATTCGGAACACCTTGATTTTGAATACCTTACATGGCTCTATTCTCACGTTGAATACGTCTTCTTTATCGAAACAATCATTCAAGCTCGAGCACTAATGGACAGAAAGGTTTGTTAGTAGACCTTCTTGTCATGCAATGACAAAAATCTTGAAAAACAAAACAAGAAAAAAAAAGTAAAACTATACTAAGGAAATAAACAAACAAAAACAAAAATGCTAAGAAATAATGACAAACTTCCAATCGTCAAATCTCCGATAATGGTGCCAAAAACTTAGTTCTTGTTGTGTAGTGCTATAAATTACGTGAAAATATGTACAAGTATACACAGTCGAGCAAAGTAATAAAGGGTAAGTGAGTATTCTTCCCAATAGGATTGGATGAAAATTTATGTCAATTTTGTTAAGTAAAAAAGAATACTAACTACAAAGGAAATAAAGAAAATGGTATGAACAATTGGAAATCTAGTGATCAATGGTATAGGTGTACAGTGGAGTATGTAAAGGTGTAATGGTTAAAGTACTATGACAATTTAAGAATGCAAGCAAGCAAACAATTAAAATTGTCAAGTCAAAATGATAAGAAAGATGATGGCAAAGCAAAAGTATGAAAGCAGTGTGAGGTATATAAAAATGTAATTGTGAGCAAACAAGTAAATAGAGGAAACACTTTGTAAATACCAAGGCAAAAGCGAGATGAGAAAATGAAAGTAAGTAATATGACTTAATATCCTCTATTGACAAACTCTACTGGGAATGAATGATGGGTTCTTGTGAACTCCTAACAATCACTCCTCTGAATAACTAGATGTTATATGGCCTATTCACTCAACATAGTTTTCTAAAATGCTCCCGCTCTCTCGAGTAAAAGGAACCTAACAGCTTAAAATATCATGATATTTCCTCTCGATCTCAGCAGTGACATCTATCTTATTGAAAAAGAATACTCCTTTTAGTCGTTGAAACCCTCAATTTATGTCTATTTCGAGCACCTAAGGTCGGATTAGGTCCTAGTTACTATCTAAAATCCATTACTCACACCGATCCTCTCTTAGTTTCTCTCGAACACTAAGGATCTATAGTTATGTTTCTCTTGAACACCTAGTAATGTACCTAAGCAAAGGACACTTTCATGCCTCTTACAAACTTATGTAATTAACTACAATGAGCAAAGCAAATAAATACCATACAAACATCTAATATATTCATAAAAGTAAGGTTAATCATCCAAAAAAAAATCCATCAAATAAAACATAAACCATGATGGTGTGAAAGTATTTGAATGCGTTCAACTACAACCCTCAAGAAATGAAATAAATCAAAGCAAAGGGGTTGGAAGACACCCTTGGTGTGCGCTACCTCTAGAAGAAACCTTTCCCTTTGTTTTATTTTATATATTTGAGAGGTTAATGTGGATGTTTATGGATGATATGTCTTTAAACATTTTCACACCATCATATTTAGCTTTATTTGGTGGATGTTCTGTGTAGATGATTTAACTTTATCTTTTTATGAATATATTAGCATGCTATGTGTTTGTTTATTTGCTTTGCTCATTGTTTTAAATTACTTAAGCTTGTAAAAGGCATGAGAGTGTCCTTTGTTTAGGTATAGTGTTAGGTGTTCGAGAGAAACCTAGCATAGATCCTTAGTGTTAGAGAGAAACTAAGGGAGGATCAGCATGAGCAATAGGTTCTAGACTGTAAGTAGAGCCTAATCTGACCTTAGGTGCTCGAGAGACACTTAAGTGAGGGTTTCAAGGACTAAAAGGAGTGTACTTTTTCGATAAGCTAGATGTCATTGTTGAGACCGAGAAGAGATGTCGTGGCATTTTAAACTATCAAATTCCTTTAAATCGAGAGAGCGAGAGCATTCTAGGAAACTCTGTCGAGTGAATAGGTCATATAGCATCTAGTTGTCCGAAGGAGTGAGTTTAAGAAGTCCATAAGGAGCTCATCAGTCATTCCTAGGAGAGCTCATCAATCGAGGATTGTTACATCATATTGCTTACTCATTTTTTCGTATTTTTCTTTTGCCTTGGTACATCTATCGTGCCATCGCCATCTATTCCATTTTGCCTTGACAAATTTTAGTTGCTTGCATTATGAAATTGTCATAGCATTTTCATCAGTGCACCTTCACCGTACTTCACCGTACATATACACCATTTGTCATCATCATTTGTTCATACCATTGTCTTTATTTTCCTTTACTTACTGACCTCTTTGCCTTGATAAAGTTGACTTGCACTTTCTCCTGATCCTCGTGGGAGCGATACTCACTCACCCTTTATTGCTTGTATGGCTGTGTATACTTGCACATATTTTTGCGTAATTTATAGCACTATACAATGCAGGCTAAACCTCTAAAATAGGAGAAACAAGCTCTTGTACGAGGATAAGCTACTCTCAACCCGGGTTGTTGTTGACTATACCCAGCTCCTTGCTTCGGACTTTATTGTTTTCCATGAACCAGACCTCATTGTGCCTTGTAGCTGCGCCACTCGTTGGACCTACCTACAAACTTCATCAAGGTCAATGTAGATGCCACCCTCATTATCGAATCAGGTGCTGCATCAGTCGGGGTGGTCGCCCGTAATCAACATGGTATGGTAATTGATGCTAGAGCACACCATCTCTATGGGGTACACAACGCTAAGATGGTTGAAGCATGTGCGTTCTCACTAGGCCTCTCAATCAACTTGGATAACAGATGGGAGAATGTGATCACCGAAGGAGACTCTATGGTTGTTGTCAACAAGGCTAATGTTGAGATACTCGACCATTCAATTATTGACATCCGCCTATGCTAAGCACACACCCTCCTTGTGAAGCACCCAAATCTCAAAGTTAAGCACATAGGTCGAATTGCCAAACGAGTTTCACACTTCCTTGCTCACTAGATCTTATCTTGTAATGAACCTTTTATTTTCTCATATGATGTACCCGATTGTATTACAAATATTGTAATCGATAATGTCATTTACGGCTAATGAAATATAATAAAATCTTGCCTTCAAAAAAAATATTTGTTCATGACCTTCCAAATTATACTTGAAAGCCTAAAATCTAAACATTAGTAGGATACTGAGAAGAAAATCCAGGTTTATGTCCCCTCCAACCTGGCTAAAGATTATCATTCAATAGATCCAAAATCTTTAGCTTTTTTGATATCTCATTATGTTCTAACATTAAAAAATTAAATTTTAATTTTTAAAATTTAAACTTTAACCCTTAAAAGTACAGTTATCTCTAATTTATAAATCACAATCATAAATATTAATCCTAAATCTTAAACTTAAACCATAAACTTAATTTTCAGTGTAGGACATAAATAAGATAAAAAAAGACTTTCTATTCTATTCAAAAGAACAAATACTTTGTTTACTAGCAAGATGATTTATCATTTTGGTGACTAAATAAATATTGTAAAGGACTATGCCTAAACTTGTTGTTTTGCGAATGATTCTAGGACCATATATTGTTTGTCTTGGAGCATGTACAACAAAATGACATATCTTTGTAGGTAATTTTAGTGAGATATTTATTTCATAAAAGTAATTAGATGAATAAGAGGAAGGGATGTATTTTAAAAAGTAATTAGGTGAATAAGAGGAAGGGATGTATATTTAGGGTATTACAAAAAAAAACTATAGTGATAAGGGTATAATGTCATCTCCTCTTGAAGTTATTTAAAAAAATTATTATCCCACCTTACAGCTTTATCTATTGCAACTCTTGAATAAGGCTCAAAGTATGATAATATTTTTTAAGAGATAACGCCAATAGTAGATGGTATTATACCCTTAATATTGTATATTTTGTCGTAATATCTTAAATATACATTTTTTTCTTTTATTTCTCTAATTACTTTTATAAAGTGTAATATCCCACTAAAACTGAGGTCTTTGTAACTTGTAAATAATTCTGTAAAAGTTGACAAGTTTTTGTCATGATTTGGATCTGAATCCGGAAATGATTGACAAAGAAATTGATGAGTGTCTAAAAGGCAATAATTTACTACCCTTCTTATGGTACTTTATGCACCTATTATACACCCACTTAAGGCGGCAAACTTGGAAATATCATAATCCTTGAAGAAGACTTGTTCCCTACTCCAAGTTGAAGTCTATTTAGGAAAGGTTTACCCTAGGTTAAGACTGTAAATATACTAGCCGGCCACATTGTCTAGGAGAGCCGATTTGTAGAGAAAACCCTTCCTCCCTAAGAATTGTACTTCCACGATAACATGTTCTAAATTTCTTAGGGATAGGAGAAGGTTGTTGATATTAGTGAGAGGAGATTGATTCTTGTATTCTTGTTTTTATGCAATAAAATCAGAGTTTGCTTATCTTATTGCCATTCCTTGTTCTTGTATCCAAGCTCGAGAGGGAAGTTTGCAAGTAATCTATTTATCTAGCATCGAGAGGTGTAGATTCATGAAAGGGATAAGTACGGTGTCGGCAATACTAACTCGGCCTATACTCCGGTGGAGGCATTCGGAGATGGGTTAAGAGTTTCAGCAGCTAAAAGAAGTGTTGGATTGGTTGGTGGTCAGCTTTGGTTTACGCCGAGAGGTATCGTCAAGGATTGAGCATCAACAGTACTTTGACTCAAAGATGAGCGAAGGCACTTACGGACACTTTGCTGAACTTTGATACTTTTGCCCACGAGCAAGAATTGTCGCAGCAGAGGAGCATCAGTATTGCCGAGGCAGTATCTGCAGTACTATCGAAGTAGTGTTGTGCGATTGCGTTGGACAAGAAGAAGATCAATTGAATCCACTAACTGACACAACTGGATCCTACTCGCTTTCTCTATAATCGTTCTCAACTCTTTATTTTATGTTTTGTTATTTACTTATTTAGTTAGATAAAACAAACCATCTTATTTGTGTTTTTATTTTATTCTCAGGAGCAAGGGAACGAAGGAAGACATAATAAGTATACCAATCCCTATGGAGACGATACACGATATACTTATCATTTTATTACTTGACGACATGTACACTTGCACTCAAAATAGCGCTTATACCACGCCTATCAGAAATCGAAAACTTGGGGTCATGGAGATGGATGTGGTTTGAAATCAATAAACAATACTAAATGGTATCACTCCTCTTGAATATGTTCAAAGCAAATTATGGATACATGTATAATATTGAAATAGAAAAATATTTAATGTATCCTCAGTATAAAGTTTAATTTACCCAAATAATTTATTTTAAAGTTAAGAGATTTAATTTAAAGTTTAAAAACTAAAACTTTATACGTTAGAATGATTGATTTAGGGTTTAGGATTAAAATTTAATGTTTAAAGTTTAAAATTTTAAAGTTTAGTATCGGGATTATAAATTCTAGATTTTAAAAGTTAAATAAAAGTACTTATGAAAAAAATGTTCATTATGTGGAAATAAAAATCGAACATAATGAGATTTTTAAAGAAAAATAAAGAGTAATATTTTTTATCCATTTCACTTATAATGGTTCTAAACTAGTGTAAAATTAACTGAAATTTACATATGATTATGTGAATGGATCATATCTTATGTATACATATATTAATCGAAAATCAAAAACTGCTAAATACGATATATATTAGGGGTGAGCAAAAAATTTGATTACCTGATCTTGATCCTAGACCCGGTAAGAATTAATAGATTTTTATCTGGTATTGTTTCTGTTGAGACCGTGACTAGATCCAAAATTTAGATCTCAGTCATAACCAAAATCGGGACTGGATCCAAAATTTAGATCTCGGTCATAACCAGAACCAGGACTGGATCTTGATTTTTTAGATCCGGGATCAATATCAAATATCTTGTATTTGTTTTCTTACTTTTAATAGATAATGTTCTTTTATTTATTTTTCTTATAAAACTTTCTCTTTATGTATGAATATTATGAGTATGATTAGTTTTAAAACTTTAATTTTCAACCCTATAATATTCTAATTTTATTATTTAATATTATTATTGATGGTTGAAAAAAAATCAATTACTCAAATTTTTTCAAGAATAAATTAATTGATCGGGTACCCAATATTGGCACCGATTTCCATTAGTAACAGGACCGTTTCTTAAAATTTAAGATTCGGTGACCGGGACCAAAATTGGTTCCAATTTTCAGGGACCAATTCTATAGGGACCAATTCTATTCGAAATATCCAGGTACCTAATCTTGTCCATCCCTAACATATATGTGTTAAGGATCTACTTATACTATATAAAATTCATCTTTTTTTATATTTTTTAGACCGTTAAACTAGAGTGACTTGATAGCCGAAAGGGGAAATGAATGAATCATCTTCCATTTTGAAACCTAACTCCACCTGCTTAGGGACCTCGGCAAGTGGACTTTTATTTAAGGATCCTCTCGTTGGCATTGGTTCAATGGGGGATTTTCTCATTGTTGCCTATGGAAAGGGCCTGAGACTGAAGGTAGTTCCATTGCTTGTGGAAGATCAGTTCCAAGAGGTTCCCTTTTTTCTCATCAAAAGTTCATCTTTGTTTGGTTCATGGTGTGAAAATAGTAGAGACTGCACCTTGAACGTTACAGTCAGAAAGCTGTAATGTAAGCTGCCATTTGATGCAATATTTGAGATGCAAAGCATTTCCATCATTATTGATTTGAGACATTCTAATTTAGCTGTAGAACTGTAAGTTCTCAACACAGTTCCATAGTCATCCGAGTAATTGGGATACATGTCAAAGCAATTTCTGTAGGTGGGTGATGTTGCTCTCTCAAGTCTAAAACAGCATGATATTCAACTCTTCAAGTAGGGATGGCAAGAGGGGGACAAGTTTTTGGCTGGTACCAAAAATTTAAAGTTCCGCGTATCATCTGTTCTAAAATATAATCTTCATCATTTGATTTGATCGCCTAATCATTCTGTTAACATCGCTGATGCTCGAACCCGTAACCTTTAAGAACAACAACCGTTCCGTTAACTGCTTGGGCTAAAAGTCTCGTGCAAGTTTAATATATTTTTATCCCAACTCTGACCTGATATAATAAAAATATGTCTACTCTGACTCGACCCTAAAATTTTAATAAAAAAACAATTAAACCTAGCTTGACCCGAAGAAAATTAATAAAAATACTAAATGTAATATATAAAAATATACTAATAAATATAAATATATATTTAGAAATAAATCGGGTAGGGTTAGGGCGGAGAAACCTGAATCCGACCTAAATCAAACTTCTTCAAAACCCGATCTGAAAACCAAAAATTCAAGAAACAAAATCCAACCCTACCGGATCGGTTCGGAACCCGCCGGATTCGGGGGTTGCCATCCCTATCCTAGACACTAGCCGGCCTGAAACACTCACTGTTCTCATAGAATTGAAACTCTTCAGCTATGGAAATGTCATAAAACACATTACTTAAATATAACCAGAAAGTGCTCCAAAAGAGACTAATGGGGCACTTTGTTTAACTGACATAAACATACAATTAAATCCATTGATGCGGTGTAACTATTTCCAGCCCCAGGTTGTTTCTAAGTGCATACAAAATTTAGAAAAGTAGGGAATTATTATAAGTGACGAGAGAATTTGGAAGCATTAAATTTGCCTTCTAAAACCGTTTCTGGTTGATTATGAATCTTTTGGTGGCAAGAACGTTGCAAACAAGAAGGTAGTTTAAAGCATTCTTCCATCTTCATGTGCATCAGCTTCCACAATCCAAATATATATTCAGCACCTCTTGACTCTAGCATAGTGTGATTTCGAAGATGACTCCTTCAAGGTTTCCAACCACAGACCGTGTCCCGGCTACTTCATTTATCAGCATACCATGTCGAGTAGCTTCCGCAACCACCATCAAATCCATCCTGCGTGTAATTCCAACATGATTGTGCTTTATAAAATGTGTTGGATAGAAATGAAGAGCTCAGACTGCAACTGGGCGACATGACCGATTGTATAAAACGACACCATGCTTCACCAATAATATATATCAATCATCTGGCACATTATTATTAAAGTATGAAAAAGGAAACAATATCCAAGAAAAGGTTTGAACCTAGTCTGTGTGTATACATAGTATAAGTTCTAGTGCATCGTAGGATGCATGCAAGTGGAGCAGCAACAGATGATGTTCGATGGTGACATCATGTCGACAATTTTATGTCTATTAGAAATTTTCAGAGATTAGATTCCTAAATTAAGGAGAGATTAATTTCCTAAATTAAGGAGAGATTAATTTCCTAAATTAAGGAGATTTGTCACAGATTAATTTCCTAAACTAACGAGATTTGTCAGTACAGAATATTTTCTATTTATTTGGTAGGTGATATTTAGGTATTTCCTAATATCAAATTTAATATAGGTTGTAAAATAGGAATAAGATTTTTGTTGTTAATGCAGAAATCAATAGTGATTTTGTCTAATTATACTTTCCTAGGTTAGATATCCTTTATAAACTATAAATAGCCATTATATTTTTCAATAAAAGTAACAAGAATTACAGAGAAAATCTGTGTTTTAACATGGTATCAAAGTCTCTCGTTTTCGTGTTTAATATTCTTGTTGAATATTTTTCTTAATTTCTTTTTGAGAGAATATGGCCGATGTGGGCAATTCCAGTAATGTTGAAACTATTCAGGGAGACTCAGTAAAAGAATAGAGCAGAACTTATGCAACCAGACAGATGAATAAGGAGTCAAATAACCAATTTATTTGTCGATTATATTTAGGAATATAAGTTTATCTTAAATATCTATCTTTTAGGAGTTTTATTAGTTTGATTTATTTTATCCTTTAAGTGATAAAGTTCTATCTTATTTATATTTATATTTTAGGTGATAGAGTTCTATCTTAAGTTATATTTATCTATTTAGGTGATACAGTTCTATCTTATTTAGGTTTTCTACTTCTTTGTAAACTCTTAAGAAGTCTATATAAACAAACTTCTGGTTAATCAATAAACATGATTCAGAGTATTCTTAGACTCTGTTTCTACATGGTATCAGTATCAGGTTCGACAGATCCTATTTCCGATCAATTTTAGTTTTTTCTTCCATCATGACTAACCCAGATCCATCGAATTCTGAGGTTAGTAGTCAGAATAATCCTTCCCATTCAGAATATATTCTTTCTGAATCTTCACTTTCACCAATTCCTACATATAAACTAAATGGCCATAACTACCTCCCATGATCACAGTCGATTCTTCTTTACATAACTGGTAGAAGAAAAGATCACCATCTCTTTGAATCCACGACAACTCCAGCAACTACAGACCCAAGATACAGTAATTGGAGGAGCGAAAACACTATGATAATGTCTTGGCTCATTAACTCGATGGTCACAGAAGTAGGAGAAAATTTCATGCTTTACCAGACTGCTGCAGAGATCTGGACAGCAGCCAGGGACATTTATTCAAGTGCAGATAACACTTTCGAACTTTTTGCAGTGGAGAATCAAATAAAGAATCTTAGACAAGGGGATCTACCAGTTCTGCAATATTATGGACTCCTAAATAAATACTGGCAGCAACTTGATTTGTATGAAAATATTGAATGGAGGTGTCAAGTGGATAGAAATTTGTATACAAGCCAGAAGAATCAGAGAAGAGTTTTTCAGTTTCTATCTGGATTAAATGAGGATTTTGACAGTGCCAAAGGAAGGATTCTGGCCTCTAAACCACGTCCTTTGGTGCGAGAAGACTTCTCAGAAATTAAAAGGGAAGCAAGCCGAAGGTCCTTAATGGTTCCAGCACACACACAACCAGAAACTTCTGCATTGGTGGTTACTTCCAAGAACCAACAAAGAAAAAAAAGGCATGGTGTGAACATTGTAAAAGGGTGGGCCACGTCAAAGAACAATGTTGGAAATTACATGGCAAACCACAAGATTGGAAGCCAAATCGAGTGAGATTTCAAAGAGAAGCTCACCAGGTTTCTCAAGAAGATGTGACCAGCCCCTTTAGTAAAAAACAAATTGAAGATTTACAGCAACTTCTCCATTCTATGACAGCCAAACCTTCCACAGAGGCTCACACTGTAACTACAGGTACTGGCTCCTCTAAAAAATCAGTACAATGGATAGTGGACTCAGGTGCAACAGACCATATGACAGGAAATTTGGCTTTGTTGGAAAATTATGGTGAGAAGAGTATTCCTGCATCAATACGCATTGCTGATGGTTCCCTTACTAGTATAAAAGGGAGTGGTTCAGTTACTTTAAATAATGGTTTTGTGATTCATAATGTCCTTTATGTTCCACAACTAACTTGCAATCTATTATCCATTAGCAAATTAATTCAAGATACACATTGTGATGTTGTGTTTAATATTGGTGGTTGTCTTTTTCAGGAGCAGGAATCAAGGAAGGTGATTGGCAGTGCTAGACTTGACAAAGGTCTTTACACTCTTAACCATGTTGTACCTCAAACCGTGGCTTTCTCTACTCAACTTAGGAAACCAGACTTAGGATCAACAGATGTCTTATTATGGCATTATAGATTAGGCCATCCCAGCTTTTTATATTTATCGAAAATGTTTCCAAGTTTATTTGCTAATAAAAATCCTTCTTAGTTTCTATGTGAATTCTGTCAATTTGCAAAACATACTCGGCAATCTTACAATCCTACCAAATTTGAAAACACTCGTCCTTTTTCAATCATACATACTGACATATGGGGACCCTCTTCTGTTAAAAGTATATCTGGGTACAAATGGTTTGTTCCTTCATTGAGGACTCTTTTAGAACTACATGGGTTTATCTTATGAAAGAAAAATCTGAGGTTGTCTCTATCTTTCGACAGTTTTACCAGCAAATAATTACTCAGTTTGATTCAAAAATTAAAATTCTTCGTAGTGACAATGGAAGTGAGTACTTGAGTCAATCTCTTAAGTCTTTCTTTGAGGAAAAAGGGATTGTTCATCTTACATCTTGTGTAAATACTCCTCAGCAAAATGGAATTGCTGAGCGAAAAAATAGACATATTCTTGAAATTACAAGGTCAATCATGTTTACTTCTAGTGTCCCTAAATACCTTTGGGGGAAGCCATTCTTACAGCTACATACCTTATCAATAGAATGCCCTGTAAGACCCTCGGTTTTAAGATACCCACTGAGGTTCTCTTCCATCAATTTCCTCACTTTAAACCATTTCATTCAAATCTCACTCCTCGAGTATTCGGTTGTACTGCCTTTGTGCATGTCCATAATCTTACTAGAGGAAAATTAGATCCAAGGTCTGTTAAATGTGTGTTCATTGGATACTCCTCAAGTCAAAAAGGATATAAATGTTACTCTCCATCTACTCGAAAAACTTATGTCTCCTTTGATGTCACATTCTTTGAAGACAAGACTTTCTTCTCCCAGGCCGAACTTCAGGGGGAGAACTCTACTGAATTTCAACCTGCTCATCTATCTAATCCCATATTACAACCAAGTATAGCACCTACTGTGATTTTTAATCCTCAGTCTTCTCTTATTGATCAAGTACCGAATGGGGATCTAAATAATTCTGCCGAGAGGGAAACACCTTGCAATATACCTACTTCTTTGTCTCCACAACCAAGTCCACACAAAACTCCTCCAATCCTTAAAACCTGTACACCTCAACTTAAAAGTGTACTCCAGAAAAAAGAGAACCTTAACCGAAGACATTAGTCAATCTAGCAATGTCCAACAACCAGAATTGATTCCTGCTATTGAAACAGAAATACATGAGACTGAAATCGAGAGAGATGAAAGGTCCAAGGAAGCTGTCACTGTGGATCTTGATGACTTTCCTATTGCCATTCGAAAAGGGATAAGGAAATGTACTGCACACCCCATAAATAGATATGTTGCATATGGGAAATTACAGTCTAATTTTAGGGCATTTACTGCTAATACTGATAATGAGAGAATACCAAAGAATGTGACAGAAACTCTTCAATCACCAAAATGGAGAAAGGCTGTAGAAGAGGAGATAAAGGCTCTATAAAAGAATGGTACATGGGAATTGACATAGTTGCCAATTGGAAAGAAGGCTGTTGGTTGCAGATGGATATTTACCATCAAATATCACTCAGATGGGAGCATAGAAAGATATAAAGCAAGGTTGGTTGCTAAAGGTTTCTCCCAGATTTATGGCATTGATTACCAAGAGACATTTACCCCAGTAGCAAAACTAAATACAATTAGAATACTACTATCAATAGCAGTTAATATGGACTGGAAGCTACATCAGTTGGATATAAAGAATGCATTCTTAAATGAAAATCTAGAGGAAGATGTTTATATGGAAATTCCACCAGGACTAGAAGGAAAGGTTACCAAGAATACTGTTTGTAAACTCAGGAAGTCTTTATATGGGTTAAAACAGTCCCCTAGAGCTTGGTTTGATCGTTTTGCTAAGGCAGTTGTTCAGAGTGGATTTAGACAGAGTCAAGCAAATCACACTCTGTTCAAGAAGATAGCATCAAATGGTAAAGTTATTCTTCTAATTGTGTATGTGGATGATATAATTGTTACAGGAGATGACAATGAAGAAATAGAGAGGCTAAAGAGAAATCTAGCAAGAGAATTTGAAATCAAAGATCTCGGAGCTATGAGATATGTTTTGGGAATGGAAGTGGCTAGGTCTAAGGAAGGACTCGTAATCAATCAACGAAAATATGTCCTAGATCTACTTGCCGAGACAGGTATGCTTGGTTGCAAACCAACTGAAACTCCAATAAAACCAGGATTGAGATTTAACAAGGAAGATGCAGGAGACCCTACACATAAAGAAACATACAAAAGACTAGTTGGTAAGTTAATTTATCTTTCACTTACTCGACCTGACATTGCATACTCAGTAAGCGTGATTAGCCAATACATGAGTAATCCACAAGGAGAACATATGGAAGCAGTCAACAGAATTCTAAGGTACTTAAAATCTACACCTGGAGCTGGACTTATCTTCAGAAAAAGTCAAGCCAGAAGTGTGAAGGTTTACACAGATGCTAGTTGGGCAGGTGAGTTAACAGACAGAAGATCTGTTAGTGGCTATTGTACCTATGTTTGGGGTAACCTAGTCACCTGGAGAAGCAAGAAACAAATTGTTATTTCTCGGAGCAGTGCTGAGTCAGAATTTAGAGCAATGGCTCTTGAAATTTGTGAAGGGATTTGGATTAAAAAGTTGCTCACAGAAATTGGATTGGATCAGGATAAAGGCTTTGAAATATTCAGTGATAGCCAGTCAACTATGAGTATAGCCAAAAATCCAGTTCAACATGATAGAACAAAACATATTGAGATAGATCGACATTTTATCTATGAGAAAGTCAACAGTGGAGTGGCCAACTTACAATATATTCCTACCAAGAAGCAGCTAGCAGATATCTTCACCAAAGCTCTACCAAGAGTAATTTTTGATGAACTCTCATCCAAACTGGGTATATACAACATATATACACCAGTTTGAGGGGGAGTGTCGGTTATATTTAGGAATATAAGGTTATCTTAAATATCTATCTTTTAGGAGTTTTATTAGTTTGATTTATTTTATCCTTTAAGTGATAAAGTTCTATCTTATTTATATTTATATTTATATTTTAGGTGATAGAGTTCTATCTTAAGTTATATTTATCTATTTAGGTGATAGAGTTCTATCTTATTTAGGTTTTCTACTTCTTTGTAAACTCTTAAGAAGTCTATATAAACAGACTTCTGGTTAATCAATAAACATGATTCAGAGTATTCTTAGACTCTGTTTCTACATTATTGAATTCAGCCGAGAAAAAGTAGAAAGGTTGAAGAACCTATTGAAATCTTTAGAAAAACCATCCTCTACAGGTATATCTTCTTTCTCTCCTCAAAATTCTAATGCCTTGGAATCATCTATCCATATACCTACCAAAAACTCTTGGGTAATAAACTCAGGAGCCACTGATCATATGACTAATTCTTCTCTAAAGTTTTTCACCTACACCCCTTTCCTTGGCAATAAAAAAATCACAGTTGCAGATGGTACTATGGTAACAGTTACTGGCCAAAGTGATATTGTCATTAGTGAAACCTTATTGCTTAAAAATGTTCTACATGTGCCAAAATTGTTTACTAGCCTTCTTTCTATCCCAAAGCTTATAAAAGATAGTAATTGTAGTGTTTTGTTTTATCCTACAAAATGTATTTTTCAAGAACAAGAAACGAAGAGGATGATTGGACGTGCTAGGAAAATAAATGGCCTTTACTGCCTTGAAGACCTTGGTGGACCAAGCAGAGTCTTGAGTACTCAACCATTATCCTTTTTATCCAATTCGACAACCACTAAAGACCAAATATGGCTACACCATTTTCGTCTTGGTCACTCACCTTTTAGACTCTTGAAAACTATGTTACCCTCCTTTTGTAAAACCTTGGATATTGAAGAATTTCATTGTGAAGTCTGTAAACTCGCAAAATACAAACGTTCTTCTTTTCCAGCAAGTAATAAACGGACCAACAATCCCTTCGATCTTATTCACAGTGATGTCTGGGGACCTTCCATTATTCCTAACATAACCGGGGCTAGATGGTTTGTATCTTTTATAGATGATTGTACCAGAGTTACTTGGATTTACCTTCTAAAACAAAAATCAGATGTCAGGGGGAAATGTCTTTTAAGAAAGATAAGGATGCAGATTTGTTTTTACTTAAGCCCCTGATTGATCTTCCTAATCCTATACATTCTACAAAAAATGATGATCAACCTACTCAACCTACCTTGATTGATCAGCAGCCTACCCAACCTACCCTTAATGATCAGCAGACTGCCCAGCCTACCCTTGATGATCAATAGCCTGTCTTTATTCCATCATTTTCATTGTCTAAACCTAATGATCCTCAAACTCCTCAACCAAACATTAATACACCACAACAGTCAAATATTCAAGACACTACTTGTCCTCTAAAGACCTATTCGAGAAGGCATGCACCTATGCAGATTCAGTCATCCCCTTCTCCTGCTTCTATTCCCATACAATTTGAGGTACATTCTGAAACTCATTTTGGACAAAATGATGCTGAAAATGCTATATTTGCTTCTGATTTTGAATTTCCCATTGCTATTAGAAAAGAAAAAAGAACATACACCACCAAACATCCTTCCTATTTGTTTATGACTTACAAAACTTATCCACAATCATAAAGCCTTCCTTACTAGCCTAAATGATATTAGTATTCCCAAAACAACATTCGAAGTATTAAAAAAGAGAACTGAAAAAAGACTTTGAAAGAGGAAATGGATGCACTAGAGAAGAAGAAGAAGACTAGGGATTTAGTGAAGCTGCCAGATGGAAAGAAAACAGTGCGATGCAAATGGGTGTTTACTGTAAAGTATAAGTCATATGGCTCTTTAGAAAGGTACAAAGCAAGGTTAGTGACAAAGAGTTACTCTCAAACCTACGGGATTGATTATTTTGAAACATTTGCACCTGTTGCAAAGATGAATACATTGAGGGTCCTACTTTCTTTAGCAGCCATTCAGGGATGGAATTTGCAGCAGTTTAACATTAAGAATGCTTTGTTGCATGGGGATCTTAAAGAGAAAGTATACATGGATGTTTCACCCAGATTTACTTCAAATACTGGACAGATAGTTTGCAGATTAAGGAAAGCCCTATATGGATTAAAGTAGTCAGTCTCCAAGAGCTTGGTTTGGGAGATTTACTAAAGTGATGCTAAGACAAGGTTTCAAGCAAAGCCAAGGTGATCATACTTTATTTGTGAAACACTCTCCTTCAGGGGGAGTAACTATATTGTTGGTGTATGTAGATGATATAATTGTTATAGGCAATAATTCTGAAGGAATTGATAATTTGAAGAAATATCTTGTAAAAGAATTTGAAGTGAAGGATCTTGGAAGATTAAAATATTTCCTTGGTATTGAAGTGGCACACTCACAACAAGGAATTTTTATATCTCAGCAAAAGTATACTTTGGATTTGTTGAAGGAAATTGAAAAACTAGGATATAAACCAGCGGAAACACCTATAGAAATCAATCACAAGCTTGGAGACTCAAAGTAGGATGATATGGTGGTTGATAAGGGTTCATTCCAGAGACTAGTGGGAAGACTTATCTATTTGTCACACACTAGACCAGACATAGCATATGCTGTTGGAGTTGTGAGTCAATTCATGCATAATCCCAAAAAATCACACCTAAGGGCTGTAGTTTGGATCTTGCAATACTTGAAGGGCACACCAGAAAAAGGAATTATGTTTAGAAGAGGGGAAAGCTTGACTCTGGAAGCATACACAGATGCAGACTAAGCAGGATCTATAATTGATCGAAGGTCAACCTCAGGCTACTATAACTTCTTTGGAGGAAACTTAGTTACTTGAAGAAGTAAAAAACAGAAATGTGATGACGAGATTCAATGCAGAAACTGAATTTCGAGCTATGGCATTGGGAATTTGTGAGTTATTATGGTTGAAGACTATTTTAGAATACTTAAAAGTAAAATGGGATGAACCAATGAAACTATATTGTGATAACAAGTCAGCAATCAATATTGCTCATAGTCCAGTTCAACATGATAGAACAAAACATGTTGAAGTGGATAGACATTTCATAAAAGAGAAGCTTGATAGTGGTTTGATCTATACTCCCTATGTGACCACTGCAGATCAAGTTGCAAACATACTTACCGAAGGACTACCTGGTAAGGATTTTCAAAAGTTAACAGGCAAGCTGAGGATGGAAGACATCCACGCCCCAGCTTGAGGGGGAGTGTCAGAGATTAGATTCCTAAATTAAGGAGATTTGTTAGAGATTAATTTCCTAAATTAAGGAGATTTGTCAAAGATCAATTTCCTAAATTAAGGAGATTTGTCAGTGCAGAATATTTTCTATTTATTTAGTAGGTGATATTTAGAAAATTATTTGCTAATATCAAATTTAATTTAGGTTATAAAATAGGAATAAAATTTATGTTGTTAATGCATAATTAATGGTTATTTTATCTAATTATACTTTCCTAGGTTAGATATCCTTTGTAAACTATAAATAGCCATTATATTTTTCAATAAAAATAACAAGAATTACAGAGAAAATCTATATTTTAACAGGAATCAATTTTATTATTATTTATTATATAAGTATTTGAGATTTTAATTACGAGTAAAGATTTTATAAGTCATTACTTAGTAGGATTGCTAGCTTAGTTTTTAAAAAGTGCGCCGCAAGCGTGAGGTGCGGCCAGGCGCTAAAAAAACGCATCAGACGATTCAGGCGAAGCGGTTTACAGGAGACGAACGCCTCTGACGGTAGTCGCCGAAGGCAAGAGACGAGCACCTCAAGCGCCTCATTCCGGTGAGGCTTTTACCTAAGAAAAAAAAATTAAAGATGAACAGAGGCGGTTGAGATCTTGGAGAAGAAGAAGCGTGAAGAAAAAGAAGACAAGATGCATATTATTTTAATGTTTATTTTAATATTTTATTTGGGCTTGGGAAATTGGACCCTTAAATTTATTTTAACTTTTCATTTATGGCTATTGGGTTTATAGAAAGTTGAACCCTTTTTAATAAATTAAAATATTTATATTCATTTGATCAAAGGATAAAATAATCAGAATTTATAAGGATGAAATAATATTCTAATTTAAAATAAATTTAAAATTATTTTTTTGTTATTAATATTTTTATTAATATTTTATTTTTTTTATTATTATTAATTTTATTACTAAAATATTTATTATAGATAAAAAATTAATATTAATTTTAATTTATTTAAATAAAATATTAAATTATATTTTTATTTTTGATAATTTCACATTTCACGTACAATTGAAATACTTTAATATTTTAATATCTATAATATAATTTTTATGTTTTAAAATATAAAATATATTAATATAATTTATAAAATTTAAAACAATAAGGCGCTTCACCTACAAAAGGCTAGCGCCTTCGCCTACCGCCTCATGCCTTGGTTGTAAGGACCTTTTACACCTCAGAGCGCCTCACGCTTTGGCTGTAAGGACCTTTTACGCCTTTATAGCGCCTCGCGCCTTTTAAAACAAAGATTGCTAGTCCCTTTTATTTCCTTAGTCTTTCAATGGAACTATTTAACCTCTATTTTAAGGGACCAAATTGGGAAGTAGAAATTAGGGAGAGAGCCCTGCTAAGACAAACAGGTACCAAGAAGACGTCCTGTGACAAGATCCATCAATCAGGAGTTTTGGTCCTTTCAACTAAGACTGAACAACACTGCAACTTCTAACATGTAAAAGCAAAAAATCTTACAGATAAGTAGAAATCCTCAACCTATGTTCCTGATGGATAGAATACAAGTTTATAACATGCTTGATTTCCATGAACATCCTGTTTATAGCATTTATATTTGTATGTCTCTTCGAGTTGAGTTAAGAGGATAAGTGGTCATTTCCATAAAAATACATCAAGTATGATCCTCAGCGAATGAATAAGGGGTGAACCGTTAAACATGGATCAGATGGAAATCTGCCTAAACCACATAATTACCCTAAATTTAAGAATATTGTCCAGCTATCAATGACAAAACAAGAACCAATATATGGTACTGCTTAAAGGGTTATCTGCACTAAATGTAGCTGGATAGAGGTTCAAAGCATTTTTTATGTTATTCTTCCATTGCAAAGATCACAGAATACAGATTTATTATAGAAATGATTTTAGTCACCACAGGAGGAAGGAAAAGAAACTATAAAATACTTACATTTTAGCACGGGATACATATGCTAGTATGAATTTGCAACGTCCACGTCCCCTGTTCTTCAGGAGTTGTTCTACAGTATCAAAGAGCAAAGGAACGCTCGACTGCTGGAAGCTTGGATAATGTCAAGGGAAAGTTTTTACATTTCCAGTTGTCAAAAGCAGCTATTAGAAAAGAATGATTGAACCATGAAAGGAAGGAAATGCAGCTTTTTTACAACTATCAGGTTTGATGACAGTTCCTCAAGTAATTATAGATTACAGCCCAACCAAGTCAGCACATAACCAAACAGCATATAAACTAGAGTCTATTTTTATGCCACAAAACATAACACACATCTGCTAAGATAGACAATATAAAATACAAACTTTCATCATTCAAACAGGTTGTAAGGCTGGCTCAATCCTAGATTTCGCATTATCTTAATCAAAATTTCATCATTCAAACGCTCAATCTTCTCATTGTATTTTAGAAATTGCTTGACAAAAGAAATAATTAATATTTATCAGGATATAGATATCTGCGCCAAGTATCAAATCAAAACCTCCAGGGTATCTGTGTAAAATCCTGTTAATTTGATCCAAGTTTCCCCAATCTAGCTTCTCAGCTTCTAGAGCTGCATAAAAGATGTGAAAAGACGACATTAACCAACCCGCGATGTGCATTCTCACTCAATCTTATTTCTCTCACCCGCACAAAAACCAGGATTTTCAGCAGATGCATTCAGCTCTATATTTCTCCTAAGGATCTGTATATGATACGACAATGGGAAAAATCAGTGATAAGAGCTACCAAATATAAGCCTAGCACTCAATTTAACATTACTATCTTGCCTTTAGCACTTCTTCATTATGATCAGTCAAGAGAATTTGTCGACAAAATCTGCTACAAAGCATGCCAGTAATACCTATATACCAGATGGCAGTAATCATATCATGTAATCAATGTAAAACTGAGGGCCAAAAATATAATCTGCACGATGAATTGATGAACGCCATGGAATCCCATTGAACATAACCAAAAAACAAACTTTTAGATAATGGGCTGGTATTGGGACTATAAGCTAGAGTGGCAAAATCCAATCTTTCAAACAAAACGTAGGTACATCCACTTGAGAATTGAAAAAAAAAACATTTTCGGTACTTAATAATAGTTCAGCTATAAAACTCAAAGTTGCAAAACTATTTTGCTCATAAAGGAGGGACTCAAGAAATTCAATTTTGTGTTTTCATTAAGTTGACTATTTGTGCACACATAAACTTCCGAACGCATTCAACCTATTACTTCAAAAAGTGAGCACAAAAACATAGGAAGATCTCCCTAATCAATCAAGAATCATAAAGCAGCTATACTCTGAAGGCGCATTCAGAAATCATCTATCAAATTGTTCTAGATGAGTTTTCAACAAAAGTATTGGTAGGTAAAACATACAAAACTCTTTGGTCCCTCCTATTTTCAACCAAAATATCCACATGACATAAGACATACATTCAAACTACACCATGCACATTAACATAAATGCTCCATATTAGTAAAGACTGAAAAAGTAGAGGGAATGGAACTAACAGACTACATGATATCACCTTCCATCAATCTCCTCAGGAGTAAAATGAAGGTGCCCAATTCTAAAGCACCAAAAACAAGGAGTAATTCAAAGGGATAAGCAGATATAAGAAAGGATTCAGATTCAGGTTGTTATCTAACTGTCAAATGCGAGGGCTTGAAATTTATGCATTAGTAACTTGCAAATTAAAATGGAAACAGAAAATACGACTCACCTACACCAGAGCCTAATTCAATCATGGAACATCCTTGAAGCAACTCAGCATTTTTAGAGAGGAAGTCATTCAAAAGCATTGCACCAGGCCATACCAATTGTCCCGTCAAATCAAAATCGGCTGTGGCGCAAAAAGTTAGTATCTTAAGTATGCAACTTCAAAACAAATACTAGACCAAAAGCAACACAAAATAATTAAGAAATTATAACAGTATATAACAATGCAATGCTTAGCAACAGCATGAGAGACCTTTAGGAGCAACTACAATGTCCAAATGAAGATGCATCTAATAGCAATTGTTTTGTTTTTTTATGTTAACTAGAGTTGCAGAATAGAAGATGTGGGGCAGTGCCATAGAATTGCTATTAATGTTTAGATCACGGAAGTGTTAAATCAAAGTCTAATAATTGCCATTGCTCTACATTCAACCCAGTTTCATGTGCTAAGCAATTAAAACGAAAGAATAACAATGGAAACCACTCAAAGACCATGTCTACAAGTATTTTTCAGCCTATATATATATATGAGATAGGACCATGTCTAAGTTTTAAACGTTTTTCTGATAATTATATGACCGAAACGGATAACTCATATTAACTTATTTTTTTCAAAATAATCATTGAACGTCGTAAAACTCACACTGTGTAACTTTATATAATATATAATATATAATATATATCTTGATATTTATATATATATAATCTAACTTTATTCGTTAAAGACAACCTGAAGCAATTAAGTACAGACTACAGAATCCCCCCAACAACACAAAAAAAAAAAAGGAACTTGATGACCCAAAACAGGATAAGTTGAGAAACAGAGAAATGGGTTGTAATTAACTAAAAATGACTTACTAGAAGCTGATTGGAGACAATATAGCTGGAGAACATGTGCCCCAAATGTGAAAGTGGTTAGCTGGTAACTGCGGATATTAACATACGACAGAATAAATAAAAAAAACTTTACAGAGGATGAAGAAAAAGGGTGATGAAAATACTTGTCATTGATGAAGAAGGATTCGTCCAACCAAACTATATCTTCTTCTTCCTCCTCGAGCTTCGCCATTTTTCTAACTTGCACTGGAGAAATGGAAAATCGTGGATTTGTGCCCTCTGGCAGTTTCTGCTTGTTGCACTTAGGCAACGCAGGCCGTGAAATGCATACATAGGCTACCCACCATGGGCCAAGCCTGATGCATTCAGTTCTCTTTCCTTTCTTTTTAAATACTCCCGTCTTCTAAAATTAAAATTTTTGAACATAAAATTTCGGTACAATGAGGAGCGATGACAAGTTAAGACGAACCTATCCAGACTTGATTTGGGCTTTAGGTTTATCAAACTCAAAATTTTAGGTTTGAGTTTAAAACAAATTATTTGAATTCGATTTAATTAATGATTAAGTTTAATTCAATGTAGATAATTTTATTATAATTTTTTATAAAAATTATAAGCTCGTTAAAAACTTTTTTCATAACTAATATTGAAATGAAATTTAGTATAAAAAAAAGGAAAAGAGTATCTCAAATTTATATATTAATCTAAATAATTAAAAAAATATTCTTATAATATAAACACATAAATATATTTTGAGTTTGTTTATAAGTTTTTCGAACTGAGTTTGGGTCGGTTCGACTTATTAAATCCTCAAGTCGAATTCTAGTTTGGGTCTAACTTTGAGCGAGCCGAGTCCTAGTAGCTCACAAACTGGTCAAGCTCATTATCACTCTTAGATTCAATTTTTATATTTTTCATATTCATCCTCAAAAGATATTAAACATTTAAATATGTTTGATCTTACATTCTTTTATATATTATACCAACGTCAATGTTAATCGAACAATTCATTAAAATAATATACGTTTGTGGTCCCTTAGTTTGATCTACTCCATATTTTATTTAAATTACTAGTTTAAGACTATATTAATCGTTATGCTATATGATGGATACACATCCGAATGACTTTTTTTTTATTTAGTTACAGTGATTACAGTAGTATCTGTTCTAAAGTATATACTTTCAACCATTGGACATTGATCGCTCAATCACTGTGTGACAATACTGGTGCTCAAACTCATAACCTTCAAGAACAACAATTGTTCCTTCAACCGATGAGGCTAGATGATTTATGCTTCGAATGACCTTCCTTATGTTCTTGGGCCCTTTTATAAAGGTGATAGTAAATAGTTTAGTTTTAAAAGAAATGAATTTTATTAAGAATAAGGAAATGTACAATAAATTACATCAAAATTAAGAAAATTTTAAGAACTATGTCCGTCTAGATTTTATAAAAAAATAAATATAAAAATTTAAAGAACGTGAAAAAAAAATATTCCCTTTGATTATGACATTTATCTTTTAAAAGAACCCATCAATCATGCACGAGCCCTTTAACCCAAGTGGTTAATAAAATGGTTGTTGTTCTTAGAGGTTATGGGTACGAATACTAGTGCTCTTAACAGAGCGATTGAGCAATCAAGGTCAAAATAATAGAGATTATATATTTTAGAATAGATACTACTATAATCACTATTAAGCTTATTCAGAAAAAAAACCATCAAACATAATGAAGATTTTAAATTTTTAATGTCTTGGTTCAACTAAATTCTTAAATAGTAGGTAAACTATTAAGATAGTCACGTTTAATAAGATATACTTTTGGTTATTGATTTTAATAAATGAATATTATGGTCATTTACGTTTTAGTTTTATAAACTTATAGTCGCTCAAATGTTTTTTGTCGTTAAACGTTAACGGATAATTGATCTGATAAAAATAAAAAAGACTTAACTCAGTAATAGGTGCCTAAAATATATATTTGTTCTGAAATAAGTGCCTAATGTTTTTTGACTGAAATAAGTGCCTAAACTATATATTTTTTCTGAGATAGGTGCCTAATATATTTTTTGACTGAAATAGGTGCCTAAAGTTTTTTTCCGTTAGTGTTTTAAGGTAACACCGTTAAAAAATTATTTAATTTATATATAAGTACCTAAATTATACATTTTTTTCTAAAATATCTATCTAATATATTTTTTGATTGAAATAAGTACCTAAAATTTTATTTCGTTCTTTGGATGATATATAAGATCCAAAATCTAACTTTTATTTCTTATATCTAATAAAATAATAATTTTTATTCTGAATTAATAATTTAAAATTTAAACAAGTTAATTAAGAACTTTGATTTATGAGATTAAGTTTGAATTAAGTTTAAATTAACAACATTTGTTGTTAATTAAATGTGGTTTAATTTTTAATCTAAACAAGAGTTGAATCGTGAACGTTGATGGAGCTAAAAATTTGGTCACGTGAAAGACCTTGTTCCTTATCTTAAGGTTAAATTGAAACACGACGTCCACATTGCTCCGAATAAGAAAGACGGCGGTGAGAAAAAGGAAGTTGGACAGAAAGATGCTGACGGTGATAATAAAGAAAAAGGAAAGGAAGTTGTTGCAGGGGAGAAATAAAAGTTAACTCAAAATAAAAAATTATTATCTTATTAAATGGGCGATATAAAAGTTAGATTTTGAATATTAAATATCATCTAAAGAACAAAATATAATTTTAGGTGTTTATTTCAATAAAAAATACATTAGACACCTATTTTAGAAAAAAAATATTTAGTTTATATACTTATTTATAAATTAAACAATTTTTTAATAGTGTTACCTTAAAACACTAACGGAATAAAACTTTAGGTATTTATTTCAGTCAAAAATATATTAGATACCTATCTTAGAAAAATATATAATTTAGACACTTATTATAGTAAAAAAACATTAAGCACCTATTTTCAGAAAAAGTGTATACTTTAAACACCTACTACTGAGTTAAGTCAATAAAAAAAATATGATAAACTACTAAATGGTCACCTACATTTAATGAGGATATAGTTTTGACCATCGATTTCAGAAAAATAAATTTTATGATCATTTATATTTTTATTGTATAAACTTTTCTTTACATTAAACAATATCCACGTCTTCATGAACAACGTGTAACAACTGTATTAATCTAGAATCATCGAGGAAACAATCTTAAAGCATTGAATCTCGTCTTCTGCTGCCATAGTTTTCTAGCTGTCTTCTCCGATAAGTGTCAGTTCTAAATAGACTCTTTTATCGTATTCATCTTCTGCCATAGTGGGTTTAGGTTTTGGCTAAGGGTGAGTAGTGTGGTTATGGAACTAATAGAGAAGTCGCGATTAACAAAGGAAAACTCAAAAGAAAAATGACTTCTTGACCAGAGGGTTAGTTACGAGCACATGAGGCTATAGTTGAAAGAAAAAAAGTATATAAAAAAAATTAAGGCCTCTGAGCCGAGTAAAATCTCCCGCCCTTTTATCCTTCCATGTTTCGTGTTAGAAAAAATTAAAAAAATTAATTCTAAATTTTAACTTTAATTTTTTATATTTTAAATCCTAAACCTACACATTAAAATTACACTTTATCTTTAATTTTTTAAACCTTAAATTTAAACCCTAAACCTTAAATATTAAACTCTAAACTCACTAATTTAAAGTAAGATATACACAATTAAAAAACGAATGATTTGGACTCCCGTGCACAGTAGTGATTTTGATGACCCCACAAGCTCCTAAATCAATTCTTAGGCTATTGTCTATGCATCCAAATTTTACTATCTTCAAAGCCCTAACACTCCAAACTCGCACAATACCACTAACTTTTAGCCGAAACCTAAACCCACTACGATTCACATTGTGACTAAAATATAATGGTTATACAATGGCGCAAAAACTTTTTCCCGTTTCGGTGGATTCAACTCGATGAACAAATAAATACGATAAAAAAACTTACTTAGGATCAATGTTTCTCGAAAAAGACGATCAAATCATTATGACAGTAGATGTGGCGAGGTGATTAATTAGTTGAGTAGTTCATTACCATCTTTAACGAGTTAAGTTGAATTGAATTGAGTAAAGTCTAACTCGACTCGATAAATTTGTGAGTAATTTATTATTTTTTAAATATTTTTTAGTAATTATTTTATTTTTTATTTAAAAATTAAATCTAAATTATACTTATTAATTTATGGATTGTTATTTTAGTTTTAATATATTAGTTTGTTGTATTTGTAAATTGTTAAATTGAAATTTAAAAATTGAAAGTGTTTCATATTTTTTTGGTTAAATTTTTTAATTTATGTTAATATTAAGTCTTATATAGTATTATTAAATTTTACTTTAGTTAAAAATAAGATAATTTTTTAAGTGAGCTTAACGAGTAACGAGTCAAGCTTAACGAGCAACAAATCTAGTTGAACAATAAATTTTTTTAATGAGCACGAATTAAGCATAATTTTAGCAAGCTTAACGAGTAACGAGTCAAATCGAGCATCAAAATTTTTTAATGATAACGAATTAAGCATAATTTTAACGAACTTAACGAGCAACGAGTTGAGTTGAACAATAATTTTTTTAATGAGCACGAATTAAATATAATTTTAACGAGCAAGGAGTCAAATCGAGCATTAAAATTTTTTAATGAGCACGAGTTGAGCATTACTTATCTCGTAATCGATTCGCTCAATAAGCACCCCTACTCATGAATACAATAAAAATGATATTGTCTAATATGATATTGGCTTGTACACAAAGGTGTAAACGAGTCGAGCCGAGTTAGAGTAGTGCTAAGCTCGACTCAACTCGTTAAGATTTCGAGTCAAGTTCGAGTTTGAGTAATTTTAAACGAGCCTAAAAAATATGAGCTCGACTCGGCTCGTTAAGAACTCGAATTGAGTTCAAGCTTTTTCCGAGCCTAATTGAGTCAAGTATTGACCGATCTTTGACCATGTTAGACTCGAGTAACTCTTATCTATCACATCTCATTTAAAGCCTAATGAAGAAAAAACTTTGATACACAAATTGTGTAAACTCAAGCTTGTTAATTTTAAGGTTTAGTGTGTTATTTTTAGATTTTAAATTATAAAAATAAAAAATAGTATATTTATATTTTCGAGTAGCTCGTGAGCTTTTTGATTCGCGTAGTTCAATTCTACTCACCAAGAACTCGAGCCGAATTCAAGCTCGAACCCAGTTCAATCGAGTCGAGTTTCTCATTTACAACCCTACTTGTACATATGCAAGAGATAATATCCCCAGAATTGTCATTGCTTTAATGGACCAACTTGAAAAAAAATATTTTTAAAATTTATATATAT
The DNA here is from genome assembly GCA_035048815.1 of Abelmoschus esculentus. Taxonomy (NCBI): domain Eukaryota; kingdom Viridiplantae; phylum Streptophyta; class Magnoliopsida; order Malvales; family Malvaceae; genus Abelmoschus; species Abelmoschus esculentus. The sequence continues at coordinate 11,566,769 of JAUCBN010000023.1, read as the reverse complement.
ATATATATATTATTAAGTCATTAATGATTGCGTGATTTATAATTGCAGTAACGAATTCTTGTTATGTTGAACATCTTTTGTGCCAAACATAGATTCTGAAAATGAAAGATTACACCATGAAGAAGCAACAAAAATGAGTTTTTTTCTTCATTTAATTATGTCATTGGAACAACTCTTGCTTGGTTAAATCTTTGATCTTGTACGGAATAATTTTTGTTACCGAAAACAAGTGCGACAATGGTGGTTACACCAAGATTGCTCATCGACAAAAAAAAGCACTTACAATTCAATTTTATGTTATTTTCAAACACCATACCTCAATATCTTTTACAAAATAAATTTATTATTCATGTTTGGTCTATTTGGATTTTGAAAGATGAAGCTTTGGAGGCCTCAACCATCTTAGATCGACATATGAGACGTGGGAAGAACACTGTTGTGGATAAGCTTGCTTCTTTGAGTGATTAGAGACCTTTTTAAATTTTCGATCATTGGAGTTACTATTTTTAATTTGTTGTTAGCCGTTAATTATTATTTTTTTTATGAAACGTACGTACAGGGATATTGGTTGAGTGCCAAAACGTGGTCGTTTAAGGAATCCTAGGGTTAAAAACTTGTGTAAGGAACATTGAGAGGCGTCTTTGATCTGAATGATAATCTAGTCTACCTCATTTTCTCTTTATTTCTCCCTCATTTTCTCTCTACTCTTCTTTGTGTTTTCTTTTTCATTTCAATCAATTACGCTGATGGCCAATCTTCATAAGCTCCTCAAAATAGGAATGGGCAAAAAGATAGTTGTTGAAGAGGAACCTGAGCAGCAAGCAGAGATTCTAGGTATACACCCTCTGGCTCAAGCTACGAGCAGCCAGATTACATCAAAAATTTCTCATGTGACTCCACGGAAACTAAGAGCGACAGTAGAAGCAAAAGTCCAAGAAGTTCGAACCGATACCGTAGGGCAACAATTGAATTTTGCTTACAAACTTCTTTGTCTCAAATTTGATGGATACGACTTTAGAGGAAGGTTTTCAAAGTTGGAGCAGTATTTCGAAGTTGAAAGAATTTCGAATTTAGCTAAAATCAGAGTTATGATACTGCATTTGGAAGGAAAGACACCGGAATGATATCAATTCTTATGCAATTCTCGGGGTGACTTGAGCAGAGTATTTAGGGTGGATGAAGGAAAGGTTTTCCCCTGGAGGCATTGGTGATCCTTTTATCGAGTTACTAGAGCTGAAACAAGTGGAGTTCGTGAAGCAATTTTATGAGGACCTCATACATCGGGTTAATTAGGTTAGTCTCCCTAAAGAGTATATCTTAAGCATGTATAAAAACCATTTACGACCAGAAGTAAGCCAAATTATAAAACTAATGCAACCAAGGAACTTGACAGATGCCTTTAAATTAGCTAAAGATGTGGAAGCAATGCACTACCCTATACAGAAGAAACCTCTATCAGGGTTACAACTTAGGTCACCTGAAAATAATTTAGCATTATCTGTCCCGCCTAGAAGCTCAACTAATTCATTCAGAGGTGGATGGGGTTCGGTGGCTAGAATAAATTTTAGTTTCTTTTCTCGAATTCCAACCCCAAAGGTCCTTAGTCCTACTCCCTCTAGACCCACTAGAAATATAGGGAATTAGGGAGCAAATAAGGTCCTATCAACAGCTAGAAATTACAGAACGCTAAAGGAAGGGACTGTGTTTCTGGTGTGCAGCAAAATACACACCATGTCACAAGTATGTTCGGTCACAAAATTTTTAGATAGTGGTGGAGAAAACTGTAGAGGATAATGATGTTGAGGTCTTCTTGAATTGTGAAGAAATTCTTGAAGGATAATAAGAGTTAGGTAGAAACAAATATTCTATATTATCCATTCAAGTAATGTAGGGCACTTCAAGTTTGAAAACTATGAAGATACAAGTAATGATTCAAGCAACTTCTTGTGTGGTACTGCTAGACACTGAAAGTACTTACAACTTCCTTAGTTTATCTATGGTGAAGAAACTGAAACTTTTTATGTGTAAACACAAGGCACTCAAGGTTACGGTGGTTAATGGAAATTGAATGACGATTCTAGGAAAATGTAAGGGAGTGAAATGGCAGTGTCAAGGAGAGTATTTCATCTCTGATTTTTTGGTATTGCCTTTAAAGAATTATGATGCAATACTAGTAGTGTAATGGTTATGCCATCTAGGGGTGATTAAATGAGATTTTGGATAGTTAACAATGTGTTTTAAATTAGGTACAAAAGAGATCAAGTTAAGTGGGTGCAAGAAGAAACCTGTACAGTGTATAGACTCCAAAACTTATGAGAAGTTGTTAAGGGGATCTACCAGTCCATTCACTATAGCTGTGTGTTTGTTAAATGCTCAGATTAGAATGGAAAATGAAAATTTATCGAGTACCAGGGAGGTGAGGCCTTGTTACAAAAGTACAACAGATTTTTCGAGGAACCCAATGGATTACCTCTTGTAAGGGAGAAAGTTCACAACATAGAACTAAAAGATGAATATGTTGTTGTAAAAATTAAACCTTATAGACATCCTTCAAGTCAAAAGAATGAGATTGAGAGACAGATTAAAGATAATGTTGAGTTCGGGAGTAATAAGGAACAACAATAGTGCTTTTGTCTTGCCCATAGTAATGGTTAAGAAGAAGGATGGAGCCTGATGCGTATTAGATATGCACAATTTAGTGCAAGTGAGCACGTCGCCAAGTAATAAAATGATAAGTATCAAGTATCGTCTCCACAGGGATTGGTCTACTTAATATACTTCCTTTAGTCTTCTTGTTCTTGTAAAAGAAATAAAGTAAAAACACAAGTGATTAGGTTGTGGTTGAACTAAATAATTGGTGTGGATTCTGTGTAGTGCTATAATTGATGTATGTGAACAAACATATATGTGCAAGTATACACAATCATGCAAGTAATAATAGGGTGAGTGAGTATCGTTCCCACGAGGATTTAGAGTAAAGTGTGCAGTCAAATTTTCTAAAGCAAAAAGGGTTGTCACTAAAAAGAAAACAAAGATAAAGATATAAACGCAAGACAATGGATATGTACGATGAAGGTGTAAGATGGAAATGCTATGGCAATTCTAGAGTGCAAGCAACTAAAATTTGCCAAGGCAAAATAGAATGGATAATGATGGCAAGGTGGATCTATGAAGGTGGTATGTGAGTCTATAGCAGAGTGATCACAAGATAACAAGCAAAGTAAAGAATGTAAGTTGAAAATGTGGAGGCAAAAACAGGATGCAAGAACACGTTAAACAATATATTGTACCTCTCCTCTATTGATGAACTCTTTAGGGAATGACTGATGGTGGCTTTTATGGTTTTCTAACCCTTACCCCTACCTAACATATAGTTGTTATGGTGTATACTTGCTTGACAGAGGTTTCTAAAGTGTTCCCGCTCTCTCGAGTCATAGAAACCTGACAAACTAAAATGCCATGATATTTTCGCCTGTCACGCGAATGACACCTTAGACTATTGATAAAGCACCCTCCCTTTAATCGTTGAAGCCTTCACCTATGCCTCTCTTGAGTGCTTTAGGATCCAACTAGGCCCTATTTGCAGTCTAAAACTCATTGCTCACGTAGATCCTCCCTTAGCTCCTCTCGGATGATCTAAGGATCTATAGTTATGCCTCTCTCGAGTGCTCTAACATGTATCTAAACCATGGACACTCTCGTGCCTCTTATAAAGTTTAAATAATTACCAACAATGAGCAAAAAAAATATACAAACACTTAGTAGACAATATGTTAAATAGAAACAAAAGTTAATCATCCATAAAAGCTACCACCGAAACAAGGTTACATGGTGGAGCTAAATGTTAAGAATAATCATCCACATTAATCTCAAACATCTAACATTCATCCTCATAAAAATATAAAAGAAATAAAGCAAGGAAGGAGGACTATAAGACATCATCGGTGTGCACCGTCGCCGGCTCTTCAACCATCATGGACGCCTTGGTGTGCTAGCCCCTCTCGGGTGCCTAGCATAACACTCCCTTCGAGTCCTATCAATGGAGGTCCCCTTGGCCGGAAGTTGGATGAGAAAGGTGGGAGCTTTCCGCCGCCGCAAAGACCGCTACAAAAGGTGCCTCTTTTCTCTGTTTTGTTCTCCCCGAAAAAGCCTTTTTTTGTGTAGGTCATCATGTCTTTTAAAGAGGGTGAAAACCCTAAAAGATATGCAAAAATCCATTTCTGTCCTCATTTTTGTCCTAACATTTCTGCAGGACTGCAAAAGGTGACAGTAGTCCCCTACTGACGTGGCTCTCATACAGGCCATATTCTTTGTGGTCCCCTACTGAGGTGGCTGTAGCCAACTGTAGTGGTCCCGATCGGCTATAGTAGCACCACCTGGCACTCTTATCAAAATATCTCTTTGTCGTTTAGCTCAGCCCAGGAGTTCTCTAGCTTTGTCATGGCATTTTCCTTCTACCATCCTTCTGAGAATGCCATGACAAATTGCCTCAACTTCCGTTTTGCTTTACCTGCACAACACTACTAAAAAGAACTACCTTTTCCATTAAATAGCACCTATTACCACATAAAAATACCAAGGCATATCTAAAAGACTATATGCAATGTTATGAACCTAAATGCAACTAAATGAATCTATATGAGCCTAAGGACACTCAATAACCTAAGTAAAAAGGTCGAAAATATAACCTTTTTGCAGAGTTATCACACCCCCAAACTTAAGCTATTGCTTGTCCTCAAGCAATGAATAACAGCTAGCAGAGAAAGAATGTCATGACATTGTCAAAATCTAGGTAAGCAATAGGTCAGAGTTTCAGCCCTTAGAAAATGTCATGGCATAAACATATAAGACTTCGAGGAAATTGCAAGAACATTGCCCTAGGACCAGGTAGGATGCGAGTGTGTATGTGAGTGAGTGTATCCTTCCCATGCTTAGTTAACTTAGAAAAATTCTAAAGAATGTTCACTATTCTATCAGAGCATGTCTGTTCATTAAAGCATGTTTTTAATACTCCCCATATATATATATATTCTTTTTTTAATACAAATGCCAACAAACTACTATGAGAGGAGCCAGCCTGTCACACTTCCTTCTACTTATGCCATAGCTTTGATTTATTTAAACGCAGTATCCAGGCAATGCCATGGCAAGTTAAAAGTGTAGCGTCACCCTGTGCCTCTTTCAGTAACTCATATGCACATGGAAATGCCATGGCATAGAGGAGTATCCCTCTACCGATATGTCCATGCATTTATTGTTATCTTCTAATACTAAACTATTGGGTGTTCTCTATTAACAAAACAATTCACTAAAGCATGCTAAGCTATTCAAGTTTACATTCTATAAAAATTTTCTAACTTCCCTAAGCATGGAGAATATACACTCGTGTAACAATAAAATAATCACAACCAGCCAAATCCTAAGGCAAGTTCTATTAAAATCCTAAGTCATGCATATTTAATTCCATTTCTGGCCATATAAGGTATACCATCATCGGGCATCACTAACTATAACAGTGAAAACTTAACCTAAACTTTCACAGATGTCATGGAATATTTCTACAACTACTGTTATCATGCACATGAAGTAGAGTAAAGGACGATACCTCCACCAAACTTGAGGCAAGCATTGTCCTCAGTGTAACTAAAAAAAATTAAACTATGTTAAATGCAATGCAATGAAATGGAATGCAATGATATGTACCTTGACTACATGGGCGGTGTGATGGCAATTCGACGCGATGTTCGGTGCTTCAACGGGGGTGGGCTGACTTTAGGGTCAGTATCTGCATCGGCTCCCCGTGATTTTGACTTGCTAGCAGCTGAAGGTGGGGTGGGTTGTTTCCCAGTTGACATTTTGAGTTTGCGCTTTGATTTCTTCCTCTTATGGGAGGGCATAGTTGAGTCCATTTGTGGGGCTGCTGGTTGGTGTTCTTCTTATTGTGCGGGCGGGGCAGACAGGTCTTCAAAAAGTGAAGAAATGAAACTAGCTCCATGGTCCTTTTCAGCAGTAGGGTCCGGTTGATCTTGAGTCTGGGCTTGCTCGTCTGAAAATGCCGTGACATTTTTAGGAGTTTATTCTCGAGTAGGTGACTGTGCTTCCCGGGCTTGCTCCTCAGTCTCTGGATCTGTTAGTTGTGCCTCTTCAGACGGGTCAATTGGGGATGGTACCTAATTTAGATCAGGTGCAACTCGCCTGGTCGATGTTGAAACAATTGTAAATGCCGTGGCATTTTCTATTATAGTGGGCAATATTGAGTCTAGGAAAGCAGGAAATTCTTGATCGAGCGGAGGAAATAGCTCTACCAGGTAAGCTTTGATGACTTTGTCTCTTTCCTTCGTGTAGAGGAAGAATTCTTTGAGATCCTTAGACAAGTCATTCACTTTTGTCATGGCATTCTTGGATAGCTCCAGTGCCTCATCTTTGTAGAATGGGGCTCTTCCTCTAGCAGTAGCAACATGAGAAGATTCCGGTTGCTCATCTATGTTTCTCATTAAAGCGGTCACCTTCTTGGTAGATAACCCTTTTATTCCTTCTAAAATCTCATTATACTGATCTTTTGGGACACCCTTTTTCTGGTACAAAGCCGTGATTAGGTTTGGGAATATGAGGGTACTCTTAGGTCTCTTCTAACAAGCGTGCGTCTCTTGCACAATAATCCTTCCTATATCTATGGGGCAACCAAAGAGAATCGAATGTAACAGCATAAGGCGAGGTAAACTCACAGTGGTGTGATGCGAGGTAGGCATCAACTTGTATCTAACAAAGTGACTCCACAATAGGGTCTTGGAAAGTAAAGACTCTCAGTTCACCGTGCGCCTTGCCGCTTGTTGACCATTCCACTCGGTCTCAGGCAAACATAAATCTTCTTTCACTCCTTGATAGGTTTCATAATCAACCTCTTCTTCCTTTTTGGCGTGGCAATCCACTCCTTGGGGAATCTTGAAGAATCAGTTTATAGCGATGTTAGTGAAGTGAATGTTTTTGCCCCGAACATAAACAAATTTCTGATCTGGGCTATAGATATTGGCATAGAATTCGCGCACTAAGGTGACATTGACGAAGCCTGGATGTGTTGCGAACTTCTCCCAATGGTGTTGCACCACCACGTCCATCACCTCTGGTCCTATCTCATCTGAGACATTGAAGCCTAGTTCGAACAGAATTCTTTGATTCTTGAAGCTCTTGACTCATTCTCCCGCTGTTTGGTCCACAAAAACGGAAGGAGGGGTGGTGCAGATCCTAAGGGTCTCGTGCGTACCATCTTTGAGTGAAAATAAAGAAGAGAAAGTGAGAAAGCTTGAAGCTTTTCTTTAATGGAGGATGAGTAAGTTTTCGGCTATGGAGAGTTTTGGGGGAAGAAGAAGATGAAGGGTAAAGGTAAAAATAATAAAGATGAAACCTTTATTATCTTAGTGGGGGTTGTGGGCTAGAGACGTGTGGAGGGGGTTAATTGGTGATGGGGAATAAAGGTGTCAGGTTTTTAATAGGAGAGAGAGGGTTGAATTTGAAATTCAAAATAAAATAGGGAAAAGGCTCATCCTTTTATCTTTTGCCGCTCAAAGTTTCTAAGTAGGGTTTTCTACTTTTCTCCTTCTTTTTCCTTCAGCCGTCCGTCTCCAAGGGTGTATAATAACCTAATAAAATTAAAGAACGAATTAAAAAGGATTAAGCAAATTAAAGCAAATAAAACAAACATAAAAAACAAAATTATTTATTTATGAATAGGAGTAAACTGAAAATGTCATGACATTTCAGTATGTCATGCATCTATCAAATATGTTGTATGTTTATCTCACATCACGTGGGCTCCAGTGTAGATCTTCAGACGCTGGCCATTAACTTTAGAAATTGACCCTCTTCTGGATTCTTGATGTCTACAGCTCCATAGGGGTATACATGGTGAATCTCAAATGGCCCGAACCACCTCGATTTCAGCTTTCCAGGGAAGAGCTTCAGCCTTGAGTTGAATAAGAGCACTGATGAGTGCCTAAAAGGCAGTTATTTACTACCCTTCCCATGGTACTTTATGCATCTATTATACACCAACTTGAACCGAAATATAGACTCTTTGCTCAAATATTGAATATTCCATTATCATCACTTACAAAGTCAACATTTATAGAGAATGTAGATATTTTTACATATTCTGTACATATAGGAATATCTAGAGCGGAAGCGTCAGAGAAGCAGTGTTGGCCGAGGCAGAAACAAGGCCGCGGTAGAATCTAGTGTGGCAGCACCAACAATAGAGGCGTAACGAAAGATAAAAATATAAAGAATATTCTAGAAGATGCAGCGTACCAATTGGACCAGGCTAGCGCGCTAAAAGCACAATTCAAAGACCAAGCGGGAAAACCTTTCTAGAAGGCGGCAAACTTGGAAATATCAGATACCTTGAAGAAGTTTTGTTCCCTACTCCAAGTTGAAGTCTATTTAGGAAAGGTTTACCTAGGTTAAGTATATAAATACCCTAGCCGGCCATTATGTTAGGGGAGCCGATTTAGAGAGAGCCAATTTAGAGAGAAACGACTTAGAGAGAAACCCTTTAAGCCGACCCTTCTCCCTAAGAATTGTACTTAATGACAATATGTTCTAAACTTCTTAGGGATAGGTGAAGGTTGTTGATATTAGTGAGAGGAGATTGATTCATGTATCTTTGTTCTTATGCAATAATAAATCAAAGTTTGCTTATCCTATTGCCATTCTTTGTTCTTGAATTCAAGACCGAGAGGGAAGTTTGCAAGTAATCTATTTATCTAGCATCGAGAGGTATAGATTCACGAAAGAGATAAGTACAGTGTTGTTAACACTAACTCGACCTATACTCTTGTTGAGGCACTAAAGGGTAGGTTAAGATTTTCAGCAGCTAAAAGAAGTGTTGTATTGGTTGGTGGTTATCTTCAATTTACGCCGAGAGGTATCGTCAAGGACTGGTCATCAACAACACTTTGACTCAGAGATGAGCGGAGTCACTTATGGACACTTTGCTGAACTTTGATACCTCTGCCCAAGAGCAAGAGATTACCGCGGTAGAGGACCACCAATGTTGCCAAGGCGATATCTGCAGTACTATCGAAGCAGTGTTGTGTGATTGCATTGGACAAGGAGAAGATCAATTGAATCCACTAATTGACACAATTGGATCCTACCCGTTTACTCTATATCGTCTTCAACCCTTTATTTTATGTTTTGTTATTTAATTATTTAGTTAGATAAAACAAATCAACTTATTTGTGTTTTTACTTTCTTTTCAGCAGCAAGGGAACAATAGGAAACATATTAAGTATACCAATCCTTGTGGAGACGATACACGATATACTTATCATTTTATTACTTGACGACGTGTACACTTGCACTCAAATAACGCTTATACCATGTCTATCAAGTTTTTGGCGTCGTTGCCGGGAATTGACAACTGAATGTAAGGCTCTCCATACACCGAATAATGTAAGGCTCTCCATACATCCTGCCTGGGCAGCACACTCGGTAGACTGTTCAGAAAACGAATAAAACCCAAAGGAGAAGTCGAATGCACTGAAGAAACTGACCAACTCATGAAGACAGATACTAGCCAAAAAGAGAGAATGAGTATGGTAGATGCATTCACATGCATTCCACAAGTAACATGATCTCTTCCCTTCAAATTTAATTATTATATTAGGATTCGTTTATATAATATTATTCTTAGTATTCTTATTTTCAGTATTTTATGTTGTTATGCTTTATTACAGTATTTTATATTTTTATGTTTTTGTTTTATGAATAAAGCAGTGAATGCAGGAAAAATTATGCCACAGCAAGAAGTCTGCTGCCGTGGCAACACTGTGTCAGAGCCACAGAATTCTTAATGGGCAAAAACAATGTAACGGCTCTCTGCCGAGAAACCCGCCGCGGTAGTAACTGTGCAACAAGGCAGTAAATGCCTAACGGCTAGTATTTTTAACAGTCATATTTTTACAGCCTATATAAGCAAACTTATTCCTGTGCATTATTTACTTTTGCATTCTTGCTATTTCACTTGCTTTCACAATCTTGCTCTCACTACGTCTTGCAATTTTCAAAACAATCTCTATTCACTCCAGAAATTCTTAAACCACCCTCCACGAACAATTCAATGGCTTCTTACACAAGATTCGCCCCAGCCACTATTGCTGACAAATTCAACCGTTCATTCATTGCTCAGCAACTATGGGAAGAGCAGGGATTTTAACGGAACAATGAAATGTACTTCGGCATTGAATCATACTTATTCAACAAGATTCAGCATCAGGATTGGGAGGCTTTCTGCCTACAGCCTCCCCCCGTGAATGCTACAATTGTACGAGAATTCTACGCACATGGGCCGAGCAAGGACACCCTCTTTATCCACTACCGAGACAAGCCTGTGCAACTTGATGCCAAAGTCATCAATGACTTTTATGGTCTCACACCCACACAGGATGATCATGCCGACTACGTAGACAGTATCACCACTCAAGACTATGAGGAGATTAAAGATGAGCTTTGTTACAGCAACACTTCATGGGAAACCGGTGTCCATAAGGGTTCAGTAACACGGCAGAGTCTAATACCCGAAGCCAAGATGTGGTGTACTTTTGTCAAGAGACGACTTATCCCAACCTCCCATAACAGCACAGTGGATCGCAAAAGATTGGTGTTGATCCAGTCCATCATCAAGAAGAGAAGCATCAACGTTGGAGAGATCATTCTTCATGAAATCCATGAATATGGTAAGAAGGAACGTGGACCGCTTTACTTCCCATGTTTAATCTCTGTCTTGTGCATTAATGCAGGAGTTCTGGTCGAAGACACGAATGAATACACGCCAACTCAGCAGGGCTGGACAAGAGATTTCTTCCACCGAGTTATGCAGATAAAACATGCAGAACCTATTCAAGCAACACTGCAGCAGTTTCCTGCCGACTTCACTGCCGGAGGGCAGTATTCAACAGAAGCACCAGCCTCTACCGAGCTAACTGCCGCAGCAGACCCATACCAAGAAATTTTGCAAAGAATGACAGCCATGGACCTTCGCCAATAACGCTGCATGGAATACTAGCGGGACTTTAACACATCGCTGGCCAACATGATGATGCAAAACTTCCCACATCATGTTTGCATCATCATGTTTTGATGAGTTCCTGAAAGGCAGTTATTTACTACCCTTCTCATGGTACTTTATGCATCTATTATACACCAACTTGAACCGAAATATAGACTCTTTGCTCAAATATTGGATGTTCCATTATCATCACTTATAAAGTTAATATTTATAGAGAATGCAGATATTTTTACATATTCTGTACATGCAGGAATATCCAGAGCAGAAGCGACAGAGAAACAATGTTGCGGTTGAGGTAGAAACAAGGCCGCTGCAGAATCCAGTGTGGCAACGCCAACAATGGAGACGCAACGAAAGATAAAAATATAAAGAATATTCTGGAAGATACAACGCACCAATTGAACCAGGCTAGCGCGCTAAAAGCCCAATTCGAAGACCAAGCTGGAAAACCTTTCTAGAAGGCGACAAACTTGGAAATATCAGATACCTTGAAGAAGACTTATTCCCTAATCCAAGTTGAAGTCTAGGAAAGGTTTACCCTAGGTTAAGACTATAAATACCCTAGTCGGCCACTATGTTAGGGGAGCCGATTTAGAGAGAGCCAATTTAGAGAGAAACCCTTTAAGCCGATCCTTCTCCCTAAGAATTGTACTTAACGACAATATGTTCTAAACTTCTTAGGGATAGGTAAAGGTTGTTGATATTAGTGAGAGGAGATTGATTCATGTATCTTTATTCTTATTCAATAATAAATCAAAGTTTGCTTATCCTATTGACATTCTTTGTTCTTGAATTCAAGCCCAAGAGGGAAGTTTGCAAGTAATCTATTTATCTAGCATCGAGAGGTGTAGATTCACGAAAGGGATAAGTACAGTGTTGTTAACACTAATTCGGCCTATACTCTTGTGGAGGCACTAAGGGGTAGGTTAAGAGTTTCAGCAGCTAAAAGAAGTGTTGTATTGGTTGGTGGTTATCTTCGATTTACACTGAGAGGTATCGTCAAGGACTGGTCATCAATAGCACTTTGACTCATAGATGAGCGGAGTCACTTACGGACACTTTGCTGAACTTTGATACCTCTGCCCAAGAGCAAGAGATTGCCGCAGCAGGGGACCACCAATGTTGCCAAGGCGGTATCTGCAGTACTGTCGAAGCAGTGTTGTGTGATTGCATTGGACAAGGAGAAGATCAATTGAATCCACTAATTGAGACAACTGGATCCTACCCATTTTCTCTATATCGTCTTTAACCCTTTATTTTATGCTTTGTTATTTAATTATTTAGTTAGATAAAATAAATCAACTTATTTGTGTTTTTACTTTCTTTTCAGGAGCAAGGGAACAAGATGAAACATATTAAGTATACCAATCCCTATAGAGACGATACACGATATACTTATCATTTTATTACTTGACGACGTGTACATTTGCACTCAAATAGCACTTATACCATGCCTATCAAGCACCTGTTGTCCCGCATGAAAATGCCATGGCAAAATTGCTTGATCATGCCATCACTCGGTTTGCTCCTTATAGAGTTTAGCATTCTCATAAGCTTGGGTCCTAAATTCCTCCATCTTTTTCAACACTAGAAGTCTTCTCTCACCAGCTAAATCAGCGTCCAAATTGAGTTTCTTTATTGCCCAATAAGCCCTATGCTCTAGTTCGACCAGGAGGTGACATACTTTGCCAAAGACTAACTTAAATGGAGACATCCCTAGTGGGGTTTTGAAAGCTGTTCGGTATGCCCACAACGCTTCATCATGCTTTGGTGACAAATCCTTCCTTCTCAGATTCACCAATTTTTTTAAAATTTACTTGATTTCACGGTTAGAAATCTCGGCTTGCCCATTGGTTTGGGGATGATATACCGTGGTAATTTTGTTTCGCACCCCATATTTTTGTAATGCCTTGGTAATTAACTTGTTGTCAAAATGGGTGCCTTCATCACTGATGATAGCCCTTGGCATACCAAATCTTGTGAAAATGTGCTTATGCAGAAATTTAAGCATAGTCTTTGCATCGTTCCTTGGTGTTGCAAGCTTCAACCCATTTAGACACATAGTCTACTGCCAAAAGGATATATAGATCTCCAAATGAGGATGAGAATGGTCCCATAAAGTCTATGCCCCATACGTCAAATAACTCGACCTCCAATATATTTTGTCGTGGCATTTCATGCCGTCTGGAGATGTTCCCAGTTTTCTGATATCGATCGCAGGCTTGGTAAAATGCCTGGGCATCTTTGAATAAGGTAGGCCAATAAAAACCTGATTGGAGGACTTTTACAGCCGTCTTCATCCCTCCAAAGTGATCTCCACATGGGCCTGTGTGACAGTGATGCAGAATATCACGTTGCTCTTCTTCAGGCACACAACTTCAGATAATTTGATCGGCACAACGCTTGAACAGGTACGGTTCATCCCAGAAATATTACCGCGCATCGTGTCTGAATTTCTTTCTTCCTTGGCTAGTCATGTCAAAAGGCAAAACACCACTAACGAGAAAATTAGCAAGGTTAACATACCATGGAATTATCGTGGCATAAAGAATTTTCTCATGAGGAAATTCATCATGTATATCAATTTTGTCATGACATTCTAGGTTAACTTCTAGTCTAGAAAGATGATCAACAACTTGGTTCTCGGTTCCCTTCCTATCTACCACTTCTATATCAAATTCTTGGAACAATAGTATCCATCTAATGAGCCTGGGTTTGGCATCCTTTTTAGTCACTAAGTACTTAATTGTTGAGTGATCGGTGTGAACAATGACCTTAGTGCCTATCAAGTATGACCTAAACTTGTCAAATGCAAATACCACGGTAAGTAGTTCTTTCTCTGTGGTAGTATAGTTAAGTTGTGCATCATTTAAAGTACGGCTAGCATAATAAACAATATGAAAAATTTTAACCTCGACGCTGCACTAAGACTGCTCCCACAGCATAGTCGCTCGCGTCGCACATCAGCTTGAACGGTAGTGTCTAATCTGGGGGAACAATGATTGGTGTAGTGATCAGGCTTTGCTTTAGGTCTATGAAAGTTTCATGACATTTTTGATCGAACACAAAAGGCTGGTTCTGCTGCAACAACATGCATAAAGGCTTGGAGATCTTGGAGAAATCCTTGATGAATCTCCAATAAAATCCCGCGTGTCCAAGGAAACTTCTTATGCCCTTGAAATTTGTTGGTGGAGATAGCTTATCGATCACTTCGATCTTAGCTTTGTCTACCTCAATGCCTTTGTGTGAGATCTTATGGCCCAACAAAATACCTTCCGTCACCATGAAGTGACATTTCTCCCAATTCAGCACAAGGTCAGCCTATTCACATCGCTTCAGGACCTTTGCTAAATTGCCAAGATATTTTTGGAAACTATCTCCAGAAATAGAGAAATCATCCATAAAAATTTCAAGAGAGTCTTCAACCATATCGAAGAAGATAGCTTACATGCAGCGCTTGAAAGTTGTCAGGGCATTACACAGTCCAAAGGGCATCCTTCGAAAAGCGTAAGTTCCATAAGGAAAAGTGAAAGTGGTCTTCTCTTGGTCCTTCGGTGCTATAGCTATTTGATTATAGTCCAAATATCTATCTAAGAAACAATAGTAAGCTTTACCCGCCTAGCGATCTAACATTTGGTCGATGAAGGGTAGAGGAAAGTTATCTTTCTTCGTAGCCTTGTCGAACTTACGATAGTCCATGCAAATCCTCCATCTGGTCACTACTCTCGTCGGTAATAGCTCATTGTCCTCATTGCTCACCACGGTCGTGCCTCCTTTCTTTGGCACACATTGAACCGGTCTTACCCATGAACTATCCGATATTAGGTAAATAACTCCAGCATCAATCCATTTAAGAATCTCCTTCATAACAACTTGCTTCATGAAGGGGTTAAGTCTACGCTACGGCTCTACGGATTTGCCATGACATTCTTCCAGAAGTATCTTATGCATATAGATAGTAGGACTGATCCCCTTTAAGTCCTCCATGGTCCATCCTATCGCTCGTTTATGCTGTGACAAAACAGTAAGTAGACTTCTCTCTTGATCAGAATTTAAGTTTGTAGAAATAATAACTGGCAGGGTCTCATTTTCACCCGAATAAGCATATTTCAAATACTATGGCAAAATTTTTAGCTCCAGCTTCGGTGCATCGAGTAATGAAGGCTTAGGATGACTGAATTCCTCGAAATCAAGAGGTTCGAAGCTTGAATTGTTTCTAGTTATCAGCAGACTAGATTGATGTTCCTCCAATGAAGGTTCACTAGCTTCTTCCTCTTCTTCATTTGTGAGCTCTTCATACTCATCTAGCTGTACGAAATTGCTATGAAAAAATTGATCAGCTTCTGTAGATTGCTCATAATCCACCTCCAAAGTGCTACGACATTCTTTAGAGTCATCCATGTACTTGAGAGAATTGTTGATGTTCATGGTCAATCTTTGATTTGCTACACGCATTGTGAGCTCACCCTTCTCACAATCAATGAGAATGCGACCGGTTGCTAGGAAAGGTCTCCCTAAGTTGATAAGTGTTTTAGCGTCAGCCTCACAATCAAGTATGAAGAAGTCGACTGGAAAAACGAACTTGTCCACCCTCACTATGACATCTTCGATCTTCCCCTCTTGTCTCACATGGGAACGAATGGCTAGCTGCAACATGACGGATGTGGGTTTCGCATCTCCCATGCCAAGCTTCAAGAAAATTGACTTGGGAATCAGATTAACACTTGATCCAAGATCACAAAGTGTTTTCCCCAAAAAAATTTCTCCAATGGCACAAGGAATAATGAAGCTGCCTGGATCCTTCTTCTTTGATGGTAGATTACTCAAGGTAGAGCAATATTCTTTTGTCGTGGCAATTGTCTCGAATTTCTCCATTTTACGCTTCTTCGTGACTATCTCCTTCAAAAATTTAGCGTAGGTAGGTATTTGGTCAATTGCCTCCAATAGCGGGACATTTATGTATAGCTGGTCTAACTTGTCCACAAACTTTTTAAACTAAATTTCATCGTTGTGCTTTTTGAGCCTCTGAGGAAAAGGAGGTAGGGCTCTAACTTCTTCCACTGGTGGTGTAGGAACTAGTTTTGCCGTGGCATTTATGCTCGCTCCATCGATAGGTTCCTTTGTCAAACCTTCCTCCTAGTCTTTTTTTTCGAGATTTTACTCAGGCATTTCTTCTTGCACGTGTTCTGGTAGGGAATCTTCAGATTTCTTCCCCCAAACTTATCTTACTGATTAAGTTGAATACCACTTCTGAGTGTGATTGCGCTACAGTACTCTTTACCATGCGGCTTAGTGACTTTAGTATACTCGGCAGACGTCTAGGTTGATGCTCTTGTAATGCCGTGGCAATTTGGCCAACCTGACTCTCTAGATTTCGCAACGAAGCACTGTGGCTTTGCAGTAGAGTACCTTGGTTCTTGATGATAGTTGTATGCTCTTGAAGCATCGTCTTGGTACTTAGAATAAAATCTTGCATAGTCACTTCCAAAGAACTGGTATTTGATGATGATGCAGCCCCCTTGCTCTGATTATGCCAGGGTATATTCGATTGAAAATTCTAGGGCTCATGCTGATTTTGGATTCGCGCTTGGGAATTAGGATTGTTGGGTCCTTGGTTTCCCCATGAAAAGTTCGGATGTTGTCTCCATCCTGGATTATAGGTGTTCGAATAGGGATTGTTGTTGCTTCGGTTGAAGTTGCTCACATAATTTGCCGTCTCATGGCATCTTGGGCACTCACTCTCGTGATGATTGCCATGGCATATCAAACATGTTGAACTGGCCATCTTCACTTCCTTCACATCATTGGAACATTGAATGTTCTTCAACATATTGGTGATAGCTGAGAGTTGGGCGGATAGTGAGTCTTTCACATCAAGCTCAAATGTCCATTGTGCCTTCCTACCGGTTCCAAGTCTTGTAGAAGGAAATTGATAGTCATTGTTGACAATTCTATCAAGAATGTAAAATGCCTCCTCGGGTGATTTGTCTAACAAAGTTTCATTTGCCGAGGTATCTAGCATCATCCTAGTTGGTGCATTGACTCCGTTTTAGAACATTACAACTTGAGTCCAATCTTGAAATCCATGATTTATACACTTGCGAAGCAATCCCTTGTATTGACCCCAACATTCGCACATCGACTCATCGTTACCTTGTCGAAAAGAAGCAATGTCATTTCTAAGTTGAGTATTGAGATTCGAAGGATTATACCGTAGCAAAAAGCTCTTGCATAGATCAGCCCATGATTCCATCGATCCGGATGGTACTCTACTCAACCATCCCCTCGCTCGACCACATAGCGAATAAGGAAATAGTTTGAGTTTCAAGACATCCTCATGAACTCCTTGTTGACGGAAAGAGTCACAAACTTCTAAAAATGCCCTGATATGTTGTTTTGCATCTTCATGCGCCATATCTCCAAATTGCCCAATTGAGTTAAGCATATTGAACATAACAGGCTTAAGTTTGAAATATGTAGCTATAATTTCTGGTGCCACGATGTCAGGATTAAGATCATCCAAGATACGATTTAAATGATCCCTAATAGCTCTCGGTCGAGGTGCAACAACGTGTTGATTTGCCCTAACATTTTGAACTACTGAGTCCTGAACTGGTGGGTCCATAGTTGTATGATGAGTAGGCCTTCTTTGACGAAACAAACGCTCAATTTCAGGCGCTATAGGATAGAGAGGTCCGTCAGTAGACCGTCTGGACATGCACTGAAAAGAAAAACAAATAAAACAAGTAAAACAGAACTAGAAGAATAAACTAAGCAAAATAAAAATGGCAAAACAAAAATGAAAAACTTTAGATAGATAGATCCCCGACAACGGCGCCAAAAACTTGGTGTGGATTCTGTGTAATGCTATAATTGATGTATGTGAACACACATATATGTGCAAGTATACACAGTCATGTAAGTAATAATAAGGTAAGTGAGTATCGTTCCCACGAGGATCTATAGTAAAGTGTGCAGTAAAATTTTCCAAGGCAAAAAGGGTTATCGCTAAAAAGAAAACAAAGATAAAGATATAAACACGAGACAATGGATATGTACGATGAAGATGTAAGATGGAAATGTTATGGCAATTTTAGAATGCAAGCAAATAAAATTTGCCAAGGCAAAATAGAATGGATGATGATGGCAAGGTGGATGTATGAAGGTGGTATGTGAGTGTATAGCAGAGTGATCGAAAGATAGCAAGCAAAGTAAAGAAAGTAAGTTGAAAATGCGGAGGCAAAATCAAGATGCAAGAACACGTTAAACAATATATTGTACCTCTCCTCTATTGATGAACTCTCTAGGGAATGACTGATGGTGGCTTTTATGGTTTCCTACCCCTTACCCCTACCTAACATATAGCTGCTATGGTGTATACTTGCTTGATAGAGGTTTCTAAAGTGTTCCCGCTCTCTCGAGTCATAGAAACCTGACAAACTAAAATGCCATGATATTTTCGTCTGTCACGCGAATGACACCTTAGACTATTGATAAAGCACCCTCCCTTTAATCGTTGAAGCCTTCACCTATGCCTCTCTTAAGTGCTTTAGGATCCAACTAGGCCCTATTTGTAGTCTAGAACTCATTGCTCACGTAGATCCTCCCTTAGCTCCTCTCGGATGATCTAAGGATCTATAGTTATGCCTCTCTCGAGTGCTCTAACATGTATCTAAACCATGGACACTCTCGTGCCTCTTATAAAGTTTAAATAATTACCAACAATGAGCAAAGAAAATATACAAACACTTAGTAGGCAATATGTTAAATAGAAACAAAAGTTAATCATCCATAAAAGCTACCACCGAAACAAGGTTACATGGTGGAGCTAAATGTTAAGAATAATCATCCACATTAATCTCAAACATCTAACATTCATCCTCATAAAAATATAAAAGAAATAAAGCAAGGAAGGAGGACTATAAGACATCATCGGTGTGCACAGCCACCGGCTCTTCAACCACCATGGACGCCTTGGTGTGCTAACCCCTCTCGGGTGCCTAGCATACCACTCCCTTCGAGTCCTATCAATGGAGGTCCCCTTGGGTGGAATTTAGAGGAGAAAGGTGGGAGCTTTCCGCCGCCGCAAAGACCGTCAAAAAAGGTGCCTCTTTTCTCTATTTTATTCTCCACGAAAAAACCTATTTTTTCTGTAGGTCACCTTGTCTTTTTAAAGAGGGTGAAAACCCTAAAAGATGTGCAAAAATCCATTTCTGCCCTCATTTTTGTCCTGACATTTCTACAGGACTGACAGAGGTGATAGTGCTCCCCTACTAACGTGGCTTGCATACAGGCCATATTCTCTATGGTCCCCTACTGAGGTGGTTGTAGCCAACTGTATGGTCCCGATCGGCTGTGATAGCACCAACTGGCACTCTTATCAAAATATCTCTTTATCGTTTAGCTCAGCCCAAGAGTTCTCTAGCTTTGCCATGGCATTTTCCTTCTGCCATCCTTCTAAGAATGCCATGACAAATTGCCTCAACTTCCGTTTTTCTTTACCTGCACAACACTACTAAAAAGAACTACTTTTCCCATTAAATAGCACCTATTACCATATAAAAATGTCAAGGTATATCTAAAAGACTATATGCAATGTTATGAACCTAAATGCAACTAAATGAATCTATATGAGCCTAAGGACACTCAATAACCTAAGTAAAAAGGCCTAAAATATAGCTTTTTTGTGGAGTTATCAATAATAAAAACTAAATAAAGATAGAAAAATAAGATAAAGAAGGTGGTCAGAATCCAATTATGCTGTATAGTGGATTTGATCAACTCGTTTCTGTCTAATGCAATTGTACAACACTACCTCGGTAGTACTGTAGATTACTGCTTTGACAGTTAAGATACTTGCCTGCCGCGACAATCTTTTACTCTTGGGAAGACTTTATCAAAGTTCGGTAAAGTGTCCTTTAGTGCCTTCGCTTACCTCTAAGTCAAAGTACTATTGATGATCAGTCCTTGATGATACCTCTCTGTCGCGACAATCTCTTGCTCTTGGGCAGATTTACCAAAGTTCGGCAAAGTATCCTTGAGTGATTCCGCTTATCTCTAAGTCGAAATACTATTGATGCTCAGTCTTTGATGATACCTCTCCGCGTGAATCAATTATAATTACCAACCAATCTCACACTTCTTTTAGCCGCTGAAACTCTTAACCTATCTCTAGGCCGAGTTAGTGTCTACAACACCGCATTTATCCCTTTCATGAATCTAACTCTCTCGATATTAGATAAATGAATTACTTACAAGCTCCTCTCTCGAGTTTGAATGCAAGAACAAAGAATGGCAATAGGATAAGCAAACTTTGATATTCTTATTGTATTGAAACGAAGAAACAAAATACAATCTTTTCACACTAATATTCAATAACCTTCAACTAACCCTAAAAAAGCTTAAAACATATTGTAATGAAGAACACAATTCTTAGAGTAAAGCTTTTTCTCTAATTCGTCTCTCTTTTATACATTGAATGACTCATGTATTTATAGTCTAGACCTAGGGTAACTTTTCCAAAGTAGAATATAACTTGCAGTAGGAAACAAGTAATAAAATATAATATTTCCAAGTTTACCCATAATAATACTTGACTAAGGATATTTTAATAATAATACATATATTATTATATGGACCTTATTGTTTCTCAGTTTATGTTATGCATTGACACATATATCTGAAAACAACAATAGCAATGCCTTTATTCAATAAAATTGGTAAATAAAAGTATCCTTACAATCATCATATGATTGGTCTTTGGGCATACTCTAACACTTGGAGCAAGCATCAACCTAATGCCCAAATCAATTTTCCAAAAGCTCAACATAGGAAGGGCAAAACCAACAACAATGCTGCTCCAACTTGCGGATCGATCATATATGTACCCCGAAGGAAAAATCGAGGACATACTAGTAAGAGTCGATAAATTTATTTTTCCAGCTGACTTTCTTGTCCTTGATTATGAAGTAGATGAAAAAGCACCGAACATCCTGGGCAGACCTTTCCTTGCTACTGGACGAACCTTGATTGATGTGGAGAAAGGAGAGTTGACTATGAGGATCAATGAACGACAAATCAAACTCAATGTTTTCCAAATATTGAAAAGGAATGATGATCTAGAAGACTATCAGAGGCTAGACAATGCAGATGCAGTTCTATTAAGACCTTGTCTCAGCAACAATTGCCTCGACAGCGATGATGATGTCTGTCTCGATAGCATAGTTGATGACTGCTATAGCAATACATTGGATAGTGAAGAAGCAACAGAAATTGAAGAGATCAACTGGACGACCCATTTTCTAGGTAAGTATTTCGAACCTTTAGACTATCCAAGTAAAACCAAAACACCCATAAAAGAATCAGTAGTCACTGAACTAAAACTATTACCTGAAAAATTGAAATATGCCTACCTAGGAGCCAACCATACAATGCCCGTAATCATTTCTTCTATGTTGTAGTCAGAACAGGAAAAAAGCTTAATCAAGATATTGTAGCAGCACAAAAAGGCACTTGGGTGGTCCATTGACGATTTGAAGGGAATAAGTCCGACAGTTTGTATGCATAAAATCTTTCTAGAGGAAGATCATAAACCCACTGTCGAGGCTCAAAGGAGACTTAAACATGCATGAAGGAGGTAGTGCGTAAAGAAATAATCAAGTGGCTTGATGCTGGGATTATCAACCCTATTTCTGACAGTGCATGGGTAAGCCCGGTACAATGTGTACCCAAAAAAGGTGGTATGAATGTCATAACCAATGAGAATAATGAATTAATTCCAACCAGGACTGTGACTGATTGGAGAGTTTGTATAGATTATCGTAAGTTAAATAAGGCAACAAAGAAGGATCATTTTCCCTTACCCTTTATTGATGAAATGTTAGATAGACTTGCTGGTAAACCTTACTACTGTTTCCTTGATGGTTATTCAGGATATAATCAAATTGCCATTGATCCAGAAGACCAGGCAAAAACCACCTTCACATGCCCATATGGAACATATGCATTTAGATGAATGTCGTTCGGCCTCTGCAATGCCCCAACAACCTTTCAGAGATGCATGATGGCAATTTTTTCTGATATGATAGAGGAATTCCTAGAAATATTCATGGATGATTTTTTAGTCTTTGGAGATAGCTTTGATCACTGCCTCGACAATTTAGAAAAAGTACTGCAAAGATGTGAAGAATTCAATTTAGTCCTCAATTGGGAAAAATGCCACTTCATGGTAAATGAGGGCATAGTATTGGGAGACAAAATATCATCAGAAAGAATTGAAGTGGATAAAGCAAAAATTGATGTGATAAATAATTTGCCTCACCAATTTCTGTAAAAGGAATCCGAAGCTTCTTGGGCCATGCAGGCTTTTATAGGAGGTTTATTTCTAACTTTTCCAAAATTTCTAAACCTCTTTGTAACCTGCTCGAACAAGACAGAAAGTTCGAATTCAATAAAGAATGTATTGAAGCATTCGAAGCACTAAAAGAGAAATTGGTTACAGCACCAATAATAGTCCCACTAGACTGGTCGTTGTCCTTCGAATTAATGTGTGATGCAAGTGACCATGCTGTCGGGGCAGCACTTGGACAGAGAAAGAACAATTTGTTTCATGTCATTTACTATGCTAGTAAAATACTGAATGGGGAACAAATTAATTACACTACAACAGAGAAAGAATTACTAGCAGTAGTATTCGCTTTTGACAAATTTCGATCATATCTTATTGGAACAAAAGTAATAGTCCATACTGACCACTCAGCCATTAGATGGATCCTCCTTTTACAAGAATTTGATGTGGAAATCAAAGACAGAAAAGGTACAGAGAATCAAGTGGTTGATCACTTATCCAGACTAGACAACGAAGATAATAACAACGCAATAGAAGAAATAAAAGATGCCTTCCCAGATGAATAAATACTGCAGATTACAGCAACTATCGAAGCCACTACCGAGGCATTAACCACGGCAGTATATAACTATGTAGTTGAAGCACTGAATGAATACATCTCAGCAATAGAGGATCTTGCTACAGTAAAAACCATTCTCTGGTATACGGATCTTGTTAATTATTTAGCTAGTGGTATTATCCCTTATAACCTTAACTATAACGAGAAAAAGAGGTTTCAGCATAATGCCAAGCATTATTTTTACGACGACCCTCTTTTATTTAAGCAATATGCAGATCAGGTTATAAGAAGATGTGTTCCTGAAGATGAACAACAAGAAGTACTTCGGCAATGTCATGATCTACCTTGTGGAGGACATTTTGGAGAAAACAGAACAACAACTAAGGTGTTTCAATCATGCCTTTATTGGCCCACACTCTTCAAGGATGCCTAACTCTATTATAAAAACTGTGACCGATGCCAAAGAACAGGCAACATCTCTAGGCGTAATGAAATGCTGCAAAAACCCATACTAAGAGTAGAATTCTTTGATGTTTGGGGAATAGATTTCATGGGATCATTCCCATCATCACAAGGCAATCTCTACATCCTAGTAGTAGTGGACTATGTGTCAAAATGAGTCGAAACAATTGTCACACCTCACAATGACTCCAAGACTGTACAGAAATTTCTTAAGAAAAATATTTTCACAAGATTTGGAGTCCCGGGAGTCATCATTAGCGTTGAAGGGAAGCACTTCGATAATAGACTCATTGCTGCAGCATTAAAGAAAATGAGTGTCACTCATAGGATTGCAACAGCATACCATTCACAGACAAATGGGCAAGCTGAAATTTCAAATAGGGAATTAAAATAAATCCTTGAAAAGGTGGTGAACCCATATAGAAAGGATTGGTCCCATCATTTAGATGATGTATTATGGGCATATAGGACAGCCTACAAAACCCTATTGGGAACATCTCCCTATAGGCTGGTCTTTAGAAAAGCTTGTCATCTGCCCGTAGAAATTAAACATAAAGTTTATTGGCAGTAAAGAATCTGAATATGGAATGGGAGAAAGCTGACCAAAAACAAATGCTAGACCTCAATAAAATAGACGAATTCAGAGCAGCAGTATATGAAAATGCCAAAATCTACAAAGAAAAGATAAAATGTTGGCATGATAATAAATTACTACCGCAACAATTCCTGATGGGGAAACAAGTACTCCTTTTCAATTCAAGACTCAAACTGTTCCCAGGAAAACTTAGATCCAGATGGTCAGGCCCATTTGAAATTGTCAAAGCTTATTCACACGGAGCAGTCATAATCAAATCACATAAAAATAGGTTAGAATTCAAAGTGAATGGCCAATGGTTAAAGTACTACTCCGGTCATTAAGAGATGAAAGTGATAGAGACCATCACTCTAAGAGATGCACTAACATGCATTCCTTCTATGAATTAATTCCTTTATTTAAACCTTATTTAAATATTTTCAGTTTAGGATTCAAGTTAATTTAAATTTCCTTTATTTCATTTTCTTTATGTTCGTTTTAGGTAGGAAATAAAGAATCACAGAAGACTTCTCTTAGCAATCCTACAACAACCGATCAGCGACAACATCTCTGATAAACCAAACAATTTCCTTTACTTGTTGTGAGATTTGAGCATTGAGGATAATGCTCAATTTGAGTTTGGGGGTATATGAGTGCACTACAAAGGGCAGCCCATTGCCGCGCGGCAATACCAGAAAAGGAAGTAATTTGATGCCTTAATTCAATTTTTTTATATATACCTGACTTTACTTGAAATAATTGTCTTTACTTTTGCATTGCCTTACATCAGCTTTGCCTTAGTTTATTTTTTAAGGCTTTAGAAATCTTTTTTCTTACCATGACTAGGTTCTGTTTTGAAGAAATAACCTTGGAATACTTAAGGAATAGAACTTAGAAGCTTACTATAAGGTTAGAATCAACAAACACTTTTGGAAATTGTTTGATTTAGGAGTTCTTTTAATAAACTTAGGTGATAAAGACTTAGATTCTAAGGAATGTGACTAGAGGTTCCTATCACTGGCTCTAGGAAATTACTCTTCTCCATGCTAGAGGTGCCCAAAACCGACTCTAGTATGCCTAAGGAAACGAAAGAAAAATAGAATGGATCTTAAAAAGAAGCACAAATCTTAAGGTGCCCAAAACAGGCTCAAGAGATTGATGTCTTTTAGAAGAGAAATAACCATTCCAAGTCTACTTGTCTTGAACTTAGAGTTTATCTAAGAAAGCTTTTCATCAACCTTATCTACAAAAACCCACACACTCACGTAATCTTATAGTTTGTTTCCGAGTAGAAATCCTTGAGTAAACTAAAGGTTAGGACTGAAAGATAGACATAGTTATGGTGGGGAGAATAGATGGAAAAATAAGACCAATGGAGAATAAGGTTCGATAATTTGATGTCTTGCATTGCTTGAGGACAAGCAATAGTTCGAGTTTTGGGGTATTTGATGAGTGTTTAAAAAGGCTATTATTTACGATTCTTTTCCTAAACAATATGTACTCATTACCCACTAATTTGAACTAATACATATACTTATTGTTCAATAATCGATATTTTGCTACCACAACATATAAAGATATTTGTGAGAAAAGAAGGCTTTATGGCATATTTTTGTGTAGTTGCAGGAAATACCTGCCGAGGAAGCAGCAGTGCCAAAGGCAGAACCAATACTGAGGTAGCAGCATTGCCGAAGGCAGAAGCAATGTTGCGACAGCAGAAGTTCCAATACTGATGTTGGGCGATTGAAAGAGAAAAATGAGCTGAGAATGCCTAGACTTGAAGCGTTTAGATTGGAGCTGATTAGCACGTGAAAAGATCAAGTCAAAGGCTACGCGAGAATAGTCTCCTAGATAGAATTAAACTTGGAAATATTATATTTTTATTACTTGTTTTCTACTCCAAGTTATATTCTACTTAGGAAAACTCACCCTAGGTCTAGACTATAAATACATGAGTCATCCAATGTATAGAAAGAGAGTCGAATTAGAGAGAAAGTTTTACCCTAAGAATTGTGTTCTTCACTATAATATGTTCTAAGCTTTCTTAGGGTTAGGTGAAGGTTGTTGAATATTAGTGTGAGAAGATTGTATTTTGTTTCTTTGTTTCAATACAATAAGAATATCAAAGTTTACTTATCCTATTGTCATTCTTTGTTCTTGCATTCAAACTCGAGAGAGGAGCTTGTAAGTAATTCATTTATCTAATATCGAGAGAGTTAGATTCACGAAAAGAGTAAGTACGGTGATGTAGAAACTAACTCGGCCTAAAGATAGGTTAAGAGTTTCAACGGCTAAAAGAAATATGGGATTGGTTAGTGATTATAATTGATTCACGCTGAGAGATATCATCAAGGACTAGTCATCAACAATATTTCGACTTAGAGATAAGCGGAATCATTTAAGGATACTTTGCCGAACTTTGGTAATTCTGCCCAAGAGCAAGACATTTCCGCGGCAGAGAATATTGTTGCTGTCGAGACAGTATCTGCAGTACTGCCATGGTAGATGATGAGTGCCTAAAAGGCAGTTATTTACTACCCTTCTCATGGTACTTTATGCATCTATTATATACCAACTTGAACCGAATTATGAACTCTCTGCACAAATACTGGATATTCCGTTATCATTACTTACAAAGTTAATATTTATAGAGAATGCAAATATTATTACATATTCTGTACATGTAGGAATATCCAAGGCCGAAGAGTAGAAAAACAATATTGTGGCCGAGGCAGAAGACAGGGCCGCGGTAGAATCCAATGCGGTAACACCAACAATAGAGGCGTAATGAAAGATAAAAATATAGAGAACATTCTGGAAGATGCAGTGCATCAATTGGACCAGGCTAGCACGCTAAAAGCCCAAATCAAAGACCAAGCGAGAAAACCCTTCTAGAAGGCGGCAAACTTGGAAATATCAGATTCCTTGAAGAAGACTTATTCCCTACTCCAAGTTGAAGTCTATTTAGGAAAGGTTTATCCTAGGTTAAGACTATAAATACCCTAGTCGGCCATATTGTTTTAGGAGAGCCGATTTGTAGAGAAATCCTTCTCCCTAAGAATTGTACTTAACGGTGATATGTTCTAAACTTCTTAGGGATAGGTGAAAGTTGTCGATATTAATGAGAGAAAATTGATTCTTGTATCTTTGTTCTTATGCAATAATAATATCAAAGTTTGCTTATCCTATTGCCATTCTTTGTTCTTGCATTCAAGCTCAAGAGGGAAGTTTGCAAGTAATCTATTTATCTAGCATCGAGAGGTGTAGGTTCACGAAAGGGATAAGTACGGTGTTGTAGACACTAACTCGACCTAGAGATAGGTTAAGAGTTTCAGCAGCTAAAAGAAATGTTGGATTGGTTGGTGGTTACCGTTGATTTACGCCGAGAGGTATCGTCAAGGACTAGTCATCAACAACATTCTGACTCAGAGATGAGCGGAGTCACTTACGGACACTTTTCTGATCTTTGATGCCTCTACCCAAGAGCAAGAGATTGTCGCGGCAGAGAACACTAATGCTGCCGAGACTATATCTGCAGTACTGTCGAAGCAGTATTGTGTGATTGCATTTGACAAGAAGAAGATCAATTGAGTCCACTAATTGACGCAACTAGATCCTACCCACTTTCTCTACAATCGTTCTCAACCTTTTATTTTATGTTTTGTTATTTAGTTATTTATTTGGTTAAACAAATCAACTTATTTGTGTTTTTACTTTATTTTCAGGAGCAAGGGAACAAGAGGAAACATATTAAGTATACCAATCCTTGTGGAGACGATACACGATATACTTATCATTTTATTACTTGGCGACGTGTACACTTACACTCAAATTGCGCTTATACCACACGCATCAGTAGTGCAGTGTCATTGTATTGAACAAGAATAGATCAATAGAATTCATTATATGACACAAATGGATCCTACCAATTCTCTCTATTCATTCTCAACCTTTTATTTAAGGTTTTGTTCTTTAGTTATTCAACAAATCTTTTTATTTATGTTTTTATTTTTATTAACTTTAGGAGCAAGGAATAAGAATGAGGCATATTAAGTACACCAGTCCCTGTGGAGAACGATATTCGATAAATACTTATCATTATATTACTTGTCGTGTACACTTACACTTAATCACACTTTTTATACACGCATCATAATTCTATCTAGAAGAATAGTTCAACGTGGCCTTTGACTTGTTCTTTTCGCGTGCTAATCTACTCCAATCCAAACGTTTCAATTCTAAGCATTCTCAGCTCATTTTTCTCTTTCAATCGCACAGCATTAGTACTGGAACTTCTGCTGTCGTGGTATTGCTTCTGCCTTTAGCAATGTTGCTGCCTCGGTATTGGTTCTACCTTTGGTACTGTTGCTTCCTTGGCAGGTATTTCCTTCAACTACACAAAAACATGACATAAAGTCTTCTTTTCTCACAAATATCATCTTTATATGTTGTGGTAGCAATATGTCAGTTATTGAACAATAAGTATATATATCAGCTCGAATTAGTGGGAAATGAGTACATATTGTTTAGGAAAAGAATAATAAATAATAACCTTTTTAAACACGCATCAAATACCCCCAAACTCGAAATATTGCTTGTCCTCAAGCAATGCAAAACATCAAATTGCCGAACCTTATTCTCCCTGTCTTATTTTTCCATCTATTCTCCCCACCATAACTATGTCTATCTTTCAGTCCTAGCCTTTAGTTTACTCAAGGATTTCTACTCGGAAACAAAATATAAGATTACGTGAGTATGTGGGTTTTTGTGGATAAGGTTGATTAAAGGCTTTCTTAGATAAACTCTAAGTTCAAGACAAGTAGACTTGGAATGGTTATTTCTCTTCTAAAAGAAATCAATCTCTTGAGCCTGTTTTGGGCACCTCAAGATTTGTGCTTCCTTTTAAGATCCATTCTATTTTTCTTTCTTTTCCTTAGGCATACTAGAGCCGATTTTGGGCACCTCTAGCATGAAGAAGAGTAATTTCCTAGAGCTAGTGATAGACACCTTTAGTCACATTCCTGAAAATCTAAGTCTTTATCACCTAAGTTTATTAAAAGAACTCTTAAATCAAACAAGTCCCAAAAGTGTGTTGATTCTAACCTTATAGTAAGCTTCTAAGTTCTATTCCTTAAGTAGTCCAAGGTTATTTCTTCACAACAGAACCTAGTCATGGTAAGGAAAAAGATTTCTAAAGCCTTAAAAGAATAAGCTAAGGTAAAGTTGATGTAAGGCATTGCAAAAGTAAAGACAATTATTTCAAGTAAAGGCAGGTATAAAAAAAAATTTGAATTAAGGCATCAAATTACTTCATTTTCTGGTATTGTCGCGCGGTAGTGGGCTGCCCTTGGCAGTGCACTCATATACCCCCAAACTCAAACTGAGCATTGTCCTTAATGCTCAAATCTCACAGCAAGAAAAAGAAATTAAATAAAAAACAAGGCAGTAATTTATTCTGATTCTGAAGAGCTGCTGGAAATAGTTGCCCTTGTAGGTTTTCCTACCGATGCGTTTATTCTGGACCCTTGTCCTGGTGAGTGTTGTATTTTTGTCTGTCGAGGTGGCTGTACTCTTTTGGGTGTTGGCATCGGCCTTGGGGCAGTAACTTCCTCGCCTTCTTCTTTGTCACTGATTACTTCTGTCTGTATCATGTACGTTCCTCCTTCTGTCTCGGCATATGAGACTCCTTGCTGAGCATGTGGTGAGTTATGATGGACATACTCATCAATCTCCCTAGAGAGACTATCCCTAGAGAAATTGGCCATTGGGATGGGGCGGCTTGGTAGATAGTTGTAAACATCTCTCCTTTTTTATGATCGTCTGCTGGTGGATGATGCCGCGACAGTGTCTGCTGGTCTGGATGGTCCAGTAGCGTGGAATTGTTGTTATGGTCTTGCAGTGAAGAATGATCTTGGCCCTGGGGCAGTGGTAGTTTCTGTGTAGGGTGAGGCAGTTACAAAAATGTTTGCTGTGAATTATGGAAATTGCATTCCTTGAAAGGGGAAATTTTGTGTCATCATTTATGCAAGAGTGTTGTTAAAATCTCTTTGATACTCTATGTATCGTTGCTATCGGAGGTCCATGTCTGTCATCCTCTACAGAATCTCTTGGTATGGATCTGCTACGGTAGGGGCTTCAGCAGTGCCTGGTATTTCGGCTGTGTACTGCCCTCTGGCAGTGCAGTCAGCAATGAACTGTTGAGGTGTTGCTTGCACTGGTTCTGCTTGCGTTATCTGCATCACTCTGTGACAGAATTCTCTGATCCAGCCTTGCCGTTGATTTTTGTATTCATCTGTTTCTTCTATTGGGACACCAGCAACAATGCACAAGGCAGAGATTAAACAGGAAAATATAAAGGACCTCGTTCTTTCTTACCGCAATTATAAATTTCTTAAAGAATGATCTCTCCAACATCTATGGTCCGCTTGTTGGTGATTGATTGGACGAGCACTAATCTTCTTCTATAAACTGTGTTGTTGTGAGATGTAGGCATGAGACATCTCTTGAAAAATGTGCACCAAAGCTTGGCTTCGAGTTTTAGGTTGAGCCTTGTTACAAAATCCCTATGGGCACCGGTTTCTCATGGAGTGTTGTCGTAACAAATTTCGTTCTTGATCGCTTCATAATCCTCATTAGTGGTTTCTTCATAGAATTCACCATGTTCATCGCGTATGAGGGCAAGGCCGTAGTGCTGGTTGATTACCTCGGCATTAAGGGCGACTGGCTTGCCCCGACAGTAAACAAATAGGTTGCCTTCGCTCGGCATATGTGCATAGAATTCACGCACAATTGTTGCAATTGCTAGGGGAGGCTGTAGGCAAAAGATTTCTCAATCTTGATATTTGATTTTATCAATCAAGAATGGTTCAATACCATAATTGTGTTTATTCGAATGTTGGAACCTTGCTCCTCCCATAACTGTTGAGCAACAAATGATCTGTTGAATCGTTCAGCAACAACGACAGGATAAAAGTGGTTGTAATTAGCCATGGATGATTCTTGAATATTTGGGATGTTGATGAGAGATTCTTTAAAAATTGATCTAAAAGATGCAAGAATGCAAGTAAGATTGCAGAGAGTATTGTGAGGAAGATTTGGCAAGATTAACAAAGAATGCAAAGTAAATAGTTTCAACAAGGAAGCTACTTATATAGGCCTCGACAGATATAGCCGTTTGATTTCTAGCCGTTTGGCTTTTCTATCGTTTCAAATATTAACTGTCTGCTGGTATTTACTGTCATGCCAAAAAATTTAGTAGATAACCGTTACACTGTTTCTGCCCGTTAGAACAACTGCAGCTCTGACACTGTGTACTGCCGCGGCAGCGGACTTCCTGCTGTGTATTGTTTCTCTGTTATTCTTGTTTTATTATCCTAAAAATAAATAAATGAGATAAAAATATTTTAAAGATAATTATTAATGTACTTAAATAAATAAATAAAAACAAAATTTTAAAATTATTAACCTAAATTAATCCTAATATAATAATATAAAGAGTATGGAAGAAATTAAGTTACTAGAGGAGTGCATGAAAATACATCTTCCAATTTGTCCCTCTCTTTATGGCCAAGATGATGTTTCTGTGATTGTTGGTCATCCTTATTAGGTTCTTCTTTGTGTGCAGCCTTTGTTGTAGATTTAATTCTTTTTCCAAGCATTCTGCCGAGCATGCTGCCAAGGCAGGATATTTTGGTGTTTGTGGCATAAATGGCCTTGCACTCTTCTGGATCCTCAGAATTGTTTAGATTGTGCAAGGCATTAAGTTTGACTTGTTGGTCATTGACCCTCATAGTCAACTCTCCATTTTCCACATCAATCAAGGTTCGTCCAGTAGCAAGGAAAGGTCTTTCCAGGATGATCGGTCCTTTTTCATCTGCTTCAAAATCAAGGACAAGAAAGTCAGTTGGAAAAATAAATTTATCGACTCTTACCAGTATGTCCTCGATTTTTCCTTCGGGGTGCACATATGATGGATCCACAAGTTGGAGCAGCATTATTGTCGGTTTTGCCCTTCCTATGTTGAGCTTTTGAAAAACTGATTTAGACATTAAGTTGATGCTTGCTCTAAGGTCACATAGGACCTTTCCTTCATAGTTATTCCCGATCGCACAAGGTATGGTGAAACAGCCAGAGTCCTTCAGTTTGGGTGGTATGCGATTATGTCTCAAACTCACCTAGAATTTTCCTTTTAGAAACAATGTCCTTCAAGAATTTAGCATAGTTGAGCATCTATTCAATTGACTCAACAAGTAGCAAGTTGATGTGGACTTATTTCAGAATATCAAGAAATTTCTTGAATTGATGGTCATGTTTTTGTTTGTTCAACCTTTGTGGGAAAGGTGGTGGTGGTCTCATCTCATCTAGGTTCAAGACCATTCTTCGCTGCAAGACCACCACAACAACAATTCCACGGTGCCGGACCATCCAGAACAGCAGACACTACCGTGGTATTTTCCACCAGTAGACGGCCATCAAAAAGGAGAGTTGTTTACAACTCTCCACCAAACCTCTCCATCCCAATGGTCAGCCTCTCTAGGGACAGTCTCTCTAGGGAGATTGATGAGTATGTCCATCACAACTCACCATACCATCAGCAAGGAGTCCCATATGCCGAGATAGAAGGAGGAATGCACATGATGCAGACAGAAGTACTCAGTGACGAAGAAGAAGGTGAAGAAGTCATTACCCCAAGGCCGAAGCCAACATCCAAAAGAGTGCAGCCGCCTAGACAAGCAAAGATACAACACTCACTAGGATAAAGATCCAAAATAAAAGCATCGGCAGGAAAACCTACAAGAGCAGTTGTTTCCAACAGCTCTTCAGAATCAGAATAAAATTACTACCCTGTTTTTTTATTTATTTATATATTTTCTTTTACTTGCTGTGAGATTTGAGCATTAAGGATAATGCTCAGTTTGAGTTTGAGGGTATGTGAGTGCACTGCCAAGGGCAGCCCACTACCAAGCAAAAATACCAGAAAAGGAAGTAACTTGATGCCTTAATTCAAAAAAAAAATCTTTATACCTGCCCTTACTTGAAATAATTGTCTTTACTTTTGCACTGCCTTACATCAGCTTTGCCTTAGTTTATTCTTTTAAGGCTAATCTTTTTTCCTTACCATGATTAGGTTCTGTTTTGAAGAAATAACCTTGGAATACTTAAGGAATAGAACTTAGAAGCTTACTATAAGGTTAGAATCAACAAACACTTTTGGGACTTGTTTGATTTAGGAGTTCTTTTAATAAACTTAGGTGATAAAGACTTAGATTCTAAGTAATATGACTAGAGGTGCCTATCACTGGCTCTAGGAAATTACTCTTCTTCATGCTAGAGGTGCCCAAAATCGGCTCTAGTATGCCTAAGGAAAAGAAAGAAAAATAGAAGAAAGCACAACTCTTGAGGTGCCCAAAATAGGCTCAAGTGATTGATGTTTTTAGAAGAGAAATAACCACTCTAAATCTACTTGTCTTGAACTTAGAGTTTATCTAAGAAAGCCTTTAATTAACCTTGTCCACAAAAACTCATATACTCACGTAATCTTATAGTTTGTTTCTGAGTAGAAATCCTTGAGTAAACTAAAGGCTAGGACTGAAAGATAGACATAGTTATGGTAGGGAGAATAGGACCAAGGGAGAATAAGGTTCGGCAATTAGATGTGTTACATTGCTCGAGGACAAGCAATAGTTCGAGTTTGGGGGTATTTGATGAGTGTTTAAAAAGGCTATTATTTACTATTCTTTTCCTCAACAATATGTACTCATTACTTAAGAGTTATATTAAGCTACTTAAGAGTTATATTACTTAAGCTATTAAAATGAATAGTTATATAACCATATTGATTAAAGTTTTAGCTTAGTTCTAAACTCATGTTAAGTATTTTAAGTATTCTAATTATTTTCATTATTATGGTTTCTTCATAGGACTTACCTACAGCTCAAGGAGTAATTAGTAGTTCGGTGTTAGCTCAGAAGAAGCTAAACGGAAGACAATGCTAGAAACACAAGGAACCAACTTCAGAATAGCTTGGAAATGCATGGAACACTCTTACAGTACTTAAAAGACTAAAGGATAGCTCCATGTCAGCTCACAAGTCCCATACAAGCTTAAATGAAGCATAATTCAAAACGAGGCCTTAGAAGATTTGGATTAACTCCAAAACACTCCTCACACTAGAAGAGAGTATATGGAAAAGCTAATGGACCAACTCACTTTGCTAAAGGCAGCTCGGATTAGCTTATTTCAGCTTCAAACTTTAGCTAAGTCTTTCAGCTAGATAGTTTAGTTCAATCCAGCTCATTCCCAGCTCGATTAGCTCACCTCAACTCTAGCTATCACTCTCAGCTCAACACCCGAAGGTCACCTACCCTTCACCAAGCATCATTTCTGTCCATTATCCATATTGGGCGTCAAGATCATGGAGGGAAAGGAAGTGGGCGCCAAAACAAAGAGATGGCTCTTTTCATTGGACAGATTCATAATGGCCCACTTGTTTTCCATTTTCAAGCAGGATACAAGCATAAATGGGTTTCTGTGTCTTCATGAAAGTTGTTCCCCTATCTCTTATCTTTCTAACATATGTCTAATCACATCAATTCGATATTGGGATATCGAGATATGGCCAAATTACTGAAGATAGTGTAGGTTGGACCGAGAAGTTACATCTTTTCGAATAAGTTTTGGAGGGAGACACCATTCAAATGAATGGTTATCCGAATAGGTCATTTCGGCCAAACCTCTTAGAAAACTATAAATAGGACTTAAATTCATTTGTAAGTCACATCTTTGATCAATATAAAATTTCTTTGTGAGTTTACTCTCAAACTTGTTCTTTTTAGAACTATATCGACTTATCAAATCTATTATATAGGTTTGTGGCGTCTCCTATCTTTTTCATCCATACTTAAGATTCTAGGAACTTATTTCCTAAGGGTCTAAGTCCTATACCACCCTCAAAGCATACTATAAGTTGGGTTTATGCTTCATAGCATAAGTTCTTTCCTCAATTATAAGTCGGACGTATTTAACTTGTGATATTATATTTAATAAAATTTTATAATATTATTACAGATAGATAAATAGATAAACGGAATAATTATTTAGATACTATATTTAAATTTTTTTTATCATATTTATTTTTTATTTTTGATCTATGATGATTCTCATCTTAATCAAAAAAAATTTAATTGATTTAATTTTTTAGTTCAAAGATTTAATTGGGTGATTTTTTAAAAAACTTAATTATTCTTTTAAAAAAATTAAAGATTTCTTATACCCTTATTATTTTTTATAATTTCACTTATTTCCTTTTAAATTAAATGTAAACTATACAATGAATAATTTACTCGTAATAATATTGTATATATAATTCTTAATTAAATTGGTGTAATATATTGACCAAATACCAAAATCAATTAAATATTTTATTTGATAAATAAACAAATTACCTGATCATTATAATTTTTTAAATAAATAAAATATTATCAAAAAATCTGATATATATATATATTCAGAAAATAAATATGTGGAATTAATATTTTATAGCCACACTCCTCCCACCAATTTATAACAGTAATAAATAATAATAATTTTGGAAACAAAATAAATGCTTTATTAAATATAAAAATTCTCCCAACAAACTAAAACAAGAAAACGCATTGTGAACAACACCGTCCTGCGTTACCTGCTCCTCGTCGTGGTCGTCGTCTTCACCTCTCTTTTTGGAAAAGAAATCCTTCCGGATTCTTCTAAACCCCAAAATTCTAGGGTTTCTATTTCTTTTCTCATTTATTAGACATCCTAATTCGGTAATTCTCGCGATTCCCTTATCCTTCGTTTCCGTTCTTTTATTCTTTCTCTTTTCCATTGATTTATTCGTGAATTTGTTTTTTCTGTCTGTTTGGTTTCCGAGAAATCTATTAGCTAAACGAGTGATGAAAATTAATTAGAGTTAGAATGTTGTGTTTCCTGTTTTGGTTGGTAGACTTGACTTTGAGAGACGTGTTCAATTTTTTTATTGAAAAGAAAAAAAATGACAACAGGAAATGTCAGTTTAGAAACAACCCTTTTGTACCCCTGGAAGTTGTAACATTGGGTTTAGGATTTTGAGAGTTTTGAATTCTGGTGGATTACGTCTGGTTGTTCTGCTGTTTGGTTGCCTAGAAAATTTAAAGGAATGTGAACTGGTTGTAAGTTTCAATTCAAGTAGGATAGATATCATTTTAAAGGACTAGAAAGGAAGAATGTAGAAGTACAGAGTTCAATGTAAAACTCATATTTATATTTTGTGTTGCACACGGTTTAAATCATAAGGGCATAAAATAGCTTATATTTGCTACTTGTGAGTTTGAATAAACCAATGCAATTTTCTAGAAGTGTGATTTATCAACAAATTTTACTTTTCTGCTTGAAGGACAACACAAAACCCTGACTTGCTAACAACTTATGATTCAGTTAAGAAAAAGAAGTTATTTAGTTCACATCTGGGGTCATTACCTGTCCACTTTAAAGAGATTATTTTTCCTTGAATGAGTCAGTTTGAAGTGCAGATTCGAAATAACTTGGATTTTGAATAAGGATGTGGTTCAGAATGAACATATTTGTCTGGTACTTTGGATGGTGATATTTGTGCCAGCTACTGCGGAAAAAGCAACAAATTCGATAGATTAGAAGTAGAGGATAATAAAACAAAGGTGAGGTGCTGAAGAAATAGATGACACCAGCCTTTTTATAGAAACTATGAAATAGATTAGAACAAAGTGGAGAATCAGTAAAGCATGGTTTCTTGGTTTAAACTGACTCAATTGATTTATCTATAGTATAACATTAAGGATATCATCTCTCTTTTCTTGTTGTTGTCTTTCCTCATATTAACTTTTCCAATGAGGTAGATTCTTGTCTAAATATTTAACCTCATGCCCTATGTCTTTTTTTCTTTTTATTTAAGAAAAACTACTGCTTCCTATTTCTGTTCTACATCCTACTATTTTTGTGCATTTTTGAAGCACTTTGGTAAGACAAAAAGGTTCAAATAAAGCTGTCTTATATTTTTGACTGTTCTGCTTGTAATCTTTTGGAGAACTGTTTAGTTTCATACCTAGTTTGTCTTAGATAAACTCTCTGTTTATCTTATATGTACTTGTGTAGGGTTATCTGCTGAAATATTTTGAAGAATTGCATGTTTAAATAAATCAAATGGTCCTTATTTCTCTGCCATTTATCTTCTCTTCTTGCCAGAAGGCTTTATAACTTTTATAGTTGAGATCTAATTTATGTTCTGGTTACTTCTCAGTATCTCCTTTTGGCTTTTGTTCACAATGTCGAGTTTGGAGGAGCCACTCGGTTTTGACAAGCTTCCTAGCATGAGTACTATTGATAGGATTCAGAGGTTCTCAGCTGGT
This sequence comes from Abelmoschus esculentus, assembly GCA_035048815.1. Lineage (NCBI taxonomy): Eukaryota > Viridiplantae > Streptophyta > Magnoliopsida > Malvales > Malvaceae > Abelmoschus > Abelmoschus esculentus. The sequence goes on along the minus strand of JAUCBN010000023.1, from coordinate 11,529,365 downwards.
GCTTGTCGGCCCAGAGGAGATGATATGGGCATGGGAAACAGCTGGATTGATGGGAGGAGTTGCAGCACATCGAATAGCTGCGAGTAAGTCGGATATTGTTATCTTTAGAACTATTCCCCTAAGAGCACTCATCTACTCCTTTTTGTTCCACAGTTAACAACAAAATTGCATACTTCAGTTATTGATTTATTGACTTTATTGATAAATCTGTTTTCCAGTGAGGATTACGAACAATATACAAGGGAGACATTCCCTTGGAGAAGAAATGTGAGGGATGTGTCTGAGGGAGAAGCTTTTAACCAAAGGGCTAAAAGTGTAAGCAAGAACAGGGTGAAACAAGGACATGTTTGTAAATCAAGGAACTGGCCAGATCAACAATATAGCTCCAAGTGCAATGACAGAGGCATATGGGACATAACAAACAAGGTAATAAATAACCTGAATGGAATTGTATACTTTTCTTTTTGAAACTATAAGGATTTTACGTAATATTCATTTCCGGGATTTTTAAATGTTTAATAAGTTCTCTCTGTATGCATGGAATGCATTTTCTTTCTTGTGTTTCATTATTTAATATTCTGAGGCTCTTGCTTCCTCTAAAGTCTTTGATTAATGTGAAGCAGTTTTTAAAAGGTATACCAAAGTTTGTGAAGATAGTGGAAGTTGGTCCGAGGGATGGACTACAGAATGAGAAGAATATCGTACCTACATCTGTGAAGGTTGAATTGATTCGGAGATTGGCGTCTTCAGGGTTGCCTGTTGTTGAAGCTACAAGTTTTGTATCTCCTAAATGGGTTCCTCAGGTATCATAATTTGCTTATTTTAGATGGAGGTAGCACTTTTTCTTTTCTTTTTTTGGTTCCCATTCCATATGATATTGACTAGATGATTGTATTTATAACCTATACAGGACATGCATATGGTGTTTACATCCTAAAAAATCGTTAGTTTCAATTTGGATGCATTTTTTAGTTCATTTTCAAAGAAGTCAATAAAAAAATACTAGGTGACCTTATAACAACGAGCAATGAGGCAGTTGTTTTTGGTATAGTTCCAGATTTTCCTTGGCTTCCTGACAGCGACTAATAACTTTAAAATGAAATTTCCTTCTGAACTTTAAAATAAAATACAAAAAGCATGTGGCTCCTCTCGATGCCTCCAGTATCTCGCTTCGCTTTTGGTGGTGGAAACTGTTGGTTATCCAAGAAATGTTAGAGCTTGAGGAGAAGTCTAAATTAACGAGGAGTGTTAAGAGTTTTTATTTAATATCTACTTAGAGTTTATCCTAATTAGTTGTTTAGATTTATTAAAAGTCTTATTTAAATTAGGAATAAATATTATTTAAATTAGAAATAAAGTATAATTTTAGTTATATTAAAACTTTATTTTAACCTATAAAGGCTTATTTTGTAATCATTTGATATAGAAGAAGAAGAAGAAGATACAGAGAAACACTTTGTTCTCTCTGGAAAATATCTTTTTTGTCTTCTTCAAACAACAAATCCCTAACTACTGATTACACACAAACCACCATCATCCGTTGCATCTACGGCCACCATGACCCCTTTCTCACATGGTATTAGAGACAATAATGATCTTGATGATGTCATTGCTACTATCATCTTTAATATGAAATATATCAACGGTCTGACTTGTTAGATGCACGTTATTTTTTTCGCTTCTATTATTAGATCACACTCGTTCTCTAGCTTCTCCCTCGTGGAAATTTTACATCCCTAGTGAAATATCTATTCGTTTAATTTTGTTGGTTCTTTTTTTAATGGTTCTATCTTAGCCAATAAAAAAGATAGCAAAAAAGTTATAGTTTAGCCTTAAAAAATTATTTGATTATAACTTAGTCATCCGTTTCAAAAGATAGGAGAAAAGATAAGAGAAAATGTTATAGTTTAACCTTAAAAACTAGATAATATTTTTTAAAAGGATTTTACGTCAAAGGTTCAAGTTAGAATTTTAATTTGTGTAACTACCAACTTGAGGAAAAGTGTAGATTCTTTTGATCACTTCGTACGTTATTCACATCAAATCTTTTAATAAAGAACCACATATTGGAGCATCTCAATCAAAGATTCCTGACTCGAGAACAATGAGCATTTTTTCACATCAAATTTTTAATCAAAAACCACATGTTGGAGCATCTCAATCAAAGATTCCTGACTCGAGAACAAGGAGTATTTTTTCTCGAAGAAACAACAAAAGAAAAAAAGTAGGGCATCACATCCAAGACTCAAGCTGGTGTTCTACTACGTTTGTTCACCAGCTTGAGGGGGAGTGTTGGTTATCCAAGAAATGTTAGAGCTTGAGGAGAAGTCTAAATTAACGAAGAGTGTTAAGAGTTTTTATTTAATATCTAATTAGAGTTTATCCTAATTAGTTGTTTAGATTTATTAAAAGTCTTATTTTAAATTAGAATAAATATTATTTAAATTATAAATAAAGTATAATTTTAGTTATATTAAAACTTTATTTAGCCTATTTAAAGTTTTATTTTGTAATCATTTGATATAGAAGAATAATAAGAAAATACAGAGAAACACTTTGTTCTCTCTGGAAAATATCCTCTTCGTCTTCTTCAAACAACAAATCCCTAACTATTGATTACACACAAACCACCATCATCCGTTGCATCTACGGCCACCATGACCCCTTTCTCACAGAAACATTTTTTTCGACGCCTCCCTTCGCCCAGAGCCTTAGGCGCGCACAGACGTGTTTTTAAAACTAAGAAGGCAATAATTAATTACCCTTTTTGTCTATGTTGTGCATCTTGTTATTTATTCTTAAAGTTGTACCTACTCATGGATGTATATATATGCTGTATGAATATGTTATCCCTTCATTTTTTGCATTTTAAATCAGAACCTTACAAGTTTAAAATTTATTACCTGGAAAACATTATTGTTGGATGCAAGTGACTAAGTGAGATACTTTATGTATCTCTTGCTGATATTTGAGATAACTTGCACTTTGTTCATTCTTTACCATTCTATATCTCGTGAAAATGCATATATCTGTGTATAATTTTTAATGGAAATCAAGATATATGAAAATGTTATTTATCAATGCATTTGATTCGTTCTTTTACCTTTTTGTATAGTTAGCAGATGCAAAAGATGTAATGAAAGCAGTTTGTGACATAGATGATGCCAGATTGCCTGTTCTAACTCCTAATTTGAAGGTTGGTAATTTACTTTTGAAAGAGTTACCAACCTCGTAGTGATGTTATATGAATCTCCTAATCTGTTGTACATATTCTTCTAGGGCTTTGAAGCTGCTGTTGCAGCAGGTGCAAAAGAAGTAGCAGTCTTTGCATCTGCTTCCGAGTCTTTTTCTAAGTCGAACATTAATTGTAGCATCGAAGAAAGCCTAGTGCGTTACCGTGCTGTTTGCCTTGCTGCTAATCAGCATTCAATTCCAGTCCGTGGGTATGTCTTTTATAACTTTATTGTCATTATTTTCATGGTTGTTGATAACTACTATTCCTGTTCCCTAACCAATATCTTCAAGATTTTTTTGTCCTGTTCTCAATTTAGTTGAAACTCGAGTGATGATTTACATATTTAATTATGCTTATTGGTATCAAATAACTCGAAGTCTGGATTCTGGAACGAAGTACCAAATGCTGTGGCTGAAATGCAAATTTATCAGATGCGTACAATTTATGCTTTGGAAAGTTCTTGAGTTGCATATGTAGTTATCCTTAGTATTGATGACCGCTGTAATGAATCATTAAAAATATAAATATGCAAATTTTCCTTCTTCAAACCTTTATTTCTTTGCTTATCTTTTCTTAATCCATTTCTAGTTGTTTCCAGGAGAAGGCTTGATACTTATCTCAGTATGTTTGGCTAGTATAGAAGTTTGAGAGTGGATTTTGAATTATACTTTTTTAATGGATTTTTGGAATTTGTTTTGTAATTAAAATATATTTAACTTCCTTTTCCACCATTATGTTTCTGAAAATGTTGTTCAATGACACATCAAATGCAGTACAACTCTAGTTGGAGTATTTTGTTTGTGCTTTGTCCATTTTGGCTGGTACAATGTCCAAATTACACGTTGCTAAAATTTTACAGGTATGTTTCATGTGTGGTTGGATGTCCTGTCGAGGGAGCAATTCCTCCGTCCAAAGTGGCCTATGTGGCGAAGGAGCTTTACGATATGGGTTGTTTTGAAATCTCCCTTGGTGATACAATTGGAGTGGGTACCCCTGGTAATTCTCTTGAATCTAGAATGTCCCCTTTTAGAAACAAAAGTACGTGGTTAAGTAGGAAGTAATCACTTTTTAGCTTTTTTGTTACATTTTCTTTCTTTTTTACTAATGTTTTCCTCGTTTGAAACTTTAGCATTATGCACTACTTCAGTTCATGTGGTGGTAAAAAGAAATAAAAAAGAACATGAATATTGCAATAAAAACTGAAAAGGCTGTTGCAATATCCCTATCATTCCATTTCAAAATAAATTTGAACAATAGAAGATTTCAAATGATTGTCTTTTTGTCCTACTTTAGATCATATGCATGCATATGTATTTGCTTCCATCCCCATGAATGCATACAACAATCAATCACATTGACATGTATGCATTCATAGATCCATTTGTTCAAACATGCATGCCTACATGCATCAATCCATCCATTTCAGCAATGTCCTCAAACACATGCATGCTTTTTAGATATTATGTTAAGAAATGTATAAAGCTAATAGGAGTTGTTTTAATTTGGTATTATCATCACACTTCAAGAATCAATGGTTACTTTGCAAGAAGCATGTAAAATTCTCTGAAAATCCTGTTCTCTTGGATTTATATGCGAGTTAATCAATGATTCTTAGAAGTTATTTGCCATTTCTCTTTGGCACAGGTACTGTGGTTCCCATGCTTGAAGCTGTAATGGCTGTTGTTCCTGCCGAAAAGCTTGCTGTCCACTTCCATGATACCTATGGACAATCTCTTTCAAATATTTTAATCTCTCTCCAAGTAAGCCTTAGAAAAATGCAGTCAAGCCATATATCAAATCATTACATAACAATTAGTTCCTTTACATTATGGTGTAACAAAGGGTTCCTTTAAATAGTTTCTGTCTCGCACCAAAACATGCCACTAATTTTGGACCTGAATCGCCATTGGCAAAGAGATTGGCAGTCGGGCTGGAACTCCTACCAGCCATGCTGGGGTGGTTCTGGCTCTTGAATTGCCACTGTTTTTGGACCCAATTGCCACTGACTATAAGATTGTTTGGTACTGTGATCTGAAACCATCCAACTGTGTTGGGTTTCAGCTCTAGACTTAATCCCAGATAAATTCTATCGATTTTTCAAGTAATTAGTACCGATGTAATTGCCTAGAAGTGAAAATCATTGATTGCGAAGCATTACCAGCTACCTTTTCTTCTCCCCTTAATCTTATGGATGGTTAGATTTATTGCAAGGTGAGATTGACTATAGCATATATGTTATGTTGTATCAACAGATGGGGATTAGTGCAGTAGATTCCTCAGTAGCCGGATTGGGTGGCTGCCCGTATGCAAAGGGAGCTTCAGGGAATGTTGCTACTGAAGATGTGGTGTATATGCTTAATGGCCTCGGTGTGGAAACCAACATCGATCTGGCAAAGCTCATGTTGGCCGGTGATTTCATCAGTGAACATCTGGGTTGTCAATCTGGTTTGAAGACTGCTGTTGCATTGTGCCGGGTAACAACTAATGCTTCCAAGATATAAGAATTAAACACATAGTTATCATTATAATTGTAATTCTATTTGGTGATGAACTTAAGAGAAAAGGGGAACATGGTTCATGTCAATGAGGGTGTTCTTTATTTTTGCATTGGAAAGATGCATTATGTTTAACAGTTATAAGTGTAAGGAAAAGCTCCAAATTGCAAGGCATTGGGACTTTTTATTGAATAAAAGATTCATCGTCTCAAAGGGCACACTAAGCTCTGAATGGCTCAACCATGTAACATATTTAGCACAGTAGGTCTGTAGGAGAAACCTTTACTATAACAATTACTACAATCTCACAGAAACAGATGAAGAAAACAAGATGATTCGATCCGGGCCTGATATCTCCGAGCAGTACCACCTTCGGCATCCAAGCCTGTTGTGTTTTCAGTTGAACATATCACCCTTTCAAGCACCAACATCGACCACCATTTCACTCCACAACTTGGTAGTAAGAAGTTAAGCATCGACTCATAAACCCGTATTGCACATGATTAGCAATGAAAGCCAACCATCAGTTGCTTTGTTTCTTGTTGTCGTGCTTTCAGAATCATCTGAGTTATCCTCTAAAGAATCTTGGCACTTTGATCACACAAAAGTTAGATATGTTTATACTCCCGATTCTAATTTAACCATCTTTAGTACTGTTCTTGCTTCATTAAGCAAATTTCATCAGGCAATAGTTCGTTTTCTTCATCGCGCTTTGAACTTTCACGATTACCATCAAAGAGTCCAGTCGACAATGTGGGAGATAGAGGTGCGTGGCCACCTGCAGTTATTTAAAAAAGCGTAACATCTTTTTTAACCCGAAGATGGATATAGACTTGGTGGTAACAGTAAATGAAATATACACACCTCTGAAGGAAGAACCTCTATCAGAGTCTTTGGTTGAGTTTAACAGAATGGTACCACAAAGCACAGAAATGAAGCCACACAGTTCAGATATGATGCTTCCGGCATCTTGACCGTCCCAATCCTGCAAAATGTTTATAATTTCATCTTCAAGCACAGAGAATGATTTGACTGAAGCAGAAGACCTAGGATGAAAATATGCTTCCACCAATATTGGTTCAAGATGAGATATACTGGGGCAGCTTAAATGTCTCTAATTTCATTTTCAAGCACAGAAAATGAGTTTTAGTACTGTAGTAATCTGTCTAGTCTATCCCTTGCGGTTTGCTGCCTATTCACTAAATCATGAAAAACAGACTTTAATCTTCCATAGCGTCCAAAACGTCACAAGGCGAACGTAATAATAGTTTTAGTAAGATTTTTTTTAGCTATTGATGAAAGAATACCTTGAACATAATGACACTGGCAAGGATTGTAAGCGATGTGAACGTGACATAATAAATAGGGGACACAACTGCAGTGTTGAATGTATCAAGTGCCTGAAACAACAGAATATTTTTCAGTCCGGTAAGTATTTAATGGAAATTTAAAGAGCCGATGCTGTCAACTCATATCCGAGGCTTATTTGAGCCTGCTTTCTAACCTGAAACATCGTTGCAAATGATAGTTTACTGTTAATATAAAGGTTAAAGCTTAAAAGAACCATACTCAACAAGAGAAGATTGCTATCACCAAGGAAAATTAAACAACTAGATGTAAGATACCAAAGAAGTTTATCGTATTACCTTTCACTAACTAAACATCCTTAAAGATTATCTCTTCCGTGCACAAGGACGGAAGGTAGAGGAATAAATATGGTTCTTCTAGAGGTCGTTCTTTAACTTTATAACCTTATCAAAAATGTATTTGACTGTCGAATGTAGTGGAAAGGATTCTACATGGCTTTACATAACGACTTAAAGAAGATACTTTATCAAAAACATGACAGAAATCTACCTTGTTGAGATAATTCATTTGAGTAATGACACATGTAACGACAATGAACACAAAGAACCATGTCTCCGGGTAGACTAGTTGGTCTTTTCCCTCAAAGGTTAGTTTGAGTGCAGTTCCAAGGGCCTTAACACTCATCACCTGCAAATATTATGTACTCATAAAGATAAGACAACATATAGATAACTGTTAGGAAAAGAAAATATTATGAACTACGTAGTTCTGTTTTTTGACAAAAAAGCGGACCAGCGTATGAAAAACTCAGAAGCACGCATTTAGTTATACTGTAACATATATCCGTTTAAAAAGTTTATCTCTTCTACAAAACCCCCTTCTTTTGTCATAGAAAATTGGACATTCTGGCTCTTGAAAGATCACATCACTGAGGGCTTTAATCATGAAAGGAAGAAGAAATCATTCCAGAAGTGAAAATTTTCAGGGAAATTAAAAATTTTAAGGCTTAAATATTTCACATCATCTATAACTTTTAAATTCAACAATTATTGTCACAATCCAATTTTTCACCCAAATTAAAATCAAAATCCTTAGATTGTGCCCTAGAATTTGGGGATTTTGAATTTTAATTTCAGTGACCAAATTGAAATTTTCTGAATATCCAGACCCTAGTTGTGTTTTTTTCACATTTCTGTTGGGTAACGTTTTCATCCTCCTGAAAACTGATTCGAATTTAATGGGGGAATTGATTTCTCCTTTATTTCTTGGATTAAAATCTGATTTTATTTCTGGATTTTGATTCTCATCTGAGAATTCAAATCGAATTTTGAATCGTTGCTTTTCTCCTTCCTTCTCTCTGCTGCTTTCTTCCTCGCCGGTGTGGTAAGTTGGTAAGCCTTGAATCTTTTTCCTTTTTGTTTCTGTTTCGGTTTAGTTTATACGTGAAAGGGGTTCTATTATCTGGTTTTCGGTTGTGGTTCGAAGCTTTTCTTGGTTTGGTTGTAAGTGTTGAATCGAATTAGGGTTGTTCAAGATGAAGGAGGGTTTTAAGGTTTTGTTTGATTCAAAGTTTAAGTGTTTAAAGGTTGTTTTTGAATCGGTTGTTGTGTGAAATGAAGTCAGGGGCGAATCGAATCGAAGGGGGGGTTGAGTCGTTTTTTTTTCTATAGTGTATCGTGCCTGGGGGAATCTGGATTTTTTCAGATTTTCTCGGGAAAATCCTAGAACCCGTCTGTGACCCAACCCGACCCGAAAACTCGACTCGTCCGACCCGGAAACTGACTCGACCCATGACCTGCTGACGTCATCTGCTGACATCAGCGTTAACCTCTGACTTCAGCGTTGACTGATGACGTCATCTGCTGACGGCAGCGCTGACTGATGACGTCATCTGCTGACGTCAGCGTTGACATGCTGAAGTCAGCAGTTGACTTTTTCGACCCGGGTCCAATTTATGTTTTTCGATGTCCTGAGTCCGAAGGCGCTGTCCGTTTTTCAAAATTCGAACCCGAAGTATCGTTTTTAAGGTTTTTAAGTTTGATTAGTTTTCTAGAAGTTATCTGTAACGAATTCTAAAATCTTTTCTGTTTGGTTCAGATGACGTGGACTCCGACCCCGAGCAATTGCTTCCTCCTCCTGGATGACCTCCTGTTTACCAGTCTACGGGACCCGCACGTGAGTTTCGTGTTACTTCTGTTACGTGTACTTGTCTGTTAGTGACATAGTGGTATATCTAATATTTTGATACTCGTAGGTTCTACTCCTACTCGATCTAGTGGTAAAGCTGAGTCTAGTAGGCATCATTCTAGGCGTTGACCATCTGTTCAGGTGTGTTCTCTTCTGTAAATTCTGTTTTTTAGTATGTTCAGTTTCTGTTAAATCCGTATGATCATGCATCATCCTGACCTTACATTTCTGATCCTGATATTTATTATGCTTGCCTCCTTTTAGACATTAAGGCATGCATTCTGATTCTGTTTATACATAGAACATTACATCTGGTAGAATATATGTGTACGGGGAAGCTAGTGATTTATCACTTCTGTTCAGTGGCTCCTCCTACGGGTCGAATTTCCACTTCTGTTGGGTGTGATGGAGTTAGGGTGGTTCAAGGGAACTCAATCTTCTGTTGGTGTTCGGAGTTGGGTGCATATCATGCATACTTCACATCATCTGCATTATATTATTTTGTAATACTGTTTATCTGCTTTAGAGACACACTAGGCTCCCTAACTTACATCCTTCCCGTTTCTGTTTCAGATACCCGGTCGTAGATCTCGGTACTTGGAGAACTTTTGAATTTGAACTTCTGTTTTACCGTACGTTTTATTATTCAGACTTGTAATTATTTCGGTTAATAATTTGTATCAGACTTTGAATAACTTTTGGTTTTTAGACTATTTATTATTTGTGGGTTGAATTTGGTATTTCAAATATTGAATTTTATTTTCAGTATTTTAAATTATTAATTATTTAATTAATTATCCAAATTATATTTTTATTTTATAAAACCCTAATTTTTATTCCAAGAAATTAGGTAAATTTTAGGGGTTACAATTATGATATGTAATTTATTTTAAATTTAGAGAAAGAAACCCAAAAGCTTTTAAAATTTTAGTTGAACTCAACTCACAGTGGACCATGCAAGAAAAAGAAACTAATTAATCCACTAGATGGTAGCAAAATAGATTTTAAATGATCCATAGTTGAACTACATACCGAGAGAGATCCCATCAATGAGCAAATGCCTGTGAAAATCAACACATTTGTATGACCGCATCTCGGTACAAAATATAAGATCAAAAGTACGACCAATACAATAACTGAGCCCAGATACAGTAAAAAAGCTGAAATAAGAAAGAAACGTTGTCATTCGACTATCTAAACCACAGAAAAAAAAGGGATAATAGAGAAAATTGATAGACAGTAACAACGAACCTGGTTGTGTAGCCATAATCCATATCTCCTGAACAGAAGTGATAGGTCTCTCTTGTGGTGCATGGATAACAATTACAACTGAACCCGAGATACACATGACACAGCCTAAAACCCCTAGCTGGTGTAACTTCTCCTTCAACATGAAGTGAGCCAAGACAGCACTGATGCACACAATTCAAAGCACTGGAATTCGAGATATGAACAAATTACATGATGCTAGAAGCACCATATGACGTAGCAGGAGTTATTACCTTACAATAATGCTTATTGCACCTAAAGGAGTAACAAGAATTGCCGGAGCAAACGCATAGGCGACAAAGTTTGCAACCTCTCCTACAATCACTGCATCAAAATATCAAACAACAAAAAGGGTATTCTGCAAAGAATCAGATAGACACAAAACAAAATGTGAGATTCAAGATATTTTCCACATCATTACTGCATCTGTTGCTACACTTCTTTCCTCAAATCCCCTTCCCCTCAATATACACACAGGTTTCTAATCATCTTATGCACCCAAAACAAGTATCTAAGGACCTACAATATCGAATTTTAAGCAGCGCAAAGCAATAAAATTCAACAAAGTTAAAGAATTACAGAAAATAACAACAAAACCCCATTCACCTTTGACATGAAAATTTTACATAATCAAGCAAAAAGATGGGAACTTTTTTATAGCAAGAAAGCAAAAAACAAAGATAATTTGAAAATTGAATTGCATATTACACTAATCATAATTCATAAGAGGAGAGAGAGAGAGAGAGAACCGAGATCCCAACATACTTGTGAACATGCCTAACCACCACAAAGGCTCCAAAAGATATGCATATCCGCCATAACCTGCAAAACTCAAAAAAGAAGAAAAGAACATAAAAGTACCCAAAATTAAAACAAACCCCAAAAACTGAGAGGGAGAGAAGAAAAAGTAGAAGACTGACCAGCTCTAACACCAGAAACAGCAGCAGCTCTTCTAAGTCCTTTCTTTTTTATGATAAAACTTGCCCCAATAAACAGGCTCGACAGCAATGCCAAAATAAAGCCTTTTAGATTGTCTTCATACAAACCCATCTTCTGTTTATAATCTTCTTTTGCTACCACTTGTTTTGTTCATCTAAATCCTCCGATCATTGCATTTGTCTTTCCTTCTTTGCTTACCTGTTTTGTCTTCTGAGTTGCGAGTCGTCAGTTCTGACTCGGCGAGTTGTGACACGGTGAATTTGCTGTTTTTACTAATATAAAATTGGGATACTTCACCATGTAAGGCATATACAGCTAATTGTTGTGTCAGTGGTTTTTGCTTTTTAATATTTTTATATTTGGGAATTGAATTTTTGGAATTAACGGGAAATATTATATTATTTATTTGGTTTGTTACTCATAATTATAAAATTATAATATTTGATCGGAAAATATAATATTATTGGCGACTTATTTATCATAAAAAATATTGTGAATTTATTTCAAACAATTTTTAAGATTTACTTTTTAATAATAAAATTATTTTTTATCATTAAACGCTAAAAATGCTTTTTTATTTTTTTCCGCTTTTCAGAATTCTTTAAAAAAAGTTCTTTCTTTTTTATCTTTACAAATTTATCATATTGCTATCATCCGAATAATCGCTTAGATTTAATGGACAATGCTTAGATCGTCTATAATAGCAAAAAAAATATCAGTTAAAATCGTCTTTTGAAGATTATTTATTTTTAAAAAAATATTTTTATTTTTTTCTGTTAATTGTTAACAGATAATAACGATAATAATGAACTATTATCATCGTAATCAGATATTACTCATTAACTTACGGTCACAATTTGTCATTGTTGGTGTGAATCTGATTCTAACTTCTAAGGTAATTTTTGATAATACCAATTCGAAGGGCAACAATACATTTATATAACGACACAATCACAGTTGTGGACTGTTTTTTAAAACTTTGACTCGATGTTTAATTAATTTGTAATTCTGAGATCAGTTAAGTATTTTATGTAAGTATATATATATATATATATATATATATTATTTTAGCTTTTCATCATTGAATGTCTTTTTATTATTTTCAAAGCTAAGAATTTATTAAGAATTTAGTTTGAACAATTTTACAAGATTTAGATCTGTGAAGATTGAAGTTTTAAATTTTAATAGCAATAGCGTTTTCAATCTCGTCGTGTTATCGTAATTACGGACATAACAAAAGTTATTGTGGTTATAAAAAGTTATAGTATTTTTTAACACTTATTATAAAACATAATAATTATAATTATAATTATAATTATGCATAATCATAAAAAGATATTTTTTTAATAATTTTTAAAGTATTTTCAATACTTATGAATTTAGATTACTTAAATTAAAGGACTAATGTAGCCATCCTTTTAAAATCGTAAAATTAATTAAGTGGGTAAAAAGGTACTAGTTTTAAAATGATTGAAAAATTGGGGTTTAATTTAAAAAATGGGAACTTTGATTAAAAAGGGGAAATGTTAGAAAATTTTGAAAAAGGAATTGAAAAATTTTGGGATTTAAAAAGGTTGGCCCTAATTTAGGAAGCTAGGGTTTAGATTAAAATTGATTCAGGAATTCTTTGAAATTAGGGATTTTTGAAAAATCGAAATTTTAGGGATTAAAAAAGGGTTAAAAGGGGTTTTGAGAAGAGTGGAGTCGCCACCGGTCACTTTAGTAGGCCGGACACCGTAATAACCAGAGATTCGAAAAAGACGGATTTGAGAGTCAGTTACGGTTTTAAAACGGTATTAGCGTTAAAAAAACGCTCCAAAATTGACACCTTACAAAATAACCGCTTAAATAATTTTGGAATTTTTGTTTTTAAAGTGACGTTTAAATTAGGATTTGTTCAAGGATTCAAATTCAATTTTATTTTTATTGTGTCTTTATTCAAAGGTAAAGCATACACCGCCATCAATACGTTGAAAGACGGACTCGTTACGACCGAATAAAAACATAATTAATTGGTTGATTAATTAATTGAGTGTGACATGCAAGATAAACATAAATAACATATAGAAAAGCATATACAAAAATAAACATAAAACATGATAAATCAAATATGTAAAAAAAGTAAATACAACATGACATAATATAACATAATGTAAAGGTAAACAAATAAGTACATACAAATGAATAAGTAATATAAAAACATGAAAATAAATCAAATGACTATGATAAAAAGTACGTAATAAGGCAAAATTAAATAAAGACTTATGGACCTAAACATTATCAAAATGCAATGAAATAAGAGCAAGATTAAATATTACATGAAAAATATGGTCAAAAAAATGTACATGACTAAAACACACATGACATTAAAAATAAAGTAACAAGTATAAATATAGCAATAAAATGCATATGACAATTTTAATTACGAATGAAATACAATATGAACAAACATGGAACAAATTACATGGTAAACATGCGTACCAAAAATAAAATATGAGGCAAATAAAAAAATATTCATGGCAACAAAACAAAATAAGAAAAACATGCAATGGAATTTAAAGGATACAATAAATTGGTCAAAAAACAAAAAAAGGCAACTAAAGAAACAATAAATATGACAACTTTATATCTAAAACAAAATACCATATACGTCTTTTACTTACAACATAATCGATGGAACAAAATCAATTATTTACTTCAATTAAAAGGACAAACATACGAATTAACAAAAATAACAAAATATTCATGAGACAAGCAATAATATACGCTAAGCATGAAACAAAAACATAGATGGAACAAAATATATGCGAAAAAAACATGTTAAATGCCATATAAAGAAAAAAATCAAAATGTACATATAAATAAACAACTAAATAACATAGATTGAATGTGAAAAAAATAAATAAGAATAACTTAAAGATAAATATATGACATGGGATGCTTGTAAAATAATTTAAATAAAACAGTGTATTATAAAAAATAAATAATAAAATAAAAAAACTAAACTCACAAAAAAAAAAAAAGGAAATAAGCTACTGGAAACAGTATCAAAAATAAATAAAACCAAAATTAAAAGATCAAATTAGAAGAAAAAAATGAAGTTTGGTTTCGAAAAGGTGACCAAATCGAAGAACGTAATAAAAGGGAGAGGGCTAAAGGGGTTATTTAAAATATGCGGAAGGGTTTAAAAAATAAAGAATAAAGAATAAAGAAGGAGAGACCTTAAATTAATAAAATCATCTTGAAAATAAACGATTAAGGCCAAATCGGGACCTAATCGTAAAGCCAAATACAAAGAGGAGGACCGTTGAAGTGGTTATTTTGGGACGGAGGCCCTTATGAAGACATTAGACCATTTTTAAAATATCTGAGGAGTATAAAACACACTTAAAAATTTAAAAAGATTCCCTTTTACCATTCTTTCAAAACCGAAAAAAAAAAGAAGAACCCCATATGCTCTGGATAGTGTTCATCCTCCTAAAACCAGAAACCTTCATCGCTTCCAGAAACCACTGCGAAATGAAGATTCCGGCCACCGCTCGTGGTAGCCGGCGACCCAAAAACCATTCGATAAACTTTCCCTTTTGAAACCGAAGCAAAAGCCTTGCTTAGATTTTAGAAAACCGAATAGAAAAATCTTCTTTCCCGTTAAAACAGAAGTGAAAAACTTCTCCTTTTTTGGTTGAAATCAGAAAACAAAATAAGCCCCATTTTCACTCGGTTTGGCTCACCACTGATCTGGGGATCTTGTGTTTATTATCGACGAGCGAAAAACAAGGAGGACAAGACCCAGCAAAGAGGTAAAGAATAAACCCTATTCTATTTTTGTTTTTATGCATGAAAGAAAAAACAAGAGATTATCAATGAAATCCTCTGTTTTTCTATTGATTCGGGTAGTGGAAGAATATCCCTTACAATATTTTTTTGGCTTTCCTTTATAGCCGAATATGATTACATGAAAAAAAAAAAAGAAAAAAAGGATTCTTTTTGCTATCGGCTCTGATGATTTCTTTGTTTGTTTGCATTTGAAATCTCTGATATTGTTGGCCGAAAAATACTTCTGAAATCGTACCAAAATTAGGTCGTGATATTTCTGAATTTATTGGCGTTTTGACTTTACAAAATCGTACGAATCTGACACATTCTTTTTTTGGTTGCATGTTAATCAGCGGTCGGAATCGGAGTTGCCGGCGAATGTCCGAAGAAGGAGATGAAGAGGCTCATCAGTATCCGAACGGTCGTGAGAAGTCGAAGAGTCTAGAATCTGGAGGGTTCTCCTTCCTTTAATCTCGACCGTTGGATCATAATAATAAAATATTAATAAAATATGGGTTGTTGTTATATTATTATTGGGTTGTATATTTTTGGGTTTTAAAATGTATATAGATTATTTAATTTGATGGGTTACTTATTTATGGATTGAATTTTTTATTTAATTATTTTTTTTGGGTTTTATTTTATTTAAATTTGTTATCATAATAATAACAATAATAATAATAATAAAATAATAAAAATAATAATATTAATATAAAATAGTAGAAATAAAAAGATGGGCAATTATAATATTATTAATATTATAGAATATAATAATAATAGCAATAAACTAAAGTAATAATAATAGAAAATAATAATAATAATAAATATGAAAAACCGAAACTAAAACAGAAATAAAATTAATACTATATTATTTTTGGACTTTTTAAATTTGAATATGTAATAATAATTAATACTTCTAATAATAGTAAACAAAAATAAAAGATCACAAAATAGGAAAAACCATACAATATTTTTATGGCATAAAGATAACTTTAACCCTTAACGTTTACAATTTTTGTCGTTTTGACCCTTATTTTTTTTTGAGGATAAATTTAACCCTTAACCTATATCTTTTTGACAAATAGCTTATTTTTTAACTAGATTGATGACTGGATGATACATATATATATGGAATATAATTTTAAGTGACATGGTATGTAACCTATCAAATACATATATATAATATAATTTTATTCCAATATAAAATATAAAACAATTAAAATTCAAATAAAATATTAAAAATTAATTAATTCTAAAAATAAGATTATTAAACATTCTTAACCCTAACAACGATAAAATCAAAATCTTATTCGAATTGTGTTTATATTTTTTAAGATGAAATTTTGATTCTATCGTAGTTAGGGTTAAGAATGTTTAATAATTTTTTATTTTAGAATTAATTAATTTTTAATATTTTATTTAAATTTTAATTGTTTTATATTTTATATTGGAATAAAATATATTCCATGTATATGTATTTGATAGGTTACATTTCATATCATTTAAAATTATATTTCATAGATATATCATCGTTAAATATTTAACGGTCCAGTCATCAAGCTAGTTAAAAAATAAGCTATTTGTCAAAAAGATGTAGGTTAAGGGCTAAATTTATCCCAAAAAAGAATAATGGCCAAAACGACAAAAACTGTAAACGTTAAGGGTTAAAATTATCTTTATGCCTATTTTTATTTTATAGCATAATATTAGAATTAGTGGTCATAGCCTAATATATTTTTGGTTTTTTAATTTTAGGTAACATATATAATAATGAGAACAGTAATAATAAAAACAAAGTAATCGAATGTTAAATAATATTTTAATAACAAAGTAGCAACTAGATAATAATATATAAAAATAAATAAATAAAATATATAAAAAAATAATAACATACTATTTTTAGATTTATTAAAAGAAAATACCATATATAATAATGTGTATATATTTACAAAGTCAAAGAGAAAGAAAATAGATACTAATTAACAAGTATATTAATATAATATTTTTAAATTTTATCATGTTTTTAAAATAAAATAAAATAAAAATAAAACCCATTATTATATTTTTGGATTTTTGATTTTAAACACTAAAATTAACTAAAGCCCATTATTTAAGACAAAAGTAAAATTTAAAAAACCAAACCGGTTTCTCCTGATAAAATTAGTGATTAGAATTACATTGAATTAAAAATAAAGTAAGGTTACTTATATTTTTGGGTGTAAATTTTTTGTCACTCAAACGTGTTTGTTGTTGTTAAACATTAATGATTTGTTAATCTAGCAACAAAAAAGACGAACTACTTCAATGGTCATTTATGTTAATCAAATATATATTTTTTGTTATTAAATTTTTAAATTAAATGTTATGATCTTTATTAAAAATATTTATTTTTAATTTTATCCTTAAATTTTTAAAAAATTATTTTCAATCCTAAAACTGTTATTATACTCCCTAATTTCCAATTTAGGGTTTTAAAAAAATTCTTTTTCTTAATCTAATTTTTTATAAATATTTTTAATTGTATGGAATACAAAAAAAGACTGACATAGAAAAAAATATAAATATTTTTTTGTTAAATGCAAGAGAAGAATGATGTGAAAATAATATAAATATTAAATATTAGGAGATTTTTAATTTTTTCTGTATAATATTACTTTTTATGTTTAATTCATTTTAATCAAATTAAATTTATTAAATATTAATTGAATATTCGCGTGAATCATAGGTTGGTTGTAGTATAATTAAAAATAAACGTAATAGTTAAATAAGTTTCTTAACTATATTTATTGCGTCACTTTTTATGCTTAAATTATTTTTAGTTAATTTTATATGTATATAAAAAACATTTTATTATCATTTTATTTTGAATTTAGAGTAAGAAAAAAATTTAAAAATTATAAATTGAAAATTAGGGAGTCTAAAAATAAGAAGAGCAAAGTTTTAGAGTTAAAAAATATTTTTTAAAGATTCAAGAGTAAAATTAAAAATAAATCTTATCATTAGTGACTATAATATTTAATTTTTAAAAAAGATAAAAATATACATACAATAAACGTAAATGGTTATTATAATAGTAATTAAAAATTTACATCTAAAAATATAAGTGATTTTGTTAATTGTTTTTAAAAATTAATGATCAATTTTACATTAAAAATATACCTAAATATCCCAATACTTAATCCTTATATTTATCAAATCAAATCCTAACCACCGATTTTAGTTTAAAATTTTCAATGATTTTTTTTACTAAATTAATAGACGCTTTCAATATCTTTTTCAAATTAAATTCTCATAACCCTAAGTTATTTTTTAATGATAACAAAAAATCATAATACTATTAGGAATGATTAAATTTGAGTACTCGAAATTCAAGTAATTAAAAATATAACTCATGTTTAAATCATTATTTTTGGGTCTCAGTACTTTAGGTATTAAAAATTTAGGTAATCGAGTACCTAAATTTTTATTTTATTTTTTATAAATTTTAAATTTAACATATACAAATTTAAAAGTTTAAATTACATAGTCTAATATCCAAATATAAAATTTTAAAACACTAGTTATATAATCAAACATACAATTTAATGCCTAAATTACATAATCTAATTCAAAATAAAATATAAGGCTTAAGAATTTTTTAATATTTTAAATTAGTTTAACTTATTTTAATATAAATAATAAAAAATGCAAAATTTTAAAAATTAAAATTATTATTTTAATATTTTAAATTTATTTTAATTTTTAATTAATTTATTTTATTTTAATAAAATAATGTATATCTAAATGAATAAACTTCGAATTTTGTTAATACGAAAAATTAAATTTATTATTTTATAATAATTTTATCTTTTATAATCTATTTCTTTTCTAAAATGAAGTTTAGATGATCAACATTTAAAAATTATATGGTTTGATTTGAAAATATAATAAATATAAAAATATTTTATTTAAATAGTAATTATATTTAAAGTTAAAAATTAAATACTCAAAAACAAAAAATCGGATACTCAAAAAAATTTAGTAATTTTATGACATCCATAAAATATAGACCGAATACTTCATTAGTACAATTTATTTTAAATCAATCAAGTATTTTAATTTTAAACGCCCCTGACTATTAATAACAACACCTAAATCACTCTATTTTTCTCTCTCTTTGGCTTTCAAACCCTAAAAGGGTTGTGTTCAGGCCGTCGTCATCAGACCAGCATCTAGAGCCGGGCGATTTCACCTCTTGTCGTCGGCGCTCCGTCAATCCCCTCTCCTCAACGTCGACCAATCCTCTCCCTGTAAGTCTCATCAGCTCATCTTCCTTTACACTCTCACGCTCACTCTTATCGCCCGCCCATGAATTTTTTCTTCCTCTATTTACCGCTACCCGTTAAATTGCGGCCTCCATCCTCCGCTACTAGTGTGATTCCGCGTCCCACCGTTGTTTTCGCCGATAGCGGTTTCTGCCGGCGGCATTACTGCTAAATAGTGGCCCCTATAGAGGCTGCGGGTAGTTTTTTTGAAACCCTGATCTTTACCAATCCATTCTTCTCATGCAATTCTAGCGTTTTGAAAGTAATTCTTCTTTTGTTTGTTTAATGCAATTCTAGGTTGTTGAAAGTCAAAATGGAAGTAGAAAATGCTAAAGAAATGAATTTGGAACTAAAGAAGAAGCATAAAGGTAAACATGATAAGCCAAAGCCATGGGACGAGGATCCGAATATTGATCGTTGGAAAGTGGAAAAGTTTGACCCTTCTTGGAACCCGGATGGATTGTTGGAAGTCAGCTCTTTTTCCACTATCTTCCCTCGCTACCGAGGTAATTAACTAGCTTCCTCACCATTTTTTCTAGTTTTCTTACCTGTTAGAAATTTTACTTATGTTTGGTACCTTTTATGAGTTCTTTTAAAGAAAAATACTTGCAAGAAGCTTGGCCAAAGGTTAAATCAGCTTTGAAAGAATATGGTATTGCTGCTGAGCTCAACTTGGTAAGTTCAAATCTTGTCAAATGTTTTAATTGACTTAATCTAGTGAACTTTTTGTCTTGTAGATTTTGTGTTGGTTAAAGGTTTTTTTGCCAACGGGTTGGTTAAAAAGTTGAGCATTTTGTTTTTGGCAACCCTCTAGATCGTAATAGATTGTTTGGGAGAATTGATTTATTGTTTTGATGTTCCAAAAGTGTGTAGAAGGTAGAAACGAAGCAGATGGGTGTTAGCAGTTATCATGTTCTTTGAGTGGTCAAAAGAAAGGAAAGACGTGATTTAGTTAATGTCTTCTGCGATTGTCTGTCTGTAAAAAGGATATGCAACTATCCAAATAAGACAAGTGGTGTAATTTTCTCTCTATTAACTATTATTTGTAAAATTGGGTTTTAATTGTTTTAGAGCATACCATTTGCACTCTATCTTGTTCTGTTCAAGAAAAAAAAAATACTATTTTCACTTCATTTCATTTTCATCTCTGTTTTTTCTTCTTTTTTCCCCATTCAAACATAATCTTATGTCTTATTCCCCATTGATTGTTCCTTAAGAAACTGTCAGATTGATGGATCAATTTGTGACTTCATCATATATATATATATGTATATATGATGGCTTCTTCAAAGATTGAAGGATCATCTTGCTTAAAATACTTTCTAAATGCTCTACTGCCAAAAGTCTTTTTTTTCCTTGTTTTTTTTTTCTAATCTTTTACATTGATCACTGGCGCTATTCTATCATTGTTTTAATATTTGCATATGATTCTTTGTCATCTGATGCTGTTAATTGCTGATCAGGTTGAAGGTTCTATGACAGTTTCTACGACAAGGAAAACTAGGGATCCATATATTATTATTAAAGCCAGGGATCTCATCAAGCTTCTATCAAGAAGTGTTCCTGCACCGCAGGTAGACTTGTCAGCTATGCATGCACTTTTCATCAATCACAAACTAGTTAAATATTTCTCTATTTCTTGTGAATAAGTTTTGATTAGCACTTAATATCATACATATGGAGGTTATTTTTCATGGTGCAGATTGCTGAGTTCTCACATTTAACATTTGAGTATATTTCTTACTGTTTCTTTTACTTTTAGGCCGTCAAAATACTTGATGATGAAATGCAGTGTGACATTATAAAAATTGGAAACTTGGTCCGCAACAAGGTATGATTTTCTGAATTTCCTTTATTTATTTGTTTAAATTTACCCATTTTACTTGTTGAAATTGGTAAAATGGTTGCTATTGGCATACAAGCAGATGCTTTAGTAGTTAGTTGAAATTTCTCTCCATCTTTATTGTTTCTTTCATTTTCACTTGTAGTTGACTCTTGGCTGGTCAATGGATCTTATATATCTGGAACACCTTAACTTCAATTTTTTAAGCATACACTCTTTGAGCATTTTGTAGGGCCAACTATGATGCATTGCCTCAACAACATAATGCCCCATAAATTTTGGATTATAAAATCTGAGTTCCTTATTGTCTGTTCTTAGAACTAATTATGGACAAATATCTGGTCTGTATTTATACCATTTTAGTTTTATACGTTCTATATATCTTAATTAAATTTGATGTAAGATCTTTCTCTCTTTTTATGTATCTTTTGATGATTGTCTGGGTAATTCAAATCAGGGTCCTCTCTGTTTTTGATATATGCAAGTATTTGTATGTAGGTAGCTATGCTAGTACATATCTATGCCTTCTGTTCACATAGGATCGATTAGGCTATCTTTGATCCAGCTATTGTGAATTGTTTGTTAGTGGCATACTGAAACCGAAAACTGCTAATTATATTACATAGGCTTTATTATCTATGTATGCTGGACGTCTATTTCTCATCAAGTCTTCCCTGCTCATGAAAATGCTATAGTATCCTCGAAGTGGAAATTTTGTATCTGCTTATATGAATTAGTTACCAATTTGTAGTGCATACTCAAAAGGCGAGTCATTTGAATTGCATCCATTTTAGTTTTTGTATTTAATTTGTAAGTTATTTCCTACACCAAGGAGACTGTTTTTTTATTACATTGTTGTATCTAAAATTTTTCATAAAGCTTTCTAAATATTTTTTTTACAGGAACGATTCGTTAAAAGAAGGCAGCGCCTTGTGGGGCCAAATTCTTCGACTTTGAAGGTGTGTATGCATTCTTATTGATGTCTTAACAAGATTCTGAAACAATCCCCTGAAAAAAGGCCATGTTGAGGCACTAGTATATACTATTACTATGAAGTGGTGTGCTGCAATAAACTCCTGCAAACAATCCCCTGAAGAAAAGGCCATGTTGAAACTCCTGCACTTCTGTTTTCTTATCCTCCCATTTCTGGATGCAGGCACTTGAAATATTGACTGGATGCTACATTCTTGTTCAGGTAGTTGCTTACCTTGCTTATTCCTTTTTGGTTGTTGAACTGCATTTTTTACTCTGCTGAAATGGATAAGCAGAAATTGAAAATATTGTCATTTCCAATATGGTGGAATAGGGAAACACTGTCGCCGCTATGGGTTCATTTAAAGGTTTAAAACAAGTCAGGAGGATTGTGGAGGACTGCGTAGAGAACAAAATGCATCCTGTATACCATATCAAGGTGCCAAAAACTTGACTTTGCATTTTTTTTCTGGTGTTGCTTTAAATTATGTAGTGTTGGATGTTTTTTCAATTTTCATATTGTATGAACATTCGGAAGTGAAGCTAGGATTTCTTTATTGAGGGGCTGAGATGAGATTATTATTATTTTTTTGGGGGAGGAGCTAAAAATTGTGTTAAAGTGACAAATTGAATTATTTTTTCGTAGGTGCTAAAGTGCAAAATTTCCTTTAATAAAGATGCTAAAGGGGATTAAATTAAATTATTAATTATTGAAAGGGACTAAAAGTTCTATTGGACCATTTAGCCAAGCACTGCCAAGTGCCAAGGCCTTCAGTACCAACCAACTATCTCCTGTTTTTCCTGTCTTACCATATCTTTCTTTTCGCTTCCCTTTCCGTAATCCAGATTCTTATGATGAAGAAAGAACTTGAGAAGGATCCGTCACTTAAAGAAGAAAACTGGGACAGGTTTCTTCCGAAGTTCAAAAAGTAAGATATCTATTCTCTTCATTTGTATGTTTTAACATTTTGATTTATTTTCATGTATTGTTGCGTTAGATGTTGATTTAACAATCTAACAATGTTTCCAGGAAAAATGTTCAAACAAAGAAGGTTAAGAGTAAAGAGAAGAAACCATATACACCATTCCCTCCTCCTCAGCAACCTAGTAAGGTAAGACATTGGATCATCATCTCTTGGGTTTTCTCTTGGGTAACATGATTTCTTTTTGTCTCATTAGTTTTGGCTAAATGTTTCCTCTTTTTTTACAATAATGTTGACCACAACTTTGTTCTCTGGTTTAAGGTTTTACTTTTAGCATGTGTTTGTTTTAGATAGATAACTGTCGTTTTATGTAGTATATTCTTGTTTGGATTCGCTGAATATATTTGCTTTAAGAAGTGGAGTGCAAAATCATAATTATTAAGCCAAATGATCAAGTGGCTGGTGCTACATGGGGAGAATTCCAAAATAAATTTTGTAGAAACTTCAGGCTTTGATTTAGCTTATTCTGTTTGTAAGTTATTATTTTTTCTTGTACTCATCCATTCTGAATAGAGAAGAAAATTAAGCTGTTCTTTCGCTTGGGTATGTTTAACATTTTTATACATTCTTCCTTGTATTTGGAGCATTATATCCATGATTGAATATGTCGGATATGGTCTTGAATGTGGGTTGTTCCGGAAAGACAGTTGATTTGGGAAAACAAACTTACATTGGTACATGGTGGTATGTTCCAGATTGATCAAGAGCTGGAATCTGGGGAATACTTCTTGAGTGAGAAAAAGAAATTGGCAAAGAAGTGGCAAGATAAGCAGGAGAAGCAGGCAGAGAAAATAGCTGAAAACAAAAGAAAAAGAGAAGAAGCATTTGTTCCTCCCAAGGTTCTAATTTTGAAGTCTATAGTGTCTCACACAGAAACACACAAACACCGTGTTCAACCGTTTTATCACGTATTTATTTGTTTCAACAATAATATAATTTTTCTGTTGCAGGAAACCTTTAAGCAAGATTCTAAGAATTCAGAGAATGAGGAAGATGTCGCATCCTTTGCTAAGTCGTTGAAGGTAATTTTAATCATAAGATCTCTTTCTGTTCAAATATCTTGTTACCATCAGGCATAGATCTAAGCACTCGTTCCCACTGCAGCAAAAAGCTAAGGAGTTTGGGAAGCAAAAATCTCTTCAGAATATCCATGCTGAAGAATATATTTCATCCCCTGCTGCTGAACAACCATCGATAAAGAAATCCAAGCACACCTAATACAGGTAAACTTTAAATTTTAGTGTAGACAAGTTCCTATGTAGCGTCTTTGGTCGACCCCATGATGAGGATGTGCTATTATTCGTTGAGAAAAAGGCTGATATTAGACTCGTACAAGAACGAATACAGTTGATAACTGAACGATTTTATGTGGATCATACGGCTATCAACTGTTGTCGTGTAAGGTTTTGTTTGTGTTCCATGCCTTGACACTTTTAGCTTACAGTTCGGATTCACATTGGAGCTAAGCTCATTTTTTAAAATATCTTAATTTTAAAAATTAAATTTTAATCATAAACTTGTCTTAAAACTTAAATTAAAATCTTCAAATCCTTAATTATATTTATTGGTGGGAAATAATTTTTCACTATAAAATGTTTCCATGATAAAAATCGGTTTCCCCGGTGTTTTGGCACAATAATTGTTTATATATATTTTATTGACATCACACAACTTCTCATTAGTGTACTTGATTGAGCCATTAATTGTTGTTAATTTGGTACATAAAAGTTATAATATTTTTTATAACGTAATCAATAAATTTAGACATGATAATGAAGGTCAATTAAGAATAAATTGCTTGAAGATGTAAGTAAAAATATTTTATTATTTATAAAACTTGATAATATTCAACGTCATTTATCGATATCAGTGATCGAATGTGACGTTCATTCAATATTTACACTTATTTTTAGTAGTATCATTCCCACCCAAACTCCTGTGAACTTTAGTTGTGTACCATCTATTATTTCTAAACCTATAATATTCCAAATTTAATCCAAAATATCTAATAAATCCAAAAGTGTCACACTTAGACTATCGGTGCGTCTTACATGAATTATTTCAAAAAATAATCAAAAAGTAGTACTTAAATCAGATCAATGGTTAAAAAAAAATACGAGTTTAAAGCTTTTTAGAAAAATAGAGTCCCATGTTATGTATATCTTTATTTATGGTGGATAATTATATATTAAATGAGACTTTAATGTATTTTATTATTAGGGTTTAATATCTATTGAAATTAGGTTTTTATCTTAGCTTATAAATACATATTTTTGGAGAAAATATTATATACAACCATACTTTGAGAACATAAAACAATTTTCTCTTCTTTTTTTTTTTTTTTTATCTCTTATCTTTGTTCATTTATCTTGTTTTTTTTACTTTATTCACAACACATTATCAGTACGATATTTTAACCAACGAAGTTGTTTGTTTTTCAAATATTAAAGGAGTTATTTAAAATAATTTGTTACTAGCATGATTCAAAGATAAATTCTTCTTCCTCTATTGTATTTTAATTATTGATTATTTTCCTCTCTTGATCTTTAACTTGATTTTTAATTTTTAAAAGATCATTGATTATTTGGTCTTTGTGTACCCAACGAGTTGCTAAATTATCGTGGTTCTTGTCGATAATTTCTGAAAAAGATTTTAACAAGATATTGATGATTAAATCTATCATATATTCAACTTAGCTTGGAAAGTCTGGTATGTTTTACTTATTTATCTCGATATAGTAGATAATTAATTATTCTCAAATTAAGAGATAGTTGTTCAAAGCATGAAATTATCATGTATTTAAAATACAATGACATATACGAGTAGTGTTTTGCATCTATTAATTTAAGATTTTGTCTTTTGTTATGATCAATACTTGTTTATTTTGATGATGAAAGTTTATGTTTTTAATTATGTTTAAGTATTACATGACATTGGAACAAATATTGAGACTTTTATTAATTAATATGTTCTCTTTATAAAGGAGGTTCTTTGTAAAGGACTTTGTGGATTGGTTTAACAATACCGCGTATGAAAATTAAATTTTTGTTCTTTGTATGTATTGTATATATATTGGTTGGTTAATTACTATTTAATAGTATGAATGTTATAAAGTCTATATTCGCTTGAAAACAATATTTTTTGTGTCGAAAAACTCGACTATAGACTTCTTCCAAGTTTAAGTTACAAAAATCGTCTTGATCCAAGAATTTTTATGGGAGACATTCCTTGTAGTGAATGCATGCATGATGCTTATTCCATGTGATTATTGGATTTATGTTATTCCCTAAAGTGAATACAAGCATGATGTTTATTCCATGTGATTATTTGTTTTTTTCATTCCTTGAAGTGAATGCAAACAAGATAATTCATTATATAGTTAGTAAATAAAATTTAGTTATGTACTAAAGTATCACTGATAAAGATATGTTTGAAAAACATACTCTACTTTTCACACATTAATGTTGTCTTGTAGGCACAATATCGTGAAAATGTTTTAAATACCTATTAATCTTCGCTCCATTCACTGAAGCGTATGTGACATTTTATACCGGAAAGAATAAATGTCATATTAACAATTGTGGTCACGATTGAGCTCATAAAAAATAGATATCGATAAGATGATCATTTTGAGAATGCTTATATCCACCAGAAGTGAGATTATGAAGATAACAAGAATTATAGAGATCATATTAAAATCTTTATGTTATCAATGCAATGATATAAACTATTGGTCTCGTACTTGTTAAATGTCGAAGTATTATGGGCTTTTCTCGTAATTATGAATGATAAATGAAAGAAAATATAAATATATTTTCTTTGCGATAAAAATAATTATGGTGTTTTGGTCTAACTCAATTGGATATTGTTAATTTTCTCATAACTCTTCAAGAGAATAATTCACCATTTATTTTATTTTTCTTATAACCTCTAAAGGAAAAATATTTAAGCATAATATACTTAAGCATAAGAAATATTTTCCAATTTAAATACAAGAAAAAATATGAGTACTATTTCTTAAAGTAGTAAAATATCAATACTTCGGAAGAGCTCTTGAGAGTTTATCGTTAATAGATAACCGATTTGATATGATGTGTTATATTTAATATTTTTCCATTTTCCGAAGTAAATGGTACAAAACACATATTTTTCATTCCCGAAATGAATGAAATAAAACACATATTAAAAGGTGCATAATTATGTGTATTTTTCCATCTTAAATACAAGAAAATAATGTGAGTACTATATTCGAAAGTACTAATATTACAGACGACTTCGATTGAACAAATATATTATTTGTAAATGGAACTTTATTCCATATTTATAGTGTTTTATACTCGTCAAAGTCGTAAAGAGACTTATTAAGTTTTAAAGATATTTGCAAAAATATATTGAGAATATTATTCAAGGGGATATTAACTATCTTAATATTATGAGTATAACTCAAGGCAATAAGAAAATCTTGGCAAAATTATGATGCGAAAATTTGTTGACACTTTCATGTGGTCATTTATTGAAGAACTAAAATTTTCTTTAAGGTATTTTTTTCATGTGATACTTGCTATCAAAGCAATATAATTATTCAATAATCATCATCTATGATAGAGTGTAAATCTATAATGGATGCATGTAAAACTAAAATTAATTTTGATATAACAAATATGTTTGAGGACTTTTTTGAACTAAATTTTAAGTCAAATCCAATGACCAATTTCTTTGATTGATCAACTCAACAATTGGTATCAGAGCTAGATCTTTGAAGGGATTAACATCCACTAAAGATATTCCAAAGATTATTGATAAACATTTCAAGTCAAATCTAATGGCCTCTATTTTCGGAAGGTGGAACGAGTCTCACTCCATCACCAAACCTCTATTCTTCAATGGTGATAACTATCCCTATTAAAATAATAGGATGAGATTGTTCATCAACTCCAACGATTATGTTCTTTAGGATATAATCGAAGATGACCCCTCAATCCCTATGAAGCAAGAAGGCGATAGACAAGTGTCAAAAAGGAGAAATGAGATGAACGATGAGGAGAGAAGAAGGATGTCTACAAATGATAAAGCCTTACATATTCTCTTTTGTACTCTTGGTCCCGACATCTACTCTAAGATGTCATCTTGCACAAGTTCCAAAGAAGTATGAGACTCTTTGGAGACAACATACGAGGATACCAATAATGTCAAGGAGACAAAGATCGATCTTCTTAATCTCAACTACGAGAACTTCAAGATGGAACCAGATGAAGACATCACCAAGATATTTGATCGATTTTCGGTTATTGTAAATGGTCTCAAAGGATTTGGTGAGATTATACCGGAGGCGAAGCTCGTACGGAAGCTTATCTATTCTCTTCCCAAGTTTTGGGATAGCAAAAGAACGACTATCATCGAAGCTAAGAACCTCAAAACTATCAAGCTTGATGTTCTTGTGGGATCTCTTCTCACCTATGAGATCATGAAGAAAGGAAGAGAAGAAAAGAAAAAAAATAAAGAAGAGTTAAAGCTTGATAAGAGAGAAGTGGAAAAGAAGAAGCAAGGGATTGCTCTTAAAGCTTCAATATCTCAAGAGGAGGTGGAAACGAGTGAAGAAGAAGAGCTAGAAGAATTGGCTATAATAGCCAAAAGATTCACAAGGCTCGTGAGGGCAAACCGAAATAGAAGATTTCAAAGAAAGAAAGAATTTAAGGGTAAGGGCAAAGAAGATGAGAATTATCAAATTATTTGTTATGAGTGCAAAAAGCCCGATCACATGAGGACCGATTGCCTACAATACAAAAAGAAAGGTTTCGAGAAGAAGAAACAAAAAGCTCATGTTGCCACTTGGAATAATGAGGAGTCATCATTCGATAAAGAGAATGAAGTGACCAACCTTTGTCTCATGGTTTTTGATGAGCCCAAGGTAACCCTTGAACAATCTTGTAATGATCTTACTTATGATGAACTATATGATGCATATGATGAATTGCAAGATGCTTATTATGAGTTGGTTTTAAAATTTAAAGAATCAATTTCTAAAAACAAGAAAACCATTTTTGATTTAAAAGAGAAGAATGATTCTTTGGTAAAAAAAATTTGGAACTTGGAGAAAAGGTTATTAGTTTGAAAGATGATTTACAATTTTTTCAAAAGGAAAATATTGATTTAAACAATCTCATTTATAGATTGAGTGAAGATCACCACAAGATGGTGAATGAGCTCAAAGAACAAATAAAAGTGGTTGGTAGTTCAAATTTTGCAAAGAAAGCTCTTCAAAAACCAACCATATGAAAAAGAATTTTCAAAACCACAAATAAAGAAATTTTCAAAGGCATGCTAGACATATAAAGATTAGGAGTATATGGGTTCCTAAGAAATTTATTGTTTCTAATGATCTTCATGTCATTGCATCTTGGATTCCTAAAGGAACCAAGCTTTTGAGAACTAACTCTCATGGACCCAAAATGATTTGGGTACCAAAAATTAAATCTTTGTTTGTAGGTTGAGCATTGCTTCAAGGCCAAAGCTTCAAGTTAAAACATGTAGTACCTTGATAGTGGATGCTCGAGGCATATGACTGGAGACAAGGAATGATATAAGGAGTTAGAGCTCAAAAAGTGATGGAATAGTGACATTTGGTGACAATTCTGAAGGCCAAATTGAGGGTATTGACTCTATTGATAATCACTCCTCTATAGTTATTGAAAATGTTCTTCTTGTTAAAGGTCTTAAACATAATTTATTGATCATTAGTCAATTATATGATAAAGGGTTCTATGTGTCTTTTGATAGATGTGGTTGCAAAGTAATAGACATAGAATCTAATAAAACAATGCTCATAGGTCATCACATAGGAAATATCTATATGGTCCATCTAGATGACATAAAACTTTCTCATGCATGCTTAGTTGCTAGTGATAAAAATGATGCATGGTTATGGCATAGAAAACTAGGGCATGCTAGCATAAGTGTTTTAGAGAAACTAGCTTCCCAAAATCTAGTTGTAGCGATCCTTTTTTGAAATCGAGTTTGGAAATAAAAGTCGCTAGTGGTAAAACTAGGTAAAACTTAGAAAATTAGGGATCAAATTGAAATATTGATTGGAAAAAGGAATTTTAATTTAGAACGGAGAAATTTAAAAATTTAGGTTAAAATTAGGGATTAAAAGATTAGGGAGTTTGAAATTTGAAAGAAGGCCTTTGAAATTAGGGATTTTAGTTAAAAAAGAGAAATTTAAAAATTGGGAAAATCGGGAGTTAAAATTGAAAATTAAAAAATTAGGGATTTGAAATTTGGGGAAAGAAATTTTAAAAAAGAATTAGGTTTAAAAGGATTGAATTGAAAATTGGGAATTTTGGGGATTTAGGGATAATTAGGAAAATAATTGGAAAGATTTAAAATGGATTTAACATGGTTAAAAACAAATTAAAAAGGATGGAAAATAATTTGAAAATTAATTGAAAAATCATTTTAAACAAAGGGAGTCACCACCGGTCACTTTGGTAGATTGGACACCGTAAAACTAAAGATTTTAAAACACAAGAGTTCGAGAGTCAGTTACGGTTAAAAACGGGGTTAGTATTTTCAAACTGCCCAAAATTGGTACCTTAAAAAATTATCGCTTAATTAATATTAAACTTTTCTAAATTAAAGTGTCAATTAAGTTGACATTTAATTATAAATTCGGGTTTATTTTAACGCCTCTTTACTCGAAGATAGACGCTTACACCGCCACCACTACGTTTGATAAGGCGATCCCACTACGACCGAGTAAAGTATTAATTAATTCATTAATTAAGAGATTGATTGTGAATTTGATCGATGTAAATACAACATATACAATATGGTACATACAAGTAAATAAATATGCAAATAAATAAGCAAGATAAACTGTGTAAATAAATTAAACAAGAATAAATATGCATACTAAAATTATACTACATGAATTAGATTACAAGTGGTAAGCAAAAAAAATCTAAACATGCATCACATAAGTTAAGAGAGAATTAAAAGATGACAAATATAATATAATATAACAACTTATTATAACAATGTGAAATCTATATGAAAACATATATACAAAATATGTTGAATATAAACAATAAACACTATATATAAAAAAAAGAAAGTAACCCTTAACAACACATGCACCTAATAATGTTTAAGCACAAATTTCAGAATGGAAACATGCACATGAAAAATAGATGCCAAAATATAAAATATGTTACAAACATACCACTTCAACATTAATATACAAAGCATAGAATGATATGTAACAAAATCATGGACACATGAAATATAAGATAAAAAACAATATCACAAGTTAATATTTAAAATCAACATGAATCAAAGTGAAGCATGTATACAAAAAGAAACATGCCACCATATTAATACATGTGTAAGGATAGAAACAAAGTAAAAACTAATTTATTAAGATATCTACTAACTAAACGATGAAACATGCATACATATAAATATGAACAAAATAAAATGCATGGTTGCTATCAAAATAAATTAAAGATAAATAAGTGAACAAATGAAGGGATAAAGGCTAAAATTAATAAAAGAGCTACTGAAATCAGACCAAAATGGAAGAAAAAGAAATATAAGTTTTTTATTATAAAGAAATGAAAAAAACATTTGAAAATAGTGACTAAATTAAAATTCAAAATAAAATAAAAGGTTTAAAGGTAGGATTTTGAGAGGGGGAAGGGCTAAATATGTTATTTAAAAATGAGGAGGGGCCTTAGATTAATAAATCCATCTTGAAAAACCGATTAAGACTAAAAATGGAACCGAATTGAAATGATTTGAAAACTTGGAAGGGTCGCGAGCTTGATTTCCCTTACACGGAGGGTTTTAAAATTATAATAAAGCCATTTTCATTTGAGGGCTTGATATAAAAAACAAATTAAAAATAAAAATAAACCCCTTTTTCATTATTTTCACCCGAAAACCAAATCACTCCCCCCTTTTCTCTCAAGTGTTCATCCAACAAGTGATGAACATTAGAATGTTCATCTTTGAAACCCAGGAGGAACCCAGAAACCAATGTATTTCTTAGGTTCCGTCCATCACCCATGGTGGCTGGCAAAATAAAAAGACCATTTTTTTACTCATTTTCAAAACCGAAAACAATAAACCCTTTTCCCCTCGACTAAAAAAACTCCTTTTCAAAAGATCTATACCGATCGAAAGATTTGAAAATCGAGAGGGAAGTCCCTCTTTTTCGTTCAACTCAATGCCCAAATAAAACCCTCTTTCTTTTGTTGGCTCACCACTGAAAGCCCGAAGGCCTCTGTGTTTGTTGTCGTTGTTCGGAAAAAAGGGAAGGAGACAAAGAAAAGCCGACCGACGACTTGCCCTCTGAAAGGTAAGACTCCAAAATAAAACCCTACCTTTTTAGTGTCTGAAAAAAAGAGAAAAATTATCACTACTGAAATGGGTTTTCCTTTTGTATTGATTCCAATGGTTCCCGAATGGGATTACAATGGTTGGGGTTTTGCTTTCTTTATAGCCCCTTTTTAATTATATTGATTAGGAAAACGTTTAACCCTAACTATTATCTCTGATTTGTACGATTCGACCGCATTGATATGTACCTCTGAGGTTACTGGTTTGTTGGTTGATTTGGCTCTACAAATTGGGTGTATTTTCTTCTGATTGCGCTGATCCTTGCTTATAATTATCTTGTCCTTTTTGACAATCTTTATTTTTGTTTGGTAATGTATGGGAAACGATCGGATGTGGGGGATCATGCTATTGTTGCATCGATGTGACCACCGGAGAGGAGCGGGGGACCACTGGAGAGGACATCGGATGGTGACCAGAAGCTGGATAGGCATGTGGGATTCGAACGGTCGTTTGGGATGCGAAGAATCGGGCGTATGCCGATGACGTATACGTGAAGGGAGGCAGACGGCCAATGTGTGGGCGCGTTGAGGAATCCAGAGGGTTCTTCTTCTTTATCCGTGACCGTTGGATCATAAATCTGATCCAACAGCTCACAGTCAACTACGCATGAAGCATAAGAAGGGATTAGGGTTACGAGCTTAATTCGGATTAGTGCTTTAGTTAATTCCCGGTTTGGGTTACCCGGGTTTGGATTATTATGGCTAAATGGTTTTAAGTGTTTGGGCTCATTGTAATAGGAAAACGGGCTGAGTGAATAATAATTGGGTTGCAATTATTTTAGGTTATGTAGTTATTATTGGACTGTAAAGATTTAATAAAATTGAGCTATTTATTTAATATTTTTTTGTTTTTACTTATCTTAATTAATATTAATAATAATAGTAAATAAATAAAATAAAGTGAAAACCGAAAACAAATAATAATAATAACAATAAATATGAAACCGAAACTAAAAGAAAATAAAATAATATTTAACAGTATAATATTTTTAATTTTTTTAATGTGAGAATAATAATAATAATAATAATAATAATAATAATAATAATAAAGTAACAATAATAATAAAGGTAAGAGCAAAAACGAAGGAAACGACACCAAATATTTACAAAGATTAAAAATAAAATAAAAATAATGTTTTTCAATTTTTGTTTTGAACAACACATTAATATAATATTTATAATAGAATAAAAAGACTAAAAAGAATAGATAATAAGACAATTTATTTAATAAAGTATGAAAATAATAAATAGATAATAGTAAAATTGTGATTAAAATGGGATGGAAAGATAAATAAAAAATTAAATATATTGTAACCATAATTATATACTATAAAAACAAACAAAATACTACTTATAATGAGCAAAATAACATAAGTAAAATCAAAATTAGCACGAGGCAAAATAAGTAATAATTTATAATACTTTGGGGGGGATTTTTTTTATTTTTTAATATTTTTATAACTAAAAAGAATTAGGTGAAAAATTGAAAAATAACCTATTATTATATATATATTTATTTTTTATCATGAATTCTAAAATTAACTAAAGCCTATTATTAAAAATAAAGATAAAATTGAAAAATAAACGGGTTTTCCCCGGATAAAATTAGTGATTACAGTTGTCACTCTTTGCTTATCGTTGTAGAACAATGATGAAGCAAAGACAATAAGCACTAATTTTATCTGACTTCCCTATTTGGAGATCTGAAATCCCTTTCACTGTAAGCTTGATTGCCTTTTGTCTCTTGAAACCCTGATTAGCTTCGCCGCGAATGATATTTCGACTTGAGGCCACTTGCACACATCAAAAGAAAATTTTCAGAAGCGAGCTTTGATTCCCATACTTAGATATTTTAAGCAAATTAGAAGATTTTGAGCTGTGGGTCCCCTATGAAACTTCAAGCTCTGAACCGTTTGAAATGTTGATTCTTCCTATATAGAACCAATCTCTGAAAAAGCTTTGAGTCTTTCCTATATAAAGCTTTTCCCCCAAAAGTCTTCGATTGAGTCTCTTCTATATGAAACCCTAAATCTAGAATTCTAACAATGTTGATCTCTTCTCCATAGAATCCACATTTTTGAGATGCTTTGATTTCTAATCATTACAGCATCTGATAGTCCATCTCTTCGAGCGTGTACCGTGGTGGGCGATCCCTCTCTTCGAGCGTATGTTGCAAAGTATGACCCCCCTCTTCGGGCGTATGTCATAATGAACGGTCCCTCTCTTCGAGCGTATATCGTGGTGGGCGACCTCTCTCTTCAATCGTATGTCGCATTGTACGACCCCCCTCTTCGGGCATATGTCATACTGAATAGTCCATCTCTTCGAGCGTGTACCGTGGTGGGAGATCCCTCTCTTCGAGTGTACATCGCATTGTATGACCCTTTCTTCGGGTGTATGTCATATTGAATGGTCCCTCTCTTCGAGTGTATACCGTGGTGGGCGACCCCTCTCTTCGAGCGTATATCGCATTGTATGACTCCCCTCTTTGGGCGTATGTCATAGTGAACTATCTTGGTGAAAAGTGATGTCTTACCTAGAGTCTCTCCACAAAAACATTGATTCTTTGAGGTTGAGGAACCCTAATATGATATCCTGGTTTCTGATTCAAAGTGATCTCGTTTTGAGGTTGCTGGTTGCATTAAATTTTGGTCCTCTTATCATAGAAGAAATCCTTGGTCTTTATATATTCTCGATTGGTCGACCTCGATCGTCTCTTTACTTTCTTCTTCTTCTTCTTCTACTCTTCCATTTCATTCTTCTTCTCTCTTTTTTTTTCTCAAATACCCTGAATATCTTATAAAAGTATCGATTTCTGATCATCTTTTCTCATTTTTTCTTTTTTCTTTCATTTCTTATTCTTCTCTCTCTTTTTTCTCTTTTCTTTTCTTTCTTTTTCTTTTTCTTTCTTTTTCTTTTTCAAATATCTTTAAGGAAAGATCAGATTAAAAGAAATTTATCTTTGAGAAAAACATCCTTAAGAAAGGATTAAATTCATGAATTTGTTTTGAGGAAAACAACCTTAAGAAAGGATCAAATTAAGAAATTTGAGTTTTAAGAAAAACATCCTTAAGAAAGGATAAATTTGAGTTTTAAGATAAATATCCTTGAGAAAAGATCAAATTAAGAAATTTGTTTTAAGAATAACATACTTAAGAAAGGATCAAATTAAGAAATTTGAGTTTTAAGAAAAGCATCTTTAAGAAAGGATCAAATTGATAAATTTGAGTTTTAAGAAAAACATCCTTAAGAAAGAATCAAATTAAGAAATTTGTCTTTGAGAAAAACATTCTTAAGAAAGGATCAAATTCATGAATTTGTTTTGAGGAAAACAACCTTAAGAAATGATCAAATTAAGAAATTTGTTTTAAGAAAAACATCCTTAAGAAAGGATAAAGTCGATAATTTTGTTTGAGAAAAATATCCTTAAAAAAGGATCAAATTAAGAAATTTGAGTTTTAAGAAAAACATCCTTAAAAAAGGATCAAATTGAAGTTCAAATATAAAGTGGTATCTTGCTTAAAGAATACCTTAATATCTCATAAAAAGTTAGTATCTCACTTTAGAGAATACCTAATATTCCAGCTGGCTGTCTCGATATTTGATCGCTTTGTCACAAAAAAAGCTCGTTGCCCCCAAATAACTAAGGGTTGGAAGGCCTTCAGTAACCATGATCATATAATACAAATGACTTTTGATTCTTTGTTGAGATCCATCTCTCTTCTCGTGGAACTGTGGATTAAATCTTTGATCAATCTTCAAAATTTCTGTTTAAAATGCACAAAATGCGACGATGGAATGAAATGGGGATGCTAATGATGCATGGATATCTAAACTAGATTATGGATGGATATTTCCTACATGATGCATGAATATTTATCTCAAATGATGCATGCACATTTATCTCAAATGATGCATGGATGTTTAACCTAAATGATGCATAAATGTTATTTTTCTCTTTCTCTTTGTTCTTTTTCTTAGAGGATAGATTCTCGCTTCTTATCACCTCGAACTTCCATCTCTATTAGATCTTCATTCTTTATTATGTCTCGAAAAGAGAATCATTTTTCTTTTTTCGGTCAGAACAAGATGCCTCAATTTGCAACTCAATTATTTTATTTTGGTATAGGTTCAATATTCACCTAAGGGCCTTTTCCTCTTTTTTCTTCTTTTCTCTCTTCTTCTCTTTTTTTTTTCTTTTTTCCTTCTTTTTTCCTTCTTTTTTTTTCTCTTTCTCTTTTTCTTTTTTTAAGGACTAGGGTGGACATATGGCCCAAACTTCCCAGGGTTCAATCTTGGACAAAAGATTATCTTTATCCTCGTTGTTCTTTTTCTTTTATTCGACTCTTCGAGAGACCCAAAATTGATTTGTGTTGATGGGTCAAAACCTTCTAATTATGCCTCATTTCTTTTATCTTTGTGTCAACCATAGTTTTTCAATGAGTCTTCGCGACAATTCTTAGATTGCAATGTTAGGGTGAACATGTGCCCCCAAATTCTAGGGTCTGCTTCTTCAATTAAGACTTCTATATTTTTGAAAATATTTAAAATATTATGGTAGAAAACTAGATAGCATCTAAAATTTGGCATGTATTCTTCTTCTTCTCTCAAATAAACGTGGTTATTCTCTGATTCTTGATCCACTATAAAATCCCAAAGTATCAATCTCAGAATATTCTTATTTTTAGCTTGTGGTAGTAGCTCTTAATTCTCAGGCTTAAATAATTTGAGGTTCATTTTCAACTTGTTTATTTGGATTATTCTCTTGGGTTTCACTTTGACTTTTGTTTCTAGGCCTTCCGATTGCTTCTCTTTATTTCCCCAATATACTTTTACCCCAAAGGCTTGATGTCTATCTTTGCTTAAACTGTAACCTCAATAGGCTCGAGTAATCCTTACTTATTTACGCTGACCTGACTTCTCGAAATGTATCACCTTACAATCAAAGTGATCTTTTTTGGCAACACCTAGTATCACACATTGCCCCCTCTTCTCGGTTCATATCAAAGATGATCGTTTGCATTAATAGTCTTGTTCGTAAACTTTTGGACAAAAATAAAATAATTTAATAATTGTAAATAAGATAAAATTTAAATGGGTTTTGGCAAACACTAAAGAATAAATAATAAAATATAGAAAAAAAGGTTCCTTGGATATCAAGTGCTTTAGACTCAACCCTCGAAGTTCGATATTTAACCTTTGGAAGTTGTTGGCCATATTTGAAGATTTTGAATTCCTTTCAGATTACTTATTTTATCCTCATGATTATCGTATTTTCCCGATCTATTCGAAAACTACTCCTTCTAGTACTCAATACTTTCTCCTTACATATATTCCAGCTTTTCCTACTTGCCTCACTAGTATAATACAAGAGTATTTTCTCGAGAACTCAATGTGCTTCAGATTGGACTAACTATAGGAATATTTTCCTCTTTTTTCTTTCTTTCTTTCTTTCCTTTCCTTTCCTTTTTCTTTTTCTTTTTCTTTCTCCCTCTCTCTCTCTCTTTTTCTTACTTTTGCTATTTTTCATTTTTCTTATTTTTCTTTATTTTCTCTTTTCGGGGAAATCAACTCATCACAGTCCTTTATCTTGAAGATCATGATGGAGCATACAACCGAACTTCGACTTACT
The DNA here is from genome assembly GCA_035048815.1 of Abelmoschus esculentus. Taxonomy (NCBI): domain Eukaryota; kingdom Viridiplantae; phylum Streptophyta; class Magnoliopsida; order Malvales; family Malvaceae; genus Abelmoschus; species Abelmoschus esculentus. The sequence continues at coordinate 11,490,984 of JAUCBN010000023.1, read as the reverse complement.
CAGTATAGTCATGAGTTTGAAAATATTACCATCAATCATTAAGCAAAGGATTCAACATGTGTATTGTTATTTTAATAGGCCCATTACTTCAGTGGAGTACCCCGGAACTTCCACACTCTTGTTCGAATGTTTCTATTACCAGATTTCGAATGTTGGAGTGTTTTTTAATTGATATTTTCTCTCTTTTCTTTTTTCTCTTTCTTTTTTTCTTTTTCTTACTCTTTCTCTTTCTCTTTTTTCTTTTTTTTCTATCTTTTTCCTTTTTCTAGATGCAATCCTTATGCTTTTAGGGGGAATTCTCGAGATCACCTAATTTCACCGAGCCTTTTTCTAGGAGATTTTCTTATCATTGAATATCACTAAAGGAGTAGTAGTCTCATTTCTCATGCATTACTGACCAAAGCTATTGATTGAGAAATCATACTTCATCGTAATCACAATATTTCAACCATCTTATAATTGAGTCATAAGCTTGTGATATCCAAGGAATTTTGATGATAAAGGAATATATACAAAATAATTTGACAAAAATCATCTCTTGATTAAAATTAAAACATATGGCCTTTACATAAAGTCATTACTACTTTTAGGCCAATAGTAGCAAGATTGATTTAAACATAAAAACAACGAATGTAAGGCTACAAATGCAAACTATCATCTAGGACATGAAAGACTAAGATGCGCCTAATATCCCTTCTGGCTTGGGCATTACTCCTGAACCACCTTAACTATTCCGTCTCTTTAGCGTTTAACATATTTAGGTGAGGACCTGGATGTCATGCTTGACGAATCAAGTTTTAGAACCCCGGTGTTAATCAAGTTTTGCATTATCTTCTTGAACACTATGCAGTTCTCTATTGAGTGCCCTGTTATGTCGGCATGGTATTCGTAACGTGCATTGATATTGTACCAAGCGGGATATGACGGTATGAAGAGAGTGACACAAGTAGGTCGTACCAAATTTGCTTCATACAACAGTGCATACATCTCTTTGTAGGAAAATGACAGAGGGGTAAATGTCTTCTTTGCCTTCTTTTTAGGAAACCGAGGTGTATTCCTTGCTTGTGGCGGGAAACTCCTAAAGGTCTCAGGAGTTGAGTGAGAAATTTCATATTTCTTTTGACGTTCTTGTCCCCTAAAACACCCTTCAAGACTTCCATCCACTAAAGAGGAAAAAAATTTCCTAAGAGCGACTGCGATTTTATCCAACGCTAACTCGGTGGGACAGACGGAGACATTACAAGCTACCTCATATTAACGGATGATAGCTTAGTCTTCTTCAGATAGAGTCATTTTCTTACAACCTTGACTCTTACTTTCTTGCATGAAAGAGCCTTCTATCGGACCTTCCCCTTGATCGAGGCAACCATCATGTCCCTTAACTCCCTGAATCACTCCTTGATCTCACCTTGAAAATTCTTCATGCCTAACATTATCTCTTTCTGATTCTCGATCACTAACTCATGAAGCCTTTCGAGCTTGCTCACCCTTGCCACAAGATCGTTCATGTTCTTGAAGTTGTATTGCTCTGAGGTCATCCCCTTGTCCTTCCTAGCATCAAACACAAATGCCCCTTGGGACCACTCCACGTCTAGCAAAACTCTTATCCATTTGATCGGCATAATCCTTGAAAAGCTGCCATATGGTGCCCATAATTAATCCTCTTGTGTTATTAATTAATACAAAATATATACTTGAAAATGCATGAGATGAAAATGCATGAATAAATGCATGAGATGAAGATGAAAGATGTATGAATGCAATTAAAGGTGTTGATCACATTGGTGATCGCCCTTTGAGCAACTTTCACCGACTAAAAGATTTCTTTCTTTTTTTTGTCTTTTTTCTTTTCCCTTTTTTTTTCTTTTTTCCTTTTTTTCCTTTTTCTTTTTTTCTCTCTCTCTTTTTCTCTTTATCTTTTTTTTTCCTTATATTCTTTTCCTTTTTATTCTCTCTACTTTTCATTTTTCGTCTCTTCCTCTTTTCATTGTTTTTTTCTTATTTCCTTATTTTTTTTCTTCTCTTTGTATTTTCTAAAAATTTCTCTCAAGTTTTTCTTTTTTCTTCTATTTTTTCTTTTTACCTGTCTTTATTTTTTGTTAACCCTCTAACTAATGAAAGCCTCTAATTGGACAAACCACTTAGATTAACACCTTTAAATATGAAATGTTTGTGCAAATAAAAGAACACACGAAAGGGTTAATGTAAAAACAAAACAATAAATGAGCCAATAAACAGTACTAAACAAAGCAATCCTATTTATTCCTTCTAAAAGTTTAGTTTATTTACATAGTTCTAAAGGGTGGGTTTTCTATATTCTCTACATGAAATTTTAGTACTAAACGGTACTCGAATTGTCCTTGTTGTCCTCTTCTAAGAGTAGCAAGTCCCCCCGATCATCATCCATTATAGGCTCATTTTAATCGAGTTCAGTTTGGGAGGACCTTTTCGCTATGTCTATACGGGAATAATATTCCCACGAAAACATAGGGTAGTCGAGCCCCGAAGGTACTTTGCTAGGCCCATACGAAGGAACAATATCCTTACGAAAGTGCTAGCGTTTTCCCCCCACTTAAATGTTTGGCTAAAAAATATTAAAATGAACTCGCCTTCATAAATATAAACTTAATTGTCACTTTAATTTACAAATTTTAATATTAATTAAGGGGTAATGAAAAGGCCTGACTCTCTAAAAATTTTAAAAACTTCCCCAGCGGAGTCGCCTACTGTAGCGCTCCTTTTTTGAAATCGAGTTTAGAAATAAGTCGCTAGTGGTAAAACTAGGTCAAACTTAGAAAATTAAGGATCAAATTGAAATGTTGATTGGAAAAGGGAGTTTTAATTTGGAAAGAAGAAATTTAAAAATTTAGGTTGAAATTAGGGTTTAAAAGATTAAGGAGTTTGAAATTTGAAAGAAGGCCTTTGAAATTAGGGATTTTAGTTAAAAAAGAGAAATTATAAAATTGAGGAAATCGAGAATTAAAATTGAAAATTAAGAAATTATGAATTTGAAATTTGGGGAAAGAAATTTTAAAAAGGAATTAGGATTTAAAAGGATTGAATTGAAAATTGGGAATTTTGGGGATTTAGGGATAATTATGAAAATAATTAGAAAGATTTAAAATGGATTTAACATGGTTAAAAACAAATTAGAAAGGATGGGAAATAATTTTAAAATTAATTGAAAAATCATTTAAAATAGAGGGAGTCGCCACCGGTCACTTTGGTAGATCGGACACCGTAAAACCAAAGATTTTAAAACACAAGGGTTCGGGAGTCGGTTACGGTTAAAAACGGATTTAACATGGTTAAAAACAAATTAGAAAGGATAGGAAATAATTTGAAAATTAATTGAAAAATCATTTAAAATAGAGGGAGTCGCCACCGGTCACTTTGGTAGATCGGACACCGTAAAATCAAAGATTTTAAAACACAAGGGTTCGGGAGTCGGTTACGGTTAAAAACAGGGTTAGCATTTTCAAACCGCCCAAAATTGATACCTTAAAAGCTATCGCTTAATTAATATCAAACTTTTCTAAATTAAAGTGGCATTTAATTATAAATTCGGGTTTATTTTAACGTCTCTTTACTCTAAGATAGACGCATACACTGCCATCACTACGTTTGGTAAGGCAGGCCCGCTACGACCGAGTAAAGTGTTAATTAATTCATTAATTAAGAGATTGATTGTAAATTCGATCGATGTAAATACAACATATACAATATGGTACATGCAAGTAAATAAATATACAAATAAATAAGGTAAAATGTGTAAATAAAATAAACAAGAATAAATATGCATACAAAAATTATACTACATGAATTAGATTACAAGTGGTAAGCAAAAAAATCTAAACATGCATCACATAAGTTAAGAGCGAATTAAAAGATGAAATATATAACATAATATAATAACTTATTATAACAATGTGAAATATAGATGAAAACGTATATACAAAATATGATGAATATAAACAATAAACACTATGTAAAATAAACAAGAAAGTAACCCTAAACAACACATGCACCTAATAATGTTTAAGCACAAATTTCATAATGAAAACATGTATATGAAAAATAGATGACAAAATACAAAGTATGTTACAAACATGCCACTTCAACATTAATATACAAAGCATAGAATGACATGTAACAAAATCATGAACACATGAAATATAAGATAAAAAACTATATCACAAGTTAATATTTAAAATCAACATGAATCAAAGTGAAGCATGTATACAAAAAGAAACATGCCACCATATTAATACATGTGTAAGGATAGAAACAAAGTAAAAACTAATTCATTAAGATATCTACTAACAAAACGATGAAACATGTATACATATAAATATGAACAAAATAAAATGCATGGTTGCTATCAAAATAAAATAAAGATAAATAAGTGAAAAAATGAAGGGATAAAGGCCAAAATTAATAAAAGAGCTACCGGAATCTGGACCAAAATGGAAGAAAAAGAAAAATAAGATTTTTATTATAAAGAAATGGAAAAAAACATTTGAAAACGATGACTAAATTAAAACTCGAAACAAAATGAAAAGGTTCAAAGGTAGGATTTTGAGAGGGGGAAGGGCTAAATAGGTTATTTAAAAACGAGGAGGGACCTTAAAATAATAAAGCCATCTTGAAAAACCGATGAAGTCTAAAAATGGGACCAAATTGAAATGATTTGAAAACTTGGAAGGGTCATGGGCGTCATTTCCCTTACACGGAGGGTTTTAAAATTGTAATAAAGCCATTTTCATTTGGGAGCTTGATATAAAACACAAATTAAAAATGAAAATAAACCCTTTTTTTATTATTTTCACCCGAAAACCAAATCACTCCCCCTTTTCTCTCCAGTGTTCATCCAACAAATGATGAATATTAGAATGTTCATCTTTGAAACCCATGAGAAACCAATAAACCACCGTATTTCTCAGGTTCTGGCCACCATCCACGGTGGTCGGTGAAATAAAAGACCATTTTTACTCATTTTCAAAACCGAAAACAACAAACCCTTTTCTTATCGACTAAAAAAACTCCTTTTCAAAAGATCGACACCGATCGAACGATTTGAAAATCAAGAGGGGAATCCCTATTTTTAGTTCAACTCAATGCCCAAATAAACCTCTCTTTCTTTTGTTGGCTCACCACTAAAAGCCCAAAGAGAGTTCAACTATGTCAAGAGTGGTGAAATCTTGGGTGATCCATCCAAGGGGGTAACTACTCGTTTTTCTCTTAGATTAATGAATCATATTGCATTTATCTTATGCATAGAACCTAAAAATATCAATGAAGCTTTAGATGATGATTTTTGGATAATGGTTATGTAAGATGAGTTAAATCAATTTGAGAGAAGTAATGTATGGACATTAGTTGATAGACCTAGTAATAAATATACTATAAGAACTAAATAAGTCTTTAGAAACAAACTAGATGAGAGTGGTAACATTGTGAGAAATAAAGCTAAATTATTACACTCAAGAAGAGGGAATAGATTTCAATGAAACTTATGCACCCATAGCTAGGATGGAAGCTATTAGGATGTTACTTGAATTTGCATGTTATCATGATTTCAAGTTCTTTCAAATGGATGTCAAAAGTGCTTTTCTAAATGGTTTTATAAATGAAGAAGTGTATGTTGAACAACCACCGGGTTTTGAAGATCCAAAGTTTCCAAAAACATATTTTTAAATTAACTAAAGCTTTATATGGTTTAAAACAAGCTTCTAGAGCTTAGTATGAAAGGCTTTCAAACTTCTTAATTAAAAAAGGAAATGTAGACACTACACTTTTTATAAAAAGGTTTAAAAATAACATCTTAGTAGTTTAAATTTATGTTGATGACATAATTTTTGGTTCTACTAATGAATGTTATTGTTAAGAGTTTTCTAAGTTAATACAAGGTGAATTTAAGATGAGTATGATGGGGAAACTCTCATTCTTTTTGAGACTCAAAATCAAGCAAAGGGAGGATGACACCTTTATCAATCAAGAAAATTATATCAAGGATATGCTCAAAATGTTTGGCTTGGAGAATGTGAAACCTCAAGCCACTCCTATGAGCTCATCTATCGCAAGTAGACCGAATATTATCTTTAGTGTGTTGATTCTAAGTTATATAGATTCACCAATCAAGCAAAGTATATCAAGTAGGTAAGTGTGTTGATTCTAAGTTATATAGATTCATGATAGGTTCTTTGTTTTACTTTACCGCAAGTAGACCGGATATTATGTTTAGTGTTTGCTTGTGTACTAGGTTTCAAGCTAGTTTTAGAGAATCACACATAGTTGCCATTAAGAGAATTTTTAGGTACCTTAGAGTCATACCTTGTTTAGGTCTTTGGTATCCTAAAGACTCTTCCTTCAATCTTCATGCATATTCGGATGCCTATTCTTCATGCTCATCTGAGCACGTTTCTGGGTAAGCCTAGTATCGAAACTTGTTTCGATACAGATGGTTTCGATACGGGATAAAAGCATGTTCGAAATGGGGTGTTTCGAAATGCCTATATGGGTGTATCGAAACGCGCGATGACAGATTAGTTTTAAAACACTCTAAACCTAATTTTATTCTAATTAAAACATCAAAAACCTTTCCTCTTTAAAACCCTAGCCGAAAACCCTCTTTATAAAACCCTTAATTCATCATCTTTTACCACAAAATCTAACATTTTTCTTGAGGGATTTTGATCACAACATCAAGGCTAAAGCAATATCGAATTTTGGTGCTTCAAAAACCAAAAATTCATCATAATCCATATTCAAGGTAATTTTTCAAAAAACCTTATTTTCGTTTAATTTTAGGGTATTAAAATTTGGATTTTGAATATATTTTGAATGATTATTGTACGGATTTTCATAATCCTACAAAAACATTTTCAAAATAAAAAAAAAATCATTCAAATATAAACTATTTTTGTCGTATTTCTTTTTTGGTTTTTCAAACAATTTTTTTAATTGGTTAATTTTTGATCTAATAAAAAGGGGAAAAGACATGAGTTAATTTTTTTTCAAGTTTTAAGGGGGGAGGAAAGACAAAGTTTTAAAATAAGGATAAGGCCAAATTTAAAGCTATGCACCAACTTAGGGGGAGTTTGTTTTTCAAGTTTTTTTAAATTTTAAACTTAAAACATTGATTTCAAACTTAAAAATTTATGGTGGTTTTGTAAAACTAAAATTGATTTTGATTTAACAAATATGTTTGAGGACTATTTTTGAACTAAATTTTTAAGTCCTTAAGTCAAAAATTATGTTTCAAGTCAAACCAAGAACATAAAAATTATTTTCTAAGTGTTTTTATACTAGGAGTTTCGATACCATTTTGGCTGGTATCGATACCTATTCTTATTCTTCAACGAACGTTCTTGAATTCTTAAGTAGTATCGAAACATGTTTCGATACCAAAACTAAACTGCCAAGGAATATTTTGAACCCTGTTTCAAAACCGGTCTTTTAATTTTTAAATATTTTAAAATTATGACTAGGCGTTTTGATACCAATATCGATACCCTAGATAATCTTCAATGGCTCTTTTAAGTATTTAATGTTTTCGACCGTTGGTGTCAGCTAAGCTTTAAATGGTAGTTGGTCCGTTTCGATATTGAAGAGCACAATTTACTCATAGTATCAAAACTCGTTTCGATGCCTCCTATTAAATGCACAACGACTCCTTCTTTGTTATTGTCTGTTTCGAAATAGGTAACCTGTGTTTCGATACCAGCTATTGCAGAGTACATTTATGATGAAAAGATGAAGCCCCAACGGCTAGAAATCAATGAGATGGTATAAATTGAAGCATTTCAAGCAAGATTAACAACTTTTACAACATCAAGCAACATCCAAGCATTTTATCCAACTCCAAAAGCACTTCATTAAAGATCTTTTGTACCGAACTCTTGTAACCTTCATTGAAACTTTTTATTTGAGTTTGGGGAGTGTTCTTTTATTGTAATTGGGCAATATTCATCTGTTTGAGAGAGATTTTATTTGTCTTTCTTTCTTTTGTAACATTGTGAGCTTGAATCAACTGTTGGGTAGAATGATTGATTCAATTTGTAACGGTTATCCCTTGAACTGAGAAAAAGGTCGAGTTCATTAGTGAATTGGTTGAAAATCGTTAATGGGAGCTAAGATAGTGGATGTAGAGCTTGTTTTGAAGCTTAAACCACTATAAATTGTGTGTTCTTAAATTTTTATCTTTTTACCGAAAATTTCCCAACAAAATTTTAATAGCCAATTCACCCCCTCTTGGCCAATTTCTTTGATTGATCAACTCAACAATGCAAGGTGATAAATATGGGAACATACGTCTTTCTTACAGTCTATCTAGATATTTTACAATTTTAATAGATAAATCGAGTAGATAATTACATATATCATTGTTATTATTTACCTGTAACTTGGTATTTACGAGGCTACTTGCTCTGTTGATAAAATTACAATCATATTTTCAAATTATCCTATAAAGACAATCAATCTTGATATTATTGATGACATATCATTTTACATGTAGTATCACTAATTCATATCAAACTAACAAATGATCATAAGTTCTCCCTATTACAAATGGTTTTTGGTTAGGAACCAAATATTTCTCATCTTAGATTTTTTAGGTGTATGGTATATGTTCTATTTTTTCGAACACAACACACAAAGATGAGTTCTATTGAGAATATATGTTAGATTTAAATTCACCTTAATAATTAAATATCTTGAGCTTCTAATAGGGAATTTATTTACAACTCGATTTACTGACTATTATTTTAATGAGTCAGTTTACCCAACATTAGGGAAGAAAATAAAATAACTAGAAAAAATAAGTTAGAATGAATTATTATTTTTTTAGTTTGATTCACGTATTCAATAATATGAACTATAAGTTCAAAGGATAATTTATTTAACAATTCAATTACCAGATGATTTTACTGACCCTAAAAGAGTGACTAAGTCAGGTATACCATCTATGAATGCTCTATTAAATTTGATGTCATGGAAGGACAAACTCTAGTCATTAATGAGTTTAACTTACGCTTGAAGCGTGGTAGACAAGTGAATTCCAAAGATAAAAATCCTCAAAAAAGAAAATGAGCTATATTTTATGACAGTCTGATTGAGGAATCAACGTATTATGAAAATCTCAATAAGAGATTAAAAGGTCTCCAACAGAGGTATTAGCATGACTCAAGTACCTGATAATAAAGAGATCTCAATAGATTATGTCATGTTTGGTAATAAGTGAAACTAAAATTAAATCGACGTTGATAATATATTTGCACGCAATATAACATTAGAGATTTTATTTAATGATATGGATCATGAACCATTATCAATTGAGCAATGTAAATAAAGAAATGATTGTCCAACATGAAAAGAGGCAATTGGGGAGAAACTAAAATCTCTTTCAAAAAGAAAAATACTTGGGCCTCTAGCTCGTACATTAAAATGTGTAAAGCTCGTAGATATAAATGAGTCATTGTGAGAAAGAGAAATCAAAAGGGGAAATCACGAGATATAAGCTCATTTAGTTGCACAAAGATTCTCACAAAGACATGAAATCGATTCTGAGAAAAATATATTCCTCGATAGTGGATGCAACTACTTTTAGATAGTCTAACAATGAATGAAATGACTTAGTTTCGTCTAATGGATGTTGTTATATCTTATTTGTGTGAGCCTCTTGATAACAATATTTACATGAAGTTTTTAGAAGGATTTAGACTACTAGAAGCAGTTAATTTAAGTTCTCGAGAATATTATTCGATTATATTGAATATATATTTATGGATTAAAACATTTTGGGCACATTTGGTATAAACAAGATCTTCATTCCGCCTCAAGAAAAGGGTGATGATATTTTTGATGTAAAAGCATCAATTATAAATTAATTGATTTGGAAGTATTATATCTTAGTTAGTCCAGAAATACTTTTTAAGTGTTACGAGACCATTAACTTTAAACAATTACTATGCTTGAGGCAAAGCCGAAATGTGTTTGGTTAAACATATCCAGTAGATACATGAATTGCTTTTACAAGATAAGATGTAAGCTATCTTGTGTAGAAATAATACAAAATTTATATTTCAAGGTGGATACATCAAATGTGATAAAACGAAACATGTTTCTTTAAAGTTTTTTCCCTCATGATCAACAGAAGAATAGTATTCGATGAATCATTTCAAGCAATAATTGGGAAGATTTATCCACTAGTGCATAATCTACTTCAACATTTGAAGATTTTATTCAAAATTGAATTATGAAGATTCAAAGATATTATGTGATATTTTTATGAGGAGGAGTAAATACACGTTGCACTCTTTTCTCCTTAACCGAGGTTTTGTCCAAATGGGTTTTCCTAGTAAGGTTTTTAATGAGGCAACATGTTATGCAGATCATAGATATGTGTACTCTTTTTTTTTACTAAGAATTTTTTCGCACAAGATTTTTATCTTAGCAAGATTTTAACGAGGCACATTATCTTTATGGTTATTCAAGGTGAAGTGTTATGAATATTTTTATTTATGGTAGATATCCATATATTAAGTAAGACTTTAATATACTTTATTATTAGGGTTTAATACCCATTGAAATTAGGGTTTTCATCTTATGTTTATAAATATAAACTTTTAGATAAAGCATTGTACACAACCCTACTTTGAGAATATAATACAAGTCTCTCTCTTTTTTGTCTTTCCTCTTTGTTCATCTGTTTTTCTTATTCTTTACTTTATTCACAACATCCCACGTATAAATCAATTCGTGCAATATACCGATCAAAATATGAAAGCTAGTTTTCAAAACACCATTAAATTCAGTTATACTGTTATATTCTTCATATATCTATTAAAAAAAATTCCTTTTCAGTTTAACTTATTAAAAATTGGACGTGAATATAAAATATAAAAATTTTATATTAATTTACATTCTTATGAAACAAATGTAATTTATACACTTTTATGACTTTTTATCAATATATTTATACTTCTAAAGTCTTGATTCATTCAATGTTTTCGTCATCTTCATCGATATAAATATTTTATTTTAATGGTTAGAAATTTTTAGCATCCAACAATTACTCAAGTACTTTTAATTACTCAAATTTTATTTTACATAACATTAAGGGATAAAATATGAAATATAGAAAAAAATTGTGTAAAATTATTCTACTTTGAAAGGATAAAAACCAGATTATTCCACATGGCATGGACAAATATTGACTTTCGAACAATTTTTTTTCTTCAATATCTGTTTTTATGACTTAGCACTAAAAAGTAAATTTTAAGATATAATCTTAAATTTTAAATATTAATATAAACTCTAAACCCTAAAAGATACACTCTACCCAATTATTTAAATCATAAATCCTGAAAAATAATATTAAACTTTAATTATAAACATTAAACTTATTTTTTAATATCTTGGGTATAGATTCATGTCATTGGCTTGGTGCCTTTGTGAATCACAGATTTTAAGTAGTTGCGTCTTGGACTCACAATTCTATAATAAGCCTTGTGCCTTTACTTATTTTTTAAGGTTAAAACAATAGTCCCTCCATCGAATTGAGACATGTTTTTAAAGTAGTTTTATCTTCCAGCTATATGTACGATTAAAGAATTAAGAATGTATATAAATAAATATTATATTTTAATTACTATAAGATTATTTAAAAGATAACTTTTGAAAGACAAAAATAAATATTATAAAAAATCATTTGATGTGATCAAATATTATTCAAATGTTATTTTAATGCATAGTACATTGATTGTCAATTGATATTTAATTTTTTTCATTGTTATGAAGGGTATAACCATGTCAATAAGGTTTGTGTTTTCGAGTTTAAACAAATAAAGTTATTAAAAATTAATTTATTGTACTTGAGGGTAAGTCGTAGAATTTGATGTTCTTCTATTAATATATGTGTGTAAAACTCTTAATTACTTTATGTATGCTTGTCCTATTGTAATTTGAAATTTATTTGAAAGAATTGAAGTGATTACTAAAACAAAATAAGAATACCATTTTTTGTTTATTCAAAAAGAGTTATATTTCTCCCATATGGACCTTAATTTTAACAAGTCATAACTTCTTGTCTAGAAAGATTAACTAATTAGTATTATGAATTCGAATGATGTTGAAATGAGTTGTGCATCTTATTCTGATGAGAGAATGATTAAGGATGATTTTTTAGCTCATATTTTACGAAAAAATGGGTGAGATAGACTTTTTGATTTAAATTATAATGATCTAAAATTGAGGTAAAAGCTTTAAAATATTAGGTGCCATAAAATTTCCGAAAAGTTAACTTATGTGTCGAAGGATAATTTTGGAGTTGTTGTAAAGTCTAGGAATTAACTGGCCTAAGAGTTATTTGTAAAAAAGAAGGAAGTTGAAATTGAATCCGTAAAAACTAAAATGAAAATAAACAAAATTAGTGTTTGCATCAATATCATAGTGCAAAAAATAAATATCTAATTTTAAAGTGTTGTCAACCTCAGATTCATTTGAGACCAACCTTAGACCTATAAATATAACATTAAGCATTCAAATAAGGTCTTTAAATTTCTTTAACTTAAAATCCGCCGCTCTCTTTAGAAATCTGATTTTCTTTCATTTCAAAGCATTCTTCAAAAAATATTTCAAGTACCCTAAATGAATTTCTTAATCTTCTAATAGATTCTTACCAGTTAAGGATTATTTATAAACTTATAAAGAAGTTTCTAAATTCTTCGAATACTTGAAATCACCTAAAACGAGAGAAATTCGAACGAACAATTGAAATCATTCAATTTAGAATAAAATATTTATTTAATTTGATGTTATTAATTCAGACTTTTGGATAAAGTTAGAAAAATTAAATTGTTTTTCAGAATTGGGCATCGGACAATTTGATTAGAGAATTGGTTCCTATCATTTTATAATTTTCAAGTGCCCTCTTTATACGTCTCTTTCACTGAATAATTAGTGTAAACTACTAAAAATCTAAAACAACTTACAGAGCTCACAAAACATATTTCAATCAAGGTCGATCCTGGACAAGGGTAAAAAAATTTATGACATATCTTTTAAATATTTAATATCATGGTCTAATATTTTTAATATTTATTATTAAAAATTTACTTTTTTTAATATATATTATTAGGAATTCATTCTTTTTGACGTTGTTATTATAGGGTTATTTTTTAATATTTGTTATTATGAGTCTACTTTTAAAATTTATTTTTTTATATTTATTATTAGGGTCTAATTTTTTAATACTTGTTAGACTTACTCTTATTTTTTTTAATATTTATTATTAGGATCTATTTTTTTTCATTATTAATGGCTTATTTTTTTTTGATATTTGTTTTTAGATAAATTCTCTTCAAATTCAATCCCCCTCCCCCAAATATTTGTTATTATAGACTTTTCTCTAATACGATTTATTTTTTAATATTTGTTATTATAAATTTAATTTATTTTCTAATACTCGTTATTTGGAGCCTAACTTTTACATACTCTTAACATACTTATTATTAAAAACTTAATTTTTTTTCAAATATATGTTATTAAGACCTAATTTATACGATTATCTTAAACCATCAAAATCTCAAAAACGAGCTTAATTCCGACAATGATTATTACTAAATAAATTGGGTGTACAATATAACAATATTTCACCCGATATATAATCCTAACAGCAAGACAATTTATATAGGAGAGCTCCAACACTTCGAATGTGAAATGGGATAAAGATGGAATCAATTTGAGTCATCACAAATATGGAAACTTCATAATATTCAACCATTAATCTGTATTTCAAATTTTGGTCAAAGTACGCTAACAAAGATAGAACAATTTAAGGGAAAAAAAATCAAGGAAAATACTTTGATAAATAAGCTTCGGTAAACAATTTAATTATATGATTTAGAGATTTAGGATGTGGTTTAAGGCCTAAGGATAGAACTTATGATTTATGATTAAAATTTAAAATTTCAGATGTTTAAGATTGAGAGCAAATCATCTACATTTTTCTCATGCATCCTTCTGTGTCTCTATTTTAAATTAGAGAGTTTAGAGTATAAGGTGTAGGGTTTAAGGTTAGGGGTTATGGTTTAAGAAATTAGAGGTATATGTAAGATTTAGGGTTTATGATATAAAAAACAAGAATTAGGGTTTAAAATCCAATTTCTTAAAAAATTTCTACAAGAAGCATAGAAAAAGGTATAATAAAGAGGAAAAGGATTTTTGCTCGTTAAGATTAGAGACTTAGGTTTTATAACTTAAATATGAAGTGTTGTACAAAATTTTACATAGTTTGTCTGAATGTAACCCAAAAATCAATCCATACCATTGATGATTGGTGAGTGCTCAATGTATAGTTCATGCTCTCCACTGATACCATTTTGCTGTAACAATCACTCTGACTTAGAGACATTTTGGCAAAAATATTATGCTGTAAGAAACATGCATAGCTATTAGCTAAGGAAATTAGAGCATAAATCCTTATTCTCCAGCAACCTTCTATTTACTCTTTTGTTGTACACAATAGTTTCTACCTAAGTATATTCAAGTCTGGATCCGTTACGGTCTTACGCGGTCGACCTGCATGTTTAAGGGCAGGCCAACCAACCCAGCTCTGGAGGAATAATCCAGACTGCCCTCTTTATCACCCCTCACATTTCAAGTTGGTGACGCTTTGCAATCTTCAAAAACCAATCAATTAAGCAAAGCAATATCACTACACGCTCAAATAAACATTTGTTTTAGATTTCTATTGGAAATGAATCATTCCAATGCACTGGTGAAAAATCTTCAATGATTGCAACATCAGAAAAAATTACATGTAATTCTACTACAAACAAATATAAACCCTACCACTTAATCTCAGCCTTGTTGCACCAAGTAAATGTTAGCAATTCAACAGATATGCTAACTTATCAGGATGCAACTCAGGAGAGGCTCCATCTGCAACCGTCTCTGCGAAACTCCAGATCATCCAGGTACTGATTCTACTACCTTGCAACATGACTTTTTCACTAAATGTTGATGTTAGTGTATATGGTTTCAATTCAATGTTAAAAGTTTGCCATGCACTCTGCTTCAAAATTAAGTAAAGTAGCCCCATTTGGTTCGGAATTAAGTTGGGATTCTGACTTGTAACCAGTTAAGTATTTTTTTTCCCTTATAGCACAACCTTCAGTTAGAAATTAAGTACTAACACCACTTTGCCTTTCTTGCGCCTACCAGGCTTTTTCTTTTGCAAAGAAATTAATTTTAATTTCCTAGGTGAACGGCGCAGTGGCACAGCAGCAGCAACCTTTTTATCCTTCCTCAACTGCAGTGACTTATCATGAGCCCTTTTACTTTTTTGTGGCTGTTTCTTTGCACTTGTCTTCTGCCCCTTTGTGTCACCCTTTCCTCTTTTCATGACATTACCCCCTTTTCTTGCATTGGCATTCAACTTGCCATCAAGGCAGCGATAACATGTATACGTGCAGTCAGCAATGATAGCTCCACCTGATTTTCTAACATGCCTCTTGTGAAAAAATCCTGAAATTATATCAAACTAATCAAAAATGTGAAATATATGCAAAGAAAAGCACGTATGAGCAGAAGCTCATAAAAGCAGAGACATCAAGCACGCTGGGCATCACTTTGTAAAACAAATCAAGCGTTTAAGAACAAGCCAAATACACTTCAATATAGAAGAGCACCACTTACCCTTACAATACTGACAGCAGACAGCTTCCCTGTCAATTTGATAAAAAATCATTGTTAATTAAAAGAAAACAGTTAAGGAATAACGACTCATTAAGTATTAGGCCATAAACTATGAAATGGGTACCCTTGAACATCTATGCAAACCAAAACTAATCTCTAGTTCTGATTAATAACCTATCCCTGAACTTTGAAATTTTGGATCATTTCTCTATGAGGTGTTTATTACTAATTAATGCATGAATAAGAATTGAGTAGACCAAATAATTCTCCATCGTAGAAACAAAAGTTCCAATACCATGAGACTAAAAACTAAAAGAAATGATAAAGCACTTAAAAGTAATAGAATCATTGCTTCTACCTGATGAGGACATCTTTGTTACAATGCACGCATTGATAATACTCTGACCTTTCAGCTTTAGAGAAGAGATAGGAAAAAATATTGATCTTTGATGACTTCTTTGCCACCTTATTGACCTCAGAAGATTTTTCAGAAATCATCTTACTAGACATCCGAACAATTTTTCTCTCTTCAAAACTTTTCACAAGATGCAAGGGAACATAAGATTCATTCAACCAATATTTCTTTCTTTCACTCGAGGATTCTTCAACAACAGTCCCATATCTTTTGACTATGTCAGGGATGATTCTCCTCTTCCCAAAATCAAGAAGATACTTCACTACATCTCCCTCAATGGATTTTCGGCGAACAACACATTTCTTGAACAGTCTAATAGATTTCTTAAAGTCCTTATCTAATGTAGCCAGAGCATGTGTGTTTTCGATGTCATCCCACCTAATATTTGAATCAAGTTCTCTTACCTGAAAATATAACACAAAATAAGCCAACATTCAAAAGAAAGGTTGGTTCAGGAAAACTTTGATAACCTTATTAAAAACATGCAACCGAAAATGCAAATAATCAAGGCAACAAACCAAACATTTAAGGTCAATTCTAAAATAATATAAACTGCCTTTGTGTCCACTACTCCACTTAAGACATTTATAAATAAATACATATTGCTCAATGAAGTAACCATAGTTGGCCAAAGTTAAATAAAGAAACACCACAGACATTAGAACTAAATACCATTTAGTTTGCATACATATCACGTGTGCAAGGTGGAAATACACAAAAGCCAGCATCTAAAGCTGAATCATATCGGACCCCAAGGAATAAAAACAAACTTTCTCGAACTGACAGAGCTTTCAAGCCAGTTAATTCCGGCTTCTTGTCGAACTAGTCATCTTCCATTTAGGGAGCATTTGGCTTTATGAACACCATTCACATACTTCAGATTTTTGCGGGTGGCAAGTAGGTTTCCCACATTTGGTAAGGTATATTCCTGGGGATGTAGCATTCCCGTGGGATTCACATTATCACAAATAATATGGGGAAGTTAAACAAAAAAAAAAGCAAATCCTTCATACAAAATTGCCTCAAGACTGTCCCTCTTCAACTCAGCCACCTCCATATTTTCACCTCTCAACGGACTCAAAAACCAATTACTATATCTACTGCATCTTTCATCTTTGCAGAAAACACCACCAACACACCATTTTTATTAGTTATTCTTTCTGTGAGAAAGGGGCCATGGTGGCTAAGATAGAACCATTAAATAAACCATTAAATAACTTTTTTGCTATCTTTTTTATTGGCTAAGATAGAACTATTAAATGAAGAACCAACAGAAGTAAACGAGTAGAAATTTCATGTAAAATTCCAACAAGGGAGAAGCCAAGGAACGAGTGTGGTCAAATGACATCAGCGAAAAAGAAAAAAATAATGTGTATCTGAAAAATCATATTGTCGATATGTTTCTAATTAGAGATGACAACAATGTTGACGACATCAAGATCGTTGTTGGCTCTGATACCATGTGAGAAAGGGGCCATGGTGGCCGTAGATGCAACGGAAGATGATATTTTTCAGAGAGAACAAAGTGTTTTTCTGTATTTTCTTATTATTCTTGAATATCAAATGATTACAGAATAAACCTTTAAATAGGCTAAAATAGAGTTTTAATATAACTAAAATTATACTTTATCTCTAATTTAAATAATATTTATTCCTAATTTAAATAAGACTTTTAATAAATCTAAACTACTAATTAGGAATAAACTCTAATTATATATTAAATGAAAAACTCTAACACTCCTCGTTAATTTAGACTTCTCCTCAAGCTCTAACACTTCTTGGATAACCAACACTTTCCACTTCACTTGATGAACTTTCTTTAACATACATGTAAAATGGAACATCAACCACCATTCTCTTCACCTAAAACCTTGTTTTTTAAGAGGCGCAAAAGGTCCAAGGAGCCAAGGGGCACACACCTTTCATAGATGAGGCACACTTTCTATTCTAAAAACTTATAATCAATTCTAGAGTATATCTTGTACTCAAACAACATAATCATATTACAGATGGAAATTTCAAAATTATAAAAAAAAAAAACAATATTTAAAAATATTAATAAATTTATATTATTTGAATATATAATTTTAGTATTTTATGAATAAATAAATATTTAGGGGAGGTTTTATTGTGCGACACCTTAGGGTGCGGCTAATTTAAGGCAGACTCCAACCTAAATTATAAAGAATTGAAGTTATAATATAAATTCTTACCTAAGACAAAATCGAACCTAAATCTTATCCGAATGGTAAGAATTTCGGTTATAACCTAAATTGTCATGGATGACATAAGAATTTTAATTCCAACATAAATTCTTACACAGTTGGTAAGAATTTCAATTCTACCTAAATTATTACCCAATCCAACCTAAATTGTTACCAAAAATGATAAGATTTATGTTGGTCAGCTTAGGGTTTAGTATTAAAAAGCGCGCATGAGGCGCTGAGGCGAGAGGCGTTTAGAAAAAAGCATCGAAGGGTCAAGGCAGAGCGATCTGCAGGAGGCGCGTGCTTCCAGGAGCTTTTGTTTTAGGTGTGGGCTGCTCGAAGCGATGCCTCTTAATACTGTGGCGTGTTTGAGAAAAAATGAAGGAGCATAGTAACAACCTGTTGTTGAAGAAGATTCACAGTGTTGTTGAAGAAGAAGAATAAGAGATGAAGAGAAGTAGCGGCTTGGAGAAGAAGATGACTTTTTTAATTTGTTTTAATTTCCCATGTGCGTCTTGGAAGTTGAACCAATTTAAATGGACAAAATTACCCTCATTGGAGCGATCGATAGGAAGCGCGCGCTTTCAGGAGCTTTTGTCTAAAGTGTGAGGCGCTCGAGACGACGCCTCCTAATATTGAAGCGTGTTTGAAAAAAAATGAAGGAGCCTGGTTGTTGAAGAAGAAGAAGCACAGTGTTGTTGAAGAAGAGATGAAGAGAAATAGCGGTTTGCAGAAGAAAATGACTTTTTTAATTTGTTTTAATTTCCCATGTGCGTCTTGGAAGTTGAACCAAATTAAATTCATTTAATGGACAAAATTATCCTCATTTGAGATTTTATTCTATTTGTTTTCTAAATACTTATTCTAGATAAAAGTAAAATAAATATTAATATAAATTAATAAAATAAAATATTTAATAGTAGTATATATTTATTTAAATAAAATATTTAAACAATATAAATTTATTAATATTTTAATATATTTATTTTTTACTAATTTTAAAATTTACATACAATTAAAACATTTTAATTTTTTAATATTTATAATATAAATCATAATTTTAAGTTCAAAATATATTATAAAGTTATTTTATAAATTTTAAAGATAAAAACAACTCACCTACAAAATGCGAGCGCCTTCGCCTAGCGTCTCACGCCTCGACTTTAAAGACCTTTTACGCCTGAAAGCGCCTCGTGCCTTTTAAAACTAAGGCTTAGGGTGTAGCACCATAGCTCTTCCCAATATTTAGAAATAAATTTTATTTTATTATATTAATTTACATCAAAATTAGAATTAAAATTAAACTTCTCGGTCTTGATTGAGTGTTCGAATCATGAAATTAATAGTATGGGTGTTTTTATAAGAGTAAATAAAAATAATGACAAAATCCTAGAAAAACTAGTTCTTTTAACAAAGAGCTGATAATTCATTAAATAAAATGTCGGTTATATTTAGGAATAGAAGTTTATCTTAAATATCTATCTTTTAGGAGTTTTATTAGTTTGATTTATTTTATCCTTTAGGTGATAAAGTTCTATCTTATTTATATTTATATTTATATTTTAGGTGATAGAGTTCTATCTTAAGTTATATTTATCTATTTAGGTGATAGAGTTCTATCTTATTTAGGTTTTCTACTTCTTTGTGAACTCTTAAAAAGAAGTCTATATAAACAAACTTCTGGTTAATCAATAAATACGATTCAGAGTATTCTTAGACTCTGTTTCTACATGGTATCAGTATCAGGTTCGACAGATCCTATTTCCGATCAATTTTAATTTTTTCGTCTAATTTTTTTGTCTAGTATCAAGTTCGACAAAGGAATACCGTTATTTGGACTAGGATCGATATTAGGTCTGTTAAATGTGTGTTCATTGGATACTCCTCAAGTCAAAAAGGATATAAATGTTACTCTCCATCTACTCGAAAAACTTATGTCTCCTTTGATGTCACATTCTTTGAAGACAAGCCTTTCTTCTCCCAGGCCGAACTTCAGGGGGAGAACTCTACTGAATTTCAACCTGCTCATCTATCTAATCCCATATTACAACCAAGTATAGCACCTACTATGATCTTTAATCCTCAGTCTTCTCCTCTTATTGATCAAGTACCGAATGGGGATCTAAATAATTCTGCCGAGAGGGAAACACCTTGCAATATACCTACTTCTTTATCTCCACAATCAAGTCCACACAAAATTCCTCCAGTCCTTGAAACATGTACACCTCAACTTAAAGTGTATTCCAGAAAAAAGAGAACCTTAACCGAAGACATTAGTCAATCTAGCAATGTCCAACAACCAAAGTTGATTCCTGCTGCTGAAACAGAAATACATGAGACTGAAATCGAGAGAGATGAAGGGTCCAAGGAAGCTGTCACTGTGGATCTTGATGACTTTCCCATTGCCATTCGAAAAGGGGTAAAGAAATGTACTGCACACCCCATAAATAGATATGTTGCATATGGAAAATTACAGTCTGATTTCAGGGCATTTACTGCTAATATTGATAATGAGAGAATACCAAAGAATGTGACAGAAGCTCTTCAATCACCAAAATGGAGAAAGGCTGTAAAAGAGAAGATAAAGGCTCTACAAAAGAATGGTACATGGGAATTGACAGAGTTGCCAATTGGAAAGAAG
Source organism: Abelmoschus esculentus (assembly GCA_035048815.1). Taxonomy (NCBI): domain Eukaryota; kingdom Viridiplantae; phylum Streptophyta; class Magnoliopsida; order Malvales; family Malvaceae; genus Abelmoschus; species Abelmoschus esculentus. The sequence continues at coordinate 11,470,019 of JAUCBN010000023.1, read as the reverse complement.
GCTGTTGGTTGCAGATGGATGTTTACCATCAAATATCACTCAGATGGGAGCATAGAAAGATATAAAGCAAGGTTGGTTGCTAAAGGTTTCTCCCAGACTTATGGCATTGATTACCAAGAGACATTTGCCCCAGTAGAAAAACTAAATACAATTAGAATACTACTATCAATAGCAGTTAATATGGACTGGAAGCTACATCAGTTGGATATAAAGAATGCATTCTTAAATGGAAATCTAGAAGAAGATGTTTATATGGAAATCCCACCAGGACTAAAAGGAAAGGTTACCAAGAATACTGTTTGTAAGCTCAGGAAGTCTTTATATGGGTTAAAACAATCCCCTAAAGCTTGGTTTGATCATTTTGCTAAGGCAGTTGTTCAGAGTGGATTTAGACAGAGTCAAGCAGATCACACTCTGTTCAAGAAGATTGCATCAAATGGTAAAGTTACTCTTCTAATTGTGTATGTGGATGATATAATTGTTACAGGAGATGACAATGAAGAAATAGAGAGGCTAAAGAGAAATCTAGCAAGAGAATTTGAAATCAAAGATCTCGGAGCTATGAGATATTTTCTGAGAATGGAAGTGGCTAGGTTTAAGGAAGGACTCGTAATCAATCAACGAAAATATGTCCTAGGTCTACTTGCCAACAGGTATGCTTGGTTGCAAACCAACTGAAACTCCAATGGAACCAAGATTGAGATTTAAAGGAAGATGCAAGAGACCCTACACATAAAGAAACATACCAAAGACTAGTTGGTAAGTTAATTTATCTTTCACTTACTCGACCTGACATTGCATACTCAGTAAGCGTTGTTAGCCAATACATGAGTAATCCACAAGAAGAACATATGGAAGCAATCAACAGAATTCTGAGGTACTTAAAATCTACACCTGGAGCTAGATTTATCTTCAGAAAAAGTCAAGACAGAAGTGTGAAGGTTTACACAGATGCTAGTTGGGCAGGTGAGTTAACAGACAGAAGATCTGTTAGTGGCTATTGTACCTATGTTTGGGGTAACCTAGTCACCTGGAGAAGCAAGAAACAAGCTGTTGTTTCTCGGAGCAGTGCTGAGTCAGAATTTAGAGCAATGGCTCTTGGAATTTGTGAAGGGATTTGGATTAAAAAGTTACTCACAGAAATTGGATTAGATCAGGAGAAAGGCTTTGAAATATTCAGTGATAACCAATCAGCTATGAGTATAGCCAAAAATCCAATTCAACATGATAGAACAAAACATATTGAGATAGATCGATATTTATCTATGAGAAAGTCAACAGTGGAGTGGCCAACTTACAATACATTCCTACCAAGAAGCAGCTAGCAGATATCTTCACCAAAGCTCTACCGAGAGTAATTTTTGATAAACTCTCATCCAAACTGGGTATATACAACATATATGCACCAGCTTGAGTGGGAGTGTCGGTTATATTTAGGAATAGAAGTTTATCTTAAATATCTATCTTTTAGGAGTTTTATTAGTTTGATTTATTTTATTCTTTAGGTGATAAAGTTCTATCTTATTTATATTTATATTTTAGGTGATAGAGTTCTATCTTAAGTTATATTTATCAATTTAGATGATAGAGTTCTATCTTATTTAGGTTTTCTACTTCTTTGTAAACTCTTAAGAAGAAGTCTATATAAACAGACTTCTGGTTAATCAATAAATACGATTCAGAGTATTCTTAGACTCTGTTTCTACATAAAAGAATACTCTGATTCTACATAAAACAAGGACGAAGTAATGATTTGTGAACCAAGCCATCAAACCATGCAGTAAAATGTTTTCTAGGGCCCCACAAACACGATGCCCGAGAGCTATCAGCCATGAAAGAGAAATAAACCAAAACCAAAGAAGAAGATAAGTCGTTCGTTCGTCCACCCTCTTTTGGTTTATGAAACCAGTAAAAAAAACTCTCCTTTCTAGCTTCAGAAGTCTGTGTATACTTACCACATACCAAAAAATGAGCTGCTGCAAAAGCTTCCCTTCTTCAATTCACCATTTCACTTTCTCCAAAGCCCATCCTTTCCAAATCCTTCACCTTCCCTCCATTTTCTTCATTTCCTCTTCCAACCCAAAGCCCAACCTCTTTCCACATCCATTTGTGTCTACCTTGAACCTCGCTGTGACTATAGCAAAATTCAGGTGTCAGAAGGCGGCAAAAAGCATTCCGCTTCGCAACTCTTCAAAAAGCATATAACTTGTTGCGCCTGAGTGGGCTTCTCATGCCTCGATGCACCTATGCCTATGGAGGTGTTTTTTAGTACCCACAAGAGCCCTACTACGCCTTACGCAGTTAAGCGCACCTAGGCAGGCTTTTTAAAACTAGCCTAAAACAACAAAAAAATCATCTAATTCCAAATAAAAGTTAATTGCATCTATTACTAAAAATAGAGATCCAAGGTTTTTGCCCTTCCCCAAAGTGATTTTAACATGGCTATGATGAAAACAGGCAAAGAAGCCAAAAAAATCCCCTTCTACCAAAGTTCTCTCTTAAAACCTTTTTTGTCTTTCAAAGAAAAATCAAGAAAACTAAAAAAGAAAAACAATCAATACTCTTCTCTTCATACAGGGAAAAATAACAAATTTGATAAATTGATTTTTATTTACAAATTACTCAGTATATTTTTTCCAAAGTTAAAAATACTTTTTTTTCACATAGCCACATGGGTGTTTATATAGTTGTATATTTTCCCCCATGAGAAAGAATTATTCAAGCCACAGGATATTAAACCTAGAATCAGTCCAACTACATGGAAAAATTATGAAATAATAGTAAAACTGCATGAATATGGAAGTTAGTAGGCTGTTCTTTACAATTTAATCAACATACACAACGAGAAGATGGGCACAAATATTTCCCTCCGCTTTTGCAGTTACAATTTATTACAAATAACACATAAGGGCCATTAGGAATCATACCTGGTAAGCAAGTTGTTCTACATTAGTTGATGAGTCAACAGCAGCTCGCCATGCAACAGATTTGCTTCTCTTTGAAAAATCTGAATTCTCTGGATAGAGTATGTCTGGTATCTTTTTGCCTCCACCTGCAGAATTTAAACTTTAAAATAATTTAGAATCATTGTTCTTTTTTTAACAATACCAAGTTACCAACAGAAATAACTTATTAGAACAAAAGGAAAAGTGCAGACCTTGCCTAGCAGCCTTGGAAACCAAAGAGTGGGGTAAAACCTTCCAGTTGAACAACTGACGAGAAACCCCACCACCTCTCCACCAACAAATACTTGGTCCTACAGCAGGATTCGGTGTTCTTGCAACCCCATGCTTGGCAGATCCACGACTTGAAGCAATCACAATATGAGAAGCTGAACCCATAGTGACAGCAGAATCCACATGTTTCATCCAGTCTGTTGAAAGAGCAAGATGATGCAGGTTTGCCTCTAACTATACACCAATAATGAAATTGATAATGTCAGAAACGATAGAGAATAAGCATTAAGTAGTATAGCCTATATCACTGGTGTTATATGGTTGAAGTGGTTATAGTTGATAGATAACCAGTACCTAGCTCAACTTATTCAAAGAGCTGAGGTGGGTAAAACCAACATAACCAAAATAAACCCATCTAACCTTCTAAAAAACTTGAGTTAACCAGGTAAGAATGCACGAAACTCAAATGGTTCTAATGAAGTCCAAAATTATTTGAACCTGCAAATATTTACTTTGACATGATATTGTTAAAAAGTTTGTGGAAATTCAAATGTCCAGCCAAACCTAGACCAACCCACTTTAACACTCAAATGATAATGATCTTAATGGAGAATTGTCTGCAGAAGTTGAAAAGACAATGAACCAGACCCAACCATTGCTATCACTACATAAACAAATTTCATTTTGCAGCAATCAGCATTATACGTGTTAGTGTGAAAATTGAAAGAGATAGAGCTGGACTTAGCAGTAACATATAAAACAGAAACTTCTACATTATGCAGAAAATAACTAGAAAATACTTACCGTTAGCAATAAATGTTTAACAGATGCAATACTAGATGAATTGAGAATGCTTTTATGCCAGATCTTCATGTATTGTGGATTCAGCCATGGACCTGAAAGAAGCCCATTCAAATGATTTTCGATGGAAAATATATGAGATATGACATCTATAACATGGCCCTTTTTATTCCACTTTGACTGAAGGTCAACCATCTCAGTTTTTGAAACTTCTGGAACACACCCCGAAGTAATTTTAAACAAGCAATCTGTATCATCCACAGGATATCTGCAGGGGAAGCACCACCCACAATTTTCTTTACGAGCATCTACGTATAGATTATGAATATCAGGCCAATGAAACCTGTTGGATTTCTTCAAAATAGCCTTCATCTGCATTGCAATTATCCCCTCAAGTGATTCAAGAGAATCATCATTTTTCTTTTCTGATGGCTTCCGCATTAACTCTTCTACAACTAATGAGGCAGTTTGGGCAAAACTATAGCGATTCATGTAGCCATTCCCAGGCTGCAATACTGATGTAACACCTCTTTTTGCATTTATGACACAGGGAGCCTGCTGAGATGCCAACTTTCTTTCACTTTCTTGCTTGGCATCTAAATTGTTAGATGCTAAAGAACTATCTTCAAGAATTGAACATTTTTTCGGAATCTCAAATTGGTTTGAGACCTCAACAGATCCCTGCTTCTGAAAGTTAGGAAAGACTGAACCCAATTGCATTGTTTCAGCGGACCCCTCAGAACTTGTACATGGAATTTCTGTTCCAGCCACCACATCCAACAAGTTAGCCGACTCTGCAACCTCAATATCACGATACTTAGAATTATCAGCAACTTCCTTCTCGTCTGGTTTTCCACCACCAGCAGCCTCATTCTTTAACGTAAATATTTCTGCAGAAACAGTTGGCAGGGATGAGCTAACAGTAGGAATTTGACCCTTTCTACATGTCTCTGAACAAGAAGAATTCAGAGACTCAAAGTTATTACTAGCAGCACCATTTGAGCCAACAGCCACATCCCACTGCTTGCAAATCACTTTTAGTATGTCACGGTACTGGCATGAAGAGTTTAGCACATCAAGTATAAGGTTGAGATCATATTTATGGTAGTAATTCGATGGGTAATGAGAATCAAATGAATCTAACCTGCAATATCAACAATACAATGTCAGTAACAGCAGAAGCAACAACAAATTGAAGTCATTAACCTTGACATAAGTTATCCTTTGTCCCCGTATTTTGTTAGATGATGGAAATAACTGTGTATCCTGTTTAAGAAATGGAATCCGAGATAAACAAAGATTGGGAAAAGAACAATACATTCAGAAAAGGACATAAACGCATTCAGAAATCAAATCATTTGGAGTAATAGACCAAAGAGACTCAAATTCTATCATGATGCAATAAAATACTCCTCCATCGAATTAGTTTATTAGAAAGATGTATAATTCATCATGGAAAACACAAAATGCTAACGACTTGCAACTGAGTTTTGGGCATGTGCAAAAGAATATTAAATCTAGTATTTATTGTTCATAAATTATTTTACTGTAACAAGTCACAAACTCTTGAAGTTGCCTTCCGGTTTTGTAATTCATGAAAGTTCTAAACCTAGGATTAGAAGCAAGGTTTTCCTGTTTATCTTCAGCAACCTTTGTAGTGTACATATATGTGTGCATGTATATTTTAAGCAATGGTGTTATAATTTGAACAGAAGAAATATGCAGCAAAAATTTTCGGTAAAAACTATGCAACAATATCAATCACATAGAATGATGATTTAAAATAGAAACATGCTAACCATCAATCAGCAGATTTTTATACTGAAATCATCAATTCCCAAATCAACATAATCATGTCAAATAAAACGACTTTTCAATACATCAAGGCAACACAAATGTCATAAATGGAGAGGATGTCTGTTTAAGTATGTGCCAATGATGTCACCATATCACATACCATAATTAACTAGACCCTGGCTTGAATGGATAATGACATGAATATTCCATGGTTGAAGGATTATATATATAATAACTCAAAAAGTCATTTTCTTCTTCACACAATAGGGTTAATAATAGCTACTAATAACTGCTAAAACAATTTCTGACAATTAATAAGAATTTGGACAGAAATGATAGGTCAAAAAAATGAAAGACAACAAGGGATTATGGTCACTCTTCATCAATAAGCCAGGGGAGAACTTCTAACTCATAATACAGACATGCATTAATGACTAATCAACAAAGTCCGTACTAGAAATCATTATTTAATAACCCGGGTAAAACAAACTTACACTAACAAGTAACCAGAGCTGTTATAATATAACCGACCATGAGGATCAATACCCAAAAGCTCTGCTCCTCTAAGCAATTTACGAGGCTTCACCCAAGGCTTCTTTCTTTCAACTGCACATTCAGGGCAGTACCAGTCACCTTCTGGCAAAAGAGCATTCACAACACCTATGCACTTTGAATGGTAAGCAGCAGGACAGCCATCACAGCATATTAAACTCCCATCCATCTTACAAAGGCAGCAATCATCACTATTCCAGTCAGTAGTGTCATCAATTATATCATCACATAAGACAGATCCACCTGCGCCCATAGCAGCTTTTCTTTTCTTGCAAACCCCATTGTTCATATTTCGATCAAAATCCATGTCATTCTCAGATGCCAAACACCTTCTATTAAGCTCAGATCTTACAGCTTCCACCTCAATCAAATCATCACACAAACACCTAAGAGTCTCAACCTTAACAGGTGCAGGTAGTTTATAGTAGTCACTTCTGAATAGTTTGAAACTAGCAAGATCAAAACCATAATCCGATCCCGAACCATGAATGAGCAGATACTCGACCAAGAAAATGGGCCACGTAATAGAGTCCAAGAAACCCCAATTAAGACTCCTACATGGTGTGATCAACAAGAAATATTAAACAATGACAACTGGAAAACAGAAACAATGTTGAAAAGGCAAGGGCAAGAGAGGGAAATGGAAAGAACAAAATACCTTAAACATTCAGAAGCAGATTCATGACCTTCATTAGATAGGTGCTCCAAATGCTTTTTCAGAATTTGCAAAATGGAAACATGAATACTATCAAATAATGAGCTGGGAGATGGACACTTCAGTGCAGCCACAAAATCCTCCAACTCAAAGGGACTTAAAAATAATAAAGTACTAAATGACCGCAAACATGCATAAATAGAAAAAATATCAAGTACAGAAATCCCATCTAAATTTAAATTCTTGGAAGATGGTGGTAGTTGCAGTTTTGGAGGAAGAACAACAGGCTCTTCAGACACTCTATGATCTGACCTAATTGGTTTCTCCTCTGTTACAGCACTAACTGAAGGAGATGTTGCCAAACTGGAAACAACACATGTTGCTGCAGGTGGTGGTGACCTTGGAACATGATTTCTAGAAGACCCTCTACGAGAACTTCTTCTTAAGACCCTTTCTGTTGAAGAATCCAAGTCATTTGCAACCTTTATTCTCTTTCTCCGACCACTAGCTTTTTTGAAAGCACTTCCGGTATCAGCTTGGCACCCATCAATTACTGCAGTACCAGGCTCAGGAACACCCTCTAACCCAACTCCACCACAACCATCAGACTTGACAACATTCAAATACACTACAGCTCCCTTCTCCGTGGTTCCTTCAACAGACCCAAAACCTGAATAATCTTTCTTCAATTCCATGTCAGAATCACCCTCTGCAATACCATTGTGCTCCATTATATGTGTTTCTTTAAGTACCTCAGCACAAGTGGAAGATTCTCTCACGTCCACTTGCCATCCACAGTTACCATCAATAGCATCTTTGTCAACCTCCTCATCAACCCCTAAATTCAAATCAAAACCACATTCCTTCCCTGGCGTTTGGCAATTAAGATAGATATTATCATCCAAATTGCAACTTGCGTCCAAATTCAAATCAATACATCCTCTCTTCTTCACATTCTCTCCCTCACCACAAGAAGCTCCATTAAGATTTAAATAATAATTACAACAATAAGTATCATTAAGATTCAAATCAAACCCATTTTTCATCTCAATATCCCCATTCCTATTTAAATTCAAATCCGCCGTAGATCCAATTCCCTTTTCATCCAGTGTTTCACTCAAATTCCCAGTAAACCCTTCATTCAAATCAACAATTTCATTCAAATTCAAAATTGTATTAACATTTAGGGTTTCTCTATTTGCAGTACCTGGACAAACACGAACTTTCCTCTCAACACGGCGTCGTTTCCTGGGCCTTCCAACCTTCCGCTTCTCACGGACAACCTCAAGCTCAGGGTCGGATCTCGGATCAAGGGTTGGGTTAGAAGCATCAGCCATGACAAGAGAAGCGACTTGATGAGAGTCAAGTTCCTCACAATGGCCGTCCTCGTAAAGGATCTTGAAAAACCCATATGAGGAATCAAAGGAATCAACAGTTCCCAAGTGAAGACCACTTCCTTTGAACTCTTTCTTTACGCATTTACCCACAAACTCCATTGTCGCATCTTTGCTTCTTTTTCTCTAGTTTCTTCCCTCTGATTTTTGGTATTCGAGATGATTTGAATTCAAGGGTTCAATGGCTAAGACTTGGGTTTCTGAAAACGAAGAGATGGGGTCTCTTTCAATTCAATTCCAGAGACCTAAAGAAAAAAAATAGTAGTGAAATTGGGGAGAAACGAGAGATGTTAGGTATGAGCGAATCAAATGTGAAGGAAGAAAGCGGTACAATATGAAATCCTTTATAATTAATAAAAAATTATTTGGTTGAAATTTTTGTTTCTTCTGTTACAATTCGAAGAAGTTCATAATTTATTGACCGGTCACCGGTCAAAAGAGGTGGGTATCATAGGAGTTGGAATGACAAAATTATTTTGTATCGCATACTTAACGAGTTAAACCATTTAAGAATTATTTAAATTTGATTCGATCAAATTTTAATAAATATTTAATTTAGATTAATTTAGTTCAAATTCAATTTGGATTGATTCGACTCGAGATTCTAACAAATTAAATTGAACAAAGTTTAACTAGACTCGATAAATTTAGGAACAACTCGTTAATTTTTAAAATATTTTTTAGTAATTACTTTAAAATTATTTCATTAAAAAAATAAATCTAAATAATAATTATTAATTTGTAAATTATTACTTTAATTTTAATATGCTGTGTATTTACGTATTGTTACTTTTGAATTTAGATTTTAAAAGTGTTTTATATACTCTTTTGATTTTTTTTTTTAATTTGTTAATTTATGTAAATATTAAACCTCATATAATATTATTCAATTTTACTTTTAGTAAAAAATAAGGTAAGTTTTTTAGTGAAATTAACGGGCAACGAGTTGAGTTTAACGAGCAACAGGTCAACTTGAGCAACAAAATATTTTTACGAGCACGAGTCGAGCACAATTTTAACGAATTTAACGAGTAACGAATCGAGTCGAATAATAATACTTTTTAACGAGCATGAGTCGAGTATTGTCCAACTCGCGAATGACTTGCTCAATAAACACCCTAGTCCCGTCGAGTCTCAATCTAATAAAAAAATTATTTGAGAGAAATGTGTTTAAGTCGACCTTTTAAGTTTTTTAGAAGTTTTAAATGGATCATATTTGAGTTTAGAGCGTAAAATTCTCAAATCAACCTAACTTAATTCATTTATAATTATATATTTTTATGTATAATAATATTTTAAATAGATCGAGTTTAATAGAATTTTAATTAAAATTTTAAGATTAGAATAGAATCACAAATAGAACATATAAAATTTGAATTAAAATAATATCGGATCAAAATTTTGAAATTTTGGATCGAAAAACTTTTCTTCTTGTCGTCTCTATAAAAAAGAGTGGAAAAATATTTAAATTAAATTTATCACATGAGATAATTGTAAGGTAAGTGAAATAACATATTTTTGATGGAAATTTATTTTAAAATTTTAGTTAACAATGATGGTTAGTATAGTAGAAAATTTATGGTTTAAAGAACATTTATTATTAAAGTACGCATGTTACTTAAATTTATATCTAAATTTTTTGTTAGAACTGTTCTTAAATATTAAATTATTATACAAATCATTCTAAACCTTTAAATTTTATTAAAATTTTGAAAATTAATAAAATTGTGACACATGATATTTTAATTAGCGTTTGATTTTGATAAAAAAAAATTAATAAGGTGTTAATCTCAAGTTTTTCTTATTCATTTTCGTCCTTATAAATTTTATTTAATCCTAAACATCTGGTTTATAAGTTAATCCAATATTTATAATATTATTTATAGGGTTAAAATCAATTTACATGGTGTAAAATTTAATTCTGAACCGTTGGATGAGGGTAATAAATGACTAAGATTATTTTCTAATTTTCTCCAAACGATACTCTTCGTATTAATATATTCGGATAAAATGATGACACATTGATAAAATCTAATCATCTTTGGAGTGATCAAATGTTTAACCACTAAAAAAATAAAAGAATTTTTAGATTTTTTCCCTAAATCCAGACATGTTCTTAAAAAGTCGAGACATTTTGAATTATTTATTGACACGAACAAAAACAAAGGAAAACCTTTGAAACTATTTTAATATTAGACTTTGAACATATAATAATTTTGAATCGAATCTTTTTTAAAAATTCTTTTATCTCATTGTAGCTTGCTCCAGTCCCCTTAGGAAACTTTCGTTTTTGTGTTAGCCATTCAAGCAACCAAATGAATATAGTAGACGTCAACTAGCAAATCCAAATTCTCATTTCCTGTCTCCAAAATTCAATGCTACAACGGCTACTACTACCACTTCAAGCTCATAACAATCCAATGTAATAAGATTCCACAACAAAAACTGATCAACTAGCTTAACAGCGGAATCAAAACCGGGGAGGACGAACATGAGAACACCGCCATCAAAGTTCAGAACAACCATCGGTCGTCATTGAGCCCCAGAGGATTCCGTTCATTTACTTCATCTTGCATGTTGAATGTAATTTTATCGCAGTTTAAGTCCGCCAATGAGATGTAAATTGAGTGTTATATCAAGACTACAATAAGACAAGCTGCTGAGATTAGGAGTTGAACCTTGAACACCGGAAGCTTTGTACTCCCTCTGGAACTTATAGGACCGAATGCTGCAGGAGGCAAAGCCCCTCCACCCGTGCTCGAATTAGAACTGTTTCAAGGGGGAAAAGGTCATGGTCATTACTAAAAACACTGTTAATACGAACCGTGCAGTAAAAGATTTGAAACCTCACCTTCCTGTAAACATACAGGTCCCATAACCTGCACAAGTTATCCACAAATACAGTACTTAGCTATTCGAATTGATTAAGCTGGATATCAAGACAAAAAGTCAAAAATAAGGGAAGAATACATGACAATTACATAATAAGATAGCAATGGAACACTTGATAGAAAACGATCTCGGTCTATGTTACTTGGGCTCGTGTGTGAGTGTAGGATATGTCTAAACGAGTGTGTTCAATATTTTCAAAATTTTTCCAGGTATTTGGAGGGTTCTTGGAAGCTGATATCCTTACACTCATGTTCCAAGATATGCCGGGCGCTAGAATGTTAAGAAAAATGAAAGTCAGAGCAACATATATCCCTATACACATGCATACAATTCTAACTATGGTTTCCCCTACAATGTAATATATCTAACCAATGAAATAAAATGAATATTGTGTAAGATAACGCACAGGCAATGTACATCCATGGATCTGAAATTAGTCTTGATAAAGTTGTTAACATGCCGATTGCAACAAAGGTAAATGGCTTAGATCGAATAAGAAACTATTAAGAAACCATCTACTTCTGTTTGAAGAGAACCCAGATTTTGAAAATGCATCACATAAGCTTGCTGGCAGAAATTTCTTCCTGGACCGAAACTTAAACTTCTACTGAAGTATTTTAAAAATAAATATTACAGATAACATTAATAAGACCAACATGATGAGAAAACTTATGCAAACTTACTTGGATCATTATTTGTGGTTGTGGCTGTCCCATCAAAATCACATGTCCCACCAACAGTATGCATTTTTTGATAATAGTCATTGTAAGCATATGATGCATGGTTTTTGATGTTATTCGGGAGATAGCACGGCTGCCCTGATTGTATAGCACTGCAATTGGCCTTGCCCTGCCCACATGTCCAGTTAAGCCCATCTCGTAACTTATCTTCGCTAGCATCATCTTTTGCCACACAGAAAACTGTAGTAGAATTTCCAGTGATCTGACTCGAACCACTTAAACTCAGAGGAAAAACAGTACTACCATTCGTAAACAGCAAACCCCAGTTTTTCTCAGAAACAGGTCCAGGTCTCTTGTCTTCATTAAACAATTCATAAATGTATGTGTTGATGGGAATAGTTGGTTGACTAGGTGGGCCTGAATTATTAGAAACTCGTCTGATCAAATTATTGATGAAGGTCTCAGCGTTTTCCACGGTGGCATCAGGTTCATTGGATCCACCTTGCCAAGGCCACCCCGTTTCTGTGACAACGATAGGGATAGCAGAAAAATTGAGAGCATCCATAGAATAATAGGTTGCATCAACCATTGCATCAAACATACTGTTATAGTGGAACAAAGTGTTTGAGTCAACAATTTGTTTGACAGAGGGGAGAGGTTTGAAAAGTGCATAATCAATCGGAAAAATGCCATTTCCATCAGTGTAACCATAATATGGATAAGCATTTAACATGTAATAGGAGTTCGTGTTCTTCAAAAACTGAAGAAGCTGGTATACTGTAGAGTTCCATGAGGAATTAAAGGTAGCAGTAGATGGGGGGAAAGGCTTGGGGATGATGTCCATGGATTGTGGGGTTGAAACTTTGACCTGAAAATTGAGATTAGCAGCCACAAGAGCCCTGTGCAGGTTATTCATGGCCGTGACTAACACTGGGGCAGCATGAGGGATTGAGGAAAGAACCTCGCTCCCAACAGCAATGGCTGTAATGTTGGTAGAAGGCACGTAAGCCGCAACATTTTTGTTGATCCATGCTGCTGCTGCTGATGCAGATTCTCCAATTCCTAGGACTTCCTCATTTGTCACACCAACTGTAACTTCAATCCCACTACCAGCAAGGGCTTTCATCATGTGAGAATCGGCATCATAAAGCCGTATATGAGTAATTTGATGGGCATTGACAATAGCAACCACATCTGCAGCTGATGGCATGCTGGAAACATCAGTACCTATGTTTACCCCAACAAATGCACCTACAATGAAGAATCTCGTCAGAAAAAATCTACGAGAAATGCTATTACAAGCACCTACTGATTCATAACCCATGCAAAGCTCAAAATAAGTTGAGGACAAAATAATAAAAGAAAATAAAAAAAGAAGCACTAGAAAAAAGGAAAAGGAAAAAAGAAAAAAAAAACTTAGTTCTCAATGGTCTCCATTTCTTTGAGGGCATGTCTGAAAAGCACCTTTTAAATACTTGTGTAAAAAATTGAAACACAAGGAACCATGATTATGGTTCCAATTTACAATGACTTTCAGCAGCAGTATTTGAAGCATGAGAAGTATAAACAGTAGTTACGAATAGGATAAGTAAAATCAGAGCAGAACCTCGTTAACAAGAAATATCAATTATAATTATTATCATTTTTACAGCTGATTATACAACCTACAAGGTTCAACATTCCAAACAGGAACTGGCCAAACCCTAGATAATTTTGCTAAATTACCTAGCACATTGGAAAACATGCCAATTAGAACCAGAAGTATGCTTCCAAGACATCTTTCAAGACTCATCTGGTCGTGCAGTTTGCTCTCTGATTCACTTAGATGCTAAATATTCTGCAAACAAAAGCAGAGAAAGATAGTTTAATTCAGCTAAAGCTGAAATTTTATGGGGGGAAAGACAAAATAAACAGACCATAAAAGCCCTAGAAGCTCTAACTGCTTAGTAAAACTCTGTTCAAAATAATTGCCCCAGGCTTCAAAAACTAAAACAGAAAATGTGCTACTTTGGAGCAAGTTTAATGCTAACTTAGTAGGTTAGGCAAAGTAAACTTCTGTATTCATCAACACGAGGATAATGTTACACAGACTAACCAGCTAGATCACACCAAATTCATCTACACGATAATGTTGCATGTGACCTTTTAAAGCACATTACAACGAATCCACATTCTTGAATTACTGGACAGAAAAGGAAGATGTGAACCTCTTTTGACTCCTTACAAGTAAATGGTTAAACTACTTGATGGATCTCTATCACATAGGCGAAGAGCAAATTAGTCCCTTTACAGTAAAAGTGAACAATAACCCTCTCTACAATCTACATATAACTTTGAAGATAAGAGTTAAAATTTTAAACAGCAGTAATCTTGAACCTCAAAAAGTGCTAACTTGAAGTGTTTTAAACTGACATGGCCCGGAAAAAACCCAAAAGTTCAATACTTTTTAAAACGCAATAATGGCTTAATTGCTCTTTCTAATATCACTTCCAAGCATCAAAAGTCAGCATTTTTTACAGTTCTACAGAAATAGGCTAGGTCTATATTTTTCACTTTTACAGCAGAGAGATTAGTTTGTCCCTGAACTTATAGCACAGGACTCACTAGACAGTTTATCCCATATAAATAAACATAGCATTGCATAACATTCATCAAATGATTTAACCCTTCGTCGAAGAAGTGTTGACACTATGTCAAGCAGAAATCTCAGTAGTAGCAAGATATATCGTGTCCAAAGCTGTTTAAAACCCAGTGTTCCTGTAATTTTGCACAAAAAGGATAGTACTTTACAGGGACATATGAATGATTTTATGCAAGGGGTGTGAACTATTAAGAAGCTATATTAGAAACATAGGGGTGCGAAATTACAAAACTGCAGGGTGCGGAATTAGATCGTCAATAGAAAATACAGAAGCCTTAGATCCGAGAAACTAATGAAAATACAAAGAACCTGATAGATATCTCTAATTCAAAGCACATGAATGAAAATACAGCAGTGCATGACAACACTAATCCCAGATGTCAAAAATCACATTTTTAAAACTACACATAAGGAAGCTCGAAATAGTAATGAAAAACAAGGTAACCAACAAGAAGAAATCAAGAGAAGGAAGTTCAGAAGTACCTGATCCAGGTTGCCAAGGTGCAGAAAAAAGGGATTCTGCAAAAGAAAAAGAAAACCCCACAGTAACTTTCTGTACAAAACTAATAATCCAGTGCTTAAATCAAAAGAAGTAAAAGAATTTCAAAAGCCCCACAGTAACCTCCTGTACATAAATGTGGAAGCCAGAAGAACAGACGGGAAAGAACACACAGTTGAAGTCTGAAGAGCTTCACTAAATAAAATCACTGCTTGAGATTAAATGAAAGCAGCGGTATTATTAGAGTTAAAAAGACTAGTTGGTGTGTTATTTATTTGTTATAGGTAAATTATACCTTAATCACTGAACTTTAGATGAATATTCGTTTTGATCACCTAATTAGAAAAAACGTTTCAATTGCAACACTAAATTTTCTGAATTCATTTTTTAGTCATTGAGATATTAAATTTAAAATGGTTGGAAGTTGGATGACGTGACATATTTTTGCTAATGGTTCTAATGTGGAAGGTGAAAAATATTTTTATTAAATGTGTTACTTTTTTATTGTCTTCTTCATCAAAATTAGTATTTTTATTTTATTTTTTAATCATTACACAAAAAATATTTTATAACACCTTTTACGATTATTTTAGATATTTTAAATTTGTCTTTCATTTTAAGTTGTTTTATTGTTATTTTTTTCAAAAGCTCATAAATTTTTTTTAAATTATTGTTTTGAAGATTTAAGCGTTCATATGTAAATTTATATGGTCTAAAATATTATTTTAAGAAAAATAATAATTTATTTCGAAGTTAATCTCTTCGTGAATCATCAATGAACATCAAATCAATAAAATACCAAAATTTTGTATGAATTTTTGTCTATTTTAAATAGTTTTCCAGTCAAATCAATTCGCAAACAAGAAATAGAAAAGAAATATGATTTTTTTTTACTAATTTTAGGCTTTTTTATTTGGGTAAATTAAAAATTTTATAAAAGTTAAAAAATTCATTTTTTTAAACTAAAATTTAGAGACCAATTTTTTATGTCTCTATTTTCAGTAACAACCGAGATGATGACGGTTACTGAAGGAACCTAGTGTGAATATCATGTATATTTAACAATGTTAGATTAATAAATTATTAATTAGTTTAAAAATATATAATTATTACACTTTTAGTAACTGTCATGAATAATGGTGTTTATCGAGCAAGTGAATCGCGAGTTTGATATTATTTGACTCATGCTTGTTAAAAATATTGTTGTTCGACTTGACTAGTTATTTGCTAAATTCGTTAAAATTGTGTTCGAGTCGTACTTGTTAAAATATTTTGTTGTTCAACTCGACTCGTTGTTCGTTAAGTTCAACTTGTTGCTCGTTAAGCTCACTAAAAAACTTATTTTATTTTTAACTAAAATTAAAATTTAATAAATTAACAAATTAACAAATCTAACCAAAAATATATGAGTCTTAATATTAACATAAATTAACAAATCTAACCAAAAATATCAAAAAAGTGTATAAAACACCTTTAAAGTCTAAATTCGAAAGTAACAATTTATAAATACACCAAACTAACATATTAAAAGTAAAATAATAATTTACACATTAATAATTATTATTTAGATTTATTTTTAGAATAAAATAATTTTAAAATAATTACTAAAAGTATTTTTAAAAATTAACGAACTGTTCGAGAACTTATTGAGTCGAGTTAGACTTTACTCGATTTAACTTGTTAAGGTATCAAGTTGAGTTCGAATCGAGCCAATCCAAATTAAGTATTTATTGTGTCGAGTTCGAGTAGCTCACGAGCTACTCAACTTGTTAATCACCCCTAGTCCTGATTCAATTTGAATGTATTGAACAAAAGTTTTTTTTTTCATTTTTATGTTTCAACACTAAAATTAAATTTTATGCTATAACTCTAAATTCTAAACTTTTAACTTTAAAATACATAATACATTCAATTTCTAAAATTTTAAGGCTAAATATTAATCATAAATTTTAATAATAATATTTTATGATTGAAGCATAATAGGGGTACCAAAAGAGGTAAAAGATTTTCATTTAGATTTGTATGCTTTTTGACCATCAAACATTCAAAAGATTGTAGCAGAGTAAAGGACGAAAATAAGATTATATTAGAGGATAAAATTTTATTAAGTCTTTAAATATAAAAATTAAAAAAAATTATTTAATTAATATCAAAACTGAAAAACTCAATGTTATACTAAATTTTTTTGAAAGGGACGAGCTATTTCAACCTATAAATAGCTTTGTTATAATCTATTAAAATGTTAATTTGAGAAGGAACTGTCATAAACTTAAAATATATTTCGTAAAACGGACATAAAAATGGGATAGTCTTGTTTTCTGTTAAGAATAGTTTGGCATTTCAGACATGATATAAGACTGTCACAAAAATAAAATGTGAATACAATTTCAATTACTAGTAGTGCAATTGCAATTTCAAAGCCTCAAAGATAAGTCAATGTGACTGTACTCCTCTACGTTCCCCATTCTGTATTCCATTGGAACATACTTCATGGCACTTCCTCTATAGCTCATTTCTCCATCAAACATACCGACTTGACCCCGTTGTTCAAACGGAGCCGCCGGCGACTGTAGACGTCGAGCATGGCTGGAACTATTGACAACTGTCCGGGCAAGACTCCGTTCTAGTCTGTGTGCATTTTGGTGACCTCCAAGTGCTTGTGAACTATAAAACTTTCTCCTGCAATACTTACATGAGAAAATTCGGGGTTCAGATGAATTTCGGGGCGAGGACGGGGACAACGATGGTTCAAGGACAAGCTCTAGGTGGAGTTGATTGTTGGGTAGGCTTAAACCAAGAGATGTGTTAGGCTGATAATCCATTGTGTAGGAGAGGAAATTGCAGGTTCACGGAATTAGTCGACCGGTTTAATTATGTGATCGAAACGATGGCAACAATGATTGATGTTAGGTTGTCGAGAGATCGAAAGAAGGAAGAGAATGGAAGAGCTTACAGGCAAATGAGAATGGTGCAAATAAAGGGTATGTAGAGCCTTATATTCTGAGGTGCAAAGGTTCACTAAACATGCATCATGATAATTACCAGACCAGTTTGATATTTTTGTCCAAAGATTATCATATGATGCAATGAACAACCGTACAAGATTGGACATGTTCCTACACATATGGAACATGTTTTAATGTTCCTTCTTATTCTAATTAGCAAAATCTCTCTCTAGCTCCCATCAATCTTTTTACATAACTTAAACTGAGACAAGCACATGGGGTATGGTGTTTTTCCCAACAGGTAAGCTTTTAAAATAAAGCTCCTAATAAAAAAATAATGTCTTGAATTATTTTATAACATATTATTATTATTTTTAATAAGTTAATAGTGATTACGGTAGTAACTATTCTAGAATATAATCTCTACCATTTGAGATTGATCGCTCAATCACTCTGTTGACATTGCTGGTGCTCGAACCCATGACCTCTAGAAACAATAACCGTTCCTTTAAACACTTGGGCTAAAAGGCTCGTGCTTTTATGATATATTATTTGTTAAGAGCATGATTGATGAGAGATTATTAAGTAAACTTTGTTCACCACGTCATTTATGGTTCAAGTAATCAAGATCGTTTATCTTTAAATAATTATTTAATAATTAACTATCCACTAATTACATACAGGAAATTGATGATTCACCTTAAAAAATTAAAATGAATAAAACTGATAAATTGAAACCAGTTATAACGTTGAGAAACAAAATTCAACTACTAATTTTTTTTATGATTGTGGGATCATAATCTAGCAGGTCGGCTATGATTGCGCTGAGCTTTGTCCGTTCATCAAAGACACAAAACCAAACCAAGAAGATAACATATGTTCCTTAATTATTATTCTTTGTTTATTAAAAAAATTCTTAAAAATTAAATTTTGAATTTTATACTTTAAAAAGTGTACTGTACCTTTAATTATCTTAAATTCTAATCACAATCTCTAATTTTAAACCTTAAATTTTAAATTTAATATATTAAAATTAAAACACCTATATAATACAATAAATAGAGGATTTGCATTTATGTTAAAGACAGTCACACTCTAAAACATTTTAAATTATTATATTTTTAAAATATACATATTATATTAATTACCTAATTTTGAACCTCCCGAATTTCTTTTATTTTTATATATTTTTACTAGATATAAAAATTAAGATAACTGTATATTTTGTATTTATCTTTATTCATTTTCCTGTTTTAATACATAACCTATTTTTTTTAAAAAAATATAATGTTATGTTTTGTTTGTATTTTGGTATTTTGTTGTTAAAAATCGACAATATACGAATAAAGATAAAAAATTACATATGACATATTGATTAAAAGATACATATCATAATCTATCACGTTATTTTCTTTCTTCTAATTAATATATCACATGTATTTTTTATAATTTTAACCGACATAATATGTTGACTAAAAAATATGTGACAACTTGTTATTAGTGATTTTTTTTAATCAATATATCATTATTTTTTAACGATAACATAACAAAATAAAAATACATTATAATATTAAATATTATTTTATTAAAAAAAATAAGATAACCCAAATAGAAACATGCTATCATGAATTATAATGAGATGACATAGCAGCTAAATTCCATGTGTTAACCTCGAGACATAAATATTTTGGTGTAGTGATGATGGTTCCTTGTACTTTCCCTTGGTCAGTTAATTGGACATGACTGGATTTTTAATAACATTTAATTAAGAGAATTAGTAGACTACGGATTATTTTGAAAGTAAAACAAGCAAGGGAAGTACTCGATTTATATTTGTTGTACTCGATTTATATTTGTTATGTATCGACTCAGATTTTAATTCATAATTGAATTTGAATCTTATTTAAAAAAATTGGTAATTAGTATAAGATGAAAAATTATATCATATGTATTTTTGTCATATTATTTATAAGATCAGTCAATTAAATATAACCATTTAATTAATTTTATCTTATTTTTTTATCAAATAAATCTTCACTCGGTAAAAACTGTTTTTAAACTTAATTTACAGTAAATATTAATAAAGATTCACTTCGTAAAAAAAATGAGGTGGAAAATACTAATTAAATAAATCTATTTGATTGGTTGGTCATAGGTGTGTAAACGAGCCGAGTCGAGCTAGAGTAGTGTTAAGCTTGACTCGTTAAGATTTTGAGTCGAGTTTGAGCTTGATTAATTTTAAACGAGCCTGAAAAATTTGAGCTTGGCTCGGTTCGTTAAAAACTTGAGTTGAGTTCGAGTTTTATTCAAGCCTAATCGAGTTAATTGTTGACCGATCTTTGACCGTATTAGTCTCGAGTAACTCTTACCCGATACGTCTCATTTTAAAGCCTAATGAAGAAAAATCTTTAATATACAAGTTGTGTAAACTCAAGCTTGTTAATTTTAGGGTTTAATGTGTTAATTTAGGGTTTAAGACAGATTTTAGGATTTTAAGTTTAGAAATTTAGATTTTAATTATGAAAAATAGAAAATAATATATTTATATTTTGAGTCGGGTATCATGTAGCTCAACTCAATTCAATAATAACTCGTGCCGAGTTCAATTGAGTCAAGTTCAATTGAATCGAGTTTTAATCAAGTCGAATTCAAGTAACTCGCGATCTATCTCGTCTCATTTACGACCCTAATTAATCACATAGATAATATGAAATAACCTATGATCTAATTTCTCTTGAAAGACAAATCATGAACGTTAGAAGAATTAAGACACATAATACCGAGTTTTATACTTTATAATCTCTATATTTATAGTAAATTATTTATTTCTCTTATTTATAAAAATAAACAATGTCAAGCTATATTAAGTCTTATCTTTTGCAAAATTCTTATTTTACTCAATATTAACTTGATTATCTATTTTTCTCATTTGTAAAAGTAAACAAGACCAAATCTTGTTTGCATAAAATAGATAGTACCATCTAATAATTTCTCTTAATATGACTCACAGAAAGTTTGCATAAATATGATTTTTATTTTATTTTTATAAGTACGACGTAAATCAATTTAATTAAAAAATATTATAATTTTTATAGTATTGTAATCATTAATTTTATTTAGAGTTTAAATTCAGATTTTAATTTTTTATCTCATTTTTAAGTGGGCCGTAAAACTATTTATTATCACAAAAAACTCAAAAAATATTACTACATATATTATATTCCGGGAAAAGAAAAAACAAAAATTAATTACGTATATACTACTATATTTTATTGCTTCTTATTTTGTTTTGAAAAATCTAAAAATTAAAAATATTAATTAATGTTAACTTTATTTTACATATTTAAATAATAAATTCAAAAGATATTATAATTAATTTTTTTACCGGTTGTTTTTTATTAACATTTATCATCATTATTATTATTATTATATTATAATCATATATATATATATATATATATAAAACAGATCCATAAATAAACCCATTAATAAAAATAAGCCCATTGCTTTATAAATAACGTCCCAATAATAATTAAAATCCAAGCCCTAATATAATTACACTTCGCTTATTTGGGCCCGTTTACATCAGCAAGCCCGTTTACATCAGCAACCCTAACTTGGATACCCATTACAAATTTTTAACCTGTCTTTTTTCCTTTTGCGCAATCGGTTTCTGGATCTTCACGCATCACACGCGCGCCCACTCAGTTTCTTCACTGACGCACGCGCGCCTCTTCGATCGCCCAATTCAACTATTTGTCTTCCTTCGTCGTTGTCGCTGACAGTTCCGATGTCGATCTCCGACAGTTTCGTACATACAAACAAACAAAAGATCAATGTCAGATTGTACAAGGACAGAGCCAAAAATACAAAAATCACAAAGATAAAAAATCAATTCCAACATTTCAGAGACATTTTTAGAGAATTTTCACCAGAGCAAATGGTTCCAAACAAATATTAATAGCCATCCAATAGCATTTTCTTTTTATTTTTTTAACTGTAATGAGACTATAAATCAGAGCTAAAATAATCTAATCAAGACTTTTTCTCACTCATTTTGAATCAATATAAGGAACAAAATTCAGAGGTATATCCTTTTTTCTTCAGTTGTATGAAATAAAAAAAAGATAAATCCAGGGTTTAAAGTTTTCCCTTCACCAGTTAGGGGTTGCCGAAACTCATCTCTTCGAAGTTGACGATAATCCTTGCAGCCTTCGGGCTGTCATGGTGAACCATTAAGAAGAGGAAAATCTTTTTTCTTACCCTTATCGTTTTGGGTAAAATTTTTAGCCTCCTCTTTTGTTTTGAAAACAAAGGAAAGACTTTGGATTTTGGGAAGAACCGATTTGGAAAATGAGAAAAGAGGATTTGTTTTGGTTTTGGTTTCTAAAACGAATGAAAGGGTTTAATTTTGCCTCGTCGACGGTCGAGACAACGTTTTCTAAAGTTTGACACAGTTGTTTCTAGGTTTAACGAAGAACATTCAAAATGTTCATCCGTTTCCTGGGTTTTGTTTGAATAATAAAGAGAAACCCTCTCTTTTCTTTTGTTTCGGGTAAAAAAATAAAAGAAATGAGGGTTTGATTTTCTTTTTGAGTTATATACTCAGTCCCAAATTAAAAATTGGGTTATTTTATTTTTAAATTCATCCATGTCAGTTTAAACCTTTTCTTCAGTCTCCAGATATTTTTCAAATCCTTCAATCTGGTCACTGATTTCGAATATCGATTTTTATATTTTTGATCCGCCCCTTTAAGATGTAATTTAATAAGATTTAACCCCTTTTTTGTTAAATTAACCTCATAATTTTATTTTTTTTGTATTTCGGTCATCGATTTTAACCTATTTATTTAATTCTTTTTGATTTTGACCCCTAGCTTTTGTTTTTATTTTATTTCAGTCACCAGATTCAAATAATATTTATTTCCTTTTTGATTTGTCCCTTCAGTTTTGTTTTTCTTTAGTTTTGGTCACTTTTTTATTTAAGTTTTCTTTTCTTTTATTTTGACCTTCAAATTTTACTTTATTTTAATTCGGTCCTTCCCAGTGACTAAGTCAGTTATTTTAGTCTTTTAATTTAACCCCTATTCTTTTTAATCTTGATTTGCACTTTGTTTATTCCATTTCATATTCATTTATTCATTATATGCTTCAAGTTATCCACTTTACATTTTTCTTGTCATTATTGTTTAATATTATTTAAGTATACATTCAAACATAATTAATTTAATTAATGCGATGTTTCGATATCCAGTCTTAACGAGCTCGATACCAAATGTAGTGGTAGCGGTGTATACGTTTACCTTTGAATATCGTGACGATTAAAATATATTCAAAAATTTAAATAAATATTAATTTAAATGTCACTTTAATTCAGAAAATTTAAAATTAATTAAGCGGTAATTTTGTAAAGATGCTAATTTTTGGGCGATTTTGAACGCTAATATCGTTTTAAGTCATAACCGACTCTCGAACCCAATTCATTTCAAATCTCTAACCCAATTTATTTCGAATCTCTTGTTTTACGGTGCCCGATCTACCAAAGTGACCGGTGACGACTCCATTTGTCTAATTTATTTTCTAAATTTTTTTAATCCTTTAAATCATTTTTAAATCTAAAATAATATTTTTTAATTTAGTGACCTTTTATTTTAGGTACTTTTCAAACCCTAAATCCCTAATTTTAAAATTCCCTTGTTAATTCATTTTTCATTTTAGGTTTTCAAACCTTAATTCCCAATTTTTAAAATCTTTTTTAATTTTTCCAATCAATTTTCCAATTGTTTTCTAACATCTTTTTAATTTATTTTTTTAAACATTTTTAAAATCATTTTAAAATTTAGTGCCTTTTTATTTTAATCCCCAATCTTTTAAATTCCTTTTTTTTAATTAAAATCCCTAGCTTCCATTTTTTTAAATCCTTAATTTCCCTTTCTAATTTCCAATTTTTAACCTTAAATCCTAATTTTTAATTTCTTTTTCCAAATTATCTTTTTATAAAAGGGCCGCTACAAGTAATTTTAAAATCAATTGAAACTGGACCTGACTTTAAATAATAAACTACTTTTTTATTAAAATACGATAAACTACTTGTTAGAAGACACATTAATCCAATAAATAAAATAATAAAATCATTATAGAATAAATATAGGTAAATTTGAAACAAACTAAAAACACAATAAATATCAATAGTATTTCGATAGAAATCGAAAATAGGAACAAAACTGAAAAATGGTTACTAAAATTCGAATGAATAAATTCGTTGAGACCTGTACAATAATTTTTAAAAAAAATAAACTTATTTGTTTTTATAATATTTTAAAAAAATTAGACGTTTATTTTTCAAAATAGAATGATAAAAAATAGCACAATAATAACATGTATTCAATAAAAATATAGTTTCAAAATTGTCAAGACTGCAAAGATAATAAAAAAAATATATGTGTATTTTTCATGTACGGATACACGGTTTAAATAAATTTTTTATACATAATAAGTATTGGAAATAATATTAATCTTATATTTACAATAAAATAGGGTGTATCTCAAAGACACTTCAAACATTCATATCTATACTCAATGAATTACTAAATATTCTTTAATTACTATAATTATAATAAAATCTAAACTTAATGGTAATTAATCAGGGTATATCAAGTTATATAGTGTAAAACTCTCTAAGTTTAACATTTTATGGATCGTTGAATGATTGAAACGGATGATTTAGATTAACATTTGATTATGTGAAGACTATTACTTAGGGGAAAAAATAAGGAGTTAATCTGAGTCATTTGTTTCAATCATCCAATGATCAAAAACATATAAAGCTTAAAGAGTTTTACACTGTATAACTTGATCGTATGTCATTAATTATGACTTCATATGTAACATATATAAATTTAATACTCCCCTTTATTGTTTTGTTGTTGAATGTAGGCCCAACTTATAGCAGGAGCAACCTGAGTAGGCGCTCATGGCCCTCACTTTCATGGTGTAACAACTCAGTTTTTCCAAGTCAATATCAAACATTGACCCGAGATATGGATCGTCAAGTCGAGTCACTTGTTTAAGCTTTTGGGATCGTGGTGGATTGTTGTAACCCCCTTAGTCCGGCCTAGACGAAACCGACACTAATGGGTTACACGGGGAATATCAAACCAAACCCGCGAAGGTCTAATTCGATAAACAATCCTAAAACCGTTATATTCTTTTTTCTCTTCTAGATGCATAATTGTATTCCTACATGTCAAGGTCTCATACAAGGCATTAACGGAAACAATCCGATCATAAACAAACATCCGATTAAACACTTAAGTAAATTAAGGACTAAAACATAAAACTTTTAAATTCTAATAACAAAGTAGAAATTCTTTTCATCAAAGTTCAATTAAACAAACGAGGATCCCTCACGGAAAATTTCAACTCAAACGGAGCATTCTAACTTCATCATGTTTCACTAATTTAGGGACCAAAAAGTAAATCTTTCAAACTATAAGGACTTTTTCCAAATTGAGTTAGCCATCTTGAAATTAAATCAACTTTATGCATCCATGTGAAATTTCAGCTCAAAATAACATCTGTAGATACCCTAATTGAACAAAGAAAGATATTCGGGACTAAAATGCAATTTCCAGCAACTATCAATTTCTAGCAGCCAAAGGTTTTGAAAAAACTTTTTGTAAAAGGTTTCGAAACTTTTTGCATCCAGTAACTTTCCAGAATTGAAATTGCCCGTAAGGTTTCGAAACCTTCCTGAAGGTTTCGAAACTGTTTGGCAAAGGTTTCGAAACCTTTCCTAAGGTTTTGAAACTTTAGGTTCGGAACCTAAAATTTCCATCACACTAAGTGAACATCATCGACCCAAACACAACCGTCAATCCTTATTAACTATATGTATTAATCCTAAGCATAAATAGCGACATATAACACATGATTATCAACGTCAAGAACATCAAGCAAACTATAGGCATGCTACCTAGAACATGATTAAAAACATAACGACCATGCAAGTACATGCTTCAACAATCAAAACATCATCATAGTTCATCAATTAACAATTAAGCAACATAGGTCTTATTTCAATATAAACCAAAGTCAAGTTCACACTCCTCACATAGGTTGGGTTTACACATTGCCAAGCCCCAACTTATTTGTCAAAACATAACGAATTTGAAGTAACCTTTCCCCTTGGTTTCCTTGCTCCGAATGTAGTCCCGAGTGCCTTTATTTTTCTGCAAGGATAAAAAGAGAGCTTAAGCAAACATGCTTAGTGAGGAAGCTCTACACAAGATCATCAATGCATCTATTTAAAACCATAAAGAAACCATAGTTTGCAATGCATCATTAAAAATATGCATGCTTAACATTCTACGTCCATGTCTATAACATCAAATCACTTTCTTGAGTATGTTCAACATTATCAATACATTTAATGAATGATGCACAATGTTCTCTTTTAATTCATGTATGCATATTGGCTTCTAGTGATCACTTATTGTGAACCTTAAGTTCACCGAATACACGGATCCATTGTTAGAGACCATTAGTCTCGTCATGACACAAAGTCACCATTGACATGACACGAAGTTACCATTGACATGACACAAAGTCATCATTGACATGACACAAAGTCACCATTGACATGACACGAAGTCACCATTATAGCACTACCACGCACGATTGGACACATAATCACTCTTTTACGTGTAGGCGACTCTACCACGTACGATTGGACACAAAGTCACCCTTGTTATGTGTAGGCAATATTCTTTATTCTCAATAATGTTTATAGTGTACTTAAGACAATCCTAATGACATGTCATTCGTATTCGAATCTAAAGTTAGTGTCACTAAGCCAATATCATAATCAAATGTGCATGATAATTTGCTGCTCATAATGCATGCATAATATGTTAAAAAATGAACCAAATGTCATGCCCAATGGCACCATCAATTTTAAGGCAAATAACCACATAATATTCTAATTCATTTTCAGCTCATAATGCATCCATAATGTGCTCAACAAATAAACCGTAAGTCATGCCCGATGGCACCTTTAATTTGAAGGCAAATAACCACATATATTCCAAATTCATTTTCCATGTTTTCCTTAACAATGTATGTTTTTTTAAACCATGTATTTTCAGCAATTATCTCATGCATGCATAAATTCAAAATCATGTTTATGCATTTCCAAAAATCTCATTGCATTACCAACATCAATGCCTTTACCGAATGTAGCCGAAGCTCATGTTAATATATCAAAAACATTTACTTCACTTACTCTTGAACTATGGAAAGTTTTCACACTCTTCCATAGTCCCCAAAACAGAGCCGTACCAATATGATTCATTTTAAGTCCGAAAAACACTCGCCGACAAGCAAAACGAGCCTTCGCCGATACTCCGATGGCAACGCCAATGCACCAGCCACTTATGCACCTTCTTGCACTACCTCTACATTATTAAAAACAGAGCATATTCACATCATAACATGCTCAAACCAGCAGCCACATTAAACCTCCACAAAATTACCGAAAACTTAGCCGAAACGCATCCGAACAACATCAGTCTAAAACCTAATGATTCTAACATCTAGTCCACTTCAATTATGAATCAAAAACACATCTAAACCATCCTTATACCTCCAGCAACATTAAAACATCTAAAACAGCCCCTAAAACAACCGAAAATCACCTTAAAACAACACCGATTGCATTATTCCGGGATTAAATTAATGTGTCATCAATTGAAGACTCAACTAATCATTTAATTGAATTAATAACACATTTAAATTCATCTAATTACAACATTGAATGAGATCTAAAAATATTTCACAAAAACATTCATAAAATCATTAGATCTAGCATTGAAAACATAAAATCAAGTTTCATTTAAAGATTAGCAAGCTAATACTTGGGAATTTCAATAAAAAACCTTAGAAAAAGAGTTAAAATCCAGAAAATTACCTTTGAGATCTATCCACCAAAAAGATGAAGTTTGCTCTTCTTGATTCCTTGCAAATTGGTGTTGATTTGATAAAATTGATGGTTAAGTTTTGTAAAGAATGAAAAGATGATTAAAATGAAGTAATCTTTATGGAAAAAGATGGAAAAATCAGCAAGGAATTGAAGAAAATAGATGAAAGAAAATGAAGAGAAAATGAGAGAAAAAGATGAGAGAAAAAAGGTAGTTAAGTGAGAAAATGATTATCATCTTTAATTAAACTAATTAAAAAGTATTTTGGTAAATAAATTATTATTAAAAATTAAATTGGGTTTATGACCCTCTAAGAATTCTAAGTATAGCTTGCTTTCCAATTTAGTCACTAAAATTGACAATTTCCGAAAATTACAATTAAATCCCCCATTATTTTCCAAAAATTACAAATTGATCACTTATGCATAATTAAGCATAATTAAAAATCAATTTAAAGTTCAAATTATATTCTTTTAATTTTGGAACATCTTTTTAATATTTTTAAACCACATTCCAAAATTATTACTTTTCTAATTAAAAATATTCTCATTTTATATTTCCCCAATTCGACCCGAATCAAATTCTCCTAACTTATGCCCAAACTACTAACCCCAAAATCGGGATGTTACAATTGTGTTGGGCCTCAGTTTTGTCTTGTTGGGCCTTTTAAGTTGTTGTTGGGCTTGAGTTTTTGGAAAAGAGGTGTTGGAGGGAAAGTATGTATTTTCTCTTGGGAGACAAAAGTTGCCCATCCTTGGGGGTTTCTCTTCAGCAAAGGGAGGAGTTTGGCTCTCATCTCTGTCTCTCTCCCTCATCTTCTTCTCTTTTTCTCATCTCAAGCAAAGAGAAAAGTTGGAAACTTTGGCCTCGTTGGTATGAATTATAGATCCTTCATCAAAGAAGAGTTTTTCAAAAGATCAATATCTCCGTTTTAAGGTGTTCATCTTTTGGTTTGGTGGGAGAAGAGTTTGAAGCTTAAGAACAAGGTTTAAAGGTAGGAAAAGCTAGGGGAAGCTCTAATCCGGGTTTTTTTACTTAGTTCAGTACATTTTTGACTCCTACACTTCACGTGCCTCTTGAAATACTTGCATTGCTTGATTGATGGACTAGTTGGGTGTTTTGGTAATTTAGAGTCCTAAAATGGTATAATTTTTCTTAAAGGTTGGACTAATGTAAAATTTTTAGTAACATACCCTCTATAATCTAAATAACTTGTAGGAACGAAGTGATATTCAACCATGTAGGTTGAGATGTGAAATTTGGATATTTCTTAACCCAGAACTGCATTTTTGTGCAAGTGTATCGATACGGGAAAAAGGTTGTATCGGTACACTAAGGTAATTTCAGGAGGTTGTTTATGACAGGCGTATCGATACGCGAAGGAGCGTATCGATACCCATAGAAAGGTTTGAATTCTAGAATCATTTTTGTGTATTGATCGGGAGGGCGTATCAGCACCATTGTTTCATTAGGTAGAAGATGACTTTGAAAATCGATATGCAACTGAGGGTGTATTGGTACGAGTAGTGTATCGATACGAGGGCCTTGTATATTAGAACTTGGTATCGAAACAGGGGTTAAGCATTCCGATATAGGCTTTAAGCTGAGGCTTTCGAATGGTGTTCGCGTATCGATACTCGGGGTAGGGAGTATCAATATCCTAGTGAGGCGTACTGATACCCTAGGTTGGCTTATCGGTATACGTAGAGTAATCTGCCCAAGAATTTGAGTTAGTGTTCGGGGGTTCTATAATTCGAGATAAAAGCTTCAATGAGTCTCTAAAGGTATAAAATAAAATATAAAACTGATGAATTGAGTTTAATATGCTGATATGTGAATTTATGGCTAAAGTCTTAATAACTAGTAGGTGGCTAGATTGTATTACGCTTCCATAAGGATCCGTGGTGGATCAGATAATAGCGTATAGTGGTTAGGGTCCTTGTTGTATGTTGATGGGACACCAATGTTTTTTAGATGCTTTGGCTATTGATATAAACTAATAAGGATCTTATAAATGAACTAATGAACCTAGGATATTTAACCTTAATTATGAAAGATGCCTTGGATTTGATAATGGTTTGACTTGGTGTTCTTTATCTCTTGGTAAGATGTGTGGACTGCTTGGGAGAGCACATGTTACTTATGTGTGTAGAAAGGGAATCCGGATATCATAGTCATTGTATGGTCACTTAGTTAAGGAGACATGTACTTTAAGTTGTGTGAGCGAGTACGTCCAAAGTGTCTACGGGCTATATGATCTAGATGTAGTTCGAACCTATCCATGGCTATGATGATCCGAATAAGGGAATAGAACTTGATTAGTTGTGCAAGAATCAAGTAACTTGATGAGCTGTGTGAGCATCAAGTAACTCGAAGAGCTATGTGAACTCGAGTAACCTGATGTCTATGCGACCTTAGGGATGTAATACTTATGGCTATGTTGATCCAAGTATGTATCAGACATATATATGGCTATGTTGATTTAGATATGGACAAACCCGACGTTTATGTGATCATGGGGAAACCCGATGTAATATCCCGATTTTGGGGTTAGAAGTTTGGGTATTAGTTAGGGGAATTCTATTCGGATCGAATCGGGTTCTTCGGTTCGTTATTCTGGGAAAATATAAAATAATAATATTTTAATCGGACAAGTAATAATTTTGTGAGATGGTTTAAGAATATTAAAATGATGTTTTAATATTAAAAGAATGTAATTTGAACTTTAAATTGATTTTTAATTAAGGTTAATTATGTACTAGTGATCAAATTGTAATTTTGGAAAAAAATTGGGGACTAAATGTGTGATTTTCGAAAATTACTATTTTTAGTGACTAAATTGGAAAGCAAGCTATACTTAGAATCCTTAGAGGGCCATAAACCCAATTTATTTTTAGTTAATGATTTATCCACCAAATTTTTTTTATAAGTAGTTTTAAAAGATGATAATTTTATTTTCTTCCATAACCACTTATTTTCACATCATTTTCTCTCATATTTTCTCTCTATCTTCTTCATCAATTTTCTTCAATTACTTACTGATTTCTTCATCTTTTTCAACAAGATTTATTGCATTTTGTTCATCATTTCGTTCTCTTCAAAGCCTACTCATTAATTCTTACAAATCAGCATCAATTTTCAAGATATCAAGGAAAGGATTTCTCATGTTCTGGTGGATCAAATCACTAAGGTAATTTTGCTGAATCTTAACTCTTTTTCTAAGGTTCTTTATTGAAATTTCCAAGTATTACCTTGCTAATCATTAAATAAAACTTGATTTTATGTTTTCAATGCTAGATCTAATGATTTTATGAATATTTTTGTAAAATCTTTTTAGATCTCATTCAATTCTGTAATTAGATAAATTAATTATGATATTATATTAATTAAATGATTAATTTAGTCTTGAATTTATGGATATTAATTTAATCCCAAAATAATATAACCGGTAGTGTTTTAACGTGATTTCCAATTGTTTTAGGGGTTGTTTTAGGTGTTCTAATGTTGCTGGAGGTATAAGGATGGTTTAAATGTGATTCTGGTTCATAATTGAAGTGGATTAGATGTTAGAATCATTAGGTTTTGGGCTGATGTTGTTCGGTTGTGTTTCGGCTTAGTTTTTTGTCTTTTCGGCTAAGTTTTCGGTAGTTTTGTGGTGATCGGATGTGTCTGCTGTTTTGAGCATGTTGTGATGTGAATATGCTCTATTTTTAATGTTTTAGAAGAGGTACAGAAGGAGCTTAAGTGGCTGGTGCATTGGCGTTGTCAATGGAGTGTCGGCGAAGGCTCATTTCGCTTGTCGATGAGTGATTTTGGGTTACAAGTGAGTCGCATTGGTTCGGTTCTATTTTGGGGACTATGGAATAGTGTGAAAACTTTCCATAGTTCAAGAGTAAGTGAATTAAATGATTTTGATGCATTTTCTCAAGTATCAACAATTTCGGTAATGGCTTTTATAATGATGAATTGATGAGAATTTTGGAGATGCATAATTATGATCTTGAAATGAAGTATGCATGTGTTAAAATTTGTTGAAAATGCATTGTTTATAAGACATCCATGGATTATGGAAACATGAAAAAGAATTTGAATAATATGTGATTAATTGCCTTACATATGATAGTGCCATTGGGCATGACTTTTGGTTCATTTATTGAACACATTATGGATGCATTATGAGCTGAAAATGAATGAGAATATGATGAGGTTATTTTCCTTATGTTGATAAAGCCGTTGAGCATGATTTATCGTTCACATGATGGACATGATGTGAATGCATTATGAGCAGCAAGTTAACATGCATGATTGGAAATGATATTGGCTTAGTGACACTAACTTTAGATTCGATACAAATGACATGTCATTAGGATTGAGTGTACTATAAAAATAAAAGAGAATAATGATGATGCCTACACGTAAACAAGGGTGACTTTGTGTCCGACCGTGCATATAGTTGACCCATACGTAAACAAGGGTGACTTTGTCTCCGACCGTGCGTAGTGGGGGTAACATGTATACAAGGGTGACTATGTGTCCGACCGATATATGTTGAGACCAAGAGTCTCCAATTATGGAAAAAGGCATTCGTGTATTCAGTGAACTAAAAGTTCACATTAAGTGATCACTAGAAAGCCAATATGCATACATGAAGTGAAATGGTAATCTTGTGCA
The DNA here is from genome assembly GCA_035048815.1 of Abelmoschus esculentus. Taxonomy (NCBI): domain Eukaryota; kingdom Viridiplantae; phylum Streptophyta; class Magnoliopsida; order Malvales; family Malvaceae; genus Abelmoschus; species Abelmoschus esculentus. Next base: position 11,437,339 of record JAUCBN010000023.1, on the reverse strand, counting down.
TGAAACATGAAATGATTTGACAATGTTGATGAGCATGATTTGGTTTTACTTATTTCAATTAAGCATAAAGGATGCAAACATGACACTAAAAATGATTTTGTTTTATGCATTGATGACCTTATGTAGAGCTTCCTCACTAAGCATGTTTGCTTATGCTCTCTTTTCATCTTTACAGAAAAATAAGAGCACTTGGGACTACATTCGAAACAAGGAAACCAAGGGGAAAAGGTTATGTCAAATTTTGGTATGTTTTGGCAAATAAGTTGGGGCTTGGCAATGTGTAAACCCAACCTATGTAAGGAATGTGAATTTTGGCTTTAGTTTATGTTGTAATAAGACCTATGTTTCTTTGATTGTTAATTGATGAACCATGGTATTATTTGGATTGTTGAAGCATGTACTTGCATGAACGTTATGATTTTAATCATGTTCTAGGTAGCATGCCTATAGTTTGTTTGATGTCCTTGACGTTGATAATCATGTGATATATGTTGTTATTTATGCTTAGAATTTATGCATATAGTTTGTGGTGATTAATGGTTGTGTTTTGAGTCGATAATGTTCACTTAGTGTGACAAAATTTTTAGGTTCTAGACCCAATCTTTCGAAACCTTAAGGAAGATTTCGAAACCTTTACCAAACAGTTTCGAAACCTTCAGGAAGATTTCCAACCTTGCGGGCAATTTCGATTCTGGAAATTTACTGGCCGCGAAAAGTTTCGAAACCTTTTACATAAAGTTTCGAAACCTTTATGAAAGGTTTCGAAACCTTTGGCTGCCGGAAATTGATAGTTGATAGAAATTGCATTTTAGTCCTGGATATCTTTCTTTGTTCAATTAGGTTTTCTACAGATGTTATTTTGAGCTAAAATTTCACATGGATGCATAAAGTTGATTTAGTTTCAAGATGGATAACATAATTTGGACAAAGTTCTTGTAATTTGAAAGATTTATATTTTGATCCCTAAATTGATAAAACATGCAATTGACGATGCTAGAATGCTCCGTTTGATTTGAAATTTACCGAGAGGAATATTTGTATGTTTAATTGAATTTTGATGGAACGATTTTCTACTTTGTATTTAGAATTTAAAAGTTTTACATATTAGTCCTTAATTTACTAAGGTGTTTAATCGAATGCTTGTTTGTGATTGAATTGTTCCGTTAATGATATGTAGAAGACCAAGACACGTAGGAACAAAAGTATGCATCTAGAAAAAATATATCAGTTTTTAGGTTTTTTATCAAATTAGACCTTCACAGGTTTGGTTTGATATTCCCCGTGTAACCCATTAGTGCCGGTTCCGTCTAGGCCGGGTTAAGAGGGATATATTTGGTGGTATCAAAGCCAGGTTTGCTAAAGTGTGTGGTTAGCTTGTTAAAATGTATGATTGAACGTGATATATTGTTGATATGTTGAATACCTATGCATGATGATTATACTTTGAATAATGATGGTTAAAAGGGTTAAAGGTTACACATTGCCAATGCTAATACATGTTCAGATGCTCTTCAGTTTTCTCTTGGATCTTGCCCGAATGTAAGTCTAATGTGTTTTGATATTATGTTTTATATTACATGTTTAAAGTTTTTGGAATATGCTTTCGAGACGTAAGTCTTGATCTAGTGTCGGTATGATTATTGATGGTCTAAATGAGAATAGAACGACTGCTAGAAAAGAGCAATTTCTTCCTCCTCCGTCGTAGGTGTGCCTCCGGTTATTTAAGGAGGTCAGTTTAGGGTTTTTGCAACGTTCTTTCAGGCTATGTCGGGTACATTTCGGACTACTAAAGCTGGTGTGACAGTTGCTAATCTAACTAGGGAGTAGTTAACAAGTTGGTAGTTGAAATTATTGGAACTGAGGATGTTATTTGTGAGTGTGAACAATAATCATGTATAGAATAAGAGTACATATATGCATATATCTATAAATAAGGTAGGACATGCATGTATTCTTGAGCATGACATTAGAAATTGCATTTACATACACATGCACTTCATAGGCATTTATGAGGGTATATAGGAATTCATGCATATATTTTTTTACACTTGGGAGTAGATCCTTGAAGATGGAAGTGGTGCGTGGTTGGTTCTTTTGGGTGAAGGTTTGAAAAAAAAGTGGAAGGGCTTTCTTTTGGTCTTGAGTTTGATGTGTTGTGGACAAGCTACTCTTTTGGTTAGGGAATAGTCTTGGATGAGGAATGAGTGTTTGGGCTCAGAGTTGTGAATGTTTGAAGCTGAGGTGAAAACCCTGAGTTATGGTTAGTTTGAGTTGATCATTAATAAAGGTAAGGCTAAGTTTTGCGAATTCTTTTTAGTTAGGGTTTGGAGGTTGTAAGAAAGTTGCAGCATGTTTTGTAGTGTAAGGAGGGTTGGTGTTTTTCTGAGTAATGTGAATTTGTTTTGTGGAAAAAGTATTGTTTTATTGTCATGTTTGGTGAAAAAAAACTACATGGAATTCTTTGTAGTATGGTAAGCGTGTAGTTAGATCGGGAGTTATGACTTATCTGATGTTTTTCCGTGAGGAGTATTGGGTCAAGGTGGAAAGAAAAATATAAGATATATATTGGTATGAGAGTTGTGGTATCATGAGTTTGAATCATGGATTGTTGTGACCTTCAGAGGTTTGATTGTACTATAAAGGAGAAAAGTGTACATGTTGGGTTTATAAGGTGTTAAGTTGGATATAACTCGATTGAAGTTAGATTGTGATGATGTTTGAAGTGGTGTATCGAGGACCGTTAGATAGTTTATGGTTTGTATCAGTTATTCGGTCTTGTAGGCTTGCTTTTATCAAAAAGGTGTTGTGAGGGATTGTGTTCGGTGGGTTCATGTCTGTGGATGTTTCACCAATATGGTTACTGCTTTGGAAAGATTATAAAATAAGAGATGTTAGAGCGGGTGAAAGGAATAGTTATACGAGCTTGGATTTTGTTGTGGTATAGTTGAAGTAAGAGTTGGTTTGTCGATGAGTTGATATTGGTAAGGAGTTTTGAGTTAAGTGTCAAGGCACTTAAAGGTGTATGGATCTTAAAGTTTGAGACATGGTGTTGAGTTGGTTAAGGTGGCTAAACCTTAAGTTGAAGGTATTATCGTTGATATGAGTATAATGTTGGGTATTGACACAAAGTTGATAAGTTTCTTGTATGGTATGTTTTATGGAATGTTAGCTATAGAGGATGACTTGGCTTACATAAGGACGCTTGCGATGGGAGTTTGTTTTGTGGGGTAAGCCAGGGTTTTTGTGGAGTTACAAGGGAGGACGTTCGGTTAGTCTATTTAGAGACCTAGTAAAATGGTAGAGTTATGAGCGAGACTCTACCTTGTTTAAGTTGATCAGGGATAAGTCATGGCCAGATGTTTGTTGAGGGTCTAGTTAAGGATGTGCTTGGCAAGGTTTAGTTTTGAGCTGAGAATCTTTTTATGTTATGTGAGCCTCATGGTTGTTTCGAAGAGTGCCAAGTTGAGGTGGTTTCTTGATAAGGGCAGGTGGTAATCTTTTCTATGCGTCTGGTGGTTCGGTGTTGTGGTAGGAGTTTAGGAGTGGGTGTTTTTGAGTGGACTTGTTTTGGGTATGTTGAGTTATGAATAGATGTTTGTCCTACCGGTAAGTTAAGTTCGAGTATCTATTTTCTCTGGATTATTAGTAGTAAAGGTGCCAAGGTTGAAGTTGGAAGGATCATCATAAGTTTGGTAGTAAGATCTGGGGATGGTATGGAGTTTTCTTATAAGGGTTGGTGGATCAATCGTTTGTTTGAGTACGGTTTTCTTGGTTTTCTAAGTCCAATTGGAAAGATGGGTGAGAAGTGTGTTCGTAATATGTTAAAATTCGAGGGTTTCTAAGACCGACTTAGGTTGCCAATTGGATGTTGGGTTTTTATCATCCATAGGTGAATGGATGGTATGTTGTGATGTTGTGGTATGATTAATATGACTCTTGTGAAGTTGTTGTTGTTGATGGGGTTTGCTTAAGACATTGTTGACAGTTTTGTGTAAAGTTAGTTTGAGACTTGCTGGTGGAGCATCATTGTGTGGAGTGGAGGTTGATGAAAGGTTTAGGTAGTTACCTGGTATGTAGGGGATATCGAAAAAAGAGATTATTTCGACGGTGGTGGTATGGAAACCGTTGAGCCATAAGGCGGCGGTTGAGTTGAGAGCAATGTTTGCTAGACTAAGTATTTCTAGGGAAGGTGGTTTGGTGGCAGAGTTGCAAGTGAAACCTGTTTTGGTTGAGATGATAAAGGTGAAACAATTAGAGGATGAAGTGTTGGTGTTTTTTTTAGAGGATATTGCTGAGGATAGACCGACTGAGTATCATTTTGATGATGATGAGGTATTGTGTTTTAGAGGTCAGATTGTGGTACCGGATGATGTTGAGTTGAAGCGAGCTATCTTGGTGAAAGCTCATACTAGTCCATTTTCTATGCATCCGGGTAGTGTGAAGATGTATATAGATCTCAAGAGTGTGTACTTTTGGGTTGGTTTGAAGAAGGATATGACAGAGTTTGTGTCTCGGTGTATGGTGTGTTAGCGGGTGAAAGTTGAACATCAATTTCCTGCGGAATTGTTGCAACCGGTTCAAGTTCCGGAATGAAAGTGGGAGAGAGTTACCATGGATTTTGTGACGGGGTTGCCATTAACATCGTCTAAATAGATTCTTTATGGGTGATTGTTGATAGGTTTAGGAAGTCTGTACATTTTCTTGCCATGCCTACGACGTATTCCATGGATAGGTTGGCGGAGTTGTATATTTCTGAGGTGGTAAGGTTGTATGGTGTGCCTAAGTCGATTATATCGGATAGAGATCCGCGGTTTACCTTCAAGTTTTGGAAGAGTTTGTAGGTGATTTTGGGTACGAGGCTTAGTTTTAGTACAGCTTATCATCCACAAACAGATGGTCAGTCTGAGCGTGTTATTCAGACTTTAGAAGATATGTTGGGATGTTGCATTATCAAGTTTCAAGGTTCTTGGGAGAAACAGTTACCTTTTGTAGAGTTTTCTTATAACAATAGCTTTCAGGCTAGTATACAAATGGCACCGTTTGAGGCTTTGTACGGGCGTAAGTGTCGTACACCTTTGTGTTGGAAGGAATTTGGACAGAAGTATGTTTCTTTGCCTCAAGTGTTGAAGGATACGGATGAAAAGGTTAAGCTTATTTGTGCTAAGCTTAAGGAAGCTTCGGGTAGGCAGAAGTCCTATGCCGATTTAAAGCGTAGAGAGATAGAGTATGCTGTTGGGGACAAAGTTTTTCTTAAGGTTTCGGCATAGAATAAAGTCATGAGGTTTGGATATAAGGGTAAGTTGAGTCCTCGTTTCATTGGACCATATGAGGTGTTGGAGCGTGTTGGTCCTGTTGCTTATAGATTGAGGCTGCCAGAGGAGTTGAGCAGGATGCATGATGTTTTTCATGTATCAATGCTTTGTAGGTATAGATCAGATCCCTCTCATATTGTTCTAGTTGAGGAGATTGAGTTAAGAGCAGATATGAATTATGTGGAGGAGCCGGTGAATATCTTGGATGTGGACACAAAGGTTCTTCGAGGAAAGACCATAGATTTGGTTAAAGTGCTTTGGAAACACCAAGGTGTTGAAGAAGCAACTTGGGAGACGAGGAAAAGCACGGAGGAACAGTTTCCTCACTTGTTTGCTTTAGGTAAAATTTCGAGGAAGAAATTTGATTAAGAGGGGGAGAGTTGTAACATCCCGATTTTAGGGTTAGAAGTTTGGGTATTAGTTAGGGGAATTTGATTCGGATCGAATCGACTTCTTCGGTTTGTTATTCCGGGAAAATATAAAATAATAATATTTTAATCGGACAAGTAATAATTTTGTGAGATGGTTTAGGAATATTAAAATGATGTTTTAATATTAAAAGATTGTAATTTGAACTTTAAATTGATTTTGAATTGAGCTTAATTATGCACTAGTGATCAAATTGTAATTTTGGAAAAGATTTGGGACTAAATGTGTGATTTTCGAAAATTGCTATTTTTAGTGACTAAATTGGAAAGCAAGCTATACTTAGAATCCTTAGAGGGCCATAAACCCAATTTATTTTTAATGAATGATTCATCCACCAAAATTGTTTTTATAAATAGTTTTAAAAGATGATAATTTTATTTTCTTTCATAACCACTTATTTTCTCATCATTTTCTCTCATATTTTCTCTCTATTTTCTCTCCATCTTCTTCATCAATTTTCTTCAATTACTTGCTGATTTCTTCATCTTTTTCAACAAGATTTTTGCATTTCGTTCATCATTTCATTCTCTTCAAAGCCTACTCATTAATTTTTATAAATCAACATCATTTTTCAAGAAATTGAGGAGAGAATTTCTCATCTTTTGGTGGATCAAATCCCTTAGGTAATTTACTGAATCTTAACTCTTTTCCTAAGGTTTTTTTATTGAAATTCTCAAGTATTAGCTTGCTAATCACTAAATAAAACTTGATTTTATGTTTTCAATGCTAGATCTAATAATTTTATGAATATTTTTGTGAAATTTTTTTAGATCTCATTCAATGTTGTAATTAGATGAATTAATTATGATATTATATCAATTAAATGATTAATTGAGTCTTGAATTGATGGCATATTAATTTAATCCCGAAATAATATAATCAATAGTGTTTTAAGGTGATTTTCGGTTGTTTTAGGGGCTGTTTTAGGTGTTCTAATGTTGCTAGAGGTATAAGGATGACTTAGATGTGATTTTGGTTCATAATTGAAGTGGATTAGATGTTAGAATCATTAGGTTTTGGACTGATGTTGTTCGGTTGCGTTTCGGCTTAGTTTTTGGTCTTTTTGGTTAAGTTTTTGGTAGTTTTGTGGTGATCGGATGTGTCTGCTGTTTTGAGCATGTTGTGATGTGAATATGCTCTGTTTTTAATGTTGTAGAAGAGGTACAAGAAGGAGCTTAGGTGGCTGATGCATCGGCGTTGTCATCGAAGTATTGGTGAAGGTTCGTTTCGCTTGTCGGTGAGTGATTTCGGGTTACAAGTGAGTCGCGTTGGTTCGGTTCTGTTTTGGGTACTATGGAATAGTGTGAAAACTTTCCATAGTTCAAGAGTAAGTGAATTAAATGACTTTGATGCATTTTCTCAAGTATCGACAATTTCGGTAATGACTTTATAATGATGAATTAATGAGAATTTTGATGCATAATTATGATCTTAAAATGAAGTATGCATGTGTTAAAATTTGCTAAAAATGCATGGTTTATAAGACATCCATAGATTATGAAAAGATGAAAAAGAATTTGAATAATATGTGGTTAATTGCTTTACATATGATGGTGCCATTGGGCATGACTTTTGGTTCATTTATTGAACACATTATGGATGCATTATGAGCTGAAAATGAATTGGAATATGATGAGGTTATTTTCCCTATGTTGATAAAGTCGTTGAGTATGATTTATCGTTCACATGATGAACATGATGTGAATGCATTATGAGCAACAAGTTAACATGCATGATTGGAAATGATATTGACTTAGTGACACTAACTTTAGATTCGAATACAAATGACATGTCATTAGGATTGAGTGCACTATAAAAATAAAAGAGAATAATGATGATGCCTGCACGTAAATAAGTGTGACTTTGTGTCCGACCGTGCGTGTAGAGTTTGCCTATATGTAAACAAGGGTGACTTTGTGTCCCACCGTGCATATAGTTCACCCATACGTAAACAAGGGTGACTTTGTCTCCGATCGTACGTAGTGGGGGTAACATGTATACAAGGGTGACTATGTGTCCGACCGATGCATGTTGAGACCAAGAGTCTCCAATTATGGAAAAAGGGATCCGTGTTTTCGGTGAACTAAAAGTTCACATTAAGTGATCACTAGAAAGCCAATATACATACATGAAGTGAAATGGTATTTTTGTGCATGAAACATGAAATGATTTGACAATGTTGATGAGCATGATTTGGTTTTACTTATTTCAATTAAGCATAAAGGATGCAAACATGACACTAAAAATGATTTTGTTTTATGCATTGATGACCTTATGTAGAGCTTGCTCACTACGCATGTTTGCTTAAGCTTTCTTTTCATCTTTACAGAAAAATAAGGGCACTCGGGACTACATTCGGAGAAAGGAAATCAAGGGGGAAAGGTTATCTCAAATTTTTGTATGTTTTGGCAAATAAATTGGGGCTTGGCCATGTGTAAACCCAACCTATGTAAGGAGTGTGAATTTTGGCTTTAGTTTATGTTGTAATAAGACCCATGTTGCTTTGATTGTTAATTGATGAACCATGGTATTGTTTGGATTGTTGAAGCATGTACTTGCACGAACGCTATGATTTTAATCATGTTCTAGGTAGCATGCCTATAGTTTGTTTGATGTCCTTGACGTTGATAATCATGTGATATATGTTGTTATTTATGCTTAATATTTATACTTATAGTTTGTGGTGATTAATGATTGTGTTTTGAGTCGATAATGTTCACTTAGTCTGACGAAATTTTTAGGTTCCAGAACTAAAGTTTCGAAACCTTTGCCAAATAGTTTTGAAACCTTCAGGAAGGTTTCCAAACCTTGCGGACAATTTCAATGCTAGAAAGTTACTGAACGCGAAAAGTATCAAAACCTTCAGGGAAGTTTCGAAACCTTTTACATAAAGTTTCGAAACCTTTATGAAAGGTTTCGAAACCTTTGGCTGCCGAAAATTGATAGTTGATGAAAATTTTATTTTAGTCCCGGATATATTTCTTTGTTCAATTAGGGTATCCACATGTTATTTTGAGCTGAAATTTCACATGGATGCATAAAGTTGATTTAATTTTAAGAGTGCTAACTTAATTTGGAAGAAGTCCTTGTAATTTGAAAGATTTACATTTTGGTCCCTAAATTGGTGACACATGCAAATGACGATGCTAGAATGCTCCGTTTGATTTGAAATATACCGAGAGGGATATTTGTATGTTTAATTGAAATTTGATGGAACGAGTTTCTAATTTTTCTTTAGAATTTAAAAGTTTTACGTATTAGTCCTTAATTTACTAAGGTGTTTAATCGAATGCTTGTTTGTGATTCAATTGTTCCGTTAATGATTTGTAGGAGACCAAGACACATAGGAACAAAAGTATGCATCTAGAAAAAATATATATCAATTTTTAGGGTTGTTTATCGAATTGGGCATGGGTATGGTAGGGCTATGTTTGGCCGATAGGTATGGATATTGTATGCATGTATGTATGTTATATTGTTTAGTGGGTTGTGACCTTTATACCCTAAGACTGGTTGAGTGGGGTAAGGTACTCATAACTCGTTGGGTTATGTGGTCTTAATGGGTTATGTGATACTAAGTAGGTAAGCCTGGAGTGATATTTGATCATCTCTTATATGTTGATGTCTTGAGATAAATAATTTGAAAACTCTAGCTAAGGTAGACTAAGAGATGTACCTTAGTTTAAAAACCTTTCCGTGCACTCTTACTATCTTATCATGCATGCTTGTTTTAATATATTCATGAGTTGCAATAGAGTGAAAATGTACCACTGAGCTTTGTTAGCTCAACGTGTAGAATTGTGGTTTGTCCGTTGCATAGGTGACATGTAGCTTCGGAGGAGTAAATCGAGGATGACTTCTCATTATCGGAACCGTGAAAGACTACATTACTTGATCCTTAGTTTGGACTTATTATATTTATAGGACATTGGCACAAATCAAATTTGTATTTTATTTTGGATTTTACATGAGCCAGTTGATGTATTTTTTAAATGAAGCTCCGATTTTTATTTTGTATTACTTTGGTTCTATATCGTTTCAAATGGTTGGGCTTATTTTATGGTATTTTTTTAATTTTTGAAAGATGAGCTTTTAAGTGAAATTTGGTAAAACGGGTTTTGGGTCGGAGGCCCAATATGACATCCAGGTTGAGGGTGTTACACATGTGGTCTCATATAATGCGTAGTTAATTAGAGTTTTTCAAATCTGGGTACCTGAGCTTTGGATAGTCTAAAATATGACCCATGTCCCGACCTGATTTTTCTGGTATCGATACACCTTACTTAATTCAAATTCTAGAAAAGTTTTTGGGTATCGGGACACAAGGGTGTATCAATACCACTGTTGCATTGGTTTAGAATAGGCAGGCGTATCGATACACCAAATAGGCGTATCGATACTGGTACAAATCAATACCGATACAAGGCTGGATTATATAGATACGGGTAGGCAATTTGGAATCTTATAAGGTAATAGCGTATCGGTACGCCTTGGGAGCAGATCGATAATGGGTGGAATATCGATACCCACATAGACATATCGATACTCGTCGAGCATTCTATCTAAAAATTAATATTTTAGTTTGGGGGCTCTATAATTTGTAATAATGAGTTTTAAGGGTCTCTTATGGTATAAAATAATTATTAAAAACCAAGAAATGGATGATTTAACCTCGAATATGAATAATTGGACTAAAAGATTTGGTAACCCTTGGGTGTTTAATTGAATGGTAGGAATCATAGGGATTTCCTATGAATAATAGTTAGAACTTTGCTATGTGCTGATGGGTTGCTTAGCTTAGGGAAAATCCTTGTGTGATGGGAATTCGAATACCCAATAATTGTACTGCAACATAATGAGTTTATTCGATGTTAGATTTCGGGTGATGTATAGAAAATTTATTCTGAATAGAGGATCCCAATACTGTGTGGTCGCGGGCCTCATTCGAAGATGCTCAATGTAAAATTTTGAGCATGGGATTTAGAGGATCCCGATGTTGTGTGGATGCGGACCTTAATCTCTGAGTGTAGGATCCCATGTTGTCTGGACGTGGGTCTCACTACTTTTTTTTGGTTGATATGTATATGTTATGTGGGATAGTATACATTCATGATGTCATGTGTTTATGAGATTATGGTATATCGCCATCATACATGCATTGTTGAGTTGATCAAGCAAAGGAATTGGCCAAGAGGGGATGAATTGAAAATTTAAAATATTTGGGTGGAATAATTGGAAAAAATTTGAGAAATGAAGAACACAAGAATTTATAGTGGATCAAGCTTCGAACAAGCTCTACATCCACTACCATAGCTCACTAAGGATTTTCAACACAATTCACTACTGAATTCGACCTTTTTCTCGGTTCAAGGGATAACCGTTACAAACCGAATCAATCTTTTTACCCAAGGATTGAGTCAACCTCACTAGGTTACAAACAAGAAGAATGCCAAATTTGGTTTCTCTTAAAAAAATATGTATCCCAATTAAAAACAATAACACTCCTTAAACTAAGAAAGTAAGATTAAAATAAAGCTCATAAGATTTGAGTGTACAAAGCTTTTGCAATTAAGCTCTTGAGGTTAGATTTGATGCTTAGATGTTAGTTTTGGGATCAATAATTGTTGTTGTTGCTTTAAAATCTTCATTTTGTACACTCCCTTTGATTTATAACTGTTGAAGTGGTTGAGAACATAAATATAGACGTTAGGACTTCATTCTCCTACCATAAATGTAGTTTTGCAACTATCGATATCGATACTCAGGATACCAGTATGGAAACTCTACTAAAATAGAAAGATTCATTATGTGCATTTAACAAAAGGGTATCGATACCATAGGTCACGGTATGGAAATGAGTTGCCTTTAAAAACAAGGGGTAATGAAACAACTTTAAGGTTTTATCGAAACGTTTTGTATTTGTCAAATTTAGTATCGAAACGTCTATAGGGCGTATCGATACTGGTCAACAACCTTTTGAAAAATAACTGGCATCCAACGATCAAAACTTTAAAAGAATAACCTAGGTATCGAAACGTTGAGCTATGGTATCGAAACCAATTAAAATATTTTAATTTATTTTTAATTGCATAGTGGTATCGATATGGTTTTGAAAAGGATTTGAATAGAAAATTGCAGTTTCAAATGGTCTCGAAATGGGCTAGTACCGTATCGATACGCATGAAAAAAACTTAAGAAAATTCTTTAAAATTTTAATCTTAAATAATAACCTAGTTAGTTTTTTGCTTGAAAAATCTTAAAGAAAATAAATTTTGCATTATTGTTTTGACTTCGAAAAATTTGTTGACTTGTCATATTGTTTTGGCCTTAAAAATTTATTTACAAAATAATCCTTTAACTTATTTGTTATATCAAAATCAAATTTATGTTTTACAATCTTCTCCTTTTTGATACAACAAAACTAAAATAAAATTTTGCGTAAAAACTAACTTCCCCTTAATATGTGTATAGGTTAAAAATTTATTTTAAAGACTTCTCCCCTTTTTTTAGATCAAAATCAAAGATATATATAAAGGGATAAAAAAATTAAGCAACAAGACATACACTTTAATAATCATAATCCATGGCATTAATAAATTTAAAAGCCAATCTAACATAACAAAATCATAGCATAATGCATAAAATATAAAGCAAAGGTGCATAAGCTTTAAAACATAAAAAACATGACATGAAATGAAATGTAGCTAAATCTAAGAGCAAACTAGCCTAAACGCTAACAAGATACTCCTCTTCACCGTCGTCCTCATTATACAAATATCATCTTGGGTGGCACGGGACTTACGTCATTCATCGTGAAAAGCATCGATGGACATACACGTAGAAAGATGGGAAGCTTCAATCTCCTTAACACGAGTAGTCAAAGCACTAAGTTGATATTGAAGGTTGTCAAAGCGGGTGTCGATGCGATGGTTAATTCTGGATAACTGATTAGTGAGTAAAGTCATGAGATCAACATTCAGAGCAACTAGGTTGACAAGTTAGGGATCAATAGGTTGAGGAGGAGGATGAGCCTCTTCACGAACCTATGCACCTCCAATAAATTGAAAGTGAGAGCGATTAAGTGAGGTCTCACCTATTGGTTCCTTCATTATTTCTAGAAGATCATAAGAACAATCAATCCCAAATGCTAGAAGAGGGAACTTAAAGCACAACCATAGGAGAAGGAAAGACAATTCTTGGTATGACGATTTTGAACTTGCTATACAAGATCAAAAAACATGTTCTTCACGAGATTAGGATGCTTCCCTTGGAGAAAGCAAGAGATCCAAAAGCCATCAACATGTTAGATCCAATAGTATTTACCGTTAGATGGAAGGATTCACCAAAAGATGATCAAATGTAGAAACCGATCATGGACTCTAGGTTGATGACGGATCCGATAAGATTATGGCCAAGAGAATTCTCATCTTCAATTCCTGAATCTTTGAATACAAAAATTCCACAAAGAACCTTTATGTCGGCACGAAATCGATACCCCATTATCTAGGATTCTATAGCCACAACTTGAGATTTATCATTGGAAAGAATACAAGTGGCATTAGTATAGAAAATAACCACAACAAAAGAAAAGAAGATACCAGGAAAGGATAGAAACTTCATGAACTTCCAACTTTGGAAGGCATGAAGATATCAAAAATAAAATTTGTCCGAGTCCATGAAGTTAACATCAACACAACGCTTCTTCTTGAGCTTGTGATTGTGATATTGATGAAAGCTTTCATAAGAACCACGATCGGGAAAGCATATTTGATAGATATAGGGAAGCTTTGGTCTAGTGGCTTCCTCTTTGGTGGCCGATGAACTTCCCGTGTCATTGTGTGAACGTTTCTTAGGAGCCATTGATCTAGATAAGCAATTTAGGATTATCAGGCACAAGAAAAATATATATGCATAGGTAACCAAATTTAATCCCATAAATCAATAACTCAAGGTTTTAAATAAAACAAAGTTTTGAAACAAAATTAATTAAAATAAAATTGAAAAAAAGTGAACAAAAATATGAACAAAAGGTTTTATATTCGAATGAAAATTTTTAGATTTTTGAAAAAAATTGTAGGATTTTGAAAACCCATACAAAAACTAAGTATAATCTATAAAAAAATTAATTTTAACAACCTAAATTCAAACGAAAGTAAAAAATTTCGAAAATAACTTGTGTAGAGATTGATGATGAAATTGGTTTTTTCTAATCACGAAACTTTGATAAAACCTTAGGCTTGATGTTTGAATAGAAACCTTCAAGAAAACTTGATGTATTTTTGAAGAAATTCGAGTTATAGAGGGGTGTATATAAAAGATTTTTGGCCTAGGGTTTTTGAGGATAAAGTGGTTGTGTTTTAATTGTAGTAGAATTAGGTTCTTAAGCCTTTAAACACAATTGCCGCCGCGAGTATTGATACCCCAAAAGTGGTATCGATATAAAGGTATCGAAACACGAGAACTTTGTTTTGGTACGGTACTGTATCGATATAATCTTTATCCATATCAGAATTAGAGGCGTATCGAAACACATTTTGGGCGTTTTGATACCGATTTACCAGAAACATCCTATTTAAGAATTCTATGAGAAGGTATCGAAATATATCCTTGTTCTTTCGATACCACTATGACAGACTCTATACGAAAGACTTCTAAAAGTCTAGGAAAGAGTTTCTAAAGCCCTTAAATGCATGTTAATGATCAAATGTTATAATTAAGAGAACCATAAGCATGTTTTACTATGCAATGATCAAAGAGCATTATATATTATAGATTCAATGTCATAAATCATGCAAGCACAATCATCAAGCAAGACATAGAATTAATTATCATGTAAGAACTCATGTTCAACCAAAAGCATACATAAGACTATTGAAAAAAAAGAAATATTCAATAGAAGTAAAGACATAAATACCGATAGAGCTTATAATTTTAATTTTGCTTTTGGAGTTGTCACCACTCCATCATGATTTAGCTCTAGCTCCTTTAATCTTCTTTTGTCTCCGATCATTCTCCTTGAGAGTCTACTATCAAGGTGTCTTATAATTTGACTTGAAGTTTTGGCCTTGTAGTAATGCTCAACCTGCAAACATAGAATCATGTTTTTGCTTTTGGTGTCTAAACTTATTTGGGTCCATGTGTGTTAGTTCCCAAAAGTTTGGTTCCCTTAGGGAGCCAAGTGCAATGGTATCAATATCATTAGAAGCAATAACATCTTTAGAAATCTAAATGCTTCTAATCTTTTTAACCCTTTATTGCCTAGGAAAATTTCTATGTCCATAGTTATGAAAGGCCTTCTTAACATAATTAGTTTTAGATGATTCACCTTTATGTACATTATTAGAAGTAACTTTACCTAAAGCACCTTTCAACTCACCAATCTCCTTTTGGTGATCATCTTTCACTTTAGAAAGTAAATTATGCATGTCAAGATTTTTCTTTTCTAAATCTTTAAATTTATCATGCATTTCCTTGAATTTACTTTGTAATTCAAGATAAGTCCTAATCAAATATTCATTATCATTTTTCAAATCTAAAACAATCTTTTTATTTCTCTTAAGTGGTTTCTTATATTCTAAGACTAATTCATCATATCCATCTTGCTATTCCTCATATGCATCATTAAGTTCATCATAAGTAAAATTATTGCAAGAGGATTCAAGGGTTACCTTTGGCTTATTGTCAAGAGCCATGAGACACAAGTTTGTTTATCTTTATCGAATAATGATTCTTCATCGCTTCAAGTAGCAACATGAGCCTTGTGCTTTTTCTTCTTCTCGAACCCTTTATTCTTGTAATGAGGACATTCAGTTCTGATGTGTCCCGGTTTCTTGCACTTATAGCAAATGATTTGGTCACTTTCATCTTCTTTATTCCTCCTTTTGAAGTCATTCTTTCTTTAGAATCTTTTATTCTTACTTGACCTCATTATTCAGGTGAACTGTTTGGCTACCATAGCCATTTCTTCTAATTCTTCTTCTTCACTTGTATCACCCACCTCTAGAGGTAGAATGACCTTGAGGGCAATCCCTTATTTCTTCACTTGTACCTCTTTTTTCTCCATCTTCTTCTCATATTTCTTCTTTTCTTCTTCCATTCCTTTCTTCATAATCTCCTGGGTGAGAAGTTATCCCACAAGAGGATCAAGCTTTAAGGTCTTCAAGTTATTGGCTTCAATTATAACAGTTCTCTTCCTATCCCAAGACTCAGGAAGAGAGTTTATGATCTTCCAAACTAATTTCTCCTCCAGAATGATTTCACCAAATCCCTTAAGCCAATTTACGATTATAGAGAATCAATCAAACATCTTGGTGATGTCTTCATCCAGTTTTATCTTGAAATTCTCGTGTTGAGATTTAAAAGGTCGATCTTTGTTTCCTTTACATTATTTATGCCTTCATATGCCGTTTTTAGAGAATCTCATACCTCTTTAACACTCTTGCAAGATGATATCTTTGAGTATGTTTTGGGATCAAATGCACAAAATAAAATGTGTAAAGCTTTGTCGTTTGTTAACATTATCTTTCTTTCTTCCACCATCATCTCGCTTATGCCTTTTGAATTTTCTGGTGTAACACCCAAAAAACGGTCTAGTCGAAATTATATCTCTGTGACTATGTATTTTATATTGATATATATTTTACTCGAATTTTATAAAAAGTTATTCGAACTAATTTATAAATTTGAGGTTAAATTCTAACGATCAAATATTTTTGTTTCGATTAAAGGTTGGTTCGATCTTGTACCCAAATTAATTATACAACTTATATAAATGAGTTTATTATTATTATTAAAATTATAATATATATAAAACGTGGTAGCCAAATGAATTAGCCACCACAAATGGCCACTCGGCCAAAGGAAATTGAATACGGCAATTTGCCAAAAAATTAAGCAATGAAAATTGGGCACCAAATGGCCACGTGGAAGTGGGAAAAAAATGGTGGCCGGTGTCGCGACCTCTTTATAAAAAACGCGATATTTAGGTGGAAAATGACTTGGCTATTATTTTTTTGAAAATGTGAATTTTATCAAAAAACTCAAATTTTAGGGAAAAAAAGACAATTTAATTTTTAAAAATAATTGACTTGGAGTCGCCACCGGCCACTTAGGTAGGCCAGACACCATAAAAATAAACCAGAGATTCGTTTTAAAAACATTGGGTTCGGGAGTCGGTTACGTGTAAGGACGACCCTTACAAACGCCCAAAAATTGGTACCTTGAAAAACATTACGTTGCATTTGACATTTTGGAGAAGGATATTAACTTAATTTCCCATTGTTAAGTGAACATTATTTGAATTCGGATATCCTTTTGATTTAGAAGTTACACCACTTTTAAACTTGAGTTGATTGAGACGTCCTCTAGATAGGAAACCTCACCCAAATTTAAAAGAATGTAACTTTCGCCTCAAAAGGCTAAAGTAAAATGCATGATTATTTTTTATCTTGTTCATTTTAAGTTCTAACCCTAGAAAAGGCTCCATTGCTTAAGTTTTTTAAAATCTAAGTTACTAGTGTTTACTAGTTATTTACCTATCCATTTTCAATTCTAAACCTAAGTTTTTATCAAAATTCTAGGTTTTTAATAACACATGAATTCGATGCTAAGGTACACTCTCTAGGTCAGCATCTTAGTGCGTCAAAACACCAACCTCTTTAGTGTATCCGAGACATAAGATTCACATGCTATGTTACTAGATTTTCTCCCTAATTAAATTAATTAATTAATTTAAGTGACTAATCCTAAAGGCACTAAATTAATTAACCTAAGTTTATTAGGTGACCTTCCTAAAATATGTCATGCAAAATATAAAATAAAAAGGACAAAAGATAAAGGAACTTCAATTTTTATTAAAATCATGGTACATCATATTACATCAAAAATTTCTCTTCACATGAGTACAAAAGGGACTTGAATAAAAGAGATTATAAGGGATTCGGGAACAAACCTTGAACGAAAGAGGAATTGACTTAATTAAAAGTGAAATTAATCTTTAAAGTTTTAGAAATTTTAATTAAATTAATTAAATTTTCTTTACCTTAAATTTTAATTAAATCTTAATTCAAGTCTAGTGAATTTTAGGTTCAAAGGTTTAATTGGGGATGGATTAAACTTAATTAAGTTGATTTTTAAATCTTATCTTAGAAATTTTAGATTAATTAAAAGTCCTTAATTAAAATAATTTCTAACCTTTTAAGAATTTAATTTTAACTTAATTAAAGTTTAGTTTTGGTGAAATTAAGGCTTATTAGACTTAATTAATTTTAAATCTTAATATTTTAGAAAATTAATTAAAATTAATTAAATTAATTAATTAAAATTATCTTTCCAATTTTTAAGAATTAAAACCTAATTAAAGTCTAGCTTGGTGTGTGTTTTAAAATTTAAGGGCAAAACTAGGCCTAAGTTGGATTAATTTTAAAACTTAATTTTTAGAAATTAAAATTAATTAAAATAATTAATTAAAGTTATCTTCTAAAATTCAAGAATTAAATTAAACCTAATTAGAGTCTAATTTTAGGGTTCAAAGGGTTAAATTAATTAAATTTAACTAGGTTAAATTAATTTTAAAGTTTTCTTAAAAAACTAAATTAAATTCTAATTTAGAACCTAATTAAATTTTTTAAAATCTTTAAAACTAATTTTAAGTCCTAATTAATCTAAAAACAACTAATTTCGAATCTAGGAGTCTAATCCATAAAAAAAAAGCCAAAACTAAAGAGGAAAAGAACTTACCGCCAGCGACCTCCTTTGCTTCTTCACCGATTGAAATCCTTCCCCTTACTCAAGCTTGTAATTTTGCTCCTTTGAATTCTGATCTCAACTCTCCTTCTTTTCGTTTTGTTCTCTGCCCCTTTAACCTTGAAATCCTCCTCCTTTTATAGGCTTCAGATTCAGAATTTTGATTGAAGTAAAAAACTCCAAACAAAATTCAAATCCCTAAAAACACTCCACCAACTAAAAAATCCTCAACTCCATTATCTCTTATTTTTTTAATTTTATTCTATTTTATTCATTTTTACTATTTTTGGTTTTCTGTTTTTGATTTTTAATAATTTAATATTATATTATATTATTATTAATAATAATTAATATTTATTTATTTAATATATTATTTATTATATATATTTAAAAAAAAATCGTGTTGACAACTGCCCCTCTTTGCTCGATGCTGCGGAGCAAGAGATGGGCAAAGACTGAGAAATACGAATTCTAAAAACCTGAAGCTTGAAGAAAACTCTTCAAACTTAACATCATGCCCGGAGGACTTACTGATGACCCGAAGGATTTAGGATCGTATTGCCTCCTTGATTGTGCAAACGATATCATCACTCCCGAAGGTGATGGCCCGGAGGACTTAACATCATGCCTGGAGGACTTAATGATGACCCAGAGGATTTAGGATCGTATTGCCTCCTAGATTGTGCAAACGATATCATCACTTCCGAAGGTGATGGCCCAGAGGACTTAACATCATGCCCGGAGGACTTACTAATGACCCGGAGGATTTAACATCATGCCCGGAGGACTTACTGATGACCCGGAGAATTTAATAGTGGAGTACGAAATTTTCCACCTCCACTACTTCTTTCTGGACTCACACCAAAAGACTGCCGGTAACGGATTCACGTTAAAAGGCTGCCGATAATGTTCGTTGTTGTTGATTGACTCTTGAATCATTTCTTATGAAACTCATGCTTCATTCTCCTTACGCACGAAAAAAGGGTTCCATTCCCCGTATGCACGAATGGATATGCAGGTTCTATTCTCTGAGTGCTCGAATAGATAAGCAGGTTCAAAAAGGGCTCCATTCTTCGTATGCACGAATGGATATGCAGGTTCTATTCTCCGAGTGCTCGAATAGATAAGCAGGTTCAAAAAGGGTTCCATTCTCCGTATGCACGAATGGATATGAAAGTTCTGAAATGTCTTTTCTCGAAATCTTTTCTTGTCCTGATCTGGATTGTTTTGTTGACCTGTAAACTCCTGTTGAAATTAGCAACAAAGATATCTTGAATGCATGAGTTAGCATGTTTTACCATGTGAATGCCTAACCCTATGATGCATGAGTATGGCCTTGAAAGACAAGTATTATCAGTCAGTTTGCCACTCTAAAGGGGCTGATCGACTTTTTGTTTCACATAGCGAGGGTAAAGCTTCCTCTTTGAAGGCTATTCTGAGGCGTTCTTTCCAGACAACTTCGTCTAAAAGTCAGAACATGTTTGTACTCCGTTATTTTAATCTGGAGAAACAAATCTTACCTGTAATCTTGAAACATAATAATGCCAAAAGATCTTCTGTATTAATTAATTTATTCATGTTAATTCATTAGCATGATGCTTTGGGCAAAATTGACGGCTCAAATGAAGGGAATGAGTATTTTATTAAAGCTTCTCATAAATTCAACATAACAAACAAGGCAAAAGAAAGGAACAAAATGCAAGTTCCCAAACGTTCATCACATGCGTTCGTCCAGGCCTTTCCCCGAGATATAGATTCAAAAATGAGTTACTCGTCTAGTCATCTTTCAAATGAGGATCCAACTTTGCAAACGTGAAGACCCTTCCATATTGCTTGGTAACTGAGAAGCACGAATCATCGGATGCCTATTTTATTCATCTGGGCCGCCATTCCTGGTTTTCGACCCAAACCCTCCGTTGGTATCGAGATGCCCTTTACGGGTTTTCATCTCGACCCCTCCTTTCTTTTAGTCATCTTTTTTCGTGAAGCGCCCTTTCGGGTTTTCGCTTCATGTTTTTCTTTTCTCTTTTTTCTTTTCTTCTTCTTTTTTTTTAGGCGTAGTATCTCTTAACTGAATCAGAATTCACTGGTTTGCTTAACTCTCGTCCATCCATTTCAGTTAAGATTAGCGCGCCTCCGGAGAAAGCCTTTTTAACAACATAAGGCCCTTCCCAATTCGGCTTCCATTTTCCCCGAAAATCTCGGTGTATGGGCAAGATCTTTTTCAGTACCAGGTTCCCTTCTCGGAATACTCGTGGTCGAACTTTCTTGTCGTAAGCCCGGATCATCCGTTTCTGATACATTTGGCTGTGACAGATAGCTTTTAACCGCTTTTCTTCGATTAGATTCAACTGATCCAAACGAATCTGTATCCACTCTGCATCATTTAACTTTACCTCTGATAATACTCGAAGAGATGGGATTTCAACTTCAAGAGGTAATACGACCTCAGTACCGTATACTAGGGAGTATGGTGTTGCCCCGGTAGATGTTCTGATCGAAGTCCGATATGCAAGTAAGGCAAAAGGAAGCCTTTCATGCCAATCTTTGTAAGTTTCAGTCATCTTGGATATGATCCTCTTAATGTTTTTGTTTGCTGCCTCAACGGCTTCATTCATCTTTGGCCGGTATACTACTGAGTTGTGATGAATTATTTTAAACTGCTCACAGGTTTCTGCTATCAATCTATTGTTGAAACTGGTAGCATTATCTGTGACGATCCGCTCTGGTAGACCATACCGACAAATAATCTCTTTCTTCAAGAACTTGCAAACCGTTGTTCTTGTGATGTTAGCATAAGAGACAGCTTCTATCCATTTAATGAAGTAATCGATGGCCACTAGGATGAAATGATACCCATTTGAAGCCTTGGGGTGAATCTGCCCGATTACATCTAATCCCCAAACAGCAAAAGGCCAAGGCGAATTCATCGTATGTAACGGTACTGGCGGAGAGTTAATTTTATCTGCATAGATCTGACATTTGTGACACTTTTTGGCATACTCTATGCAATCTTCTTCCATAGTAGTCTAGTAATATCCGTATCTCATTATCTTACGTGCCATCGAGAGGCCATTAGCATGCGTTCCGCAAATTCCATCATGCACCTCTTCCAAGATACTTTTTGCCTCATTGGCATTGACACATCTTAGCAACACTTGATCTCTGCTTTTTCTGTACAAGACGTCACTATCCAGTACGTATGCAGCAACCATTCTTCTGATCGTTCTCTTTTCGATGTCGTTAGCTCCAAACGGGTAAGCTTGAAACTTGACGTATCGTAGAATGTTAAAATACCAAGGATTGCCATCTTCTTCTTCTAAGTTGCCACAATGAGCATATGTTTCATAGCTCTGCATCCGGATTAACATCATATCTTCAGGTCTATTTGCTTGGAAAACTGAGGCCAGTGTAGCTAAAGCATCTGCCATCTGGTTGTCTTCTCTAGGAAGGTAAACGAATGTTACTTCTTCAAATTCTTCAATTAATTCAAGAATCAACTTTCGATATTCTACCAACTTCGCGTCCTTGGTTTCCCATTCTCCACGTAGTTGATAAATAACTAAAGCTGAATCCCCGTATACCTTCAAAGCCTTTATTTTTCGATCTATGGCAGCCTTCAATCCCATGACACATGCTTCGTATTCGGCCATATTATTAGTGCACAAGAATTCCAACTTGCTCATGAGAGAGTAATGTATACCATCCGGAGATATCAGCACAGCTCCGATTCCCCTTCCGAGGGCATTGACTGCCCCATCGAAATATAATTTCCATTTTTCTGTTTTTTTGTTTTCCTCGACGGAGATAGTCATCACATCCTCATCAAGAAAATCGAAGCTTAGAGGTTCATAATCATTCGAGGCTCTACTCGCGAGAAAGTCTGCTATGGCACTTCCTTTGATTGCTTTCTGACTGACATATACTATGTCGAATTCGGATAACAGCATTTGCCATCGGGCTAACCTCCCAATCAACGCGGGTGCTTCCATTAGAAATTTCAAAGGGTCGAGTTTCGAGATCAACCACATGGTGTGGTATAGCAAATATTGCCTGAGTCGACGAGTAACCCAAACGAGTGCACAACACATCTTTTGAATAAATGGGTACCGTGCCTCGCATTCGGTGAACTTCTTACTCAGGTAGTAAATTGCTCTTTCCTTCTTCCCACTATCATCATGTTTCCCCAGTACGCATCCCATAGAATTCTCGAACACCGTCAGGTAAAGAATTAATGGTCTCCCAGGAAATGGTGCCACCAATATTGGCGCGTTGGACAAATATTGTTTGATTTTGTCCAACGCTTCCTGACACTCATCATTCCATTCGCCTGGATTGTTCTTCCGAAGCAATTTGAAAACGGGGTCACACCTATCGATCAACTGAGAGATGAATCGAGACACATAGTTTAATCTCTCAAGGAAACCTCGAACCTCTTTCTGTGTTTTTGGAGATGGCAAATTCTGAATTGCCTTGACCTTATCAGGATCGATTTTGATGCCCCTTTGACTGACAACGAAACCAAGTAGTTTGCCGGATGTAACCCCGAACGTACATTTATTGGGGTTAAGCTTTAATTGATACTTCCGTAGCCTTTGGAACAACTTTTTCAAATCCTGCACATGTCCATCTTCTGTTTGGGACTTAGCTATCATATCGTCCACATATACTTCGATTTCTTTATGCATCATGTCATGAAAGAGTGTCACCATAGCCCTCTGATATGTGGCCCCGGCATTCTTCAACCCAAAAGGCATGACTTTATAGCAGAACGTGCCCCAGAGTGTGGTAAAAGTCGTCTTCTCCATGTCTTCCGGATTCATCTTGATCTGATTGTAACCCGAGAATCCATCCATGAAGGAGAACCATGAATGCCCCGAGGTATTATCCACTAGGACATCGATATGAGGTAAAGGGAAATTGTCTTTCGGGCTCGCCCTGTTCAAATCCCTATAATCCATACACATTCGAACTTTCCCATCCTTCTTCGGTACTGGCACTATATTTGCTACCCATTCTGGGTATGCTGCCACCTGTAGGAAGCCCGCGTCAATCTGCTTTTGCACTTCTTCCTTGATTTTCAATAACATCTCAGGTCTCAATCGTCTGAGTTTCTGTTGTATGGGCTTACAGTCTGGTCTGATAGGCAACTTATGGACCATGATGTCAGTATTTAAGCTCGACATATCTTGATAGGACCATGCGAAGACATCCTTGAACTCTCGCAATAAGTCTATCAACTTCTGTTTTTCCCCTGGCGGGAAAGCTGCCCCGATCATAACTTCCTTTTTCTCTTCTTCTGTACCTAGATTCAGAGTTTCTATTTCTTCTTTGAGGGGCATGATTTTCTTATCCTCTTGCTCCACCAACCTTAACAATTCTTCAGGAATCTCGTAGTCTGCATTGTCTTCACACTCATTGATTTCTGTTAGACAAGAGATCCTTTTCAAATCTATTTCGGGTTTAGGCTCGGAATCATACATGTGACCATTGTTCGAAAACCTGCAAAGAAGAAGTTGTATAGTTGGATGGGAATAAAAAAATGAATAAGGATGAAATGAATGAAGCGAACGAAAGAGAAGAAAATGTTTGCCATTGTTGAGAGAAAAAAAAAGCATCTTTATTTGCTGAAAAAAAACATGAAAAAGCCCTTTACAAAAAATCTCCTACACTCGCGGGCAAAAGTGTAGGATGGTTTATGGCATTACTTTGTTTTATAAACTACAGGTAAATCCTCTATAGTCCAGTTATTCAGAGTTTCGCCAGGTAGGCACGGACGAATCCTATCCAGCATATTCATCCTTGGGCCTTCGGAGATCCCTCCTACCATTAGTCCCTCAAATGTTTCCCCAAAGATTTTCTCTTCTTGCAATCTGATGGCTTCCAAGCGATTCTTCTCTGCCTGTTCTGTGACATTCACATACCCGTGGGAGATGAAGTCGATTTTTGTGCTCAAAGATGTCGGCTTCTTGGCTGCAATTCTTCCATGTTTGTTCCAATACGCCTCGATTGAGAAGCCTAACCCAGCTCGCCCTTTCTTCATGACCACAGGCCTCGGGCGTAAGCTCCCTTGTAATCTTCTTCCTAACCCTTTTCCGGCTTTGGCTCCCTTACCGAGGGTCTGCTTGACAGTCATTTCAGTGCAGTTCGACAACTTTGGGCAAGGAAATGTCGCACCTTCAGCTACAAATGCGGCATTGATAAATTCTAGGGCCCGGAAAGAACATTCTAGTGCATCTTCGTTAGCCTGAACACAGGGTGTATCCTTGGAAACGGATGCGATAATGTCTTCCTCCGCCCCGACACACACGAGCTTGCTATCTACTACGAACTTCAATTTTTGATGTAGCGATGACGGCACTGCCCCGACAGAATGTATCCAAGGTCTGCCTAATAAGCAATTGTATGTGGGCCTAATATCCATTACAACAAAGTCTACGTTGTATACAGATGGCCCGATTAGCAACGGGACTTCAATCCGTCCCAATACGTCCCTTGTGGTCCCATCGAAGGCCCTGACCACGTTCTGATAACTCTTCATGTATGCAACATCAATAGGCAACCTTTGCAGAGTTGCCATGGGTAACACGTTCAATGCTGAACCGTTATCGATTAAAACTCCCAGCACCACATGACCCTTGCAGTGGGTTGTGATGTTTAAGGCTTTGATAGACCCCATTCCTCCATCAGGGATCTCATCATCAGTGAACGTTATGTAGTTGTCTGCAGTGATGTGATTAGCGATTCGATCCAATTTGTTCACCGATATGTCCTTCGGGACAAAAGTTTGATTTAACACTTTCAAGAGGGCGTCACGGTATCCCTCCGAGCTTAGTAGTAAGTCGAGGATGGAGATTCTAGCGGGCTGTTTCTTCAACTGCTCTACTATACTATACTCACTGTGCTTTAGAAATCACAAAAATTCATGCGCCTGCTCTTCGGTGACTGGCTCGTTCACCTTTGGAGTTGGATCTGCGAAAATCTTCTTCTTTTCTGCAAGCTTAATCTGGGCCTCTTCCTGAGCCGGTGAGTAACACCTCCCACTCCTCGTAAAATGACCTACCTTATTTACGGGTTTTACTTCCTCAACAGTTCTTGGTTTCTCGGACTGTACCTCCTCGACGGGCTTTGAACCACTCGGCCCGGCCACGCTTGCGGCGTAATTCCACGGAACCCTTCGCGTATCCTTAAATGGGAAGGGTGCCAGAGGGGTAATTACTATGCGAGGAGCACTTGCCGACCCGACTGGGTTGTTGCTCCTTGGTCGGGCTGAGATGACTAGCGGCCTGCTCGCACTGTATCTGGGCCCGGTATCCTCTGACGCACATACATCTATCATTTTCCGCCCATTTTCCTTGGCGAAGAATTCAATCTCTTTATTGTCCATCATTCTTTGTAACAAACCCCTGAAGTCATCACAATGCTGGACTGTATGCCCGCATTCTTGGTGGAATTCACAGTACGGGCCTTCCTCGGTAAATTCCTTCACTTGCATCCCTTGACAAATGAGCCCGTTATCAAACAGCTGTTTAAAAACCCACTTTAGGGGTGATCGGATTTTCGACACCCTCATTTTAACTTGTCTCGCTTGATCTTCCTCGATAGCATTCACACCCCGCCCGCCATGATTCGGGAGTGGGTTTGTCGAGACGGTGGGTTCGTCGAATTTCAGAACCCCGGTATTTATCATATTTTGGATAATCCTCTTGAAGGCCGTGCAGTTCTCGATGCTATGCCCCTGAACGTTGGAATGATATGCACACTGGGCCTTCGTGTCATACCAATGTGGGTAAGAGGGTTTAAGCGGAACGATAACGTATGGGCGAATCAGATCAGCATCGTGTAGCTGAGTGTATAACTCAGCATACGTGACTGGGATTGGTGAGAAATTTGGCTTTTCCCACCTTGAGTTCTTCTTGTTTGAACCCTGTGAGCCACCTGCCCCTGACCCGGTTTTGGAGATCGTCACATTCTTCGGGGGTTCATATACCACCGTGTTGTTTACTTCGTTATCTTTCTTCTTGGAATTCTTCTTCGAATTATCAGATCCTTCGATCCTTCCACTTTTGATAGCTGCCTCCACTAACTCTCCGATGGCAACTATTTGGGAGAAACTTTGCATTGAGGTGCTTGTGAAGAGACGTTCATACATCGGACCCTTCAATTTTTCTACAAACATGTGAGTCATCTCTCGCCCGATTAACGGAGGCTGCACCTGAGAGGCCAGATCCCTCCATCTATGGGCGTATTGTCTGGATGTTTCATTGGACTTTTGCCCCATTTGCTGCAACATGACCCTGGTGGGCCCTATCTCTGTGACATGTTTGTAATTCTCCATAAATGCGTGATAAAGGTCCTTCCAGGATTTTATACTCTCCCGACTGAGTTGTGTGTACCATCGGATAGAAGACCCCGTCAAACTGTCTTGAAAACAATGGATAAGCAGCTTCTCATACTTGCTGAAAGCGGCCATCTTTCGACAGTACATCGTCATGTGGGCGCTTGGGCACGACGTCCCGTCATACTTTTCGAAGTCGGGCATTTTGAATTTTGGCGGCGGGACCAAATCAGAGACCAGGCTAAGCTCGAACGCATCGGTGCTTTTGTCCACTGACCCTTGGACTTGAATTTGCTGAATCTTGGCTTCGAGAGCCTTAAAGTGATCAGCATACCTCTTCTCCATTTCCTGTCTCATCTTCTCCACTTCGTTCACAAAGTTGAGATCTGGGACTTCATCAGTATTCGGAGAAAATTCTTCAATTTCCACGGGATGACTCGTGGACGTCCCTACTGCATTGAACTGTACTCTCCTCGGGACTGAATGCACTTCCGGTTGCCCCCTTGTCATTGTTTCTACAGCTTCATCTCCTATTTCCATCGACGCTTTACCTTTGTCGTCCTGCTTCGTACCCAAAAGAGCGGTTAACTGACGGATAAGATCGGTCTGAATTTTAGCAAAGCCTTCTTTCATGCCAGTCTCTATCGCATCTAAACGATTTGCAAATGTGGCATGGTTATCCTCTAGATGCTGTAGTCTCTCTTCCATTGCTAATCTTTTGGTGCGCGAGCGCGTGGAATACGTGTATAGTATGTTTGCTATTTTTAAAATTCACTGCCATAAAACCTTTGTTATTAAACTTTGTTTTTAAATAATAATGCACATGATGTATGAATGCATGAATGCATGAATGCAAGCGGGTATTAAATTCAAAAAAAAAAACAATCTCTTAAAAAGATCCGTTTGTGCAAAAAGGATTCACTACAACTTTAAAGATAACTACAGAAAACTGCTGGCCCTACTCCCTAAGTTGGTCAATTCATTAAGTATGCGGACGATGGCTACTCCATGTATTTCCCCAACGTTTGGCTGGTCTAGAAGAGTTGTCGCTTCTCTTGATAATATTTGTACATAAAATGCGATAGTTCTGACTCGGCCCTTGAAGTTGACTAACTCACTGTTCTGACTCTGGACTGTGCGTTGAGCCGCCTCATACTTAGCCTTCCATGCTCCTCCAGCATTCTGACTCAGAGCTCCCTCGAAGTCGGCTAACTTTTCTCGCAACTCTTGTACTTGACCCTCGAGTGAGATAATCTTTTGCTGGAGTTCTTCCTTCTCTTCTTCCATTTTGACCTTATCTTCGTTGTGGTACTTAGCCACCAGTTCTTCTAACTGCGTTACTTGGGTTGTTAACTCGTGGATCGTCGCTCGGTCTTTGTCTGATGTCTTCTTGGCTTTGGAGCTTACCTCTTTCGCTTCACGGTATTTCTTTTCGTAGAGCTTCTTGTATGCCTCCTTTTCCTTTAAAGCCTTGTTCAAACGGTCAGAACTATCCTCGACACTTTCTCTTTTCCTTTTATGCCCCCGGACATTGGTATTGCTTGCGCTTCTCTTAACTCTTGACGCAGCTTCTCGATCTGGGTTGCCATATCTTTTTCTCTCCTTTCATGGGTTTGTACCTAGTACTTTGCAAGGTTCAATTCCTGTGTGAGCTCGTAGATCTGCTTATCTCGCCTCTGAGAATCCAAGTCCCGGTCCTCCTTAAGTTTTTCCAAAGCCGACGGCGCCTCTAGGGTTACCTTGCTTGAAGACGCTCCCTCATCCCTCGGTACTCCCCGGAAGACTCCATCATTTGCCCTTCGTCCTCTCCACTCATCATATCGGGCCATGATCTCAAACTCTCTATAAGGCTGAACCCTCCTCGGTGAGTCCCAAGTCTTCACAATCCGGGCTAGCTTAGCTCTGTATCCCTCACTCTGGTGTGAAAAACCAAAACTAGCCATTCCCGCTGTGGCTGGAATAAATTGTCTCGAACCGAACTACCTTGAGACTAGTAAAGGGCAGTAGGCCGTTCCACCCCATATACCTGCTATCGGGATCCAATCGCAGTCTCCGCAACGATACCGGTAAGTCGACCCTCTATTCAACCAACAAGCCTTCAAGACGATATCCGAGTCTGACAGATTTTGGAAAAGCTCATTCCACTGGGCTTCAGTCTTCTTCTCCACAATACAACTCTTTAGATGCTCCTCGACAGGTGAGTAGGTAGTCCTGAACCTTAGGGCGTTGTACGAAGAGTTCCAACGGTGGCCTTTGAACCAAACCTCTAAAAGCTGTGCACATCCCAAAAATCTACCTTCACCGGCCCTCTTACATGCGGTGAGTGATCGATAAGTCTCGGCTAGTATGGCTGGCACCGGATTTATTCCTTTGGACAACTTCTCGAATAAACCGACTGTGGACGGGTCTATATGCTCGGGAGTTCTAGGAAACAGCACTAACCCGTATATGCAAAGAGCGTACAACCTTCTTACCTTAGTGGGTTCCTCGCTGCATGAAGCTATTAAATCCTTAAAGACCTTCCAGCTCACTCTCTGACTCTCTTCGCTTGGATCCTCGTGGCCCGTTACCTTCTGGTCCCAAAACTCTTTGTCCTTCCCGGTAATTTGCGTCAGCTTCTTCTTAAAGCTCGAAGTACTGTTGGGCTTGACATAGATCCTATCAGATTTAATCACTGGGCAATTGATCAGAACCTCGTACTCTTCTAGTGTGGGTGTCATGTCTACCTTCCCAAAGGTGAAGCAATTATAGGCTGGATTCCAGAATTGCACCATCGTCCTCATTAAATGTCTATCAACGGGGACCTTCACTAACAAGGCGATATCCCCAAACTCCTTCTTGAACTGACTCTTCATGTCGTCACTCCATTGTTCCCATATCTCTTGGACCTCGGAGAGACAAGGACTTTGATTCGTGCTCATTCTGACATACCTGTTTAATGTGGAGGCACTCCCTATCGGCAGACTGTCACCTTTCTCGTGCTGAACTAATTCAGACCAAGTCCAGACTTCTGTGTTATCTTCGCCTATAATGATCCCTTCTGACATTATTGGACACTTCTAACTTTATTGTTTTCCAAATTAATACCCATGCAAATATGCCAAGCATAAATAAATGCATAAAGGACAGAAAAACAAAAAAAGTAAAGTGTTAGTAGAATAAAGACAAAGATAAAGCAATGAAAAGTGCTGGTAAAAACATAACGCAAATAAAGTAAATAAAAAAAACAGGATAAAATGCGTAAAATAACCATAGAACATGCTAAATTGCATAAAAATAACCAGAGAGCATGCTAAAGTACGCAAAATAACCAGAGAGCATGTTAACAGAGAAATCCTAAGTTTGGCGGCATTTCGGCAGCATACCGCCTTATCTTACGGTCCCTGTTTGGCTCTAGAATGGGTTGGTTTCTACTCTATATGCAGGTTTTTGGTCTAGACACTGGGTTCCCGAACTGTCGTTACCGTCTACTACGACGATAAGACATCGATTCGGTGGTATAGGTCCCTTACAACGGAGGTGAAAACCACACGATGCGTAAGGTTAGTATACCGGAAGCAGATAATAATCCGAAACTCGGAGCTGGAGAGCATCACGTCGGATAATATCTAACTCCCACTTAAGGGTGAAAGCTCGGGTCGAGAGCTTATGCATGAATGACAAGATAAAAGTAAAAATTATCCTCATTCAAATAATGTTCACTTAACAATAAAAAATTAAATTAATATCTAACTCTAAAATACCAAAATGCCACGTAAAGTTTGAAAACATTAGGCCTGACTCACTAAAAAAAAATTTTAAGTCCCCAGCGGAGTCGCCAAGCTGTCGCGACCTCTTTATAAAAAACGCGATATTTAGGTGGAAAATGACTTGGCTATTATTTTTTTGAAAATGTGAATTTTATCAAAAAACTCAAATTTTAGGGAAAAAAAGACAATTTAATTTTTAAAAATAATTGATTTGGAGTCGCCACCGGCCACTTAGGTAGGCCAGACACCATAAAAATAAACCAGAGATTCGTTTTAAAAACATTGGGTTCGGGAGTCGGTTACGTGTAAGGACGACCCTTACAAACGCCCAAAAATTGGTACCTTGAAAAACATTACGTTGCATTTGACATTTTGGAGAAGGATATTAACTTAATTTCCCATTGTTAAGTGAATATTATTTGAATTCGGATATCCTTTTGATTTAGAAGTTACACCACTTTTAAACTTGAGTTGATTGAGACGTCCTCTAGATAGGAAACCTCACCCAAATTTAAAAGAATGTAACTTCCGCCTCAAAAGGCTAAAGTAAAATGCATGATTATTTTTTATCTTGTTCATTTTAAGTTCTAACCCTAGAAAAGGCTCCATTGCTTAAGTTTTTTAAAACCTAAGTTACTAGTGTTTACTAGTTATTTACCTATCCATTTTTAATTCTAAACCTAAGTTTTTATCAAATTTCTAGGTTTTTAATAACACATGAATTCGATGCCAAGGTACACTCTCTAGGTCAGCATCTTAGTGCGTCAAAACACCAACCTCTTTAGTGTATCCGAGACATAAGATTCACATGCTATGTTACTAGATTTTCTCCCTAATTAAATTAATTAATTAATTTAAGTGACTAATCCTAAAAAAGGCACTAAATTAATTAACCTAAGTTTATTAGGTGACCTTCCTAAAATATGTCATGCAAAACATAAAATAAAAAGGACAAAAGATAAAGGAACTTCAATTTTTATTAAAATCATGGTACATCATATTACATCAAAAATTTCTCTTCACATGAGTACAAAAGGGACTTGAATAAAAGAGATTACAAGGGATTCGGGAACAAACCTTGAACAAAAGAGGTATTGACTTAATTAAAAGTGAAATTAATCTTTAAAGTTTTAGAAATTTTAATTAAATTAATTAAATTTTCTTTACCTTAAATTTTAATTAAATCTTAATTCAAGTCTAGTGAATTTTAGGTTCAAAGGTTTAATTGGGGATGGATTAAACTTAATTAAGTTGATTTTTAAATCTTATCTTAGAAATTTTAGATTAATTAAAAGTCCTTAATTAAAATAATTTCTAACCTTTTAAGAATTTAATTTTAACTTAATTAAAGTTTAGTTTTGGTGAAATTAAGGCTTATTAGACTTAATTACTTTTAAATCTTAATATTTTAGAAAATTAATTAAAATTAATTAAATTAATTAATTAAAATTATCTTTCCAATTTTTAAGAATTAAAACCTAATTAAAGTCTAGCTTGGTGTGTGTTTTAAAATTTAAGGGCAAAACTAGGCCTAAGTTGGATTAATTTTAAAACTTAATTTTTAGAAATTAAAATTAATTAAAATAATTAATTAAAGTTATCTTCTAAAATTCAAGAATTAAATTAAACCTAATTAGAGTCTAATTTTAGGGTTCAAAGGGTTAAATTAATTAAATTTAACTAGGTTAAATTAATTTTAAAATTTTCTTAAAAAACTAAATTAAATTCTAATTTAGAACCTAATTAAATTTTTTAAAATCTTTAAAACTAATTTTAAGTCCTAATTAATCTAAAAACAACTAATTTCGAATCTAGGAGTCTAATCCATAAAAAAAAAGCCAAAACTAAAGAGGAAAAGAACTTACCGCCGGCGACCTCCTTTGCTTCTTCACCGATTGAAATCCTTCCCCTTACTCAAGCTTGTAATTTTGCTCCTTTGAATTCTGATCTCAACTCTCCTTCTTTTCGTTTTGTTCTCTGCCCCTTTAACCTTGAAATCCTTCTCCTTTTATAGGCTTCAAATTCAGAATTTTGATTGAAGTAAAAAACTCCAAACAAAATTCAAATCCCTAAAAACACTCCACCAACCAAAAAATCCTCAACTCCATTATCTCTTATTTTTTGAATTTTATTCTATTTTATTCATTTTTACTATTTTTGATTTTCTGTTTTTGATTTTTAATATTTTAATATTATATTATATTATTATTAATAATAATTAATACTTATTTATTTAATATATTATTTATTATATATATTTAAAAAAAAATCGTGTTGACAGCCGACTTGAAACATTATAAATAGGGAGGAGAATTGTGATTTAATGCACAGTAAGATAGGCAAGCGAAAGGAAAAATAATATAAATATATATATACGCTTCCGTGTTAGATTGATGGTTCGATAATTTTGATATAGTGATATCAAATTCGTGCTAGTGTTGTGGTAAGCTCAGACCCTTGATTAGTTTAAGTTTTGATATCGAATTTAATTAATATTTTGTATTACTTTGATATTGTCTTATTAATTATAATCAATTTTTATTAACATAGTTTACGAGGTCGATCAAGAGCAACCGTCAATTTTTTTGGAAACTAGAAATAAAGACATTATTATTCGAGAATCCTAAAAACGTTAAAATATCGAGATGAGTGTAGTAGAGTCATGGGACAAAGTTAGGTGCTTTTCTCATTTCATTTAATTGTTATTGATTGACATGTAACATACTATTGGCAAGGAAATGACATGATAGGGTCATGGTAAGCTTTGGTAAGCTTTCTTTATTGCATTGATAATGTTAAATCTTTGAATCATTAAAATATTGGTTATTTAACTTATTAAAATGGACCTAAGGGTCAAAATCATGCATATTGATTCATGGAACATATTGAAATTATCATTGATATTATTATAAAAATAGAATTATATTGGATCTTGGATTTGAGTGGAAACTGGATACAATTGGCATACCATAGGATTCATGAGCTCATATGTACATGTGGACTACGATCCTTAGGCTACGACCTATATTTGGTGAGACGGAGGGATGATTTGTATATTGGTCATTTTGGCGAGGCAGAGAGATTAGACCATTTATGATTTGGCAAGGCGTAGGAGTCCGCGTATCCATTATCTTGATCAGTCCAATGATCTATATTGATTTATTGATCTTATTGTAATTCATATGAATCATTGGTATAATTGATGAATTAATATGAAAGCAGGTAAAAATGATTGTATCTTATATGTTTATGTTACTATTGGCTACCTCACTAGGCAAAGTATGCCTAACGTATTCATTTTCCATGATTTTCAAGTTAAGGTCTTGTGGAGGAGCATTAGATCATTTATTTTGAAAGTTTTTTAGCAAGTCCACTAGTCAAGGGTATGTAAGTTTAGCTACAAATACTCATAGAATGGTGGAAACATGTTTTGTTAAGTCATATTTATGTATTTTGATATGTTAGTAAAGTATACTTGTCTACTTGTCCAAAATTGGCTCAAGACAATGTTGTTTAAGAAGAGATCACTAAAACCAAGTCTAGTTGTCCTGTACTTAGAGTTTGTCTAAGAAATAATCCTTTAATCAACCTTGTCCACAAAAACCCACACACCTACATAAATCTTATAGCTTGTTTCTGAGTAAAGTCCTTGAATAAACTAGAGGCCATAACTAAAGAATAAACATAGTTATGGTAGGGAGAATAGATGGAAAAGTAAGACCAAAGGAGAATAAGGTTCAATAACTTAATGTTTTGCATTGCTTGAGGACAAATAATAGTTCGAGTTTGGGGGTGTGATAAGTGCTCAATTCACTATAAATTTTTACACTTTTCATGGGTATTAATCATCAAATCTACACCTACTTGGACCAATGCATATACTTAATATGATATATTTAAGAATTATGCTATTAAAGATAATATTTGTAGAAAATGCATACTTTACTTCATTTTTGTGTCTATGCAGGAACAAGTATTACCGCGACAGCAAACTGAGGACAAGGCAGGACTTGATGCCGAGACAACAGAGGATAAATAGCAAAATGGCAGGTAAAATGAGGGGAAAAATGAGGAGAACATTGCTGGATAAGAAGCCCAAGGATCGGAGCTGGACAACACAAGGAAAGCCCAAGGATAAGGCCATGCGAGAAAAAGCCTTCTAGAAGAATTAAACTTGGAAATATTTAACCTATGTACATAACTTGTTTCCTACTCCAAGTTGTATTCTATATATCTATATAGGAAAGGTTTGCCCTAGGCCAAGCCTATATAAGGTATAGCCGTCCAAGGGAATAGGAGAGCCAAATTTGAGAGAGTTCACCCTAGGAATAATTCTTCCCATCATGTTCTAAGCTTTCTTAGGGTTTAGGTGAAGGTTGTTGAGTATTAGTGAGAAGAGATTGTATCTTGTTTCTTGTTTCAATACAATAAAATATCAAAGTTTACTTACTCTTTGTCATTCTTTGTTCTTGTACCCAAGCTCGGGAGAGAAATTTGTAAGTAATCTATTTGTCTAGACTCGGGAGAGTTAGACTCATGAAAGGAGTAAGTACGGTATTCGACTTGATTGGAAAATACTAACTCGGCCTAGGATAGGTTGGAGTTTCAGTGGATAAAAGAAGTATGAGATTGGTTGTTGGTTATAATTGATTAACGTCGAGAGGTATCATCAAGGACTAATCATCAACAGTGTTTCGACTTAGGGATAAGCGGAGCCATCAAAGGACACTTTGCCGAACTTTGGTAATTCTGCCCAAGAGCAAGGGATTATCGCAGCAGAGAACACTACCGCTGCCGAAGATAGTAATCTGTAGTACTGCCGAGGCAGTATAGTGCAATTGCATTGGATAGAAACAAATTAATCAATTCCACTATACAACACAACTGGATCCTACCCTCTTTCTCAATTTGACCTCCTTCCATTTAGTTATCTTTAATTATTTTATTTAGATAAATCACAACCCCAATTTACTTGTGGCTTTATTTTCTTTTACAGAGCAAGAAGATCAAGGGAAGCAAATTAAGTAGACCAATCCCTGTGGAGACGATATGTGATTACTCATACTTTATTACTTAATGACGTGTCGACTTGCACTAAAATTGCGCATATTTAGTGCGCATCACTGGGCACAGGGGTATCGAACCATGGGGCCTAGCATCGATACCCAGAGCTCACTGGTCGCCCGAGTATCGATACTATCAAAAGCAATATCGATACCCCTAGGCTTAGGTAGTTAATTTAGTTATTGCCACATCACGGTATCGATACAGGGCTCAGCTGTATCGATACCCCTGACTAAGTAATAGTGTTTAGGTGTCGGAATTTCATGTTAGTCCTGGATATCCTCCCGTATTCGAATATGGTTACTATGAATATCTTTTTAGGTTGAAATTTCATCTTGATGCATGAAAATAATTTAAATTCAAGTTTTCTAACTTAATTCGAATATAGTCCGTAGAAATTAGGATTTTTTTATGTTTTGGTCCCTAATTAGTGAAGGATGTAATTGATGATGTTAGAATACTCTGTTTGGTCTGAAATTTATCGTGAGTGGTATTTATATGTTTAATTGAACTTTGATGGAATGAATTTCTACCTTGCCAATGGAATTTAAAAGATTCACGATTTAGTCCTTAACATACTCATGTGTTTAATCGAGTACTCCAATGTGGTTGAATTGCTTCCGTACTTGTTTCACATGAAATCAAAATATATAGGAACATAACTATGCCTTTAGATAAGAAAGAAAAAAATATAATGGTTTTTAGGGTTGTTTATTGAATCGAGCCTTCGTGAGTTTGGTTCAATATTCCCAGTGTAACCTATTAGAGTCGGTTTCATCTAGGCCGGGCTAAGGGGGTTTCATAACAACTCTCTAACGAAACCATCATACAACCCGATACTGTGATCAACCAACTCTTATCTCACTTAGATTTTTCTAAGCCCAAACTTCTGCCTCTTTAACCTTTTCAAACATAATACTACTCTTTCGTCCACTTACCTTAACATCCACTTTAGTGTTAAGCAACAAAAATACATGAAAAGCCAACCGTAAACAAAAAATTCGACACAAACCCAAATCCTTGCAATAAATCAACTCTTTTTTCTATAATATTTTCCTTTCCTTTCTAAAAACTCAATCAGTGCTTTCCAACACAACTCAAGATCGTTTACACCCTTAACCTAACCACTTTATGAACCATACCAAACAAAGTACACCTAGTTGTACTTCCATCAACACAAAGATAACACGAAACCTCTTACGCTTCCTAACTTTCGCCGAAGAAACCTCGCAAAAGTCAGCTTTTCTCTTTACTAACAACCAACTTCAACCGAAATTACTCTCAAGGCACTCCACCTATGTTCAATTGTCCATAACTCCAAGCCCAACTAACCAATCTTTATCTAAGATTACTTCCCAACTAGAACATTAACTCGACCCACTGGAAAATAGGCTCAAAACCAACAAGAGTATCTTCTAAGCACCTTTATAAACCTATAACTTTTCCCTAAAGAACCGACCTCAACACAACTTTCGTTTTCAAGAGGGAAACGTTTGCAATATGGACAATGTATGTATGAGTCCTATATGTCACCCTAGATGCCTATGCAAGTGCATGCAAATACAATCTAATGTCATGCTCAAGAATGCATGCATGTCCTAAGATGTCTAATGTATATGCATATAAGTGCTCTTATACTATGCATGATTGTTGTCCATAGTCACAAAGAACATCCTCAACCCTAGAACTTCAACTTTCTACCTTTTAAACGTTCTAAACCATAGAAACATAGAACTCAAGAGAACACAACCACACCATAACTCGAACGTTTCCAACACATTTGACTCACCTTTCACACAAACACTTTGAAACTCTCAAGGCGCTACCGGTGATGTAGTTACCTACTACTCATCATCATAACAATTCTCAGACTAAACGGATTCAAAACCATTTTACAATCAAACATGATCGAGGACCCAGTCAACTCAAGATCGGATATCACAATACCACAACACAAATCTGTTTATTCTTTCTGATCTCCGCAACTCCTCTATTACCAAGTTTTAGCTTTTTTTGTCCCATATCAAGCACAATTATAACATGAAAAGAAAAAACATTTTGCAAAACTTGTGAGGACAGAGTGAATCAGTTCCAAGTAGCTTGATGAGTGCCTAAAAGGTAGTTATTTACTACCCTTCTCATGGTACTTTAAGCATCTATTATACACCAACTTGAACCGAAATATAGACTCTTTGCGCAAATATTGGATATTCCGTTATCATTACTTACAAAGTCAATATTTATAGAGAATGCAGATATTATTACATATTCTGTACATGCAGGAATATCCAGGATAGAAGCGGCAGAAAA
This sequence comes from Abelmoschus esculentus, assembly GCA_035048815.1. Taxonomy (NCBI): domain Eukaryota; kingdom Viridiplantae; phylum Streptophyta; class Magnoliopsida; order Malvales; family Malvaceae; genus Abelmoschus; species Abelmoschus esculentus. Next base: position 11,399,393 of record JAUCBN010000023.1, on the reverse strand, counting down.
GCAATGTTGCGGCAGAGACAGAAGACAGGGCCACGACATAATTCAGTGGGGTAGCACCAACAATGGAGGCGCAATGAAAGATAAAAATATAGAGAATATTCTGGAAGATACAACGCATCAATTGGACCAGGCTAGCGCGCTAAAAGCCCAAGTAAGAGACCAAGCGGGAAAACCCTTCTAGAAGGCGACAAACTTGGAAATATTAAATTCCTTGAAGAAGACATGTTTCCTACTCCAAGTTGAAGTCCATTTAGGAAAGGTTTGCCCTAGGTTAAGATTATAAATACCCTAGCCGGCCACATTGTTTAGGGGAGCCAATTTTTAGAGAAACCCTTCCTCCCTAAGAATTGTACCTAAACGCTAATATGTTTTAAACTTCTTAGGGATAGGTGAAGGTTATCAATATTAGTGAGAGGGGATTGATTCTTGTATCTTTGTTCTTATGTAATAATAATATCAAAGTTTGATTATCCTATTGCCATTCTTTGTTCTTGCATTCAAGCCTGAGAGGGAAGTTTGTAAGTAATCTATTTATCTAGCATTGAGAGGTGTAGATTCACGAAAGGGATAAGTACGGTGTTGTAGACACTAACTCGGCCTAGACTCTTTGGAAGCCGGGAGATAGGTTAAGAGTTTCAGCAGCGAAAAGAAGTGTTGGATTGGTTGGTGGTTATCGTTGGTTTACGCCGAGAGGTATCGTTAAGGACTGATCATCAACAATACTCTGGCTCAGAGATGAGCTGAGTCACTTACGGACACTTTGCTGAACTTTGATGCCTCTTCCCAAGAGCAAGAGATTGCCGCGGTAGAGAAAACCAATACTGCCGAGGCCGTATCTGCAGTACTGTCAAAGCAGTGTTGTGTGATTGCACTGGACAAGAAGAAGATCAATTGAATCCACTAATTGATGCAACTGGATCCTACCCATTTTCTCTATAGTCGTTCTCAACCTTTTATTTTATGTTTTATTATTTAATTATTTAGTTAGTAAAGCAAATCAACTTATTTGTGTTTTTACTTTATTTTCAGGAGCAAGGGAACTAGGGAAGACATATTAAGTATACCAATCCCTGTTGAGACGATATACAATATACTTATCATTTTATTACTTGACGATGTATACACTTGCACTCAAATTGCGCTTATACCACACGCATCAAGCTTTTGGCACCGTTGCCAGGGATTGACAACTAAATTTTGTTTTCTTTATTTTCTTGCTCTTTAACTATTTTTATCTAACTTTATCTCTAATTATTTATTTATTTAGTTTTTATTAACTTTTATTTATTTGGTTTATGACCAGGACAAATCCGAGTGATCCGTTGTACGAGTTGGATCCTGAGATTGAACGCACAAGACATAATCTAAGACGAGATCTATTCCATGCCATGGATGATCCACCAAGAGGACAAATTCCACCTGTTGATCATAATGTACTGCCACCAGCAATGCCGTAACATCCAATGCCGCAACTATTGCTGAGGCAGCCTACTGTTAGAGACTATATGGTGGAAGATCTAAACGGACTCAACCCTAGCATAGTCAACCCAGAAATTGAAGCAACTCAATTTGAGCTCAAACCAGTGATGTTCAACATGTTGAACACAATTGGACAGTTTAGTGGGTCTGCTACTGAAGATGCAAGACAACATCTCAAATCTTTCATAGAAGTGTGCAACTCTTTCAAGATTCAAGGAGTCCATGAAAATATTCTACGATTAAAATTGTTCGCCTATTCATTGAGGGATAGGAAAAAGACTTGGTTGAATGGTATCCTAGCAGGATCCATAGGATCTTGGGAGGAACTTTGCCGAGAATTCATTACGAGATTTAACCCGACAAATCTCTATGACCGCATTCGTAATGAAATCACATCATTCCGGCAAGATGAAGATGAACCGATTTATGAGGCATGAGAACGTTGCAGAGAACTATTAAACAAATGCCCACTATATGGTTTTCCCTTGTGGATGCAAGTCTCCATGTTTTATAATGCTACTAATGCCTCCACAAGGATGATGCTAGACGCTTCCGCAAATGGGACACTTTTGGATAGAGCACCCGTGGAGGCCATTGAAATTCTGAACAAACTCGCAATGAACGATTTCCAATTTCCCACATCAAGGCGAGGAGGAATGAGACGTCATGCCACAGCCCATGAATTAGATACATCAATCGGTGGCAGCACAATTGGCTTCTCTGACCAAAATGGTTCAGGATATGTAAGCCCAGAGAAACGTAGATGAGGTTAAGGCAGTTAACTCATCGGATTATATGCAAGATGAGGAGACCAGCCTATATGTTGGAAACTATAACAAAAACAATCAAATGATATCCAACAATTATAACCCATCTTGGAAAAGACATCCGAACTTCTCATGGAGTAACCCTAACAATGCCTTGAATCCAATTAATCAAGCCCCTGGATTTCAGCATCAGAGGCAGAACCTGCCACAGCAGAACACTCAGCAGCCCATGCCACAACAACAGGTACAACAACAACAGTCTCTGAATGTACTGGCAGATTCTCTCACGGCTTTTATGTCAAAGACTGATGCTTACATGATGGATAATAGCCGCTTTATGAAGCGTACTAATGACTTCATGAACCGAACTGAGATAAGACTATAGAACCAAGAGGTCGCGATAAAATCTCTAGAAACCCAGGTTGGTCAATTTGCCCAACGTCAAAATACTCGACCACCAGGGTTTTCCCTAGCAATACTGAAGTTGCTAAGGTGTTAGGCCACGAGCAATGCAAGGTAATCACAACAAGAAGTGACCTACAATTGAAAGATAAAGAAGGGAACTCAACTGATAGAGTTCAACCAGAAAACCAATATCATGAGGACTTAGAAGCTGAGCAAGACCCTACCGAAAACTTTTCCACGGCAACAGAACCAGCAGTATCAGAACCTTCGGCCGAGGCAGCTGCAGATAAGTTCACCCCAGGTATTAAACTTAATATCCAAGAAAACCTGGAGGATATCAGACCACCACCTCCTTTCTCACAGAGGCTAAAGAAGAAGAAACAAGATCACCAATTTCAGAAATTCCTAAACATTTTGAAGCAGGTCCATATCAACTTGCCACTAGTTGAGGCTATTGAACAATTGCCCAACTATGCCAAGTTCTTAAAGGACATAATATCCAAAAGATGAAGGCTAGGGGAATTTGAAACGGTGGCAGCCACTGAAGGTTGCATGGCCATGCTGCATAATCGTATGCCACCAAAGCTAAAAGATCCTGGATGCTTCACAATTCCTTGTGCGATTGAGGATGGTTATAAAGGAAAGGCCCTATGCGACTTGAGAGCAAGCATCAACTTAATGCCCAAATCAGTTTTTCAGAAACTTGGAATAGAACGAGCAAAACCAACAACAATACTGCTCCAACTTGCAGATCGGTCCTATGTGCATCTTGAAAGCAAAATTGAGGATATTCTGGTAAAAGTTGACAAGTTTATATTTCCTGCTGACTTTCTTGTCCTTGAATGTGAGGCCGACGATAATGCACCGATCATATTAGGTCGACCTTTCCTTGCTACTAGACGCACTATAATTGATGTGGAAAATGGCGAGCTCACAATGCGTATAAATGATCAACAAGTCAAGTTGAACGCTTTCCATAATCTTCCAAATTCAGACGCTCCAGCAGAATATAAGGCTCTTCATACACCGAATCAGGGAACTAAAACCTCCTGCTTGGGCAGCACGCTCGGCAGACTGTTCGGTAAATGAATAAAACCCAAAGGAGAAGCCGAATACACTGAAGGGACTGACCAACTCATGAAGAAAGATACGGGCCAGAAAGAGATAATGAAAGAGGAAGATGCATTCACATGCACTCCACAAGTAACATAATCTCTTCCCTTCTATTTTTATTAGTATATTAGGATTATTTATATATTATTATTTTCAGTATTTTTATGTTGTTATGTTTTATTTTTAGTATTTTATGTTTTTATGCTTTTGTTTTATAAATAAAACTATGAATGTAGGAAAAATTATGCCACAGCAGAAAGTCTGCTGCACCGGCAATGCACTGTGTCAGAGCCGCAAAATTCCTAATCGGTAGAAACAGTGTAATGACTCTCTGCCAAGAAACCCGTTGCGGCAGTAACTGTGCATCAAGGCAGTAAATGCCTAACGACTACTTTTTAACAGTCATATTTTTACAGCCTATATAAGCAGACTCATTGTTGTGCATTATTTACTCTTGTATTCTTACTAGTTTTGCTTTCTTGAACAATCTTGCTCTCACTATCTCTCTCACAATACTCTCTGCATTCTTACTCGCATTCTTACCCACATTCTTGCACTTTACAGTATATTTTCAAGAATATCTCATCAACATTCGAATCCTCTATGGAAGCATACAAACGCTTTGCTAATAGCAGCATAACAGAATGATTCCAAAGGTCTTTAGTTGCACGGTTGTTAAGGGAGAAACAAGGATTCCAGCACACTATTGAAGAAAACTACGGCATCGACCAATTCTTGTTTGATAGAATCGAAGACCAGGATTGGGAGAAATTTTGCCTCCAACCTCCCATAGCAAATGGCACAATTGTAAGAGAATTTTATGCGCATTGCACGAACAAGGACATGTTGTTCGTCTACTGCCGGGGCAAGCCAGTAAAGCTAGATGCTGAGGCAATCAACGATTACTACGACATTATCCCCATACTCGATGAACATGGTGAATTTGCAACCAATATCGAGGAATAAGAGGCTATCAAGGACGAACTTTGCTACGACAACACTCCATGGGAAACCGGTGCCCATAGGGGTTGTGTAACAAGACTCAACCTTAAACCCGAAGCCAAGCTTTGGTGCACATTTGTCAAGCGACGCCTCATGCCCACCTCCCATAATAGCACAGTTAATAGAAAAAGATTGTTGCTCATTCATTCAATCATCAACAAAAGGACCATCAATGTTGGAGAGATCATTCTTCAAGAAATCTATGATTGCTATAAGAAAGAACGAGATTCATTATACTTTCTTAGTTTAATCTCTGCCCTATGCATTGCTGCAGATGTCCCTATAGAAGAAATCGATGAATACACAACACAAATGCAAGGCTGGACAAAAAAATTCTGCCACAGAGTGATGCAGATCAACCAAGCAGACCTAGTGCAGGAAACACCTCAACAATTCACTGCCGACTTTACTGTTGGAGGGCAGTATGCGGCAGAAGCACCTGACAATGCCCAAGCCTCTACCGCAGCAGACCCATATCAGGAGACTTTGCAGAGGATGTCAGACATGGACCTGTGCCAACAACGATACATGTAAAATCAGAGAGATTTCAACAACACTCTTGTTAACATGCTGATCCAGAATTTTCTCACCCATGGAATGCAATTTCCAGAGTTCCCAACCAACATGTTCGTCACTGTCCCCCCTTATACTGAGACAACACCTGCCCCAGGGCCGCAACCATCTTTCCAGCCACGTCCGCACCAATAGTTTTATGCTGCCGGACCTTCCAGGACAGCTAGGTCTGCCGGAGTATCATCTACCAGCCAAAGGCCATCCAAGAGGTGAGCTGTCTTTAACTCTCCCCCAAGGGAACCAATCCCTATGCCCAATCTCAGAAGAGATACGTTGTCTCGCGAGATTCATGAATACCATAGTTCATTCTATGAATCATCAATACCCACTGCCACGGTAGGGGGCGGAACGAAAATCATGGTCACAGACAATATGGATGAGGTGGAAGAAGGGGATGAGGTTACGGCACCAACGCACCGCACACCGTCCAGTAAAGTTCAGCCGTATCGGCAGGCCAAACAACAACAATCATCGGCACAAGGATCCAGACGAAAAGCACCAGCAACAAGGCCTAGGAGAATGCTCCGTACAAGCAGCTCCTCGGAGTCATTATAAATATTTCCTTTATTGCCTTTATCTTTTTCAATATTTTAATTGTTGTTTACCTTATATTTTGAACGTTAAGGACAATGATCAGTTTGAGTTTGGGGAGATTGTAGGTGCAGAAGTAATACCGAGGCTACCCACTACCGCGACATTACCATGAAAAGGGAGTAAATTTTTTTGAAACTTTTTTTACAATATTCAATTTTCTTGAATTTATGTTTATAATCTTGCACTGCCCTACGTCAACTTTGCTTTAGTTTACTCCTTTAAGGCTATAGAAATCTTTCTCCTTACCATGGCCAAGTTCTGTTTTGAAGGGATAACCATAGTATACTCTTGTAATAAAACTTAGAAGCTTGCTTTAGGGTTAGAAAGAAAATAAACACTTTTTGGACTTGTTTGATTTAGGAGTTCTTTTAATAAACTTAGTTGATAAAGACTCAGAACCTTTTGGAAAAATAACTAGAGGTGTCTATCACCGGCTCTAGTTTTGCTCTCCTTCGTACTAGAGGTGCCCGAAACTGGCTCTAGTATGCTAAATAGGTGGTTAATAAGAAAAAAAATAATAAATAAGAAAAAGAAGGAAATAGAAAACGCATATCTTGATGTGCCCGAAATTAGCTCAAAACTTGTTGTTTTAAGGAGATAGCTTTAGTCTAAGATTCTATTTGTCTTGAACTTAGAATTTATCTAAGAAAGCCTTGAATCAGCCTTGTTCACAAAACGCACACACTTACCTAGCCCTATAGTTTGTTTCTTAGTAGAAGTCCTTGGGTAAACTAGTGGCTAGAACGGAAAGATAGACATGACCATGTTGGGGAGAATAGATGGAAAAGTAAGACCAAAGGGGAGTAAGGTTCGGCAATTTGATGTTTTGCATTACTTGAGGACAAGCAATAGTTCGAGTTTGGGGGTATTTGATGAGTGTCAAAAAGGTAGTTATTTACTACCCTTCTCATGATACTTTAAGCATCTATTATACAGCAACTTGAACCGAAATATAGACTCTTTACGCAAATATTGGATATTCCGTTATCATTACTTATAAAGTCAATATTTATAGAGAATGCAGATATTATTACATATTCTATAAATGTAGGAATATCCAGGGCAGAAGCGACAGAAAAACAATATTGTGGCCGAGGAAGAAGACAGGGCTACGATAGAATTCAGTGTGGCAGCACCAACAATAGAGGCATAATGAAAGATAAAAATATATAGAATATTCTGGAAGATACAACGCATCAATTGGACCAGGCTAGCGCGCTAAAAGCCCAAGTAAGAAACCAAGCTGGAAAACCCTTCTAGAAGGCGGCAAACTTGGAAATATCAGATTCCTTGAAGAAGACTTGTTCCCTACTCCAAGTTGAAGTCTATTTAGGAAAGGTTTGCCCTAGGATAAGATTATAAATACCCTAGACGGCCATATTGTTTACGGGAGCCGATTTTTAGAGAAACCCTTCCTCCCTAAGAATTGTACCTAAACGCTAATATGTTCTAAACTTCTTAGGGATAGGTGAAGGTTGTCGATATTAGTGAGAGGAGATTGATTCTTGTATCTTTGTTCTTATGCAATAATAATATCAAATTTTGCTTATCCTATTGTCATTCTTTATTCTTGCATTCAAGCCTGAGAGGGAAGTTTGTAAGTAATCTATTTATCTAGCATCGATAGGTGTAGATTCACGAAAGGGATAAGTACGGTGTTGTAGACACTAACTCGGCCTAGACTCTTTGGAATCCGGGAGATAGGTTAAGAGTTTCAGCAACGAAAAGAAGTATAGGTTAAGAGTTTCAGCCGGGAGTTTCATCGATAGGTGTAGATTCACGAAAGGGATAAGTACGCCGAGAGGTATCGTCAAGGACTGATCATCAACAACACTCTGACTCAGAGATAAGCTGAGTCGCTTACTAACACTTTGTTGAATTTTGATGCCTCTGCCCAAGAGCAAGAGATTGCCGCGGAAGAGAACACCAATACTGTCGAGGCCGTATCTATAGTATTGTCAAAGCAGTATTGTGGGATTGCACTGGACAAGAAGAAGATCAATTGAATCCACTAATTGACGCAACTGGATCCTACCCATTTTCTCTATAATCATTCTCAACCTTTTATTTTATGTTTTATTATTTAATTATTTAGTTAGTGAAGCAAATCAACTTATTTGTGTTTTTACTTTATTTTCAGGAGCAAGGGAACTAGGGAAGACATATTAAGTATACCAATCCCTGTGGAGACGATACACGATATATTTATCATTTTATTACTTGACGACGTGTACACTTGCACTCAAATTGCGCTTATACCACACGCATCATAGCTCAAGTATAATATAAAACAATTTCCTAGTAGTAGTTAGAGCAATGGGTACCACAAAATAAATCACGACAATATATACTAAACCGTCAACTATAATTAGCATCAATAACATATAATCATATGACAAATAGATTTTCCACAACATGTATTAAGTATCATATAAAATCATCTCAAATTCTCATGCATTAATCAATACAAATTCAAAATAGTTTCTTGTACTACATGGCATATCAAAAACTAGAAATTTCATGAGATGTTCAACTTATAAATCATTTTAAAAACTAATTGACAGCAATGCAACATTTAAAATAAGCACATATCTTTTCTTATGCAAAAGAAAAAAATCATATGTAAGACAATATTAAAACATGGTTAAAATATCTCCATATAACTAATATCATAACGATGCAACAATATTCCATCATGCTTGCAAACAATAATTCATATGGCAACATCTAAGTACCTCAAAATTAACCATGCTTGCAAACACCCTACCATATCATGCTTTATCAACAACTACATATAGAGCAAATCCAAGTATATTAAAATTTAATCATGCTTGCACACACCGTGCTCGTCAAACAAGGTCCTAACTTACTATGATACAACACAAATCAATCACATATTACAATCACCGTGTATATCATACAATAACATAAAATTTTAAAACAATCACTATGCATGAGCAACATTTAAGCATAAATTAACATAACAACATACCAAGCAAATAAATCATCTCGAAAGTTTTTGTAAACCTAAGCTCTGATACCATCAAATATAACCCCCTCGACCTTGTCTAGACGTCATCCGACTCGAACGAGCTACACGAGGAATACCGAGGCTAATCTGGAGACTCACCCCGATAAACAACCATAAGAAATTTATCTTTTATCTTTTCTAAATGCTTTAATTAGATCATATATGTTCATGCAAGGACCAAGTTTCAATTGCAGCAGAAACTAAACAGAAACAAGTCCTAATTAACAAGTTTTAGGGACCTAATTGTAATTTCGAGAATTTTATACCCTGATTTTGAAATTAAGATTATCAATATTTAATTAACTATATTTCATGTTTGCACGTAAATTTTTAGCTTAAAATAATATCTACAAGTCATTTAATTGCATGTTCAAAGTTTAGGAACTATTTCCAGCCTTCAAAGGTTTCATGACATTCTCTATATGCAAATTCACCTAAAAAAACTTTAAGCATATATCATGGCATATTAGCTAGATGCATTCCTACCTAAATAACCACATCATAGATTCAAGTCATAAATAGTCATGCTTCATTATCAACAACACTCAAATTCACACATAGGGAAATCAAGAATCAAATTTCAAAATAACTTCATTATAACCACATATATACTAATAGTTAATTCAAATCCAAGTCACAAAACTAACATCAACTTTAATATTCATCAAATATGTATAAGCATATAATTATTTTAAGTCTCAAAAGCATAAACATTATTCATAATATGATAACTCATCCCCATGGCTCTCTGACTACTACTAATGTTATAAAGACATACTTGAGCTTTTACTTGGCAGTTACCTAGATCCTTGCTTCTCTTCGCTGCCTTTACAATAAATAATCTGCATCGTAGGGTAAATGAGAGGGTAAGCATAAGCTTAGTGAGTAAATAAAAACATATTTAAAAACACCTTGCAATGTAGCCCATAAAAGCCAAAGTTTCATAAAAACATGTCATGCTCAACTCAAAACAACACATGGCTATTAATGCCAACATCATGAAAGACAACAAGTATACCATGGCAAAAGCCACAAAACCTTTTTCAAATACTTTTGAAAACACATGCTCAATAAGCATAACTTAAGACTTACATGTCAATCACAAAGCTTCATTGAGAACACTTTTCAATTAAGAAAACAAACTTGCTCTTAACATTGTATTGGTATTAGATCCGTTTAGATTACCACTAAACGTTAGGGTAAACGGAAATGGCAGGCATGGGGCCAATCGCCAACATGCCACATATGAGAGCCAATCGCTACTCATATCACGTGTGAAGGTCAATCGCCTAATCACACCAATGATGGAATAAAACCAATCATAAAATCTCATCTTAGTATCCAGGATAAGCAATACTTACATGTAATACAACACATATATCACAATATAAGTATTAACTCTAATGCATCACCAAGGCATTTTATACACGTACGCATTTTAATTATAGTGCACTCACATCCTATTGATCGATCAACATATATACGTTTCATCATCTTTAATACTAATACTGAAAAAAAAACTAATGCTCAAGTTTCGAGCTAAAAACAGTGAAATAAATTCATGCATCCCACCAATACATGCATCAAATACATAAACCGATAAAAATTATTTTTCTCATATTTTCAAAACAAAATCGTGGGAGAATCATATGTATATAAGAACCTTTGAAAAAATATCTCATGAGCATTAAAACACATGCATATTGACATATGCACAACACAATATGAGCATGACTAAAACACATAGTAAAAATAAGGCATAATATGAGAATCTTTAAGAAAACAATACTTAAAACTTACTTCCGAGTATATGGAGGTTTCTCACACCTTCCCTACACCCTAAAACTTTGAAAACAAATTTAAAACCATGTCAAATTAGTAGCCCTCATAATCCACTCACCGATTTACGGAGACTTGTTCGACAAGTCACCCGAAAATACGATTCGGCTTTTTAAACTCCTTCAAACTTGTTCCTCTACCTCTTGACCTAATTCAAGCATCAAAACCAGAGGGTTTAGCACATTAAAACACACCCAAACATCCCTCAAGTCGAACCAATACATGGCAGCCCATAAAAACATCATAAAACTTAACCGAAATTCCCCAAAAACCTCTCTAAACACTCCCTAAACCTTATTTTCGGGATTTGATACTTAAAAACTATCTTAATTACATCTAAACGATTCAATACTCATGTATTTAGGTATCAAAAACAGCCATGTAAAACCTTTGAATAAAAATCAAGAAAATAATTGAATTTTTATCGAGAAAACCAATTTTATTGATTCAAGACTTTAAAGATTGTTTCAATAAGCCAAGAACTTATGAAATTCATTAAAGAACTTTAGTTTTTATAGTTTTTAATGATTCTAAACTTCAAAATTGATCTCACCCCTTCAAAGGTTTAAAAACTAGAAAACCCGTAGAAAAACGACGAGATTTTAATGAAGAAAAATATAAAGAATTCATCAAACGAATTTTTATTGAAAAGATTGGTGTTTACCCTTGAAAAGATGATGAAGAATATGTATTTTGAAGGAATAAATCGAAATTTTGAAGAAGGGTTTAAAGCTTGATACAAAAATAGAGTTTTCCAAGTAAAATCGAAGAAAAACGAAGATAATTTGAAGAAGAAAAATATAGGAACATAAACTAAATAAATTTTATTAAAAAATAGATATTTACCTTGAAAATATGATTAAAAATCTGCCTTGGAGAAGAAAAAACCAAAATTTAAAGAAGAGATATTTTAAAAAGTAAATTTTTGAGTTTTTAATCAAAATTAGAGAATTTTAATTACTTAGGTTAAAACAAGGGATTAAAGGTCGTTTATATAGGCTCTTGAAAGACCTAGATCAACTAGGATTAGGATTATATCAAATTACATTAAATATTCAAAGATTTGACTTAGTTTATAAAATTATCCTTAAGTTTTCAATTTTTACAAAATAGTCACTAATTTCAAAATCTTAGGGATTCAAGGTTAACTTTTCAAAATTGAGTTCACCTAAGTCAAATATAATTCAATTAAGAATTTTAGAATATTTTTCCATGATTTATTTTGATTTAAAACTAATTTAAAAGTATTTAATCTTGAACTAGGTTAAACCAATAAAACCAGTCTACTAGACTTCTAAACCGGCCTTTAAACTTCTAGGCCCAATTTTAGGGTGTTACAATATGGTCTCCATATTTAAACTAAGTTCTTCATTTTTACAGACGTTCCGATACGGTCTATGACCGTTTCGATACATTTTGAATCTGCAAAATTTGGTTACAAAACATTTAAAGTTTAGGCGTTTCGATACAGTCATTGGTTGTTTCAATATCATCCTGTATTTAATGAAAATCAATTAAAATTTCAAGGCATTTTGATACGCCATGTAATCGTTTCGATATTGGTCAGCTTTTTCCAACAACTATTTCAGATTTAAATATTTTGACCGTTGTTTGACAGGTGAACTTTAAAAGTTGGTTAAACCATTTCGAAACGGCCTTAGGGGCATTTTGATATCGATTTTCATAGTTTCAAAATGTTCCGATAAAACCCTCAAGATGTTTTGATACACCCTTATTTGAAAGACTAACCATTTTGACATGCTTACATAACGTTTCAATACCCCTTTAACTAATGCACAACGTATCTTTCTATTTTGGTATAATTTCAAAACAGATAACCCGCGTTTTCATACCGGCGGTTATAGAGGCACATTTATGATGGGAAGATGAAGCTCTAACGTCTATAATTATGTTACCAACAACCTCAACGGTTAGAATTCAATGAGAAAGTATAAAAACAAGCATTTCAAGTAGCAACAAAAACTATTGAACCTCTAGCAAAATCCAAGAAATCCAATCCAACTCGTAGAACTTATTGTCAAATTCTTGTCACTCAACTCTTGTACTTCATTTCAATCCTTTGTATTTGAGTTTAGGCAGTGATTACTTTTAATTAGGGTAAATATCTATTTGAGATAAACTTTTTATTGCCTTTATCTTTCTTGTAAACATTGTCAGGTGAAAGTTAAATTTTGGATAGAAATATTAACTTGATTGTAAATATTGTCCCTTAAACCTAAAAAAGGTTTAATTCTTAATGAATTTATTATAAAATCCTTAGTGGGAGCTAAGGTAGTGGATATAGAGCTTGTTTTTATGCTTGAACCACTATAAATCCTGTATCTTCAATTTTTCCATTTTTACCAAATCTTCCACTCAAAATTTTAATTACCAATTCACCCCCTCTTAGCTAATCTAATCATCGATCAACTCAACACAATCTTTTGGGGAATTCAAATAAAGCAAAGCAAGGATGAAACCTTCATCAATCAAGCAAAGTACATCAAGGATATGCTCAAGAAGAGTGGCCTGGAGAATGTGAAGCCTCAAACCGCTCATGTGAGCTCATCAAATAAGCTTGATAAGGATAAAGGATGTGAGTGTGTTGATTCTAAATTGTATAGATCCATTATAGGTTCTTTGCTTTATCTTACCGCAAGTAGACCACAGATATCATGTTTAGTGTTTGCTTGCGTGCTAAGTTTTAAGCTAGTCCTAGAGAATCACACTTAGTAACCATTAAGAGAATTTTTAGGTACCTTAGAGACACACTTTGTTTAGGTCTTCAATTTCCTAAAGACTCTTCCTTTAATCTTCATGCTTATTCGGATGCGGATTATGGGGGTTGTAAGATAGATAGAAAAAGTACTTTCGGAACATGTCAATTCTTAGGTAGTATGCTCATATCTTGATTCTCTAAAAAACAAAATAGTATAGTCTTATCTTCCACCGAAGCGGAATACATATCTGTAGAACTAATGTTTTGATATAATAATTAAAAAAAAATAGTTTTGGCCTAATTTAAAAAGATTTTAAAAATGGTTCTTATGTCTAAACTACTTGAAAATATATTTAAGATGTTTTTGAGAGATTTTAAATATATTTTAAATGATTTAAAGAAACCAAATAAGTGTTTTTAACCTAGGCGTTTCGATACACATTCAAGGTGTTTCGATACCTGTTCATCAATGCCATATTTTCAAAGGTAAAATCACAGTGGTATTGATACTGTATCGATACCCTTTCACCACTATGATGTTTGGTTTCTATACCGATATCTATACTTATTTCTATACCGGTATCTATACTACCTATTTCTATACTGGTATCTATACCTCTTGTTTCTATACCGGTATCTATACTACCTGTTTCTATACCGGTATCTATACCACCAGTTTCTATACCAGTTTGTATACCGATTTCTAAACACCACCAAACAGTCATAAACGAATTTATGAAAACCCCCAACGGCTTGGAGCGGTATCGATACTGGTATCAATACCTGTTCATAAATGTAGGTCAATGGCTATTTCCCAAAGAGGGTGTTTCGATACCAGTCAAAGGGGTATCGATACCATCTGCACCAAGAACAGAAATATGCCTTGTAACCAGCTCGAAACGGCCCCAAAACATCTCCAACTGTCATAAACGGCTAGAAGCTCATTTGGGATGATAAAAGGAAGCATCAAGCATCAAGAGAAGACTAATCCTTCATTGTAAACAACAATACGATTAAAGATTTGTCTTAGCGCTTAATTCTCATCATTTTGGGTAGACAACACTTATGAGCTTAATATTTATGTATGCTCAAGTGTCTTAGGATTGGGTGAGAGCTTAGTTGTAAACAATTAGCCTTGTTAGAAGGATTATCAAAGTTTGATTAAGTTTATCTCTTGTTTGAGAGGATTTCCAAAGTTCGGATTGTGAACTTTGGATGCTTGATTCAGTTTGAATCAAGGTTTGTAAGGTTAGCCCTTTGTTCCTCAAAAGGAAGAGATTCTTAGTGAATTTGGGAAATCCTTAGTAGGAAGCTAAGGTAGTGGATGTAGGCGTGGCCGAACCACTATAAATCCTTGTGTTTATTGTCTATCTTTTTGTTTTTACCATAAACCACGTAAACCACCGATTCTCCATCAAATTGGTAAGTTAATCGGTTGTGCATCGAGCCACTCCAAGTCTAACAATTGGTATCAGAGTAAGGCTCAATCGAGTAGGATTAACATCCTATTGAGAAGATCCGGTGAGCTCGACCAATTACCGATCAATCAACATTCCATGGCTCAATCCATTGACAAACCACCTTTCTTTGACAGGTCCAACTACTCCCAATGGAAGATAAGGATGAAGTATTTCATCAACTCTAGAGACTACAAGCTATGGGATATAGTGTAAGATAGACCGTTCGTGCCAAAGAGAACAAAGGCGGAATGGAGCATGAAAGACCGTAAGAAGATGGTGCTTAATCACAAAGCTTTGCATATTCTTGTTTGTGCATTCCATACAAGCATCTATGAGAAGATATCTTCTTGTGAGAGTACCAAGAAAGTTTGGGACAAGCTAGAAGTTACATACGATGGTACAAATGAAGTAAAGGAGACCAAGATTGGACTCTTCAACCAAGAGTATGAGAACTTTAAGATGAATCTGGAAGAGGACATAGCAAAGATGTTCGGTCGGTTCTCCACTATCACCAATGGACTTAGAGGATATAAAGAGATCATTTCGGAGGAGAAGCTTGTTCGTAAGCTTATCTATTCCCTTCCCGAGTCAAGGGACTCGAAAAGGATCGCCATCATTGAAGCCAAAAATCTCAAGACTCTAAAGCTTGATGAACTCATGAGGTCCCTCCTCACACATCAAATTATGATGAAAGGAAGACAAGAGGAGAAGAAGAAGGAAGAGATTAGATCGATGGGGAAGAAGAAGGTTCAAGAGCTTGGTGTAAATACCAACACCATTGCTCTCAAATCCTCCAAGTGCATCCACTTTGAAGATTCAAGTGAGGAGGATAGTGAAGAGGATGAAGAGCTTACCCAACTCTTCATTGACTTTGACCGATTCGTGAGGAACAAAAGTAAGAGATCCTCAAAGCACGAATCAAAGAAGAAGATGAAGGACCCCTACAAGTCTATCAAAAAGGGATCATCTTCAAAGAAGCAAGCATATGTGGTTACTTGGAGTGATGAGGATTCTACCGAAAATGAAGAATCCAACCTATGCTTGATGACCCTCAATGAGGGGGAGGTAGCTTCTAACTCTCAAACTTTAAATTCTTATTCATTTGATGAGTTGCAAGAAGCTTATGATAAATTGGTTTTTGATTTCAAAATTGCATTTTCAAAGAAAAAGAAATTTATTTCAAAGTTGAAAATTGAAAATTATTTACTTTTGAAAACTAATTTGGAGTTTGAAGCAAAAATGAAAAATTTTGAACTTAAAGTTTTTGATTTACAAAATTTGCTTCAAACGATAGAAAAAGATCATCAAATTGCTTTAGATGATCTTAAGAAAGAAAAAGATTTGATTTCTAAAGAGTTTGAAAACAAAAATAATTTGGGAAAATCAAATTTTTGCATGAGACAATCTAGTACCCCTAGATTTATTGATGGAAAATGTTTTAGAAGTGTTTGGGTCCCAAAAGGACTAATCACTTCAACCAAAAAGGATGAAATTGAAAAATGGATTCCTAAGGGGACTGAAATTTATGCTACTAACGTTAAAGGATCCAAAGCAATTTGGATACCAAAAATTACTTGATTGTCTTATTTAGGTGTGATGGAGATATGAGCAACAAAGTGCAAGATTAAAGGTGAGCTCCATACACACAAGAAGGACACTTGAAGAAGGAAGACTTCACATCCTCCTTTGAGTTCAAGTGTAGTAAAATCTAGTTTTAGCTTTAATTTTGTTTATATTTTGTTTAAACAAGAATACATAATTGTTGGACTATAACTTAGTGATGCCTTGAGTAAGGGGCAGTCTTTTGTTTTCATGAACAAAGTTTTAACATTTGATTTTAAAACAATTGACATTTTAAAACTCTCATATGTTATGAACTTTAAAGTTTTTTAAACTTGGTCTGAACCATTTTTGATATAACAAAAAGGGGGAGAATGTTGTAAAAAATTGTTTTTCAAAGAATTTCAAATGGATAAGAGGGAACCTCAAATGATTTAATTCTTCAATTCTCTTATTCAAATTTTATTTCACAAAGGGGAACAATCTCAAAAACAATTTTTCAAGTTAGTTTTATTATATCAAAAAGGGGGAGGTTGTATAACTAATGTTTTGATAAAATAATTAAAAAAAAGTTTTGGATTAATTTAAAAATATTTCAAAAATGGTTCTTATGTCCAAACTACTTGAAAATATATTTAAGATATTTTTGATAGATTTTAAATATGTTTTAAATGATTTAAAGAAACCAAATAAGTGTTTTTAACCCAGGTGTTTCGATACACCTTCAAGGTATTTCAATACCTGTTCATCAATGCCATGTTTTCAAAGGTAAAATCATAGTGGTATCCATACTGGTATCGATACCCTTTCACCACTGTGATGTTTGGTTTCTATACCGGTATCTATACTGCCTGTTTCTATTCTGGTATTTATACCGCTTGATTCTATACCGGTATTTATACCGCCTGTTTCTATACCGATATCTATACCACCTGTTTCTATACCAGTATCTAAACACCCCCAAATGGTCATAAACGAATTTATGAAACCCTCCCAACGGCTAGAAGCGGTATCGATATCGGTTGTTTGCTTTTGTTTTTAACCCCAAATCTTTGTGTTTACATTCAACGTTCTAGTACATCAAGTAGATCGAATATCATGTTTAGTATTTGCTTTTGTTTGCTTTATCTTACCACAAGTAAACCGGATATCATGTTTAGTGTTTGCTTGTGTGCTAGGTTTTAAGTTATTCCTAGAGAATCACACTTAGTAACCATTAAGAGAATTTTTAGGTACCTTAGAGACATACTTTGTTTAGGTCTTTAATTTCCTAAAGACTCTTCCTTTAATCATCATGCTTATTCGGATGTGGATTATAGGGGTTGTAAGATAGATAGGAAAAGTACTTCCGGAACATATCAATTCTTAGGTAGTATGCTCATAGCTTGGTTCTCTAAGAAACAAAATAGTGTAGCCTTATCTATCACCGAAGCGGAATATATATCCTTAGGAAGTTGTGCTCAAGTCCTTTGGATGAAGCAACAACTCTTAGATTATAGCATTAGAGTTGAAACTATACCTCTAAACTATGATAATACTAGTATTATATGTCTTACTAAAAATTACATTCAATATTCTAGAACCAAGCAAAGTACATCAAGTAGATCGGATATCATGTTTAGTGTTTGCTTTTGTTTGCCTTACCTTACCGCAAGTAGACCGGATATCATGTTTAGTGTTTGCTTGGGTGCTAGGTTTTAAGCTAGTCATAGAGAATCACACTTAGTAACTATTAAGAGAATTTTTAGGTACCTTAGAGACACACCTTGTTTAGGTCTTTGTTATCATAAGGACTCTTCCTTTAATCTTTATGCTTATTCGGATGCGGATTATGGAGGTTGTAAGATAGATATGAAAATTACTTCCGGAACATGGCAATTCTTAGGTAGTATGCTCATATCTTGGTTCTGTAATAAACAATATATTGTAGCCTTATCTACCACCGAAGCAAAGTATATATTCTTATATATTTGTTGTGCTCAAATCATTTGGATGAAACAACAACTCTTATATTATGGAATTAGAGTTGAGATCATACCTTTAAAATGTGATAACACTAGTGCTATATGTCTTACTAAAAATCCCATTTAACATAGAACTAAACATATAGAAATTAGACATCACTTTATTAGAGATCATGTATCTAAAAATGATTTTGTTCTAGAGTTAGTTGACACCTTGATCCAAATAGTGGATATCTTTACCAAGCCTTTAGAAAAAAGCGTTTTTGCATCCTTAGGAGAGAGTTAGGTTTAACTAACTTAACTTGATCCTTTGTGTGCTATTTTTCTGCAAAATATGCTTGAATCTTGTTTTAAATCTTGCCTATGTTATTTTGCATCTTAATGCTTCTATGCATGTTGATAGGGAGAGTATGAACTTGTTTGTACATGTTAATCATGTTATAACATCATATACATGCTTTTAGGTGCTTTAGAGACTCATATCTAGCACTTTAGAAGCCTAAAATGTAAAGCCTAGCTAAGTGGTATCGAAACAGGTAAGATTGGTTTTGATACATGCTCTTAAAGTTTATCATAGGATGTTTCTAGGTAATCTGGTATCGAAATGCCCAAAATGCGTTTTGATACAATTGTGGTTCCGATATGGGTGAAGTCTGTATCGAAATAGACCCGTATTAAAATAGGTGGAAAGTGTTTCGGAATAAGCCGCTTCAAAACTCCTATAAGGGCGTACTGAAATGCGACGACACAAAAGTATTTAAAATATCTAGTAACGTAATTTAAATTTGATTAAAACACTTCAAACCCTCTTCCCTCAAACCCTAGCCGAAACCATTTATAAACAACCCCTCTATACACCAATTTTCTTCCCCAAATCACAAAGTTTTTTTGAGGGTTTTTGATCAAATCATCAAGGCTAAGTCTATATCGAATTCTTGTGCTTCAAAAACCATCCATTCTCTCCTAATCTATATTCAAGGTAATTTCGAAAATCTTTAATTTATTTTGATTTTAGGTTATTAAAATTTAGTTTTTGTATATATTATACTTGTTTTATGTATGGGTTTTTAAAATCTCACAAAAAAATTTTAAAACTCCAAAATTTTTTATTCAAATATAAAATATTTTACTCGTATTTTTACTTACTGTTTTTAAAATTATTTTTCAAAATTTTGTTTTCAAACTTTGTTTATAATTTTAAAACCTTTGAATTATTGATTAATAGGATTGAATGAGGTTTATTATGCATATATGTTTTTATCGTGCCTAAACTAATCCTAAATGTTTTTATCCTTAGATTATGGTACCGAAAAAACATCAAAAAATCGAGGATGCTAGTTCATCTAATTTCGTTGCCCAATCTACCCGACCCAATCTTCACCGCGTCTATGAAGATTGTTCTGAAGATCGCTCCAAATATGATTACTTTCAACAATATTGAATCACAAGCTTAAGAAAGAACGGTGTGTGGATGTTGATTTTATGGATTTGGACAAGTTTCAATCCCGCTATCATCACCTCTTTGGTCGGTGGAAGTTCATGAAATTCCTATCTCTTGCTGGCAAATTCTTTTCGATCCTCGTTCTTAACTTCTATGTGAATGCCACTTGCATCTTTTCGAATGACAAATCTCAAGTGGTGGCTCTTGAGTGCTATCTTATGGAAGACATTTCCGTGAGGATGTCAAACTAATTTGTGAGGCTTTTAGACTCGAGGATCAAGACATTAAAGATGAGAATTTCCTTAACACATTCACCGGATCCGTCATCAATCTTGATGTCCATGATCGGTTCTTGCACTTGATCATCACTTGGTGGCTTCGTCCATCTAATGGAAAGTACTCATGGATTCGTCAAATTGACAGGTTTTAGATCAATTTCTTCCATCAAGCAAACGTTCAAATCTAGGCAAAATCATCTTTTCTGATCTAGTTTTGCAAGTTCAAAACCGTTATACCCCACAAGTTCGATCTTTCTCCTATGCTTATGCTTTAAGTGTTCTCTTTTTGTATTTGGGGATAGATTGCTCTTATGAACTTATGGAGTCCGTGAACGAGCCAATAGGTGAGACCTTACTAAATCCTTTAGACTTTGAATACATTAGACGTGAATGGGTTCGTAGAGAGGTACCTCCTCTTCCACCTATTGATCCCGAGTCGGTCAACCAAGTTCCTCTTAATGTCGAGTTCATGGCCTTTCTCACTTCACAATTTGCAAATTTGGGGAATCAAATGACAATCAGTTTTGATGTCTTCAATAATCGATTCAACACTATGGATGGTCGTCTTAATTCCATGGATACTCGTTTAACCGATATCGAAGCTCAACATCTTTCTTTAAGAATTTTTCTTAGAGCTTTCCATGACGAGTGGCGTCATTCCAATTCTCTGAAGGATTCGAGTGCTGCTGATGAAGATGTGAAGATAGTGATGATGGAGATGAGTGATTTATTAGCTACCTTTAGCTTTTACTTATGACTTTCTTAGAACTAGTTATGTTTTAGGATTAAGATTGCATTTCCATTCATGTTATGTTTTAAGAACCTATGAACCTTTGTTTTATTTATAAGTACTATGCTTTGGCATTATGTTATGTTGGATTTTTTGATTAATGCTATGGTTTATGTTTGAATTTTATAGTTGCTTGCTTGCTTAATTATTTTTCTATACCTTGTTATCATTGATTTTGATCTAACAAAAAGGGAGAGAAATCTTTAAAACAGATTTTTTAAAACCTATGCAAATATTTAGTGGGAATTTTGGGAGTTTTAAACTTAAAATTTTGTTTTAGTTTTGTTATATCAAAAAGGGGGAGATCGTAAAACTAAAATTGATTTTGATATAACAAAGAAGTTAAAAGACCAATTTGAAAATGGTTTTGATATACCTAAAAATAGTTTCGATACGGCCTTCAAAAATGGTTTTTGTTATAGGTGTTTCGATAGACCTGAAAATGGTTTTGATACGACCTTCAAAAATAAACTTAATTCTTTATGTTTTTGACAGGCATTTTGATACAGTCTTAGACCGTTTTGATACGTTTTGAAACTGTAAAATTTAATTTCGAGACACTTAAAGTTGGTACCGAAATAGACATTTCGATACATCCATTGGTTGTTTCGATATTGTCCCGTATTTAATGAAAATTAGTTAAAAATTAAAAGCGTTTCAATACCATGTCAACTTTCCTAATGGCTATTTTATATTTAAATGTTTTTATAGTTGTTTGATAGATAAACTTTAGAAGTTTGGTAACCCTTTTCAAAACGGTCCTAGAGGTATTTCGATACCGATTTTCACAGTCTTGAAACATTTCGATACAGATCTGTAGTTGTTTTAATACCCTCTTGTTTTAAAGACTAATAATTTCGATACCCCTATTAAATACACACAACGTCTCTTTCTATTTTGGTACCATTTTGATAAAGGTATCCTGCGTTTCGATACCAGTAAATACAGAAGTGTATTTATGGTAGGAAGATGAAGAAATAACGTCTATATTTATGATCCCAACAACTTAAATGGTTAAAATTCAATGAGAAGGTATAAAAACAAGTAATTCAAGCAGCAACAATAACTATTTAAACCTTAAGCAAACATCCAAACAATTAAATCCAACTTCAAGCACTTTATTATTAAACTCATACACTCAACTCTTATACTTCATCTTCATTCATTGTATTTAAGCTTGAGAAATGTCAAATTGTAATTGGGGCATATTTTTCTATTGGGAGAAACTTTTATTGCCAATTTTCATCTTTGTAATTCTTGTGAGGTATAAATTAATCTTTGGGTAGAAAGATTAACTTGATTGTAAAGGTTTACCCTTGAACCTAGAAAAATATTGAATTCTTTAGTAAATTGGTTATAAAATCTTTAGTGGGAGCTAAGATAGTGAATGTAGAGCTTGTTTCGAAGTTTGAACCACTATAATTTCTTGTGTCTTCAATCTTTTCATTTTTACCAAATCTTCCAAAAAATTTAAAAATGAAAATTCACCCCTCTTCTTGGCCAATTCGATTGATTAATCCACTCAACACAATTCAAATTTTTAGTTTTTAATATTTGATATACTTGCGACAACCATTTTTAGTTTTAAATTTAAAATTTAGTATGTTAAGAGTTTAGGTTGAGTACTTTAAAATTTAGTAATTGTAAATAGAATTTAGGTTTTATAATTGAAATTAAGGATTTATAGGTAGAAACATAGATCCCTAACATATTATTGTCACACCTTAAAAGAGGCAAGAAACATTAATCTCACATCGGAAAGGAAAAGGAGGTCTTGGGATATATACGATGGCGCTGTACATCTTATCAGATATGTCTTTTAGGAAGAGGGTAATAGCCCCGTGACAAGTGATATAAACATGGGGTGGAAGTCATGTGTAAGGATGGCAGAAGAGTATAGTTTTACGGATTTTGCATTTTACTTGTCCTAATTAGAATGAGGATAGATATGAATTTGGTGGGTAATAGGCGAGTATAAATGTAAAATGTTTTACTCATCATGGGTAGTGGGTAGGTGATGAGTTTAAGACCTTACCCGCACCATATATATCAGTCCCATATATGTCTGCCTTGTACACATAAACCCTTGTGGGGCTTTCGTGAAGTTTCAGTAGTTCTTCCGCTTTCAGGATAAATTCTCCTGTTTGTGCCTCAAAAAAAGAACTAGCAGGTTGATGGATCATTACCCTGATGATATAACGTAATAAAAGGTTCTTCTAACTCACATAATGAGGCGAGAAGAATAGCTAAAGAATAATAAGAAAAAGATAGAATTGAACAACCGTACAAGCAGTTTTTGCGCATTGCATACGGATTTACAATGGATTTCTCTCTTTTTTTCTTTCATCGAAAAAAGAAAAAGAGAAAATATAGAGTCTATTAGACCCAGATCAATAAATAATCCAATTACCATCCTTTTTTTTTGGATAAAGTTTAAAAAAATACTATGATAGCTCCATTGCTTTATATATTTATTATTTATTTCGTCTGTGATTCAACAATCCCAAAGTTTCTTTTTTTTCAAAAAAAGAAAGAAAAATATTCTTTTTTTTACTATTTTATTTTTATATTTATAACATAAATATTGTTAATAGCCTCTGGTGTGAAAAGAAAAAAAGTTTGTGAAGTTGAGATGGGCCCACAACAGCTAAGATAAAATTGGAAATTTCGTCTCTCATATGAATTTTTAAACCATTTATATACGTAAACTTTCATTACGCCTTTTATTATTATATTTTATGTATTAAAATATTAATTTATTTTAAAATCTACGCTAATCCTTAAGTTTGTACACTTTGAACTCAATTAATTTAGTTTTAAAAAATAATAATTATGATTGTGTTTGAATTAATCAAATTGTAAAATTGTAATATGTGTGAATAAATAGAATTTATAAAAGTATAAATATACTTTAGCTAAGTTAACTATATATAATTATTTAATTATAATTAATTAGAATTTATACCGATAAGAATATGTTTTAGTTAACTATCGTTAGTTAGATGTAGTTAAATTTATATTGGTATAAATACATCATATATACCTTATCAATAAACAAAATATACAAAATTTTACTCTTTTTTTTTTATAAAAGTCTATGATTTATTTTTATATAATTCAATATTAGTGGCTATATGTAGGGAAATATAAGCGGATACAGTTTGAATGATGGGTATAGGGACGAATTTGACAATGTACTCGCGCGGGCGGATATGCATTTTAAATTTGTACTCATCGTGGGTGATGGTTAGGTGGTAGATATAAAAATTTTAGATAGGTATGGGTATGGGGGAGGTAGGGGTGTGTATTCGGTTAATTCGGTAGGTGGTCGAACCGAATTAATCAAAATCGAATTAACCGAAAATTTTAAAATCTTAATTGTTAACCGAACCGAATTACCTTTTACTGAATTAACCGAACCAAAATTATTTTGGTTAATTAGCCAAATTAACTGAATTAAAATAAATTTATTGTAAATTTTGGTTAAATTATATAATAGGTCACTAAATTATGCTAAAATAATTTTTTAGCCACTAAACTTTTATTTTTTACTAATTTAATACAAAATTTAGTGATCATTTTATAATATAAAAAAATTTAATGAACATTTTATAATTTTTTAAAAGTTAAATGACTATATATATATATATAATAATTTAGGTTAATTTTGTTAATTAACCGATTTCAAACTGAATTAACCGATAATCGAATTTTCAAAAGAAAAACTAATCTTTAACCTAAATTTACCAAAAATTAACCGACCGAATTAACCAAAATAATTTTTGTTCGATTGGTTAATTTAATTAAAATCGAATAATGTACACCCCTAGAGGGAGGGAATATCCACACCTACCCGCCCGTTTGACATCCATAATCATATGAAGGTGAAGACGATTATCGTAAATATTTACAGATATAATTTTAAATATCTAAAAATTTCGAGATTTTTATTTTTATATCTTTTTGTGTATAGATTTATGAATTTCAAAGAATTTTTATATAAAAAATCCTACTACCTTGCTAACCAAAATATATGATAAATTTAAATTTATAAGTCCTACATTCATTACATTTAAAAATATTTAAATCTCAATATATTAAGACAAATATCCACCATCCCAAAATTTACAAACAGTAAAAATAAATATCCAACATTTAGACATATATATATCGGGAGGAATACAGGTAAATGAGAGGTACGTGTATGTTTTATATTTTTTATAATCCTCATGAAATCTATACGGATTTAATTCGTGGATCTACACGATGTGAGCAAGACCGACTATAATTAAGTATGCTTTAGAGATTCCAACCAACCTACGGCCCTTAAAATTTATTTTATCATATTTTTAAATTTTATTTTTTATTTTATCAAATAAATAAATTAATATAATAAAATCTAACAAAAAAAATAATATATTTGACAAAATTTTATCATATTCTATAATTTATTTAAAAAATATTAAATTAACTGTTCAAAATAACGGGATATACTTTCATTTTATTGTATAGAGAATATGTAAAACTAAAATTGATTTTGATATAACAAATAAGTTTAAGGACTATTTTGAAATAAATTTAAGGAAGTGAGCTACCCAAGGGAGTTCAACTATGTCAAAAGTGATGAAATCTTGGGTGATCCATCCAAGGGGGTAACTACTCGTTCTTCTCTTAGATTAATGAATCATTTTACATTTATCTCATGCATAGAGCCCAAAAATAGCAATGAAGCCTTAGATGATAATTATTAGATTTTGGCTATGCAAGAGGAGTTAAATCAATTTGAGAAAAGTAATGTATGGGCATTAGTTGATAGGCCTATTAATAAATCTACTATAGGGACTAAATGGGTCTTTAGAAACAAACTAGATGAGAGTGGTAACATAGTGAGAAACAAAGCTAGATTAGTTTCTCAAGGTTACACTCAAGAGGAAGGAATAGATTTCAATAAAACTTATGTACCCGTAGCTAGAATGGAAGCCATTAGGATGCTACTTGCATTTGCATGTTATCATGATTTTAAGTTTTTTCAAATGGATGTCAAAAGTGCCTTCTTAAATGGTTTTACAAAAGAAGAAGTGTATGTTGAACAACCACCGAGTTTTGAAAATCCAAAATTTCCAAACCATGTTTTTAAATTAACAAAAGCTTTATATGGTTTAAAACAATCTCCTAGAGCTTGGTATGAAAGGCTTTCAAACTTTTTGATAGAAAAGGGTTTTGAAAAGGGAAAGGTGGACACTACAGTTTTTATAAAATGATTTAAAAAAGACATCTTAATAGTTCAAATTTATGTTGATGATATAATTTTTGGATCTACTAATGAATGTTATTGTCAAGAATTTTCTAAGCTTATGCAAGGTGAATTCGAGATGAGCATCATGGGAGAACTCTCATTCTTTTTAGGACTCCAAATCAAGCAAAAGAAGGATGACACCTTCATCAATCAAGCTAAGTACATCAAGGATATGCTCAAGAAGTTTGGCTTGGAGCATGTGAAACCTCAAGCCGCTCTTATGAGCTCATCTACTAAGCTTGACAAGGATGAAGGAGGTAAGTGTGTTGATTCTAAATTATATAGATCCATGATAGGTTCTTTGATTTACCTTACCGCAAGTAGACCAGATATCATGTTTAGTGTTTGCTTGTGTGCTAGGTTTCAAGCTAGTCCTAGAGAATCACACCTTGTAGCCATTAAGAGAATTTTTAGTTACCTTAGAGATACACCTTATTTAGGTCTTTGGTATCCTAAAGCTTCTTCTTTTGATCTTCATGCCTATTCGAATGCGGATTATGGAGGTTGTAAGATAGATAGGAAAAGTACTTCCGGAACTTGTCAATTTTTAGGTCGTATGCTCATATCTTGGTTCTCTAAGAAACAAAATAGTGTATCTCTATCTACCACCGAAACGGAGTACATATCCTTAGGGAGTTGTGCACAAGTTTTATGGATGAAGCAACAACTCTTAGATTATGGTATTAAGGTAGAAACCATACCCCTCAAGTGTGATAATACTAGTGTCATATGTCTTACCAAGAACCTCATTCAACACTCTAAAATCAAGCACATAGAAATTAGATACCACTTTATTAGAGATCATGTGTCTAAAAATGATGTTGTTTTAGAGTTTATTGACATCTTGAATCAATTAGCGGACATCTTTACGAAACCTTTGGATAAGAAGCGTTTTTGGACCCTTAGGAAAGAGTTAGGTCTAACTAGCCAACCTTAACTTCCTAAGTGTCATCTTTTTGTATATCTTGCTTGAATCTTGATTTAAATCATGCTTATGTTGTTTTTGTATCTTGATGCTTCTATGCATGTTGCTAGGGGGGCTATGAACTTGTTCATGTATAATAAATATGTTATTATATCATCTGCATGCTTCTAGGGGCTTTAGAAACTCATTTCTAGTACTTTTAGTAACCTAAATGCAAAGCAGAGGTCGAAGGTATCGATACAGCTAGCCCCTGTTTCGATACCTGTTCATCAGCCCATCTGGGTTTGTGTTTGGGAAGAACAGGTATCGATTCCAGTTACGATACCTGTATTTCGATACTAGCATCGAAACAGGGTGTTTTGATACTCGAGGACGCAGGTTGTTTTAAAACACTTTAAACCTACTTTTAATACCCTTAAAATACTTCCTAAATATTTTCTTCAAACCCTAGTCGGACTCCCTTTATAAATCCTCTCAAATTCGTTATTCTTAACTCAATATCTCAACGATTTCTTTGAGGGTTTTGAATCCAAACATCAACTCCTACACTCTATCATCAATCCGTGCTTCACAATCAATCGATTCATCCTAATCTACACTCAAGGTATATTTTCGAAAAACCTTATTTTCGTTTGGTTTTAGAATGTTAAAATTTAGATTTTGAACATATTTTAAATGTTTATCGTATGGGTTTTGATAATCCTACAAAATTGTTTCAAAATCCCAAATTTTTTTAATCGAATATAAATCCTTTTTCGTATAACTTTTCAATGTTTTTTCAAAGTTTTTGTTAAAATTCTCAAATACCTTGAATTATTAGATTACTACATAGGATTGAATTTGGTTATAAAGCATACATGTTTTATTAAACTAATGCAAAATTCTTGTCTCTATCCTAGATCATGGCACCAAAGAAACGATCTCGTACCGAAGCCGGATCTTCATCATCATCTCGTGTTGCATGAGTTGATTTTGAGAAAATCTTTGCTAAAAGTTTGGACACCAATCGTAGGTTGGACAACTACAATCTCTTCCGCAACTACCCTCTACCCTCTAAAAAAGGAACGATGTGTGGATGTTCAATTCATCACCTCACACAAATTTCCTTTTCGATACTATGACAAACTCATCGAATGAAAATTCTTGAGGTTTCTCACCCATACCGGCAAGTTCTTTCCAACTCTTGTCCTTATTTTTTACTTCAATACCAAATGTATTTTATCTTCGGACAAGAGCAAAGTATTGGCAATTGAATCTTACCTTATGGGCAAGTCATTTACTATTAATGCCTCTACTTTTGTTGATGTTTTTAGTCTTGAGGACAAGGGTGTCGAGGATGAAGATTCTCTTGGTCCTTTCACCGGCTCGGTCATATCTCTTGACGCGCACGATCGATTTCTCCATCTTATCATCTCTTGGTGGATTCGTCCATCAAATGGTAGGTATTCTCGGATCTGTCAAGTTGATAGTTTTTGGATCAAGTGCTTCCGTGATGGTATTCAACCCAACCTTGCTCAGATCATCTTCTCGGACATCGTGTGGTATGTCCAAAACGGTGCTACCCCACTTGTTCAATCTTTTCCATATGCATGCATTCTCAACACTATCTTTTTGAATTTGGAAATAGATTGTTCTTTTGACAAGGTGAGATCCTTGAAAGAACTCATAGGTGAGACATCTCTCAACCATGCTCATTTTGTTTATGTTGCAAATGGTGAGTGGGTTCGAGGTGCTCCTCCTTCTCCTCCTCATGCTCATATTGATCTGGAACCTCTTCATCAAGTTGATATGATGACTTTTCTCACCATGAGGTTCGACTCTTTAAACGCTCGCTTGGATTCCATGGATGGAAAACTTGATATCCTATCCACTCAATTCCAATCGGGTTTCGATGCCATCAACACAAGGATGATGAGCCTAGAAACTCAAGGACACTCCTTGAGAGTATCTCTTGAAGCTCTTCGTCAAAGCCAAAGACTCAACAATCCCGATGGTAATCAAGATCAAGAAGAAGAAGAAGACGAGGATGATGATGATGGACTTGATGGTGATGACATGGCCGATGATTGATCGTTGATCTATCTTATGCTTTGCTATTGGCTTTTAGGACTAGTTATGTTATATTCATATTAGAACTTATGCACTTTATTATCTACCTATGCTTTGGTTTTATTTTGTTGGATTTGGTATTAAGTTTTTATTTTATGCTTTGGACTATGTTATAAACTTTTATTCTCCTTAATGTTATGTTTGCTTTATTTATTGCCTTGGTTATCATTGATTTTGATCTAACAAAAAGGGGAGAAAAGTTTTGTGTTTTTAAGTTTAGGAAACCATCCATCACTTGTGTCAACTCTTTTTTTTAAGTGCACATATTAAGGGGGAGTCTTCAAAAATCTTGTTTCAAACTTAAAAAATTTTTCAATGGTTTTGTTATATCAAAAAGGGGGAGATTGTAAAACTAAAATTGATTTTGATATAACAAATAAGTTTAAGGACTATTTTGAAATAAATTTTTAAGTCCTTAAGACAAAGTTTTAACTCTAAGTCAAAACAAGAACTTTGAAATACACTTACAAGCAGTTTTCATATGAGGGTATCGATACCATAAGGACAAGTATCGATACACCTGGGATTTTTCAAGGCTTGTTCTTGAGATCAAGAACAGGTATTGAAACAGAGTTCGATACCAAAACTTACTGTCAACCCATGTTTCGATACTGGTATCGAAACAACTTGGTTGATTTTCAATTATTTTTAAATTTTTAAAAATATGACTCCTGGTATCGATATAGGTATCGATACACCC
Source organism: Abelmoschus esculentus (assembly GCA_035048815.1). NCBI lineage: Eukaryota > Viridiplantae > Streptophyta > Magnoliopsida > Malvales > Malvaceae > Abelmoschus > Abelmoschus esculentus. The sequence goes on along the minus strand of JAUCBN010000023.1, from coordinate 11,369,348 downwards.
TTAATCCCTAACGGTTATTTTCAAACATTAAATGAGTCGACCATTGGTGACAGTTAAAATTTGATTGATGGTTAGCCTGTATCGAAACAGGGTCCGATACCAAACTTTACAGTGAATTTTGGTATCGAAACAGGTATCGATACACCCCTTATTAAATGCACAACGGCTCTTTCTATTCTTGGCATGTTTCGAAACAGGTACCCCGTGTTTCGATACCACCTGCTGTAGAGTGCATTTATGATGGAAAGATGAAGCTCCAACGTCCCTATTTACATTTCCAACAACTACAACGGTTAGAAATCAATGAGAAGGTATAAAAAGAAGCTTTTTCAACAGCATTAAGGACTACTGAACCTCAAGCAACATCCAAGCAAATCAAATCCAACTTCAAGCACTTATTGCATATCCTAGCCTCTTAACTTTTGTTTTTATCTTTGATTCTTGTATTTTAAGTTTGGGGAGAGTTAAAATTGTATTTGAGACATTTATTTCTTGTGAGAGAATTTCTTTTAGCCCACTTTCATCTCTTGTAACATCTTGTGAGTTTCAAATCAATTTTGGATAGAAAATGATTTGCTTGTAAAGGTTATCCCTTGAACCTAGAAAAAGGTTGAATTCAATAGTGAATTGGTTTCAAAATCCTTAGTGTGAGCTAAGGTAGTGGATGTAGAGCTTGTTCGAAGCTTGAACCACTATAAATTCTTTGTTCTTCATTTCTAGCAATTTTACTGAAAATTTACCCCACATTTTTTAAATTGCCAATTCACCCCCTCTTGGCCATCTTCCAAAGTTTGATCAACTCAGCAGAATATATTTTAGTGTTTGTGTAACAATGAATTAGATTTCAAAATCTGAGAGTTGGTTAAATCAGAACCATCAACGAATTGTCTCGCTAAAACCTCTCGTGTCTTAAAATATAAAATTTAGGATAAATTACACGGATAGCCACAATACTATGGGGTTAGTATCGAAATAACCATAATACTTTAAAAAGCGTCAAATACACTGGTAAACTACTAAAATGATATCGAAATAGCTACCGACCATTAAAAACTAACGAACTTGATGACGTGGCAGTTAAAAATAAAATAGAATAATTACACATTTACTCTCTGTCATGCATATATTTTTCAATTTAATCCTAATTTTAATATAACAAAATAATATAATTATTTAATTATATTAAAAATAATAATTTAAAATTATATTATAATAATATATAATTATATTATTAAAATTAAATTAAAATTATATAATAATTATATTATTTTATTATATTAAAATTATAATTAAATTAAAAAATGTATGAATAATAGGGAGTAAATGTGTAATTATTCCATTTTATTTTTAACTACCACGTCATCAGGTCCGTTAGTTTTTAACGGTTAGTGGCTATTTCGATATCATTTTAATAGTTCACCGGTGTATTTGACGTTTTTTAAAGCATTGTGACCATTTTGATACCAACCCAATAGTATTATTGCTATCCGTATAATTTACCCAAAAATTTATTAAGATTTAGACTTTTGATTACTCTTTTTTAATATCCTTCTGCATATTTTTATTTGTTTGCTTCAAACCATTCATTTAGTTAAACATTTTGAAGCTTCTCTCAACCTTATTAATTAATTAATCTATAATTTTGAGGTCCATTAAAGATTTTATGTAAGCATATCATATATATGTTATATATCTTAACTCTTATAATTAAAAATGTTTTTTTATTATTTCAAGTTAAGAATTTATTACGAATTCAATTTAAATATTTTTATAAGATTTATTCTTTTTAATAATAAAATTAATTTTATCATTTAAATACTAAAAATGTTTTCCCACTTCTTTTTACTTTTCAGAATCTTTCATATGAACTAATATTAATGAAATTAAAGAATTATATTGAACAGAAAAATATAGTTTATACTCTAAATTAAAAAAATATCAAGGATTAGAGTGACAAAGATAAAAAGTAGCATAACTAAAATAAAAATTAACCTATACCTTTTAAAAACAAATTAATATCGCATAATTTAACTTTTTATTTATGGGACCAAATCCTAACCATCTATTTCGATTTAAAAATTCATATGATATGTTTAATTCACGAAATATAAAATTATTTTTGAGAATAAGATTCTTAAAATGTAACATTACTTGATATATTACTGAAAATATTATTTTACCTTATTTCGTTTATTTGGTAAGAATATAAGATAACAATGTTTGGTCGATAGAATATGAGATTATTTAAACATAAAATCTATTAAATTATCCTTATAAATATTTTGTTTTTAATCGTTTAAACTTCTAATATTAAATTTTAAATATTTATATTAAAAATTCTATAACTTTTTTTTACAACAACTACATTTTAAAAAATATATTATATCTAATGTATTAAATATAAATTGTTTTTTAGTGTTTAAAATAATTATATAAATAATTAAAAAATAATTTAGAGTTAAAATTTTTCTTTAAGATTATATTTTTTCTTAAATGAACGTTATTTTATTAATAATGATTGAGTTTTATAACAAGTTCTCGTAATTAATTTTTTAATTTTAAAATAAATTAATTTCGTAATTTTAAGTTTTAACACATTCACTATTAAACAAAATTCAAGTAAACTTGAACAAATTATGCTAGTTTTATTTTTATAAACTTGAAGTTCTAAATCCAGTATCAAAATATAAAAGTCTAAACTTGAATTATTTTTATCGATAAAAATATCTTTATTGAATATAAAAATAACGCAACAATATTAATCTGTCATCATTTATATATTTTATCGAATATTTTTATAATTATAATTTTTTATTTAAATATTAAAATATTTTTAAATATGTGTAAAACTATTTAAATATTAAATAAATATAAGATAAAATTATTTAATAAATTTATGTTATTTAAATATGTTATAAAAAATCCTAATTAAAAATATATTATTTTATGAGTAATTTTATCCAAAATAACAAAAATTAACAAATACCTAAAAAATATGAAAAAAAAATTAAATAGTATTCCCGAAATATTAAAAATATTGCTATTGATAATAATATTTTTTGAATTAACGAAATAAAAACAAATCAAACATAAAAATAAAATTTAGAAGAAGAATAATTTTTTTATGAACCTAACACCGCTAATCAACTTTTTATTTTATCAATTTTAGACTCTCTTAGTAACCAAAAGGTTTTTTCAATAATAATAAAATAAGATTACAATATTAATAACAAAACCAAAATCCCTTTTTATTCTTCGTTTCTCTTTGGCTTTCAAACCCTAAAAGGGTTGTTATCACGCCGTCGTCATCAGACCAGCATCCAGAGCCGCGCGATTTAACCTCTTGTCGTCGGCGCGCCGTCAACCCCCTTCCTCAACGTCGACCAATCCTCTCCCTGTAAGTATCATCAACTCGCCTCCTTTACACTCTCACGCTCACCCTTATCGCCCGCCCATGAATTTTTTTAGATTTTACAGTAACGGGAGAAAACGGGGATAGAGGTTTCGGCCGCCGGAGTTACCGCTAAATAGCGGCTGCTATAGCGGTCGCGTGCCGTTTTTTTGAAACCCTGTTAATAATCTTCCCATTTGCATTTGCTCTGTGATTTATTCAACCATTTTTCTTTTCCTCGTAAGTAGAAGGTTTCCTGTGCTGAAGTGATGATGTTACCTTAATGGTATTTACAGGATTTTCCTTCTATCAAGATGGTTGGGCCAGCACCATTTGTAGATATGGGCAAAAGAGCCAAAGGTATGGGTTACATTAACCTTTACTTTTTATTGCCCGGTATTGTATGTTTAGATATTGTTTGATATGCTTGCACTTGTCAGTTGTCATGGTCTTACTAGAAATTACTGTTTATTAGCAACTCAAACTGACATGAAGCTTTTCAGAGGCTTGGTGAGGGTTGGGTAGAAGAATTGGGAAGATTGGTGCAGTTAGATTTTACAAAAGCTCTTAATAAACCAAAGAAAATGCTTATATTTATGTGACAGATAATCAAAACAAGTAGAAGTAGTTAGTAATATGCTAGTAAATTGAGGATTAACAGTTGTACCATATGCTGAATAAGATAAAATTATTTAATAGATCGGTCTTACATTTATTACCAGGACTTTTTCTCGCTATTATTCAGCACCTACTGCAGTTGTTTCGTTAGCCTATCATGTTACAAAACCGGGACTTTGAAACCTGCTTTTATTTGCTATTAGCTCTCATAGATTCTAATCTTTTTTAATCATGTTTATGCAGACCTCCTGACAAAAGATTACAACTTTGACCAGAAGTTTACTCTTTCAATGCTGAGCTCCACTGGAATGGTAGCGTTTCCCCCATAGAACTTTGACCCTTTTTTATTTAGATGCTTGATTGTAATTTTGGACGTAGCTTGTTAATGTACTTGAAAACTTAAATTCTGCTTATCCATAGTTTTATATGCCATTGATGCTATGGTGTGAAAACAGTTTCTTAAATATTAGTTCCTTTCTTTTATGCAATCTTCTGCAGCAAATTACTCACAGAAATTGTTGTTGCTCTGCTATCTCTGAGATGTAGGAAAAAAATACTTATTATCAGCAAGAATTTCATGTACATTGAATAGTCTGTTGTGTGATATTACTTTTCGCTCTCATATCTGCTGAATTAGTCATATATCTCTTCCTTGTATTACATGCCTAACCTTCATTTTTCCTTTAGTACTTACAAGTGTTAAAAGTTTGGACTGGACTGTCTGGTTAGACTGGTCAACTGGAAACCGGTGGTCTGTCCAGTCTGGTATGAATAAGAAATCTGAACCTTTAGTGAACTAGTAGAAAATCAGTTTAACTGGTAAAGAATCATCAAAAACAGGATTATAATGAAGACCATACCACTAAATCAAATGCATATTTTTATTATCTAATTACCTTATTTAATTCTTTTCTTACGTCAAACTGTTATACCTAATATTTAATATATAATTTGATTCAACAATCCTGTTGAACTGGTGACTCTGAAGGTTCATCGGTTTGACATCCGGTCCTGTTTTCTATTCTTTGGTATTCATTTCCATCACATATTTGACTGATACAGGCATGGTTTTCTGCCTCCTAATGGTAGGATAAAGTTCAGAAATAAAATGTGTTGTTATAAGCTTAGAATAAAACAAAGCTGGAGAACCAGGGAGAGCAGGAGACATGGATGGTCGAGAGAGCTAAATTGTGAGGCCTAAAGGAACTAAATACCTATTTTTTTCCTGATTGTATTTTATAAATAGCCTAATAGCAAATAAAAATGGCCCCAAAGCTTTTACTTCCTAGATTTTTATATGTTATTCACTAAAACCATCAATAGATTCAAACACTTTGTCAAAAAATGTACTGCTGATAACTTCCCTTTAAAATGGAAAGAGCTCTTATCAATTATTTTGTTATTTAAAGTACTATATTGAACTGTACACCAATTTGATTTTTATGTCATCTAATGTAATTCTTAAAATGTTCACAGGGACTTACAGCCACAGGGATCAAGAAGGACCAAATTTTTTTTGGAGACATAAATACTGTGTATAAGAGCAGAAATACTACTGTGGATATGAAAGTTGACACCTATTCTAATGTACAGAAGATTTCTCCTTTTCATTTTTTTGTTTGTGACTTCTCTATATCTTTGATTCAGTTTACTGTATAACCTATTCTAATTGTTTTTCTGCAGGTGTCCACTAAAGTGACTGTCAATGATGCCTGGCCATGTTCCAAAGCTGATCTAAGTTTCAGGATACCTGATCACAAGTCTGGCAAGGTCAGTGCATGAATGCTAATAAGTATACATTGTAAAATGACGCTCTTAGTTTCAAACAGTAACAAAGGTATACCCCTTATTGTTGTTGTTATTAATTTTCTAGCCATGCGCTTCTCATTTGATGGGGATTGTGTTAATGCTGAATGTTGGTCATTCCTATTCTATTGCTCACTACATATTTACCAAGGCTGTAGTTGATATGGTTGTTTTATTTCACTTCCATTTCATGCATGGTACCTCGTTCTACTTTCTCTGTATCATTTTATCTGGAAAAATGCTGATTTTTTAATGTAAATCTGTGTGGTGGAAAATTGTTCTCCAACTCTCTTGTTGACTCAAAAGAAAGATCATTGACAGTTACTTTTGTAGGAAATTATATTACCTAACACTTCAACCAATTGGTTGAAGACAATAAACTAGCAATTTCTTGAAGCGTTGTAATATAATTTTATGTTTGAGAAACAGAATCTGACTATATGCTTCATATCTCAGCTGGATATCCAATATCTTCATCCTCATGCTTCCGTTGATTCTAGCATTGGCCTGAATCCAACTCCCCTGTTGGAGCTTTCAGCAACAATTGGCAGCAACGAGCTTTATTTGGGTGGTGAAGTTGGATTTGATACAGCTTCTGCTTCTTTTACCAAGTACACTGCTGGGATAAACTTGAACAAGCCAGATTTCTCTGCTGCTCTCTTGCTGTAAGTATTTCAAGATAATCTACCTTAGGAGATATTTATTTCTTTTAGTTGTACATCTAGCTGTATCTTTTTTATGCCTATACCTTCTGGCTTCTGTTGGGTTGGCAAGTGCTGCATCATATGCAGTTTATAACATCTTGCTAGCACTTTAGATTTTCTTAAGTGGGATTAAGATGATCCTAAATGTTGTTTGCAAGTATTATGGTCGTCCTAGCCATTAATAAAGGCTTCAGATAAGCCTCAAATAGTTTAGATTTGGGCAGTCTACCGAAAGTCATTCACCTTTTCAAAAAATTATTCTTTCCTAACTTCCATTTCTATCAACCAGATCTAAGTAAGGACTGACAGTTAATTTGTCTCTACAAACCTTATATGTAATAAAATGCAGCACGTTCAACTTATGTTTAAATAAAGACTGACAGTTAATTTGTCTCTACAAACCTTATATGTAATAAAATGCAGCACGTTCAACTTATGTTTCAGTAAAGACAGTTAATTTGTTTGTCACGTGGCTCTTTTATGGAAAATTTTGTTTCTTGGCTGAATCTGAAATGACCCACCCCTCTTTTAGTTTCTCTCACTTTGGTCAAATTAAATGTGATTAAGTCTGCTAGCTCATACACCTCCAGTAATCTTTGCAAACTTCTCAAAGAATCACAATCAATTGAACAAGAGGTCTTTTTCACATGCATATTTTTAGTTAACTTTGTGTGACCTGTGTAGATTTGGGGGTGGAGAGAGAGTATTAAGGGGAGAGCAGTAAGTTAAGGGGGTGCTTGTTTTGTGGACATTGATTAGCAAGAAAGGAAAAAGGGTTATAGTATTTCCAATATGTTTTGACTTCTTAAAATCAAATGTCAATTTCCACGTTTGCGCATAGGATTCACATGTAAGTATCTGGCACTAATTTTCATTGAAGAATAGAGAGGAAAAAATAGGAAAAGAAAGAATATCGTACTATTCATTGGCATTGAGTTGAAGGCTGATGTGCCTGTCATATCAGCTCTGTGTATTCCTTTGTAATGCCAGAGTGACGCCATTCCTTGCATTTTGAGGTCAATCTTTCATGTTATTGTTTTATTTTCTGCATATGGAGAAAGTTTAAGAACTCCATTTCCGTGGATTATGATGAACAATATACCAGTAATAATGATGAAAAGTGTTTGTCTCTGTAGGTTAAATTCAGATGATGTGTTAGCCGACTTAATATGGCTTATCTTATTAGTTGTCAACATTTTATGCTCATTTTCTTGTTATTTCACGTTCTTTCCCTCTGTCATGAAATCCTAGCTTTAAATGTTTGAATGCATATACTCTCTGTTTAGGACTGACAAAGGACAGGCATTGAAGGCATCATATATCCATTCCGTCAACCCCTTCACTTCTGTTGCTGCTGAAATGGTTCATCGGTTTTCCACCTATGAAAACACTTTCACCATCGGAAGTTCTCATGCCATGGATCCTTTTACTGTGGTAAAAACGAGGTTCTCTGACAATGGGAAGGTTGCAATGCTCTGCCAACGTGAATGGAGGCCGAAGTCGCTCGTAACTTTTTCGGCAGAGTATGATTCGAAGGCCACAAATGCATCCCTTAAGATGGGACTTGCCCTTGCTCTCAAGCCTTGACCATGAAGGGTGTCATTTTGAATTTTTTCTCATATTTTAAATTTTGGTATGTTTTTGTTTCCCTGGACCCTAGTGGGAGTTGTCAGATTATTTTGTATTGAAAGATGATAAAAGCGAGCAATTTGTCGAGATAATCACATTCCCAAATTTTATAATGATAACAACACAGCAGTTTTTCTTGCTGAGTGCTGATGATTTCCATGTATGATTTGTGAACAATGCCTTTGCCGTCTGGAGGATCATTGGTCTACTTATACCGGAAATTTTAGGCCTCCATAGCCGCTAGGCTCCAGTTGAAGATGGGTTTCCTTAGCCTATCCTGGTGATTATAGGTAAGCTTGTGAAGGAATCTGTTGGAGCATCGACTGTTGCAGCCAGCTTGGAGTCTTAATAACTGCAGCTGCAACATCAGATTTCTACAACAGTCGATTGTTGATTTGGTTATTTGACTTGACAATTATCTGTTTTATGATAAACTTGGTGCAAAATTAACAAAATAACCATTTTTAATATTTAAATACAAAAATATATCCAGACAAATTTCATTTACAAATCTATACCCTTGTCAGGACATGTAAGAAGAAATTGCTTTTCACGAGAAGCGATTTCTGAAATCGCTTGTCACATAAGCCATTAATTATAATCTGGATAAAAAATTGCTTTGCGTACAAAGCGATTTCCCTAGGGTTTGGAAGCGTAAAGGTTTTTCATCAAAGAAATCGCTTTGTTGTACAAAGCGATTTCCCTTGAGAAGTCGCTTTGTGTACAAAGTGACTTCTTTGTAATCCGAATCGTTTTCCCCAGGAAATCGCTTTGTACGCAAAGTGATTTCTTTTGAAATCGAATTGCCTTCAAAGAAATCGTTTTCTGTACAAAGCGACTTCTCAAGGGAAATCGCTTTATGTACAAAGCGATTTCCTTGTTAAGACACTTCGTGAGGGGTGCGGACTCCCTATAAATAGTCGACCCTACATCCTTTCACATCATCTCGAAATCGCTTTCTACATATTTTCTTTTATTTTTCTTTCTTCTAAATTGTTTTTTTTAGTTATTTTTTTCAACAATCTTCGATAATATAAAGAGTATATATGCAGATTAGACGAAAATCATTGTTTCGTCTTTTGGCGTAATAATGAGGCAATTTTCGAATTTTTTTATTATTTTTTTAATTTTTTTATTTAAATTTTTATTTTAAATTTTTTGAAGGGTTATGAACGGGTTTTGACCTGTTACTTGCATCGGATTACGATAGAATCAGATCCGACTATAATGCCTTATTTCATCGAAGCCGGGTTCAGATCTGTGAGTTCTATTATCGGTGGCCCTAAAGTGGATCCGCATTTGATTAATACGTTGCTCAAAAGGTGGAGGCTGAAGACCCACACATTTCATCTTCTGTCTGGTGAGGCAACTATTTCCTTACAAGACGTTCATTTTCAACTGGGTTACATATCGACAGTCCCCCTATAACGGGTATTGCGGAAGATCAGTGGGGTAGCCTTTGTGAAGATTTGCTTGAACGTGTTCCAGACAAGTTGTCTGGTGGAAAAATATTGTTGAAGTGGTTGAACCAAAATTTTTCGGATTTGCCAGGTGATGCTTTCGAAGAAACTAAGAAGGTAAATAATATTTTTAGTATTTTTTTTAATTAATTTATTTTTTAATAAGTTATTTTATATTAATTTTATCAATTTATAGTTTTATGCTCGCGCACATATTTTATGCATAATCGACGAGATTTTGATGCCAGACAAAACCCGCAATAAAGTACACTTGGTGTGGTTACACCATCTATGTGACTTTGCGCATTCCGGCACTCTCAGTTGGGGATCGACTGTTTTGGCTTTTTTATATCGGGAGTTATGTACGAATGTTGATCCCCAGAAACAAGTCATATGAGGCTATGGAGTCCTGTTAATTTCACCTTTGTCAGATTGTAGTATTTAAGATATCGGTCCCACGAGGACTGATTCAACCTTGCTATTTCTTATGACTGCACTAAGGAAACTAAAAACACAAGTAAATTGAAGGATTGAATTATAACTAAGATAACTATAAAAGCATAAAATTAAATAACGAAATAATAAGATAAAAGCGAGGCTAGATTGAATGCTTTGTAGAGGAGAATCCAGTTATGTTAAGTATCCACTTATTAATGTAGTGGGTTGAACTGCTGCCTCGGCGTATCGCACAAAGGGTCGCCGCAGCTGCCTAGGCGGGGTTATGCCTTGTCGACAATTCAACATTCTATAGTTCGATAGAGCATCCTTGGATGTCTTCTTCCTTATCCCTAAGCAAAAAGAACTGTTGAAACCCACGTCTTGATGATACCTCCCGGCGTGTATCAAGGGCGGACAACAACCAAACACATGCGTCTTGTTAGTCGCTGAAATCCTTGACATATTAGTCAATGCCCATGAGCAAAGACCGTATTCTCTCGTTTCTTGAACCTACATCTCCCGATACTAGGCAAATGAGTTTTTCTCACATACTTATCTTTCGAGCTCATATGCAAGAAGAGTAACTACCAAGAGAGAATAAACTATGAAATATATTTTGCATTAATAAATATCAAACATAACATAACCTTCATCTCCAAATACTCTACAAACAATCTAAACCTCCGAAAGACTTATGATAAGTGCTCAAATCACTATCACTTTCTACACTTTTCATGGGCACTTATCATCAATTCTACACCTAATTGAACTAATACATGGACTTAATATGATATATTTAGGGATTATGCTATTAAAGATTATATTTGTAGAAAAGGCGTACTTTACTGCATTTTCTTATCTGTGCAGGAACAAGTACTGCCGAGGCAGCAATTTTTAGTGATAAAAAGAATTTTTTAGTGATAAAATTGAGGAGAAAATTGAGGAGAGCATTGCAGAACAAAAAAAGCCCAAGATTCGGAGCTGAACAACACAAGAAAAGCCCATGGACAAGGCCACGCGGGATTAAACCTTCTAGAAGATCAAACTTGGAAATATTTAACCTATGTGCATAACTTGTTCCTTACTCCAAGTTGTACTATAATTAGGAAAGGTTTGCCCTAGGCCAAGCCTATATAAAGGCATAGTCGTCCTAGGGTTTAAGGGAGGCAAAAATTAGAGAGAATTAGATAGACGTATTTTGAGAGAGTCTTAGGAATAATTCTTCCCATCATGTTCTAAGTTTTCTTAGGGTGTTGGTGAAGGTTGTTAAGTATTTGTGAGAGTACATTGTATTTTGATTCTTATTTCAATGCAATAAAATATCGAAGTTTGCTTACTCTTTTCCATTCATTGTTCTTGCATCCAAGCCCGAGAGGGAATTTCGTAAGTAATCTATTTGTCTAGACTCGGGAGAGTTAGACTCACGAAAGGAGTAAGTGCGGTATTCACTTAATTGGAGGATACTAACTCGGCCTAGGGATAGGTTAAGCATTTCAGCGGCTAAAAGAAATGTGGGATTGGTTGTTGGTTATAATTGATTAACGCCGGGAGGTATCATCAAGGACTGACCTTCAACAGCGTTTCGACTTAGGGATAAGCGAAACCATACAAGGACACTTTGCCAAACTTTGGTAAATCTGCCAAAAGCAAGGGATTACCGCGGCAGAGGATATTGTCACTGTCGAGATAATATCTGCAGTACTACCGAAGCAGTGCAGTACAATTGCATTGGAACAAAAAGCAGATCAATCGAATCCATAATACGACACAACTAGATCCTATCCCCTCTCTCTCATAATTGTTATTACCTTAGTTTAGTTTACTAGTTAATTCGATATCAAACTAAATTGTGTTTTTACTTTTCTTTCACAGAAGCAAGAAGACCAAAGGAAGCACATTAAGTATACCAATCCCTGTGGAGACGATACTCGATAAATTGTTTATCACTTTATTACTTGACGTGTACACTTGCACTCATTGCACATCTTTTAACACACATCAAGTTTTTGGCGCCGTTACCGGGGATTGACAACTAAATTTTATTTTCTTTATATTCTTGCTTTTATTTTTTTTAGTTATTTTTATTTTTATTTGGTTTTTGGTGTATGACCAGGGCTAACCCTAACACTCCATTATGTGATATCGACCCAGAAATCGAAAGGACTTATCAGAGGCTGAGAAGACAGATCCAAGGAGTCATGGCAGTGAATCTAGGAAATCAGAACCTACCTGAAGGCATTGGAGGCCATCAACAGCAACCACTGTCGCGGTAGCTAACTGTCAGAGACTTTCTAGTGGAAGATTTAAATGGATTAAACCCTGGGGTTGTTACACCAAAGATTGAGGCAACCCACTTTGAACTTAAACCAGTAATGTTCAATATGCTCAATACTATTGGACAAATCAGTGGGTCTGCAACAGAAGATGCCAGACAGCATCTCAAATCCTTCATGTAAGTATGCAACTCTTTCAAAATCTAAGGAGTTCATGAAGATATTTTAAGGCTGAAACTTTTCCCCTATTCACTGAGGGATAGGGCCAAAACCTGGTTGAACAACATTCCGGTAAGATCAATTGGATCTTGGAGTGAACTCTGCAGAGAATTTATTACGAGATTTAACCCTACAAATATATATGATAGAATCCTTAATGAGATCACTTCATTTAGACAGGCTTATGACGAACCTATGTAAGAGGCTTAGGGACACTACAGAGAGTTACTGAATAGATGTCCACTACATGGATTCCCATTATGGACACAAGTAACCATGTTCTATAATTCCACCAACGCCCCGGCTAGAATGATATTGGGTGCCTCATCAAACGGCACACTCCTTGATAAGGCCCCGGAAGAAGCTATAGAGATTCTGAACAAACTCGCAAGGAACGACATCCAATTTCCTACTTCTAGGCGAGAAGGACTAAGACGCCATGCCATAGTAAATGAGCTAGAAACCAATAATTCGGTGGCAGTACAGTTGACATCTTTAACAAGAATGGCTCAGAACATGCAAGTACAACAAAATACTCATGAAGTGAAAGCTATAAACTCTTCTGAGTATACGCAAGACGAGGAAACTGGATTTTATGTGGGAAATTACAACCGGAATAACAATATGATGTCAAATACATATAATCCGGTATGGAAAAGGCACCCACACTTTTCATGGAGAAATCCCAACAATCCCTTAAACCCCACCAACCAAACCTCTAATTATCATCTACTGTCGTAGTAGCAGATGCAGCAGTCACTGCCACAGCAGTAGATGCATCAGCAGCAACAACCTATGAACTCACTAGAAAATACTCTCAAGGCCTTTATTATGAAAATTGAATCATATATGGCTAAGGACAATAGCTTCATGAAGAGGACTGATGACTTCATGAAAAGAACAGATATGAGGTTACAAAACCAAGAAGCTGCTATAAAATCACTGGAAACCCAAGTTGGTCAATTCGCTCAAAAACAAAATACAAGACAACAAGGGGGATTACCTAGCAATAATGAAGTTGCTAAGGGAATAGGCCATGAACAGTGCAAAACAATCACAACAAGAAGTGGCCTACAACTGAAGGAAACAATGAGCAAGTCAGCAACCAAAGCTCCACAAACAATACAAGAGTATACAGATAAGGAGGACTTGGATGCTGAACAGACTGAACACGAAGACGATGCCCCAACAGAGAGCTCGGCAGCACCTATACTTCTTGTCAAGACAGCGAGACAAACATGGGTCATAGGTATTAAATTCTGATCTAATGAAACCTGGATGAGATGAGACCACCACCACCTTTCCCACAAAGGCTAAAAAAACAAAAACAGGACCACCAGTTTAAGAAATTCCTTGATATACTGAAGCAAGTCCATATCAACTTGCCATTTGTTGAGGCAGTTGAACAGATGCACAACTACGCTAAATTATTGAAAGACATTGTGTCCAAGAGAAAGAAGCTAGATGAGTTTGAGACAGTGGCAGAAACTGAAGGATGCATGACAATGTTGCACAATCGTATGCCACCCAAACTGAAGGATCCTGGATGTTTCACCATACCTTGTGCGATTGGTAGCAACTATGAAGGAAAGACACTCTGTGACCCTGGAGCAAGCATAAATCTCATGCCTAAATCAGTTTTTCAGAAACTTGGTATAGGAAGGGTAAAACCTACGACAGTGCTGCTCTAACTTGCGGATAGATCCTATGTGCATCTAGAAGGAAAAATTGAGGACATGTTGATAAGGGTTGACAAGTTTATTTTCCCTACCGACTTTCTTTTCCTTGATTGTGTAGCAGATGAAAATACACCGATCATCCTAGGAAAACCTTTCCTTGCTACTGGACGAACCTTGATAGTTATGGAAAACGAAGAATTGACAATGAGGATAAATGACCAGCAAGTCAAACTCAATGTTTTCCAAACCTTGAAAAGACACTATGATCTAGAAAACTATCAAATGCTAGACAATGTAGATGCAGTTCATGCAAGACCCTGTCTCAGCAACAACTGCCTCGGCAATAATCTCAACAACATACCACAGTTCTGTCTCGGCAGCACAGTTGATGACTACTATACCAGTATATTAGCTAGTGCAGAAGCATCAGAAAATGAAGAAGCCAACTGGACGGCTCATCTTCCAGGTAAGTACTTCAAACCTTTAGGCTACACAGGTAAAACTAAAACACCCATAAAAGTATCAGTAATCACTGAAGTAAAACCCTTACTCGAACAATTAAAATATGCTTATTTGGGAGTCAATCACACAATGCTCGTAATTATTTCCTCTAAGTTGTAGCCAGAACAGGAACAAAGCTTAATCAAGATGCTACAACAGCACAAGAAGGTACTTGGGTGGTCCATTGACGATTTGAAGGGAATAAGCCCGACAGTATGTATGCATAAAATCCTTCTAGAGGAAGATCATAAACCCACTGTCGAGGCCCAAAGGAGACTTAACCATGCCATGAAGGAGGTAGTACGTAAAGAAATAATCAAGTGGCTTGACGCTGGAATTATCTACCCTATTTCTGACAGTACATGGGTAAGCCCGGTACAATGTGTACCCAAGAAAGGTGGTATGACTGTCATAACCAACGAGAACAATGAATTGATTCCAACCAGGACTGTGACCGGTTGGAGGGTTTATATGGATTATCGCAAGTTGAATAAGGCAACAAAGAAGGATCACTTCTCTTTACCCTTTATTGATGAAATACTTGATAGACTTGCTGGTAAACCTTATTACTGTTTTCTTGATGGTTATTCAGGATATAATCAAATTGCCATTGATCCAAAAGACCAGGCAAAAACCACTTTCACCTGCCCATATGGAATACATGCATTTAGACGAATGTCGTTCAGCCTATACAATGCCCCGATAACCTTCAAAGATGCATGATGGAAATTTTCTCTGACATGATAGAGGACTTTCTAGAGATATTCATGGATGATTTTTCAGTCTTTAGAGACAGCTTTGATCACTGCCTAGGCAACTTGAAAAAAGTGCTGCAAAGATGTGAAGAATCCAATTTAGTCCTCAATTAGGAAAAATATCACTTCATGGTGAATGAGGGCAAAGTATTGAGACACAAAATATCATCAGAAGGAATTGAAGTAGATAAAGCAAAAAATGATGTGATAAAAAATTTGCCCCCACCAATTTCTATGAAAGGAATTCGAAGCTTCTTGGGCCATATAGGCTTTTATAGGAGGTTTATTTCTAACTTTTCTAAAATTTCTAAACCTCTTTGTAACCTACTCGAACAAGACAAAAAATTCGAATTCAACAAAGAATGTACTGAAGCATTCGAAGCACTAAAAGAGAAATTGGTCACAACACCAATAGTGGTCCCACCAGACTGGTCGCTGCCCTTCGAATTAATGTGTGATGCAAGTGACCATACTGTCGGGGCAGCACTTGGACAAAGATAGAACAACCTGTTTCATGTCATTTACTATGCTAGTAAGACTCTCAATGAAGCTCAAATCAATTACACTACAACAGAGAAGGAATTACTAGCAGTAGTATTTGCCTTTGACAAATTTCGATCATACCTTATCGAAACAAAATTTATTTTCCATACAGATCACTCGATAATCAAGTACCTATTCTCGAAGAAGGATGCCAAACCAAGGCTGATAAGATGGATCCTTCTCTTACAAGAATTCGATGTGGAAATCAAAGACAGAAAAGGTACTGAGAATCAGGTAGCAGATCACCTATTCGGACTGGAGAATGAAGGCAATAACAAATCAGTGGAGGAAACATGAGACATCTTCCCAGATGAACAAATACTGCATGTTGCAGTAACTGCCGAAGACACTTCCATAACAGAAACAACAATAGTGTATAACAGTGCGGACGAGGCATTAACTGAATACCTCTCGGCGACGATAACAGAAGATCTGGCTGCAATGACAACTACTCCCTAGTATGATGATCTTGTTAATTATTTAGTTAGTGGAATTATCCCCTATAACCTTAACTATAATGAAAAAAAGAGGTTTCAGCATAATGCAAAGCATTATTTCTGGGATGATCCTCTTTTGTTTAAGCAATGTGTAGATCAGGTTATAAGAAGATGTGTTCCAGAAGATGAACAACAAGAAGTGCTTCCGCATTGTCATGATTCACCTTGTGGAGGACATTTTGGAGGAAATAGAACAACAGCTTAGGTGCTTTAATCAGACCTCTATTGGCCCACACTATTCAAGGATGCCCAACTCTATTGCAAGAACTATGACCGATGTCAAAGAACAAGAAATATATCTAGGCGCAACGAGATGCCACAGAAACCCATACTAGAAGTAGAATTATTTAATGTTTGGGGAATAGATTTTATGGGGCCGTTCTCATCTTCTCAAGGTAATCTCTACATTCTAGTGACAGTGGACTATGTGTCAAAATGGATTGAAGCAATTGCCACACCTCACCGTACAAAAATTCCTCAAGAAGAACATCTTCACAAGATTTGGAGTCCCTAGAGCCATTATCATCGATTAAGGCAAACACTTCGACAACAGACTCATTGCCGCGACATTAAGAAAATTAGGTGCCACTCACAAAATTGCCACGTCATATCATCCACAAACAAATGGGCAAGCTGAAATTTCGAATAGAGAGTTAAAGCAAATCCTTGAAAAAGTGGTGAACCCATCTAGAAAGGATTGGTCTCATCGTCTAGATGATGCACTATGGGCATACAGAACAACATATAAAACCCCTTTGGGAACATCTCCATACAGGCTGGTATTTGGAAAAGCATGCCATTTGCCAGTAGAAATTGAGCATAAAGCTTATTGGGCTGTAAAGAATTTGAACATAAAATGGGATAAAGCTGCCCAGAAACGACTGCTAGAACTCAATGAAATAGAAGAATTCAGAGCGGTAGCCTATGAAAAAACCAAAATTTACAAGGAAAAAACAAAATGATGGCATGACAAAAAATTATTGCCGAGGTAGTTCTTGCCAGGGCAGCAGGTTCTCCTTTTCAACTCCAGACTTAAACTATTCCCAGGAAAACTCAAGTCAAGATGGTCAAGCCCATTTGAAGTTTTCTATGTTTATCCATATGGAGCAGTCACGATCAAATCACATAAGGATGGGCATGAATTTAATGTGAATGGATAATGATTGAAGCACTATTCAGATCAACAAAAGATGAAAACCATAGAGACTATCACTTTAGGAGATGCACTTACATGCGTCCCTACTAAGAAATAATTCTTTCCTCTTATTTTCATTTGCATTTTAGAATTAGTTTCAATTTAGACTATTTTCAGTAAATTTTCCTTTTTGTCAATTTTATGATAAGAGACAAGGATCAAGATGTAATCACTCAGCAAGTCCACAGAAGCCCTTTTTGGAGCCCTCATACAATCGGATGCCATTATAATTATCTGCTTACATTTTTTTATCTATTGCCTACCCCTAAATTAAGCATTGAGGATAATGCTTGTCTTGAATTTGGGGGTGTAGAGCCACTACTGAGGCTATCTACTACCGCGCCCTTGCCATGAAAAGGAAGTTTTTAGTGATAAAATTTTTTGTTTTATATCCATCACTGTACTTAAAACTGTTGCCATACCTTTACACTGCTCTTCATCAGTATTATCTTAGTTTATTCTTAAAGGCAATAGAAACCTTTCTCCTTACCATAGTTAGAATCTGTTTTGAAGGCTTGACTCTAGGATACTTGAGGAGAAAAACTTAGAAGCTTGCTATAAGGTTGAACTTTAAAAACACTTTTGTGACTTGTTTGTCTATAGGAATTCTTTTAATAAATTTAGGTGATAAAGACTTAGAATTTAGAAAAGTGACTAGAGGTGCCTATGACCGGCTCTAGGAAAAACTCTTTTTCATGCTAGAGGTGCCCGAAATTGACTCTAGTATGCATAAGAAAATAGCAAAAGAAATAAGAAATAGAAAACACAATACTTGAGGTGCCCAAAATTGTCTCAAGGAAGTGTTGTTATAAGAAGAGTACACTAAAACCAAGTCTACTTGTCTTGAACTTAGAGTTTATCTAAGAAGGCCTTTACTCAAACTTGTCCATAAAAATGCACACACACACTAGCCTTATAGTTTGTCTTCTAGGCATACCCTTGAGTAACCGAAAGGTTAAGTCTAATGAATAGATATAGTTATGGTGGGGAGAATAAATGGAAGCATAAAACCAAGAGAGAATAGAGTATGACAAATTAATGGTTTGCATTGCTTGAGGACAAACAATAGTTCGAGTTTGGGGGTATGATAAGTGCTCAAATCATTTTCACTTTCTACACTTTTCATGGGCACTTATCATCAATTCTACACCTACTTGAACCAATGCATGGACTTAATGTGATATATTTAGGGATTATGCTATTAAAGATTATATTTGTAGAAAAGGCGTAATTTACTGCATTTTCTTATCTGTGCAGGAACAAGTACTGTCGAGGCAGTAGTATAAGGTCGAGGCAAGACCTGATGCTGAGGCAGCAGAGAAGAAAAAGGCAATATGGCTGGCAGCTTAAATAGAAAATTGAGGAGAGCATTGCGGAACAAAAAAGCCCAAGATTCGGAGCTAAACAACACAAGAAAAGCCCATAGACAAGGCCATGCGGGATTAAACCTTCTAGAAGATCAAACATGGAAATATTAAACCTATGTGCATAACTTGTTCCCTACTCCAAGTTGTACTCTAATTAGGAAAGGTTTGCCCTAGGCCAAGCCTATATAAAGGCATAGCCGTCCTAGGGTTTAAGGGAGGCGAAAATTAGAGAGAATTAGATAGACATATTTTGAGAGAGTCTTAGAAACAATTCTTCCCATCAAGTTCTAAGTTTTCTTAGGGTGTTGGTGAAGGTTGTCAAGTATTTGTGAGAGTAGAGTGTATTTTGATTCTTATTTCAATGCAATAAAATATCGAAGTTTGCTTACTCTTTGCCATTCTTTGTTCTTGCATCCAATCCCGAGAAGGAAGTTTATAAGTAATCTATTTGTCCAGACTCATGAGAAATAGACTCACAAAAGGAGTAAGTGCGATATTCACTTAATTAGAGGATACTAACTTGGCCTAGAGATAGGTTAAGTGTTTTGACTTAGGGATAAGCGAAACCACCAAGGATTGACCCACAAAAGAAGTGTGGGATTGGTTGTTGGCTATAATTGATTAACGCTGGGAGGTATCATCAAGGACTGACCTTCAACAGCGTTTTGACTTAGGGATAAGCGAAACCATACAAGGACACTTTGCCGAACTTTGGCAAATCTGCCAAAAGTAAGGGATTGTCGCGGCAGAGGATACTGTCACTGCCGAGACAATATTTGCAGTACTGCCGAGGGAGTATAGTACAATTATATTGGAACAAGAAGCAAATCAATCGAATCCACAATACGACACAACTGGATCCTACCTATCTCTCATCATTGTTATTACCTTAGTTTAGTTTACTAGTTGATTCGATATCATACTAAATTGTGTTTTTACTTTTCTTTTACAAAAGTGAGAAGACCAAAGGAAGCACATTAAGTATACCAATCTCTATGGAGACGATACTCGATAAATTTCTTATCACTTTATTACTTGACGTGTACACTTGCACTCATTGCGCATCTTTTAGCATGTATCAACTTAGAACATGATGGAGGCGGCGGCTAAAGGTATAATAAAGTGAGAATCCGTCTCAACTCCACACTAAACCTAAACCTAATAAGTGCCTTATATAGGCCAAGCCCTAAGTTGATCTTTCCATGCAAGGAAAGAGTTCTAAAATGGAAAGAAATCTAATTCCTAATTAAATTGTATTAAGTTAATCTTATTTTCTAAAATATCTCTTCTTTACCGTGATTTGCTTGATATGGGCTTGACCTCCTAACTGAGCTTCTTCTTTCTCTTGTTCTTTGTCCGTTAATATCGGTATCTTTTCCTCTTTCTATTGATTACCAGTTGTTATCTTTTACGCTGTTGTTGCGGCCTTTAGAATGATATCGTGGTGGGTGCTTTATCTATAACCAGCATTTATTTTCTCCTTTGGTTATCTCTGTGATATAGTTTTCTGTCTAAGAGAGAAAACTATCAAACATATATGTTTTATGCCAATTAATAGATAAATTCATAAAGTTAGTGTTCAGATGCTGAAATATGGAAAATAACCAGAAATATCCATTATCGCCTTGAATTCTGTCTTTATTGGCAATAAATGAGTGGGAAAATGATATGAAAAATGAGGACTTTTGAGTACTCATCTCACTCCAAACTCGAACTATTGCTTGTCCTCAAGCAATGCAAAAGATAATTTTAAGTCTGGAATTTTAAAGTAATATACCGTCCTGCCTGCCGCTATAGATTTCCTTTCTTGACTCGGCCTCTTCTAGGTTCTAGGAGTTCCTCGAAATTGGACTATAAGTCTTAGTGTGTGTGCGTAGCTATGTCAAGGTTGATTTTCTAAGTTCTAATCCTTTTTCTAGCTCAAGACTTCCGACCAAGATTTTTATTGATTCTTTTTCCTTCTTTCTCCCTAAAATTGATGTATAAATATATACTGCTATATACTTATACTGCTCGAGCCAGTTTTGGGGCATCTTAAGTATTTAGCTATTTCTTACTAGAGTCAATTTCAGGCACCTCTAGTGAGTGGGAAAAAAACTAAGTCCTAGAGTCAGTCATGGGCACCTCTATGGACTAACTAGAGCCGGTGTAGGCACCTCTAGTTTAAAATCTAAGCCTTAAGTCCTTATTGTTTTTCAAAGAAAAGAACTTTTAAAATCAACTAAGACTAGCAGTGTTTATAGCATTTTAGGCTCATAGTCTAATCCTAAGTACTAAGCCTAGTAGACCTTTCTGAATTCAAGTCTGGTGAATGGTGTGAACTGCTGCGACGACTGGAGAATATATTACTACCGAGGCAGTTTCAGTAAAATTCAACAGTCTAAAAAAATTAATTGCAATTGTATAAGGCAAAATATTAAGCAAATTTTTTAAGGAAATAAAAAGATAATCTAATTACTTCCATACAATTACAGATAATTACATGTTACAAAATCACACAAATGCTCCCCCGGACTCGAGAGATACATTGTCCTCAATGCATGGTTAAGTAATAGAGAAAAAGAAAAAAGATAACCGAAAATCAAAAGAAAAAGAAAAAAGAAAAAGAAAAATAAGAAAAACTATCGCTCTTAAAATTCTATAAACTCGAAAGAATCTTCAAAATCATTGTCGATGAGTAGTTTGCGGCGAGTTTTGGGTGGCTGTTCGGCGGCTAGTTTCGGTAGTCTCACAATTGGCCTTTTAGCCGAGCATGGTGTTTGGATACGAACTGGATAAGGTCTTGTTGTGATTCCTCCGTATCTAGATTGATCGGAGAAGAGGATATTGTTTTTCTTTTCTACCCACCTTGTGCTACAGCAATAAGTTCATCAGCAACTCGGAGTTGGCTCGTCAGATCTTCTTTCGAGTCGATCCATGTAAATGTTGTTGAATGTTTCAGTGTAGCTCCTCTATTAGTGGAGTCCATTATGAGGATCTCGGTTACCGAGTCTACTGAAAGTGTTTCGGTTGTGGCTGCAACAGTTGTGGCAGCGGGGGAAACTGAGACATTGGTTGAAGTAGTGGGTGCAGCAGGGAGAGACTGAGGCGTGGAGAGCTTGATTGGGAAGTTTGGGAAGACCGTCGAGCATGCTAGGATTTCATTATGTATGGTTGCGATAATGGTGCTATTGAATTCTCGGATGTACTTCATGAAGGCTAGTTGCCTTCTGTCCATTCTCTGCAGGATCTCCAAGAGTCCTGTTATTGTTTGTTCGATTATGTCTTCTTGCAAAGATGCCTCGGCGGGAGCTTGTTCTGTGGTTGGAGGGATATAGGCATGTGGGGTAGCTTCTTCCACTTGCATTCTTTTCATGTATATTTCTCGTGTCTAGCCTTTCCTCGCCGGTGTCCATGTGTCAGACGATAGTGAAGGAACTCGTTCAAGGCGGCATAGATTTGAAATAAGACAAGAGAAATAAAGCATACATCTGTCTTTCTCAGCATAATCGAATATTTGTTCGCTGATGATTCGGCCAACATTGATCCGCCTGTTGTGAATTATTGATTGAATCAGAGAAAGTCTCGAGCAGTCTACCGTTTGGTTTTGGGATGTCGGTATTAAGTTTCTTTTGACGAATGTATTCCAGAGCTTTGCCTCTGGTTTGAGATCTCGGCAGCTAACAGAGTCGTGGTGTTTTCCCGTATTCCATTCCGTTTCGGGCATGCAAAGCTTTGTCTTCATTGATTCGAAGTCAGTTAAGGTTAGGGCAGCAGCGAAAGTGGCGTGTTCATCATCTTCAATATCCAGGCCGAAGATCGCATTAATGGTGATGTCTGCTACTAGAATGTCTCTGTCGCGAACATAAATATAGGGATTGTTTGGCAGTGGTCTATGGGTGTAGAATTCTCAAACCCAGTCAATATTCGCTGGATCTGATTTCTTAGCAAACTGCTGCCATCTCTAGAAAGTTATTTTGGACAAAATGAAGGCTTCCAACCCTAAATCTTCTTCTTCTTCGGTGTAGTGGAAGCCTTATTCCTCCCAGACTGTCTGCGCCTTGAAATTACAATTGTAATCTCTCTCTACATCCACGGTTACGAATTTATTGAATATTGCTGCTCTGGAAGAGGTTGGTCTTGCGATAGCCATGTTTTAGTTGTAGAAGAATTTTGACAGAGTAAAAGTAGTGTAGAAGAAGTGTGGAAAAGATGAAGCTTGCTTATCTATTTATAGGTGAAGGCGGCTAACCGTTAGAAGCGACAACAATATCATTATTATTCTTGGCGTGCACGCTACGCAGATCCAGCTGACCTGCACTGGGTGGAAGAAACGATGCGGCTTCGACTTGGGTGACAAGTTTCCTGGTGAGATATTTTTGCCTTGAGTTGGGGTGCGTTTTTGGGGCTTGGTCATCTTTTTATTTTATTTTCTTTATTGAACCTAAAAGCTGAAATTAAAGTAATATTAAAAGTGTGGGAAAAATTTTAAAAGTTTGAAACTAATTTGCGAAAATCTAAATCCTAAAACTAAAACTAAAAATGATATTCTAATTCCTAAAATAAAAAAAATATTAGGGACAAAGAGATAGAAATTTAGGTTACTGCAGAAGTGCAATAAGATGCATCTTCGTCAGCAACCATCTTTCCTTTTTTGGATGGAGAAGAAACTGATATCCCAGTTGTTGTCTCCTCATCAGGTGGTTTCTTTTGAATGTAATGTTGTTCAAGGGGCGTGCAACCTCGACAGCGTTTGCCTTGGCAGGTTTTGTTCAAGAAATCTGTTTCTGTATTGAAGTTAATCTCAGTTTTAGCTTCAATTCTTTTGCATTCATTTGGTTCATCCTGATGCCTTAGAGTTTTAAACACATTGATCTTGTTGATGATTGACCCTTATGATCAATTCTCCTTTCTCGCAATCGATCAACATTCTTCCTTTGGCTAGGAATGACCTTCCTAATATGATTGGTGCATGTTCATCTGCTTCACAATCAAGAATTAAGAAGTCATTAGGAAAAATAAATTTATCCACCCTTATCAGAATATCTTCAATTTTTCCTTCTGGTTGTACGTAAAACCGGTCTGCCAGCTGCAGCATCACTGTTGTTTGCTTTGCTTGCCCAATGCCTAGCTTCTGAAATACTGACTTAGGCATGAGATTTATGCTGGCGCCAAAGTCACATAGTGCCTTGCCCACATATTGATCACCGATAGCGCATGGTACTATGAAACTTCCAAGATCTTTTGTTTTGGTCGTGGCATTATTGTGCAACTTTGCCACACATCCTTCTGTTGCAGCAACTGTTTCAAATTCCTAATTTTTATCCTTTTGGATATAATATCCTTAAGGAACTTGGCATAGTTGGGCATTTGCTTTATTGCCTCCACCAAAGGTATGTTTATATGTACCTGTTTAAGTATGTCCAGGAATTTCTTAAATTGGTACTCCTATTTTTGCTGATTTAACCTTTGTAGAAAAGGTGATGGTAAACGCAGATCTTCGATCTTTTCATCGCACTGGAATCTTATCTGTGTCGTACTAATGGCATCATCTACTGCGGCAGTGTCATCAGCAGTGTCTGTTGGTTCCTTTGCCTTAGATGTTTCATCAGTAGCATCTTTTGGAGCTACAGTTTCAGAGGACTTACCTACTGTTTAAGAAGGTATTTCGAGGTCCTTCAGTTGTAATCCACTTCTAGTCGATATGGCTTTACATTGTTCATGAGGACCAATTCTAACGACTTCAGTATCACTAGGGAGACCTCTTATGGGTAGTATACTTATAGTATTAACATAGACAATATGGCCGGCTAGTATATTTATAGTATTAACATAGGGCAAACCTTTCCTAAATAGACTTCAACTTGGAGTAGGGAACAAGTCTTCTTCAAGGATTCTGATATTTCAAAGTTTTCCGCCTTCTAGAAAGGGTTTCCCGCTTGGTCTTTGAATTGGGCTTTGAGCACGCTAGCCTGGTCCAATTTATGCGTTGTGTCTTCCAGAATATTCTCTATATTTTTATCTTTTAATGCACCTCCATTGTTGGTGATGCCACACTGGATGTTGTCACGGCTGCACTTCTGCCTCGTCCTTAACATAGCTTTTCTGCCTCTTCGGCTCTGGATATTCCTACATGTATAGAAATTATAATAATATCTGCATTCTCTATAAATATTAACTTTGTATGTGGTGATAACGGAATATCCAATATTTGAGCAAAGAGTACATGATTCGGTTCAAGTGGGTGTATATTAGGTGCATAAAGTACCATAAGAAGGGTAGTAAATAACTGCCTTTTAGGCACTCATCAGAAGGCAACTGGAACAGTCTTTCGATTACCATCTTGTGCAACTACCAACAATAAGATTTGGGTGTACTTACCGTACAACCAAGTGTCGTCGATCTAAATCATTGGTTTGCAATGACGGAATGCAAAACATTGTGGAAAGGTCCAAAATAACCATTCAAATTCACAAACACCAGGTATGACATGGTCATTTTCATACACCGGTACTGTTTCTAGTTTGACCACTGTACCCGAAATATGTTTTTACAGTAGCGAAAGCCATGATCGCAATTCATTGTATGATTCCTCCCACTGACCGTACAATTTCTGAACGACACATTGTCGAGCATACCATGCTCGTTGGTACTTAACATAGTAACTGTATTAAGACGTGACTGAAGCCATACAAGTCCTAACGATTACCCGTGGATTCGCTTTCACCAAAGGCATAAAGGCACCACACAGCACGTGCACATCCAAGTTTCGATGATCCTGATTAAGGCGACACGATGCATGTGTGAGGGTCTTCAATATTTGTAATCTGCCAAAGGTTGTTTAGTTTCTTCAGATGAGAAACACGAACCCTCCATTTACATCCCTGCTTCTTGTGTACACATTCAACAATATACTTGTCAGCTGAATTTTTGTAAACACCGGACGTAACGGAGTGGCGGATATTATAATGCTTAATTGCTTCAATTGCCAGATCCTTGGTCTCGAAAACCTTTCCTTTATATATTTCATGACAAAAAATTTGATTGTATTGGTCGATCTGGGGGAATTGCAGAAATTCTAGAGCATTGAAGGTTTCCATATCAATTGATGCAAAGTGGGACGGTGGCTCGTAAAACGATATTTCCGTTGAGCTATTAG
This sequence comes from Abelmoschus esculentus, assembly GCA_035048815.1. NCBI lineage: Eukaryota > Viridiplantae > Streptophyta > Magnoliopsida > Malvales > Malvaceae > Abelmoschus > Abelmoschus esculentus. Next base: position 11,343,135 of record JAUCBN010000023.1, on the reverse strand, counting down.
GGGCATTAACTTCCTCTGGCTCCTCAATATCTTTAGGTGGGCCGTGAAAAGGACCTAGCCCGTCACTATCAGGGCCGAGCACCTGAATCGGTTCTTCGTTAGAATGGTCACTCTCAAATTCGATCAACCGTAAGTTCAAGTCCACCAGATCCCCAACAGCTGCGGATGAATGTTGGGTTGGTGGGAAGTTCAAGTCAAATTCAGAAGGAGCGAACGAAGACGGTTGGTTGGGTGGAAGGTGATGAGTATTTAAAAAGGCTATTATTTACTATTTTTTTCCTAAGCAATATGTACTCATTACTCACTAATTTGAACTGATACATATACTTATTGTTCAATAATCGATATTTTGCTGCCACATCAATAAATATGATATTTGTGAGAAAAGAAGGCTTTATGGCTTATTTTTGTGTAGTTGCAGGAATTACCTACCGAGGAAGCAGCAGTGCCGAAGGCAAAACCAATGCCGAGGCAACAGCATTGCCGAAGGTAGAAGTAATGCCGCGACAACAGAAGTTCCAGTACTGATGTTGGGCGATTGAAAGAGAAAAAGGAGTTGAGAATGACTCGACTTAAAGCATTTGGATTGGAGCAGATTAGCACGTGAAAAGACCAAGTCAAAGGCCACGCGGGAATAGTCTTCTAGATAGAATTAAACTTGGAAATATTATGTTTTTATTACTTGTTTCCTACTCCAAGTTATATTCTACTTAGGAAAAGTTACCCTAGGTCTAGACTATAAATACTTGAGCCGTCCAATGTATAGGAGAGCCGAATTAGAGAGAAAGCTTTACCCTAAGAATTGTGTTCTTCATTTCAATATGTTCTAAGCTTTCTTAGGGTTAGGTGAAGGTTGTTGAATATTAGTGTAAGAAGATTGTATTTTGTTTCTTCGTTTCAATACAATAAGAATATCAAAGTTTGCTTATCCTATTGCCATTCTTTGTTCTTGCATTCAAACTCGAGAAAGGAGCTTGTAAGTAATTCATTTATCTAATATCGAGAGAGTTAGATTCACGAAAGGGATAAGTGCGGTGTTGTAGACACTAACTCGACCTAGACATAGGTTAAGAGTTTTAGCGGCTAAAAGAAGTGTGAGATTGGTTGGTGATTATAATTGATTCACACCAAGAGGTATCATCAAGGATTGATCATCAACAGTATTTCGACTTAGAGATAAGTGGAATCATTCAAGGATACTTTGCCGAACTTTGGTAATTCTACCAAGAGCAAGAGATTGCCGCAGCAGAGAACATTGTCGTTGCCAAGACAATATCTGCAGTACTACCGAGGCAATGCAGTGCCATTGTATTGAACAAGAACAGATCAATCCAATCTACTAATGACACAACTGGATCCTACCCATTCTCTCTATTCGTTCTCAACCTTTTATTTAAGCTTTTGTTCTTTAGTTATTCAACAAATCTTTTTACTTGAGTTTTTATTTTATTAACTTCTAGAGCAAGAAAGTAGAAGGAGGCATATTAATTACACTAGTCCCTGTGGAGAATGATATTCGATAAATACTTATCATTATATTACTTGACGTGTACACTTGCACTTAATTACGTTTTTTTTACACGCATCAAGTTTATTGCGTCGTTGCCGAAGATTGACAACTAAATTTTGTTTTCTTTATTTTCTTTATTTTAGTTATTTTTACTAACATATTTTCTTTTTCTTATTCTTATAAAAACTATAGGTGTGTTTCAAGTTGAAGGATTTTCAAGATGAAAGGAGAAAAGAAATCTATTCGAGAGTTGATGTTGGAAGATATGAATCGAACCAATCAAGAATTTCCTAGTTTAAATGATGATTATCTATGTAAACTAAGAGTAATCCAACAAGTTCATGCCTGGGCAGATTTTTACTTTAATTATGAAGATGATCATTTGGTTAGCAATTGCCCATACAATACTGGAACCTATAACTACAAATAGGACCATAGATGGAACCAACAACAAAATCTTTTATGGTATGATCAAAACGCTCAAAATGTTTTCTACCATGACAATTTTGTTGATGTTACAAATATGTCATGGCAATATAATTCTTCACAAGAGTATCCAAATTCATTGGAGGTAACATTGAAAGCATCAATGTCTAGAATTGAAGAATTAATGACAGAGCAATCAAGGTTATTGGATGCAAGCATAGCTAGATTGGATTCACCCTTGAAGGATTCAGAAAATCAATTGCAGAGATCCGAATATACCATGGAGAATATGACCCAACAATCAATCTTTCAGGATACTGAAATCCCAACACTAGAGGACACAGAGGAAATTCCGGAACCTCTGAGTCTAGAACATGTTGATGAGAAAGACTGTCAAATAGTGGATAAGTCTGCCGAGATTACTGTCGCGACAGTAGAGAAGCCTGAAAAGGGCAATGTTACGATACCACTCAACAAGGATGATGAGAGTAATGCTATAGAAAATTCTGAGGAGTCTGATTCCCAGGATGTTACATTGATGCTGAAGAAGGAATATGAGGATTACTCTCACTCACAGTTATCAGGGCAGTTACATGACAACATGCTCGATCAATAAGATGGCGATGCCATGATAAAGGAATATGAGATGGTAAAGATTTAACCTTTTGAATTCTTTAAAAACGCATCTCTTCCATTGTAGGTAAATTCCGAGGAATCAACGTTCCAAGATTTGAAGCCATTCCAAATAGGGTTTGATTGTTTGGGAGATGATATTTCTGTGGTAATTCCATCTAACATTAGTTCCAAACCAAAGTCTCTATTGATGGAGATTTTTTAGAATCATAAAAAACAATGTGGGTTGGTTCTTAAAGACTTCCAGAAAAATGGTTCTTCACTTGAATTACACCGAATTTTGGCAAAAGACTGACACGACAATTGGCTATCACAGCAATTGCCACGACAACGAAGGCTATATCCAACTATGATGGAAGTTAATGACAATGAGGTAATTAAGTGGTTGGATATTGATATAATTTTTTCTAACAATTTATTTTTACCTTCAGAAACAATATCAAGATGGAGGACATGCATGGATTACAGGAGATCATGGAAGAAAGACACCTCCACCAAGATAATACAAAGGAGACTATTCGTACTCATTATGGCCCAACCCTTTTGGGACAAAATTATAACTCGATGGAGGATACGGATGGATTTTAAGAAATATCGGAAACGATCTTCCATAAGTTTTCCTTATATTCCTATTTCATATCAATCTTTTTTTTTATTTTATTTGATATTTTCATGAATTCTCTTAATTATGATATTTAGGAATAATTATCTTCTCATTACTTGAATGTTTCTCTCTTTATTTATGTTTATCTTTTTTAGGTTAGGACAATAAAGAAAGAATAACAGAAAAACAGTGCATAGCAGGAAGTTTGCTGCCGTGGTAGTACACAATGTCAGAGTCATAGTAGTCCCAACGGGCAGAAATAGTGTAACGGCTATCTACCGAGTTTTCTTCCGCGGCAGTTACTGTTTGCAACGGCAGTAAAGGCTAACGGCTATATCTGCCGAGGCCTATATAAGCAGCTTCCTTGTTGAAACTATTCACTTTACATTCTTTGTTAATCTTGAAAAATCTTCCTCACAATAATCTTTGCAATCGTACCTGCATTCTTGCATCTTTCAGATCAATTTTCAAAGAATCTCTCATCAATATCCCAAATATTCAAGAATCATCTATGGCTACTTACAATCGCTTTTATCTTGCCACTATTGTTGAACGATTCAACAGATTATGTGTTGCTCGACAGTTATGGGAGGAGCAAGGTTTCCAACATTCGAATGAACACAACTATAGCATTGAACCATTCTTGATTAATAAAATCAAATATCAAGATTGATTGAGAAATCTTCTGCCTACAGCCTCCCCCAGCAAATGCAACAATTGTGCGTGAATTCTATGCACATATGCCGAGTGAAGGCAACCTATTTGTTCACTACCGGGGCAAGCCAGTCTCCCTTAATGCCAAGGTAATCAACCAGCACTACGGCTTGCCCCCATACACGATGAACATAGTGAATTCTATGAAGAAACCACTAATAAGGATTATGAAGCGATCAAGACGAACTTTGTTATGACAACACTCCATGGGAAACCGGTGCCCATAGGGGTTATGTAACAAGGCTCAGCCTAAAACCCGAAACCAAGCTTTGGTGCCAATTTTTCAAGAGACGACTCATGCCTATATCTCACAACAACACAATTGATAGAACAAGATTAGTGCTCATCCAATCAATCACCAACAAGCGGACCATAGATGTTGGAGAGATCATTCTTCAAGAAATTTATGATTGCGGTAAGAAAGAGCGAGGTCCTTTATATTTCCCCTGTTTAATCTCTGCCTTCTGTATTATTGCAGGTGTCCTAATACAAGAAACAGATGAATACACAAATCAACGACAAGGTTGGACTAGAGAATTATGCCATAGAGTGATGCAGATAACGCAAGCAGAACCAGTGCAAGCAACACCTTAACAGTTCACTGCTGACTGCACTACCGGAGGGTAGTACATAGCCGAGATGCCAGGCACTGCCGAAGCCCCTGCCGCAGCAGATCCATACCAAGAGATTTTGCAAAGGATGATAGACATGGATCTCCGATAACAACGATACATAGAGTATCAGAGAGATTTCAACAATACTCTTGCACACATGATGACACAAAATTTCCCCTCTCAAGAAATGCAATTTCTAGAATTTCCAGCAAACATATTTGTCACTGTCGCACCCTTCATAGAAACTACCCCTGCCCCAGGGCCAAGACCATTCTTCACTGCAAGACCACCACAATAATTCCACGCTGCCGGACCATCCAGACCAGCAGACACTGCCGCAGCATCATCCACCAGCAGACAACCATAAAAAGGAGATCTGTTTACAACCCTCAAGCAAACCGCCCCATCCCAATGTCCAGCCTCTCTAGGGACAGTCTCTCTAGGGAGATTGATGAGTATGTCCATCATAACTCACCACATGCTCAGCAAGGAGTACCATATATCGAGGCAGAAGGAGGAACGCACATGATGCAGACAGAAGTAGTTAGTGACGGAGAAGAAGGCGAGGAAGTTACTGCCCCAAGGCCGAAGCCAACATCCAAAAGAGTGCAACCGCCTCGATAGGCAAAAATATAGCACTCACCAAGACAAGGGTCCAGAATAAAAGCATCGACAGGAAAACCTACAAGGGCAGTTGTTTCTAGTAGCTCTTCAGAATCAAAATAAATTACTGCCTTATTTTTTTATTTAATTTTTTTTACTTGCTGTGAGATTTGAGCATTGAGGACAATGCTCGGTTTGAGTTTGGGGGTATATGAGTGCACTGCCAAGGGTAGACCACTACCGCGCGGCAATACCAGAAAATGAAGTAACTTGATGCCTTAATTCAATTTTTTTATATACTTGCCTTTACTTTAAATAATTGTTTTTACTTTTGCATTGCCTTACATCAGCTTTGCCTTAGTTTATTCTTTTAAGGCTTTAGAAATCTTTTTCTATACCATGACTAGATTCTGTTTTGAAGAAATAACCTTGGAATACTTAAGGAATAGAACTTAGAAGATTACTATAAGGTTAGAATCAACAAACACTTTTGGGACTTGTTTGATTTAGGAGTTCTTTTAATAAACTTAGGTGATAAAGACTTAGATTCTAAGGAATGTGACTAGAGGTGCCTATCACTAGCTCTAGGAAATTACTCTTTTTCATGCTAGAGGTGCCCAAAACCGGCTCTAGTATACCAAGGGAAAAGAAAGAAAAATAGAATGGATCTTAAAACGAAGCACAACTCTTGAGGTTCCCAAAACAGGCTCAAGAGATTGATGTCTTTTAGAAGAGAAATAACCATTCCAAGTCTACTTGTCTTGAACTTAGAGTTTATCTAAGAAAGCCTTCAATCAACCTTGTCCACAAAATCCCACACACTCACGTAATCTTATAGTTTATTTACAAGTAAAAATCCTTGAGTAAACTAAAGGCTAGAACTGAAAGATGGACATAGTTATGGTGGGGAGAATAGATGGAAAAAAAAAAGACAAAGGGAGAATAAGGTTTGGTAATTTGATGTTTTGCATTGCTTGAGGACAAGCAATAGTTCGAGTTTGGGGGTATTTGATGAGTGTTTAGAAATGCTATTATTTACTATTCTTTTCCTAAACAATATGTAATCATTATCCACTAATTTGAACTGATACATATATTTATTGTTCAATAATCGATATTTTGCTTTCACAGCATATAAAGATGATATTTGTAAGAAAAGAAGGCTTGTTTTTATGTAGTTACAGAAATTACCTACCGAGGAAGTAGTAGTGCCAAAGGCAAAACCAATGCCGAGGCAGCAGCATTGTCGAAGGCAGAAGCAATGCAGCGGCAGCAGAAGTTCCAGTATTGATGCTGGGCGATTGAAAGAGAAAAAGGAGCTGAGAATGCCTGGACTTGAAGCATTTGGATTGGAGCAGATTAGCACGTGAAAAAACCAAGCCAAAGGCCACGCGGGAATAGTCTTCTATATAGAATTAAACTTGGAAATATTATATTTTTATTACTTGTTTCCTACTCCAAGTTATATTCTACTTAGGAAAAGTTACCCTAGGTTTAGACTATAAATACATGATTTGTTTAATGTATAAGGAGAGCCGAATTAGAGAGAAAGCTTTACCCTAAGAATTGTTTTCTTCATTTCAATATATTCTAAGCTTTCTTAGAGTTAGGTTAAGGTTGTTGAATATTAGTGTGAGAAGATTGTATTTTGTTTCTTCGTTTCAATACAATAAGAATATCAAAGTTTGCTTATCCTATTGCCTTTGTTCTTGCATTCAAACTCGAGAGAGGAGCTTGTAAGTAATTCATTTATCTAATATCGAGAGAGTTATATTCATGAAAGGGATAAGTGCGGTATTGTAGACACTAACTCGGCCTAAAGATAGGTTAAAAGTTTCAACGGCTCAAAGAAGTGTGGGATTGGTTGGTGATTATAATTGATTCACGCCGAGAGGTATCATCAAGGACTGGTCATCAATATTATTTCGACTTAGAGATAAGAACAGATCAGATTAATACTTATCATCAAATACTGCCGAGGTAGTGCAGTGTCATTGTATTGAACAAGAACAGATCAATCGAATCCACTATATGATACAACTAGATCCTACCCATTCTCTCTATTCGTTCTCAACCTTTTATTTAAGCTTTTGTTCTTTAGTTATTCAACAAATCTTTTTACTTGTGTTTTTATTTTATTAACTTCTAGAGCAAGGAAGTAGAAGGAGACATATTAAGTACATCAGTCCCTGTGGAGAACGATATTCAATTAATACTTATCATTATATTACTTGACGTGTACACTTGCACTTAATTGCGCTTTTTTTACACGCATCAGAAGGTTAAGGTCAAAGTCAAAAGAATATAGACAAGAATATCTTACCGCCAAAGACGATAAAACATCAACTTCGTTCTATGAACAATGTGTCGACAGCAAGTTGAAATCGTCTCAAATATTTGCCGTAGGTCTATAAACATTAGGATCGAAGTCAAAATTTGCACGACGCCAATCTGGGACGATAGTAACATCATCATCATTAGAAAAAATCGTAAACAACTCTAACGACCCTCCTAAGGAATATTGTATGTGCGACTCTATCATCATTTTAATATCGTCGTTGTCAACCACATGGAAAATTGTATAATACAATGGTTCCAATGACGTCGGTAATCGATATTTTAACGGATCCAATTTTTGATCTCGAGCATACGGAACATGATCCGATACTGTCTTCACCAATTGCCTATAAGTCAATCTCCGCGGGAGCTCAATTGTAATTGTATGCAAAGACTAAAAGACCACACCCAGAGATTCATCACCAACCATCTGGCCATCGTAATAAACTAAAGCAGTGATTCTTCTTGACATTTTTTCTTTCAATTTCTAATTGCCTTTGAGAATTGTTTCAACTTCTTGGTGAATTTCTAATTGCTTTGAACTTCTTATTGAAATTCGAAGCTGAAGGCTAACTTAAAGAATGTCAGAATCCCCTTCTTGTAGAAAGCGACTTTTGTTGTTAGACTGGAAATCGCTTTTTGTAGGAAACGATTTCCTGTCTGAAATCGCTTGGTGAGAAAAGCGACTTATGCACTATATAATAATTCGATTCCCTGATAATTTCAGACTGTATTTCTCGCGTTTTCAGAAAGAGTTGTATACATGGCTATGTTTTCTTGTGTTCTTTTGATGTGAGCACATCATTTCACGACACAGAAGTTGATCCGGAGATCTTACCAATAAAATCCATTACGCGTTCTAAGAAAAAGAAATTCAAGGAAACTCTTTTCCTTACTTGTGCTAATATTCTTGATTCAATTGAGAATATTCACGCCTTAGAAAATTATGTTTATAATTTCTTACATGTTGATATGTGACATACATAGTGTATGAACTTATAGGTGTGTTTACGTGTATATATATATATATTGTTTATAGTGTTTCCATTATGTTTTATGTGTGTTGTGTAATTAATATAAATTATTTATTATATATGTTTAAGTATGTATCTAATTTATTTGTTATATATAGGCTCATAAGAAATCGGTTGATGCGACCATTTGGTTGAAGCGACATAGGAAGACATGTACCAACTAATTCGGTAAAGGAATTGACAATTCCAGCAAATTATTCTTCAACGTGTCCAACAGATTATGCTGCAATGTGAATTTCAAATATTAGCACATTTAATATGTGGCACCATCCATATGCATCAAGGAAAACATATGTCAATACCGTCCACATGCAATTTGAATTCCAGCAAATTTGTTTGTTCAATTTCAAATTGAAGAAATCCATGCAAATTTAACATGTGCCAATTTTGGCAATTCCACCGATTGGTACATTAAACATGTGCTCAATCCAATTAGCCTATATCAGTTCAAATTTATGGAGATTGAAGGAGTTACTATGTTTGATTTTCAATTTAATTTTTTATTTCAGCCATGTATTTTCAACCGACAACTCCTCTTATGTCTATATATATGTAATTAAATTATGTAAGAAAGGTTACACACTTTGATCAATAATATTTACTTGAGAGTTTTTTCTCTTTTTGGTTCTTTTTAGAACTATTCGACACTCAATTCGTTTGATTATCTTTGATACTTCGGGTTCCTAAATTGATATTTAGCGGGTCCAAGTCCTACGATGTTAAACTGATTCGATTCGGATTCGCTCAACATATTGTTTGAGTTCTTTCGAGTTTAGCATTTTTCCACCACCGGTCGTTTTTTAAGTCTTCACCGTCGTCTTCGTTGAAGTTCTTTCCGAAATGCCAAAATTATCACTTATATATCTATATATTTATATTTTTTTGTCGTTTTGTTTATCTTTAAATTTTCTACTTAATATAATTATGTTGTATAATTATTTCTTTATCGTTTTTATTTCAGGAACGTGACTACAATATTCCTAGATTCAAAACTAATGAGGAAAGTCCGTTCCGACGAACTCTGCGTTATATTATGTGGTAATCAGAGAATAGGTTGTTGTTTTGTTGTAAGTTTTTGTACGTCGAGTCTTGTAAGTTTGTATCTAATATATATATAAACAGATTCGAATATATTAAAAAAACCAGATTAAAAAAAACAGTTTTGAATAAAAAATAGATTAAAAAAACAAATTCGAACAATTAAAAAAATCAAATTCAAAGGAAATTATTATTATTATTATTATTTAATATCTATATGTATTTATTATACCTCTATATGTATTTAGTATTGTGTCTTTGTATAATTAGAAACTTTGTATGAACTCTGAATTGCAACTTCAATGTACTCGGAAATCGCAAGAGCATACTTTACCTATTTATTCGGTGATAGGAACGTTTTAAGCCCGTCTTTGCAGTAAAACTTTCTAACTTTTCATTTTCATCCTTTGTTTGTTTTTCGTGTCATTTTTTCTTATTTTCATTTTTCTTTCTTTCTTTCTTTGTTTTATTTTCCATCTTACTTAATTTTCTTTTGTTTCGTGTCATCTTTGTTGTCATCTTTGTTCTTGTTTTTATTATTTTTTGTTCCATTTAGCCACACCATTGTAACAAGTTTCGAGACGTTGAATTAGTTCTTTAAAGAGCTGATTTTCGAGAAAGTGTAAAGGAAAAAGGCATTGAGCATGTGAGATCAGAATAGGAGACAAAAGAACCATTTAAGTATTCTCCTGATTGAAATACGAGCATTGAGTGCTATATTTTTTAGTGTATTGTTTCTTGGAGTGACTATTGTGAGACTTTTGTTGTGTATGCTATGAGGACCTTTTATTTATTTTCCACTAACCGATAATAGTATTATCCTTTTTGTTTGTTTGTGTTATTTGAAAATGTCAGGTTCTGATGACAATACGGTTGACCAAAATCCACCATATCGGCAGATACAAGCCTTAGAAAGAATGATGCAACGAGTAATAGCTTCTGCCATAGAGCCATTACAATCTAAGATGGATTGGCTTGATGGAGGTTCCAACTCTATTCATGAAATGTTGAACGAAAATAAAGTTGATCCGCCACTGAGACAGTATACTCTTAGATAAGGACGTGTGAAACAGGTAGACGATAGTTTAACTAACATTAAGATTGCTATTTCTTTTTTTCAGGGATGTACAGATTCTGATGCATACTTGGCTTGGGAAAACAAAGTTGAGCATATTTTTTAGTATTATAATTACTCGGAACAGAAGAAGGTTCGACTAGTGGCGATAGAGTTTGTTGATTATGCCTTAATATGGTGGGACCAATTATTGCTTAGCCGAAGGCGTTCTGGTGAAGGCCTCGTTGCAACATGGAATGAGATGAAGCGAATAATGAGAAAGAGGTTTGTTCCTATTCATTATCATCGTGATTTATTTCAAAAATTACAAAATTTGAAACAGAGAAATAGGAACGTTGAGGATTATTTTAAGGATATGAAGATGGCTATAATGCGTGAAAATATCAAGGAAGATCGAGAAGCTACCATGGCACGTTTTCTAACAGGGTTGAACACCGAGATTGCCAACGTTGTTGAGTTGCAGTATTATGTCGAGGTTGATGATATGGTGCAAGTGGCGATAAAGATGGAACGACAGCAGTGAAGGAAGTCTTCGAATCGAGGTAATACTCCATTTAAATATTATTCTAACCCTTTGTACACTCCTAACACTACTAGGAAGCAACCACCACAACCGCCACTTCAAATTTGCAAACAAGGCGAAACTAGCAAGCCCAAGGGCCCCGTTTCTAAAAATGAGTGTGGTAAGCAACCAATGGTGTTTTAAGAATGAACACGAGATATCCAGTGTTTCAAGTGTCTAGGACGAGGACATGTCGCCAGTCAGTGCCCAAACTGAAGGACCATGTTGATGATGGAAAATGGCGAGATCGGGTCTTAGTTTGAGGATGACAATCATATTCCACCTTCAATAGGTGATGAACAGGACGATGACAATGTACATACTTTTGCCACCGGAGAAGCACTTGCTGTCAAGAGAAGCTTGAACACTCAACCAATTCAGGATGAACAGCAACGAGAGAACATCTTTTATACAAGGTGTCTCGTGAATGACAAGGTATATGTTGTGATTATCGATAGTGGTAGTTGCACTAATGTTGCTAGTTCTATTATGGTTGACAAGCTAGGTTTGAAACGCAAAAGTACCAAAATCCTTATAAATTACAGTGGTTGAATGACGGAGGATAGATTAGAGTGACTAAGCAAGTTGTAGTTCCGTTTTCCACTGGAAAGTACAAGGATGAAGTACTTTGTGATGTATCGATGGACGTGAGCCATTTGTTGTTAGGACGTCCGTGGCAGTTTGATAAGAGGGCTATGCATGATGGCATCACAAATAGGTATTCTTTTGTACATGCAGGTAAGAAGATCACCTTGGCACCATTGACTCCGAGTCAAGTGCAAGAAGACTAAGTGAGATTGCGAAAAAATATCGAAAAATCGTGAGGGAAAAAAGATGAATGTGTACGCGAGCATCAAGGAAATCAGGAAATGTCTTTCCTCTCAGGTTTCTGTACTTGTTTTGTTATTTAAGGATAATTTTTTATTGGCTGAGATTCCTAGTGATTTGTCTGCTTTGATTTCATCTCTTTTACAAGATTTCGAGGACGTGTTTTTGGATAAAACACCTAAGGGATTGCCCCCTATTCGTGGCATTGAGCATCAGATTGATTTTATTCCAGGTGCCACAATTCCGATTAAACCAATATACTGAAGTAACCCCGAAGAGACGAAGGAGGTTCAACGACAGATTTATGAGTTGTTGGACAAAGATTACATTCGAGAGAGTCTGAGTCCATGTATCGTACCAGTATTGTTGGTACCGAAGAAAGACGGAACTTGGAGGATGTGTGTTGATTGTCAATCAGTGAACCAGATTACAATCAAGTACCGATATCCCATTCCTCGACTCGATGACATGCTAGGTAAGTTGTGTGGAGCGACTATCTTCTCTAAAATTGACCTAAAGAGTAGATATCATCAGATTCACATGCGAGAAGGTAACGAGTGGAAGACCTCCTTCAAAACCAAGCTAAGTTTGTACGACTAGTTAGTGATGCCTTTTGGTTTAACTAATGCACCTAGTACTTTTATACAATTGATGAATCATGTTCTGCGATCTTTTATTAGTAAGTTTTGTGTTGTATATTTTGATGCATCCTGATTTATAGCAAGACTTTACCCGATCATGTAGAACATTTGCGAGCTGTTTTGGAGACTTTGCGAGAAGAGAAGTTGTTTGGTAACATGGATAAATGTGTGTTTTGTACTGACAAGCTTACATTTCTTGGTGACATTGTTAGTTCTCAGGAAGTTGAAGTTGATCCTGAGAAGGTCAAGGCGATTCAGGAGTGGCCACGACCGACTTTAGTTAGTCAGGTTAGATCGTTTCATGTTTTAGCCAGCTTTTATCGTCGATTTATTCCCTATTTTAGTTCTATTATCATTCCCTTAACCAGAATTATAAAGAAGAATTCAGTCTTCTCTTGGGGTAAAGAACAAGAAGACGCCTTTCTGAAAATAAAAGATTGTTTGACAAAAACGCATGTTTCAGCATTACCTGAATTTAATAAGATGTTTGAAATTGAATGTGATATTTCTAGAGTTGGTATAGGTATTGTTTTGTCACAGTAAAAAAGGTTTGTTGCTTATTTTAGTGAAAAACTTAGTGGAGCGATATTGAACTATCGTGTCTATGACAAGGAGATGTATGCATTGATTCGAGCTTTGGAGACTTGGCAGCATTATTTGTTGCCTAAGGAGTTTATGATCCACACTGACCATGAGGCCGTGCGATATATTACAGGTCAGCATAAATTGAACAAACGACATGCTAAATGGGTTGAATTTTTAGAGTCTTTTCCTTATGTCATTTGTTACAAAAAAGGTAAAGACAATGTCGTAGCTAATGCTTTATCACGTCGATATGCACTATTGAGTTATCTTGATTCCCATTTAATTGGATTTGCATATATTCGTAAGTTTTACTCTAATGATCCTGATTTTTTTAGATAATTATAATGCTTGTGAGAAATGTGTTGTTGGAAAGTTTTTCAGGTACGATGATTATCTTTTCATGGAAAACATGATATGCATTCCACAGGGTTCTATGTGTGATATTTTGATTCGTAAAACACACGAAGGTGGATTGATGGGACATTTTGGAGTCACCAAGACGTTACAAATATTGAAGGAGCATCTTTTTTGGCCTAATATGCGCAGAGACGTTGAAAGGTATTGTGAACGTTGTGTGACTTGTAAGAAAGAAAAATCAAAGGTTTCACCATATGGTATGTACTTACCTTTACCTATTTCTGATTCGCCTTGGACAAATATTTCTATGGATTTTGTATTGGGATTACCTAAAACTAGGACAGGTGGAGATAGTATTTTTGTTGTGGTTGATAGGTTCTCTAAGATGACACATTTTATTGCATGTCATAAGACTGATGATGCTGTTAATGTGGCTAACTTATTCTTTAGAGATGATTTATGATTTCCTGGTATTCCTAGATTAATTGTTTCTGACAGGGATGTAAAATTCTTGAGTCATTTCTAGAGGACTCTTTGGAGTAAACTAGGTACTAAACTTATGTTTTCTACTAATTTTCATCCTCAAACTGATGGACAAACTGAGGTTGTTAATAGAGTTTTATCTACTTTACTTCATTCCATCATTAAAAAGAACATTAAGACTTTGGAAGATTGTTTGCCATATGTTGAATTTGCATATAATCATGTTGTACATTTTGCTACTAAGATATCACCATTTAAGGTTGTTTATGATTTTAATCCTATTACTCCTCTAGATATATTGTCTTTGCTACAGGAACAAGTGATGAACAGAGACGGCAAAGCGAAAATAGAATATGTAAAGAAATTACATCAACAAGTGAAAGAGAACTTAGAACTAAGGACTCAACAGTATGAAAAACAAGAAAACAAAGTAAGTAAGTCACTTTCGATGTGGAAGATTGGGTTTAGGTTTATTTAAGAAAGGAACATTTTCCGGCACAACGACGGTACAAACTTTTACTAAGAGGAGATGGTCCTTTTCAGGTTTTGGAGAAAGTGAATGAAAGTGCCTATAAGATAGACTTACCGGACAAGTATAATGTAAGTTCTACATTCAATATTTTGATGATTATATAGATTTAAGGATAAATCCTTTTCAAGAAGAGGGGATGATGTGAGCACATCATGTCACAACACGAAAGCTGATCCGAAGGTCTTACCAGTAGGACTTATTACACGTTCTAAGGCAAAGAAATTCAAGGAAGATCTTTTCCTTATTTTTGCTAATATTCTTGATTCAATTGAGAACGTTCACGCCTTAAAAAATCATGTTTATAATTTGTTACATGTTGATATATGACATACATAGTGTATAAGTACTTATAGGTGTATTTACGTGTATATATATATATATTGTTTATAGTGTTTCCATTATGTTTTATGTGTGTTGTGTAATTAACATAAATTATTTTTTATATATGTTTAAGTATGTATCTAATTTATTTGTTATATATAGGTTCATAAGAAATCAGTTGATGTGACTATTTGGTTGAAGCGACATAGGAGAACATGTACCAACTAATTCGGTAAAGGAATTGACAATTCTAGTAAATTGTTCTTCAACGTGTCCAACAAATTATGCTGCAATGTGAATTTCAAATATTAGCACATTTAATATATGCCAATACCGTCCACATGCATCAAGGATAACATGTGTCAATACCGTTCACGTGCAATTTGAATTCCATCAAATTTGTTTCTTTAATTTCAAATTGAAGAACTCCATGCACATTTAACATGTGCCAATTTTGGCAATTCCACCGATTGACACATTAAACATCTGCTCAATCCATTTGGCCTATATCAGTTCAAATTTGTGGAGATTAAAGGAGTTACCGTGTTTGAATTTCAATTTAATTTTTTCTATCAGCCATGTATTTTCAACTGACAACTCCTCTTATGTCTATATATATGTAATTAAATTATGTAAGAAAGTTTACACACTTTGATCAATAATATTTACTTGAGAGTTCTTTCTCTTTTTGGTTTTTTTAGAACTATTCGACACTCAATTTGTTTGATTATCTTTGATACTTCGGGTTCCTAAATTGATATTTAGCGGGTCCAAGTCCTACAATGTAAAACTGATTTGATTCGGGTTCGTTCAACATATTGTTCGAGTTCTTTCGAGTTTAGCATTTTTCCATCACCGATCGTTTTTGAAGTCTTAACCGTCATCGTCATTGAAGTCCTTTCAGAAACGCCAAAATTATCACCTATATATCTATATATTTATGTTTTTTTTGGTTGTTTTGTTCAGCTTTAAATTTTCTACTTAATATAATTATGTCGTATAATTATTTCTTTATCGTTTTTATTACAAAAATGTGCCTACAACATTCCTAGATCCGAAAATAACGAGAAAAGTCCGTTTCGACGAACTCCCCGTTATTTTATCTTTTCTTCGCTGATACATATCGTTACACTTCGTTTAGTAGTAAGATAAAATACGATGAGTTCTACGACTTAATATCGACGGAAGTTGCGAAGTTGACAACAAGGGAAATCTTGTACATACAAGAAAAAATACCAGTGGATGATCCAGGGCCTGAAGCACATTACAATTTAAAATTTTCATCCTCAAAAGAGCTTCGTAATATGTTTCGAGGTTACAAAAATATTCCATATCAATATCTCGAGATCTACGTAAAATTGAAGGATGAAATTAGTTCATCAAGTAACGTTGAAAGAGCTACATATCAAGTTGACGAAGAAGCAATTCTACAACGTATCAACTACAAACGATATCAAAACGAATAAAAATTTGAAGAACTAAACTTAATATCAGACGTCTCTACATATTAAGAAGACACGAAAACAGACGATTCCTCAGTCACTTAAATATTTTTTATGTACAGTTTTGTATTTTCGTTTAAAGTTACGATAAAAATTTTAAAAATCTAATAAAAAATGGTTGAAATCGCTTTACGCACAAAACGATTTATATTAAGCAGAAATCGCTTTCTGCATAGAGCGATTTCTTTGATCAAGGGATTTTACGCTTTCAAACCCTAGGAAAATTGTTTTGTACGCAAAGCGATTTCTTATCCAGATTATAATTAATGACTTATGTGGCAAGGGATGCCAAAGCAGCCTAAAAATTGCTATGTGTAGGATGCGATTTCAGGAATCATTTCTCGTGCAAAGCGATTTCTTCTTACGTGTCCCGATAGGGTTATAGATTTGTAAATGAAGTTTGTTTGGGTATATTTTTATATTTAAATATTAAAAAAATGTTATTTTATTAATTTTGCCTAAACTTGGACCAGATAATGCAGTAAAATTGCATATTTTATCATATAATAATGTAGGGAAGTGGTGGCTGAACTTTTAGGGAATTTTATTTTGATCATGGAATTTTTTTTAATTTGCATTATAATCTTTGAATTTTTAGTTTGCTCTTATTATAGTCTCTCACGTTATAAGTTGATCTTAGTTTTTATAAATTTTATTGTGATTTCAAAACTTTTAAATAAATTCTCATTTTTTTTTACTAAACTCCATCCTGTATCTTTTTCCTGATTTCAAAATTTCTGCTATTGTTTGATGTGTGCATTCTTATGTCAGCGTCCCTAGATAATTCTAGTAGCTCAAGTCTTTCCCCTTACCCCCACTGACATTCTGTATCTGCAAGTCTGAATTCTAACACACAAAACGAGCTGACTCAGACCAGACCAGACCAGACCACTGAAATACAAAATAAAGAGAATTTGCTTTGCCTTTACTTTAGTTGCTGCAGACTGCAGTGACGATTGATTCAGACTGAGAGGAGAAAGAGGGTCTGCATTTAGGCATTAATTGAAGCAGTCGTGTCGAACAGATGTTATTACGTACGACGAATACCATGACTGTAAATTTCTTAACAATAAATATTATTACAGACGTAACAATTATAATATCATAATTTCAGATAATGTTACTATATTTATTTAAGGGAGACTTATTTTAAAAATCTCTGACATTTAATTAAGGTTGCTGCATGCTGCCAGTAACTGATGCAAAGCCATGGGTTCTCTTTTGCTAAAAACAGTGCTACTTTAAGAAGGTTGTTGTTGCCGCTCCAAATCCAAACCCACACTCAAAACCAATAAACAGATACAAAAGCTACACGGTGATGGGAAACTCAGCCAATAGAGAGGTGGCACAAAGTGATAATCAATGTTCCGATTAGGATAGTAAATGAAACGAGATAGATTATGTGTTATTCGAGTTTTATTTGATTAAAATTTAATCAAAATTCAATTTGATTGAATTTGATTCGAACTCAAACTCGACTCAAGTTCTTGCCGAGTCAAACTACTTGATACTTAACTTGAAAAATTCGCGAGTTATTCGAAAAAAATATACTATTTTTTTATAATTTAAAATTTAAATTCCTAAACTTAAAACTCAAAACCCTAAATATAGGTCTAAGCCCTAAAAACTAAACCTAGAAATGTAATCACAACAACTTAAACCTTTAAACCCTAAATTAATACCTTATACCTTAAAATTAACAAGCTTGACTTCACATAATTTGTGTATCATTTTTTTCATGACTTGCCTTTAAATGATGTGCGACAAATGATGAGTGACTCGAGTTTAATATGTTTAAAGATAGGTTAACATATGTTTCGATTGATCTCGAATCAAGCTTAAACTCGATCTGAGTTCTTAATAAACCGAGTCGAACTTGAATTTTTCAGACATATTAAAAATTACTTAAGATCAAAATTTTATCGAATTGAATTCAACACCATTCAAATTCGAATTAATTCATTATGCCCCTGGTTCTTACAAAGAGTTTGGTTTCAAAAGACCAAGTAGAACATAAAATATTATATTAGATGACGAAAATGATTTTTTAACAAAAATTTTAAAAAATAATTATAATTATTTAAATTATATACTAATTTTAAAATTTACAGGACAAATCTGCTTTGGTCCATCCCTGAATAATACAGTAAATGACTGAATTAAAGTGGTCCTAAGTTACTTTCTCATCTTTTAATCTCTTTGTCCTGAAACAAGATCTTATCTAGTCCGGTCCTTCTGGGGTTTAGATTAAACCTCTATGCACAAAAAAAATCGACTTAAAAAAAATTATAGATTAAAAAGATTCGAACATGATACACTTGAGACACATAAAAATTATTTAAATTACTGTAAAAATATATTAATTAAATTAAACTTAACAACATTTTATATATTTTATATTTAATTATATTAAAAATAAAAGAATATATTCGAGTAAATGTTAATTTTGTTGTTAATCTTATTTATTTTCCTTTTTATGATATTAACTTTAATTTAAGTATTATATTTTTAGTTTTTAAAAAAGCTTAATTAATTGAATAAAGTATTTAAAATTATATTAATAAAAATATTTAACAAAACTAAATTTATCTTATGATTAAAGTAATATCGTGAGTTTGAATTTGTTAAACAAATTTTTAACATAATATTTTATTTTAAATTATGAGTTAAATATTATTTAATATATACATAAATATATTAAATATTATCAACTTTAAATTAAATACTACTATAGTTTTACAGTGATTTAAATAATTTTTATGTCTCAAGTATATTACGTTCGAGTTTTCTTAGTTCATGTTTATTTATTTTTATTGCATTAACAACAAACTATAATATATATTATATTTTTTACTTTATAACTCAAATGACAGGGCGGATGTTGTATAGAGATCGAGGGGCCTTGACATCGATTTGAGTTATGAAATATAATATTAAATATCAAATCGACTTGAAACAAAATCTAATTTTAACATTATTTTATTATAAAATTTTTTATATTTGATATAATTTTATAAAGTTATTTCTTATTGATGTATCATTTTGTCATATTATTATTTTGATCTATATGATACTATTATTTTAATGTGTATTGTAAATATATTTTTAATTATTTATCGTTAGTTTAATAATAATTTTATCTGTGAAGAGTTATTTCGACTTAAAATAAAACGCTAAACATTGAAATGTTTAAAAAAACCTTAAAGTAAATATCCAATGAAACGGTAGGAGTATTTTAAATATTATGCCTAATTTTAAACGTCAATTATGAAAAAAAATTATTATTTAAAATAGATACTTAAGAATTTAAATTTTAATATTTTGAGTTTAAAATATATAATACTATTTGAATATTATTTATGTAATTGTTTTTTATAATACTAAATTTATGAAGTGCTTCAAATAGAAAAAATAATATTATCTCTATGAGATTTGAGTTTTAATTCGAGTAGTAATCATTTTTTTTTCTATGTCCTATTTATGTCTCTTCATTAAAAAAGTTGGGTTTAAAGTTTATAATTAATGTTAAAGTTAGGGTTTGGAGTATTGGGTGTAGGTATACTTTTAGGATAAAAAGTCTAATATTTATAATTTAATGTTAGGGTACTTTAGAATATTTGATTTAGGCTATATTTTTACGGTGAAGGGTTTAATATTTAAAATTTAGAGTTAATACTTTGAGTCAAGGTTTAAAATATTGGGTGTATGCTATAACTTTTAGGGCGAAGGGTTTAGAATTTATAATTTAGAGCTAATATTTATAATTTGAATTTTGAGTGTTTGGACACAAAATTGAGTAGATGTTTTCCACCTTTAAATTATAGTTTGTCATATTTTTTTAATAATTCATAGGAGATTATAAGATAGTATTTATTCATATTTATTTTTAATTTTTTGATAGTATATATACACAGATAAAATAATTAAACCCAAATCTTTAAGATAAACATCATTTATTTTTTTGCTGGGATCACTTATTGAATTTCCCTTGTTGACTTCCGTTGCGTGTATTTTTTAAAATTAAACACCTCTAATTATAATATAATATAACATAATATATTATATATTATAATATAATTAGAGATGTTTAACGAGTTAGCAATACGTGAGCTATTTAAACTCGACTCGGTCAAAATTTAGTAAAAGTTAGATTCGAATTAACTAGACCAAATCTCAACTCGAGACCATAGCGAGTTAAACCGAGCAAAGTCTATCTCGACACGAAAAGTTTGCGAGTTGCTCATTATTTTTTTTAAAAGATATTTTTAATAATTACTTCAAAATTATTTTATTCAAAAAATAAATTTAAATAATAATTATTAATTTGTGAATTGTTACTTTAGTTTTTCATACATTAGTTCGATGTATTTGTTGATTGTTAGTTTAGGATTTGGACTTTGAAAGTGCTTTATAAACTCTTTTGATATTTTTTATTAAATTTTTTAATTTATATTAATATTATGACCCATATAGTATTATTAAATTTTACTTTTAGATAAAAATAAGATAAATTTTTTAGTGAGCTTAAAGAGTTTTAACGAGTACTGAGTTGAGTTGAGAAATATTTTTTAACGAGTACGATACAAACACGATTTTAACGAGCTTAATGAGTAATGAATCGAGTCGAACAATCAATTTTTTTACATACACGAGTCAAGTATATCCAACTCATGAAGGACTCGCTTAATAAACACCCAAATTAAATATAATCACATTAAAATATTAAAAAATTATATTTTAATTACTCTAACTTTTAAATATCGACTTACTCTAAAACTTTAAATATCAGTAAATCGTGAGTAGAAATCTCTTGAATGGAAATTCTTCGCCTTTTAATTGTCTTCTTGTTAAATTTTTTTAAAACATTAATTTTAAACTATAACCATAATTTTTTACATCCTAAAACCTAAACCTGATGCCCTAAAAAATATATCATACCTTTGATTCCTTAAACCTTACCCACAACTCTTAACCCTAAATCCTAAACCACTAATTTAAAATAGTGACAATAATAGAGACAAAATTAGAAGACAAACGATTTACACTCAAATCTCGTCATTCTAATCATACTCTTTTTTATACCTGTTACTAAAAAATTAATTTCTAAATTATCTCTAAAAACTATAGACTTGTTATGAATATTATCTATGTGGATGTCTATCATAATAAGAACTCTATCATTCAAAATATTATCTTCATTAATTAGAGTTTAATACATTATGTACTGCTTATGCCTATAAATAGATGGGTTTGTGAAGGCATTGTACACAAGTCAATATTGAGAATAATACAAATATAGTTATTTCTATCTTCTTTTTGTTTTTTTATTCTTGTTCTTTATTCTTGTTTTAGTTCTTCATTATTTTATTTGCAACATGTTATCAACACGAGTTTCCTCAAAAGATTTTTATTTCAAGTTTCTTCAAAGATTTATCTGGTATGTTTTTTTTTTCATCCTATATATTTTAATTTATAAAATAATATATATGTGATAATGATTACAATTTGTATATATATTTGTTACTTAACATGTTATTTGTTTTGATAATTTAATCCGAGTATATTGGCTGGACATCCCGTTCTGCGAGGCTACTGGTCTCAAATGAGGTTTTTTTTAAAAAGACCTTGTAGACTGGTTTAACAACGTCACGTATGAAGGTTAAATCTTTGTTTGTATATATATTTAAGATATAGTTGATCTAATTTTTATTTATCTTTTATAATATATCAATGACAAATCTTAAAAAAATTGAGTTTGTGGCTCTTGATATTTCCGGAAAGAAATATTTATCCTGGATCTTAGATGCCGAAATACATCTAGATGCAAATGGCCTGAGAAATACTATTAAACAGGGGAATGTAGAATCTGCTCAAAATAAGGCCAGAGTCATGATACTTCTTCTTCGTCACCTCCATGAGGGGTTAAAATCTGAATATTTAACGGTAAAAGATCTTCTTATTCTTTGGAATAATCTAAAGGAACGATATGACCACCTGAAAATCGTTATTCTGCCTAAAGCTCGATATGATTGGTTGCCATGAGATTGCAAGATTTGAAATCAGTAAGCGAGTATAACTCTACTATGTTTTGAATTACTTCATAATTGAAGTTATGTTGTCAAAATATTACTGATGAGGATATGTTAGAAAAAACATACTCCATTTTTCATGCCAACAATGTTGTCCTTCAGACACAATATCGTGAAAAAGGCTTTAAGAAAATTCTGAGTTAATTTCTTGCATTCTTGTGGCTGAGCAAAATAATGAGCTACTCATGAAAAATCATGAATATCGCCCAACTAGCTCCGCTCCATTCCTGAAGCGAATGCGACATTCTGTAGCGGGAAAAGAAAGACTGCACCATTAATCGTGGTCATAGCTATGGAGTGAGCGTGGTCATAGCTATGGAGTGAGCGTGGTCATAGTTACAGTCGAGGATATAAGCGAGGTGGTCGTTTTAAAAGTAGTCATACCCACCACAAGTGTAATAATAAGGATGATAATAGTGCAAAATATCAATCTAAGAAAGAGGAATCTATGTGTCATCGATGTTACAGCACAAATCATTGGGCTCGTGCTTGCCGTACGCCAAAACATCTTGTGGACCTTTACCAACAATCAATAAGTGATAAAGGAAAGGGAGTTGAAACAAATTCTGTTTATATCAATGACAAAGATGATTATGGTATTCACAAAGATGATTATGACATTTCCGGTAGTGGCCAAGACAATTATGGCATTACAAACATAGAAGTTGATGATTTTATCATATCCCCTGAGAAGAATATTTGATGTCTTTAATTTATTTCATATTTACTTTATGTTTATTAGGAAGATATGATTATTTTATCATAGTTTTTTTAGTAAATATTATGTTTATTTTATTAATGGTATTTATTTATTTTAAATATTATAGTAGCATTTATTTATTTACTCTTTGAAGAATATGATTACGATACAAATACAATCTACAAAAAATAGTGACGTTTTATGCTTAGCAGAAGCATAGATATATTTTTCTATTTAAATGCAAGGAATAATGTGAATACTATATCTCAAAGTACATGAAAATATTGCTACTCCAAAAGAGCAATGTATTTTTAAGAGAAAGCACATTATAAAAAGTGCCTAATTATGAATATCATAATACTTACCGTTAAATGTAATGATATCGTCAACACCAAAATGGATATAATCTTTTGAGAGTTATAGATGACATATGTTATCAATTGACATACGAAATAAGCCAATGTGAATATAAGTTATGGTAGCCAAAAAGTCAGTTAAAAGCTCTATAAGAGTTATACATTGCAACCAAAAGATTAATTTTTCATTGAAAGCTCCGAGAGAGCTAAATATAACAAATGTACAAATGAGATTGAATTACAAGTTATGGTAAATCATAAATTTACAAATTTAGAGATATATGTATACATATATTTGGCATGATCAGTTCAACCATCTTGATCAATAATGATGCAGTAAATAATTAGGATTTATATGTATATTTATTAAAAGAACCCGGAGTTCTTGTGGTGCTTTTTCTTAAAAGAATCGATTAAATTTTTTTTACTAAAAGAACCTAAAGTTCTTGTGTTGCTTGTTCTGAAAAGAATGGATTAAGATCTCACTTACAAAAAGAACTTGAAGTTATTGTACTAAAGTTGAGACTACACGTCTTGCATATCTGAAGAAAATATGGGCCCATATATCCAAAAATATGGAAAGTTTTTATATGATTTTTGTAGATGCATCTGCATATATATTATCAACTTACAACCAGAAGTTTGTGAGATTGATTAGAAAAGATTCAGATTATGCAATTAAGACTATTCATCTTGTTAAAGGTGATGAGTTATATTTTAGGCTATATCAGTTGAAATAACTATTACAAAGCCTACTGATTATGAACAAAACAATTTAGCAAAAATTTCGGTTGGATACCTCCTCTTTAATAGCTAAACTATGAGAACAAAATATTCATATGGTATTTTCACATAACAACACTTATACGCATCAAGCCAACGAGTTATAATAAACTTCTCATTATGATTGGTTTTTAGTCAGAAGCTATATATTTTCCTTTTATGTTTAAGTTTTTAAACATTAATTGGAGAATCATTTATGAGACGATTTTTCTCAATATCAGGGGGAGAATAATCAACTAGATAAAGAAGTAAAATGAATTATCATATTCTAAGATCCTCGTATATGAACCAAAAGTTCATAAGATAATTCATGTTATTATATGTTAACTGCCGGACATATTTACTAACCTAATGAGAATAATCAAATCTCTTATACCAGCTAAAAATCTCTAAATTTAAATGATATGTTAGAGTGAATTAAAGTAAATTATGCCTGAAGCATGATAGTTGAAATTGATTCCAATGATCAAAATTCTTGTAAATAGAAACAAATGTGAGATGATCATCATATACTAGAGGCAGATGCTCTTGAAGAGACCAAGACATAACTAATTATAAACTCTAGTAGAGTTTCAGGTACCTGAAACAAAGATTGGAATCTTGAAGAGATCTCGATGAGTTATGTCAATATGAGAAAATAATGGAACTAGAAATTAAAAAGTTATCGATAACAATTTTACATAGAATACTTCTATAAGAAGTAAATAAAGAAAACGAGGATCTTGTATATAAATCTATAGATATTGATTGGCCAACATAGAAAAATGCTTTGAGCTTCCAAAAGTGAAATTTTTAGACCAACGATCCAAATACCTAAAGGTGTAATGCAAGAGGATTATAAATAAATAGTCGTGAGATATATCACCACTTGAACAATGAAGAATTTTTAACTACCTCATGGTGAATGCAATTAATTTGGTAGTTTTGAAATACTTTATATGTGTCTGATTATTTTGTGGATCTATATTTATCTTTGAAGGATTTAAAGTGCTAAAAGCATTTGAAAATTTATGAGAAAATCTGTTTAGATATCTCATTGAATATTTTGGTGTATTTGGCATAATAGCTTCAATAAGTACTAATTGAGAAAATACTATAAGAATGATCAAATTTCCTTAAAAAATATAGTAGTTTCAATATTGAATTATGAAGATTCAAAAAATCTTATGTGATGTTATCATGAGGGGGAGTAAGTACGTGTTGTACTCTTTTTCCCTTGACCGAGGTTTTGTCCCAATGGATTTTCCTGGTAAGGTTTTTAATGAGGCAACATGTTATACGTATCAAAGATGTGTGTACTCTTTTTCCTTCACTTAGATTTTTTTCCCACATGGTTTTTATCTTATTAAGGTTTTAACGAGGCACATTATCTTTATAGACATCCAAAGGGAAGTGTTATGAATATTATCTATGTGGATGTCTATAAATAGATGAGTTTAATACATTATGTACTGCTTATGCCTATAAATAGATGAGTTTGTGAAGACATTGTACATAAGTCAATATTGAGAATAATACAAATATAGTTATTTCTATCTTCTCTTTGTTCTTTCATCCTTGTTTTAGTTCTTCATTATTTTATTTACAACAAGACTCTATATCTTAAAAAATACATTTTATCTATAATTATTTAAACTCTAATTATAATTTTTAACCTTAAACCTTAAATTCACTTATTACTTATTTAAGTTAGGGTGACCAATAAAAATTCAATAAAAATAATAAGTTTTTCTGTTTATACCCTTCTTCGTCTGATTTGATTTTAAGAATCGTCTCTTCTCTCTCATTTTCACAGTCCAAACCCATCCAAAGCAATGACAGCATTTAAAACTTATGTCAAATTCTTCAAGAAGATAACTGATACAGTAAAGAAAGAGACAAAAACAAGCCCTGTTCGGTCTCTATCTTCTTACTTGTACTATTTATACATGTCCGAATCCAGACCTTCTCTTCCAATCTACAAGTGTTCCAGTTGCAGTAGTTTCTCTCTCTACACCCACAAAATCACACAAAATGAAAGATTCTTGGACTTCTTTTGCTTCACTTCTTGGGGTTTTGGCCTTCTGCCAAACCCTACTGCAACTCATTTTCCCACCCCAACTACGATTCATATCTCTAAAATTCCTCAACCGGATCTTCAACCTATTCTCGTCCTACTGCTACTTCGACATCACAGAGATCGACGGGGTCAACACCAACGAACTATACAACGCAGTCCAACTCTATCTTAGTTCCTTCGTCTCCATCAATGGCAGCCGACTGAGTCTCACTCGAGCTCTCAACTCAACCGCCATTACATTTGGTCTCTCCAATAACGACTGCATCGTCGACACCTTTGCTGGAATCACCGTGCTTTGGGAACACGTCGTGATTCAAAGGCAACCCCAGACGTTTACTTGGAGACCATTGCCGGACGAGAAACGAGGGTTCACTCTCCGGATGAAGAAGAAAGACAAGTCCTTGATTCTCCATTCTTACCTGGATTATATAATGGAGAAGTCCAATGAAATCAGGAGGAACAATCAAGACCGGCTTTTGTACACGAATTGCCGCGGCGGGTCTTTGGATTCCAGGGGACATCCGTGGGAATCCGTCCCGTTTAAGCATCCGAGCACGTTCGACACATTGGCCATGCATCCGGTGAAGAAGCAAGAGATCATGAAGGATCTCAAGGATTTCGCCGATGGTCAGTCGTTTTACCACAAGACCGGGAGAGCTTGGAAAAGAGGCTACTTGTTGTACGGTCCACCCGGGACAGGGAAATCCAGCATGATCGCGGCCATGGCGAATTACTTAAGCTATGATATCTATGATCTCGAATTGACTGAAGTTCATAACAATTCTGAACTGAGGAAACTGCTGATGAAAACAAGTTCTAAATCAATCATCGTGATTGAAGACATTGATTGTTCGGTTAATTTGACTAACAGGACGAAGAACAACAAAAGCAGCTACTGTGAATCTGAAGATGGAGGGAACTCCATTACTCTTTCAGGTCTATTGAATTTCACCGATGGGTTATGGTCTTGCTGTGGGAGTGAAAGGATCTTTGTGTTCACGACAAATCACATTGATAAACTCGATCCTGCATTGCTGAGGAGTGGGAGGATGGACATGCATATTTACATGAGCTACTGTTCTTATCCTGCGTTGAAGATACTGTTGAAGAACTATTTAGGGTACGATGAAAGTAATTTGGAGTTGGACTGTGGTGTTTTGAAGGAATTGGCGGAAGTAGTTGACATGGTGGAGATGACCCCTGCTGATATTAGTGAGATTCTGATCAAGAACCGGAGCGACAAGCAAAAGGCCGTCGGTGAATTGTTGGAGGCGATGAAGATGAAGATGAAGATGAAGGTGGAGGGAAACTTGACACGTGGGAGTTTGAGAGAGAAAATCTCAGATGACATGGAAGATGAAGAGCAGGAGAAAAGGGCTTTGGATTGTCCTAAAGAAGGGTCTCATTCACAGATTTAAATTATAGTTAAATAATAATTTGGGATAGTATTATTATTGTTATTGCAGTTATGAACTGTAATTTAAATTTTTAGTTCGACCTTGAACAACCATACAACAAAGAAGAGAATGGGGAGAACAAAGAGATGATAATCCCAAGTTTTTTTTTTATGGTTTTTTTTCATCGCTCATTATCTTTAAGTAACTTTTTAATTTTTTTTATCGACGATTGGTAATTAATTTTGTATTAATTACCGATCATTGAATTTATTATTTTTTTTACTCTTTTAACTTTTTTGTTTTCTAATAAGAATCTTTGTCTTTATGACACGTTTTCTCTGTTCTTGTGACATGTTTTTCTTTGTCTTTATGATATGATTTTTTATGTTGTTTATATGATTTGTTTCATCTATCACTGGCATGATTCAACATATACTAGCCGTCAATTGTTGCAGAGATTTTAACTGATGTTAGTTTTTTATTATGGTTTTATCAATGATCATAGAAAATTAGATCATCACTCAGATGGTGTAAAAATAGAAAATTAGATCCTCACTCAGTTGATTTTGATGGTGTAAAACCTAATTTGATTTTGATATAACAAAGAAGTAAAGAGACTATTTTATAAACAAATTTTTAAGTCCATACTCAATTGACAAGTTAAATTATTTTTCTAAGTCAAAATGATAACCCATAAATATTTTCCTAAGTCAATTTCAAAGACAAAGAATTAAAGTTTTCCCAGACGTTTTGGTACGCCTCTTAGGCGTTTAGATACGACATGCTTATTTTCAAAGCAAACTGCTCAGGCGTTTTAATATAGTCTTGGACCATTTCGATACGTTTTAAAACTATGATTTTTGGTTTTGAAACATTTTAAAAATAATATCGAAACTGGCATACAATCCTGCATTTAAAACTAAATATAATATTTAAAGGTGTTTTGATATAGTGGGTTATTTTTCCAAAGCTTTCCACGCATTTAATTTTTGACTGTTACTTGTCAGTTGATGTGAGAACTCAGGCATGGTGACCGTAGTTATTGAACGAAATATGTAAAGAAACTATCATAAAGGAATATGATATTATTTACTAATTGAGATGAACTAAAAGCTTGGTCATCTCATTACAATTACTTGGTTTTTATAACCCAAAATGGCCTTAACATACTGCTCAACAAACTCTCAACTATTTAAGAAGTTTAATAACCAACATACAACCTATCAGCTGACTAATCATTATCTAACAATCATCCCGCTTTCTAACTTTTCTGAATTTCTTCACTTATTTAATGTATTGTCCGATAGTCAATGAATTGAAGTTCTTGGAACAAATGAACCATCATAGTGAGCTGATAGAGACAGTAAAAAATTGATTTCTTCCTTCAATCATTATTCTTTCGTTCGAAGTTCTTATAGAAACAAAATTTGTATTTCCTCTTCGGTGTTCTTCATCCTTTCGTTCTTCTTTACTCACCTTGTTGTCCTACAATTTTTGTATGTTCAGAACTTTATCAGAAATTAGATAATTTTATAAATCTGATATTAATAGAACCATCCAAACCTTTAACACTAGTGACAACTGGTGTGAGCTTTGAAGTCTTATGCTTATGTGTGAAGCTTCCACCTCTAGCCAACTTGTAATACTTAAGATATAGGTACCACAAAGATTGAATCACCACAAGTAGCACGTTATTTCTGCACTTAAGTAAAATAAAAGAACACAAGTAATTTGGTTGAAGAATAAGTTAAGTAAAAAAATAAACTAAGTAAAATAAATAGAATCTCAATTACAAGAATAAGGCTAGGTTGATTGCTTTGTAGAGGGGAATCTAGTTGCACTTATTATCAACTTATTAATGCATTGGATTAACTTGCCACCGCGGCAGGACGCATGAAGGATCGCCTTAGCTGCCTCGGCAGGGTTATGCCTTGTCGACAACTCAATATTCCATAGCTCAAAAGAGCATCCTTGAATGTGTCCTCCTTATCCCTAATTCGGAGAACTATTGAAATTCATGTCTTGATAATTGATGGAGGCTATGGAGTATTTAAGTTAAGTAAATTCATGTCCACCTTTGTCAGATTGTAGTATTTAAGATGTCGATCCCACGAGGATTGACATACTTACGCAATTTATTCTTCCTGCACAATGGAAAACTAAAGAAACAAATAATTGAGTTTGAATTATACTAAGGAAACTAATTAAAGTAATAAAGATAAATGATCAAGAAATCAAGGATGGAAAAGTAGAGCAGGTTAGAGTGCTTTGTAGTGTGGAATCAGGATGTAATTGTCTCGTCCTTATAATGCAATAGGGTTGAACTGTCGCCTCGACGGGTTGGCACAAAGGGTCGTCGTAGCTGCCTAGGCGGGGTTATGCTTTGTCGACAATTCAACAACTCATAGTTCGACAGAGCATCCTTATATGTATTCTTCCTTATCCCTAAGCAAAGAGAACTGTTGAAACCCCCGTGTCTTGATGATACCTCCCGACATTAATCAAGGGCGAACAACAATCAAACACATGCTTCTTGTTAGTCGTTGAAATCCTGGGCGGTTAATCTCTCAACCGGATTAGTTAATGCCCATGAGCAAAGACCGTATTTTCTCGTTTTGTGAACCTATATCTCCCTATGCTAGGCAAATAGGTTTTTCTTTACATACTATCTTTCGAGCTCATATGCGAGAAGAGTAAATACCAAGAGAGAATAAACTATGAATTCTGAAATTGTATTAATAAGAACTAAACAAATTACAAACTTTCTTTCACAACTACTCTACAATCTAACCTAAACCCCAAGGGAGCGATGGAGGAGTTTAGGATTTTCTATGAACACTTGATTTCGAGATACTCTCATCTCTACATAAGATATGGTTTATATAGGCTTGGCCTAGGGCAAACCTTTCCAAAATAAGAATGCAACTTGGAGTAAAACACAAGTTAAGTACATAAATAAAAAATCTTTATTTTATTTCCTAGTTTATTCCTATAAGGACTCTTTTCTCGTGTGGTCTTTGACCTTGACTTTTCATGCGTTTTCCAGTTTTGATTTCTATGTCGCTTTTCTTAAAACGTCCATCATATTTTTCTTTTCAGATCGTCTATCATATCAACATTTTCTCTTCAGATGCTACCGCGACCTCCAAAGTGTTGCCGAGGCAGATGCTCATTTGCAATTCCTCTTTGGTTTCCAGCATCCATCGTGCTATCTAGTATTACTTGTCTGGTAGTTTCCTATCTAAGAGAAAAAACCCCATTAACCGCACCTATTTTATGCCTAAAATAGATAAATTCACGAAACCCGTATTGAGATGCTAAAAAATGAAAAATAAGCAGATTTATCCAATATTGTCGTTAAATCTGTCTATTATTAGAAATAATCGAGTGGGAAAATAATATAAAAATGAGGACTTTTGAGTACTCATCAATAATACCTCACAATGTGAATCAAGGATGGACAAAAACCAATGATATGCTTCCTTTTAGTTACTGAAACTCTTTTAGATTAATCAATGTCTATGAGCAAAGACCATACTCTCTCGTTTCGTGAGTCTAACTCTCTGATATTAGACAAATATATTTTTCCTCATAAACTTATCTTTCGAGCACGTATGTAAAGAAGAGTAAAAGCCAAGAGAGAGTAAACTATAAAAATAGGAATTGCATTAATAAATATCAAATAAGATACAACTTTCTTCCCCAACTACTCCACAAACAACCTAATCCTCGGTGGAAGTTTAGAACATGAGCTTTGTCGACAGCTTAAGGTTTTTCTATGAGGACTGACTTGATCTTCCTAACCCTAAGAGATTGCTTTATATAGGCCAAGCCTAGGTTAAAGTCTTCCATAAAGGTAGGAGTTCTAAAAGGAAAAGTATACATGTCCATATTAAATTACAATTCTTTATTCTATTTCCTAATTTAACTCCTTTTAGACAATCTTTAATTTCACATTGACTTTGACCATGGCTTGACTCTATTTCTTCACTTATATTTCTTCTCGCTTTATATCCACTAAAATTGCCACTTTATTTTCTATCTATCGAGTATTAGTTGTCATATTTTGTCTACTATTGTGACCACCAATGTGCTACCGTAACGGGTCCTAATCTGCATTTCAGCTTCAGTTTCCAGCATCTATCATACCATCTGTATTACTTGTATGGTTATTTCCTGTCTAGGAGAGAAAACCATTAACCATACCTGTTTTATACCAAATAATAGATAAAAATATAAATTAAATATTAGGACACTGAAATATGGAAAATAGATAGAATTATCCATTATTGTTATTAAATCTGTCTATTATTAACAATAATTGAGTGAAAAAATGATATAAATAATAAAACTTTTATGCACTTATCAAATACCCCAAACTCGAACTATTGTTTGTCCTCAAGTAATACAATAATATCTTTAAGTAAGAAATTTTATTGTAATATACCATCCTACCTTCCGCGGTAGAGTTCCTTTCTTGACTCGGCCTCTTCTCGATTCTAGGATTTTCTCGAAACTGGACTATAAGTCTTAGGAGTGTGTACGTGGCTGTGTCAAAGATAATTTTCTAAGTTCTAATTTTTTTCTAGCTCAAGACTATGAACTTAGATTTTATTTACTTTTTCCTTTCTCCATATTTTCTATATAAGTATATAGCCAATACTGCTTGAGCCGGTTTCGGACACCTCAAGTGTTCAACTATTCTTACTAGAGCCAATTTTGGGCATCTCTAGTAAGTGGAAAAAAGACTAAGTCCTAGAGCTGGTGATAGGCACATCTATGGACTATACTAGAGTCGGTGATAGACACCCCTAGTTAAAATCTAAAGTCTAAGTCCTTATTAATTTTTCAAAGAAAAGAACTTTTAAAATCAACTAAATCCAGTAGTGTTTATGTAAATTCAAGCTCAAAGTCTAATCCTAAGTACTATTCCTAAGACACCTTTCTTATTTAAAGTTTATTGAATGGTGCAAACTGCTGCGTCGGCTGAATGATATATTGCTATTGAGGCAGACTATATAAAATTTAACAAACTTATTTTTTTTTGCATCAAATTGTATAGAAGGAAATTAAGGCAATATGAAGATAATTCATACTATTTTCCATACATTGTAGATAATTACAGATTACAAACTAGACTAATACTCCACTAAACTCGAGGGATGCATTATCCTCAAAGCATGTATAGAAGATAGATAAGAGAAAACATAAAATTTAACAAACTTATTTTTTTTTGCATCAAATTGTATAAAAGGAAATTAAGGCAATATGAAGATAATTCATACTATTTTCCATACATTGTAGATAATTACAGATTACAAACTAGACTAATACTCCACTAAACTCGAGGGATGCATTATCCTCAAAGCATGTATAGAAGATAGATAAGAGAAAACATATTAGTCCGATATATAAACAAAAGTAAAAAAAATCAGAAGTTACTATCGCCCTTAAAATTTAAAGGATCCAAAGGAATCCTTAGAGTCACTGGTGATGATTAGTTTACGGCGGCTCTTAGGTTGTTGTGTTGCTGCCTTCAGCGGGCTGATAGTTGGCTTCTTGGAAGATCTGGGTGGTTGGAATCGGATGGGAGTGGGTTGTTTTTTGATCTCCTACTTGGTATCGATGGTAATGAGAGAGGTTGCCGATGCTTTTCTTTTCTGTACCGTTCATATTTCTACCATAAATTCTTTGGCTACCTTTAGTGGGCCTTCCAACTCATCAGAACTGTGACTCCAAGTAAAGGGGTTAGAGTCTTCTTGTGTGGCCCTCTGTTGGTAGAATCCATTCGTAAAAACTCAACCACCGAGTTTGCTGAGAATGGTTCAGTGATGACAACAACAATAGTGGTGGCCGCAAGTGAGAGTGGGACCGTGGCCGAGGCAGTTGCTGACTGAGCAGGTGTTGTTGAAGGCGGTTGTGGTATGAAGGTATCGACTATGAATGTTGGGAAGAAAATCAAACAATCCAAGAAATTCTCTCAAATGGTTACAATGATGGTATTATTGAAATCCCGTACGTAATTCATGAAGGGCATCTGCCTTCGTTCCATGCGCTGCAATACTGACAGGACACCTCCTTCTATTGGGGCTGCCGGTTTTGGTGCTATAGCCTTGGTAGGTTCTGTCTCGTCGTGGGGCTACATAAGCCTGGGGTGGATTTATATTCGTTTTATGTAGATGTCCCTTGTCCAACCATTCATCTCCGGTGTAAATGTGTCGGTTGGTAGTGTTGGTACCAGTTCCAAGTGTCCAAGAGATGTAATTAAACGATGAAAGTATAACATACCTGTTTCTTTGGTTGTACACTCGAAGATTTATTCTCTAATGATATGGCCGACATTAATTTGGCGATTATGAATGATGGAATGGATGATTGCGAGTCGCGGCCGATCAACAGTTTGGTTGTGTAAGGTTGGCAACAAATTCCTCTTGATGAAGGTTTTCCAAAGTTTAGCCTCCGGTTGTAGATCTTGGCGGCTAACAGAGCTGTAGTGTTTCCCCGTATTCCACTCTGTTCAAGGCATGTAGAGTTTTGCTTTTATCATCTCGTAGTGTTTCCATGCAGAGATTTGTTCTCTAATGATGTGGCCTACATCAAGTTGGCGATTATGAATGATGGAATGGATGATTGCGAGTCACGGCCGATCAACAGTTTGATTGTGTAAGGTTGGCAACATATTCCTCTCGGTAAAGGTTTTCCAAAGTTTAGCCTCCGGTCGTAGATCTTGGCAGCTAACAGAGCTGCAGTGTTTCCTCGTATTCCACTCTGTTCAAGGCAAGCAGAGTTTTGCTTTTATCATCTCGTAATCATTGATGGTTAAAGATGGGTATACGGGTTGTTTGGAACTGCTCAGTGGTCGTAAAACTCTCTGACCCATTCTATGTTCGCCAGATCCAGTTGTTTGGCAAACTTCTACCATCGTTGGAAGGTGATCTTCAATAGAATAAAGGCTTCGATGCCGAGGTCATCATCATCGGTGTAGTGGAAACCCTTCTCCTTCCATACTTGTCTGCCCTTGAAGTTGCGCTGATACTCTTGTTCGATCGTTGACATTGAGAATCAGCGGTATTTTAGTGCGTCCGCTTAGGCAGATTGTTATCGTCGGTTTGTCACAATAACTTTTATGGAGAAAAAGAAGATAAAAAGAAATGATCTTAAGCGAAAAATGAGAAGAAAAAATGAAAATGTCACCGGTTGCCGTGGCTTTTTAAAGGAACGGATCAACGTGGTGTTTGAGGGAGCGGCGTGATCATTTCCCTTTGGCGTGCACGTGACGCAACCACAACTGACGCTCGTTGGCAACGGAATCAATGTAAAATTCAAATCTGGGTGGCATAATTCCCGTTTGGAATTTTTCTACCACGTGGGTTAGGCCAATAATGGATTGGGCTGATTACCATCTTTTATTCTTCTTCATTGATACTAAATAAATAAAGGAAAAATAAAATAAAATAAAATACTAAAAAATATTAAAAATTGCTAAAAATAAAATATGAAAATTAAAATCTAATTCCTAAGACGTAAAAATAAAATATGAAGATTTCTAATAGAGTTGCAGCATCACTGTGGTTGGCTTTTCTTGCCCAATGCCTAGTTTCTAGAACATTGACTTAGGCATTAAATTAATGTTGGCACCTAAGTCACATAATATCTTACCCACATATTGATTTCTAATAGAGTATGGTATTACAAAACTACCAGGATCTTTTTTTTGTTGTGGCTCTGTTATGTATCATTGTTACACACCCTTCTGTTGCGGCAACAATTTCAAATTCCACAATCTTTTTTCTCTTGGATATGTTGTCCTTAAGTAATTTATCATAGTTGGGCATTTGTTTGATTGTCTCTACTAAAAGTATATTGATATGTACATATTTAAGGATGTCTAAGAATTTCTTAAATTGGTACTCTTATTTTTATTGCTTTAACCTCTATGGGAATGGTGGTGGTAGTCTCATACCTTCAATCTTTTTAGAACATTGAAATCTTATCTGCGGTGCTGCTATGACATATTCTGTTGCGGCATCATCAATGGTAGCTTCCGCTGGTTATTTTGCCTTAGTTTTTTCTTTAGTAACCTCTTGTCCTGGTAGGTTTCTTAGGGTCTTTCTGTTAGAGTTCACTTCTAGTTGTTATAGCCTTACATTGTTCATATGGATCTGTTCTAGTGACTTTAGTATCGCGGGGTAGACCTCCTAAGGGTCGATTGCTCATTTACTGTGCCAGCTGCCCTACTATTATTTTTAGAGTTTTCAGAATAGCTTCATTATTTTGCATAAGTTTCTTAGCTCTGTCCATAAATATATCGGTTCTTTGAAAGAATTTGTTTATGTTTCAGCATGTTTTCCAGGGTTTATATGTCATTTGATTGCAGCTGCGGCAACTGCTACTGAACAGTTCTATTATTCAGTTGATTTCTAAAGGGTTGCACAGTTTGTTATTGCGGATTTAGCGCATTGTTAGGGTTACTCCATGAAAAGTTCGGATGCTTCATGCTGCATTATAATTTTTGGACATATTATTCCTATTAAAATTTCCAACATAGAAGCTTGATTCTGGATTTTGCGGGCATTTGTTCGAATCATGGTTGTCACCACATATTTCACAAAATACAACGAATGCTTTTACCTCTTGAATTTGACTAGGCTTTTGCATATCCTTAACCATGTTTGTCAGTGCTGACAGTTGGGCCAATATAGAATCTGAAGAGTCTACGGTTGCCATACCTCGCCTTGTTACTTATGTCCTTGTGGTCTGGTGCTGATAATCGTTCTTTACGAGTCTATCTAGAATTTCTATACTTTCATGGGGTGTGCGGTCTAGAAGTGTGCCATTGACCGAGGCATCAAGCATCATCCTTGTAGGTGTGTTCACCGTATTGTAGAATATTGATATTTGATTCCATTCGGGCAATCCATGCATTGGGCATTTTCTATAAAGTTCTAGGTATCTCTCACATACCTCATACATGGATTCATCATCTTCCTGGCTAAATGATATGATTTTGTTTCTTAACATATATTTCATATTTTTGTAACTGAAATGGGCAAGGAAGCTTGGACATAGTTCCATCTATGAGCTTAAAAATCACGGTTGGAGATTTTTGACCCAGGATTTTGCCCTATCCTTTAGTGAATAGGGGAAAAGTTTCAATTTAAGTACATCGACAGAAACTGCCCACAACTTAAATGAATTACAGATTCCTAAAGAGGATTTTAGATGCTATCGAGAATCTTCATTAGCCGAACCTCCAAATTTTCCTAGAGTGTTGATCATGTTAAACATGACTAGTTTTAACTCAAAACATTCTGCGTCTATGTTTGGCATGACGACAGTAGGTGTCAACCCATCCAAATCCTCCTTCAGATAGTCACGAACAGTACGGACACGTTCTTATCAAGGAAGGTTGTCTGGAATTCATGCAAGCGTTGTCACCCTGTTGGCCATTTGCATGAATTCATCCTTTCGCGTAACCTTTTTCGAAGATTCCTTGTGGTTTGCTCGATTTCAAGATCAAAAGGATAGTTGTCAGCAGATGGATTAGATATGGTCATACAAAAAAACAAATCAGATTATATTGGATAAAAAGAAAAATAAAAAGAAAAGAAAAAGATGCAAAAGTAATATACGGTTAGGTTGAACGCCAGTCCCCGGCTACGACACCAAACTTGGTGTGAACTTTGGACTCTTATGCTTATATTTAAAGCTTCTACCTTTTCCCAAGCTGTAATACTTAAGATATCGACCCCACATGGACTGGATCACCCCAAGTAGCACGTTATTTCTTCACTTAAGTAAAATAAAAGAGCACAAGTAATTTGGTTGAAGAATAAGTTAAGTAATGAAAATAAACTAAGTAAAATAAATTGAATCTCAATTATAAGACTAAGGCCAGACTGATTTTTTTTATATAGAGGAATCCAGTTGCACTTATTATCAACTTATTAATGCATTAAGTTGACTTGCCTCCGCGGCGGCTCGCACGAAGGGTCTCCTTAGCTGTCTTGGCGGGGTTATGCCTTGTCGATAAATCAACTTTCTATAGTTCAACAGAACATCTTTGAATGTCTCCTCCTTATCCCTAATTCGGAGAACTATTAAAATCTATATCTTGATAATACCTTCTGACGTGAATCAAAGATGAACAATAACCAATGATATATTTCCTTTTAGTCACTGAAACCCTTTCGGATTAGTCGATGCCCATTAGCAAAGATCGTACTCACTCGTTTCGTGAGTCTAACTCTCCGATATTAGACAAATATATATTTTCCTTACAAACTTATCTTTTGAGCTCGTATGCAAGGAAGAGTAAAAGCCAAGAGAAAGTAAACTATGAAAATAAGAATTTTATTAATAAATATCAAATAAGATACAACTTTCTTCCCCAACTACTCCATAAACAACCTAAGACTTGGTGGGAGTTTAGAACATAATGAGCTTTGTCGGCAGTTTAAGGTTTTTCTATGAGAATCAACTTGTTTTTCCTAACCCTAAAAGATTACTTTATATAAGTCAAGCGTAGGTTAAAGTCTTTCATAAAGGTAGGATTTCTAAAAGGAAAAAATACATGTTCATATTAAATTATAATTCTTTATTCTATTTCCTAATTTAACTCTTTTTGGACACTTTTTAATTCCGCATTGACTTTAACCACGGCTTGACTCTATTTCTTCATTTTTGTTTTTTCTCGCTTTATATCCACTAGAATCGGTACTTCATTCTCTATCTATCGAGCATCAATTGTCATCTTTTTTCTACTGCCATGACAAGGACTTATTTGCATTCCAGCTTTTGTTTCCAACATCCATCATACTATCTGGAATTACCTGTATGATTTTTTTCATGTTTAAGAGAGAAAACCATTAACTGCACTTGTTTTATACCAAATAATAGATAAAAATATAAATTAAGTATTGGGATGTTGAAATATGAAAAATAAGCAGGATTATCCATTATTGATATTAAATCTGTCTATTATTAACAATAATTGAGTAGAGAATTGATATAAATAATAGGACTTTTATGCACTTATCACCAACATTCGTAACGCAACAACAATCCACAAAACCAAAGTTCATTTAGGCATTTTGTCAAGCAATTTTATGACTTGTATTCTGAGCAAAAAACTGCAAATATCTAACTCAAAAGTTGATGATTGTGTTGCCATCTGCCTTTTCCTCGATTCCAACTCAAGCAAATTATATCATACTTTTAATACCAAGAAAAATCTTTAGCCAACTTCAACATACCCCATCAACAACGAGGGTGAGAAAGATGATAGTTTCTACAACATTTTTCCTTTCATATCTCAAACAAAGAATGAAGAGCGCTCAAAGGATATTACTGTATATTATGGAGGTTACAGAGAATGCATCAAGAATGCATACCAACAATCATGGAACAGTTTCTTGAAACTCGATAGATCTTCTTCAATATTTTCTTTTAATTTTTTCTTTGGTAGCAAGACAAATGAAATCCTCGTCTCAATAAAGGGTTTTGATGAACGACAAAAATGGAATGAAACAAACAATGGAGAGAAAGTGAAATGATATCAAGATTGATGATGCAATATTAACGGTGGGATAAAGTTTATTATCGGTGAAGAAATCAATTGATGATGGTGAACGGATGTTGAAGGCTTTCCTTAAAAATCGACATGAATCAGTATCCAAAGAGAAGCGACTTCAGAATTGTTGGCGACAACAACGACAGAGTCCAATATAGGAACATTAATGACAAATGATACCATGTGAGAACTTAGACATGGTGTTCGGAGTTGTTGAACGAAATATGTAAAGAAACAATGAAAAAAGAATATGATATTATTTACTAATTGAAATGAACCAAAAGCTTGATCATCTCATTACAATTACTAGGTTTTTATAACCCATAATTGCCTTAACAGACTGCTCAACAAACTCTCAACTACTTAAGAAGTTTAATAACCTACAACCTATCAGCTGAATAATCATTATTTAACAGATGATATTCAAAAGTTAATTGACCCATTTTCATACTCCCCTAAGGCATTTCGACAGAGTTTGACAAATTCAAAATGTATCGATATCCCCTTTAAGTGTTTTGATACGGCCGTATTTTAAAGACTAACTCTTTTCAATATCAGGATTATGCGTATCAATACGTCCTTATTAAACGCACATAACAATTCTTTCTATTTTAGCACATTGTTATAAAGGGGTTTCATATATCAAAATCACAGGTTGAAAAAGTACATTTATGGTGAGAAAATGGTGTCTCAACGGCTATATTGATGATCTCAACCACCCAAACATTTAGAATTAAATGAGAGATATAAAAACAAGTCTCAAATGCAACAACAACAACTGATGTAACACCCTCAAAAAAGCCTAGAATAAATTATGACCAATTGATAATTTAGTTGACTAATTGAAAGTCACATTATGTAATAAAGAGGACTTAATTGAAATAAAAGAAAAAAAAGGGCTAAATAAAGGTGACCAAATTGAATTAAATGAGAAAGATGAAGGTTGCATGATAAAGGTTCGGATTCCCTAGACTACCTTTCCTAATAAACTAAACTTAGTTATAACAAAAGAGACAAGATTGAAATTTCACCTATTTAATGATTGTCATCTTCCTTCTCCCCCACTCCAATTCACGTGAGAAACAAAAAAAAAAAAGAGAGGAAAGAGCCCTTAAGAGAAATTTAGGGAAAAGACATTTTAGAAGGGGTTTTTTTGACGGAATATTTTAGAAGGTTAAAAGCTTTTCATGGAAGGGAAATTTGAATAGGAAATCATATTTGAAAAGCTTGGTAAGTTCTTCTCTCCATAACTGAAAATTTTGGGTGTTTAAGCTTTTGGATTTTGAATGTTATATAATGCTTTTATGTTAGATTACGTTGTTAGAAAACCTAATCTAAAGATAGTATTTATTTGGTTATGGGATTTTGAAGAATGAATAAATGAGAATAAGTTTCGGATTGAGAATTAAGACCATGGAATAGAAACTAGTCAAAATTGCCTAGAAATGCAATTCTGGGTAGCCACATTTTAAAAATTTCCTAGGTAGAATTTGGGGGAATTAGAGGCTAAAATTTTTCATTAGAAAACTCTCGTGTATCTAGTTTATGTGAAAAAATTATGGAACCTCAATTGGACTTTAATAGATAAAGTTATAAGCCTTTCCGTAAGGGTTGTTTGGCAGACCCGAATCTGGACAGGTATGATTTGAACGAAATTTGGTGCTAATTGGATTGCAATTAAAATGTTAGGTTAATTTTTCCTTGTAGAGGATCTTCTTATCTTTCTAAAGAGGTAAAATTAGCTAAATTAGGATATGGGAGCTAGGAGATACGATTGATTCTTTAAAGGGTAGCAAAGTTGTCCCTAAAAATCAAATATGAATGTTTACATTTATTAAGAATGTGATCACTCGAATTAAGTGACTTGGATATTTCCTAATGAATTGCTATGTGTATATGGTTTGTTAGAGAACCCAAGAGAAAAAGATATCGAGTAAGAGGAAAGGCTCAAGCTAGTTAGAAAGAGTGGTAAAGGGATCACCATCTTCAACCCTTAATTTACTTGGAAAATTTGTGAGTGTGGCAAATTTTCAGGTTAGGACCTATTTGATTTGTCATGTAATTGGACTAATCATATATTTGGTAAAAAGGGAAGGAGGTTTAATTGTAAAAGGACTTGTATGATGATATAAATTGTTTGGTAGATTTCTAGAACTAACTTAGTACATTTGCATAGCTCAAAAATACCGAGGTAAGTTATGGCACATGACTGTGGATGCCAGGTACGTGACTCATGCATAAAGCATGTTTATGATAATATGATCA
Organism: Abelmoschus esculentus; assembly: GCA_035048815.1. NCBI lineage: Eukaryota > Viridiplantae > Streptophyta > Magnoliopsida > Malvales > Malvaceae > Abelmoschus > Abelmoschus esculentus. Next base: position 11,301,515 of record JAUCBN010000023.1, on the reverse strand, counting down.
TTTGTTTGGTAACATGATGTACATGTTTCCTTGTTAATATGTTATAAATGTTTTGGTTGATAACATGCCTTGGACACTTGCTCTTTGTAACATGAACTTGGTTAATATGAATTGAATAATGATCAAACGAATAATGAAAATATTATTGAGACTTGGTCGATAGTTGGTCATAGGTAGTACGGCATGCCTAGGATCTGAGCTCATTATTTAGTATTTCGGTACTCTTGTTTGGTACTTTGGGTACCTTTGATTGGTTGTTAGTCACCATTTGTTACATACCATGGGTATCTCTTGTTATTACCTTTGTGGTACTCTTGTTAGTGCTTTTGTGGCACTCTAGTTGACTCACTTACTTTTTCTAACTATACCAAGGCATCACCCGAAATTAAATTGAAAGATTAAAGCTTGAATGTGAAACCATATGTAAATGTAATTGCTTGTGGAGCACATGAAATCGGTTATGAATTGGCTATAGGCCATTGAAATGAAATTGTTGCTATGAGTAGAACATGAATATGAAATTGCTAATGAATATTTGGAATGAATATATGGCTATGAGTAGCCCTTGATATGAATTGCTTTATGAAAGTTTAAGAAATGGAAATTGGCTAATGAATAATATGCACCGAATATATGCTAGCTAATGCATGAGCTTATAGGTTATGAAATCGAATTCTATGCTAGAATTGTGATAAACATGGGAAGCATGTTAAGCATGATACTTGACTATTGATAAGCTTGTATATTGATTGAACTATTGCCATGAATTTTATTTATTTGCTTACTTGAAGCATGTCATCCTTGTTATTGAATTATATCTAATATGGTTAGACTTAGGGTTGCCTCACTAAGTACCTAAAAAGTACTTATCACCATTTGTTTCCTCCTTTCCAAACAACAGGTTATCGAGCTAAGGAGCTAGATTGAGATTGATCGGGGCAAGGACACCAAGTAAGCCAAGTAGGGTATTTTGTAATTTGATAACTCCTAGTTTATGGTGGCATAATGGTTATGTTTTGATTAGTTCCATGTATTTGAGATTTGGTTCATGGTTTGTATTTGTTAGCCTTTGGTAATTGTATTCAGTATGTAAGCCTTAAGACCAAGTGTGTGGTCATGCTAGCTATTGCATTTTGAGGCATGACCATGAGTTGTCTATGGGTCCTCATCTAGAGTAATTTGGCATAAGAAAATATAGAGCTAAATGGGTTGATATGAAAGCCTTAGGGTTATGATATGTTTATGTTAATTGCTTTAGGTAAATTGGAATAACATAGTGTTAGCTTAGATAATGAACTAAACAATAAGCATGATTGGTATGCATATTGTCTTGGATAATGATTTGATTAAAGAACCTAGAATTGGTAAGTTTACCATTTGTGTCTAACATGCTAGAATCATCCCTTAATATTTAAGGTCTAAGTGTGGCTAATTAGGAGCCCCTTTTGGTTATGGCTTAAGTGAATAAGAAACTTTGAACCTGCAAAATCATGCAGGGGTATCGATACCATTCTTATGCGTATCGATACCCCCTTAAAATTTTAAGCAAGTATACAAGGCGTATCAGAACGTCTGGCATGCGTTTTAATACCAACATGTCAATGGCAAAATCGATTCGATACTAGAACCTCTAGTAGCGAAATTGGTTCGATACCCCTCTGAGGGTGTATCTATACCGGCTATCCTATCATTTGGTCAACAAGTCAACGTATATAACCTATATCGAAACACTGAGGAAGTGTTTCGGTACCTCTCTATAGGGGGTATCGATACTTGTAGCCACGTTTGGTTCAATCTTTAAGATTAAAATGTGGGAGTCTCACATCTTGTTTTAGGGATTCCCTAAGTTATTTAAAGGTCTACATTGGGACCCAAATTGATAATAAGTTAAGATTGGAATAATAAAAGAATTAAATTGATGATTGAATTTGTAATTAGAAAAAGTTTTAAATTTTCCTCGATTTCGATATGTACAAAATAGATTCGGGGATTGTAACACATAAGTTATACTTGAATTGATATACAAATAAATGAAATGTTTAAAATTGAATACAAGTTTGGTTTAAATACGAGTTTATAAGTTTGATCGACAATCCCGTCTCCTAACTCGGGGCGAGGGTGTCATATTTAGTGGTATCAGGGCTTTTGGTTATGTAATTCTCGGACCGAAAGTAATATGCATGCATCATATATGATTGAACTATGTCACCTATGAGTTTTATACCGTACTTGCTTGTGTTCTTACTTATTTGAATAATTTTTGTTTGCCTATTTTGTAGTATGGTTGATACGAGACTAGCCTTAGGAGATGAAAGTCTTGAGGGTTTTTCCAATGAGAATGAAAGTATGAGGATGGAACCGAATCCTCCTTAAGAACAAGAACAACCTTCTATAGAAACTTGCTCGATATCGAGCCTATACATTTGCGGGTATTAATAAGGAAAAGCCTGAGGAACCTGAACAATGGTTGGAACGGACCATCCAAATTCTAACTAAGCAATTTCAGTGCTCAGATGAGCATAAACTTGAATGTGTTGTCTCGCTTTTGGCTGATAAAGCCTTGAGTTGGTGGGAAACCACGATCTTGATTGCTCCTACTAACTCTGTCACATGGGACTTCTTTGTCGAGGAGTTCAAAAAGAAATATATAAGTGAACAATATCTAGCCGAAAGACGAAGACGATTCTTGCACCTTAAGCAAGCTAATAGGCCTATTGAGTAATATGTGGCAGAATTTTGTAAGTATTGTAAGTATGGAGCAAAGTACATCAAGACTGAGAAACCGAAATGCCAAATGTTCATCTATGGGCTGAATGATGAGATGAGCCCTATGTTCACCGCTTTGAGAATCACTAACTTCCAAATCCTAGTTAATCGGGATATTGCTACTGAAGTTAAAATGAAAGCTTCGGAAAAGAGAAAGGGTGGAAATAGAAATGACAAGAAGCGAAATAGGATGATAAGTCGAATTGGAATGTAAAGAGAGCCAAGCATCAGAAAGAAGGCTCCTCGACTCATCATCATGAGTCCAAAAGTCATTATGTGTCGAGACCTCAGTTGATAAATAGGCCCTTAGCCTCGTTTGCTTCTATTCACAGCAAGAGGAATTCCAGAAAAGCTTCTACTTTTTAGTTTTTTCAAAAGTTTCATGCTAGTATTTGTCGACTTCAGATGATGTTATGTTATGCATGTGGTGGATCAGACCACTCTGTCAGGGATTTCCCCCAGAATCCTAATAGGAGTACACCTCAATCTCGTGCCTATCAGATTCCTCTATCTCAAAATAGAAACAAGGGTCCAAGACAAGCCCACTCCAGGAATCAAAGTATAGGAAAGGACCATCAGTCAGCCCCTCCTCATCAGGAATCTTGAGCCCCTACTAGAATGTACCATGTTCGTGATAGAGGAGAGGAAGAGTCTCCCGATGTGATTGTAGGTACCAATTAATGAAATTTAAGTCTTGCATATGCTTTAATAGATTCAGGATCTACTCACTCCTCTGTATATTCTGATTTTCTTACGAAAGTTAAATTGAAATCTAAAAATTTCATAGAGGTGTTGTAGTATAAAACCCAATATGAGGTATAAAAATGAATGTTAACCTCGTTTGTAAAGACTCTCTGATCACCATTCGAAACATTCCTTTTTGATTTGATCTATTTGTACTACCGGTATATGAGTTTGACCTAATATTGGGTTAGACTGGTTGACCAAACATGAAGCTTGGATCGACTATCAAAATCGAAGATTGTATCTTCATGGTTTGGGAAAGGATTCAATCCTCCTAATTGATAAGAAATCAACTTCGATCTTCGCTGCTATGGTTTTGCAAGAGGAACATGACTTCGGGTTGCCGAAAATTCCAAAGGTATTTGAATTTGTTGATGTTTTCCCTGAGGAACTCCCTAGTCTACCTCCAACCAGAGAAGTGAAGTTCAGGATAGAAGTCCAGTCTAGGACTAATCCGGTGTCGATTGCTCCTTATAGAATGACACCTATTGAAAATGAAAGAACTTAAGAAGAAACTAAAAGAGCTACAAGATAAAGGATTTATTCGTCCTAGCTCTTCTCCGTGGGGTGCTCCTATTTTGTTTGTAAAGAAGAAAGATGGTACAATGAGACTTTGTATCGACTATCGATAACTGAATCAGGTGACCATTAAGAAGAAATACCCTTTGCCTAGAATTGAAGATTTGTTTGATCAGCTCAAGAATGCTACGATATTCTCTCGGATTGATCTTCAATCGGGGTATTACCAGATGAGAGTAAAAGAAGAAGATGTCCCTAAGACTTCTTTTAGAACTCGATATGGCCATTTTGAATTCTTGGTGATGCCATTTAGGCTAACCAATGTCTCAACGACATTCATGAATCTTATGAATCGTATATTCAAGTCTCATCTCGATAAATTTGTAGCCGTCTTCATTGTGATATTCTGGTGTATTCTCAAAACAAGGAGGAACACTCAGAACACCTTTGAATTGTCCTACAGACTCTTTGAGAACGTCAACTGTTTGCTAAGTTCTCGAAGTATGAATTCTGGTTATCAGAAGTGCCATTCCTTAGCCATGTTATATCGGTAGAAAGAATTAAGGTCGATGCTAAGAAAGTGCAAACCATTCTGGACTGGAGACCTCCGAGAAATGTTAGTGAGGTCAGAAGTTTCCTTGGTTTAGCCGGGTATTATAGGAGATTTGTTAAGGGATTCTTCACGATTGCTTTGCCCTTAACTAAACTCCTCCAAAAAGATCAATTGTTTGAATGGTCAGAGAACCAACAAAGAAGCTTTGATTAGCTTAAGCAAGATTTGACCTATGCTCTTGTTCTTATTCAACCAGAATCAGACAAGGAATTCATTGTGTATAGTGATGCCTCACATTCGGGACTGGGTTGTATTCTGATGCAAGAAAATAATGTGGTTGCTTATGCATCAAGGCAATTGAAGCCTCATTAACTGAACTACCCCACTCATGATCTCGAATTGGCTAATATTGTATTTGCTCTCAAGATATGGAGGCACTACTTATATGGTGAGAATTGTTACTTGTACACCGATCACAAGAGTCTTAAATATCTCCTAACTCAGAAGGATTTGAATTTGAGACAAAAAACATGGATGAAATTGCTGAAAGACTATGATTTAGTCATTGATTACCATCCCGTAAAGGCCAATATGGTGGCCGATGTTCTTATTCATAAACCGATATTGGGTAAGCTATTTGACAACTTTGAAATGTTAAAAGCTCCCTTTAAGTTTTCGTATCAGATTTTGAAAATTTCCTTGTAGCCCTAAATTCGATTAATGCTCATCTTCAAGTATATCGAAAACAAGGATTTCGTCTAAACTCCAAGTTCAATCTGATCTGATTTCGAGAATCAAGGATCTTTAGCAATCTAATTCTGAGCTTCAAGCTATTGTATCAAAGCTTGATTCGAAAGCTAATGCTGAATTCTCCATCAAATCGAATATATTCCTCTACTTTAGAGATGGAGTATGTATTCCAAATAATGAAGAATTGAAAAGAGATATCCTACAAGAAGCACACCAAAGTCCATTCTCGATCCATCCTGGTTTTGTTAAAATGTATAAGGATTTGAAATCTTTGTATTGGTGGCTTGGCATGAAATCAATCATCACAAACTTTGTATCCCGATGTTTGACTTGTTAGAGGGTTAAGGCTGAACTTCGAGCTCCTACGGTATTGCTTCAGCCTATTGAATTGCCAAAATAGAAATGGGATTGTGTAACGATGGATATTTTTATTGGCTTGCTTGTTACACCGAGGAAAAATGATGCTATTTGGGCGATTGTTGATAGACTCACCAAGTCTACACATTTCATCCCAGTTCAAAAGAACATGAACTCGGAGACCTTAGCTGAGTTATATATTAGTGAGGTGATTCGGTTATATGGTGTGTCGATATCAATCATTTCTGATAGAGATCTGAACTTCACCTCTCGATTTTGGAAGTCTTTGCAGAAAGCCCTCGGAACCAAAGTGCATCTTAGCACTACTTTTCCATCCGTAGTCTGATGGTCAGTCTGAAAGAGTGATACAAGTATTAGAAGATATGTTATGAGCTTGTGTCATAGATTTTGGAAAGAATTGGGAGAAGTCTTTGCCTTTAGTGGAATTCACTTATAATAATTGCTATCAAGCATCTATTCAGATGACTCCCTTTGAAGCTTTATATGGAGGAAATGTAGAACTCCTTTGTGTTGGTCTGAATTGGGAGAGAATAAGGTTTTAGGACCTCAAATGATCCGGGAAACTGAGGAACAAGTCTGAATCATTCATGATCGAGTGAAACAAGCCTTCGACAGACAAAAGGGTTATGTAGATTTGACGCAAAGAGACATTCAATACAATGTGGGAGACAAGGTCTTCTTAAAAGTTTCTCATTAGAAGAAAGTCTTCAGGTTTGGGAGAAAAGGGAAGCTTAGCCCTCGGATTATTGGACCTTTTGAATTTATTGAAAGAATTGGCCTTGTGGCCTATCGTCTTGCACTCCCTAGTGAGTTTGATAAGATACACAATTTCTTTCATGTTTCTATGTTGAGAAAGTACCGATCTGACCCTACTCATGTTTTGGAACTGAAAGAATTAGATTTGAATCCCGACTTTTCTTATGAAGAAGAACCGGTCCGGGTCCTTAAACGAGAATTTAAAAGGCTTCGAAAAAAATGTTCCATTGGTAAAAGTCCTTTGGAGAAATCACAAGGAAGGGGAAGCTACTTGAGAACCTAAGGCAACAATGAAAGAGCAATATCCATATTTGTTCCCTTTAGGTAAATTTGAGGGTGAATTTCTTTTTAAGGAGAGGAGAATTGTAACACCCTCAAAAGGGCCTAGAAGAAATTTTGACCAATTGATAATTTAGTTGACTAGTGGAAAGTCACATTATGTAATAAAAGGGACTTAATTGAAATAAAAGAAAAATAAAAATGGTTAAATAAAGGTGACCAAATTGAATTAACATGATAAAGGTTCAGATTCCCTAGAATACCCTTCCTAATAAATTAAACTTAGTTATAACAAAAGGGGTAAGATTGATATTTCACCTATTTAATGAAAGGATAATTGTCATCTTCCTTCTCCACCACCCCAATTAACATGAGAAACAAAAAATAGAAGAAAGGAAAGAGCCCTTGAGAGAAATTAGAGGAAAAGTCATTTTAGAAGGTTAAAAGCCTTGCATGGAAGGGAAATTTGAATAGGAAATCATATTCGAATAGATTGGTAAGTTCTTCTCTCCATAACCGAAAATTTTGGAGGTTTAAGCTTTTGCATTTTGAATGCTATATGATGCTTTTATGTTAGATTAGGTTGTTATGAAGAACGAACAAATGAGTTAGGAAACTTGAATTTGGATTTTGTAAATGACACATGAGTGTTAATTGATTTGATAAGTTGATGAAAATGGGATTAGTTGATTTTTATTTTATGTTTAAGGTGATGGAAATTCAAGAGAATAAGTTTGGGATTGAGAATTAAGACCATGGAATGGAAACTAGTCAAAGTTGCCTAGAAATGCAATTCCGAGTAGTCACTTTAGAAAAATTCTCTAGGTCGAATTTGGAGGAATTAGATGCTAAATTTTTTTAGTAGAATACTCTCATGTATCTATTTTATGTAAAAATTTACGTAACCTCAATTGGAGGAATAAGCCTTTCCGTAAGGGCTGTTTGAGTAGTCTCGAATCTAGACAGGTCTGCTTTGAACGAAATCTAGTATTAATTGGATTGCAATTAAAATTTGAGTTTAATTTTTACTTTTAGTAGATCTTCTTATCTTTCTAAAGAGGTAAAATGAGCTACATTTGGATATGGGAGCTAGGAGATATGATCGATTCTTTAAAGGATAGTAAAGTTGTCCCTAATAAACAAATGTGAATGTTTACATTTGTTAAATGGGAGATAAATTTGTTAAGCATGTGATCACTCGAATTAAGTGACTTGGATATTTCCTAATGAATTGCTATGTGTATATGGTTTATTAGAGAACTCAAAAGAAGAAGATATTGAGCAAGAGGAAAGGCTCGAGGTAGCTAGAAAGAGGGGCAAAGGGATCACCATCTTCAACCCTTAATTTGCTTGGAAAATTTATGAGTGTGGAAAACTTTAGGGTTAGGACCTATGTCCTAACCACCCCTTTTTTTATTTGATTTGTCATGTAATTGGACTAATCATATATTGGGTAAAAAAGGAAGGAGGTTTAATTGTTAAAGGACTTGTATGATGATATGAATTGTTTGCTAGATTGCTAGCACTAGCTTAGTACATTTGCATAGCTCGGAAATGTCGAGGTAAGTTATGGCATGCGGATGCGGATGCCAGGTACGTGAATCATGCATGAAGTATGTTTGTGATGATATGACCATTTGTTTGGTAACATGATATGCATGTTTCCTTGTTAATATGTTATAAATGTTATAAATGTTTTTGTTGATAACATGCCTTAGACACTTTCTCTTGGTAACATGAACTTGGCTAATATGAATTGAATAATGATCAAACGAAAATGTAATTGAGCCTTGGTCGATAGTTGGTCATAGGTAGTACGACATGTCTAGGGTCTGAGCTCATTGTTTAGTACTTAGGTACCCTTGTTTAGTACTTTGGTACTCTTGTTTGGTACTTTGAGTACCTTTGATTGGTGGTTAGTCACCATTTGTTAGATACCATGGGTATCTCTTGTTAGTTCCTTTGTGGTACTCTTGTTAGTACCTTAGTGGTACTCTTGTTAGTGTCTTTGTGGCACTGTTGTTGACTCGCTTACCTTGTCTAACTATACCAAGGCATCACCCGAAATTAATGGAAAGATTAAAGCTTGAATGTGAAACCATATGTACATGTAATTGCTTGTGGAGCGTATGAAATCGGTTATGAATTGGCTGTAGGCCATTGAAATGAAATTGTTACTATGAGTAGAACTTGAGTATGAAATTGCTAATGAATATTTGGAATGAATATATGGCTATGAGTAGCCCTTGATATGAATTGCTCTATGAAAGTTTGAGAAATGAAAATTGGTAATGAATAATATGCATCGAATATAAGCTAGCTAATGCATGACCATATAGGTTATGAAATCAAATTTTATGCTAGAATTTTGATAAACATAAGAAGTATGTTAAGCATGATAATTAATGATTGATAACCTTGTATATTGATTGAACTATTGCCATGAACTGGAATTATTTGCTTATTTGAAGCTTGTCATCCTTGTTATTGAAGTATATGTTTAATATGGTTAGACTTTGGGCCGTCTCACTAAGTACCTAAAAAGTACTTACCATAGTTTGTTTTCTCCTTCCCAAAACAATAGGTTATCGAGCTAAGGAGCTAGATTGAGGTTGATCGGGGCAAGGACACCAAGCAAGCCAAGTAGGGTATTTTGTAATTTTTTATAACTCATAGTTTATGGTGGCATAGTGGTCATGTTTTAATTAGTTCCATGCATTTGAGATTTGGTTCATGGTTTGTATTTGTTAGCCTTTGGTAATTGTATTCGGTATGTAAGCCTTAAGGCCAAGTGTGTTGATGAGTGCCTAAATGTCCTAATTTTTATATCATTTTCCCACTCAATTATTGCCAATAAAGGACAGATTTAAGTATAATATTAGATAATTCTGAGTATTTTTCATATTCAAGCATCTCAACACCGACTTCATGAATTTATCTATTTTTTGGCATAAAACATATGCATTTGATGGTTTTCTTTCTGTGTTTTTACTTTTCCATTGTGCAGGAATAATAAATTGCATAAGTAATGCCAATCGTCGTGGGATCAACATCTTAAATACTATAATTTGGCAAAAGGTGGATGGTTGAATGCTTCATCATAAAAGTAGGACTTACGAGCTTTCACCAAATTTTGCGCCATTACCGGGGATTGGCGATTCCAACTTTCCTTTTTATTTTTCTTGCACTACTATCTTAGGAAATTAGTTTAATTATTTTTGAATTATTTATCTTAGGAAATAAGTTTAATCATGTTTGAGTTGTTTTTTGAGGAAGGAATTTTAAGAAGGGGAAGTGATAAAACACATAAAGCGGCCCTAAAATCAATCACATCGTCCCACCTAAGAAACGGCCAAGGCGGCTGACCGCCCAAACACAAGTGACGGTGGGTTTGCATCCCTAGAACTTTATTTCCCCCGTTTTATTTCATACTTCTTCATTATTGTTTTCTGTTGCAGTTTTTCTTTTCTTTTTTTTTCTTTCAAAAACTCTACAGAAATTGATGACCCTCAGAATACAAAAGAGACAGTCGCGGCATATAAATGTAAAACGCCATAGTAGAAGGTTGCCTCGGCAGAGGTTGCGAAGGCAGCAAAATGACATTCTTGAGAACTCTGTGGATGAGTTCTTAAGAATGGACTCCGCCAACAAAGAGGTCACACAAGAAGACTTCTAACACCTTTACTTGGAGTCACTACTTTGATGAATAAAAAGTCCCACTAAAGACATCAAGAAAATTTTTGGCTGAAATACAAACAAGATAAAAAAGAATCTCTACCAAGAAACCCACTGCTAGTCCAATTCGGGTAGCACAACAGTCACCCAAAACCCGCCGAAAGCTCCTCATCAGCAGCGATTTGGAGGATTCCTTTGCACCCTCTACTTTTTAAGGGCGATAGTCTTTTCTGAATTTTCTCTTATTTTGTTATATTTCGACTTATATATATTTTGTGCTCTTATCTATTTCCTATACATGCATTGAGGATAATGCATCCCTCGAGTTTGGGGGAGTATTGGTTCTATTTTGTAATGTGAAAAAACTGTTATGTATGGAAATATCTGGATTATCTAATTACTGCCTTAAACTCTATCTTTTTAGCAATATCAGTTTCATACAAAAAAATTAAGTTTGTTGAATTTTATTGAAACTGCCTCGGCAGTAATATATTCTCTAGCAGCCGCAGCAGTATGCACCATTCAATAGACTTGAAGTCAGAAAGGTCTCTGAGGATTAGTACTTAGGATTAGACTATGAGCCTGAAAATACATAAACACTGCTAGTCTTAGTTGATTTTAAAAGTTCTTTTCTTTGAAAAATAATAAGGACTTAGGTTTAGATTTCAACAAGAGGTGTCTATCACCGACTCGAGTAAAAGTCCATAGAGGTGCCCATCACTAGCTCTAGGACTTAACCTTTCTCCCACTTACTAGAGGTGCCCAAAATTGGCTCTAGTAAGAGTAGTTAAAAACTTGAGGTGCCCGAAACTGACTCAAGAAATATAAGTATATAGCAATATATATTTATATACACATCAGGGAGAAAGAAAAAGAATTAAAGAAAAATCTAAATCGGAAGTCTTGAGCTAGAAAAAGGATTAGAACTTAGAAAATCAACTTTGACATAGCTACACACACTCACTAAGACTCATAGTCCATTTCTGAGGAATTCATAGAACCAAAAAGAGGCCGAATCAAGAAATGAATTCTGCCGCGGCAGGCAGGACGGTATATTGCTTTAAAATTCCTTAATTAATTTTATCTTTTGCATTGCTTGAGGACAAACAATAGTTTGAGTTTGGGAGTATGATGAGTGCCTAAAATTCCTAATTTTATATCATTTTCTCACTCAATTATTGCCAACAAAGGACAGATTTAAGTATAATATTAGATAATTCTGAGTATTTTCCATATTCTAGCATCTCAACATCGATTTCATGAATTTATCTATTTTTATGGCATAAATAGATGCATTTGATGGGTTTTTTTCTTAGACAGGAAACTACATCACAAGAGTTGTCGAACAAGATGATGGATGTTGGAAACCAAAACTGGAATATAGATGAGCACCCGCCCTACATCACTTTAGAGGTCGCGACAACCGATGCCACGACAACACCTGAAGAACAAATGTCAATATGGTAGGCGATCTGAAGAAAAAAAATAAGGTGGACGTTTTAAGACAAGCGGCATAGAAATCAGAGCTGGGAAATACACGAAAAGTCAAGGTCAAAGGCCATGCGGGAAAATAATCCTTATAGAAATAAACTAGAAATTAAAATAAGGATCTTTTATTTATGTACTTAACTTGTGTTTTACTCCAAGTTGAATTCCTATTTTGGAAAGGTTTGCCCTAGTTCAAGCCTATATAAATCATAGCCCATGTAGAGAGAAGAGTATCTCGAAATCAAGTTTCATAGAAAAACCCTAACTTCCTCCATCGCCCCCGTGGGGTTTAGGTTAGTTTGTGGAGTATTTGTGGAAGAAAGTTTATAATTTGTTTAGTTCTTATTAATGCAATTTCAGAATTCATAGTTTATTCTCTCTTGGCATTTACTCTTCTTTGCATATGAGCTCGAGATGATAGTATGTGAATAAAAATCTATTTATCTAATATCGAGAGAGTTAGGCTCACGAAACAAAAGAATACGGTCTTTGCTCAAGGGTATTGACTAATCTGGTTGAGAGATTAACTACCCAGGATTTCAGCGACTAATAAGACGCATGTGTTTGGTTGTTCTTCATCCTTGATTCACGTCGAGAGGTATCATCAAGACTTGGACTTCAACAGTTCTCTTCGCTTAGGGATAAGGAGGAGACATACAAGGATGCACTTTCGAACTATGAGTTATTGAATTATCGACAAGGCATAACCCCGCTTAGACAGTTGCAGCAACCCTTAGTGCAACCCGCCGAGGCGGTAGTTCAACCCTATTGCATTATAAGTGCGAGATAATTACATTCTGATTCCACACTACGAAGCACTCTAACCTGCCCCCACTTTTCCATCCTTGATTTCTTGATCATTTATTCTTATGTTTTAATTAGTTTTCTTAGTTATAATTCAAACTCAATTATCTGTGTTTTTACTTTCTCAATGTGCAGGAATAATAAATTGCTTAAGTAAAGTCAATCTTGTGGGATCGATATCTTAAATACTACAATTTGGCAAAAGGTGGATGGTTGAATGCTTTATCATAAAAGCAGGACTTTCGAGCCTTCACCATGTGTGGTCATGCTAACTATTGCATTTTGAGGCTATGACCATGAGTTGTCTATAGGTCCTTATCTGGAGTAATTTGGCATATGAAAATATGGAGCTAAATGTGTTGATATGAAAGCCTTAGGGCTATGATATGCTTATGTTAATTGCTTTAGGGAAATTGGAATGACATAGTGTTGGCCTAGATAATTGTTGCCTGTAAAAAGTGCGCAATTAGTGCAAGTGTACACGTCGCAAGTAATAAAGTGATAAGTATTATCGTGTATCGTCTCCACAGGGATTGATCTACTTAATATGCCTTCTCTTGTCTTCTTGCTCTATAAAAGAAATAAAATAAAATCACAGATGATTTAGGTTGAAGTAAACTAAATAATTTGAATAATAAAGCAAACTAAATAATAAGAAAATAATTAGATTAAGAAAGTGGCCAGGATCCAGTTGTGTTATATAGTGGATTCAATTGACTTGTTCTTGTCCAATGCAATCACACAACACTGCCTCGGCAGCACTGCAGTTTTACTGCCTCGACAGTGATGAACTACGTCCGCCTCTACAATCCCTTGCTCTTGGGTGGACTTTACCAAGATTCGACAAAGTGTCCTTTGATGACTCCGCTTATCCCTAAGTCGAAGTACTGTTGATGACTAATCCTTGATGATACCTTCCGGCGTGAATCAATTATAATCACCAACCAATCTCACACTTCTTTTAGCCTCTGAAACTCTAACCTATCCCTAGGTCGAGTTAGTATTTTCCGACTAGAAAAATACCGTACTTATTCCTTTCGTGAATCTAACTATCCCGATATTAGATAAATAGATCTCTTACAAACTTTTCTCCTGAGCTTGAATGCAAGAACAATGAATGGCTGAGAATAAGCAAACCTTGATATTTTATTGAATTGGAACAAGAAAACAAAGTTCAATCTCTTCTCACTAATACTCTACAACTTTCACATAAGCCTAAAAGAAATTAGAACATAATGAAAAGTAATGAAACATCTAAAATCTAAAGTGAATTCTTCTCTCTAATTCGGCTCTCTCTCCGATCAAGTGTATTGTCTCTTGGGCGGCTATGGTTTATATAGGCTTGGCCTAGGGCAAACCTTTCCTAAGTAGGAATACAACTTGGTGTAAAACACAAGTTAAGTGCATAAATAAAATTTTTTGTTTTATTTCCAAGTTTTATTCCCACAAGGATTCTTTTCTCGCGTGGCCTTGACTTTGACTTTTCATGCTCTTCCCATTTCCGAATCTTGTGTTGCTTGTCTAGAAACGTCCACCTCATTTTTTTCTTCAACTCACCTACAATATCGGTACTTGTCCTTCAGCTGTTGCCGCGGCCTTCGATACTGTCGCGGTCCTCAAATATTGTCGCGGCAATAGATTTACCTACAAATGCACAAAGGTGTAGTGAAGTTTTCATTTTCTATAAATATCATCTTTATCTGTTACAAAAGCAAAATATCTAAATATTTCATATTGAGTTCATGCTTTAGTCCAAGTAGGTGTAGATTAAGTGATTATTGTTCATGAAAGATGTAAAAAGTGATAGTGAATTGAGCACTTATCAATAATGAACTAAACAATAAGCATGATTGGTATGCATATTGGCTTGGATAATGATTTTATTAAAGAACCTAGAATTGATAAGTTTACCATTGGTGTCTAACATGCTAGAATCATCTCTTAATGTTTAACGTCTAAGTGTGGCTAATTAGGAGCCCCTTTTTGGTTATGGCTTAAGTGGATAAGAAACTTAAAACCTGTAAAATCGTGCAAGGGTATCGATACCATTCCTATGTGTATCGATACCCCCTTGAAAAGTTTAAGCAAGTATACCAGGCGTACCGAAATACCTGGCATGCATTTCGATATCAGCATATCTAATGGCAAAATCGATTCGATACCCGTTCCGATACTAGAACCTCTAGTAGCGAAATTGGTTCGATACCCCTTTGAGGGTGTATCGATACCGGCCATCCTAGCCTTTGTTCAACAAGTCAACGTATATAACCTGTATCGAAACACTGAGAAAGTGTTTCGATACCTCTCTATAGGGGTATCGATACCTGTAGTCACGTTTGGTTCAATCTTTAAGATTAAAATGTGGAAGTCTCACATCTTGTTTTAGGGTTTCCATAAATTAGATCAAGGTTTACATTGGGATCCAAATTGATAATAAGTTAAGATTAGAATAATAAGAGAATTAAATTGATGATCGAATTTGTAAATAGAAAAAGTTTTAAATTGACCTCGATTTCGATGTGTACAAAATGGATTCGGAGATTGTAACACATAAGTTATACTTGAATTGATATACAAATAAATGAAATGTTTAGAATTGAATACAACTTTGGTTTAAATACGAGTTTATAAGTCCAGTCGATACCTCCGTCTCCTAACCCAGGGCGAGGGTGTCACAATTGATCATCAAAGCAAAATCCAAGCATTCAATCCAACTCCAAGCATGCTATAGCTAAATCTTTTACACCCAACTCTTGTAGTCTTAATTGTAATTTTTCTTTTCAGTTTGGGGAGTGTTCAATTGGAATTGGGGCAATATTCTTCTATTGACAGAAACAATATTTTGCCAATATTTTTTCATTTGTAATCTTGTGAGGTTAAATTAATCTTTGGGTAGAAAGATTGATTTATTTGTAATGGTTGCCTCCTAAGCCTAAAAAAGGAGACAAATTCAATAATGAATTAATAAAAAATCCTTAATGAGAGCTAAGATAGTTGATGTAGAGCTTGTTCGAAGCTTGAACGATTATAAATCTTGTGTCTTCAATTTTCTAATCTTTCTATCACTCTAAAAAAATTTAAAAAAGAATAATTCACCACCTCTTGGCTATTTAGTCTCATTATTTTCTTCCTTAATACGTTGTAATAATGATATTTTCTATAGATTTAATACAAATTCATTGGCTATTATAAAAAAAAGATGATAATCCAAGAGAAATAACATGTTTAGTGAATAATCTTTTAACTCTAATCACATCTTCTTGTATATCTCACACTAAAAATACTTAGAAATTAAAATTTAAATTCTAATACTAATTTTAAATTCTATACCATAAATCTTATACCTTAAAAATAAAATATAGCCCTAATTTTTTAAATCTTAATCCTAAACACATAATTATAAACCTTGAACCCATTATTTTAATATCAAAACTCTAAAAATATACAATAAAGAGTTAAACGATTTTCATCCTTTTTGAATAGAGTTTTAATCCAATTTGGTATATTATCCGAGCAAAGCCATTTTTTAGATTTTGGTGGCCCAAGGAAAAATTTAAAAATAAGCCCCCTAATAATAAGTATTAATATGTATATATTAATGTATATGTATTAATATAATAATATGTACTTTCATATATTTTAATGTATATGTATTAATATATATAGTATGTAGTAATAATATATACTTAAATATAATGTATATTGTAACACCCTCGACTCGGTGTCACATTGGGCATCCGATCCAAAACCAATAATTCAAAAATTTCAACCAAAACCCCAAAAGCAATATTTTTAAGTCTCAAACATAATAAGTCTGTTAAAATAAAATCAATTCATAGCCATCAAATCCAACAAAAAGGAGCTCAATAGTACAAGCCCGTTTAAAACATTCAACTCAAGACAATTAAATAAGAGTTACAATCTAGTAAAAGTACTTGGACTACAAGTTGATGTTGAAACCAACCATGACGATGATCCTCTGAATTAAAGCTTTCTTTAACCTACACACGAAAATAAATTTTGAAACGATGAGCTAGAAAAGCTCAATGGGTACTCTACCAATCGATTCACATCTTATATAACATAATAATATTATACTAGTTGTATCTCATAATAATATTATACTCTAGGTAACCCATCAGCGCTAAGCAAGGTTTCTAGTAAACCACATAACTCATGTGTATCACAATGAACCCTTATTTTTATAGTTCAGTAAACCACTTAATGTTTTCAAACAAACGGATCTATACCACTAGGTTCCATTTCATTATCTGAATATCTCGTAAACGGGGTTGAAATCCAAATTCTTGGTTTTAATGTTCTTTTTATAGCTCAGTTAACCCATAAGAACCCCTAGAATAAATTATGGAACTCCTAAACTCAATCATTAAAAACTTAGGCAGAATTACCTAGGGATATCGATACGCTTATAGGGCAGTATCAAAACAACCTGTATCGAAATACTTTCCTTATGTTTCAATGCACTGAGGTGATTTCCTAAGACCAAGAAAACATACACATATCGATACACCTATCTGAAGTATTGAAACACACAATATCGACATGCCTTATTCGTGTATCGATACGCTAAGCTAAACAACTTAGCAAAACCCAAGGGAAAACTCCTCCATATCGATACGCCTACATAGAGTATCGATACGCCTGAAGGAGGTATCAAAACGATTTGACACTAGAAGAGTTATTATCGAAACACGAGTTGTTCATTCCGAAACGCCTGCTAAACTCACCCTTATTTTCCTTTCTTGGTATCGATAAGCCTACACAAAAATGTAGTTCTGGACACTTAAATTGCCTAAAACTCTACTCCAAACACTGCCATTGATCCTCAAATCAATCTTACACACTAAGGAGATAACTCTAAGCATGTTTGCATCCTAAAAACGAAGATTCATCATCAATCTTAATTCTACCATTAGAGGGTTTCTTAATCATTCAAACACTCAAACATGTATTTTTACATACAACATAGGGCAAATTCAGGAAATGCAAAATGCTAGAGATGTTGGAGGAGTACCGATCTTTAGCTACAACAACAACGAACGTGATTTCAAGCAAGCTTAAGCCTTTTCCTTTTCAAAAGCTCTTGAGAATTCTCCAACCTCTTTTTATACAAAGAGGAGATAGATAACGGATTAGACACACCTTGAAAAGATTTTCAGAGCTTAAAGACACTAAAAGACTGAGATTTAAGCTCTCAAAAACCCATTTTTGGACTACACCTTTACCCCTTCTAAAACCCTCCTTCAAAAACTTTGCAACTTTCACCTTGTTTTATAGATCCCTTTGAGCTCTAAAACTTTCTCTCCAACACAAAAACGTGATTCTCAACAAAAACTCTAAAGATCAAACTTTAACCACTTCTTTTTCTTGCTTCAAAGGTGAGAAAGAAGAGAAGAAAAGAGAGAAAAGAAACCCTAAACCCTCTTCTTTCCCATCTCATTTAGGTATTTACCAAAATACCCTCACTAAACAAGGCCCAACTCACAACCCCTCAAACACTAAAGCCTAAGGCCAAAACCGGCCGAAAATCCAAACCTGAGGCCCAAACACCGGAGCTTAACTCTTCGGGTTAACCCGACACTATGATCCGAATTCCGATCGTGACATATATAATACATAAGTGTGTATATATATATATCTAATACATTATATATATACATAAATATTAATACATTAATGTTTGTATATGTATTAATGTATATAATATATAATAAAATTTTATTATAAACATAATTTGAACATATTATTTTTACGATATTATATACATTATTTATGTTCAAATATATTCAAATACATCGTAAAAATATTAACTTATCAAATTTTATTATATATCGTAAAAATAATATATTCAAATACATTATTTATGTTCAAATTTTAATTAAATCCTATATTTAATAAGTTAACTCAATTTGAACATATTATTTTTACGATATATAATAAAATTTGATAAAATATAATTATACAAAAAATTTTAAAATGAATTTGAATATGTAATTGTACACGTTATGACATTAGCATGAAACTTAAAACTTTAATTTAATTTAAACTTAGTAGTTTAAGCTTGACAAATAATATTGGTTGATTATTTCAAAATCCATAACTTATAAACTCAATTTTAATGAAATATTAATTTAAAATTATTATAATTACAATATTTTAAATATTAATTTGAAATTAAAAATTATAAATTCTAATAAAATATTAATTTAAAATTAAAATTAAGTATACTAAAACTAAATAAAATAATTAATTAATTAATTAATTATATAATACTAAATTTAAATATTAATCCCTAAATTAATTTTCTAAGTTCATGTTCAATTCTAATTTTTTAAGCCTAATTATATTTACCAATATTTTAAATTCATCAAATTATAGATATCCTTAATTACATGTCATGTAAATATCAAGTCTTGTTAATATTAGTTCAGGTCAATAGTAGGTCCGATTCAAAACAAGTCGCGTCAATTTTTAGGTCAGATTCAAAACAGGTTGGGTAAATCATGTCTCGGGTCCATTTAGTCGGTAATATCGGTTATCTGCCAGGTCAGACTCGAGTTTTGGTTTATTTCAGTCAGATACAGGTCAAGTTTTAGGTCTACAATAACAAGTTCAAATTGGGTTCAGGTCATTCTCGGTCGGATACAGGTCGGGTTCGGTTACAATAGTAACAAGTCCAAATCGGATTCGAGTCAACAAGAGTCGGATATAGACCGGGTTTAGATCATTACATTCTCATATCAAACTAGGTTCTAACTCGATCAGGTTTCAGTCGAGTTTTCGGGTCGGGTCAATTTTTTACATCCCTATAAAGAACAATAACAATGAAAATATTATTTATACGTGAATATGGATTTTTATTCTCAATTTAAAATAAAAAAATATTATTATAATCTTAATTATAACCATATAATACACTAATACCTAGACTAATTAGATATCCATGACTTTATAATTAATCATAAAAACTATTAATTTCTTAACGATACTTTTTAAAGTATATTTAATAATATAATAATAAAAATATAATTAAACTTCAAAAATAATTAAAATAAAGGCTCACTTTAATTTTAAGTTTCCTAGAAACTATTATTATACTTCAACATCTCCTAATTTTTAATATAGTTTAACAATTTTTTTTAATTTTCATTAATTCTAATAATAGTTATTATTTTAATTTTAATAACTAGTGGGTCCTATCACCCGGGGTACTAGGCCGTCGTTGCCCCTGTTTTCCGGGCCCTAGGGATGGCTCTGCATTCGAGTAGTTTAAGAACGCAGTCAATATTAAATTTATAGGGGTAGTTTTGGAGAAAGCCCCTAAAAAAGCCTAAAATAAGCCTTAACCGGTTTATCCGATCACATTATGCACATAAAACTATATACACAATTTCTTAAAAAAACTGTAAGAAAAACGGTATATACATAAATTAATATAAAAATAGTAAGGATTCGTGTTTGTACACAATTCCTTACAAAGTATACACAACGGCTTACGAAAACCGTAAGAAAAAAGATATGTACACAAATCCTTACCACTTCAAAACCATGATCTAAAGGAGGCTTCCAAAGGCAAGGATTTGTGTACATACACAATTTCTTAAAGAATATACAATATGCCACCCAAACGGTAAGGATTTGTGTTTGTACACAATTCCATACAAAGTATACACAACGACCTACGAAAACCGTAAGAAAAAAGGTATGTACACAAATCCTTACCACTTCGAAACCATGAGCTCAAGGAGGCTTCCAAGGGTAAGGATTTGTGTACATACATAATTTCCTACAAGAATACACAATATGGCACGAAAACGGTAAGGATTTGTCTTTGTACACAATTCCTTACAATGTATACACAACGGCTTACGAAAACCGTAAGAAAAAAGGTATGTACACAAATCCTTACCACTTCAAAATCATGAGCTAAAGGAGGCTTTCAAGGGTAAGGATTTGTGTACATACACAATTTCCTACAAGAATACACAATATGGCATGAAAACGGTAAGGATTTGTGTTTGTACACAAATCCTTATAATGTATACACAACGGCTTACGAAAACCGTAAGAAAAAAGGTATGTACATAAATCCTTACACAATATTTATTTGTATATTTTTTATTCGAATATTTTTATTTGAATATTTATTATACGAATATTTTTATTCGAATATTTTAATTTGAATAGTTATTATATGAATAATTTTATTCGTATATTTTTTATTCAAATATTTTTATTCAAGTATTTTTATTCGTATACTTTTTATTCGAATATTTATTATATGAATATTTTTATTCGAATATTTATTATATGAATATTTTTAGTCAAATATATTTTATTCGAATATTTTATTCAAAAAATTTTACTCGAATATTTATTATACGAATATTTTTTTTGTATATTTTTTATTCGAATATTTTTATTCCAATATTTATTATATGAATATTTTTATTTGAATATTTATTATACAGATATTTTTATTCGGATATTTTTTATTCAAATATTTTTATTTCTATATTTTTTACTCGAATATTTTTATTCGAGTATTTTTATTCGAATATTTTTATTTGAATATTTATTATACGAATATTTTTATTTGTATATTTTTTATTCAAATATTTTTATTCAAGTAATTTTATTCGTATACTTTTTATTCGAATATTTATTATATGAATATTTCTATTCGAATGTTTATTATATGAATATTTTCATTCACATATATTTTATTCGAATATTGTTATTTAAAAATTTTTATTCGAATATTTATTATACAAATATTTTTATATGTATATTTTTATTTGAATATTTGTATTCCAATATTTATTATATGAATATTTTTATTCGAATATTTATTATACGAATATCTTTATTCGAATACTTTTTATTCGAATATTTTTATTCAAAAAATTTTATTTGAATATTTATTATACGGATATTTTTATTTGTATATTTTTTATTCGAATATTTTTATTCAAATATTTTTTATATAAATATTTTTATTCGAATATTTTTATTCCAATATTTATTATATAAATATTTTTATTCGAATATTTATTATACGAATATTTTTATTCAAATATTTTTTATTCAAATATTTTTATTCAAATATTTTTTATTCAAATATTTTTATTCAAATATTTATTATACGAATATTTTTATTCTAATATTTATTATAAGAATACTTTTATTAGAATATTTATTATACGGATATTTTTATTCGTATATTTTTTATTCGAATTCGAGTATTTTTATTCAAATATTTATTATATGAATATTTTTATTCGAATATCTTTTTATACGAATATTTTTATTCGTATATATTTTATTCGAATCTTTTGATTTGAATATTTTATTCAAATATTTATTATTCGAATATTTTTATTTGAATATTTATTATATGAATATTTATATTCGTATATATATTTATTCAAATATTTATTATATAAATATTTTTATTCGAATATTTATTATATGAATATTTTTATTTAAATATTTATTTTATAAATATTTTTATTCGAATATTTATTATATAAATATTTTTATTCATATATTTTTTATTCGAATATATAAAAATAAATTAGATAACCATTATTTATAAAAAAAAAAAAAAGAGGTTTAAATTAGAACCGGCTAACAGACGGTTACCCATTTCCCCTATTAGAGGTGCTCTTTTTAGGCTCATTTTAATGAGCTTTTTTTAGCCCCACCCATTTATAGTTAATACCTGGATTATGAGTAAAAATTATTTGTCTTTTAATTATGTTCCCTTTTATTTCCTTATTAAAAAATAAATTTAAAATTCTAATTTTAATTTTCATATCCTAAACCCTAGAAAATATAGCCTATTTATAATTCATAATCTAACTATAACCCCCAACCTTAAATTCTAAACCCACTATTTTAAAGTGAGAACACCAATGAAAGCATAATAAAAATACAGACGATTTGTACCCAGGATTGTGGGCATGTGCAGGACTTTCATTGTGTCCTCATGCTCATGAATAAAAATTTTCCGTTCCCTTTTTATATTTATATTTAACATTAAAATTTTGGATTTAGTATTTATAGTGTGGAGATTAATTTTTATTTAAGGTTAAAAAGTTTAAAATTTAAAATTTAAATGTAAAATTTATTTTTAATATTTATATATACATAAAATTATAAAAACATTTTTTTTATAAATACGAAAAATCATCTTATGAATGGTATGTACATAGCCCTGCAATCAAACACTACAACATGGTATTTTTTTTACCATACTTGTTGGTGTTTATACACAAGTACAGTGCACATCGACAAAGAGGAATTGTTCATATTTGGCCATGATTAGTTAGTCAAATATTTATAGGGATGGACCTAAAATTTATGTAAAGGGTGTAAATTATCGAAAAGTTATATTAAAAATATGAGAAATATAAAATTTTAAGAGTTTAGAGACGCAAAATTAAATTATCAATAAAAATTATAAAAATGTATAAAAAAAAAACATAACATTTTAAGAGATACGTCTCACTCCAACAACCGTAAATGGGTCCCCAAACATTTATCTATCGAAAGCAGCAGAATGAACTCACTCTTGACAATATTAAATGAATATTCTTTTTTTATTATAAATCTATATCCATGTCAGAATAAGTAAGCTAGACTCGTTTTTGTGCACAACAATTACAGAAATTGTTTTGTGTAGGAAGCGATTTCTGTCCGAGTTGACATCCCTTTCCACATCGTCCTATATTAAAATAGTGGATAAGAAATCGCTCTGTGTAGGAAGCGAGTTTTGTAAGATATTGAACCGTCAGACCCCTACTATATCGATGAGAGTTTTTACAAAATGCGAGTACTGTGTGAATCAAATAAATTACTTTTATAGGAAGTCAGAAGCAAAAGCATCTATGTACGAAGGTTGGATTGGTGGTAGGTTCAGGTCGAAGTCAAAAATAGTTTCACTTGAATATCATACCACTGAAGACGATCCCACATCTATATCATTCTATGAACAATGTGTCAACAACAAGTTGAAGTCATCTCTTATATTGACTGTCGGGTTATGAACATTCGGATCGAAGTCAAGATTTGTACTTCTTTCAACAATAATATAAAATACGATGAGGTATATGAGTTGATATCGATAAGGGTTCGGAAATTGATAATAAAAGAAATTTTGTACTTTGAAACAAAAATATTAATTGATGAACCTAGACCTGAAGCGCATTACATGTTAAAATTGTTAAGCTCAAAAGACATTTGTAAGATGTTTCGAAGTTAAACGCATATCAAAGGTTAAATTATCGAGATCTCAGTAACATTTGAGGATGAAGCTAGTTCATCAAGAAGCATTGAAACATCTACATTGTCAGTAGATGAGGAAGTAATTCTACAACATAATAACAACAAGCGCTTGAAAAAGAAAGAAGAATTGAAGAACTGAACTTAACATTAGACGTGTCTACATATTACGAAGACACGAAAATAGACTCTTCTAATTCGTTAGATGTTGTTTGTGGAATATTTTGTTGTTATGTTTAGGTTTAGAGTTTCAAATAAAGATTTAAATTTTGAAATTGTAAATTAATTTCTATTATTTAAATTATACTGAATTTATATTATACACGTTTTTAATAAATAAAGTAAATAAAATTTAAACATAAATAATTTAATATTCATTAGATATTGATAACAAAAAAAATTAAATAAATTCATATAACATACACTTTTTGTAAAAAGCGATTTCTATTAAATGAAAATCATTTTTTTTATGCAAAGCGACTTTCATATAGCATGGGTCTGACGGTTTAATATCTCACGAAACTCGCTTCTTACACAAAGTGATTTTTTATCCACTATTTTAATATAGGCTGATGTGGAAAGGAATGTGAACTCGGAAAGAAAAAAAGATGTTGATTATAACAAACATAAAGCGAGAGAAAGTCGGAGCAGATTAAAGGAGTCAAGCCATGATCAAAGATCAACCCGAGAATAAAAAGTTATTTTAGGAAATAAAATAAAGTGTCATAATTTAATAAGGAGTTGTATTCTTTTCCTTGTATAACTCTTTCCTTATGTGAAAGACTTTAACCTAGGCTTGGCCTATATAAGCCATACATTAGGTCTAGGAAGAAGGGGTCGGAGTCTCATAGAAAAAACTAAAGTCGTCGGCTACACCATTATGTTCTAAATCCCCTTCGAGGTTTAGATTGTTTGTGGAGTAGTTAGGGAAGAAAGTTGTACTCTATTTGATATTTATTAATGCAGACCTTATTTTCATAGTTTATTTTCTCTTGGTGTTTACTCTTCTTTGCATATCAGCTCGGTAAGATAGTATGTAAAGAAAAAACAATTTGTATAATATCGGAAGAGTTAGGCTCACGAAACGAGAGAGTACGGTCTTTGCTCAAGGGCATCGACTAATACGCAAGGGTTTCAGCAACTAAAAGGATGCATGTGTTTGGTTTTTGTTTATCCTTGATCACGGCAGGAGGTATCATCAAGACATGGATTTCAACAGTTCTCCGAGCTTAGAGATAAGGAGGATACATACAAGGATGCTTTGTCGAACTATGAAAAGCTGAGTTATCGATAAGGCATAACCTCACCTAAGCAGCTGCGGCGACCCTTAGTGCGACCCGCCGAAACGGTAGGTCAAACCTATTGCATTAATAAGTGGATAATAAGTGCAACTGGATTCTCCTTTACAAAGCACTCAACCTGACCTTACTTTATTCATTATTCTTCTTATTCTTTATTTAGTTTTTAATTTAGTTACTTTAGTTATCTCAACCATTCAACTATTTGTGTTTTTATTTTTACAAAGTGCAGGTTTAAAGAGTAGTAAGGTTGATTCAGTCCTGTGGGTTCGACAACCTAAAATACTACAATTTGGCGAAAGGTGAAAAAACATAAGACTTCTTAACCTCACCAATATAGATTTTTAAATGATGCAAGGAAGGGTATATTTTTTATAATAAAATAATAAGAAAAATATTCATTTAATATCGCCCTCACTCTTCGTGTTTGATGTGAAATCTCAAGGATGTTCTCTGAACCATACTCATAATTTGTATGACCAAACCAATGAAATTATTTCCATTCATGTCTTAAAGTTATACCCCGATCGATCTTTAGAGGCCTTTTTTTTCCTAATGGCTAATACAAAAGCAATCATGTTCTTGTTGAGGACAAATCTGGGCATGATTCCATGGGACATTTGATGTCCAGTCGTGTTTCATCAGGAACCGACTGGAACAGAAATGGAAAAAGTTTTCATGGCAATGCTCGAGTTGGTTCAAGAAAGTATTTCAACTTACAACTTCGTACTTTGTCTGGATGTCACAGTTAGGGACTTTAAAAATTGATTCAATTTGAAACTCATTTAAAGATTATTCGAATCAAAATTTAATTTGATCTGAAGATATGATGATTCAAAATTAATTTGTAGTTGACTTTATATAGATTAAATCAATTTAAAATAAATTCTACCTACATCCAACCTGAATCAAGTTAAAATATTAAATCAACCTAAAATAATTTATATTTTATTTGACGTAACCTAACAAATTCGACCCAAAACAAATCCGATTTTCTATTTTTACGTCTTTATCGGCAGCTTCCCTTCTGGAAACTGATATTGGTAATGGATTTTGAGTGACCAAAGGCTAACAAGAAAGTCATGTCGGATACTGAACATAAGTTGACGTTCGGGTTGTAGTTAAATTCGAGAGTGAGTTGTAAAGAGCATTGAATTTAGGGAGGTCTAGCCCCGATAGATTTTGACTGCATCATGTTCGTGGTTTATATAATCAGATTCGCTCAGCTTTAAATAATCGTCTGATAATTACTCACTCACCTATTACAAATAAGAAAGAGATAATGATTCACCTTAAAAAATATAAAATGAATGACTGTGATTAGTTGGGACCACAGATGACGTAATAAAAATGGTTCATGATACAATTTCTTCATGTACCGACAGCTAACAAAAAACACTCGGACTCAAACCTGGAATTAACTTATTATCATTAGAAATGTAAAAGTAAATAATCCGATAATTTTGAATTAAATTTTATCGAATTAAATGAAATGAAATTAAATATAAATTATCTTAGATTAATTTAATATTTTGATTTGATTTAAAAATTATACGTTATAATTATAATTTAATATACTTTTACATCCTCAATTGTCACAATCCATTTTGTTGTCGAGTGTAATTATCATGTTCTCTAGGGGTGATTCTAGGAAAAGCCCCTTAAAAAAGCCTTAAAGAAAGTTTTGATCGGTTTACCTAGTCATTTTGTATAAATAATTTGTTATGAACTATATACACAATTTCTTACAAAAATTGTAAGAAAAAGGGTACATAAATAGATTGTTACAAATGTAAGGATTTGTGTACATATATAAATCCTTACAAAAACTGTAAAAAAAACGGTACATACATAAATTGTTACAAACGTAAGGATTTGTGTACATATACAATTGGTTACGAGTATACATAATATGGAACAAAAATTGTAAGGATTTTTGTATGTACACAATTCCTTACAAAGTATACACAATGGCTTACGAAAACCTTAAGGAAAAAGGTATGTACACAAATCCTTACGACTTCGAAATCGTGAGCTAAAGGAGGTCATCCAATGGTAAGGATTTGTGTACATACACAATTGGCTACGAGTATACATAATATGGCACAAAAATTGTAAGGATTTGTGTATGTACACAATCCTTACAAAGTATACACAATGGCTTACGAAAACCTTAAGGAAAAAAGTATGTACACAAATTCTTACGACTTCGAAACCATGAGCTAAAGGAGGTCATCCAATGGTAAGGATTTGTGTACATACACAATTGGCTACGAGTATACATAATATGGCATAAAATGGTAAGGATTTGTGTATGTACACAATTCCTTACAAAGTATACACAATGACTTACGAAAATCGTAAGGAAAAATGTATGTACACAAATCCTTACGACTTCGAAACCATGAGCTAAAAGAGGCCATCCAAGGGTAAGGATTTGTGTACATACACAATTGGTTACGAGTATACATAATATGACACAAAAATGGTAAAGATTTGTGTATGTACACAATTCCTTATAAAGTATACATAATGGCTTATGAAAACCGTAAGAAAAAAGGTATGTACACAAATCCTTACGACTTCAAAACTATGAGCTAAAGAATGTCATCCAAGGGTAAGAATTTGTGTACATACACAATTGGCTACGAGTATACATAATATGACACAAAAATGATAAGGATTTGTGTATGTACACAATTCCTTACAAAGTATACACAATGGCTTACGAAAACCGTAAGGAAAAAGGTATGTACACAAAACTTTACAACTTCTCACCATGAGTTAAAGGAGGCCATCCAAGTATAAGGATTTGTCTACATACACAATTGGCTACGAGTATACATAATATGACAAAAAGGGTAAGGATTTGTGTATGTACACATTTCCTTACAAAGTATACACAATGACTTACGAAAAACATAAGGAAAAAGATATATATACAAATCCTTACAACTTCTCACCATGTACTAAAGGAGGTCATCTAAGGGTAAGGATTTGTATACATACCTTTTTCCTTACAGTTTTCGTAAGCATTTGTGTATATTTTGTAGGGATTTTTGTACATACATAAATCCTTACATTTCTTATACCAATTTATGTATTCTCGTAGTAAATTGTGTTCGTACACAAATCTTTACCCTTGGATGGGCTCTGTTAGCTCATGGTGAGAAGTTCTAAGGATTTTTGTACATACCTTTTTCTTACGGTTTACTAAGCCGTTGTGTATACTTTGTAACGATTTGTGTACAATATTTTTATTCGAATATTTAGTATATGAATATTTTATTAAATATTAAATATACGAATATTTTTATTCGTATATATTTTATTCGAATATTATTTTTGGAATATTTTTATTTAAATATTTATTATATGAATATTTTTATTCGAATATTTATTATATGAATATTTTTATTCGTATATATTTTATTCAAATATTTATATTCAAATATTTATTATATGAATATTTTTATTTGAATATTTATTATACGAATATTTTTATTCGTATATATTTTATTCGAATATTTTTATTCAAATATTTATTATATGAATATTTTTATTCAAATATTTATTATACGAATATTTTTATTCGTATATATTTTATTAGAATATTTTTATTCGAATATTTATTATATAAATATTTTTTATTCAAATATTTTTAATCAAATATTTATTATATAAATATTTTTATTCAAATGTTTATTACATGAATATTTTTATTTGAATATTTATTATATGAATATTTTTATTCGAATACTTTTTATTTGAATATTTTTATTCAAATATTTATTATATGAATATTTTTATTTGAATTTTTATTATATGAATATTTTTATTCAAATATTTATTATACGAATATTTTTGTTTTTATATTTTTTAATCGAATATTTTTGTTCGAATATTTATTATATGAATATTTTTATTCGAATTTTTACTATACAAATATTTTTATTCGTGTATATTTTAATCAAATATTTTTATTCGAATATTTTTATTCTTATATATTTTATTTGAATATTTTTTTCGAATATTTATTATATGATTATTTTTATTTGAATATTTATTATATGAAATTTTTATCGGTATATATTTTATTCTAATATTTTTATTCGAATATTTATTATATGAATATTTTTATTCAAATATTTATTATACGAATATTTTTATTCGTATATATTTTAATACAATATTTTTATTTGAATATTTTTATTTCAATATTTATTATATGAATATTTTTATTCTAATATTTATTATATGAATACTTTTATTCATTTATTTTTTATTCAAATATTTATTATATGAATATTTTTATTCGAATTTTTATTATACGAATACTTTTTATTTGCATATATTTTATTATAATATTTTTATTCAAATATTTATTATATTAACTATCAAAAAATATATATTTATTATATGAATTTTTTTATTTGAATATTTATTATAGGAATATTTTTATTTGAATATTTATTATAAGAATATGTTTATTCGAATATTTATCATATGAATATTTTTATTCATATATTTTTTATTCAAATATTTAGGAATGAATTGGGTAACCATTGAAACCGGTTACCAACCGGTTACCAATTATCCCTTATTAGTGACGCTTTTTTAGGGGCTATTTTTAGACACACCCGTTCTAGTCATAGGTACTATAGCTTACTCCACCAAAGAATATCGAATATGTTTGATAAATAATATTTTGCAATAAAATTAAATTATTAAATTATTTTTAGTGATTTATCAATTAATCAATTTCTTTAATCCCTATTATGTTGTTTATGTTTCTTTGTGAAAATGGTTTTAGTCTATTTCTTTGGTTGTAATGAGGGATGTCTATTATTCAATTTTAATTGATTAGATTAATTTTTTTAGTTAATCGATCAATTATTTTAGATAAGATTAATTTATAATTTTGAGTGTTTTCAATTCTAAATCGATTAGTTAATAAAAATTATTATATATTAAATATTGTTTATATTTATTTTTGGTTACTTAACTTGTAAGAATTATAAAATGATCATTAGAATAGTAAAAAATGATCATAAATATATATAATTATTTTAAAATGTTCATTAAACTTTTTAAAATTTATTAAAATCTATAATTTATAATGTGCAATAAATCAATGATCATTTTGTAATAATTCAATAAGTTTAATGATTATTTTATAACTTTTAAAAATTTAATGACTAAAACAATCATTTTAGTATAGTTTGTTGACTATTTGTGTAACATACTCAAAATTTTATAACAAATTTTGATTAACTTTTTAATTAACTAAACTTTTTCTGGTTTGATATTTTTTTAAAAAAAAATTGATTTGATTATCAACTTAAAAATATTAATAAATTTTAGATAATTTAATTCGGTTGACTAACCAAACCGATTAAATTCGCACCCTAGTTATAACTCTGTTAGAATTTGATGCTTCTTAAAACTTGTCTAGCAAGTTGTTATGTTGTTAAGTACTTAAACAAATGATTTAAGAATGAATCTTATTGCGCAATTAGGAGAAATTATATTATGGGTAAGTCTTATTATATATATAGGATTAATCACTAAAAAACATCTATTTTATCATTTTTTTATTTTATATTTTTCTCAAGTAAATCTTTACTTGAAAATTTATTTTTAAAATGAATTAACAGTAAATATGAGTAAAAATTCTCTTAAAAATATGACTTAGAAAAAATATGAGATGAGTGATTTTTATTAGTTGATCCTATAAATGACATGAGATTTGCTCATAATATAATTTCTCGATAGTTAGACAGACAAAAACTTGCAACTGATTATTCAATGCTGCGTTTTAATAAAATTTTTGGTTATTTTATTTTCTTAGCCAATTTGATATTATTTTCAAAAATATTTTAAAATTATTATTACAAAGTGATTTTAAAAATATGGTTATAAGATTTTAGAGTTTGATATTATTGTCATTTTTTAATAAATAAAATATTTATTTTAGAAACAATGTTGTAAATTCAAAATAAATGATGGTAAGTGATTTTTTTTTATTTCTCCTTAAAATATTAATTTTTTTATATTAATTTAATACTGATTTTTGAAATATCTATTTTATAAACGTTAAATACGATATTATAAAATAAAGGATACTGTGATAGTCACTTTCGTTTACCCCAGTACACTTTTATTCATCGATTTTGAAAAACGACCAGTAAGGTCATTATCGTTTTCGGGTGTAAAGTTTTGGTCACTCCAACGTTAAGTGTCGTTAAATATTGACGAAAAAATGATATGGTATAATAAAAAACGATAAATTACTTAAGCAGTCCTTAAACGATTATTATATTTTTGTTTCTTCTTTAATTTGACCCTCAAAAATTTAAAACTTTATATTTTTACTATCTTCTCAAAAATATGCATTTCTCTAAAAATTCTCTAACTCAAACCGATTATGATAGTTATAACACCAATAAAACGAGTCATATAAATGGAATGAGTGGATGTTTTAAAATTTAACATCTCTTTGGATTTCTTTAACCAGTTTAGATGCTTTATGGATCCAAAAATGAATAGGATCTTGTTGGATTAAAATTCAATAATAGTGGACACATATGTATAATATATATTGCTATTATAAAATTTAACACGTAATTAAGTGACCAATTATGTTACGCGTATTATAGGTATTAAATTATCATGGAATTAAAAGTGTAGATACTATAAGGTGTATTTATAATTTGATGAGAGACAGAGTTATAAATACTTAAAAGTGGTTATTAAATCAACTATATAAACGGGTTATGGTCCCCAAGAATTAGGTCAACTTGCATATCTCTTTTCCCCGTCTCAGAGTTGTGCCGCAAGAGAAAACCTAATTTCTTGGAAGATCAAACCCTCTGGAAAAACTCTATCGATCAATTCAGGTACGCTTCCACATTCAGTTTATTTATTTTATTGTTCTTGATGATTAAACATATAGATCTTGAGTTTATATTCGTATCGAATATATTTTAATTCTAACAAGTAGTATCAGAGCCAGAATTATGTAGAATCATTAAGATTATAAGTTTTTGGTTTTAATTTATTGATATATATGATCTAAAATTAAATATAATTTTATGGATTATTTACTTCGATATGGTTTTATAATTAATCGTATAAGATTAAATTATATATATCTATCGTATTTTAAGAACAACTTAATTTGATTTATTTTCTATGATTTTATTTTGTTTTTTCGCCAATCCGGCCTTTTCCAATGGATTAACATTCATTGTTTTCTATTTTTGTGGATTCAGTTTAGTTTTACGTCCATGAGTTTGAATCGATTAATTAAAAAATCATAGAAATCAATCTAGATTTATATAAAGATTAAGTTTTTTCCGTATGAAAATTTATTTAATTTTTGGGTTGCTATTAATTGGAAATTAAATTTTAAGTTTGGATTCCAATTACTTCGATAGTAACATATTTACTTTATATTTATGAAATATATATATTAAATATATTTTATTTAAAATATATGTTTACTTTGGTTGGATCAAAATTTAGTTTTGATCATTGGGTATTAAATTAAACCTTTAGAAATAAATATATATTAAGTTTGATTAGATCAAAATTTCAGTTTTGATCATTAGTAATAAAAAAAGGGTTTGGTTTGGTTTTGTCATGTAAATTTAACATGATTTAGAAATTTTATAATCAAGTTAGGTATTCAAGTTTTATATTTGGTTTATTCATATTAAGTTATGATTGAATGATTTTCCGGTACTTTACTTTTAAAGTATACTACTTCTTTACGTAGTTACTTGGTCAATTTATTTAGTATTCAGTTTTGATCACGTGTTATTTTGGATTATAGAATATATATTTGGTATTGATATATTCAATTCGGTTTGATCAAAATTTTATTTTTGATTATTAAATTATTATGATTATATTAAAGTTTCAAGTAATTATTATACGAATTACTCATTTGTATGATATTTTTGTATTTTATTTTTAGTTAAAGATTAAATGTTTTGATCAAATTTAGTTTTGGTAAAAACATATTTAAAAAAATTTTGAAGAACAATCAAAGATTTCGGTTATTTGGATTCTGATAGCCCCATTATGACAACCTTAATTTGATTTACTTTGAAAACTCAAGTGTTATCAAAAATTTTAACTTTGATTGTTATAAATATTAAGTTTGAATATTGGTATATTTATGTTATATATTTTAAGATAAATTAATTGAAGCATTAAGTCACCAAAGTGATCTTTATTGTGGAAATTATTTTATTTTAAAATATAGAAGGTTTTGTGCATGTAATTCAGTTTATGCTAATATTAAGCGGCCCAAAGGAAGATTAATAATTAGTAATATTACATGTGCATCTGTGGTAATAAACATGTGATAATTATTCAGTTTTATATGTGAACAATAAATCGACCCAAAGGAAGATTTTTGTTTAACATATTCTTATTATCAATGTTTGATTATTATATCAAGATATCACTTACAAATTAATATTTTTTAAAATATTATTGGAGTGTTCGATATCTTGTGATGATGTTATATTTATTAAAATTTATTATTACTTTGGTTATCTATTATCTTGAGTAAAAGATAAAATTAAGAAGAAATATTTTGAAATAATTAAATTCATATTTTGGCTTCAGATATCTAATATTTTAATAGATTAATTGAAACATAATGTCACCAAAGTGACCGCTTTTGTGTAGATTAATTTATTTAAAATATTAAGATAATTATAGGTCTTTGTAATTCATGCATTTATTAATTGACCTAAAGGAAAATTAATATTTGGCCGAATTACAACGATAACTGTGGCGATAAATATGTGACAATTATATGGTATTTTATATGAACAATACGTTTGTCCAAATATTAATCTATTATTTGACATAGTTTATTGTTAATGTTTGATTGCTACAACAAGAGTACTGCTTACAGTTAATATTATTGTCCAAAGACTTGATATTAATATTGTGTTTGGTATCTTGAGGGGAACTAGCCATTATTTTGAACTTATTGTTTACTTTATTTGTGTGAGCTTGTTTATTTACTTATTTTTGTTCTATCTTTAGGTAATTTATCTTTGTTATAATATTTGCTGAATACATTCTACACTTATGTTTAGTGA
The DNA here is from genome assembly GCA_035048815.1 of Abelmoschus esculentus. Classification (NCBI taxonomy): domain Eukaryota; kingdom Viridiplantae; phylum Streptophyta; class Magnoliopsida; order Malvales; family Malvaceae; genus Abelmoschus; species Abelmoschus esculentus. The sequence continues at coordinate 11,267,073 of JAUCBN010000023.1, read as the reverse complement.
AATTAATTTCAAGGAATAGAAAAGACACTAATATATAGTATTTGGTGGTATGAATATAGAACTTTCACTAAGTGAATAACAACTTGCACCTCTCACGGCGGTAAGCATTCATAAATAGGATTTTGAGAAGTGAGTTTATTCAAGTTGCATAAGTCTAATGATTATAAAATATAATATTTTAGGAACTTTTAAGAGCACAAATCTAAAGAAATTATTCATATTAGGGTTTGTATTAAAAAAATATTATTATTTTTTTTAAGATTAGCATGACATCACTTTTGGTTTACTTGATGTCTATGAAGTATAAGGATCAAGGAAATGTGAGAGAGTATATTATATTGCTTCAAAACTTAAGGCACATAAGATCAAACTTTATAACAATTGTTTGTTCTTATAATTTTAGTATAGCTTCCTATACAGTTTAACTAATTCAAAATTAGTTACAATTATTAAGAAAAAATAAACTTCAAATGATATTATTTCTCATTGTGTTAAAAAGAAAGAAAAGTTAAAGCATTATAATTATAAAAATACTCAATCAGTTAGTGCTCTTTGGTTAGTGTCTCTAAGAATAAGGGTAATAAAAAATATATATTAGAATAAAGTTGCTAAAGGTCTTGCTCAAAAGGAATAACAATAAGTTATAAAGTATTGATTCTTTTGTATAAGCTAGGATACATGTAAAGAAATTAAACTTCAAAAGTAAGCAACTACTTAGGTTATTTTGAGTGATCCATGGACTGAAAAGTTTATGATCCCACAATTAAGATTATTTTAATGAGAGATTTATAACATTTTTTAGGATGTTGAGTTTGGAAGGAGAATAAGGTTATACACAAATTATCACTCCACTATGTTAAAATAGTCTTTTTAGCCACCGAACTTTCAAAAGTTATAAAACAACCATTAAACTTATCAAATCATTATAAATTGATCATTGATTTATTGTATCTTATAAATTATTAATAAATATTAAAAATATAAGTATACATGTATGTATTAGAATGTATATGTATATTTATTGTATCTTATATATGTATGTTTATCAATATTTTTTAGAACAAGCTAATAGTGATTAAAATAGTATATGTTTTAGAATATAATCCCCATCATTTGACATTGATGACTCTCAATCACTCTGTTGACATCGCTGGTGCTCAAACCCATGACCTCTAGGAACAACAACCGTTTTGTTAACCGCTTGGGCTAGAGGGCTCATGCATATTTATTAATATTTTATTTATTGTATGTGTATGTATGGTATGTATTTTGTACATAAATTGTGTGTATATTAATATTATGTGTTATTATTACTATTAGTTATTTGGGCTTAAAATATAAAATATATTTTAAATATAAAACCCAAATAATTTAATCAAGTGTCCATTACAACTAAAAAATTTAACAATTATTCGGCCCAACCCTAATAAACTAATTTATTTTATTTAAAATTTTAATATGGGCCATTTCGATGTCTCAAGTGTAACACTTGGGATTGGATCGAATAACTCGTATTGTTTTGGGTGTTATAATACTAAATTCAGTGATGGATATCATGTTAGGCAACAAATGATTTAGTCCTTGTGGTTAGCTAGAAATGAACTTGTTTTTTTTACAAATTGTCGGTGTAGAAGATTTTTTATTTTTTTAATTACTTATATATCCTTGTTAATATTAAAATAATTCATTTAAAGTCATTAACTAATCTAATACATGAATTGATATTTTTTTAAAAAATATATGAAAGATAACTCAAATGTAACATTATCTATAATTGAGTGACCTAAACATAATTTTTAATAATTAAATAACCCAAATATAATCTTACCTATAATTGAATAACCTTTCTTGTAGTAATGTGTTGAGGGTCTAGATTGAAAAAAATTTGGACCGATGAAAGTGATTGACTCGGAAAGATGAAATTAATGATTTATTTGTTTTCCCAAAATTCTTTTAATACACAAATTGTTTTGATGTATTTTTTTATTAGACTCATTTAATAAATGTTCGAACAAAACACAATTAATATTTTTCTTTTACAAATTTAAATCCATTAATTTATCGAATAGTAAAAACTATTTATATTATTTTATTTTATGTGAATTTAAATCTTAATAGTTATCTTTAAAATTAAAATCTTTGTACTTAATAAAAAAATATTCCCTTTCAACATTTGGGCAAAAGTTATAACGTGTGTCACCCCAACATGTTACGTTGGAAAAAATATGGTAAAGAAAAAATTTTAAGACATTTTTTATGAGTAATGATGAGTATTCGAATAATAAAATTATGTCTTTATATTTTACTTTATCACACTTTTATAATGGTATTTGGTACATCTGAAATGGATGAGTAGTGAATGAGAAATTAACACTCAAAGTAGTTTTGTGAATTAAGTTATGAAAAATAAAAATGCTTATATCTCATATTAATTGGTTATCAAACGTGAGATATATTTACAAGACTCTACTCTATAATTATTAAATAATTTATTCTTATATTAATGATAATATTAATATTTAATTTATTATTTATTAGATTAAATAACTCTTTTTCTTCCCTTATAATTTTGTGCACTATCATTGTGAAACAACATCAGTATATGAAGCACTACTCCATACTTAAACCTACTTTGCTTCAAGCATCAACTAAATTTATCTTTATTTCCCTCAACGGCTTTAAGATGAAGCCAACTTCAAGTTTCCATGATTCATAATCCATGAGCTGGCACTCTTGACTATAAGTTTAACACAAAAATTAATACCATATGAATTTGAGTTTAACTCACTTAATCACATTTATGATGTCCCATCCGGTTAGTAAGAGTTTCAACTACGTTCACTTGTTTTTAATTATAATACCTTTTGTAAAACTAATAATAATATCTGATATTTTTTAATTGTCTGGTTAGGGATAGAGACTTAAATTATTAGTAGTAAAAAAAATTGAGAGCATGAGTTCGTATTTCTCTGATTTTACCCTTAATTAAATATTTAAAATAATTTTATTTTTTTAATTTATATATTTATTTTGATGCGGTCAAATTGCTATCAGATCAATGTATTTAATAATAAAATTTAGGAAAAAAGGTTGATTATATGAGAAATACTTCAAAAAGATATGCGGGGACATGCTCTCACTGAGGTAAACAAAATTAATTGAGAATAAAATAAATTATTCATGTCATCTTTATTCAAATTAAATATAATAATATTTTTTTTACTGGGATAATTTAATAACTTCTAATGTCATTTATATTTTTAAATAAGGAACAAATGAAATGAAATAATAGCTTAGCTAAAAGAAAAGCAAAAACCTTAGATTATGTCTTGTGTAATTTGTGTCTTTATCATATGTCTCTTGCACTTAGTCTTCCTTTAGTCATTTCCTTCTCTTAGCTACTTAATGTCATTTTTTTCCCAAAAGCCAACTCATTTTCAGCCCTGGCCCACTTAGTTAGTGTGCATTCGATTGAGTTAGACTCAAAATATTTTAAGTTAATTGAGTTTATGAGTCCTTTTTTATAATTTAAATTTTATTTTAAAAATTTTAATTAGATTGGAGTTTATAAAATTCAAGTCAAATCTAATGGTGTAGCATCATGTTTTTGAATATTTTTATAAATTTAATTATATTTATTTATAAAATTATAATACACTTTGATTTCAATTTAAAATGATTTTTTATATCCATATATAATACATATATATTTTTATATTTTCTTTCATATGTGAATATATCACAAAATTAAAGAACTCGGCATAAACTTAAAAATTAAAAAATTTTAAACTGAATTAAAATAAATCAAATATTTATATCAAAAAAAATATTTTTAAAAGCAAGTTTTCTTCCCTACACTTAAGGGTCGTATTGATATGGTAGATATAATAAAACATATATATTTCATTATTAAATTCTCCTTGCATTGTCATCCCATAAAACATGAAATAAAATATATAATGATTAAATGAATACAAATCAATGAAAATGTAAAATAAAATTATTTTTTATAACAATTTATGCCATATTTACGATAGAAATTAATACACATAAGCATAGTGACTTTGTCGAAAGCCAGATTATAACATTACACCAGAAAGAACAAAAATGAAAACAAAATAAAATACTTAATAAAAATGGACCGACCCTCCTCCCATTTATGAAAACTTGTAATAAAATGCCCTTGCCGGAGCTCCACCGGCGAAAATGAACGTCCAAGAAAACGGCAAAATCTATAATTAGGTTTGAGGCATCCACAACGACGTGGCTACAGCAACACTAGTATGATCTCTGCAACTCAACGCTTTTAACAAACTCCAAGGAGAACCCTTGACGGAGCTCCGGTTACCAGAAACTCTCTTGCCGTAATCTTCCACCCTTGGAAACATAACCGTCGGATTCCGACGGAACTGTCGGCTTTTGATGTCTTTAAGCTCCATTTCCGGTGGAAACTTAACCATTCCGAGCATGAAAACATACCACCTTCGTTTATTAACTTTTATTGCCGAGGCTTCGGGTTTTCTAGTGCTTCTTGTTGAAGGATTCCTCTCCATTTTAAAACGACGAAGCTTTGTATAATCCATGGAACGACTGTTTCTGAGACATTTAGTGTACTCTTTGGTGCTGTCGGAGCGAGTTATAGATAACTCGGAGAATGACTCGGATCGTTTACGTAGAACATGGTTGTTCCCGTTTTCTTCCAAAGAGTAATCTTTGGGTGTTTGAAAGGGACTGTGTTGTTCGTTCAATGGGATGAGTTTGCCGCAAGAGATTATGTCGTCGGCCGGGCACATATCGTAGCTAAGATCGCAGAGAAACTCGAAGAATTCAGGGTCAACCTCCGATGATGATCTTCGAGTTTGGCTCAGGCCTGGAACTTTCACCAACTCATCTTCTTCTTCTTCTTCTTCTTCTTCTTCTTCTTCTGCTGCTGCTGCTGCTGCATGGTTTTGATGAAGATGATCAATGTTTTCCTCCATGTTTCTGGGTGTTGGAGACATGAATTGAAGTTTTAAGGCAGAAGACATGACTGTCATGGTCTATTTTAATTGATTTTGTTGTGAGAAACTAAGACATCTCTATGTCATGCGCATGGAGTTGTGTTTTTGGGGTTCGGGTGATGATTCTCATATTTCAACTTCATCATCAATGGCATCAAAGATAACCATTTGCTTGTACATTAAGTCTGTTTGCCATGCACCAGATTTTACATATGTAATAATCATTAACTATATAACAAAGGATACAAGGAAGAAAAAACTACAGTAAAAAGGGGAATAATGGAAATTAACATGTAATTTTCTGATATGAAAAATGTGTCCTTATATTTCATCATTAAAAAAATAGATTTATAATTTAAGATTATGGTTTAAGGTATTAGGTTTATGGTATAATTTTAAGGCATAGAATTTAGGGTTCAAAATTTAGAATATAAGAGTAGGAATTAGAATTTAATTTTCTAGTAGTGTTGAGGCATAAAAATACACCAAAAGGGTAGATAATTTTTTGTCTCTAATATATAGTGATGTGCATTCAACTAATTCTCGGTGGTCCAACTGAATTATTCATAACCGAATTAACCGGAACTTTTGAAACTTTAACCATTAACGAAACCGAACTAACCAAACTGAAATTATTCGGTTAATTTGGTTGGTTTTCGAATTAACCAAATTTTTAATAAAATTTGGGTAAAATGCACAAGATCACTAAATTGTACTAAAACGATCTTTTTAATGACCAAACTTTTATTTTATACTAATTTGATAAATTTTAATGACCATTTTATAATATATAAAGAAAATTAATGATTTTTTTTATTGTTTTAAAAATTCAATAACCAAAAATAAATATACATAATATATAATAATTTTAGTTAATTCAGTTAATTAACAGATTTCAAACTAAATTAATCGATAATTGAATTTCTCATAAGAAAAAAATCTTAACAAAACCTACCTAAAATTAACCGACCGAATTATCCGAAAAAATTCAATTCGATCAATTAATTTTATTAAAACCAAATAATGCACACTCCTATTAATATAGCTAAAACTAATCTATTATTAATAATAAATACTTTTCTTTAGGTAAGATAAAAGACTTTGTATACATCTTAATTTTCTAACTTATTTATCTATATAAAATACATATACTTAGTTATTGTTATGAATATTTTTATTGGCGGATATCTATATATTAAAAAATATTTTAGTGTACTTTATTATTAGAGTTTAATTCTCATTGGAATTAGGACTTTCATCTTATACAATAAATATATACTTTTGGAGGAAACATTGCATAACCAACTTTTGAGAATATAATACAAGTCTCTCTTTTTATCTCTCATCTTTGTTCATCTATTTTGTTCTTATTCTTTACTTTATTCACAACATGTTATCAAAACAAGACTCTAACCAACGGAGGTTTTTGTCGTTCGAATCTTAAAGGAGTTACTGAAAAGAATTTGTTACTAGCATGAATCAAAGATAAGTTATTCTCCCTCAATTGTATTTTAATTATCGATTATTTTTCTCTTGATCTTTAACTTGATTTTTAATTTTTGAAAAATTATTGGTTACTTGATGTTTATGTAGCGATAAAATGGCTCAATTATCGTGGTTCTTGTCGATAATTCTCGAAAAAGATTTTAACAAGATATGTGACTAAATCTACCATATATTCAAATTAGTGGAAAGTTTGGTATATTTTACTTATTTAATTTTAGATTTTTTTTTAGTTATGACCAATATTTGTTTATTTTGATAATAAAAGTTTGTGTTTTTAATTATGTTTTACGTATTACATGATATTTGAACACATATTTAACCTTTAATTAATTATTTAATATATTCTATGTTATGGTGGTTTAATCCGAGTATATTGGCTGGACATCCTGTTCTGCGAGGCTACTGGTCTCAAATGAGGTTCTTTTTAAAGGATCTTGTGGATTGGTTTAACAATGTCGCGTACAAGGATCACATTTTTGCTCTTTATATGTATTGTATATATATTGGTTGATAAATTACTATTTAATAGTGTAAATATTATAAAGTCTATATTTGCTTGAAAACAATATTTTTTTGTATCGAAAAACTCGACTATAGACTTCTCTAAAGTTCAAGTTACAAAAATCATCTTGATCCAAGAATTTTCATAGGAGGCATTCCCTGAAGTGAATGCAAATATGATGTTTATTCCATGCGATTATTATATTTGTTTCATTATTTAAAGTGAATGCAAACATGATAATTCACTATATGGTTAGTGAATAAAAACTCAGATATGTGTCAGAGTATCATTGATGAGGATATGTTAGAAAAATATACTCCATTTTTCATACATTAATATTGTCCTGTAGACACAATTTTAAAAACCTATTAGTCTATGCTTCATTCTTGAAGTGAATATGATATTTTATAGCGAAAATAATAAATTTCATATTAGTAATTGTGGTCGTGATTGAAGTTATAAAATAGATATGGATAAAACGATTCTTTTGAGAATGTTTATATCCAATAGAAGTGGGATTATAAGGATAACAAAAATGATAGAAATCATATCAAAATCTTTATGTTATCAATGTGATGGTACAAACCATTGGTCTTGTAATTGTGAAACACCAAAGTATTATGGACTTTATCCATATTCATGAATGATAAATGAAAGAAAATATAAACATATTTTCTTTGTCGCAAAAACAATTATAAAGTTGTTAATCCAACTCAATTGAATATTGTTAATTTTCTTATAACCCTTGAAGGGAATAATTCATCATTTATTTTATTTTTCTTATAACCTCTAAATGGAATAATTAATCTTTTATTTATTTTGTTAATTTATTTATTTATTTTTATTTATTATTTATTTATACTAATTATATATTATTTATTTATGCTTTATGTTAATTTACTGTTAATTTATTTTATATATCATTTATTTATGTTTTATGTTAATTTATTCTTTGAAGAATATTATCACTTCCGGAATAAAATCTATAATGAATTATCACTATTTATGTCAAGCAGACAGTACAAATACTCATACTATACTTAAGCGTAAGAAATATTTTCCCATTTAAATACAAGAGAAAATATGAGTACCATATCTCAAATTACTAAAATATTAATGCTTCAGAAGAGCTCTTGAGAGTTTATCTTTGATAGATAACCGATTTGATATGATGTGTTATATTTAATATTTTTCCATTCTCTGAAGTGAATGGTACAAAGGACATGTTTCTCATTCCCCGAAGTGAATGAAAAACTGCACATATTAAAAGGTGTATAATTATGCATATTTTCCCAATTTAAATACAATAGAATAATTTGAGTACCATATCCGAAAATACTAATATCACAAAAGACTCTGACTGGGCAAATATGTTATTGCTAAATAAAACTTTATTCCATATTTATAATTTATTATACTCATCAAAGTTGCAAAGAGACTTATTGAGTTTTAAAGATATTTGTAAAAATATATTGAGAAGATTAGTCAATGGGACGTTTATTATCTCAATATTACGAGTATAACTTAAGGCAATAAGAAAATCTTGACAAAGTTACACGCACTGTCATCCATATTGTACTACAAAAGAGTTAGTACAAATTGAGGCTCATACTATTATAAATCAGATGTTTACTGATAATTTTATTTGGCATCACCGGTTAGGCCATCTCAGTTCCATTATGATGCGAAAATTTATTGAACACTTTCATGTAGTCACTTATTAAAGAAATTAAATTTTCTTCAAGGTAATTTTTCATGTGATACTTGCTATGAAAATAATCTGATTATTCAATCATCATCAACTAAGATAAAGTATAAATATATTAATTTTCTAGAACAGATACAAGGTGATATATGTGGGTCCATATACCTTTCTTACATTCTATCTAGATATTTTATGATTTTAATCGATGCATCGACTAAATGGTCATATGTATCCTTGTTATTAATCCACAACTTGGTATTTCTGATGCTACTTACTCAGTTGATAAAATTGTGAACACATTTTCTAGATTATCTTATAAAGACAATCGATCTTGATAATGTTGATGACATGTCATTTTATATGTAGTATTATTAATTTGTATCAAGCCAACAAATGATCATAAGTTCTTCCCATTACAAATGGTTTTTGGTCAAGAACCAAATATTTTTTATCTTAAATTTTTTGGTGTGCGATATATGTTCTAATTACTCTACCACAACGCACAAAGATGAATTATGTTCGGAATATATGTTAGATTTAAATTATCCTTTATAATTAAATATCTTTATCTTCTGATATGAAATTTATTTACAACTCGATCTATTGATTATCATTTTAGTGAGTTAGTTTACCCAATATTAGGGGGAGATAATAAAATAAAGGGAAAAAGAAATAAGTTGGAATGAATTATCATTTTCTTAGTTTAATCCACGTATTCACAAATGTGAACTATAAGTTTAAAGGATAATTCATTTAGCAAATCAACTGCCAGATGATTTTGCTGAACCTAAAAGAGAGACTAAGTCACGTATACCAACTATGAATACTCTAATTAAATTTGATGTCCTGGAAGAACAAACTCTAGTTGCTAATGAGTCTAACTTGCGCATTTAACGTGGTGGACAAGTAGGTTCCAAAGATAAAAATCTTCGGAAAAGAAAATAAGCTATATTTTATGATGGTCGATCGAAGAATCAATGTATTATGAAAATCTATAAAAGATATTAAAAGTTCTTTAATAGAGACATTGATATGACTTAGGTACCTGATAATAAAGAGATCTCAATAGATTATGTCATGTCTAGTAATAAATGGAACTGAAATTAAATCGACGTCGTTAATATATTTGCATGCAATATAGCACTAGAGATTTTATTTGATAATGTGGATCATGAACCATTGTCAATTGGACAATGTAAACAAAGAAATGATTGGCCAACATAAGAGACAATTGAGGCGAAACTAAAATCTCTTTTGAAAAGAGAAGTATTTGAGCTTATAGCCCGTTGATTGAAATGTGTAAAGCTCGTGAATATAATAAGCCTTTAGGAGAAAGAGAAATTAAATGGGAAAATCGTGAGATATAAGCTCATTTTGTTGCACAAGGATTCTCCCAAAGACATGAAATTGATTTTTAGTAAAATATATTTCTCAATGGTGGATGCAACTATTTTTAGATTTTAATCAGTTTGTCAATAAATAAAATTACTCAGTTTCTGCCTAATGGATATTGTTACATCCTATTTGTGTAAGCCTCTTGATAGTAATATTTACATGAAACTTCCGGAAAGATTTAGATTGTCATAAACAGTTAATTCAAGTTGTCGAGAATATTATTCAATCATATTGATATATCTTTTTATGACTTGAAACAGGTAGGCGTATTTGGTATAATCGCCTCATTGAATACTTATTAGTATAATGTTATATGAATTATTTAAATGCAAAATGTTATATGACTTGAAACAGTTAATATATCTTTCATGTGATACTAATGCATAATGCATATTCGTTGATCACTATTTGGTTGCTAGGTCTCTTAATGTAAACGATATATTCTATCCTCGATAAAAGGTTAATGATATTTTTGGTCTAAAAGCATCATATATACATTAATTGATCTGGAATTATCATATCTTAGATGATTCAGAAATACTTTTTAAGTGCTACGAGATCATTACCTTAAAATAATTGTTATGATTGAGGCAAAGCTGAAATATGTGTTAGGCTAAACATATCTAGAAAATATGTGAATTGCTTTCACAAGATAACATACAAGTTATATTGCGTAGAGATAATGCAAAATTTATATCTCAAGGTGGATACATCAAATGTGATAAAACGAAATATTTTTTTTAAAAGTTTCGTCTCTCATGCTCTTTAGAAGAATAGTATTCGATGAATCATTTCAAGCAAAAATTTGGAAGATTTATCCATTAATTCACACCCTATTTCAATATTTGAAGATTGCATTCAAGATTGAATTATGAAGATTCAAAGGTTTTATGTGATAATTTCATGATGAGAAGTAAATATGTGTTGAATTCTTTTTTCCTTAACCGAGGTTTTGTCCCACTGGGTTTTGCTAGTAAGATTTTTGATGAGGCAACATATTATGCGTATCAAATATGTGTGTACTTTTTTTCCTTCACTAAGATTTTTTTCTCAAATGATTTTTATCTTATTAAGGTTTTAACGAGGCACATTATCTTCATGGATATCCAAGGGGGAGTGTTATGAATATTTTTATTGGTGGATATACATATATTAAATAAGACTTTAATATACTTTATTGATAATTGCCTAAAAGTTCTAAATTTTATACCATTTTCTCACTCGTTTATTGTTAATAAAGGACAGATCTAAGGATAATAATGGATATTTTTGCTTATTTTCTATATTTCAGCATTCAAACACTTAAATCACGAATTTATCTAATACTTGGTATAAAGCAGATGCATTTAATAGTTTTCTTTCTTAGAAATGAAACAATATTATAAATGTGGCCAAATGAGAAAATAGATGCTTGAATGCAGATGAAGCACCCGCCACGATAGCACTTTGGAGGTTGCGACAGCAGCATAAAGATGAAAACTGGTGCTCGACAGAGAGAGAAAAGATGCTGATCTTAACGGACAGAAAACGAGAGAAAGACGAAGCCGATTTAAGGAGTCAAGCTTTGGTCAAAGTCAAACGCGGGAAAGAAGAGTTATTTTAGGAAATAAGAATAAAGAAATTATAATTTAATTAGGAGTTGTATTTCTTTCCCTTTTAGAACTCTTTCCTTTCATGGAAAACTTTAACCTAGGGCTTGGACTATATAAACTATACCCTTTAGGTCTAGGTTTAAGGGAGTCGTGTCGGATTTTACATATCATATACCCTTAGTCGCCGACTACATTATGTTCTAAATTTTTTTGGAGGTTTAGGTTGTTTGTTGAGTAGTTGGAGAAGAAGGTTGTGTTATTCTTGATACTTATTAATGTAAAAACTTATTTCACAGTTTATTCTCTCTTGGCATTTACTCTTCTTTGCAAATGAGCTCGCGATGATAGTATGTGAAGAAAAATCTATTTGTCTAATATTGGGAGAGTTAGGCTCATGAAACAAGAGAATACGGTCTTTGCTCAAGGGCATTGACTAATCTGGTTGAGAGATTAACCCCTCAGGATTTCAACGACTAACAAGATGCATGTGTTTGATTGTTGTTCATCCTTGATTCACGTCGGGAGATATCATCAAGAAGTGAATTTCAACAGTTCTTATCGCTTAGGGATAAGGAAGAAGACATACAAGGATGCTCTATCGAACTATGAAAAGTTGAATTATCGACATGGCATAACCCCGCCTAGGCAATTGCAGCGAACCTTAGTGCAACCCGTCGAGGTGGCAATTCAACCCATTGCATTGATAAGTAGATAAATAATACAACTGCATCCTCCTCTACAAATCACTCAACTTAGCCTCACTTTTATCATACTTATCCTTTTATTATTTAGTTTCTCTATTAGTTAATTTAGTTATTTCAACTCAACAAAATTATTTGTATTTTTATTTATATACTGCAACTTTAAGAAGTATTGAAGTCGACACAGTCTCTGTGGGTTCGACAACCTAAAATATTACAATCTGTCAAAGGTGGAATCAAAAGGACTTCCGAGCCTTCATCAGATTTGGTGTCGTTGGTGGGGACTGACGCTCTATTTTACTACTAAGTATTTCTGCATTTTTTCCATTATTTTGTTTTATTCAATTTTAGTTTTAGTTTACTTTAACTTACTGGGGTTGTTCTGTGTGTGACCATGTTCAACCCATCGCTTGATCAATGCCCTTACGATCCAAAAATCGAAAAGACGTCACGAAATCTGAAACGTAGGGTATACGAAAGAATGAACGTGGTACCTGGACAATAGAACAATGCTGGCATGAATACCGCCGAGGCAGACAACCGCAGCGCATTCGCAATTGTTGACCAGTAAACCTTATGAGAGGGGAATGTGCACGAACCGTTTGTGATTATTTAGAGGAAGATTTGGATGGATTGACTCCTTCTGTTGTGATGCCTAATATAGAGGCAGAACACTTTGAATTAAAACGATCATGTTCAACACCCTAGGCCAGTTTAGGGGTTCGACCAATGAAGATGTTCGATAGTATTTTAAGTTCTTTCTAAAAATCTGTAATTCGTTTAAGCTGTTGGGAGTCTCAACCGACATCCTTAAGCTGAAATTATTTCCCTATTCACTGAGAGATAGGGTAAAATCGTGGTTAAACAACCTTCAGCCTGGATTTGAACTCATGGACTAAACTATGCTGAATTTTTTTGCCCGATTCAGTTATACCAATATGACTGATAAGCTGAGAAATGACATCACATCATTCAGGCAAGATGAAGACAAATCAATGTATGAGGCTTGGGAAAGATATAAATAACTATACAGAAAATGCCCCATGCATGGTTTGCCAGAGTGGACTCAAGTATCAATCTTCTACAATGTAGTTAACATCCCCACGAGGATGATGCTTGATGCTTCCGCCAATGGCACCCTCTTAGACTGCCCACCCCATGAAAGTTTAGAAATTCTAGATAGGTTGGCAAAGAATGAGTATCAACACCCAACCACCAGAAGAGGAATAACTAGGCGAGGTATGACAAACTTTGACACTTTGGATTCTATCCTAGCTCAATTGTCAGCTTTGATGAACATGATCAAGGATCTACAAAAGTCGAGTCACGTTCAAGAAGTAAAAGTAGTCATCATTTTTTGTTAAATATATGGTGACAATCATGATTCGAACGCATGCCCGCATGACCCAGAATCTTCTTTTTTTGTTAGAAACTTTAATAGAAACAATATGTCCAACAATTTCATTCCATCATGGAGGAAACACACGAAATTCTCATGGAGTAACCCCAACAATACTTTTAACACGCAACACCAATCAGTGCAATCTACTAGATTCCAACAAAACAACAGATTTGCTCAACAACAGCTACCGCAGCAGGCGCTACAGCCGCAGCAGCAGACAGATATCTAGACCTTGGAAAATACACTACAAACATTTATGGCTCAGACCGGTGTATATATAGCAAACACCAATAAGTTCATTCAGAAAGTCGTCACTTTCATGGATCGAGCAGAGATGAGAATGCAAAACATTGAGTCTGTTCTCCATAAGCTGGAATTCACCATGGGTCAGATGGCATGGCAGAAAAAAACGACCTATAGGAGGCCTACCAAGCGATACTAAAGTCGATAAAATCGGTCCACATAAATAGTGCAAAGCAATATCCACTAGGCGTGGTTTACAACTAAAGGACCCTGAGATACCTACTCAGATAGTAGGTAAGACCCTTGAGACAATAGCCCCTAAAAAAGCTATTGAACAAAAATCCAAGGCAAAGGAAACAACAAATACTACCGACGATGCTGCCGCAACAGAAGATGCCACGACCACACCGCAGATAAGATTCCAATGCAATGAAAGGATTGAAGATCTGTGTTTACCACCACCTTTTCCACAAAGGTTAAAACAACAAAAACAGGAGTACCAGTTTAAAAAAATTCCTCGACATACTTAAACAGGTACATATAAATATATATTTGGTAGAGGCAATTAAGCAAATGTCCAACTATGCCAAGTTCCTGGAGGATATTATATCTAAAAGGACAAAAATTAGGGAGTTTGAAACATTTGCCGCAACAAAAGGGTGTGTGGCTATGTTACACAACAAAACCACGACCAAAAGAAAAGATCCTAGCAGTTTCACCATACCTTGCTCTATCGGTGATCAATAAGTGGGCAAAGCATTATGCGAATTAGGTTCTAATATCAATCTCATGCCTAAGTCAGTCTTCCAGAAGCTAGGCATCAGGCAGGTAAAACCTACAATAGTGATGCTGCAACTGGCAGACCGCTCTTATGTACAACCGGAAGGAAAAATTAAAGATATCCTAGTAAGAGTGGATAAATTTATATTTCCTGTTGACTTCTTAATTCTTGATTGTGAAGCAGATGAAAACGCTTCGATCATATTGGGAAGGACGTTCCTAGCCACAGGCATAACATTGATAGATTACAAGAAAGACTAATTGGTCATAAAGGTCAATGACCAACAAGTAAAGATCAATGTATTTAAAACTCTAAGGCATCCGGATAGACCAGATGAATGTCAAAAAATTGAGGTTAAAACTGAATTTAACTTCAATACAGAGACGAACTACCTAACCAATACCTTCCAAAGCAACCTCTGCCGAGGCAGCATTCCCCTAGAACAAAAATACACCCGAAAAAAAACACCTGACAAGGAGACAACAACAGGGACATTCACTTTTCCTCCACTCAAAAAGGGGAAGATGGTTGTTGTTGCAGATGCAATTTATTGCACTCCACCAGTAACCTAAATTTTATATCTATCTTTTATTTTTTTAGGAATTATATTTTTGGTTTTCAGTTTTAGGAATTAGATTTAAATTTTCTTGCAATTTAAGTTTTAAGAATTTTTATTATTTTCATATTTTTAATTATCTTATTTGTAATTATTTTAGGAATAATAAAATAAATGGAGATGACCAAACCCAAATACGGCCCAACCCAAGAAGAAAATATCTTGGAAGAATCTGTATCGTATCTGTCGCCAGTGCAGGACAACTGGACTTGCGTCACGTGCACGCCAAGGATAATGATATCTTTGTTGCTGCTTCCAACGGTCCGTTGCCTTCGCTTATAAATACACAAGCAAGGTTTATCTCTTCCACACTTCTTCTCTACCACTACTACTACTCTACCAAAATCATTCTCCACTTTTCCACAAATGACAACCCCATGACCAACATCTGCCGGAACGGCCACTCCAAAATACCAACGATTCGCAACCATGGAAATAGAACAAGAATATCATCGCGTCTTCCAAAAATGCCAAGTATGGGAAGAATAAGGGTTCCATTACATGGATGTAGAAGATCTTGGTATAGAGATGTTCATTCTCTCCAAGATCATTTTCCAGCGACGGTAGAAATTCTTTCAGCAACCAACATCGACGAATATCACCTGGGTATGAGAACTCTATGCTCACCTCCCAATGCCGAACAACCCATATACCCACCTCCGCGGTAAAGCTATACCAACGGACATAACCATCAACGCCCACTTCGGATTACACATCGAGAAAGACGAACACACAAAATTTACTATCGCGCTAACAACCAAAGACTATGAGTCGATGAAAATAGAACTCTGCCAGCCTGGAGTAGAGTGGAACACGGGCAAAAACCGCAGTTTTGTCAGTCGTCGTGATCTAAAACTTGAGGCAAAGTTATGGAATACTTTTATTAAGAGAAATCTGCCACTAACCTCGCACAACCAGACGATGTATCAGCCCCGACTAGCATCGATTCATTCAATAATCCACAATCACCGCATTGACGTGGACTGAATAATCAGTGAGTAGATCTTTGAATGCACCACTAAAGATAGAGGTATTTTATACTTTTCATGTGTCGGCACTGCCGTCGGACACTTTTACACCGACGCGTAAAGGCTGGACCTGAGAAATTTACATGAAACAAATGGAAATGGAGGAAGCCACTCTACAGTCCTACATCCCTCCAGCAGTAGAACCAACGTCTATCGAGGCCACTCAACAGGTAGACCCAACTAAGCACACACCGAACACACCAACAGGACTTCTAGAGACCCTGCAGAGGATGGAGAGAAGGCAGTTAGCTTTCATGTCATATGTTAGGGAGTTCAACAACACCATCGTTATCACCATCCGAGAAGAACTACCCCCACACACGACTGTCTTCCTAGAGTTCATAATCGATCTCTCTACGCCTCAGTCACCCCTTACTGCACCAACTGTCTTAGCCACCGTCCCAGTCTCTCCTGCCGCTACAGCTGCCATTGAGCCACTCTCGGTAGCCGAATTTCTACGGATGGACTCCACCAATAGAGGAGCCACACCAGAAAAGTCCACCACCTTTACATGGAGTGACTCGGAAGAGGATCTCACAAGCCAACTCAGAGCAGTTGATGAATTTCTGGCCACAGCACAAGAAGGACAGAAAAGAAAGGCAACGTCTTCCTCTCCGATCAATCTGGATCTGGAGGATGAGTCACAACAAGACCCTATCCTACTTGAGTCCAACCACACCGCTCGGCAAAGAAACCGTTAGAGAGCTACCGAAGCCATCCCCCCAGCAAGCCCCAAAGGCCCGCCATAAGCTATTCATCGATAGTGATTCCAAAGATTTTTTCAGATCTATAGAATTGTAAAGGGCGATAGTGTTTCTCTTATTTTTTGTTTCTTTTACATTCGGTTATCTTTTAATTTCTCTGTTACTTGTCCATGCATTAAGGATAATGCATCTCTTGAGTTTGGAGGAACATTTGTCTGATTTTGTAATATATAAAAGTCGCAGTGTATGAAAGTAATCAAAATATCTTACTATTGCCTTAATTTATGTGTTAATATTCTGCTTATATTTACTGCAAATAAATTTTTAGTCTGTCAAATTTTATTGAAACCGCCTCAGCAGTAATATATTCTTCATCCGCCGCTGCAGTTTGAACCATTCACCATACTTGAATTCTAAGAGGTTTTCTAGGATTAATACTTAGGATTAGACTATGAGCCTAAAAAATTTCAAACACTACTAGTCCTAGTTGATTTTAAAAATTCTTTTCTTTGAAAAACAATAAGGACTTAGGCTTAAGTTTTAAACTAGATGTGCCTATCACCGGCTCTAGTTATTTCATAAAGGTGCCCATCACTGGCTCTAGTACTTAGAATTTTTCCCACTTACTAGAGGTGCCTATCACTGACTCTAGTTACTCCATAGAGGTTTCCATCACTGGCTCTAGGACTTAGACCTTCTCCAACTTACTAGCGGTGCCCAAAATTAGCTCTAGTAAAAATAGCTAAACACTTGAGGTTCCCAAAACTAGCTCAAGCAATATAAGTATATAGAAATATATATTTATATGCAATTAGGGTGAAAGTCAAAAAAAAGATTTGAATAAAAATTTAAGTCATAAGTCTTGAGCTAGAAAAAGGATTAAACTTAGAAAATCAGCTTCGACACAGCTACGCACACGCTCACTAAGACTCTTAGTCCAGTTCCAAGAAACACCTAGAACCTAGAAGAGGCCGAGTCAAAAAAGGATTTCTTTCGCGGTAGACAGGACAATATATTACTTTAAAATTCTTGACTTAAAATTATCTTTTGCATTACTTGAGGGCAAGTAATAGTTCGAGTTTGGGTTATTTGATAAGTGCCTACAAGTCCTAAATTTTATACCATTTTCTAACTCGTTTTTTGCTATTAAAGGACAAATTTAAGGGCAACAATGGATATTTCTGCTTATTTTCCATATTTCAGCATTCAAACACTTAAAACATGAATTTATCTAATATTTGGCATAAAGCAGATGCATTTAATAGTTTTCTTTCTTAGACAGGAAACTATATTATAGAGATGGCCAAATAAGAAGATAGATGCTGGAATGTAGATTAAGCATCCGCCATGACAGCACTTTGGAGGCCACGACAACAGTATAAAGATGACAACTGGTGCTCGACAAAGAGAGAAAGAGATGCCGATCTTAATGAACAAAGAGTGAGAAAAAGACATGGTCGATTTAAGGAGTGAAGCCCTGGTCAAAGTCAAATACGAGAAAGAAGAATTATTTTAGGAAATAAGAATAAAGTATTATAGTTTAATTAGGAGTTGTAATTCTTTCCCTTTTAGAACTCTTTCCTTGCATAGAAAACTTTAACCTAGGGCTTGGACTATATAAACTACCCTTTAGGTCTAGATTTAAGGGGAGTCGAGTCAGATTTTACATATCATATATCCTTAGCCGTCGACTACACTATATTCTAAACTTCTTCGGAGATTTAAGTTGTTTGTGGAGTATTTGGAGAAGAAGGTTGTGTTATTCTTGATACTTATTAATGCAAAAACTTATTTCATAGTTTATTCTCTCTTGGCATTTACTATTCTTTGCATACGAGCTAGAGATGATAGTATGTGAAGAAAAATCTATTTGTCTAATATCGGGAGAGTTATGCTCACGAAACAAGAGAATACAATCTTTGCTCAAGGGCATTGACTAATCCGATTTAGATATTAACCGCCTAAGATTTTAGCGACTAACAAGACGCATATTGATATGAACCCAGTAGTAGGTCCGATTCATATATGATATTTCCCGATCGTGATTCTAGTAAGAACAGATTTCATAAGAATTAGAACGTTAAATTTCATAAACATAAAGCGTAAAAATGAAATAAGAATACTAATAAGGGAGCAACTGATATGAGCACTAACGATAAGGACCCGAAGGAGTACCCAAGTGGCCCCATCACACGTGCAAAGAAGTTTCAATCAGCCATGGAAAGCTTGTTCACATCAAGCTTTGAACATGGGGAAATGGAATTAACAAGGGAGGATCACTTTATTTTTCTTATACATAATTTTTGCATGAGAATATAAAGTTTTATACATATCAATGCATTGAATAAGTGTGTTGATCATTTAAGCATACATAGTATTTAAGCATCTAGTTCATTTAGGAAAGTAGTTTATCTAGTCATTTAAATAAAGTTAGTTCATTCATTAAACTAGTGCATTAATCAAACTAACTCTTATATTTTTCATACATTTTTTAACTAAAATATAAATAAAGTTTACCTTTGTGTTAGGTGAATGAAGGGAGATGAACAGTCACAACAAATGCAAGAAAACATGTCAGATTAATCTCTATTTTTGAACTGGTTCTGAAACGAATTGATTCTTGAAGTCTCTTTCACGTTTATTCCTCTATCTCTTAGCTTTCCAATGCCTCTTGAATCACCTTAATCCGATATCTTTAGCGTGAGATATGATTGATTTACTGAAGACAGTACAGGCTGGAATTTTTATTACGAGAATTTTATGCAATGATGATTTGGATGATTTTGAGCCAAGGAAGATTCCTTTCATCTTCTTCCAAGAGACAATTCATTTAAGGCCTTCTTTATTCACATATTCAATTCAATTAAAAGTTGATTTTTATTCATACAAATGAAGGTCATCATTATGCAAATAATCAAGGTATTCAAGTCTATTCTTCATCATCTTTTGGAGGCTATTTTTATTTCACATGAAGACAAGCAATGAAGGTCCTCTTAATGCATAATATTATGAAATTCATGAGATTAATTAACCATTTTCTTAGGCCATTCTTGGGTAAGTTTTGTGTTGTTTACTTTGATGACATTTTAATCTATAGTAAATCAATGGAAGCGCATGTTCAACACTTGAGGTCAGTTTTATTGGTTTTAAAAAAGATAAGTTGTTTGCCAACTTACAAAAGTGCACATTTTGTACTAATAAAGTTGTTTTCCTTGGTTTTTTTGTAAGTTCCGAGGGTTTGGAGGTTGATAAAGAGAAGGTTAAAGCCATAGAAGAGTGGCCACGACCAACAAGCATTTCGCAAGTGAGGAGCTTTCATGGACCCGCAAGGTTTTATCGACGATTCATTCCCAACTTTAGCACTATTGCTTCCCCATTAACTAGTGTCATCAAGAAGAATGTTAGCTTTTTCTAGGGAGAAGCTCAAGAAAAGTCTTTTAATGACATTAAAAATTGTTTAATCCATGTCCCTTTACTTACCTTACCTGATTTTAACAAAACTTTTGAAATTGAATGTGATGCATCAGGTGTGGGAATTGGAGCGGTGTTGTCTCAAGGTGGACGTCCTATAGCTTATTTCAGTGAGAAATTGAGTGAAGCTGCGCTTAATTATCCAACCTACGACAAAGAGATTTATGCTCTTGTGAGGGCAATGGAAACATGGCAACACTACTTATGGCCAAAGGAGTTCATTATTCACACCGATCATGAAGCCTTAAAGCATATTAGGGGGCAACATAAACTCAATAAAAGGCATGCTAAGTGGGTGAAGTTTCTTGAAACGTTCCCATATATGATCAAATATAAGAAAGGTAAGGAGAATATAGTTGCCGATGCATTGTTGCGAAGGTATGTTCTTCTAAACACCTTAGAATCTAAGTTGTTGGGTTTTGTTTTTATTAAAGACTTATATGTTTCTGATTTTGATTTTGGAGAAATTTATAAAGCTTGTGAGAAAGGGACCTTTAAAACCTATTATAGGGATGATGGGTTCCTATTCAAAGAAGGTAAATTATGCATTCCACAAGATTCGATGCGTGAGCTACTTATCAAGGAAGCTCATGGAGGGGGCTTGATGGGACATTTTGGCATAGTAAAGACATTAGCCATACTTCAAGAACATTTATATGAGCCCAAGATAAATCATGATGTAGAGAGGTTATGTGAGCGTTGCATCACTTGCAAGAAGGCCAAATCAAAAGTTATACCACATGGACTATACACACCACTACCCATTCTGGAAGCACCTTGGATGGACATATCAATGGACTTTGTGCTAGGGTTACCATACACAAAGAACAACAAAGACTCCATCTTTGTAGTGGTGGATCAATTTTCTAAAATGGATCACTTTATTCCTTGTAATAAAATTAATGATGCTTCACATGTTGCTAATTTGTTTTTCAGGGAAATCTTAAGGCTACATGGTGTGCCAAGGACAATTGTCAGCGATCGAGATGTGAAATTCATAAGTCACTTTTAGAGAACTCTATGGGGAAAGATCGAAACTAAGCTACTATTTTCCACCACATGTCACCCTCAAACGGATGGAGAAACAAAAGGGGTGAATCGAGTGTTATCCATGTTGCTTAGGACCATTATTCGGAAGAACTTAAAGATATGGGAAGAGAGCTTGCCACATGTGGAGTTCACATGTAATCGATCGGTCTATACTACTATAGGTCATATACCTTTTGAAGTTGTGTATGGATTTAATCCATTAAAACACTAATGGACTTGTTACCATTACCCACTGATCAAATTGTGAACAAATATGGACTTAACAAAGCAAAATATGTTAAGAAACTCCATCAACAATTACAGGAAAATATTGAAAAGCGAACCAAGAAATATGAGAAGCATGCGAACAAAGGACGTAAAAGAGTTATTTTTCAGCCGGGAGATTAGGTGTGGTTACACATGAGAAAAGAAAGGTTTCTAACACAACGGAAGTCTAAATTGATGCCTTGAGGGGATGAATTATTTCAAGTCGTCAAGAGGATCAACAAAAATGCTTATCAATTAGACCTCCCAGGTGAGTTTAATGTTAGTGCAACCTTTAATGTTGCTGATATCTCCTTATAATGCAGATGACGATTTGGGGACAAATCGCTTTAAAGAGGGAGGGACTGATATGAGCACTAACGATAAGGACCCGGAGGAGTACCCAAGTGGCCCCATCACACGTACAAGGGCTAAGAAGTTTCAATCAGCCATGGAAAGCTTGTTCACATCAAGCTTTGAATATGGGGAAATGGAATTAACAAGGAGGATCACTTTATTTTTCTTATGCATAATTTTTGCATGAGAATATAAAGTTTTTATATATATCAATGCATTGAATAAGTATGCTGATCATTTAAGCATACATAGTATTTAAGCATCTAGTTCATTTAGGGAAGTAGTTTATCTAGTCATTTAAATAAAGTTAGTTCATTGATCAAACTAGTTCATTCATTAAACTAGTACATTAATCAAACTAACTCTTATATTTTTTATGCATTTTTTTAATTAAAATATAAATAAAGTTTACCTTTGTGTTAGGTGAATGAAGGGAGATGAACAGTCACAACAAATGCAAGAATACATATCAGATTGATCTCTATTTTTGTATTGGTTATGGAACGAATTGAGTCTTGAAGTCTCTTTCACGTTTACTCCTCTATCTCTTAGCTTTCCAACGCCTCTTGAACCACCTTAATCCGATACCGGTAGCTTGAGATATGATCAATTTACCGAAGACAGTACAGGCTAAAATTTTCATTACGGGAATTTTATGCAAGGATGATTTTGAGCCAAGGAAGATTCCTTTCATCTTCCTCCATGAGACAATTCATTGAAGGACTTCTTTATTCACATATTCAAGTCAATTAAAAGTTAATTTTTATTCATACAAATGAAGGGCATCATTATGCAAATAATCAAGGCATTCAAGTCTATTCTTCATCATCTTTTGGAGACTATTTGTATTCCACATGAAGACAAGCAATGAAGGCCCTCTTAGTGCATAATATTATGAAATTCAAGAAGGTTAATTAACTTGAGGATCAACATGGAATTGGAAGAGACACTCTTCTTATGCTACCAAAGTGTCTACATACATCAAATATTCATTTTCACCCATTTAAAGATAGGAGAGAAAACAAAGCATTCATTAGCATTCATCATCATAAAGATGAAGCATTCATATCTTGTTGTAAGACTCTTCATATGGTTCCTATGAATACTATAAATAGGAATCTTTCCTTCATTTTTAGACAACTTTGATATAATAAAACTCTTTTGAAAGGTTGCTTTCTACTTTGTTCTTGCGAGAACTCTATCGGCTTCAAGTTCGGCTTGTAGTCTTCACCCATTTCATCTTATTACTGCGTTGGTTCCTAGCTCCTTATAGCTAGTGGGTCATGTGCCATATTCCTTCACTTCAATCCATAAAGTTATATTGTTGGTTCCTAGCTCGATATAGCTAGCGGGTCATAATCCACCATCCTTACAACTTATAAAATCCTTGTCACTTTCACCATCACTTCCATCATCTTTTCACCACTTATTCATTCATTTAATATAACCACTAGAACCATCATCCTTCCATACACTTCAAATCTCTTCCATATCTTTCATTCCATCATTTCCTTATTAGTATTCTTATTTCATTCTTACGCTTTATATTTATGAAATTTAACGTTCTAATTCTTATGAAATTTGTTCTTACTAGAATCACGATCGGGAAATATCATATATGAATCAGACCATACTATCGGGTTCATATCACATGTGTTTGGTTGTTTTTTACCCTTGATTCACGTCAGGAGGTATCATCAAGACGTAGATTTCAACAGTTCTCTTCGCTTAGGGATAAGGATGAAGACATACAAGGATGCTCTGTCGAATTATGAAAAGTTGAACTTTCGACAAGGCATAACCCCGCCTAGGCAGCTTTGGCGACCCTTAGTAAGACCCACCGAGGCGGCAATTCAACTCATTGTATTGATAATTAGATAAATAATACAATTGGATTCTCCTCTGTAAAGCACTCAACTTAGCCTCACTTTTATCATACTTATTCTTTCATTATTTAGTTTTTCTATTAGTTAATTTAGTTATTTCAACTCAGCAAAAATACTTGTGTTTTTTTTCTATAGTGCACCTTTAAGAAGTAGTGAAGTCTACACAGTCCCTTTGGGTTCGACAACCTAAATATTATAATCTGAAAAAGGTGGAATCAAAGGTGAAATTAAAATATTAGAGTTTAATTTCTATTGGAATTAAGAATTTTATCTTATACCTATAAATATAGACTTTTGGAGAAAGCATTGTATAACCTACTTTTGAGAATATAATACAAGTCTCTCTTTTTATCTTTCATCTTTATTCATCTATTTTGTTCTTTACTTTATTCACAATAGTTATGTATTTTTAGTACTGCATCTTAATGTTGTAATATAATTATATAAAACATGATAGTAAACAGTGACTTTAAAAATTTGTTACATGATTTAATTGATATGTAAACAGTGCAAGTTTCTGTATCACAAATAATAATATAGACTAAGATCGTCTACACAAGATTTAATGAAACTTGACTTTTAGCTTTTTGTACAAAAAATAAAAATAATGATAATAAATAATAAATAATAATAATAATAATAATAAACAAGTGAATTAAAATAAAATAAACTTCTAACTGTAAAGGAAATTAATAAATGAAAGAAGAAACCAAATTAAGAGAGTAGATTAGGTTATTGAGCATAATGATGCAGTTGAAAAAAAAATGTTGTGACAATTAATTGCCCTTTGATGTTTGACATAGTGGTCTTTGATGCCTTTGAGTTATTCCTAATTGAAGAATTGATGATTGTACTCAAGCCTCAATAATACATACGTGTATTAATTTTGGGTAAATTTCATTGACCAATAAATTTTTCTTAGTCGTTGAAATTCACTTCTTATGTCCAAAATGAATTAGTTTCCACAATGATTGTTTTAATGAAAATTATATCCAGTCGATTTCGTGATTCTAATTCTCTCGAACTTAAATAAATAGATTCATTCAATAATTTTCTCAAGTACACTTGAAATTATAATACTAACAAGCCAAGAATATTTAAATAAACACCAAATATCGAATTAAAAACAATAATTCATTCATCAGTGACAGTTTTTAATTTAAATCTAGACTTTATCCAATATGATAAAAAAGGGTTAATAATTTGATTTTATCTTTGATATTTTATCATGGCTCGATAATTAGTTTAACAATTCATTTTTACACAAAAAGAACAAACACGACTGTGATTTCTCCATAAAAAAAATGCAAGACCAAACCCAACGGAAGAACTATAAATTTATACATGAATAATTAAAAATATAACTAAATAGATTAAATAAAAAGGTATAAAATCTAGTAATTTTTCACACATCAATTTGTATATCTGAGTAAGACTTTGTGTGTGTGATAAACTAGTTGCTAACATGATGGTTGTGCACATGTTAGAAAAAAAAGTGTATATCTAAGTCTATGTGTGCGTGATAAACTAGAATAAAAAAAATACGTATAATAGAAATTTCCTGCTTTCTAATAATGTTTCCTCTTATGTTTCTTATTAAAAAATCTTAAAAAAATACGTGATAAATTCTCGTACTAGAGTTAAGGACAACAAAAGACTTGACGAAGAGCTGGTAACTCTTGGAAGAAGTTCAAAGAGGTGGGGTGTTAGACTTTAAGGTATAGGAAGTTGCATTCTCGTACTTCAAAGGTTGTTTGTGTATCCCTACATTAAAGGATTTAAGGGATCGTATCATGAGGAAAGCTCACCGTAGTTATTTCTCATACATCCGGGCAATAGCAAGATGTATCAAGATTTTCGTTCTTTCTTTTGGTGGCCCTTTTTAAAGATGGATTTTTTGAGTTGTGACAAGATGTTTGACATGTCAACAAGTTAAAGTAGAACATTGGGTTCCTTTAGGGTTGTTTCAGTCGATCTGGATTTCATAGTGAAAGTGAGATCGGGTGACCATAGACTTTGTCACCAGGTTACCAATGACATTGAGGAAGCATGTTGTTGTGTAGGCCATAGTTCCCTTGTGTTGGACCGAGTTTAACGAGGGAAAATGGGTTCGAATCTTGTTAGATAAATCGAGGAGAAAGTGTAGATCATCAAGGAAAGGTGTTGCAAGGTTGTATTGTTCACCTTGAGAAAATCAAAGTCAATATAGATTTTAATTTCGAGGAAAGACCTACTAGAGTTATAGACTAGAAAGTAAAAGAGCTTCGAAATAAAAGTATACCTTTAGGTGGAAGTGTTGTGGGGGAATCATGGGATCGAAGAATTAACGTGGGATGTTGAGGAATGAATAAAAGTCCCTTGTTTTTACATATCTTCATATTAGGTAAATTTTGAGGATGAAATTTTCTTTAAGAAATAGAGAGTTGTAACGATCTGAATTTTAGATCTGAATATCGGATTAACCCAAAGCATTGGACTCTGATGTTTGGGCTTCGTTTGGGTTTGGGGTTTGAGTGTTGGACTGCTAGTTGGGCTTGAACTTAAGTGTTGTTGGGCCTATAAAGTTTTATGATGGGTTTTATGGTATTTTCACAATGGAGGAGAAATGGGGGTTTTAGGTTGAGTGATTTTCTGCAAAAAATGGGAGGAGTGAAGTCATCAATCCCCTCTTTTATCTCCTCTTCATCAGTCCATCCTTGATGGAAAATGCTTAGAGTTAAAGTTGAAATCTTTGTGGTGATAGCTTGAGAATCTCGTTTTATAGCTTAAGGGTAAGTTATTGGGCTAAGTGTGATCTATCTAACAAGGTAAAAAGGTTGAAGTTTGGTGATGAAAGATTTTGAGTGAGCTTGAAGAGACAAAAACGAAAAATAAAATTTGTTGTTGGGTTTTGAATTGTTAGTTGATGTTTTGAGGTTTCTAAATCATCTTAGGAATGGGTTTGTTGAGCGAGCATGGATCAAGTTTAGGAATATAGATCCTAAGAGTTTGAAACTCCATGTTGCGGATAGGTAGGAAGCATTGTTAAAGAAAAAGTGTACAGCTGGAGCTCATGCTTAGCTGAACCCACAGCTTCAATCCTTAGCAGTTAGAAAAGAAAATTTGATACATTTTGTTAAATTGTTAGGCCAATATGTTAGGAAGGTTCTCAATAGATTCAGACCTTCTGGCTCCTTCTATTAGCTCCTTTTGTTATGTATAAATATGATAGTAATGAATGAAAGAAATCAATGTCTCTTCTCCCATTTTTTACCTTGATTATTTACTATCTTACAAGCAAAATTTCATAACTTTTTGTGGTAACAATATTGAAATGAGTAGGTAGCATAATTTTATTATGTGTGTGTCTCGTCTTATATGTGTAGATCTAAGAGTTTGAAGTTCTCAATTCCATAAATTTAAACTTTTAACCCCAAATTTAGAATGTAGCAATATTGAAATGAGTAGGAAGCATAATTTCATTATGTCTGTGTCTCGGCTTATATGTTCTCTAACGATTAAATCGGTTTATTGATGAATCGAATTGAAAATGAATAAGTTTAATCTTATGTATATTTAATATCAAACAATGATTAAGTCCCAAATATCGTCGCTATATATCATATTTGGTGTTGTGTCTACTTTTTATGGTATATAGTATGATAGTTGTGCATCATTAACTTCGTAAAGCTCAAAACATTCAAATTTATTATTTTTATACACAAGTTTATAAATTCGTAGAAAACCCTTAATGAGTCTAATTCGTAACTCATTCAAACTATAATTTAAAAAATTTAAAAAGAAATAAAACATAATCAAATTTTAATATTATAGAAATTATATCATATTTCTGATCACTTTCAACATCCTCGCGTATATATATAAAAAGGTGATCAAGTTATACAATGTAAAATTTTCTAAGTTTTACATATTTTTTAATTGTTAGATAATTAAAACGGATGTCTCAAATTAACTTTTTACTTTCTTTCTCAAGTGATAATCTTTATATAATCAATTATTAATTTGAGTCATTTGTTTTAATCATTTAATCATTTAAAAATATCTAAAATTAAAAAATATATATATATATATACTATATAACTTATTATTATATCATGTATACGTGTGTGTATTGGCACCGGGTGTAGTTGTAGTATGGGAGAAAAGAAGCAAACCAGAGAAATTAAATATTAGCAGATTCATTAGAGCTTCAGCTTCTTTTCTGACAGCCGTACGCTTTAATCCAAAAACACAGCAGTCTAGCACTCTAGAAAAGTCAGAAGTTCTGAAAATTTGTGAGGTGAGTAAATAATTTATATACTAACACAAATTTACGTAAAATAAAATTTATATAAATATAAAAGTTTATACTTAAAAAATATAATTTTTTATTTAATAGATAAAAATTTATCTAATTATACAAAATATTATTTAATTAATAATTTTTTTACTTTTATCTAAATCATTACTTCATTTTACATAAATTTTAACTATTTTAATTATTTAAATCTACACAAATAAAAATTTATATACTATCTCATTTTAATCTTACTTTAAAGGAGCTCACCATAAAATTTCCCTCCCACTCGTAAAATTAATAGCAATGTGTGTCGGACAGTAAGAACATTTAAGTATAATAAACTTCGGACATTGAAAACCTGTCTGTATTCGGACTCTCTTCGAACTTACGAAACATTGAAAAACGGTCTCTATTCCGACGATCTTCCAACTTACGAAAATGGGGCACTTCATACGAAGCCATTGGAGATTAAAAAAAAGGGAACAGAAGCCATAACTACAGCTCTCTTTAAGACAAGAAATCCATTCAAGAGAAAAGAAACAGGAGAGGACAGAACATGTCAAAATCCATCTGAAAATGGACTTAAATTTGATGATTGGTTTTTATTTATATTTTCAGATGTATATGTCCAACCATGACCATGATGAGAAAAAGAGAATGAGAATTAAAATATGGTAAATCACATCATATATCACTAAACTTCAAATTTGATAATAATATATTATTAAACTAAAAATTAACATTATTTTAATGCTAAACTTTAGTAATTAAAACTATTTTAACATTAAAATATAGTTTAAACTTAAATTATACGACATAGATAAATCTTAACAGTCTATTTACGATGATGTAAAGGTATTCTAGCAAGGGTGTAAATCGTTTGTCATTTTATTGTACCTCTTTTGATACTCTTATTTTAAATTAGTGGATTTAAGGCTTAGATGTTGTAGTTAGGGTTTACAGAATTAGGGGTAATGTATATGGTGTAGGATATGAAAATTAGGGTTAGAGTTAAAATCTAATTTTAAAAAGTTTTTAAAGATAAAACATGAAAGGATTTATAATTAGGCACAAAAGATTTTTATTCGTTTAATGTTTCAGTGATATAATTAAAGTCGAAACTAAAGTTTAATGATAAAATAATATCGAATTTTAGTTTGAATAAATAATCGGTACACGCCGGAAAGTTAGCTGGTATTTTGTTTAGTTTACCTAGAGCCGTCTAAGTCCCTCCTCTTCCTTTCTTTGGCCGGCAGTATCCTAATCCTCTTAGCCACACGTACAAAATCCCTGTCCATTCCCCACATGTACAATACAAGAATCTTTAAAGCCTGGTTCAAGACAAAAGTGTGGAGAAAGAAACAAGTCAGGGTTGAAGACATACTTCCACTTAAGGTCTCCAGCCAGCAGAAGATCATTTTCCATGTCTTCATAGGCAATGAGATGTCCGGGAACAGCATTGGACAGATCGAGATCAGTCTCCGACGCGCCCCCATCGTCGCTCCCGTCCACAAACATTTGCCTGAGAGCCTTTGCGAGGCTCTGGTAGCTTGCATGCTTCTGGAGACTGATGCGCTGACAGATGGAACGGCCTTCCAGCACCACTGTCACGAGGGGGATGACGGTGGAAACAAGATCATCATCATCTAGACAAGGGAAACGACTAGGGTTAGAAGAAGAAGAAGAAGGAGAGAGTAATCTTGTGTTCTGCCATCTCCTTTTCATGGAGTTTTGTTGTGTTTGAGATTCAAAGTTGTTCATCTTACTGTGTTGTGTTGTGTGAGCAGTGATAGTTTTTAGGGTTGGGACTGGTGGGCGGTGGCTGGCTTCGTAGTTGATAAATAAAGGGGGAATTATGAATTCAGTTGTACTTGCCTCGGAAGGAGAGACAGATAAGAAGATCTAAAGATTTTGGTCTACAACACTACACAGGGTAAAAGGGATGGACGTAGGAACAGATAGAAATATAGTTTTTAATATAAAAACAAAATTTTCTCAATCTTCCTCGCATTAAAAAATATGTTTAGAATTTAAAATTAAAATTTAATGTTAAAAATTATAATATGTGTATTTAGATCGGGAAATACAATATTTTCAGGGATAATGTAACATTTTAAAATCTATTTTTATGTTTGGTTTGTTCTCATTCTCACTAATCCGGAATAAATGATTATCAACAGTAGCGTGTTTTTATGTTTATTTTCGGAATCATATTCCTTTGCTTTTCTTAGGTATTTAGGAATTTCGAGCATTTAGGACAAAAATATCATTGATAAAATAGAAACATTTCAATCGTGCCCTTTCTTTTTTAAGTTAATTTAATATTTTGAATTATTAAATAAGGTATAATTACATACAAATAAATACATCTTGAATAAGATACGAAGTTAAAACATAGAATAATAAATAAATAAATAGATATTTTCAAAAAAATATAAATCTACAGATTTTTTTTATAAAATGAATTATATATTTTGAACAAATACAATATATAATATATAATTTAACGATATTTTTTCAAATTTATTGAGTTTGATAAAGTTGCTTAATCCATTAGAATTTTTTAATTATATTCCTTCAAATTTATTAAAGCTTCTTCTAGATAAATTTATTCATTCTACCTAGTAGTTTTCTTAATTAAATAATAAAGGTTTACTTATACACAAACAAATCAAAAAAGAGTTAAAAAATAAAAAAGAAAGAGAAACGAAAATAATTCATCAAAGGTAAAGAAATAACAAGTTTAATTTTAGAAATAATTCAGATATAAACTTTAAACAATAAATAATAAAAAAAATTAATCTTCTTTAAAAGGGATAATATATTTTATGAATTCTTATGTAAATGTTTTAACTTTAATATTAAAAATTTAATTTGTTAAAATGGAAAATATACTTAAGGATAATTTGGTAAAGCATACGTTTTTATTATTCTTATATTTCTTCAACCAAACATTGTAATCTTACATTCCTGCCAAACAAACCAAACAAGATAATACAACATTCTTAATAATGTGGTAAGTAATATAACATTCCAGTAATTTTATTCTCAACGGTAATCTTATATTCTGCAAACCAAACGTACCCTAAACGTATATTATATTTTTAGGGTTTAATATTTAAAATCTAGAATTAATAGATAAAGAATATTTTTCAACTGTTCAAGACGAAAAAGGATAAAGAATTTTGTTTTGTCTTTTATAAGTAAAATATTATTAGATTTTATCGGGAAATTTACCAGAATATTGTTTTTTGATTTTTTTTATTTTGAATATATTATTTGAACAGTATTATTTTTTATTAATATTGTGAATTATTGTTGAAAATGGAGTATTGTGAATATTGTTTTTTATTATTTAACAGTAAGTTTTTTTGTGCGTGCAGGTGTGTGACACATAGAGGGCATTGGGGAAGGTAGCCACTATTCAAAGACGGACTATCCTCCCCTGACTTTGAACGATGAGGGAACAGTCTGTCCGAATGTGTTTTATTTTTTTTACTTGTTATATTAGTTTAAAAGTTATATAGGGGTAGTATACTTTTTATTTGAAATATATTAGTAAATATTATATTTTGTGTAAGGAGTAATGAAGTAAAAAGAATATCATTATTTTATTTTAAATCTGTTATATTAATGTTTAGGGTTATTTGTTAGAAAAAATGTATAATGTTTGAGTAAAGAGGTAGAAGAAGAAGAAATTTTTGATAGAAATATTGTAAGTTATTCTAAAATTTTAATTTCTCGTTATAAGTTTGATGTTTTTTAAATTTATTTGTTATGTTATGTATGATTTTTGATAATATTTATTCGAAAGAAATTTGTGCTTTAGTTTCATTTTAGAATAGTTTTAGGAATTCATTTTTATTATAATTTTAAAATTTGGTATAGTTGTGACACCCTCGCCCCGGGTTAGGAGACGAAAGCGTCGCCGAACTAACAAACTTGTGATTAAATCGATCCTTGTGTTCATTTCTAAGATATTTCAGTTATCTGTATGTCATTTCAAGTCAGAATTATGTAATACATATCATTTTTGAGGTCAATTTAAAACTTTTTCAAATTACAAATTGACTTATTGTTCATTCTTAGACTTAGTTTGAATCTTGGGCTCATTCTAGACTTATAACTTAAGGAACCTCTAAAACAAAGTGAGGAACCTCCAAACTTCAACCTCAAAGATTCGAACCAAAAAGGGCTAGAGATATCGATACCCCATAGGGTAGTACCAAAACTATTGGTATCGATACACTCCCTCAGTGTATCGATACGCTTACTCAATGACTTAAGGTTTGGATAGCCTACCTGTATCAATACACCTATGTGGTGTATCGATACTCGACCTATTTAGATACACCCCTAAAGAGGTATCGAAACCAAATGCTACTAGAAAACTTGGTATCGATACGCCCTACAAGGGGTATCGATCCAATTTGCTACTGGAATTCTAAGTACCGAAACGCAGGCTAAGCGTTCCGATACACCTGTCTTTCATGCTTAGGATTTTTAAAGGGGTATCGATACCATTTTCATTGGTATATCGATACTCGACCTATTTAGATACACCCCTAAAGAGGTATCGAAACCAAATGCTACTAGAAAACTTGGTATCGATACGCCCTACAAGGGGTATCGATCCAATTTGCTACTGGAATTCTAAGTACAGAAACGCAGGCTAAGCGTTCCGATACACCTGTCTTTCATACTTAGGATTTTAAAGGGGTATCGATACGTATGAAAATGGTATCGATACCCTTGCACGATTTTGCAAGTTCTAAGCTTCTAATTCACTTAGGCCCTAACCAAAAGGCTCCAATCTAGCCTCAACCACTTCTACTCTCTAGGAACATATCCTAGCATGTTAGACACCATTAGAAAACTTATCAATTTTATGTTCTTTAACCATAACATCATTCACTAACATTCATACCATTTAACTTTCCTATCTTACATGCCATGATACACAAAATAAGAGCCATTATACACAACTCATGGACATAATCACAAAATGCAAATGCTAACAAAACTAGTTCACTAATGCCACAAAGTTCTAGGAGTTACAAAAGTCACAAAATACCATACTTATCTTGCTTGTTGAGCTTCTTGCAATCCATCACAATCTAGCTCCTTGGCTCGATAACATATTGTTTTAGGAAGTAGGGGAACAAACGAGTGGTAAGTAATTGCTAGGTACTTACTGAGGCAGCCCTAAGTCTAACCATTTAGACATAAATCATATAACAAATAGTATGCTTAATTCAAACAATATGTCAAGTTAATAGCAACAATTTAAACCATTTATACAAAGACTAGCAAACACCAAATATCATACTTAACATGCTTATCATGTTATCAAACTTATCATACTTATCATGCAATCCAAATTCCACCATCCATATGCTCATGCACTACCTAGCATATTTAGATGCATATGATTTATTAGTCAATTTTTATGTTTCAAAGCTTTCATAAACAAAGACATGTTCAAATTCTACTTATAGCTACTTATTTATCCAAATGTTCTCATTAACAAATTCATATCCAAATGATACTTATAGCAACAATTTCATTCGAATGCTCTATTATCAAGTTCATAGCTAAGTTTAAATGCTTCACAAGCAAATACTTGTACATATGGTTTTAACATCTTAAGCTTTAAACTTTCAAATTAATTTCATATGATACCTTGGTGTTAGTTAGACTAGGTAAACGAGTCAATAAAAGTACCACAAAGGCACTAACAAAATATACTCAATGTATATAATAAATGGTAACTAACCACCAATCAAAGGTGGTGTGTTCTGTGTAGTGCTTATAATTGATGTATGTGAACACACATATATGTGCAAGTATACACAGTCATACAAGTAATAATAGGGTGAGTGAGTATCGTTCCCACGAGGATCTAGATTAAAGTGTGCAGTCAAATTTATCAAGGCAAAAAGGGTTGTCACTAAAAAGAAAGCAAAAGATAAAGATATAAACACAAGAAAATGGATATGTACGATGAAGGTGTAAGATGGAAATGCTATGGCAATTCTAGAGTGCAAGAAACTAAGATTTGCCAAGGCAAAGTGGAATGAATGATTATGGCAAGGTGGATGTATGAAGGTGGTATGTGAGTGAGTAGCAGAGTGATTTCTAGATAGCAAGCAAAGTAAAGAAAGTAAGTTGTAAATGCGAGGGCAAAACAGGATGCAAAAACACATTAAACAATATATTGTACTTCTCCTCTATTGATGAACTCTCTAAGGAATGACTGATGGTGGCTTCTATGGTTTCCTATCCCTTACTCCTACCTAACATATAGTTGCTATGGTGTATACTTACTCGACAGAGGTTTCTAAGGTATTCCCGCTCTCTCGAGTCGTAGGAACCTGACAAAATAAAATGCCATAGTATTTTCACCTGTCACGCGAATGACACCTTAATCTATCGATAAAGTACCCTCATTTTAGTCGTTGAAGCCTTCACCTATGCCTCTCTCGAGTGCTCTAGGATCCAACTAGGTCCTATTTGCAGTCTAGAACCCATTGCTTACGTAGATCCTCCCTTAGCTCCTCTCAGATGATCTAAGGATCTATAGCTACGCCTCTCTCCAGTGCTCTAGCATGTATCTAAACCATGGACACTCTCGTGCCTCTTACAAAGCTTAAATAATTACCAACAATGAGCAAAACAATTATACAAACACTTAGCATGCAATATATTAAATAGAAAGAAAAGTTAATCATCCATAAAAGCTACCACCGAAACAAGGTTACATGGTGGAGCTAAATGTTAAGAGTAATCAACCACATTAATCTTAAACATCCAATATTAATCCTCATGAAAATATAACAAAATAAAGCAAGGAAGGAGGACTAGAAGACACCCTCGATGTGCACCACTGCCGGTTCTTCAACTACCATGGTCGCCTTGGTGTGTTAGCCCCTCTCGGTGCTTAGCACACCACTCCCTTCGAGTGCTATCAATGGAGGTCCCTTTGGCCGGAACTTGGAGGAGAAAGGTGGAAGCTTTCTGCCGCAAAAGGTGCCTCTTTTCTGTGTTTTTCTCTCCCGAAAAAGCATCTCTTTGAGTAGGTCATCATGTCTTTTAAAGAGGGTGAAAAACCCTAAAAGATATACAAAAATCTTTTTCTGTCCTCATTTTTGTCCTGACATTTCTACAGGACTAACAGAGGTGATAGTGGTCCCCTACTGACGTGGAATAAAAATATAGGTCATATTCTCTGTGGTCCCCCATTGAGGTGGTTGTAGCTAGCTGTAGTGGTCCCGATCGGCTGTGGTAGCACCAGCTGACACTCTT
Source organism: Abelmoschus esculentus (assembly GCA_035048815.1). Lineage (NCBI taxonomy): Eukaryota > Viridiplantae > Streptophyta > Magnoliopsida > Malvales > Malvaceae > Abelmoschus > Abelmoschus esculentus. Next base: position 11,231,307 of record JAUCBN010000023.1, on the reverse strand, counting down.
ATCAAAATATCTCTTTGTCATTTTGTTCAACCCAAGAGTTCTCTAGCTTTGCCATGGCATTTTCCTTTTGTCATCCTTCTGAGAATGCCATGACAAATTACCTCAACTTCCGTTTTGCTTTACCTGCACAACACCACTAAAAAGAACTACATTTCCCATTAAATAGCACCTACCACCTCAAAATTCCAAGGCATGTCTAAATGACTATATGCAATGTCATGAACCTAAATGCAACTAAATGATCTTATATGAGCCTAAGAACACTCAATAACTTAAGTAAAAAGGTCTAAAATATAGCCTTTTTACTAAACAGAAATATCGAAGTACTAGGCAAAAGTACCAAAGTACTAACAGACGAGATCAGACCCTATGCATGTCGTACTACCTATGACTAACTATCGACTAAAGCTCAATAAGATTTTCATTATTCATTTGATCATCTTTTAATTCGTATTAACCAAGTTTCTTATTACAAAAACAAGTGTTCATAACATGCTATTAACAAAAGCATTTATCTCATGCTATCAACAAACATCCATGTCATGTTATCAAACAAAAATGCTCATATCATCATATATATGCTTCATGCATGATCCATATACCTGGCATCCCGTAGCAGCGTTCTATAACTTACCTTGGCACTTCTGAGATATGCACATGTACTAAGCTAGTTCTAGCAATCTAGCAATCAATTCATATCATCATACAAGTTATCAAATCATTTAGCCTCATTCCCTTTTTGCCAAATATAGTTTAGTCCAATTACATGAGAATTTAAATAACAAAGGGTGGTTAGGACCTAGGTTTGTCACACTCACAAATATTCTAAGCAATTCAAGGATTGTATAGGGTGATCTCCTTCCCTTCCTCTTTGCTAGCTCTAGCCTTTCTTCCTCTCTATTATCTCCTTCTTTTGGATTCTCTAATAAACCACATATATATAAACATTCATTAGAACATATTAAAATCACTTAATTCAAGTGTTCATGCGTTTAACAAATGTAAAACTCAAATATGTCATACACTAGATAATTTTGCTACCCTTTAGAAAAATGATTATATCTCCTAGCTTCCTTATCCGAATTTAACATAATTTACGTCCTTAAAAAGCTACGGAGATCCTCTACAAGACCATGTTAACCTCACATTTTAATTGTTAACCAATTAGTACCAGATTTCACTTAAAGCCAGATATGTCCGTTTCTGGGACAACCCAAACTACCTTTACTAATTAGCTTATAAATATATCTACATAACTTCAAACGATGTGCCGTAAATTTTAACTTAAACTAGATTCATGGGAATATTAGAATGCAAATTTTTAGCCTCAAATTCCATCAATTTTTTCCTAGAGAATTTTTTCAAAATGTTTACCTGGAATTGTATTTCCTAAACAATTTTTGTCTAACTTTCATTTCATGGGTTTAAATCTAATCCAAGTTCGTTCTTATGAATTTCCAGCATCTTAAATATAAAATTAACATAATTTAATTCATTTTACATCAACTTATTCTCATGCACATCTAATATCGAATCAATTAACACATATGACATTTTCAAAATCCTAATCTCAAGCTTCTCAACTTACTTGCTCATGCTTCTAAAGCCAAAATCAAGTAATGAATACCCTTAAATCAAGTTTCTAACAACTTTATTCAACATAAAAGCATCATAGAGACATTCAAAATCCAAGAACTTGAGCCTTCCCTAATTTGGGTATAGAACGAGGAACTTACCAAGCTATCTAGACTTGATTCCAAGTATATTTGCTTAACCATGTAAAGATTTCAAGCTTTCTTCCTTAAGTTTCCATAGATTTTTCTCTCTCTCTTTTTCTTATTCATGTGAAATGGGGTAGAAAATAAAGAATGAGCTGATTTTTCTTTGGTTATTAATGGGGAGTGAAAAGACTAGTTTGACCTTCTTTGTAATTCTTGAGTAATTATATAACCAAGGGCAATGGAGGGAAATCAAAACTTTGGCATGCAAACACCTTGTTTTATTTTTGTTTCATTTAGATCACCTCACATTGGCTCTATTATTTATCTTTATTTTTAAATTAGTTTAATCCTTTTAATCTAAATGACATGTGATTCAATTAATTCATAATTTATTTATAACATTTTCTTAACCCAGTTTTAGGATGTTACAATAGTTGTATTTTAGTTATTTACTTTTATTTGTATTATTATTGAAACTTTTTTATGTCAAAAATACAGATAAAATGAGAAACAATATCTTTGTGGCAAATATTCATTATTATGAGAAAATAGTGAAAATCAATGTTGGTGATGTATTCGAATGTAAAAACCTTAAGAATATGCGATTTAAAAAAGAAATCACAGTTTAAATTTTAAAGGAGAAAATATCGAAGAAAATTAAATCTCATGGTTTGTGATATCGATGGTTATGTGACAATTCAGTCAGATATTCCGCAAATAGCTCTCAAATATAATACATATGTTGAAATTATGATCGCAAAACATGAGTCAATGAATATTCAGAATACTGATTTGTTTGTTGATGTTTGTGATATTTTTATCTTATCTAGAAACGTTATGAGGGAAACTAGTCGGATGGGTTTTTATAACAAAATTGATATATCCGTAGATAATTTTTTTCAATGTTAAAAAATAGTGAGAATATACGTGCTCGTTGGGGAGAATCGTTTGAAGATTCAAGCGGAGATGAAGATATTAAGGATCCTGATTTGTTCTTTGATAACGCTGATGAAGCACCTAATTTTAGTATTGGAGAATTTGTTCTTACGAAGGAAGCCATTTACATTTTATGATCCACCATCTCATATGAACTCGATGAATTTTGATGCGATGAGGGTCTCACAATTTCTAGATATGTCTCATTTAAGTTCAAGTCAGCAGGGTGAATGAACTATTTGTTAGTCTTCGATTTTATTAAAAAAAATGAATCTACTTTAGTAATTAAAGAGTATAGTATCATACAACATGTAGACTACGCCGTTGCAGAATTCACCCCACGTACTTTCTTTCCAAAATGTATGAACCATGGATAAGGGTGCAAGTGGAAGATACAAGTGTCTTATGTTAAGAAGATTGATCATTGAGAGGTAACAAAGTATGCATCCTTCAATCAATTGGCCTTGTCAGTCGTATGCATCCTTTGTTTCATATCTTACGATGGTACCTGGGATAAAATGGTTCATTGCCAACAATAAAGCTGCTAGCTCATTGTATAACTTATAGTAATCATCGTACACCATATGTAATGCCTTCTCCCTTGTAAGTCACTCTTTCTTATATTTTATTTGATATTCAAAATTTTGTACAATGCTTGCCTCAATATACGAGAACCCTTGGATTTGCTTCGACCAATTTTATCACATGATGGCTTATGATACTTGATTCTAATTTAGTGTGATCCTGATCAATAGACATTCTGAAACACACGTGATCACCATTATACTTTGTTACATTCTAACAATCAATCTTCTTAACATAAGACACCCGTATCTTCCAATTGCACTCTTGTCCATAGTTCACACATTTTAGAAAGAAAGTACGTGGTGGTGGATTCCTCGATGACTTAATCTACATATTGTGTGATATTATACTCTTTCATTGCCAAAGTAACTTTATTTTTTCATAAAATCGAAGACCAACGAATAGTTCACCCTACTGACTTGAACTTAAATGGGACATATCTAAAAATTGTGCGACCCTCATCACATCAAAATCCATCGAGTTCATATGAGATGGTGGATCATAAAATATAATGTCTTCCCCTGTAAGAACAAATTTTCCAACACCAAAATTAGGTGCTTCGCCAACGTTATCAGGGAACAAATCAAGATCTTTAGTATCTTCATCTTTGCATGAATCTTCAAGCAATTCTCCCTAACGACCATGTAGATTCTCACCATTTTCCAACATTGCAATAAAACTACCTCCGGATATATCAATTTTGTTATCAAAACCTATATGATTGGTTTCTCCCAGAACGTTTCTCAATAGGATAGAAATATCATGAACATCAGCAAACAAATCAACATTCCGAATATTCATTGACTCGTGTTCTGCGATCATAATTTCAACATATTATTATCTTTGAAAGTTATTGCGAATATCTGATTGGATTATCAAATAACCATCGATATCACAAACCATGAATATGAGATCTAATTTTCTACGATATTTTTTCCTTCAAAACTCGAACTGTGATATCTTTTTTAAATCGCATATTCTTAAATTTTTTACATTTGAATACAACACCGACATCAATTTTCACTATTTCCCATAATAATGAATATTTGCCACGAAGATATTGTTGCTCATTTTATCTGCATTTTTGACATAATTTTTTTTTAATAATTATACAAATAAAAATAAATAACTAAAATGCAACTATACCAAATTTTAAAATAATAATAAAAATGAATTCCTAAAACTATTCTAAAATGAAACTAAACCACAAAATTCTTTCGAATATATAGAGCAAATGATTTTCTAAAACTATACTAATTTCTAAAACATTAACACGTACATCGTTCATTTTAAAAAATAAAATAAAAAAATAAATATTATCGATCAAAATTTTTTTGAATAAAAGTTCAAATGATAAAATTAAACTCGTTTAATTTGACTCGACTGAACGCTCACCTCTACCGTAGAGAAGAAAATCTAAAGTGGCATGTAGCTTGTACTCTTTAAACGATAATTTTATAAGGTGGTTTTTTTTTCAATATTTTTAAATTTTCCAATAATATGTTGAAAAATTATTTAATAGAATTTTATTTTTAAAAAATAATAATTATGAATAGAATTTATAGAAAGAATGATAGGCTAATTTAGTAAATGTTATAAATAATTTTAATATATTAAAAAATAGAATACATTATAATATATTTTGGGATCTATGACAAAAAATCATAAAAAATTATCACCTACAGATTGCGACTTCAATAAAGATACCATTTTAAATGAAGATTTCTCTTTTTTATCTTAAATTGATAAAAAATATTAAAATATTATAAATTTAAAAATTGTCATCTGTGAATTATATTTTCACTCAAATTGCATATATAAATAATAATTTTTTTATAATTTATTTCGTTGATCTCAAAATACATTTTAACGCAGTATTCTTTAAAGGATTGCGTTATTCTTTAAAAAAAGGCAAAGTGATGGTACGTGAAGTTAAAGCAAACCGATAAAGTTTTATTTTGTAAATAAACAGATAAAGATTTTAAAATGAATGGCCCACTTTTCTCTAAAAAATCATAACAATTTCTTGTAACTCGGAACCCATGAGCCAAGACACGACCGCGCTACGGTCGGTGAACGGCTCGCCACATTGACTCCTGTGACGGTCGGGAACTTCACGTCATAGTGCAGTTTTTATAGAAAAAAATATGTAAACTCAAAATCAATTTATAATTATTTTCTTAAAAAATAACAGCGTCCATTATAAATCAAATAATTTAATGGTAAACTACATCAACAGTCATCAAACTATTATTTCTTTTATTTTTGGTTATTAAATTATTTTTTATAAACTTGCCATTCATGTTATATTTTCTTTCTAGGGGTTGGCCTTGGCCTAAAAGGTTTTGTATGGGTAATGTTATTTTGAATAAATCAAGTCGAGTAAAAAAGTTAAATGAATTGATGAGTTTTATTTTATAATATAAATTTTATTTGAATTCTTTAAAATTAAGTTTATAAAATTTGAATTGAATCGAATTATTTGAGTTTATGTTCAGATTTAATTACAAGTATTTATAATTGTATCGTACTAATTGATTCTAATTTAAACAGTTCTCTACAACCATATCTAATATTCATATATCATATAGAGTCGAGGAACTCGAATTGAAAACCAATCCACTTATTATTAATAAATTTGAGTTATTTGAAATTTTATTTTATAATTTAAATTTTATTCGATTTTTTTAATTGAATAAAGTTTATAAAATTATAATTTATTTTAAATTGAGTCAAATAATTTTACATCAAATCAAGTTTTATTAGGATGTAGATTCATCAATTCAACCACTAATTGATATAATTAGGTCGAGAGAGCCTGTCGAGCATAATTCTTGTAATTTGTATCTGCACGTTCGACACAGAGCTTAATCTCTAATACGTTGTCAAACCAATAGGCCACTTCTAAGGAAGGATGGAAACCGGGAAGGGGTTTTGGTATTTCTAAATTCGATTCGAATTTAATATACTTTAATTTTTGATTAGATTCAATATAATAAAAATATAACTTGATTTGAGCTTAAAATTTTAATAAAAGAAACTCAATTAAACCTGAACCATCTTATAAAAATTAATAAAAATATTAAATATAACAGAAATATATATATTTAAAAATAAATTAGATCAAATTAAATAAAAAAAATTTACCTTAAACCTAAACCCGATCCGACCATATTTTTCCATCCATACACTTTTATCTATGGCATGTTTAAACTTTATTGCTTATTTGATTTTGAGCTAAAAATGTTCAAAACAACGTGTGTAACTAATTATATTTTAAAATTCGAGAGTTTATTTAATTCAAAATATAATCTATCTCATAATTTAGTGTTCACCGATATAGTTTGCCCAGAACTTAATAAATGTTACTTTACCTACGAGAATTCATAGAGTGATTTAGCTCCAAATTCTGAAGTATAGTTTCCTTCTATCCTTATAGTCAAAAAATTTTGAATTTCTAACTTAACCTTTATTTTTTATATCCTAAACTCTGGATTCCTCACTCTAAAAAATACATTTTACCCTTAATTCTCTAAACCCTCTAATTTAAAACCCTAAACCCTAATTTTAGACGATCTTCACCCGTTAAAGATAGATTTAAAGATTTATGAGATCTTGCATAACTTATTTAAATAGAGTCGTTAAAATAAAATAAATCCATAATAAACGGTTAAAATTAAAGTCACGTGAATATATGAATATGATGTATTATATATGACCCTTGCAGATTCAAATAACGGTTTGTTATCATGATAAAAATCATTATATAATAATAATAATAATATTATTATTATTATTATTATCCGAAATCATTAATATAAAAATAACAATCCGCAATAATCATAATATTCATTATTATTCATAATTAGGACCGAAAATCTAACCTATTTTTTAAAAACTAAGATCAAGAGTCGTTCCTTTCCTTTGATGTTTTGTCTGCCAGAGAGTTTCCTTCACGTGTAATCCATTGTAACTCTGTAATCCAACTCTTTCAACGTAATATATTTTTTAGTTTATTACATTGACCGATAGCTCTATAATGAATAAATCTAATGACCTCCTTCGTTAATCATGTCACCCAGGGACGAAGCTACATGGGGTGAGATAATCGTCCCCCCGCCCTGAAGAATTTTTTTATTTTGTCCCTTTAATTAAATTCTTTTAAAATTTATTTTTTATGAATTTGCCCCCTACTTTTAAACATTTATGTTTTACCCATGAACCCTAAATCATAGCTTCATCCTTGATGTCACCCACATCTTTAATTATTATCGTATATAATGATGGACCTAAAAATGTTTTTAGGGTGATAACATGTAATATTTTAGAATTTTAGGATGAGTATACTAATTAAGATTTAAAAAATAAAAGATTAATTTATAAAAATTAAAAAAAATAAAATCAAATATATAAAGTTTAAAAAGTTAACCCACCCTAACATAACCTTACATCTAAAACATTAATTATTAAATAGAGGAACATAAAATCATCAAATTTTACCCATAAATCATACACTTTTATTGATAAATAAAAATAAACCAGAATATAATTAATAGCGATTTAAAATATAAAACAAACAAACAAAAAAAGGAAATGGTAAATGTAAAAGGAAAATGTAAATGTTGTATTAATCATATCGAATATTTTTTCTTTGTACCAAAAAATGATAACCATTTTTTACGTCTATTCTAAAAATTTAATTTGTTATAGAATACATCAGCAAACGATAAAAAAAAAATTAAATTCCAAGTAACCATCGATAAACACAAATTACAAATAAGTATCATGAGGACCACCGTATAAACACAAAAGAAAACTACAAAAATAATTATAAAGAAATGCTATAAAATAAAGACATATCATAAAAATAAAAAAATATTATGGAAATAAAAAATACATCAAAATATAGAAAAAAAATTAAAAACAAAATATAAATTACTAACGGTCAACAAACGATATTAAAATTAATTTTATCGCGGATTAAAAAAAGACAAAAAACAATTTATTCAAAGAAATAATAGAAAAGCTACTTAAAATTTACAAGAGGCTAAAAGTAACGTCTAAGGAAAATCATCTATTAATTTTATAAAAAAAGACATCAATAATATTTATGAAACTTTTAAACATTAGATTATAAAAATATAAGTAAAAGATATTTTCACTTGTCAAAATTCGGTAAATATTTAATTTGAAATCAAATTTGATTAAAATTTTAATAAGTTTAATTAACCTAACATTATTTAGATTTGATTCATGAAATGTATAATTAGGGGTGTTTATTGAACGAGTTGATCGTGAGTTAAACAATATTCGACTCCTGCTCGTTAAAAAAATTTATTGTTCGACTCGGTTTGTTGCTCGTTAAGCTTGTTAAAATTGTACTATATGCTCGCTAAAATATTTTTTGCTCAACTTGATTCATTGCTCGTTAAGCTTGACTTGTAGCTCATTAAACTCACTAAAAATATACCTTTTCTTACCTAAAAATAATATTTAATAATACTATAGGACATAAATTAATAAATTTAATCAAAAAATATCAAAAAGAGTATTTAACACACTTTCAAAGTCTAAATTTCAAACTATCCATAAACATATTAAACTAACATATTAAAATTAAATTAACAATCCACAAATTAATAGTTATTATTTAGATTTATTTTTTAAATAAAATAATTTTATAGTACTTGCTAAAAATATTTTAAAAAAATTAGCTAACTACTTATGAATTTATCGAGTCAAGTTAAACCTTGTTCGATTTAACTCGTTCAAATCTTGAGTCAAATTTAAAATGAATCAATATAAATTAAATATTTATAAAATTTTAATTTAATCGAGTTCAAATTACTCACGAGCCGCTCAACTTATTAAACACCCCTGTTTACTACCCATACTCACTTGTCTACATTATCATTTTTAATTTAAAATTAATAAAGGATTAAATATATTAATATTTATATCTTACAATTAAATGTAAATAAAATATATTATAAATAATATTAAAACCCGGACCGATTCGCAAACTAAAGATCTTTGTGAATATTCGACCCGAACCAAGTCACTTCTTGTTAACCCCGGTCCCGGGGTCCAGTTAAAAGGAAACCCAAAAAAGAAAAGAAAGTAGGAAATCCTGTTTCAAGTAATTCAATTTCAAATTTCTGCACCGCTTTAAACACTTTCTCCAGATTTTAGATTCGAAAGAGTAGATCTATCCGTCTATCAATCTCTCACTCGGAATGCCGGCAACTGTTGCAGACATGGATCTACCAGTAAGAATATATTTTCTCGACATTTCCTTCTCTTTCTTGTTTGTTTATAGCTTTAACTGTTTGTTTTCTTCTTCTTTTTCGCAGCAGCCTTCTCAATCCGCCTTCCCTATCGGGTCAGTTCAGATTTCTACCAAAACATTCTTCTTTCCACAGATTTTTCTTTGCATTTTATAAATAATATATTTCCTTTTGTGTTTCAGAGAGTATACATTTGCGGATGCCGGAAACCTGGACCACTGTACCAAGTACTTGAATCAGACACTCGTTACCTTTGGCTTTCCAGCTTCTCTCGATCTCTTTGCCAATGATCCAGTGTGTTCTTTTTTCTTTACCTAAATTGACATTTTAAAACAATTAATGATCGAAAATTGAGGATTTTGTGGTTTTGTTTTGTATTGCAATTGATAGGTTTCGGTCGCGAGGACTTGCAATTGCATATATTCATTGCTGCAACAGAGGCAGCGCGACATTGATTTTAGAGAATCTGCTAATGAGCAAAGGCAACGGTAATTTTTTATTTTTAATTCCGGTGGATTTTACAGTTTTTTAGAATTTCGTGATTTACTTCCTGTCTCTAAGTTGTTTGCCTTTTATTTATGATACTCAAATTCTTTTTATGAACTGAAATCTTATGAATTTTGGTTTGCATTTATTTAATTTGAGATTTAAGTTGGTGCATTTCCCCCTTGATCCTGGTTTATTTTATGGAAACCGTGCATTCTTTATGAATTTTGGTATGTCTTTATTTATTTTGAGATTTATGTTCTGGTTTTGTGTATACCTGCAGAATTTAATGATTTCTTTTAGGTTGTATTTGGAAGTTGGCTTTCAAAAGATAGATTTCTATTTCAAAGTAGTATAAGTTGCGTGATAAATACCTGTAAATATAACATTCATGATTATTTCCATTTCTAAATATATGGATCGTTACATGTTTATTAGGGGTGAATTTGAAATGCCTCAGTGTGTGTCTGAATTTTCAAGTTCATGTTCCCAAATATAGCATTAGTTTATTAACTGTTGTTTTCCCTTTTCCCCTTTACATGTAGATTATTATCGGATATCTCAAGATTAGAGGCAAAAGTTGAGAGGCTTGAGGCACAGATGCAAGTGAAAGATAGAGAGATAGCAACTATTACTAGAACGGTTTGAAACTTTTCATTTATTTTCTTTTTTGTTATTTTTTATTTATGGTAATGCTATATAATTTAGGACGCCAAATTGAGTTAGTTCTAATTCATATTTAAATTAAATAACCAACAAGTGTTGGGTGCAATTGGAAGGCACATTACATTTCTAAGGAGAGAACCCAGTTTGAACCTTGGAGATGATAGTATTGTGAGGGGCAGCCAAACTCCCCGAACATGGACAGTAAAACGAACATGAATGATACCTATATATATATATATATATTTAAATTAAGTAATTTCGATAATGCTTTATGATTTAGGAAGCCAAAAATTCAGCAGCTTTTAAGGCACAGATTGAGAAGCTACAACAAGAACGAGATGAATTTCAGAGGATGGTTATTGGAAATCAGGTTAGGCATATTCCACTTGTTTTTAGCATTCTGTATTTGATACATTATAGAAACGATACTCATTGTTTTCTTGATACTACGAAAGCAAGTGCGAACTCAACAGATACATGAAATGAAGAAGAAAGAAAAGGAATACATAAAGTTGCAGGTAGGATCTTATTTATTTATTGCTCATTTGAGGAGAAAATAGTAAACATAAGCAGGAAATATACTTATATTTTCTGTTGCAGGAGAGACTGAACCAAGTCTTAATGGAAAAAAAGAAGGAATCGAAATCAGGAATTGAAATAATGAATTTGCTTCAGGTACTAATTGTGCTATATCCAATTGTACCTCTAAGCAAATCTAAATTTAATGCTTTAACAATTTTAATGACACTTGCAAACAGAAAGAAGGGCGGCAACGTGGGACTTGGAATGGGAAGAAGGCCGACAATGATTTCTATAAAAAGATTGTATGTAGGGTTATTGTATCATGTCTCTATGTCATCCAGTAGATTGTGCTTAACAATGTGTTATCTCCCAGGTAGATGCTTATGAGGCAAAAAATCAAGAATTGAAAGCAGAAAATGCCGATTTAAGAGCATTACTGCGATCAATGCAGGTATATGCTCATACATTCAATTCCCTTGTCTTAGTTGCTCTATTATATCCTTATTTCATTCAGCTAATCTGGGTTGGCTGCAGAGCAAAGTGGTGTTATGCTGGAAAGTAACATTGCCCCCCCCCCCCCCCCCCATGTGTTAATAAATCCTTTTTTCTGCAGCATGGAATGATTAATTTTGTTTAAGGTTTCATTCAAAGCTTAGAAATATGAAACTGAATTCACTTTTTTTAGTTTTAGACTTTTAGTTTTTTGCTCCACTGATTGCAAATGATGCTAAATCATTTTATGTCCTTTTGTAGCATATTTCTCTATACAGCTGCTAACATCTGTTTAAGAGTAAAAATGCAATTATGCAAATATGTGCCTTGTTATCATAATAGTTTGGTGCTGCTGTCAGCTCATGGGTGGAAGTTCTTTCTTCTTTTTCCTGGAATTATTATACAAGTCCTTTCTCAAATATTTCATTATCTTTTGTGTGGTATTTGAATTAACTTTTAATATTGTTTCTTGTTTCTGGCTCCTGGTACTCAACTTTCCTCCTTTAGTTTGTATGCATGAATTCTGACAGCAGCTTGATTACAGGTAGATATGCGTGATTTCTTCAATGCTCCTAATGGGATGCCAAAGCAATCTTTGCCTGTTAGCGAAAGACATGAAAATGATCCGTCCCAATCTCCATTGGGCGGGAGGACGGTATGACTTAAATGATGCAAAATTGCTCTTTTCCAGTGCATCAAGAATTGCTTCCAAGCTGTTTAGGTTTTTGTTTACAGGATGTCTTTGATCTTCCTTTTCACATGGCTAGGGATCAAATAGAAGAAAGCCTTCGCAATAAGATGGCTTCTGTAAAAGTATTCTCTCTGTTAAATTGAGTTACACAGTTATTAATTTGTATAAAAAAGATAATGTGTTGACAATTTTTTCTTTTTTCATTTTTTCCAAGGAGAGAATGGTTCAATTACAGGATGCACAAAAAGGCGCAGCAGTCACTTCTGAAGCAACAGAGAGGGAGCTTGAGCTTGAAGCTCAACTTGTTGAAGCGAGGAGCATAATCCAGGAGCAGGTAGCCAAGTTTTGCCAATAAGAAAACATTTACTGTGTTAACGAGTTAATTTGCATATTAGATGCGTAATATGATCATATTTTCCTATATGAACAATCAATTATTTTGTATTTCTAGTCCTACATGTCTAAGTAAACATGTGATAGAATTTGCAAGGATCTCATTTCAACAATTGTTTTTGCCCTTACACGAGTGATGTACCCTTTGATGTGAAAAGAGATTTTAGAACTTAGATTTGCATTTTGTTCATTTTAATTCATTGAAATATAATTCTTCGTGTGTTTATATTTAAATGTTTTATTTAAGATGTATACATAATTTTTCACTTTTTTGTTGTTAAAATTGTTAGACATGGACATAAATATATGACATGGGGTCTTATTGCAGGCGTCCATTATGTCCAAACATCTTGCTAAGGCAGACAGACCAAGGTAGTAATCTTCTTGCTTGTGAATAACAATAAGTTTTTATTTGTTCGTATAATGATGGAAGGAACTAAGATCACCATTTAAATTTGAACAGGGAATCTATTATTCCATCACCAGCTGAGGTATGCTATATTGACAATTGGACATCTGAATTACCGAGTCTACATTCAAACTTTTTTGTTCTTGTTTTAACGTTAAGGCTAAAGAATTGGAATCCTAAATCAAATAAATCATATTTTACGTCAACTATTTGTGATGATTTTCAAGAAATCGTGAAATAAAATGTTAATCGTGCAACAAAAAAAAGTGTTTGATGCTGTATTTTTGTTCAGCCTCAACAAATCGTTTTGTAATCCATACCCTCTCTTTGTTGTCCATGGCTGAAACAAATCCAATTCTTCTTATTTCATGCTGTTTGTAGTGTCTTCTCATTCTGCTTGTTTTAATTTTCAGGGGGTATAACACAGGAAGCCTAAGCCCTGTGTCTTCATTTTCGGATTACGATCAACTGAGGTTGGTTCTTTTTAAAAGGTGTGCCCCGGTAAGGTAGCTATTAAATTAAGTATTTATTCTGAAGTCTGTAGTATTTAAACTAATTAGTTTTAGGAACTCTTCGCTTGTATTTGTAAATTATATGCTTACGGAGACTCCTTTATCTCCTTGGATCACATTTTAGCTTTTAAGCAAAAGAATCCTGCCTATTGTGTCTTGATAGTTTGGTGCCATCATTAAGTCTTTGAAAGTAAGGTTTTAGTTTAGCCTAGATGTCATAATTGCATGAACGGTTGCTGTCTTATATACTGTGTGCATTTGGTGCAACAATTGGTATGGTATGGTACTGTATGGTGTTTTTTCTTTTCGTAGAAAGCCATTTCTTACTCCTAAAGTTTAGGCTTTTTGTCATTTTGACGGCAATATTATATTAATATTTAGGGGTGATTATTTAATAGAGTCTAGTCAAAAAATTTCAAGTTATTCGAGTTAGACGAGTTATATTTTACAACTCAAATTTTATTTGAATTTTTTTTGTTCGAATCGAGTTTAAAAAATTCGAGTCGAGTTGAATCGAGTCGAATTTGAGTCGAGTTTTCTAGTTCTTATAAATATTTAATCTTAATTATTTTTCATGTTATATTTTGATTTGATTTCGATTTAAACGATTTTCTCTAATCATGTAAGATATGTATTTATATATTTTTCATATGTAACAATATTTCTTTATATATTAATATATCAATGTATATATATCATAAAAAATTGATAGACTCGTTTCAAACTTAAAAATTAATCCTTTAATTATTAAAAGTTCTAAGTTATGAAACTTTATTTGAAATTTTTTGAGTCGAGTTTATGAAATTTCGAGTCAAGTCAAAACGAGTTGAGTATTTTCGAGTCGAGTCGAGTTATTCGATTTTTTTAAAGTCGAGTCGAGTTTTTTCACCTCTATATTCGCTTTTTATTACACAAATATACTCAATTCAACTTCATTTACAAAACTACGCCCCTATTAGAAAACGTACAGAAAGCGATTTATGGTTGAATTGGCTTGCCTTTACACATTAACTAATATTTATTATGTGGAAAAGAAATTGTTGTGTACAAAGCGATTTTTACGAAATTATGAACCGTCAAAATGTTTAGACATTAATAATAGCTTTGTATATGTTTAGACATTAATAATAGCTTTGTATAGAAAGTGATTCTTTTGTTAGAAAAAGATATAATTTTATTTTTTTATTTTTTTTTATTTTTTAATAATATATAATTATTTATATTTAATTTTACTTCTTTATTTATTAAAAAAGTGTATAATTTAAATTTACTTCTTTAAATTAAATGTAATGTAACTAATTGAATTTAATTTAAAATTTCAAAATTTAAATATTTATTTAAAATTTTTATCCTAATTATGGCAACCAAATAATACATAAATAATATTTAAAAAATTAAGGAATAGTTTGTTTTCGTAATTTTTAGACATGTCTGATGTTGAGTTTATTTTTTTAATTCTCTGTTCTTTTTCAAGTTGTCTATTGTTGTTACGTTGTAGAATTATTTTTTTGTCTATCGACCGTGTCGATGTTTCAACGCTTTTTTGATGAATTAACTGAAGAATATTTGTTAATTATCTAGTAACGATTTGAATTAATTCTAAAGGGATAAAGCTTTTATTTCTTAGTATTATTTTAGGATTCTTATCTTTTAAGGATAAAGATCTTATCTTATAGTTAGATTTAAATTTAAATTAAGGTTATTTGAGTGTAATACAACTCTTTATTTTCAGTCTATTTAAAGGCCTTGTACCAATGTATTATTGAATATAATATTTGATAATTCATTCTTTCTTTACAAAAGAGTCTCAATTATTAACATGGTATCAGTTGCTTTGGGGGGTTTTCGATCCACAAAAATGCATACCCCTCGAAATCAGTTTAGTGTCTAATCAAATCCTCTCTCAAGCATGACCATGATAGTAAACGATGGAAGCATTTGCAGATAACAAAAATCTCATCATAGTTTATTCTGGTGTCACTGATCACATGACAGAAAATAAAAGTCTTTTTCTCACTCTTACAAAACAACCTTGTCACAAGAGTGTAAAAATAGCTAATGGTTCGATGAATGCAATAGAAGGGATTGAAATTGTTTACCTTAACAAGGATATTGTTCTTTTCTCTGTTTTATATGTTCTCGATCTCAAATGCAATTTATTCTCAGTTAGTAAATTCTGTGATGTTTTTTAGTGTTCCACTCAGTTTGATTCCGTTGGTTGTGTCTTTCAAAAAATGGCTTTGGGAAAAGAGATTAGCAATGCTAAGCTATGTAGTGGTCTTTATATCCTTGAAGGTCAACCTCATCCCAATGGACAAGTTCACTCAAGTTGCACTTTTCAATCTGTTTGTTTACTCTCTCAAATTTTTAGTATAAGTTCTAATGAAATTTTGTTATGGCATTTTCGACTGGGTCATCCTAGTTTTATTTATCTTTAGAAATTATTTCCGAAATTATTTCTTACTAAAAAACCAACTTCATTTACTTGTGATGTTGCCAAATTACGAAACATAAAAGAAATTTTTATCCTTCATCTTCTTATAAAGCTTCACAACCTTTCTCTCTTATTCATAATGACATTTGGGGTCCTTCTAATGTTAAGAATATCACAGGGCTCAGTGGTTTGTCTCCTTCATTGATGATCACACTAGGACAACCTGGACTTTTCTTATAAAAACAAAATCTAAAACTAAAGAAATCTTTAAAAAATTCTATTCTATGGTTGAAACTCAGTTTGACAAAAAAAATTAAAATATTCAAGAGTGATAATGAGAGTGAATTTTTTACTAAAACTTTGGGTATATTTTTTAAAGAGAAAGGTATAGTTCATATTAACTCTTGTGTAGATACTCAGAATCGACATTTATTAGAGGTTACTAGGGCCCTCTTATTTTCTTCTAATGTCCCTAAGCATTTTTGGGGAGAGGCATTACTTCATGCTACTTTTCTAATTAACAGGTTACCTAGTAGAGTTTTGGGATTCAAAACACCAAGGGAGGTATTTCTTCAAACTTTTTCTTTCTTCAAACCAATGTCATGTACATTACTCATCAAAGTTTTTGGTTCGTCTGCTTTTGTTCACATCTTTAAACAATTTTGGGGTAAGTTAGATCTTAGAGCCATCAAATGTATCTTCCTAGAAAATTCTTTTCAAAAGAAAGGCTTTAAATGTTATTTCCATGTCACTAGAAAATTTTATGTTTCTATGGATGTTTCATTTTATGAATCTCAACCTTTTTTCTCAGATTCTCAAATTCAGGGGGAGAGATAGGATGAATTTCAGCCTCAACAAATTCAGTTGCCTCTAAAAGAATCCATTGCTCTACCTCTAAATGAACCTATTGTTATACCTACTCCCGTTCCAACACAGAATCCTAATTCTATCCATGAATTTACTATGATACCAGATTTTGTTCTTAAACCTTTATCTTCTATAGTTGAATCCGTACCAAAATCTCAACTAAATTTTCCTTCAGAAACCCAACTTGAAATCAAAGAACTCAGTGTCTATACTAGGAAGAAAAGGAGGCCTATTCAGGATACTACACAGCTTAGGACTGCTCAAGAATCGGAACCAATCCCATTCTCCTTGGAAGATGAAGGTATGGAAATTTTGAATAATGGTATTGAACATATTGATACATTTGACCTACCTATTGCTAAAAGAAAAGGTGTCATAAAATGTACAAGTCATTCGATACAACGATATGTGGCCTATGGAAAGCTAATGCCATCATTTAAGGCTTTCACAACCAAGATTGATAATATTCAGATCCCTCAAACTGTACATGAGGCCTTGAAGGATCCAAGATGGAAAAAAGCTGTAGAAGACGAGATTCAAGCATTACAAGAAAATAAAACCTGAATGATGACTTCTTTACCTCTAGGAAAAAAGGTTGTAGGCTGTAAATGGGTATTTACAGTTAAATATAATTCAGATGGGAGCATTGAAAGGTTCAAAGCAAGACTATTTGCAAAGGGGTTTACTCAGTCCTATGGGATTGATTATTAGGAGACATTTGCACCGGTGACAAAACTTAACACAATCAGAATTTTACTATCACTTCCTGTAAATTTGGATTGGCCTCTTCATTAACTAGATATAAAGAATGTCATCCTAAATGGGGATCTCGAAGAAGAGGTGTACATGCAAAAGCCACCTGGTTTAGATGAAAACTCAGATCCAACTAAGGTATGTAAATTGTTAAAATCGCTTTATGGCCTTAAACAATCACCTAAAGCTTGGTTTGGTAGATTTACCAATGGAGCATAACCTGAAGTTCAGAACTGACAACAATGAAGTTTCTACTAATAAGGAACAATATCAGAGGCTAGTTGGTAAGCTTATTTATTTATCACTTACACGGCCTGATATTTCTTTTTCAGTTGGTATTGTTAGTCAATTTATGAATGATCCTAGAGAAGAGTATTTAGAAGTTGTGTTCAGGATTCTAAGATATTTAAAGATGACACCAGGCCATGGGTTAATTTTCACCAAAAGTGAGAATAAAAAGTGAAAGTCTTTACAGATGCAAGTTGGGCCGGAGAGCTTACAGCTAGAAAATCTACAAGTGTATATTGTGCTCAAGTCTGGGGAATTTAGTAACATGAAGAAGTAAGAAACAATCTGTAGTATCAAAAAGTAGTGCAGAAGTAGAATTTCGAGCTTTAGCTAATGGAATTTGTGAAGGGATTTGGATTCAAAGGTTGTTGTCAGAACTAAAACTCAATCATAGTAAAAATTTTGAACTTAATTGTGATAATCAATCAACAATTAGCATTGCTAAGAATCCTGTACACCATGATAGAACAAAACACGTGGAGATAGATCGTTACTTCATCGTTGAGAAGATCACTAGTGGAGCAGTCAAGCTAAATTTTGTTCTGTCTCACAAACAACTAGCCGATACACTCACCAAAGCACTTTCAAGAACTACCTTTGATGAGCTCACATCCAAGCTTGGTCTCTACAATGTATATTCACCAGCTTGAGGGGGAGTGAAGAATATATGTTAATTATCTAGTAACGATTTGAATTAATTCTAAAGGGATAAAGCTTTTATTTCTTAGTATTATTTTAGGATTCTTATCTTTTAAGGATAAAGATCTTATCTTATAGTTAGATTCAAATTTAAATTAAGGTTATTTGAGTGTAACACAACTATTTATTTTCAGCCTATTTAAAGGCCTTGTACCAATGCATTATTGAATATAATATTTGAGAATTCATTCTTTCTCTACAAAAGAGTCTCAATTATTAACATTAACTTCATCCTTAAATGTTACTGTGATCTTGATAATTTTATAACCACATGTGTAACTTTTAAATATCTTGTGAAGGTTTTTTAAACTTGACAATTTCAACATATAATGCGCTTCAGGTTTGAGTTCATCAACTGATATTTTTACTTGCAAGTACAAGATTTTTTTTGTTTTCGATTTCTGAACCCTCGTCGATATTAACTTATACACTCATTGTGTTTTAGAATGTTGTTGAAAGAAGTATAAAAATATATTTTGGAGTGGAGAATAACACAAGAAAATCTAGCTATTTTGTATGTCTTTTGAAAAAACCTTGTTTGAGTGTTGGAGTAAAAAATACAATATAAATTGAACAAGGAATCGAATCTTATATATTACATAAATCGTTTTTTTTTACAAAAAGTAATTTGTTAAAGGATATCGATTTCTATATAAATTGATTTTCAGTCTGACATGTCAACAAATCGCTTTTTATAAAAAGCGTCTATTTTATATTTCAACTTCTTAGCTGCAACAATTATCATCTCCATTTTTTAAGTTTTAAATTTCTTCAAAACCAAATTTCAATTTGCATAATTTTTATAGTGTAGTTATCACGATGGGTAGATAGTTAGAGATTCATCTCTAGATGTGATCTTTCAATCATTGAATACTGTTATAATAAATCTTCCGCGAGAATTAACTTATAAGTCATTGATGAAGAAAGTATCGGATAATGTTCTGCATGTTAGAAGATAAAAATTAAAACCTTTAAAATATCAATTATGGACGTTGTTGGAGTCATTGTATTACATAATTTCTCATGTTGTAGACAACAACGATGTGAGATTAATGATAAAATCTTACTTATAGTATTATTTAGAAGGGTCGTTAGAGTTGTTTGTAATATTTTCTAATGATGATGGTACTAGAGTCTCAGATTGAAGACGTACAAATTTTGACTTCGATCCGAATGTTTATAGCCCGACGATCAATATAAGAGACGATTTCAACTTGTTATCTATACATTGTTCACAGAATGATGTAGATGTTGGATCATCTTTTGTGGCAAGACATTCTTGTGTAGTTGCTTTTAATTACGACCTTAACCTATATTACTAACCCAACTATCGTCTGTAGCTCCTTTTGACTTTCTTCATCATTAATCTATAAGTTAATTTTTGTGGGAGATTTATTATAACAGTATTCATTGATTGAAAGGTCACACCTAGAGATATAGTTTTAACTATCTTAATACACTAAATCATTATTTTTTTTGATATTTCTGCTTTGAACAACATTACGAAAATTATGTAAATTGAAAATTAGTTTCAAAAAATTTTAAAATTTATGAGGATGGAGATGATAAATTTTTAGCTAAGAAGCTGAAGTATAAAGGTAACGACCCCCTAAAACAAAAATAATAGGTATATAATCAAAAAAATGATGAATAAAAATATGGGATCGTTAAAAAATTATTTCTTGCTGAAATTAGGGATTTATTTGAAAACTTGAGAATTTGAGACATATTTTAAAAATTAGAATTCAAATTGAGGATTTGTTTTATTTAAAAAAATTAATGAATTTAGGGATTTATTAAAAATTGAGATTTTAAAAATTAATAACTTGATTTAAAATTTGGGTTTGGAAATAAAAATTAAGAATTATTTTGAAACAAAAAATGAAGATTTATTTTGAAAAAATTAGAAGTCGTTACTGGTCACTTTGGTAAGTCGGGCACTATTGAAGCCGAAGATTCTAAAAAATGAGTTTGGGAGTCGGTGACGGATGAGATATAATTAATACTCCATACCTCCTAAAAATTATACTTAATTGAATATATTGTCCGAATTAAAATTTGCATGTTTAACTTTTTATTAATTTATCATCTATTTAATAATACAAATAGATTAAAGACCTTATTATTTGAAGGTAAGCATGTGAATCCGCCACCAGTACGACTCGCTTACAATCGAGTATTAAGATACTACATTTATAGTCATTAAATTAATGTCAAATGTGAAGCAGATAAGCAAAGATGTACAAAAGTAAATAAATACAAGAAATTTAAAGATACAATGTTATAAATTACGAGGAATTAAAAAGAAAGAAATTAAATTGTTAAAATTAAATATGAGAAAATAAATGCAATAAAGTAAATTACAAGAAAATAAACATGAGAAAAATAAATGTTAGATGTTAGATATTTAAATAAAACTGATCATAATTTATACGGATCATTCTTTATTGCAGGTTATCGTAAAACCGATAAAACAAATAATAATAGATAAAATTATATATAACTATTATATTATAATATATAATATAAGTACATAATATATTAAGATTAATAATATTATAGTTCCAAAAAGCAATGTGAATACCAAAGCATATATAATATGTAATAAGTATATAATAATTATATGAGTACATAACTATAGTAATATATAATAATATACTACACGGTAACAATATATTATATAATAAATGTAAAAAACATAGTATTGTCGTAACTAATAATAACATAATACCAATATAAAGGTATTATACAAATATGACTATATATAATATATAACTATATATATATAAGAGGGAGAGACAAACCGAATATAAATTTAAAAAAAAACATGAAAATTGACGGTATTTAATGTCAATTAAAACAATAAAAGATAAAATGATCAAAGGAATAAGAGAAATTTATGGTATTAAAAAGTGAAACATAGAATTTAATATTGAAAAAAAGAATACGGAAATCAAAAGGAAAGGTAAATAATTTAATATTAACAAAGATAAAATTATATTACAATTAAATTAAAGAAATAAAAGTAGAAAAGCAGACTTTTATTTCTCATTTTTGAAAGAGGGCAGATAAACTTGTGAACAAAAGCTTTTTTTTTTAATCGAAAGTATCAAGATTTAAGCCTTAAACCACTAAAAAATGAAAAGAGAAAAACCCTTCTAAAATCACTAAACAAACTATTTTTTTACTCCCAATACTTAAACAAAGCTTTTTCGGAAGACGCACAAAAATGGATAATTTTTTTTGTGTTGTTCTCTATTCCAAAACATATTTTTGTAGTTCTTTTAACAATGATATAAAACACAATGAGTTGTATAAGTTAATATCAATAGGGTTTAGAAGTCGATAACAAAAAAATCTTATACTTGCAAGCAAAAATATCGGTTGATGAACCGAACTTGAAACGGATTACATGTTGAAATTATCGAGTTCAAAAGACCTTCGCAAGAAGTTTCAAAATTACACACGTTGTGGTTATCAAATTATCGAGATCATAGTAACATTTAAGGATGAAACTAGTTCATCAAAAAGCGTTGAAATATCTACAGGTCAGTAAAAGAAGAAATAATTTTGTAACGTAACAATAGTAAGCGACTTGAAAAAGAACAGAGAATTAAAGAACTAAAATTAACATCGAATGTGTCTATAGATTACGAAGACACAAAAACAGACTATTCCTTAATTTCTTATATATTATTTCTGTAATATTTGGTTGTTACATTTAGGATAAGAATTTTAAATAAATATTTAAATTTTGAAACTTTAACTTAAATTTAATTAATTACATTGTACTTAATTCAAAAAAGTAAATTTAAATTATATACTTTTTAATAAATAAAGAAGTAAATTTAAATATAAATAATTATATATTATTAATAAATATGTGAAAAAAAATTATATTTTTTTTTTAAAAAAAACGTTTTTTGTGCAAAGCGATTTCTGTGTACGAAATGATTTTCAGCGTCCAGAATTCTGTGTAGAAAACGATTTTCAGCGTCCAGAACTCAACCATAAATCGTTTCCTACGCAAAGCAATTACTGAAATTGTTTTATATATAAAGTGATTTTTGCTTACGTGTTCTGATAGGGGTATAGTTATATAAATGAAGTTTAATGGGATGTGCACGAACCATCTAGCCTCATCGGTTGAAGGAACTGTTATTGTTCCTGGAGGTCACGGGTTTGAACACCAGTACTGTCAGCACAGTGATTGAGTGATCAATGTACAATAATTGAGAGTGAATACTCTAGAACATATACTATTGTAATCATTGTACCTAAATCAAAAAAAAAACATTAAAGGTTAAAATTATCTTTATGCCTTTAAACAATACCCTACATGTCATTGTTTTTAAAAAATAAACATACAAAAGTACGAATTGAACCCTGAGAATCCCCAAATCAAGTCAGTTTAAGAAGCATTTGGAGTTGATCAAAGGATGGAGAAATTGATTATCATAATTGAATATTTAAATTTTTTTTAAAGTTAAAATTAAAACTAAATCGATAGATTATATAAACATTAAAAATTAGATGTATATTATTTTAGTTTATTTGACAGTCATGTCAGCCTTTTCATTTTATTTGGTGGTTTGATTAAAATTATTTATATAGTTATATAATAAAATTGTGAAAATTAAAAGTATAGTAATTAAATTGATACCAACCTAATAATTAAGTGATCACATATAGTTTATCTTTAATAAAATTATGTGGTCCAAACATTATTAATTTATAAAATTTTTATTGTATTAATTAATTAATATGTTTTTAAATTAATAAAGTTACGTGATTTCAATATTATTAATTTATAAAAATTTTATTGTATATTATTGATATAAACGTATACAAAAAAATATATATTAATATGTCAACATTACTCTAATTATAGTGAAAAAATATTTACGGTGCTAGGTCAATAATAATATTAATGGAAATCTACCGTTAGCTCTTTAATAGCTTTTAAAATCATGAAGGATTTTTTTAAATAAAATATATTAAAATATTTTTGCCACTTTTTCATATTTTTTAGTTTATGGCCTTAATATTTATTGTTTTAATAAAATTTTAGTGTTTTTTTTAACTTACAAATAAGGAATCTGAAAAAGTGTAACAAAAATTGTTTTAACGTATTTTATTTTAAAAATAATAATAATTACGCTTTAACTTCCTCTAATTTCAACAAATATTAAAATAGTTAATGATATATATCAATTAGTGATACATTTTTTATTAAAAAAGATATCAATACGGATCTCATTAAAAAAAATCCTTAATCCTAAACTGGGGAAAAAGAGTATCCGTATTGGTACTACAAACAAGCAAGGCACAAAAACACAAGATACACATCAGAATCAAACAGTACCCACATCGCTATGCAACACATCAATAATATTAAGAGGAGGCTCCATGAACCTGTAATAATCAAGAGGAAGGTCTTTTACCAATTTCGCTAATTTATCAACCACTGCATTGCAAGAACGATTCACCCACATAAATCGGACCTCCCAATCCTTACTTAGCATCAAAGCTAAATGAGTTCTGAGGGATGAATGAATACTATTCAGGTCCCTCTTGGACAAGAACTTAAAAAACTCTTTACTATCCATCTCAATAATAACCTGACGAAAGTTAAGAGACCAAACAGTCTCAAGACCCGTAAACACTCCCCATAACTCAGAATCAAACACAGAACAAATACCAATTTTTTTCGAGAAGCTGAAACACCATCGCCCATACTCATCCCTTCCCATGCCTCCACAAGTCAAAAACCCCGAATTCACATCCCGAGTTCCATCCGTATTAACCTTAATTCAACCAGGATAAGGTTTATCCCAACGTTCGATATTAGAATCAACACACGGCAAATTATACATGGTTCGTTGCAAAGCCAAAACTCGTCTACACTCATCACGCAAACGATAACTTTGATGAAGCAAACTTTCAGGTGAATACTCATCCGGATGAAAAACACGTTAATTGCGTCGAAGCCAAGAATTCCATAATAAACAACCAAACAACAAGTCACAGTCCTCAATCTCCACAACAAAATAACCAGAATCATGAAGGTTGTATACAATCCAATTGCATAACTCCATACTGAAAAATTCTTGCATTCTGTCAGTCTTCAATAGTTGCAACCAAACACCTTTTATCTCAAGACAATCACGAAGAATATGAGAAACATCCTCAACCACCGCGCCACAAACATCACAACTTGCATCATCCGCTATGTCATCGAACATGATCCGCATTTGTCATGACTCTATTATTACACAAAGACCACACGAAGATCTTAATCCTTGGAAGACCTCTATGTTTATAAATGACCTTTCAAACATGATTAGGCGTAGCCATAGATTGATCAACATAGAGCTCATAAGCAGATTTAACGGTAAATCTTCGAGAACTTTCTAACAACCATCCCGATAAGTTATTAAAATTACCATGAAGAGGAGGCTTTATAGCCGCAATGTTCCTAACAATATCATGAGGAAGTAGATCATAAAATTCCTCCCATTTTCAGTCTCCAATAGCATTAACCATAGATTGAACATAATAACTCATCACAGTAGAGTTGTTACCATCTAGCCGGTGCTGACGTAACGGACCATACTCTCCCACCCAAGAACCATTCCAAAAGTCAATAGACGATCCATCACCTACACTCCACACAATATTATCTCGAACTTCGTGCCAAACCATTTGTAAATCTCTCCAAAGCCAAGAACATCTTCTAGTCGGCAAACAAGATGGTAATGTATCCTGAATTTTGTATTTAGCGCAAAGAGCTTGAACCCAAAGTTTATCTGGACAAGAAACAAAGCTGAAAGCAAGCTTCATAAGGAAAGTCATGTTTTGAATATGCAGTTTTCGGAACTCCAATCCACCACTAGCCATCAGGGTAGAAAATTTATCCCAATTGACCAAATGACGACCACGACTATCTCTGATGTGTCCCCAAATAAAATTACGAATAATACGTTCCAATTCATCACAAACATTTCTTGGTAGCATAGTTGATTGCATGGTATACATATTACCATAAGAAATGTTGTAATGGTATACATATTTATACATAAGGTTGATTCTCCTTTACGTATTACCATAAGAAATGTTGTAATGTTATATAGATAATTTGTTTAAAATAATATTTCATTAAGAGTAAATTAAAATAATATCATAACCATCAAAATTCTGACACCTCAATGTAAGTTAAAACAAAACTAATTTTTCATACAAAATAATTATTATTTTTCTTTTATTTAAAGTTAATTTAAAAGATATTATTTTTTCGATATGTTAACGCCTTTTTAATAAATATATGTCAAAACTGCTTTTCAGTTTGGTTTTAAAAGTGATTTTCAGAAGTTAAAATTTTTAATTTTTTCAAAAATTACTCATATATTCTGGCTTATATCATTAATTTTTTTAGTATGAAGCATCTTGCTTTAATGGTTAAGAGAACAATTTTTGTTTTTAAAGATCACAGATTCAAGCATTAAAATTGCAGTATATTGATTGAGTTGATTCAAAAAAATATCATTAATTATCTTTTAAAATAAAAAAAAAAATTTAAAATCATATTTTAAAATTACTTTCTCATCGTATTTTCTAAAAGTAATACCAAAATAAATCTTAATGTATAAAAAAGAACAAGAAAAGTAATGAAAAAAAAAACATGTGAAAAAGTAATATACTAGAAATATATATATATATATATATATATCATAAATTACAAATCTCGTTAATTGTTCTTTTTTATTTGATAAAAAACTTCGAAGAATATAAAGTTTATTTCTATTATACCTGGTGTAATTTTTCTAAAGGTTATTGGAAATAATTTTGAATTTTTTAATAGTCTAATTTTGTTATAAGATAATATATATGTATTTATATATATTTTTATTTTTTTAAAAAATATATACATATTACGGAAAAAATAATTAAATTCAGATTTTTTAAAATAAATATTATTTATTTATTAGATCCACTCGTTAAATTCAAAAATTGTGAGAAGATGTATAGACTC
Source organism: Abelmoschus esculentus (assembly GCA_035048815.1). Taxonomy (NCBI): domain Eukaryota; kingdom Viridiplantae; phylum Streptophyta; class Magnoliopsida; order Malvales; family Malvaceae; genus Abelmoschus; species Abelmoschus esculentus. The sequence goes on along the minus strand of JAUCBN010000023.1, from coordinate 11,204,534 downwards.
AAAATATGGTTTCTGATAAAGAGATGAAAGGAATAATAAGTGTCATTAATTGTATAAGGAAAAAAAATAATTTTGAAAAGTTGAGTGAAAAAGTAATAAACAAAAGGATAAGTTTATAATGAGTGTCGAACACCGTTAAATATTGTTAATATTGAATACCGTTAAATATTATTAAATTAATTTATCGTTAATGTCGAACACCGCTAAATTATATATATATTGAGTTTATCACTCTTTTATTAATTACATACTGATTTTTTGATATTTTAATTTTTTATTAATTAGTTTAATGATGTTTAACAAAGTTCAACATCAATGTTGTTTAGCAGTGTTCGACGCCCATGTAGATTTTTTTGAAAAAAACATTTTCATTGACAGAAAAGCCTAATTAATACTTTCTTTTTTTTTTTTTACTAAAAGTAATTATTACTGGAGTAATGAGTAATTATTTGATACACCGGGAGTGAAAATTTAAAAAATTATAAACTTCTTGGTTTTAAGATTCAGAAACTTAATTTAAGGTGTATTATTTAGGGGTTCAGGTGTATGAATTGAATTTAAGAATAGTAGTTAAATTTATAGTTTAGGGTTATAACTTAGAATTTATAGATTAAAACCTAAATCTTCACTATATTATCTTAAAATTTAAAATCTAATCTCTAAACCCTAAATTCTAACCATTATCCTTAAATTAAGAACTTACGAAAACTTTTTTAATTTTAACTTTCCGTATACAAGATAATAATCCATAATAATCACCGAGTAATAAAAAAAGAAATTCCTAGTTATTTTTATTATATTTCCAAAAGACTTTGCACATATTAAATAATATAATTCCATAATTCCACGTTAATTTCAAAACATTTTAAGGAAAAAATCCTAAACATAGAAATTAATTATCAATCGGAGACTATTTTAAGGTCCATTACAGATTTGAAAGATTTTTCGGGAATAAAATTCTCAATTAATTTCTCCAAAAATCAATTAATATCACAGAATTCACTCTTTTCCAATTATACAATTTAATATCTATAAATTCAAAATTTTATTCATAAAACAAATTAGAGGAAAAAAAATGGATTGTGAAAATATCATTGTCGAAGAAATTCCGAGTTCTTTATGCCAGGTTGATCAGGTTGATACCACATTTTTGAAGAAAATTCTTGCAAGAAAATCAGTTAAGGAACCATCTCCGGTGATATTCGACACGGAAAATGTGGTCTCCATTCCTTTTATCTGGGAAACGATTCCCGGAACACCGAGGCATCCTCGATCCGAGACCCGTCCACCGGAGATCAAACCATCTCCGGCAGCGCAGAGCCAAACATTGGTGATCCCTACTTTTGCTTCTGATCACATGACAGTTACGTCTTGCTTTTGGATTAAATCTCGGAAGAAACATCGTCAAGGAAAAAAAATCACGAAGGCTAATCCTAAAGATTGTCGAGAGTGTTCTCACGAGGAGAATGATGTTACTGTGTTTGATTATCGAGGCAATCATATCTCAGAGAACAACGGATTTACTGATATTAATGTCGATTTTACGTCGTCAGATCATTCAAGGTCTTGTTCATCATCGTCCATGTCCACCTCTTCTTCTCACAATAGTAGTAGCGGATCTTCTAATTCATCAAGTTTACGTAAGTTTGCTAAGGGATTGATCAAATGGTCATTTTAGTTAGGTTTGAATTATATTCTATTGGTAGGTTTTCTTTATTTTATTATATAGTTTTAATATTTAATAATTTGTATTAAAAAGAATCCCTTGAATAAAATAAAACTATATTTTAAATTTTTATTTTTAAATGTAAATTCTTTTCTATTGTCATTTTTAATAATCTCTTTGAATGATGATGTTGCAAATCATTTTTTTATGATCTACATTTATAATATTTCAGTTTATATTCTAAAAAATATTTTAATTAAATTTTGAAATGATTTAGTACTTGATTTTTATTTATAATAAAATTACTGACATTTTTTACGGAAGAATGGAAGATTTTAATTGATTATACAAATTGATAGTTTAGAAAATTGTTTATTTTTTTGTAGAATAGACAGTTTACTATTTTTGGAGTTTTTTTTCTTCTTAAATTGGATATATGTTTCCTTTTATTCCTTTTATAAAATTATACTTAAATATTTTATAGGAAGAAAATCGTGTTTCTTTTATTATAATTTTTTATATTTTAGTTTTAAAATAGCGAGTTTAAGATTTTGGATTTAGGGTTTGAAGTTTAGAGTTACGATTGAGGTTTAAAAATTTTGAGATAAAATATATTTTTAGAGTGCTAGAATTAGGGTTGACCTTAAAATTAAGGTTAAACTTTAGAATTTAATTTTTATTTATTTTTATATGGTGATTAATTTTTTATTCCTATAAACCGAATATAATCTTTATATTCTTGTCTATTTTTCATAATTTTAGCCATTTTTTAAAATAATGTGCGACTTTTTAAAACTCCCTTCAGAACCGGCTCTTTTCAAAATAAAATTTAGACAAAGGAAAAAATATATCAAAATAATATTTATCATGAATAAAGATATATTTTTTAAAAAAATGGAAGTTTTAATTAATTTTTTTTGAAGTTTAGAAAAATCTAAAGATTTTTAAGTTTTTAATTTAAAGATTTTCAAAACGATATATGAGTTTAATTAATTTTTTTTAAAATTGAGACTTGACAAGATTTTTTTGTTAAATTTTAAGGTGAGGTTTAATTAAAATTATTTTAAAATTTTAAAAATATAATAATAAGTTTTAAATTTTTTAAAATGAATAAATGAATACTTTTATTTTTTAATAAAATATTATCGTCAGTTTTTATGGAAGGTCCACATTATTAAAAATATATAATATATTTTAAATTTTATACTTTTAACCTTAAACTTAAAATTTTTAATATAAAACGAAAACACATTAACGAACAAGAAGAAATAAAAACCAACACAAAACTCAGTACGTTAAAGCAAAGTAAAATCATCGAATATTCTCCATAAATTTATTTAAGGTAACTATAAATTTTATGCCTCAATTTTATTTTTCATTTTATTTGTCATTTAAATTTAAAAATTTTCAATTAAATCATTATTCTTTTAATTTACTTTTGTTTTAATTTTTTTATTGTCGATATTTAATAGTGATATGATTAGAGATTAATCTTTTAAAAATTACGAAATAATCTAAAAAATATTTTTTATAGAAAAAATTTATTATTTTTAATTTTCTTTGATTTTTAATGATAAAACATTTTCTGAATCTCAATCACAAGGACTTAGACCCAGTTTAGCATTGCTTTTGAAAAGTGTAGTGGTAAAGTTTTTTTGGAATTTTTAGTTTGAAATATATGAGTTCAGTATTGCTGTCAAAAATTACTTTTGAAAAAGTAAATGACTGTTTTAGAAATGATGTTATAAGTTAAAAAATATATATTTAAATGATAATCAAATTCTTTATATTATAATATTAACTTAAATTATGATAAAATATAAAAATATTAATAAATAATATATAAATTATTTTTGAAAAATACTTTTCAAAAGTGCTTTAGAGAAAATATATAAATATATATATTTTTAAAATAAAAAATAATTTATGTTAAATATAATTATGTATTTATAAAAATTAAATTATATTAAAATATAGTAAATGAAGGTTAAAATTATAATACGACTCCTAAAAGCACTTTTCCAACCGTAAAAACTAAAAATTTTAGCTTTTGTTTTTGCGTTTGGTTTGAAAAGCACTTTTCAAACGTAATTTTTTTCTAAAAGTTAACCGTTTAGTATTGCTTTTGCATTTTAAACTAGCTTTTGAGACAAAAATTGGTTTAAAAAACATTCCTAAACGTGACCTTAAAAGATGAAAGAAGAGAATAGTATGTAAAGATTTCATATTGATTTGAGCTAACGATAGATGATATTATATGTAGAGTATATTTTTTTTTGTTTTTTTTACTTATTTTAAGTTTTGGGTTGAGATTTACGGATTTTAAATGATTTAAAAAAACTAAATTTATAGAGTTATATGAGACGAGTTTTTAGGTGTATTGAATGATTAGAGATTCGGAAAATGATTATTTTAATACGGTGGAGCAAAGAGTTAAAACCGTAAAATCTTCCTATTTAGGAGCAAAATAATGAATTGGATGGTGATGTGGTTTTCATATCAAAATATTCAATCTATATCAACATATAAGATTACCGTGTCATTGATAACTATGCGTCTTGTTTGGACAGAGACAAAAAATTTAGAAAGTTTTTAAATTTTATTGGTATGTTTATTTTCATGAGAATTTTATTTTTCTTTGTTTTTAAGTTATAAAAATTTTTAAATTTTTTTAATCTAATTATTTTATTTTTTTTACAATATAATTATTATTTTCTATGAATTTAATAAAAATTTAATAACATTTATAAAAAAATATTATTTTTTATGTATTTATTATCAAAAATATTGCACGGCTTTAAATATATATTAATATATGTCCTAGTAGTTTCATGCATTTGTAAGAACGATTATTGAGTACCAGATTTTTATTACCGGACGGACCCTTAACAAAAGTTTGTGTTTATACGGTGATATGTAAGAACAATTGCCAAGCACAGTTCCCAGTAAGAAGGCGATGCCAAGAAAATAATGTTATAGGTTTGGTTTGTTACGTCATTTGTAGTTTTTAATTAATAGAAATTATTTATTATATTATTAATTATCAATGTTATTAATCTAATTGACTATCAAAAAATATATTTCAAATGACAGAAAAATAAGTAAAGATTCTTTGATAGAAAAAATAATTTAAAAATAATGATAAAGAAGTTATGATTGGATGAAATTATGACTGATATAATAAACTAAGCACACGATATAATTTCTCCTAGATTAAACTGCATGAAAATAGCACCAAGATCGAACACCGAAGAAATAGCGCCAGATAAGATGTCAAAAAAACAGCACCAACCTAAATAATAGTTTCGGTGAGTATACTCTTTTTTTGTCAATTATTGTGTCCATAGTTTAAATTTTTTTTTTTAAAGTAAGAATATGATTTAAAATAATTAAAAGGATAATTTTATCTTTAAAATTATATTTTGTTTTGTTGAAAATTTAAAGGAAAGGTAAAAAAGAAAATAAAACTCGTAAAAATCGTTGATTTTTTAATAAAATATTTTAAATAAAACAATTCTAAAACATAGAAAAGACATATTAAATGTGACAAGGGAGTACTATGTTTAGGAAAAAAAAATAAGGGTTTCATTAATCTTAATTAGGCTACACTTTCTCCTATAAAAGGACATGCACAACCGTTAGACAACGGATGACGATGAGACATGAAAGAATTTTATAATCGGAACATTTCTGGGTAGCAGACATAGCAGGTTGCAACAACGAAAAAAAAATCAAAGATAATAATAACAAAGGCTTGAGGATTTAAGAGACATACGAGATCCATTTGTATTATTATCTTTGTTATTATTTGTATTTCTTGTTTGCTTTTCGTATTATCTAATTTCTGTTAAGAATGATTTCAATTTTGAATTTGTTAAAATTTACTCTAACCATTAACTAACTACTTATGAAATATGTGTGATCAACACTTTAGGTTGAATTATCCATTTTTATTGTATATATTGCATGTGTGTATTGCTTATAAGACAGTATTAGATACTTATTATTATCTAATATCGTAATCGACTTAGATAATAACGATCGAAAATATGTACTAAGAAAAAAACGTTTACATAAGAAATTCAAGTAAATGATACTTACCTTAGAAGTGAATCTACCCCTAAGAGTACATACAGGTTGGAACTTCATCAAATTGGCTACTTAAAATCTCGCTAAAGACATAAGTATCGAGAAGAATTAATTTAGGGTGTAACTATCAACAGGGGTAGTATTAATTTAGAATATGCTCGACAATAATACAAGATAATAGTATTACTAATTATTGCATTCATAAGTGTAAAATCTACACGTCTTGTAAAGTTTTAATAAGCATTCTTACATATGTTATATGTTAGTCTATTATCAATTTACTTATGAGATCTTTACCTTAATTTTTTTAATTTTTTATTTTACTCGTTCTTTCAATCAATTATTATCACTTTTATTTTTTAATTTATATGTATTAATCGTGACAATTAATTTTTAAATAATTTTTATAAAAAGTAATACTCAACTCACTATTTTATTACTTATTAACTGTGTATACTTATACATAAATGACATACCTTTAATATTATTATTTGAATCGACAAATAAAATACTTAATCTTTTGTCAGGTGATATCCTATTAGCAATCATCATTTCGTTTATAATTTGATCTTAAATGTAAGGACGGAGCTATTATTGTGGAAGGGATTGTTGCCCCTAAATTTTTACCCATTTATATTTTATATGTAAATAAATAAATAAAAGATAGATTAAAAAAGTTTTTCTCTGCATCTGAAATATAATAAATTACCCCACCACAGAATCATAAAAGAAGTTAATATATTTATTGTTAAACACTTAAACAGCAGTAAAAATAAAAATAATAATTTATTTAATAAAATAAAAATTCTCAATTGAATGTTTGAAAATGACTCTTGAACTTATTTGTTTTTATATTTCTACTACTCGTTCATAAACTCTTGATTTTATGCAGTTAGAATACTTAAACTTTAAACCACAACCACAAATCATATTCCATAGAAATAGAATCAAACAAATACTTTGATATCCCCAATGTTCATTGTATCGCCGGCATGACCGTGTGAGCTGTATCCTCTAGAGGTGCGCTCAAAATCAAAGTATCATCAATTTCATGCGTCCGAAGAACTTGCAATGCAAAGGTATATTTAGATTAGTATAATTTTTATTTTTACATCATTATATATTCTTTATTTTATTGGAGAACCTGTAATGCAAAGGTACATCCTCTAGTATCATTTAATGACGTATATTTCAAATTTGAGTTTCGAGTTAAGTCAAAATATTGAACTTCGACGTTTGGGACTCGTTTGGGCCTTGGGTTTGAGTGTTGGACTAGTTTTGGGCCTTGGATTTTAGTGTTGGGCTAGTTTTAGGCCTTGGGTTTATAGGTTGAGTTGTTGGGTCATGTAGCTTTGGGTGGGGTGTTTGGGTACTTTCACCATTGATGTCGCGACCATTTTAAACCTGAAACGTGTGAAAAATAGCCTGGCGAGTGAATTTTAAAAAATCCGAATTTATTGCTTTTAATCGTTAATTATGAAAATCGGGGTATTAATAAAAACATATTTTATTTGAATTTTAAAAAATGAATTGGAGTCGTCACCGGCCACTTTGGTATGCAAGACACCATAAAATAAACCAGAGATTCATTTTAAAACATTTGGGTTCGGGAGTCGATTACGCGTAAGGACGACCCTTACGAGCGCCCGATATGGTACCTTATTAATTACACGTGGTATTTTGGCATTTCAAATAATAATATTAATTTAATTCGTCATTGTCAAAAAAATATCGTTCGAATGAGAATATCCTTTTTGTGTAAGAAAATATATTTCTTTTAAATACGAATTTGAATAAGACATCCTCTAGATAGGAAATCTTAACTCGTATTTAAAGAAATATAAGTTCTGCACCAAAAGGTTTTAAAATGCATGACCGATTATTATCTTGTTCATTTTAAGTTCTAACCTATAAGGCTTCATTCATTAAATATTTAAACCCTATTAAATTATTAATTTCACCAAGTGTATTATAATAACATCCGAATGCTCGGACACTACCATCTCGATACCGAACAAAATTAATAATAATATTGGTGTTTCTAGTATTTACCTAATTTTATTTAATTCTAAACCTAAATTATTGAGTCAATTTCTAGGTTTCGATAGCACACCAATACGATACCAAGGTACACTCTTTAGGTCAACGTCATGGCACGTCAAAACACCGACCATTTAGTGTATCCGAGATATATGATTAGCATGTCATCATTACTACAATTATCTCCCTATTAATTATTTAATTAAAGTGACTAATCCTAAAAAGGCTCTAATTTTTCATTATTTAACTAGGTGTGAAATAGATGGTCTAAACAAAATATTCTATATGGTTCTTGAAGCGCAAACATATAAATTAAATAAATAAAACAAATAAATAAAAGATTAAGAATTAAATTGAACTAAACATACAAAATTTAATAATTGAAAGCATATAACAGAATGACAAAAGTTGAATTGTATATATATAAAAAATATTCAAAATTAGGAATCTAGAGTAAAAATAAAGTACGAAACAAAAAGTGTAGTGTAGGGCTTATCATCTTCAAGACTCCAACCTTTCCAACGTATATCTAGCCATATGATGAAGATTCTTAAGGGAAAGAAATTGCTTTAAATAGCCAGTGACATGGAATTTATATTCAAAGCTCAACAACACTATTTTCATTCCTTAATCGCTCCCTTGCATGTTGTACTAAACTTAAAACTCCATTCAATGTCAGTTTTGATCCATGGAGGTTCGTGCCATCATCATTCCTTTGCCATTGTGTTGATGTCTTGGTTTGCAGCTTACAATTCTAGATAAGTAAGTCTTGCAGTGTTCTCGCCATGAAAATAGGTGAATGTTCTTCAAAATATTTCAACGACATCTTGCTCAGAGTTGCTTGTCTGCAACAGGCTTCAGAAGAGCGTCAGCAATAGATTGCTGATCATGAAGATCAACAAGAAGACCATTGTCAAGCACCCGATGTAAGTCAACCGACCTCCATTTTAAGTGGCAACAAGTGGTAAACCATTAGATTTCCTCTTACGGGCAACAGAGAAAGCACAAGCTGAACAACGGCTCCTCTGGAGATGGAAGTTATGGTGGTAGCATCTCACGCAAAGAGTGTGGGTCTTGTTCCTTCGTTTCTAAACTCCCTATTCTCTTTCCTATTGTAGCTGACTCAGAAGAACTCCCCTTTTTTTTATCAATAGAACCGACTCCCCTTGAGGCCAACTCTAAACCGAACCAAGCCAAACGTGGAACCCACCTCCCTCATGATGTTCTCATTATGAATTTCTTCAAACTAATCAAGTGATGGAAAACGAGGTTGTTATTCTCATTATGAAATTCCTCGTCTCTGGGAAATCTGGAGTTGTTCTTCTCATTATGAAATTCTCCAGATTGAAAGGTGATGGAACCTGAGGTTGTTCTTCTTATTATGAAATTCCTCATATCCCATGAAAGCGTGAATTGTTGTTGTTGTTTTGATTGTTCTTTTTCTGAATCATTTTCCGTAGGTTTCTGAATCATGTTTAACAGAAATATGATGCATTATGAGTATGATCCTAATACAAATATTTCTATTATGATGCATAAGTGTTAATTGAAGACCACTTGGATAAATTTTCTACTCTAGGGAAAGTGCTAATAAATTTTTTCTTCATCTCTCGACATATCTTCTTTTACTGATATGAGAATTCATTCTACACTCAGGTTCAATTTTTAAAGTCTTTGCTCTTTTACTCTAAAGTGTCGTTTCAGGATTTCACTTTAAATTTATTCTTTCTTTTCTTTTTCTGTCTTTTTCTTTCTTTATTTCTATTTTTTTCAACAAATGAAATCTGTCATGATCTTAATGACACTTGTTCTTATCTTTCATAGATTTAACATATTCCTTTCTTTGTATTTTCAATCTTTGAACATTTAGGTTTGCTCTTTGAGCATAATTGTCTTGTTTTCTCATTCTGATATTCACCCTGTAGAGTTCCTTTGTCTCGTGATGTCAAGATTGTAACAATTTCCACTGTCAACACGAATTTCTCGTGGATAATAAATAATAATAATAAATAATAAATAATAAAAGTAATATAAATAATAATTAATATAAATAATAAAATATTAAAAAAATCAAAAAATAAAAAAAGTCGAAAATCTGGGGAAAACTGAAACAAAGGGATGAATCCCGATTTTGAAGGGATTTTTCGGTTTAGTGGGGTTGTGATTTGGTAGAGGAAGTGTTTGAGTTGTTGTAGGATTGAATTGAATCCCTTTAAATAGGGATTCGATCAATTTGAGTGGGGGGATTATTCATCGGATTTGAATTGGCAACTGGGGAGATTTCAGATTTGAAGAGAATTGAAAAGCTTGAATCGGCAGTAAGGAGTTGAAGGCTTGATGTGAGTGCGACTGGAGGAGGAGATCGAAGCAGGTATCTTTTCGTTTTTTTGTTTTTTCCCCAACTTTTGTTTCTGCCGTTTGAGGTTTAGGATGGATTTCGGTTGGGATTTTGAGCATTTAAGGGAGTTCTGGGCGTTTAATTAGTGGAAATTTTGGTTTTTAGGGTTAGATCTCAAGAAATAAGGTTTTTCCGGAGGTTTTTTAGTGGTTTTAGGGCTTCCGGTGACCTCACCGGCGTCGAAAATGGCCTCCGGCAACTCCTGGGCGACGGCCGGCGTGATTCGCGATGGTCGGCGAACACGCCAGAACGACGCCGGACGGTGGCGGAATGGATCACACGTCGGTGCATGCGGCGGTTGGTGGTTGTGTTCTTCATGTTCTTCATGAACATGAAGAACACTCATGTTGTTCTTGGGTAATAGCCCTGTTTGATCCGTTTTGGTGGGGATTTCTGGGTTTGGGGTGTTTATTTCAGAGAAAATAAAGGGGTGTTGAGTCGGGCCGAGTTGGTCTCAGTCCAAATAGCCGAGCCAACTCGACACTTAGGGGTTTTGACCCTGGGTGAAACGGCACCGTTTTGGCAGCCGGGTCGTGGGTCAGATCCGGGTTGAACCCGGATCCGCGTCTTTTTAATAATAAAGGGCTATTTACCCCTTTGGTCCCCCATAGTTTAACCTGCTTTACAATTAGGTACTTAAAAACCCCTAATTATCCCCCTAAACCCTTAAATTCATACAATTAAGTCCCTAACTTGCAATTAGGTCCCTAGAACTTTAAAATTCACCCATTTTAGTCCCTAAAACCCCTAATTAGGTCCTTAGAGCTTTAGTTTCCACTCAATTAAGTCCCTAGACTCCTAATTAGACCCCCTAGGTTTAAAGCTAAATTATTTTAGACTTAACATTAGAGCTTAAAATTAACTTTAAAGACTATAAAATTTAATTAGGTCCTAAAATTAATTTAAAAGACTTAAAAATTTATTAGGTTCTAATCTAATTTAAAATTAATTTGACCCCTAAAACCTAAAAATTAGACTTAAATTAGGTTTAATTTAATCCTTAAAAATTTTGGAAATAATTTTAATTAATTATTTAAATTAATTTTAATTAATTTCTAAAAGTAAAGTTTTAAAATTAACCTACCTTAATTAGGTCTAGTTTAGCCTTAAACCTTAAAACATTCACTTCAATTAGGCTTACGTTAATTCTTAAAAATTAGAAGATAATTTTAATTAATTATTTTAATTAATTTCTAAAAAATAAAATTTAAAATTATTTAGGTCTAATTAACCCTAATTTCACCAAACTAAACTTTAATTAGGTTAAATTAAATTCTTAAAATTTAGAAATTATTTTAATTAAGACTCTTAATTAATTTAAAATTTCTAAGATAAGGTTTAAAAATTAACTTAACTAAGTTTAATCCAACCCTAATTGAACCTGAGAACTTAAAATTCACTAAGTTAGATTTTAATTAGGTTCTAATTAAGATTCAAAGTTAGGAAGATTTAATTAATTAATTTAATTAAAATCCTAAACTTTAAAATTAATTTCACACTTAATTAAATCTATTCAATCCTAGTCCCTTTTGATATTTTTCAATAAAAGCCCCTTGTACTCATTCATGATGAAATTTTTTGATGTAATGTTGTACTCCCATGATTCTAATGAAAATATCAAGTTCCTTTTATCTTGTTTTTATTTTATGATGTTCCCGCATAGCATATCTTAGGAAGATCATTTAATAAACATTTAAGTTAATTAATTTAGAGCCCCTAGGACTAGTCGCTTTAATTAATTAATTTAATTAGGGAGATAATCTAGTAACATAGCATTTGGATCTTATGTCTTGGATACACTAAAGAGGTTGGTGTTTTGACGTACCATGATGCTGACCTAGAGAGTGTACCTTGGCATCGAATTCATGTGTTATTTAAAACCTAGAATTTTGACAAAATAACTTAGGTTTAGAATTAAATAAAATTGATAGGTAAGTAACTAGTAACATTAGTAACTTAGGTTTTAAACACTTAAAGCAATGAAGCCTTTTAAGGAATAGAACTTAAAATGAACAAGATAAAAATGATCATGCATTTTGCTTTAGCCTTTTGAGGTGGAAGTTACATTCCTTTAAATTTGGGTGAGGTTTCCTATCTAGAGGACGTCTCGTTCAGCTTAAGTTTAAAGGTGGTGTAACTTCTAAATCAAAAGGATATCCAAAATTCAAATAATGTTCAATTAACAATGGAAAATTAAATTAATATCTATCTTCAAAAGTGTCAATGCCACGTAAATTTTTCCAAGGTACCAATTTTTGGGCGTTTGTAAGGGTCGTCCTTGCACGTAACCGACTCCAGAACCCAATATTTTTTAAATGAATCTCTGGTATATTTTATGGTATCTGGCCTACCTAAGTGGTCGGTGGCGACTCCAAGTCAATTTTTTCAAAATTAAATTATGTTTTTCTTAAAATTTGGGTTTTTCTTGATAAAATTCATATTTTTCAAAACCAATCGTCGAGCACTTTTCACCTAAACCCGCGTTTTTAAAGAGGTCGCGACATCCACACTTTGATGAATTGATCCAACTATATTTTTTCCCAAATAATGGCCATTGCTCTCTCTTTGCTCCAGGTCTACTTGTTTTTTCTTTGTTGCTCGAATATTTTAGTACTCCGAGTTTTATCTGTTCCTCAGTTGACTTTTCCTCATTAATCATGTATCGAGGTCACTTCTTGTTCTGCCTGCACTTAAAAGATTAGTACATCATAGTAATCCAACGAAATCCTTTTTTTTCTTGTATCTAATCAATTTATCTGCAAGATGCTTGTTAAGACGATAAGCGAAAAAGCTTAAAAAATAATTTTACTAATTTTGAAAATATTAAAAAAAATTTGATTGTCATGGCAAACAAGAAAACAAAATTAGGTCTTTGAATACCAAGTGCAACAAAACCTTCGAACCAATTGCAAAGATCAACTCTAATGTGACTTTTTTCCAATTTATTAGACTCCTAGGAGAAACATTCCCATTTTTCTAATTTTATCTCATTTAAGTGGCACTCTTTCTTACTAACTCACTATATCCAATTTTTTCTCTTTTCTGATCTCGACCAAGCATTAGAAGACTAAAAAAATCCTTGAAGAAAGGTTAACCCTAATAAGCAGGATGTATTCTGAAGACTAACTCTCCTTGCTCCAATACCCGCGTATGGTCAAAATGGTCTTTTGTGGCTTATAATGTAGGCTACGGTTCATGGTTACCAAAGAAAGGATATACGGGCTCAAATAATCATTTAAAGGTAATAAAACCAAGGATCATCATCGCAATAATCTGAACATGTTCTGGTAAAATGCTTTTCTTTTCTCTTTTCTTTTTCATTGTGGATCACTCTAGACTGTCCTTTTTTTAGGGTTTTCACCCTAGAGGTCATTTCCTTTTCTCCACTTCTTTTGACAGTGGCTCGTCTCATCAAAATATCTCACAAAAATTTCTATTAATTTTTTCCTTTTGTCAATTGATTCAACTTTCATGTCAATAATTTTCTTGGTTTTGTATTTTATTTTTATTTCTTGCCCCTGATTCACAAGGCATCACAACCAAGTATATTTCACTTCCGAACACATTTTCATCATCTTTTTCCCCAGTGTAGGGGTGATCCTTGGTTTGGGTTGAATCGAAAGAAAAACAATATTAAGCTCAAAGGGGACAACAAATGATATTTTTCTTATTTTCTTCCTTTGAGAAGAGAGACCAAGGAATGCCAAATATCATCTCATACTTGGATATCCTTGAAAAAAAAACACCCTTCAGTTGGACGATGTTTTGGGTTATCACTTCATTCAAAGACTTTACTCAACAGTGCTTGAGAGAGAATTCACTCAAAATTTGTATTTGGGATTTTTCCGTAATTCCTGAACACTCATTAATGTTCTCCTTTTAGCCTAAATAAAGTAGAAATGAGTCACATTAGTGAATTTGATCTCCGAATTTGATTTAAGGTCAATCCTATAATTAGTATTCAATACCTGAAAAAAATAAAGTCAGTGATGATATATACATATATGTACGGGTTATCAAAAATTAACCCATAAAAAAGAATCAAAGAATTAAAGAATTAAAGAATCAAACAATATGAATGTTTGCCACTTGAAAAAAAACATATGTGAAACAAGCATCATAGGCAAATAAATTAAAATAGCCTCCTTTACAAAGGACCTCCAATGCTCACGGACAAAAGCAATTGGGATGATTCAAGGTATTACTCCGCAACGATCCCAAAAGATACAATCAGATCCCCTATAATTCAAATATCTGCCATCTATCAAAGGAAACCAGAGTGAATTTCAACCACCCCATTTTTACCATCGACTTTGCTCTTTCGTATCTCTTAATGCTGAATTCTCGGGGGGGGGGGGGGGGGGGGGGGTTAAGCATCAATGTAACATCTTCTTTGGTTGCCCCCTGTTTTGTATCGTTTAAAGTGAACAAGTGCCCCTAATCTTTGAATTGAATTTGATTGTCTTTTCTCTTCTCGACTTCTTTTTGCATTTTACTTTTTCTCTCTTTTTTTCTTTCTTTCTTTTCTTTAAATAAAACCTTTCAAATTGAACCCTTGTATGAGGTAAATTTTCATTCAATTCTCTTTCATCTATATTTCATCTGGATGATTATCTTTTTCGATCTCTCCGGTTCTAAGCAATATGAAAATTGACATCTAATTCTGAGACTTGCTGATCTTTTCATGTTACCCAAGTGATCATCAACAACTTTCTGAAATTTTTTAATCTTAACATGTTTTAATTTATGCTTGTCAAAATGCAATTCTACTTTAAAATTAATATTTAAAACAAAACACAAAGTTTTTTTGTTATTTTGTATTCTCCTAAAAATACAATATTTAAATGATGCAATGTATGAATGCAAGAGGTATCGATTTCAAAAGTTAATTATTAGACAACACTCATCTAACCAAAAGATCGAATATAAGGAGAAGTCAATTTTTTGATAGAAGATAGTTGGCTCGAGGTTCTTGGTTGATCATCTCATTTAGTCTGACTCGGCAATCATTTTGGCATGTCGGCGAAAATCTGTTGACGAATCTTCAGCTTTATCGGGCAAAATCTATATATATCTGACATTTCCTGTACTTGGTTCTGAAGTTGATCACTAACTCCCTCTGCATAACCTTGGTCAGTAACTCGATCTAGCCTTCAACAAATTGTTCTTCACTTGAAACGGTGATTCAAAACTTGCAAACTGATTTTCTGCCTGTCGTATCGTATTTTCTAAATCTCTTCTATTTTTCAGCTTCATCCTTCAATAATTCTGTCATCCATGAAAGTTGATCATCAATCCTAGGCTCTCAATTCTATTTTCCTCTTTGAGTCTTCGTTTGTCAACCCTAACCTTGAGATGTCCCTAATTTATCTGCCAAATATTTGCTTTCTGGTTATCTTCACCTTTAAACAACCGTGTCTCATTTATATGTGCACTTGCCCCAGTACCCGTCTTAAAGCTCGAAAAAGTGTTGAACCAAATATAAGTCTAATTCTTTTCACCTATTGGAACGATGTAGCAAAGCCTTGTAGTTGTTGGTGTTGTAACCATCCTCTTGAAAACAACTAAAAAACCTTATCGAAGAATTTTCAAATTACCCTTAATTTTGGCAGACATTCCCCATGCTTGAAATCTTCTGAAAACACCTTGTATTACTGGTACTTGGTCTTCTTGAACATTAACTCTAATCTTGCACTAAGTCTTCTCGAACACCAAATTTGATCGCGTACTGAGTCTTCTCGATTATGATCCATCCTGGAATATTGTCTTCCACTTATATATCAGACCTTTTAGTTTATGACCACTGACTATACAACTAGCTAATGAATCGATACCCCTAATGCATGCTATGTGAACCCACCCACACCACAAAAAAATATTAGTATGGTGAAATAATAATCTAAAATAAATTAACTTACGGAAAATAACCAAAGAACATATTATGTTGCACAAAATAACCAGAGAGCAATTAAACAGAGAAATCCTAATTTCGGTGGTATTTCAGCAGCATACCGCCTTATATTATGGTCTCTATCTGGCTCTAATAGGGGTAGGTTTCTACTCTATTCATGTGGGTTTTGGTCTAGACACTGGGTTCCCGAACTATCGTTATCGTCTACTACGACGATAAGACATCGATTCGATAGTATAGGTCTCTTATAACGGAGGTGAACACCTCACGACACGTAAGGTTAGTATACCGGAAGTAGACATAAATCTGAAACTCGAAGCTGGATAGCATCACGTCGGAAAATATCTAACTCCCATTCAAGGGTAAAAGCTTGGGTCGAGAGCTAATGCATGAATGACAGATATATCACACAAAATGAAAATACTATACTTATTTGAACAATATTTATCTGATAATAACGAATTAAAGTAATATCTATATTCAAAATACCAAAAGGCCACGTGTAATAAATAATTAGGTTTGACTCACAAAAATATGTCACCAGCGGAGTCGCCAAACTGTCGAGACCATTTTAAACCCGAAACGTGTGAAAAATACCCTGGCGAGTGAATTTTGAAAAATCTGAATTTATTGCTTTTAATCGTTAATTATGAAAATCGGTGTATTATTTCCAACTCCAAACCGAACAAGCCAGACGTGGAACCCACCTCCCTCATGATGTTCTTATCTGTTGTGGTCCAGATCCCACATCTCTTTTGCTTCTATACACCCCCTTTCTGTCGTCTTATTTCCATCTTTTATATCCCCAGATTCATTTGCTTATCTCTTTTCCTCACGGTTTTGTAACGAGTACCCTTAAAATGCTCCATGATTTCAACATCATTAACTTCCCCCTAAAATTATGGTAATCGAATACCCTTTTAACTCCCTTAATTATTTTTAATTTTGTTTATTTATTTTTCCCATTTTACTTTTTATTATTTTTTATATTTTTTATTTTTTAATTCTATTCATTTTTATTTATGTAATATTATTTATTTATTTATATATAATATTTACTTGTGGCCTTATTTTATATTCGAACCCGGATAAAATTCGGATATTACAATTGAAGACAAAGAGAAAGGGGGAAATAAATTCCCTACTAAAGCAAATGAGTGAAGTCACCCTTATTTTTCCTTTTTCATCTCTATCTTCTTCATATAGAAAGTTGAGTTTAAGGTGTCATTTTGTCATTTTTTGTTGCAAATAATGTTTGGAGTATAGAGGTAAGTGTGTAGGGTTTGAGGTATCTATCTATCAAGGTAAAAATGGTGTATGTTGGTGGGAGATAATGTTGGAGTGCTTGAAGAAGCAAGAATGGGAGAAAGGTGTAGAAGGGGGTTCTTATCTGTTTCTTTGATATTTTTAGCTTTTAAGAATATCTCTAACATCACCTAATGGTTAGTTTATCTCTTTTTTATAAAGAAAAATGTGGGAGGATCTTCTAAAGCTCTTGGGAAGGGCAAGGTGCAAGCTGAGTAGGAATGACGTTTTGGGATGTTGTAGCTCAAGGTTGGTAACCCTCTAACTCCTAATACATCATTCATATCATGAAATTAGGCTAAATTGCTTGTGATTATCATGTTTGATTTGGTTTGATAACTCATGGGCCTTTAATGGTGAAAATTAGATTAAAATTTTTGATGACATAAAATTGATGGAAACACACCAATCATTACTTCAATAATTTGTAGGAAGAGTTTGAGAATCAATGAAAATAGTTTGGGAGTGTTCTTGGCAAATTTCAAGTTAAGAACTGCATTTTCGTACAAGCGTATCGATACGGTTTGGGAACATATCGATATCCTAGAGAGAAAATAAGGGCTTAGATAGCAGGCGTATCAGTATGTCAATCTTGTGTACTTGATACCCCTTGCTTAATTGAAATTCTATAAACGTTTTTGGGTATCGGGACACAAAGGAGTATTGATCCACTGTTGTATTGGTTTAGAATAGGCATGCGTATTTATACACTATATAGACGTATTGATTCTTTTATAAGGCAATAGCGTATCAGTACACCTTGGGGTCGTATTGATATTGGATGACATACTAATACCCCATATAAGCGTATTGGTACTCGTTGTACAATCTGTCCAAAAAATTAGTGTTTGAGTTCAAGGGTTATATAATTTGTGATAATGAGTTCTAAGGGTCTATTATGGTGAAACAAATATTAAAGCTCAAAAACTAATAAACTAAACTTCGTATGTGAATAATTGGACTAAAGAGTTGGTAGGCTCTAGTTGATTTAATTGAATGGTATAAACCATATGGATCCTTGATGATTTTGATGCTTTATGATATCTAGAACCTTGTTGTGTGTTGATAGGTTACGTAGCTTAAGAAAAATCCTTACGTGATGAAAATCTAGATACCCAAGAATAGTAATGCAACACATTGAAGGTTATTCAATGTAACATTCTAGGTGATCTATTGAAGACTACTCCGAATGGAGAATCCCAATATTGTGTGGACACGAGCCTTATTCGAAAACGCTCGATGTAATATTCTGAGCATGGGATTTAGAGGATACCGATGCTTTGTGCACGTGAGTCTCAATCCCTTAGTGTAAGATCTCGATGATGTATAGACGAGGGCCTCACTCGTAGTGTAGGATCTCGGTGCTGTATGGACGGGGGCCTCACTAACTTGTGACTTATGTTGATTTGTATATGTTGGGTGCGATAATATACTGTAATAATCATTTTATCCGGGTTTGGATAAACCCTAAACTAAAATCCTACCCCTAAACCAAAACCCCTAAACCGTATCCCTAAATTATATTTATAATATTATATATATATATAATAATAAATAAACTAAAATTATAAAAAAAATAATAATATTATTATTATTATTAATTATAAACCCATTACATAAATCTGTCGGCCCAAAATCGGAAGCTCAATTACAACCATTATAACCCTTAAGCCCATATAACCCAAACACTTAACTCATTACAAATCCATTTTCCTTACCCGGTTACATACCCAAACCCAAACTGAACCCAAATCCGACTAACCACCCGGTTGACCCGGATAGAGACCCGACTCTCCACCTACTCAGAACCGACTCTTCATCTCCCTTGAAGCCTCTTCGGTTTCAATTCCCATTTGCAACCGTCCAAATTCCGATGATCGTTCGCCTTCGTCGGCCAACCAACATCACCGGAGAACCGCCCCAGCAACGCCAACTCGACATCATAGCCACCAAATAGATACCAAAGAATGGTCCCCCCTCTCTGCTGCCATCTTCAAAACCAACCAAAATCAAAGGACACGAGATGGTCCCCTCTTGTACAAGCCACCAACAAATAAAAGCAAACAAAACGGGAATCAAAAGTAGATAAATGACAACCAAATATCAGAATTTCTTTTATTTTTAAATCATGTAAATCGGCTATAAAGCACCAAATCAAATCAATTGTAACGCTAGACGGGATTCATTCAAAGAAATGCAAGAACAATATTTTTCCAGAGCATTTTTATTTCGAATATAAAGCATTAGAGTTAAGTTTTTTTACCTTTCCAATCTTTAACTGATTCCCATCGTCGGTGTGGTCTCTTCATCTTCTTTTCACATTGCTGAATACTCGAACCATTTCAAACCATTGAAAGGGGTTTAGGGCTTCGGTTTTTAAGGGTTTCAATAAAAAAAGTTTAGTTTTTAACTTTAAGGGTCTCGAAACTCTTTTTTGAATAAAAAAAAGGTTTTTTCGATTTTGGTAAAGGAAATCTTTGAAAAGAGGTTTATTTGTCGGTTTAAAACCAAGATCGGAAAAGATTTTGAAAGATTTTTGGTCGTTGGCCGTCGCGAGTTTCTGGAAAATCAGAGGGGCATGGGTTTCGGTTTTCTCAGAGAGCATTTGCTCTCTCTCCCTCTCTCTTCTATTTTGATATGAAGAAGAATAAAAGATCTTGGCCGATTTCGGCCTTCTTTTTTCATATTTACTACAGAACCAAAACTACGCCGTTTTGGTAGCCTTAGACCCGCGTGGTGACCTGTATCCGAGAGAGGATCCACGCAAAATGGGTGAATGAGTTATTCGCAAAGTTGGTCCCCAATTTATGGAACGTTTAGTTTTCCTTCGGGGTTTAATCTCATTTTCATTCACTCATAGGTTTTTCTTGTCTTAATTTTAGTCCTTCCCAACTTATTTTGGTTCTGATTTGGTTTTTTAATTATGTTTTGTTTCCATTTGAACTTTAATTTTAATTATTTTAATTTAATTTTGTTCCTGATTTTTTTTCCTTTACTATTTTAAATTAAATATTTATTAAATTTTACCTTATTTGATTATAGTGCTATTAATGTTAGTTATTTCCTTTTTTTATTATTATTCCTTTTAATGCATTGATGGTGGGTTATCAAAGACTATTGTTTTTAATTTTCGAAGTTATTTCCTTTAAAATCTTTCATAATTTAAGTTTCTATGGACTTATTTATTCTATTTTTATAAACTTTATTTTATATTTTTAAACAACATTTATTGACCTTTTATTCCACTACCTTGTAAAATAGAAATTAATTCATTTTGCTTTTCTTTCTTTTTTTAATCTTACTTTAATTTTGCCCCTGTTTATCTTTTTTATTTGTTTCGATTTGCACCAAAAGTTTTATTTCCTTTTCTGATAAATGCCACTGAATTTTTATTAAATCCATAGAAAAATTATAATTACATTGCAATCAAGAAGTAAAATAATTGGATTAAACAATTCAAAATTCTTACAATCGAAAACAAAGAAAAATAAATATTTCTATGGAGATAAGCATGCTAATAAAATTCAGAAGCTTCCTGAATCTCCTTGTCCCTATCTAAACGAGACGCATAATGAAGAAAGGAGTTATAGGCGATCCAAACTGTCATACAAAAAGTATCGCTACCCAAGACTGATTTTATCGGCAAACAACTATCAACCGAGTGGGGGTAAATCTTTTCAAGTGACCACCGACAAAACAAAAATCAGAAACTAGCATCGATTGAATCTCAGTAAGAACAAAAATCGAACACTAGGGTATGCTGAAACATGCCACGAAGACAGATGAATCAAATCACAAAACAATAACAAAAATATGTCAGAACGACAGAAAAAAATCGTGTCACAAGGACAGAAAGAGCATCTAAAGCAGAGATTCTTATTAAAATTAAAAACAAAAACAAAGAAAATAATAGATTTATTTTATACTCCATAGTATATTGCATATATATTTATGTCATATTATATATATAGTGTATTTGTTTTGCTTTTTTATTTATTCATTTGTTCTTTGATTTATGTATTGTTGTTATTCAATTTATTTATTTATTCATTCATTCGATCGGCTTTACGGTGACCCGCAATGGAAAATGATCCGTATTATTTATAACCCGTTTAGTGTAAATAATTAACCTCTAACATTTAATTTCCCGTACTTTTTTTGTAATATATTTTATGCGATTTAATTTTTCGTATTTACTTTTAAGCAATTTAATTTCTTGCACATATACTTGTTGTAATTTACTTTGAGCACTTTTAATTTCTTGTAGTTATTTTATTTATTTATTTGTATATTCGATTCATTTATTCAACGATTTTCATACCTCTTTAATTAATGAACCTTATAATTACGTCTTTATTCGGTCGTAACGGTCCCGAAACTAAACGTAGTGGTGGCGGTGTATGCGTTTACCTTCGAATAAAGATAAGTAAAAATTAAATTAAATTTGAATCTTTAAAAAAACTTTAATTTAAATGTCACTTTAAATCATAAAATCCAAAATTAATTACGTAACCCCTTAATTTTAACTTTAGGTGTACGGTAGATTAAAATCGTAATTTTAAAACTTTAGCGTCATGTAAACGTATGAAGTAATTCAAAATAAAAAAATTGTAAACCAAATATTAAGTAAATAATTTAAAAGTATTTATTTTGATTAAAAATAGAGAATATTGGATAAAACAGTTTTATGCATGAAGTTTAAAAACATCTTAAATCCATGATAATCCCAAAATAACTAAAAAAAATGTTTGTAAATAACCGTACTGAAAAAATGTTATCCGATAGAGATCTCCAAGTACCAACTCCTGGGGTCAGATATCTGAAAAAATAAAATAAAAGAATGAGCTATAAAGCCTAATATGTCTCTAAAATACAACCAAATATCACAATATCATTCAAACCACAATCACAATTATAGCATAATTTTCATGGTAAATAAGCACAGAGTGATGAATGCAATATCACAAAGAATGCTATGTCACAGAGAATGCAGTCCCTTACTCCGAACGCCAAACAAAGTGGTGGTAAAGCCAACCGATCACAATGGAGGTAGTTCCCCAGAACCCCTCACCCCTTATTTTTTCAAAACACAGTGTGGTAAAACCACATTCCTCCGTATAATTCACCCCATGTACATGATTATGTAATCATTATCACAAATCACAAAAGTCTCATAACAGATATTCGTATAATATACGAGGTACACAATTCTGATAATCTTATGAATGCAAGGTCACAGAGAATGTAATCCCATACTCCAAACACCAATCACAGTGGTGGCAAAGTCAACCGATCATAGTGGAGATAGTTCCACAGATCCCCTTACCCCTTATTTCACTAAAACACAGTGTGATAAAACCACTTTCCTCCGTACAATCCACCCCATGTACATATAATACAATCAATGCTAATGATCTCAAATGTTTTAGCACATATAATCATATAGAATACAAAACACACAATTCAAATAATTCGATCACATTATCACAGGGAATCTCAAGATCACAGTATCACAATAAATAGTTAATTACAGAACACAAATTTAGCATAAAAAGAGAATACATATTTAAATTCATTTAGCAATAGCACAAGAAGAAACACACATTTAGCACAAGAAAAGAACGCACATTTATATTCATTTAACAATAACACATGAAAACACACACATTTAACGCAAGAAAAGAACACACATTTAGCACAAGAAGAAAAGATACATTTAAATTCATTCGATAATAACACAGAAAGAAACACATATTTAACACAAGAGGAAATAGGTTAAATCTAAGAAGTTAACACTAAAAACTTTACCCTCAAAACCAATTAATTTTATTATTTCATAATAATTGTAAAATATTTCAATACATAATAATTATTCAAAACCAAAAGTTAAAATTATAACTAAAAATTAGTAATTTAAGAATATTTAAAATTCATAAAATATATTATCTCATAAACTTATTAAAATTAATTTTATAGTCTAATGGTTCAAATAAAATATCCGAATGTAAGAAAAATATTTATGTATACTGAAAATAACCTTAATTCTAAAATATATTAAAGTTTCTAAAATAGTAATAACAATTTGAATAATTAAAAGTTAATTTTATATTGAATAATAAAATTATCAGATAAAATATGAGATTCTCCAAGTATCGCATCGCCTAAAGTCCAAAGATTTATAAGAGGAAACTAAGATGGAGTAACCTAAAGAACTTAACGTATCTTTAAGATGTAGATAAAAATAACAAAACAAGGTTTAAAATTATATCTCAAGAGTAATATTTTAGAAAAACAATGCAAAAACATGATGTACGCACAACACAAATCACAATTACATATTTTAATCATAATTCAATCCAAAATCATAATTTATCCGAAACCTCAATTTATCCAAAAACACAATTTCACAGGGTTTAAAATCATAATTACTTGTAAAAGTATGAGATCTCAAAATCCAAAAGGTTTTATATGTTTCTTAAATCACAATGATATGTAAGTACGGAAACACAAACATGCAATCAAAGACACAATACAAGAATTCGACATACCAACAAAACACGTATATTTTTCAAAGCATAAAATTTTAAGCATGTCACAATATAGCACCAGTAAAAGAACACACCTTAGCCAAAGCGACTCAAATTACCGAATAACATGGTTTTAAACTCGAACAGAAATAATGAATGGGAATAGAGACTTCAGAGAATCCTGATGAAAGAAAAATAATTTATGGTTTTCTCTTAGATCATACTATGTATTTATAGGTGAAAAAAGTAAATGATTCCAATTAGAATTAAAATTCTATCATATTATAAATATAAAAAATAAGTTTGTATAATTTCAAATGAATTTCTTTTCTTTATCTAATATATATAATATTAAATAAAGAGTTTTGATAAAACATTAATTAGAATAAAATAATACTTTTAATAAAAAGATTAATTGTAAAAAACTCTTAAATAATAAAAAATAATTAATCTCGGTAAAAAAAATAGAATTCAATTTAAAAGCATATTAGTAATTCAAAAGTCATCAAATCACTTTTACTTTTAATCTTTAAATTCACATTTAAAACTTTCAAAACTTTATAATCTTATCTCAAAAATTTTTCTTAAGTTTAGAAAATCAATTCAAAACCTTAAAAAAATAGAGTTTCAGAAATTAGGAATCTAAAAATTAGGATTTTTAATTAGGGATTTTAAAATTAAGGGTTTTAAAATTATGAATAATTTTTAGAGTATTACAAATTAAGCGGTTATTTTGACAAAGGTGACAATTTTAGGCGATTTTAAAATGCTAACACCATTTTTAAATCGTAACCTCTCGAACCCAATTTTTAACGAATCTCTAGTTTCCCGGTGTCCAGTCTACCAAAGTGACCGGTGACGTCTTCAATCATTTTTCAATTATTTTCCAACCCCTTTTTAAATCCTTTTTCAATTTCTAAAATCTCCAAATTGTTTTTTAATCTCTAACCTTAATTTTAATTCCACTTTTTCAAACCAAAATCCCCAAATTCATTTTTAGCCTTAATCCCCAATTTCGTCATCTATTTTCAAATCAATTTTCATTTTAAACCCTAAACTTTAATTTTTGGTACATTTTCAATTTTCTCAATTTCAAACCCTATTTCTCATTCTTCCACTAGTGACCTTTTTTTCTCACACTTATTAATTTTTATTTAAAGGGTCGCTACATATACATTCATGAGGCCATGTGTTTAGGCGATTATGATAGCGTCATCATACCATGCATGATATTATATGTTTTGTATTGCTTTATTCATGACATACGCTATGTTGGTTGACTAACGGTGTACCCACTGAACTTTTGTAGCTCAGCGTTTCGAAATGTGCTTTTGTACGTATGTTAGGTAAAGTCTTAGACCGGAGGAGCACAATCGTGGTTGAATTTCAACATTGACTCGGTGTTAGAGTTCAAGTTATTTGATGTAATGGGCTAGTACTTATCGAACCATATGTTGTAATTTGTAACTCTTATTTAATTTGAATTTTGAGTCGAATACTTTTAATGGGTTGTAACTATTTTGAAGCTCCTTATTACTCTTTTGAAATACTTGTTTTATTTGGATTTGAATTTAATGGATTTGCTTTGGATTTGAACTTGATATTTTGGCTTTTGAAGTAAAATTTTTGAAATATGAGTTTTGGATCGGATTCCCAATATGAAATCCGGATTGAGGGCGTTTGTAAAACTAAAGTTGATTTTGATATAACAAATAAGTGTAAGGACTATTTTTGAAATAAATTTTTAGGTCCCTAAGTCAAAGTTTGTTTTCTAAGTCAAAACCAAGAACTTTGAAATACTCTTACAAGACACTTTTATACGAGGGTATCGATACCATGAGGACAGGTATCGATACACCTGGGATTTTTTCAAGGCTTGTTCTTGAGATCAAGAACAGGTATCGAAACAAGGTTCGATACCAAAACTTTCTGCCAATCCATATTTTGATACTGGCATCGAAACACTTTGGTTAATTTTTAAAATTATTTTTAATTTTAAAAATATGACTCTTGGTATCGATACAGGTATCGATATACCTTTAATCCTCAACGGCTATTTTCAAGCATTAAATGAGTCGACCGTTGGTGTCAGTTAAATTTTGATTGATGGTTAGCCTGTATCGAAAAAAGGTTCGATACCAGGCATCACAAAAAGTTTTTGTACCGAAACAGGTATCGATACACCCCTTATTAAATGCACAACGACTCTTTCTATTTTTGGCATGTTTTGAAACAGGTACCCCGTGTTTCGATACCACCTGCTGCAAAGTGCATTTACAATGGAAATATGAAGCTCCAACGTCCATATTTATATTTCTAACAACCTCAACGGTTAGAAATCAATGAGAAGGTATAAAAAGAAGCATTTTCAACAGCATTAAGTACAAATTGAACCTCAAGCAACATTCAAGCAAATCAAATCCAACTCCAAGCACTTATTGCATATCCTAGCCTCTCAACTTGTGATCTTAATTTGATTCTTGTAATTCTTAAGTTTGGGGAGATTTAATTTGTATTTGGGGCATATATCTCTTGTGAGAGAATTTCTTTTACCCCTTTCTATCTCTTGTAACTTCTTGTGAGGTTGAAATCAGTTTTGGGTAGAAAATTGATTTGTTTGTAAAGGTTATCCCTTGAACCTAGAAAAAAGGTTGAATTCAATAGTGAATTGGTTCAAAATCCTTAGTGGGAGCTAAGGTAGTGTATGTAGAGTTTATTCGAAGCTTGAACCACTATAAATTCTTTGTTCTTCAACTCTAGCATTTTTACCGAAATTTTTACCCCACAATTTTAAATTGTCAATTCACCCCCTCTTGGTCATCTTACAAGATTGATCAACTCAACAGCGTTACATATCATTAGATCGAATAATAATGTATTCTTTATGTTTACATGTAAAAATCTTTTTACGATACGTGTTTAATCGTTAGTGTAATTTTTATTTCATTTTTATCTTTTAAATTTATAGGGCTTCATTTACAACGAGTACTATCATTTTTCTCGTATAATTTTATTAAATGATGTATTCTTATCTAATATTGTATATTATTATAGTCCTTGAAGGTATTGAAATAATTTGAGCATTGAGGACAATCTCAAACTATAAGAACCATGATATTGTAGATTTAAAATTTTAATTCACAAAAGGTATGGTTTTATTAATATTCTACGATTGCGATTAATATATATCACTGATTGATTGATATTTTTGTGATTAATATGCTAGAGATTTTGAACTAGTGAGTTAGGGTGGTGGCTCCCAAGAGACCTAGGTGATGATCTATTTGTTTATGTGACTTTATGAAAGGTTATGCATTCAAATATTAATATTTAATGTATAAATGTATGTGTTTTTATAAATAAAAAATCATCTACAATTGATTTCTTTTTCAAGAGGAAGAAGAAACATCGTCTTCAACTGACCAGTCAAATATACATACAAATTTAAATCCTTTGAGTTCAGATGACAATCTTACTAAAACTCAAATGATTGATGTAAGTGAAGATTTTGATATCAATTTATTGGAGTGTAATCCAGGATCACGAAAGCAAATATGATAATATCTTGTTAACATATAAGATACAGTATTTTTCCTCACATGTTTTCTTTTTCACAAGAGAATGGCCCTTCTGGTTCGAATGTTTTTACTGTTGATGAATTTGAAATTAAAAGAAGGTTAAAGATGGCATAAATTGATATTTTTAGTATATATTGGGAATGATCATAATTCTCCTCACCGAAATGTTGAAAGAGCATGTGCGAACCTGATTAATCAATCTTCACATAATAAAAAAATGAATAATTTTTTTCTCAATAAGATATGGAGAATAAAGTTTGATTGAAAGCATCAATTGGTGTAGTTATGTGGTTTTCATTTTAAGGATATGCTTTTAGAGATAATGATGAAAGTAAAACATCATAAAGACTGGAGAATTTTCTCCATTTGCTTCGTTTGATGTCATCCTACAATGATGGGCTAACAACGACATTAGATAAAGCTCCAAAAAATGTTACATACATTTACCGCAAATAGAAAAAAATCTTACTTGTCTTTTCAAATAAAATAAAAAACGTCATTCATGAAGAAATCAATGATATAAAATTTTATATAATAGTCGATGAAGCAAAAGATCGTGCAAAAAGAGAACAAATATTTATTGTGTTGAGATTTGTTGATAGGAATGAGTGTATAAAAGAACGATTTTTTGGGCTTGTTCATGTTAAAGACATTATTGCATCTACATTAAAGAATGTAATTTTTTCTCTTTCACAATGTAATTTAGATGTTCATAATATTTGAGGACAAGGATATGATGGTGCAAGTAATATGAGAGTTGAGTGGAGTGGCTCGAAGGCTTTGATTTTAAATATATGTTGAGTGGGTCGAATAATCGAATTTGTCCATGAAGGGGTGAATTGACAATTTAAAAAAAATGTGAAAGATAAGAAAAAAGGGAAAAATAAAGAACACACGATTTAAAGTGGTTCAAGCTTCGAACAAGCTCTACATCTACACCTTAGCTCCCGCTAAGGATTTTCTAACCAATTCACTATTGAATTCAATATTTTTCTCGGTTCAAGGGATAATCATTATAACAAGTTAATCTTTCTACCTAAAGATTGACTTAACCTCACAAAGGTTACAAGAAATCAAGAAAGGCAATTAAGGTGTAGAAATATTTCTCTCAAAGAAATATTTACCCCAAATACAAGTATAACACTCCCCAAACACAATTACAAAAGATAAGAATGAAGTACAATAGTAAGTGTATGAAATTTGACAATAAGGTGCTTGGAGTTGGATTATTATGCTTGGATGTTTGCTTGAAGATCAATAGTTGTTGTTGCTGCTTGAAATGCTTGATTTGATACCTTCTCATTGATTTCTAACCGTTAAAGTGGTTGGGAACATAAATATGGACGTTAGACCTTCATTTTTCCTACCATAAATGCAGTTCTGAAACTATTGGTATCAAAACATAAGGTACCTATATAAAAATGATATCAAAATAGAAAGAGTCGTTGTCTACATTTAATAACAGTATCAAAACGTGTTGTCAGCGTATCGAAACGAGTTGTCTTTAAAACAGAGGTGTATCGAAATAATTCTAGAGTTGTGTTGAAACGTTTTGGTTCTATCAAAATGCGTATCGAAACACATCTATGGGCGTATCGAAATGGGTCAACTAAATATTAAAAATTATTTATCAAACAACGATCAAAATATTTAATGCTCAAAAAGCCGTTGAAAATTTAACCCGGTATCGAAACGGACACATGACGTATCGAAATGCCTTGAATATTTCATTATGTTCATAAGAGCAAAATGGTATCGAAACAACCTTTAGCTGTATCGAAACGCATGTTCCAAAACCATTTTTCAGAGTTTCAAAACAAATTTTCATAGTTTCAAAACGTATCGAAATGGTCCAAGACCGTATCGAAACACCTGAAAAAACTAAAAAAACTTTAATAAAAAATAAGTATGTCGTATCAAAACACATTACATGCGTATCGAAACGCTTATAAAAGAATCACAAGTTTGACTTTAAAATTGACATAGAAAAATATTCATTGGTTATTGATTTAACTTAAAAAATCACAAGTTCAATAAAACATATCGTCTTAATGAGAAACAAAATATTATTGATGATAGAGTTACTTCAACTTAACGTGCAGAAGCAAATACGATATATGAAATTCTAATTTCTTTTGAGTTTGCTTTTATCTTACATCTGATGAAGAGAATTCTTGAATTTTTTGATATGTTATATCAAATATTGTAACAACAATCTCAAGACATTTTGAATGTAATACATCTTGTTTCATCTACTAAGTCACTACTTCAAAAATTAAGGGATGAAGGATGGAATGATCTAATTGTTAAGGTGAAATTCTTTTGTGACTCAATTAACATACCTATTCTAGATTTGAATGTTTATTATATTGCAAGAAAGGAGTGGTTTGGCATCAACAAGCTGACATTACATTAGAATATTATTATAAAATAGATATTTTTAATATCGTGATTGATAGTCAATTGCAAGAATTGAATAATAAATTCAATGATTGTACAATAAAATTGCTTACTCTTAGCTCAACATTAGATTCAAAGGAGATATATAGTTCATTTAAAATTGATGATATTTGTTAATTGATTCAGAAATATTATCCTATAGGCTTTGCTGAACATGAGATGATGCAATTAAGGATGTAATTTGACTTTTTTTATCATGTACGATAATTTTTAGAATTTAAAAATTTAAAAATTATTTCTGACTTGTGTCAATAGTTGGTGAAAATAAGAAAATTTGAGATTTATCTTCTTGTATATAGAGTAATGACTCTCATTCTTACTTTTCTTGTTTCTACAACTACTACAGAACGATCATTTTTAATAATGAACATCATTACAAACAAGCTTCGCAATAAAATTGAAGATGAATTTTTATCTAATTGTTTGTTGTTATATATCAAAAAAGAAATTATTAAAAAATTTAATGTAGATTTGATTATAAATAATTTCTATAATATAAAAGAACGACGTATTCTTATTAGACGTGATATTAATACATTTTGAACTATTTTAATAATGAATATTATTTTATTTTGTTTGATTCTATAACTAATTATAGTTTATCCCGAATTAAAATCACGACTTTTTCCCTACTCAAATGAATAAAATAAGAAGAAACTAAATATTTAATGATTAAAATAGTATTTTTTAAATAATATTTTAATGAGGAGGTGAGAAGTGAAACCGCCTAGCCATCCCATGAACTGCTTCCATCTGGTCATGCATGTTGCAGCCTAAATGCCAAGTCTATCTCTATCCATCTGCCTACCTCTATGTCATTTAAATACTCATTTAAAATCACACACCTCGAGGCTCGTGCACGACATCTCTTCTCTCTCTCAACACTCATCTTCCTCTCCTTTTAGCTTTATTAGGGTTTGATTCATCCATTTTCATGGTTTCAGCACTGCAATCTTTCCCTTCCCTGTCCTGTTCTAATTGCCTGCTGCAAGCCTGCAACTGCTGATTGTTCCACTATTTCAAAACTATCATTATGGAGTCTTCTCCCACCAGCCACCACCATAATCATCTCAGCCAGCTCCTCGCCTCGCCTTCTAACCCACGTCTCTTTCATGCTTTCACCACCACCGCCGCCGCAACAACTTCACCACCACCACACACCAATACGTTATCAGGTCAGTCCTTAATATCAAAGCTCTTTCCAACTACTACTACTACAGTACTACTTCCTTTTTGTTTATTATTGTTTTTAAATACTAATAATTACTGAAGTGATCATGCAGGCGGTGAAGGTCCAGGTGCCACCGCTGGTGCAACACATGACTCATCTATGTTCAATGGCGGCGGACCAAAACTCGAGGATTTTCTTGGCGGTTCTTCCATTGCAGCCGTGACCATGTCTGAGCTCAAAACCATTTCTGGTAGTTTTCATGGTGGATTAGTACCTACAGTTGAGGCTGCACCCAAACGAGCTGTTGAAACTTTTGGCCACCGCACCTCTGTCTACCGTGGTGTGACCAGGTCAATACATGACAAACATTAGTTCCTAGTAAAACAATATACATCATTACAGCTTTTAAAACTAAATCTTGTTCTTTTGGTTTGGTTTAGACATAGATGGACTGGAAGGTATGAAGCTCACTTGTGGGACAATAGTTGCAGAAGACAAGGACAAAGTAGGAAAGGAAGGCAAGGTAAGTCCAACATCTTGCTGACATTTATTGATCTTAAGATATGTCTCCATGAAGCCTAGGTGGTCTCTGAAATGTTTAAATCAATGGTCCTATCGGTTAGGTACAGACACAGGATTTTTTTGTCTGCTAGTTATTAGTGAGTTATATTAAAAATTTATGACAGGAATAATAATCAATAGAGAATATTTATGACAGGAAATTATAATCGATAGAGAATATAAAGGAAATACGTAAATAATTTGAAACTTCTATTGGTCTGACCGCTCCCAAAGAGCCTTTGGTTCAGAGTAGAAATCAGTTGTCCTTGGGTTTTTCGGGCTTCTTTTGATAAATAAGGTGTTTAAATTTTAAAGTTTATTTTAAAATTTAGGTCAAAAGTAACGGTGCAAGTGGAAAGATGTCACCTACAAATGATGATTTGCGAAGATATCACTTACGAATGACGATTTAGGAGGAAGACACATTTTTTATTTTTTTAATATTTTTTCAGAATTTTCAAGGATAACTTCATGTGCGTGTTATTTTTGTGCATGTTATTCTCCTACCTGTACCATAGAAATTGGCTTACAATCTAAAATATAATGGAGGACCACCTATGTTTTAAATTTTAATTTTGGGACTGAATTATTTCTAAAAATTCCCTTTGTGCGTCTCAACTTATGTTCATCATTAAAAAAATAGGGTTTATGCTCATTGTTAAAAATTATGGTTTAAGGTTTAGGGTTTACGGCAAAAATATAGAAGATTTGTCCCTCGATTCATCCCTACTACCGATTAATTATGCATGCTTCATTCTTAGTATTAGCATTAGTATTGCAAATGGTTGATGATTCTAATATGTTTTTTTGGCACTTTTTTGGCATGTACGTGATGAATGATCACTGCCATGGATGCTCAAATTCTTCATTTGGCTTCCCAGTTTATTTGGGTGAGTTTCTATTCTTCTTGATCATCAACATCAATAACTACTTCTGATCGGAATACCGCTGATCGATATCAGTCACCGTAACAGTAGATTCATCAACTTCAGCTGATTATGAAGATTTTCATTTTCGTTTTTCTCTTCAAATTAGGTGGTTATGACAAGGAAGATAAAGCCGCAAGAGCTTACGATCTTGCGGCTCTCAAGTTCTGGGGTCCAACCACTACTACAAACTTTCCCGTGAGTACAGTTAATCAGATTCTGGCTTTGCACATTATTCTGCTTCTAGTCCATCTTATTATTATTTTTCTCATATGTAGATATGTCACTATGAGAAGGAGCTAGAAGAGATGAAGAACATGAGTAGGCAAGAGTTCGTTGCTTCTCTTTCGTGTCAAGATTAAGCTTTCTTCTTGATTAATTCTGTGTTACAGGAGAAGTAGTGGATTTTCTAGGGGTGCTTCAATTTACAGAGGTGTCACGAGGTTTGGTTTGTGTTTATCTCCATTGTATTGTTCAAATGTCCCGAGCTAACGTATTCTGTTTCGCTGTTTAACTCGATATCTCAGACATCATCAACATGGTAGATGGCAAGCAAGAATTGGAAGAGTTGCAGGCAACAAGGATCTCTATCTTGGCACATTTAGTGAGTTTTTTGTTGTTTTTTATGTTTTAAAATGAAAGAAATCTGTAACATGGAACATATTTGTTTTGCAGGCACTCAGGAAGAAGCAGCTGAAGCCTATGATATTGCAGCCATCAAGTTTAGAGGCCTAAACGCGGTTACGAATTTTGACATGAGTCGGTACGACGTTAAAAGTATTGCGAATCGCAATCTTCCCATCGGAGGACTGAGCTACAACAAATCCAAAAACTGTTCTGATTCAGCTTCTGGAAGTAAGAGCACAGATGAGGACCGAGATCAGTCGGTGTCATCTTCATCAGGCATAGCAATTCCCATCAAGCAAGACCCATCAACAAGTTACTGGTCCAATGTTTTCGGATTCAGTAACATTGTTACTTCCTTGAGCACTGCCAAGAACTCTAGTGTTACTCCTGGTATGCTTCATCAAGCATCAAACATGGGTGGATATGGTTCGACTTATGGAGGAAATTCTACAGTCAATGGTGGTGGTAATGTGGAGCAGCAGCAGTAGCAGCTCCCATTTGCAATGCCGGTTGTCTCGAGTAACAGCGGTAACAACAACGACGACGACGAGAACTCTTCTTTCGGGTATGGTAACTGGAGTATTGCACAATCATTTCATTCTTATGAAACTGCCAAGCCAAGCTTCTCAGTGTTCCAGAAACCATTATTTGGCATGGAATGAGCCCTGTAGCTCACATACATAAGAAAAGTGTTGATCAAAAATTTTGTTTTCGAATAGGTGAGATTGGGATGAACAAAGAAGAAGAAGAAACAAGAGAGGAGGTGAGGTTGGAATGACTGTCGTCTCATTGGAGCAGACAGGACCAGCTCAAGTTATTTCCTTAATTAAGAACATTTTTTGGGTTCTTTCTTTAGTTTTAGTAAATAAGAGATTCTATGCTAAGTCTTATTTAAAATAGTTTAACTTTCATTTTGTCATTTGAATTTTACTGATAAAATTATTCGAATTTAAATCACTTAAATAAATATTATTTTTTCTCGTTATATAATATATTAAAATATTAAATAAATTATAACCATATAATATTGGTTGAATTATATTAGGCTCTGTCCTTGAATTAAGTTTTGGAATGTTCTGAGCATCGTGCATAGCTTCTTCGTGGCTCTATTTTCACATTGGAATTGTTATTATCATTTCTTAAATCCATTTTTATTATATTCTTCGAGAAATGTGTTTTTTTAAATCAAGAAATTGAATTTTTATTTGAAATATTCATTCGTGATTTTTGGAAAGGATTTTTTTTAAGGAAATCTAATGACATTGAAGAAATAATAACAATTTTAAATATATGTATAATTATAGGCCATTTTCCTTATGACTTAAAAATAAAGAAAATACATTACTTGAGAGACTTTGATGCCAATTAGGGATGACGGGGCGGGTTCTGATCGACTCAACCCCAATCTCGATTTAAGCCCATCTTAACACATTTCCCCTCAACCCGATATTATAAAACTATAACTCGTTCTTAATATTTTAATAAAATAAAATAAAATTGTTTAAAATCATTCCGATATGCAAAAATAATAAAAATAATAAATAAAATATAATAAATATATATTAATATATCAAGTTGGGTCGGATCGAAGAATTTTTACCCTAAACTCGACCCCAGCCTGACTCGACCCCAGCCTGACTCAGTTTGATTTTCCAATAACTCGACCTGACCAAAACCAGTTTTTTTAATAAAAAACTTGCCCTATTGGGATGGATCTACCGATTTGGAGTCAAATTGTCATCCCTATATGCCAAATCTCTAATTTATTAAATTATCATTTTAGCATTCTAATTCAATTAGATTATAATATTACAGTGCAGTTTCAACTTTGAACAAGTTCACACAGCTATAAACCACATTGCTTGGATTAATCGTGAGCCGAGACGGAGCCAGAAATCAAGATCCGGGATAAAATATAATTAATTATAAAAAGAGAGACAAAGTTCAAAGAAATTGAAAATTGATGATCTAAATGGGTAAAAATCTTACCCGGATCTTGCATGAAGATGAACTTCAAGTGGCTTAGCTTTTGTGTTTGAAAATGCAAAGGTACATCTTCAAGGGAATAAACCAATGTAACTTACGATAAAACCTACTAGGAGGACAAAACCAAAAACAATCCTAAACACTACCATAAATGTAAAATACAAAAAAAAAATCTAAACCTATAAAATACAATTCATCTCCATATATATAACTAAACAAAGTAGCAAATTAAAATCTTAAGTTCATTAATTCTTCAGAGTGAACTAGATAAGAAGAACATGCTACTCAAACTTATATGGAGTCAATGCCGGATCTACACTATAAAGAGGATGGACCTGTGCCCACCCTGCACTTTTCAAAGTTCACGTATTTACCTTTAAATTTTATAAATTTTATGAATTAATCCTTAAAATTTTATAATATTTAAGGTTTGTGCCCACACTAAGATTTCAAAATTTTATATGTGCCCATACTCAAATAAATTTCTAGATCCGCCACTGTATAGAGTATTCAAGATGATACTTCTCCCAAAAAACACATGCAAGATGATATTTATCCAGGTGATTGATTGTTAGCTCAGACGAAAGATTGAGTTGGATATGGATATGTGTCCAATACATGTACATCCAAAATGTCTCAAGTTATCCCACTATTTGTAGGGTCAAGGTCTAATCCATTTTGAGACATCAAAGATATATGTCCAACATGAGTGCCTTAGGAAATATGGTAAATCAAAACTACTTCACAAGCATTCAATATAATATATAACAGGATATATCCTTTGAAAAAAAAAAAAGAAAAGAACCAATAAGCGTAAGCAATTTGAGAAACCACAAAGTTAGAAGGCTAATATGTATGTTCTTCTCTACTATTCAATGGTGTTCGGGTGAAGTGGAAAATTTTAGGTTGATGTTCAAAGACTAGCATGTTTATCATGGAGAAACTGTCCACATAAATTTGGGAAACAGAAAGCAAACTTAGATTTCGATCCTAATGCACATCATCATTGCTAAAACTCAAGTTAAAAGAAATCCTAAGATATTTAGCTCATTTCCACCGTGGTCAATGAAAATTATGGAACTGAAACACCAGGAAAACCCAACATACCAATCAGCAATTTATAAGCTCACAGAGACGATGACTATTCAGGAAGGAACAAAGTATTTTATTTTGTAATAGCCGACTAATTAATATCGGGTTTTGTAGAGGTACAATATGAGGCGACCCTCCCAACCCAGTTTTTTCCATTCATAATGCCAAGCTTCAAACCCGAGTCCTGACTAGGGCCTCATTTCACTAGACAAACTAGTTATTGATTATGTGTTATTGCATCCATTTTTATTATTATAAAGGAATTAGGATATTCTAGATTACATAGGCTACATGATTTAAGGCAACTTTCTGTCTATGTTCTTGAAAAAGCAAAAGGAAATCAAATTAAAAATAGAAATAGGCTAGAAAGACAGCTACCAACATGAGAGTCCACATCCAATACTAAGGAAACTGAGTTCCAAACAATCTTAAAAGGTATACCTTAGCATAGTGCATCAAAGAAGTCAAGCACATCCCCTGCTAACTTTCTAACTAACTCACCAAGCTTTAACATCTTCCAAGAGGAATGTTTTTTGAGGTCTCTGGTATCAAATATCATTAAATAGACCTTGCTTTTCATGCCAGCGGCCCTCAAAATGGATGAGCAATCCCAGTGCTAAGAAGATAAACTACCCTGTATTCAAGAGCAACTTGGGAGAGGAAGTTCGAAAAAAAAAATAACATATACCCAACCAAACACACAAAGCTGTAGTAGGGTTACTGAGCTTCTAATTCCTAAATTATGCTAAAACCAATATGAATTCTTATTCAGTAGAGAAACAACATAGGTTTAACAGTAACTCTAATGGAGCTAAAAAAAATACTATAAAAGCCCTTAAGAGGAACATTCTGAATTTTCTTAGAGCTACTCAGATTCAACATTAGTATTCCATATAGTAAGACTAGTTGGAATTAAAAATCGAACAAGCTCAATAAACCAACAAGCATTCACTTGCAATAACATGAAAAAAATAATAAAACCCACGAAAAGGAAAATCATGAAACCCAAATTAGCAGTCACAATAGCAAAAACCCTAACCTTGAAAACGCTATCATCCACTAATCAATTCTAGCGGTTGCGCTCAGCAGGCAACGGACGATTAAACCCGCCTCTTCGATTCATATACTGTCTCGGCTGCCGCTTAGTCACAGCCCTAACTCCACTGATATCAGTTCCAGGTACATGTTTCCCTTTGGTGGAATCAAAACCAACTGGAATCCCTAACTTCTTCATCATCTCCATCTCATCCTCCTGCTCTGCATCATTATCCCCATCATCATTCTCACTATTAATGTTTCCTTTCTTTTGCTGTTGCTCTTTAGCTATCTCGTCCACGAAATCCGACACGGCCTTTTCCCTATCCTTCCCCCTTTCCTCGCTTTCATGGCGGTGACGTTTCCTAGGGGGCTCAGCCGATGGTGTTCGGTGCCGATGACGGTGAGAGGAACGTTCCGGGGAGCGCGTATGGGAACGTGACCGTGAACGGTACCGTTCACGGTCAGGGGAATGCGTAGAAGAGCGTGTGTGACGAGATCGAGTGCGCTCCGGAGTGCGAGATCTCTTGCTGCGTGTCCGTTCCCTGTCTCTATCTCTCTCTCTATCTCTGTCGCGTCTGCGTTCTCTGTCGCGTTCACGGTCACGGTGGCGTTCTCTGTCTCTCTCGCGTCGGTCTGACATTGCAGGGGATATCGATGTTTTACGGAAAGGATGGCGCGCAGCGAGCAGGTTGAATTAGAATAACGTAGGATTAACGGGGGTTGAGTTTATTCGTTTTAAGCACGGAGGTTTGCTTTCCACTGTAGAGCTATTGGGTTTATCGATTCTAATATTTCATTCCGAAAATATTTTGGGTAGGTAGGATTATATAAAAAAAATATATTTTATATTTTTTTATTATGGTAAGACTTGCAGTAATTTTTATTTAATTTTAATTTTATAAACTGATTTATGTAATTTATCATTTTAATTTCATTTCACCCTTAAATATATAACAAAGTGTTTTAGGAATAAAATTCGACTCGAAAAAATTAAATATTCAACTCAAGGTAAAAATATTTGACTCGTTAACTCGATTTAAAATTTTATATACTCGACTTAACTTAAAAAAATTTAAATAAAGTTTGAGTTGTAAAATAGAAATTTGAATAACTCAAAATTTGTAGTAATTAAAAGATTAATTTTTAAGTTTGAGATGGGTCTATCAATTTTTTTATGATATATATATATATATATATATATATATTGATGCATAAAAATATAAAGAAATATTGTTACATATGAAAATATATATACACATCTTATATGATTAGAGAAAGTCGTTTAAATTAAAATTAAATCATATTATAACATGATAAATATTTATAATTACATAGTTATAGGAACTCGAAAACTCGACTCGATTTGGATTTTTTAAACTCGACTAGAACCAAAAAAAATATAGTTTAAATTATAAAATATAATTTGTCAATTCAAATAACTCAAAATTTTTTGATTCGACTTGATTGAATATTCATCCCTGAATGTATCAACGGGGTGTTTAAGAAAGTGGATTGATCAAAAAAAAAAAAGTGTTTAAGAAAGTGGAAGCGGATTCCATGTTTGAAGAAATGGGTCAGGTCGTAGTGCGAGAAATAGAAGGATTGTGTTTATGTTCGGCCACCGTCTTGTCTTGTCTATCGCGGAAATATGTGATGCAGAGGTTGTCGAACTAGTGTCGAAGAAGGGAATGTAAATTTCACGAGAGAGATTATTAAAATTATATAAATTAATTTTTAGAATTAGAGTTAAATAAAAATAATTATAGAATTTGAGGGTTAATTATGTAATTATATTATCTGTATTTACTCTAGGATCATCAATTATTAATTTTTGAGTAAACTACATAAATAGTCACTGAACTTTTAGGTTAGATTTATTTTGGTCATCGAACTTTTAAAATATTCGATAAAGTCACTTAATATTTAGTTCGCATTCGATAAGGTCACTCAACTTTTAGTTCGCATTCGATATGGTTCCTATTGTTATATACCGTTGAAAAACGCTATTAAAGTTTAATTTTCCTTAATAAAAAATAGATAAATTACAACATTCATCGCTCGACTTTCATCTCACTCTTATTTTGACCACTAAAGTTTAATTTTTTTTAATTTACTAATTTAATTTTTAAATTATTTATAGTTATATAAATTAAAAATTCTGGATAATGATTTTTTATTTTATATTAAATTTATTGTATTATCATATTTTATATTTCAACAAGAAAAATAAAATAATTATTACTTAAATACAAATATTTCAATTATCTGATTTAATTGGTAAAATATAAGATTGAAAAATGAATAATTTAAAATTAACAATTAAACAAATTAAAATTTTAAAGATTAATCGAACTCGATTTTGGTATAAATTGTTAAATAAATTATTTTTATTCGGTTACGGTTCATAATTTGTAGGAGTGTGCAAAAATATTTGATCCAACCAATCTGATCTGATTATCCGTTGATCAGATCCAAAATTTTGGATATCCAATCTGAATTTTATTTTTTTTCATAATTTGGATCAAATATCCAAAAATTATAGATCGGATACGGATAGGTATTTTACATTCGGATTAAATATTCGATTATCTGATATCTAAAAATTTTAATTATTTTATAGGTATAAATATTATTATATTCAATATTTTACTTGTTATATCTGAAAAAACAAAATTTTCATGAATAAAAATCTTATTGTATTCGTTAATTATTGATTGTTATATTCAAAAATTTAAAACTTTTATGAATAGGACCATCAAATTAAAAAAAATAAAAAAAATCATAAATTCAGATATCCATTTTAGTGACCAAAAATATAAAAAAATAAACACATAGTGACCAAAACAGGAGTGAGATGAAAGTTGAGTGGTGAATGTTGTAATTTGCCCATTTTTTACTAAAAAAATTAAAATTTAACGGGTTTTTTAATGGTATATACCGATAGGGACCGTATCAAATGCGAACTAAAAGTTGGGTGACCTTATCGAATGCAAACTAAAAGTTGAATGACCTTATCGAATATATTAAAAGTTTGGTGACCAAAATGAATCTGACCTAAAAAATTGGTGACCATTTATGTAGTTCACCCTTAATTTTTTAACGAAATTAGAATTTTTAAGTCGTGAGACCAATTTAACTTATGATAGTCAAGACGCGCAAAAAATAATTAGAATATGGTAACAAAATTTTGGTTATTAATTAATTTAATGAGATTGTTTTGAGCGCTTGATCAAATCAATTCAAAAAATCTTGAATAAATTTTATTTTATTATTTAATAGGCATAAAGATAATTTTCACCCTTAACGTTTATAATTTTTGTCATTTTGGCCCTTATTCTTTTTTGGAATAAATTTAGCCCTTGACCTATGTCTTTTTAACAAATAACTCATTTTTTAACTACCATTATAACTGAACCGTTAAAAATTTAATAATGGTAATATATTATATATGTAATAATATATTTTAAATGACATATAATCTAGCTTATTAAATATATACATGTATATAGAATATAATTTTATTCTAATATAAAAAATAAAATTTAAATAAAATATTAAAATTAATTAAATACAAAACAAAAATTTACTAAATATTCTCAACCCTAACTAAACTAAAATATCTTTATAAAACCCTAAAACTCCGATTTAGATTAAAACTAAAATACCTAAATTCTAAACTAAAATAATAAAAATTTAATTTATTATTATCAAAATTCTTTATCTTTGATTCACCGGTAACAAACTATACAAAACCATTTCTTTTCAGATTATGTTCATACCTTTTTAGATAAAATTTTGATTTTACTATAGTTAAAGTTGAGAATGTTTAGTAGCCTTTTGTTTTAGATTTAATTATTTTTTAATAAATAAAAAATAAATTTTTAATATTTTATTTAAATTTTAATTGTTTTATATTTTTAGATTAGAATAAAACTATATCCCACGTTTATGTATTTGATATACTAGATGTTAAGTCATTTAAATATATTATTACATATATATAACATGTCCTCATTATTAAATTTTTAACGGTTCAATTATCATGATAGTTAAAAAATGAGTTATTTGTTAAAAAGATAAAGGTTCAGGGTTAAATTTATCCCAAAAAAAGAATAGGGACCAAAATGACAAAAATTATAAACGTTAAGGGTGAAAACTATCTTTAAGCCTATTTAATATTCCTTTAACTAAATATAATAATCTAGCATTCCTATCAAATAAACTAAATAAAGTAATATTAATATTCCTTATAATGGGGTAGATAATTAATATTTCAAAAATCACGTTTCCATTAATAAGCTTACATTCTATGAAACAAGTGTACCCTCACAATAATCCATATTTATGAATAGTATTGGAATGAGACGAGAGAGATCGTGAATTATTCGAGTTTAATTTGATCAAAGATTCGATTAAAGCTTGACTCGATTAAATTTATTTCGAATTTTTAATGAGCCAAGCTACTTGATACCTGACTCAAAGAACTCGTGAGCTACCCACTCGAAAATATAATATACAATTTTTTTCAATCTTTATAATTTAAAATCTAAATTCATAAACTTAAAACCTTAAAGATAAGTATAAACCATTCTAAATCCTAAATTCTAAAGCCAACTACCTAAACCTCTAAACCCTAAGCTAACACCATATACCTTAAAATTAACAAGCTTGAGTTTACATAACTTGTATATCAAAGTGTAGAACTATATGTTTTGATATAATAATTGAAAAATAGTTCTACATGTTTTGATATAATAATTAAAAATTAGTTTTGGACTAATTTAAAAAGATTTTAGAAATGATTCTTATGTCCAAACAACTTAAAAATATATTTAAGAGGTTTTTGAGAAACTTTGAAGGTGTTTAAAATGACTTAAAGAAACCAAAAAAGTATTTTTTTTAACCCAAGCGTTTCAATACACCTCCTAGGTGTTTCGATACCGTTATATTTTTTAAAGGCAAAATTACATAGTCATTTTGATACGGTCTTGGACCGTTTCGATACAGCAAGCACCTTTTTCGATACGTTAGTATCGAAACTTATTTTAGGTGTTTCGATACACCTTCAACGGATTTACAACCCCAACGACTTTATAAAACCTCAATGGTTACGAGCCATATTGAAATAATCTTTAGTTCTTTCGATACGATGAGCTAAAGGTTTCGATACGTCTTGTAGGTGTTTTGATACTAGTTCTTAAATGCAAGTTCAACGACTATTTCCCAAAATAGCAATATCGAAACGACTTTCACGCGTTTCATACCATAAGCCCAAGAAGTAAAAATTGGTCTTGAAACCAGCTTCAAATGGCTCTAAATCAATCTCAACGGTCACCAACAACTAAAAACTCAATTAGGATGATAAAAGAAATGCTCAAGTATCATGTAGAGATTAATGCTTCAATTTTAATAACATTATGATGAGAAAATTATCTTAAAATTAAATTTCAATCTTTGGGTAGACAAAACATTTGTGATCTAAATTTTAAATATATGATCATATGTATTAGGATTGGGTGAGCGCTTAGAGTGCAAACAACTAGACTTATTAGAATGATTAACAAGTTTACTTAAGTATTTCTCTTGTTTGAGAGGTTTCTCAAAGTTCGAGTTGTGAACTTTGGATACTTGATTCTGGAATTGAATCAAGGTTGTAAGGTTAGCCCTTTAACCTCAAAAGGAAGAAATTCTAAGTGAATTTGAGAAATCTTTAGCAGGAAGCTAAGATAGTGAATGTATGACTTGGACTAGAAGTTTGAACCACTCTAAATCCTTTGTGTTCATTGTTTAATTTTTACTTTCTCCAATTTTTACCCAAATTAGGAGTTGTTCATCACTTGGCCAAATTAAATCGATTGTGCATCGAGCTATTTCAAGCCTAACACAAAATTTTCTCCTGATAGGGATTTAAATGAGACATAACAAATGACGAGCTACTCGAGTCTGACATGATCAAAGATCAATCAACACTTGATTTGATTGGGCTCAAATCAAATTTGAACTCAAGTTCTTAATGACTTGAGTCGAGCTCAGATTTTTCGACTTGTTAAAAATTATTCGAGCTCAAACTCGACTCTAAATCTTAACAAATCGAATCGAATTCATCATTACTCGAACTCAACTTATTTACACCCTATTTATGAATGCCACTGCTTCTAACAAACTTTACATCAAGTCATTTTATTCTTTAAGATTTGTTGTAACCTATTTTGTTCGGACCAAAGTCCAAACCCAAAATAAATTCAAATATAGATCAAATAAAATAATTAAATAAATCCAAAAAAAATTCCAATCCTTTTTATTAAACCTCGGTCCATTTATAAATGATTCATATTTAAAACTCAAATGCCTATTAGCCCATCAAACTCTTCTATCTCAAACTCAATTGTGACCCAAATACCTCATTACGAGTCGAATAACCTATAAACCCATTACCCATATCCAATTTAAAGCCCAATTACCCATCCAATCTAAAATACTCAAACCCATTTTACAATAATCAAATACCCATTTTAGAAGGAAAAAAAGCTAATTATATTACATCCTAGAAATCTAAAGACAAAATAAAACATTAAGCTATCCCCAAAATAAACATGATAAATGATTATTTGGGCTTTTGACATTTATGTACAGAGCATTTGAGTATTTTTAATGTAATGAAGAATATTTTTGGATGCTTCTGATTGATTGTCGTGTGACGATTTTTAATCAATTATTAAAATTTTGAAATTTTAAATTTTTATTCATTTAATTTAAATTTAAATTCGATAAAATCAATCTCTTCTCTTGGTCTACATTAATTAATCATCTTGATCTCTTATTTTTAATCTTTTTCGTTTAATTTTGGGGTTCAGTTGACGATCGATCCTCATCTCCGTCAATAATTTTTTCTTTCAATCGAAGGTTAGACTCTTAAAGATAATTGATTTATTTTTATTTATTATATTATTTATTCTTTAATAATTTTAATTGTGATAATTATTAGGGTGATAATTGGTCACAACTCTCTCTCTCTTTCTTTATATGATAAAGGTAGCGGATCATGATTTCAACGATGTCTATTGTAACTGGTCACAAACCTTATAAATGGTTATTTGGGCTTTTAATATTTATGTATAAAAATGAACATTTGAATATTTTTAATGTAATGGACATTATTTTTGAAATGACTTTTGGTCTTTTATTTATTTATTTCAGGTTAACTTGAGTAAATTCTGAAGTTGAAAATCGATATGGATCAGTTTAAGTGGGTGTAGTGTGATGATGATTAAGAGCCAGAAAAAATCAATTTTTTAGGTTAATTAAAAAATTAAAAAAACAAATAAGATTTAAGTTATAAAATAAAACTTTGAATAATTAAAAAAAATTTAATAATTA
This sequence comes from Abelmoschus esculentus, assembly GCA_035048815.1. Classification (NCBI taxonomy): domain Eukaryota; kingdom Viridiplantae; phylum Streptophyta; class Magnoliopsida; order Malvales; family Malvaceae; genus Abelmoschus; species Abelmoschus esculentus. The sequence continues at coordinate 11,159,782 of JAUCBN010000023.1, read as the reverse complement.
ATGAATTGAGTTTTAAATTTGAGTACTTCAACTTTCTATAACATATGTCTATTGCTGTATCGCATATGAAAGAGTATATAAAATATATATGTATATTTTACATTAAATTTTCTTATAAAAAGTTGTTTAAATTGAAATCAATTAGTATCATAATATTATAAATATTTATAATTAAATTTGAACAAAAACTCGAACAATTCATATCAACTTGACTTCACTTAAATTTTATAATCTCAATTAAAAAATTAAAATAAAATTTTAATTGTAAAAATATGTATTCCTTCAAAAAGTCTCTTTGTCATACATAAATAAAAATTATATTAGATAATAATATGAAATATAAAACCTAATATTATATATTTTATATATTTTAAAATCAAATATAGATTTTTTTGTAAATAGGTAAACGGATCGAGGTTTAAGTTCAGATCTTAGTGTCATATACAGATCTGATACAGATCTATCGGATCTAAAATTTTAGAATTTATACCTATAAAACAGATTTGGATCTACGGTTTCAAATTAGGTCCAAGATCCATTATCATCTCTGTTCATTACTTGAGTTTTCTTTTTTTTTTTAAGAAAAAATTCCGAAATTAGTAAATCTTATAAAATTTCTCAAGTATTTCAAAATTCATAAAATAAAGAGGTATTTTTTGGAAAATTTATTAAATTTATATGAAAACAAGGTAAACTCTTGTTTGAAGAAAGAAAAATCAAGTTTTTGTAATACCACTAACAACTAAATTGAACTTTTCAGTACATTAATTATAAATTCAAACAATCAATGACTACATTGTGAAACATGAAATTTGTCAATCATTAATGACTGAAGAAGCGCTTGAAGTTTTGACAATAAATAATTAATTTTTGAATTTTTTAATCAATTAAAAATTTAAATTAATAAATAGAATTAATTAAATTATTTAATTAATAGTGATTGTTGAATTATCAAATTTTTTATTAATAGATATATTACCTCATGTCATAATGTTATCGCTTGATATTTTTAATATTTTTTGTTTTGTTTAAAAATATTAAAAAATCTTATAAAATATTTTTAATATATATTCCTTTTATAAAAAAAATTATCATTTCTATGTTTTAAAATCATATCATTTAAATCATCTCTTTAAAAAACTTTATTCCCTCTATCCCATAAATATTGTCTCTTATTGACTTTTTTGGGTCAAACTTTTTCAACTTTGACACTTGACTATTTAAAATTTATTATTGATAAAAATATGAAAAAATATATTTTAAAAACTTCTAATCGAGTAGATTTTAGATATATAATTTATAAAATTTAATTATTTAAAATATTTAATATAATTATAGTCAAAGTTTAAAAAATTTAACTTTTAAAAAGTCAATAAGGGACATTATTTTTGAGACGGGGGTGTACAATTTTTATAAGGTGTATTTATATTTGATTTTTTTTTAGTTTTCTAATAAAAAATAATTTTCTAAAGATAACTTTGTTGTTTAAATTATTTACATCACATTTTTTTATATAATCTTTCTTCTTAAAACCTTATAAAAAGTTAACATACAATAAAATTAAAATATTAAAATTATAATTTATCACGTGAGAATAATATATTTATTCGGCCATTATAAAGTATGGTCCCTGCTAAAGGAACGATTATTATTTTTAGAGGTCACAAGTTCGAGCACCAGTGATACCAACAGAGTGATTAAGCGATTAATATCAAATGATGAAGATTATATTCTAGAACAAATACTACTGTAATCACTATTAGCTAATTTAAAAAAAACTACTACTAACGTCCATGGATGAACCTACAAATGTTAAAATTTTAGGGAAAATAATTTCTATAATTGTAATATAAAATAATATTAAAAATAAATTTGACTTGCATAGTAGGTTTTCTTCTATTTGATATGGGAAGAGCATAATCCGAGGTATTTTCGAGGAGCACAGAGAAGTAATGTTGAGTTGTTTGATTGTTTAAAAGGCATTATACACATTCATTTATAGCATAAGAATGTTAGGATACAAAATGTATAAAAAGATTTATTAATTGCTTGGGGGTGATTAGTTTATAAATGAGTAGCAGTTTTTTTTTTGGATTAATAAAATACAAAGCTTATCCAAAAAATATTAAAAATAAATTAATATGATATTTTTAAAATAAATAAATATTATTTTTAAAAATTAACACTTATTATTTATTATATGTTTTAAACTAAATTCTTTCATAACAATTTTAACTTTTAGTACTCTAAATTTTTTTTTTCTCTGCGCTTGCCCACATCTACTCATGTATTGTTTTCCCATCTCCAGTCTCCACCGACGCCTAAATTCAAAATGGTGGCCTAAAATGTCGGAGAGTTTTCAGAGCATGGAACAAGGGGTGATTCTAGGAAAAGCTCTAAAAAGAAGCTTAAAAAAGGCCTGACCAGTTTATCCGATTATTTTTGTACATAAATAGTTATAAATTATATACACAATTTCTTACAGAAACTGTAAGAAAAACGGTATATACATAAATTGTTACAAACGTAAGGATTTATGCCTTATAAATATTGTAAGAAAAACGATATATACATAAAATGTTACAACGTAAGGATTTATGTACATACATAATTGGCTACGATTATACACAAATTGGTACAAATATTGTAAGGATTTGTGTATATCCATAAATCCTACAAAGTATACACAAATGCTTACAAAAACCGTAAGGAAAAAGGTATGTACACAAATTCTTACAACTTCAAAACCATGATCTAAAGGAGGTCATCCAAGGGTAAGAATTTGTGTACATATACAATTGGCTACGAGTATACATAATATGACACAAAAATAGTAAGGATTTCTGTATGTACACAATTCCTTACAAAGTATACAAAACGACTTACGAAAAACGTAAGGAAAAAGGTATAAACACAAATCCTTACAACTTCTTATCATGAGTTAAAGGAGATCATCAAAGGGTAAGGATTTGTGTACATACATAATTGGCTACGAGTATACCTAACATGACACAAAATGGTAAGGATTTGTGTATGTACACAATTTCTTACAAAGTATACACAATGACTTACTAAAATCGTAAGGAAAAAGGTATGTACACAAATCCTTACAACTTCGAAACTATGAGCTAATAGAGGTCATCTAAGGGTAAGGATTTGTGTACATACACAATTGGCTACGATAATAATATAATACAGAACAAAAATGGTAAGAATTTGTGTATGTACACAATTCCTTACAAAGTATACACAATGGCTTACAAAAACCGTAAGGAAAAAGGTATGTACACAAATCCTTACAACTTCAAAACCATGAGTTAAAGGAGGCCATCTAAGGGTAAGGATTTGTGTACATACACAATTAGTTACGAGTATACATAATATGAAACAAAATTGGTAAGGATTTGCGTATGTACATAATTCCTTACAAAGTATACACAACGGTTTATGAAAAACGTAGGGAAAAAGGTATGTACACAAATCCTTACGACTTTGAAACCATGAGCTAAAGGAGGCCATCCAAGGGTAAGGATTTGCGTACATACACGATTGACTACGAGTATACATAATATGCAACAAAAATAGTAAGGATTTGTGTACGTACACAATTCCTTACCAAGTATACACAACGGCTTACAAAAACCGTAAGGAATAAGGTATATCTAAAATTTATTTTTTTTATTTTTAAGTTTATCTCTTTTGGAGGCTTTGTAGAACCAATTTGTTGCGTACATCTAAAATTTCACCGACTGTCGTATAGACATATCATATAATTATTATAATCAATGTATATATATAATAAATAAAATCATTGATACTTTGTCAACTAACGATTTTTGTCCAACAAAAAATCATTTTACTAAAAAAAATAAAGGTTAAAGGTTAAAATACGAGCTAAAATGATAAATACGTAAAATGTTAAAAAGTACGTGTACTTTAGAAGTTGAAATAATTCAAGTTCAAATAACTTACTTCGAATCGACGCAAACCCTTCACCTCTATGTGCTTAACAGCAAGGCAAAATTGGATAAATTTTAGATCAGTTTAACTGCCTAAATGAAATCAACATCTACTACTTAAATAGAGTCAATATCCACTTCCTTAGTTACCTAGTGAAGATTTCACAAATCCACTAATTTGCAGGTTCAGGTTGTTAACTTTTCATAGTCGAATCGGATCAAAGTTACCAGGTCTAAACAAAACTAATTTATTTCTCATTTATAAACCAATGTAACTACAAAAAGTATATACAAATTTCATAAATAGAACAAATCTCACATCTCTGATAAAAGGTTGCTGATCTTTCTAAGCTCTTTGAGAGCAGTCATGGCTGTAACTTGTCCTTTGCCAACTATATTGGTTTTAGACAAGTTGTCCAACGATCCAACCGAAACTCGATCTTGCTGGAAAACAGACTCAAGAACCTGAAAATGAAAACAAGGTGATTTAAAGATGTCCGATGGAGTAAATCAACAATCGCTTCAACAACAAAAGCGTTTTATTCATTGGTTTGAAAAAACAAAATATTACCTGAATGTGTTCGAACATCGATTGCCCCAGATTCTTCAGCGACCCGATTACATTCTGGTCCACTACATCTCTTTGGTTGGTGGGAGATGAATCACGAGAACTACAGGAAGTAGAGGAGTCTGCTGTATTGATATTGCTATTACGACACACAGATTTTGCAGTCTCATCGATAACTCTTGTATCCGATGCCTCCTGACGGACATTGTTCCATCCAAACTTCAAAAGCCATTGAAATCCACCTAAGATATTCCTTCTCTCATTCGAGGCTGAGTCCATCTTCCTTGAAGATTCATTCTCATCGGGATAACTTAAAAGACCATCTTCAGGTGGAGAGGAAACCGGCAGGGGAGAATCTTCTAGGTTACTTTGGCAGCAATCATCATTATCATCTGAAGACAAATTCGATGCAACACTACTTTTTTCTGTCATTTTCGTGGTCATTCGTGCTACTAACATAACTTGCAGGATCAGAAAAAATAGAGGAGTTTTCTTCACTGACAGAAGTTCCACTTCCACTCTCACATCTTTCCTCGGCTGCGCAAATAGAGTCTATGCTAGTATCATTTTGCCCGTCCACCCGACCTTCAACAGAATGAAGATCCTCTAAGTTGGAAGCATCGAAACAGTCTCCCGTTTCGGTATCGTCCTCCAAGCCAAGTTGCAGAGACAAATCTTCAAGCAAACTACGTCTAACAAATGACCTATGGCCCTTTTTGTATTTTTCTGCTCTTGCTGGCGATGGATCAGATTCAGTTCTAGATAGCACCAGCTTTACTTTTTCAGACCATCTCCGTTTCCCGCTTGGAGCTAGTTTGTCAAAACTATCTTGCCTCAGTTCCTCTGCCTTATGCAGTACTCTCCACTTTTCTTTCCAATAGCTGTCAGGCACCAGGGATAGAAGAGTGTGTGGAGAAACTTGTCCAGATGAAAGATTGCGACTACTCGCTGCAGATGTGCTACAGTTATAAGCCACATCAAATGTAGATAATGAGGATGAGATTTTAGAATCAAGTGCAAGAATTTGCAGCGACTTCGCCTTTTCTATAAATTTCTTCAGATTTATATTCTCGGGAAAATTCAAGAGTCTCTGAAGACAAGTTGTTGCATTTTCAGTTGCAAGCAGCGAAGATCTCACATAAAGTATCATAGAGACTGCCATGGCAGTGATTAATGCTCCACAATGTGAATTGAGTATTTTAAAATCGGAAATTTCTTCATTTCCAGAAACTTTATCAAGTGAGCCATTATCTGCAGTTAAGATCTCATCCCATACAACTAAGAGATCATGAAGTGAAAACTCTCGTCCAAATAAAACCCGCAACCAGCGAAGTGCAAAATATTGGGGTTCAACCCCAAGCTCAACAAGATGGCTATGCAGAGAAGAATCAACTATGGACAGTAAATGGTATAATGCAGTTGATGCTTCAATGACGGGGCAAGCCACTGTGAGACTCGACAGCAGGAAAGGGAGCAAAAAAATCTGCCATAGCAACTGATCCACGTGACCCGCTCATTAGAGCCTCAAACATACAGTAGGCATCATGTTCCATAAATTTCTCAGACAAGACAATACCAAGTTCACCTTCAGCTCCATAAGCATCTGTTAGCAATTTGATGGTATGTATCTCAGGATCAAGCTCATCCAGCCTCCTAACTTTCTTTGAATTACCTTGAGATCCAACCTCGTCATCCACAGAATCTAAAAACTTCTTAAAATCAAAATTGTATGCTACATCATTTTCTTCAAACGACAATCCATCAAATTTGTCAATGAAATGGTTTTCGTGTATCTTTCACACTTCTGAAAGATGCTCAACATCAACATGAAGAGCATACAGCACAGGTGCCAGGAGTTCATGCATTCCTACAAATAAGCAGGAAAGAGAAACAGATAAAGAGCCAGCTCGATTCCTTGCATAATAAAATCGCAAGAATTACTAGTTAGTTGACTTGAGATATTGTGAGCCAATTTCCAATGGCTTTTTTCGTTGCATACTATAGAATGAAATTTACATTCTCAGGAGCAACTAAATTTCTCCTAATGCAGCGATCGAAATTCTTGAAAACATTCAGTAATTAGGACTGCGAAACATTGCTGATTTGATTTTACAAAATCTACAACATAAAATACTGCAAACTAATAAATAAGCAAGCTAAGTGATTAAGGGAGAAAAAAACCTTGTCTATAACCACACTCTGGATGTCTAAGGCACCACAGCAACAATATCCGTCTCAACATTCCCTGGCATCCAAGAGCCTGGAAGTAACTTCCATGTTCCGGATATAATTGTGATAAATCCTGGTCAACCATTTTTTCCATCTCAGCATTCCGAAAGAATCGACCCCAGGTGCTGTCTGCATAAAGAATTAGATTTAGGCTATGTTTGTCGTTGAAGTTCATAACGCCCATCTGCAGAAGCTAGAAAACCTGGCTGTTCCAAAACGGACGTTTAAGACGATAAAACCGATTGTTGAACCAGCGTTTGAGTTATTTTTGGTTGCTGTGGGCGTGTACAACAACAACCAAAAACGCAGCCTTAGACTTGGCATCAGACAGAACCAACCAACCAGGATGGAGAGGCAAAGAGATTTGCCCCCGACATGAATCCAACAGGAATCATGATAAGATAGCAAGGTAAATAGAGCAATACTAATTGAAACAAAATCAAATGAACAAACAATTTAAATATTCAACCAATCTATAGAAAAGAAAATGAATAAGAAACATTGACACTTACCTGGGTTTTGTGAGAGTGGATTGTCCATGACAAGATCAGGGGAAGTACTTCCTCCATCCTTGGGAACATGTGGATCCACTAGCAGCCTCCTCTTCAACCCAGCATATCTAGATTACAATAAAACCAGAGATATAAACCCATAACTATTAGTTTCTAGTTCCAAAAAACATGAAGAAAGAAGAAAAAACAATCAATTGCAAAGTTTTCCATTTATATAATTCAGAAAACCCAAACACACGGTTATAACCAGGAATCAGCTGCACTGCTGCAGTGTTATACATCAAATATTAGAATTGAAGGAGACGAACTCATTACCGTCGGCGAGAATCCGCCATTTCCCGGCGAAGATCATCAACTGAAAGAGGAGGTAAAATACCCAGATTAACACGCCATCGGACGCTTCTCAGAGCACCGAGGCTACAATTATCCGCCGAAATAACAGAGGTCAACGACGGTGCTTCTTCCTTTACAATTTCTTCCCTAATTTTTGATTTGGCAAGAAATCCAAATGTCCCAAACTCAAGATTTCAACAAAGACTTTTCAATTTCTGTTCCTTGAAAGCAAACAATCTAAAAAAAATACCCAAAACGATTAAAACAAAAAGAAAGAATTACGTTTGGGTAATTGACTTGTGAGACCAAGAAATTATTGTCAGAAGCAAGCTAGAGAAAAGTATGCAGTTGTTATCTTTCTACCAAATTTCCCACCTCTCTTTTTCCTTTGACTTTTCTTTTCCATCAAACAATTAAATGGGAAAGGAATAATTGAGGAACAGGAGACTAGCAAGTTCGTTTCTACTACTTTTCTACTTTGTTTGCAACACAAAAACATCAAAAACGAAACAAAAATTTCTCATTCAACCAAAGTGGATACCAGGAGTTGACCTGTCTTTTCCATATAGAGTATTTAATTTATTTTTGTTGATATAATTGTTTATATTTATTTAATTATTAATCCATTAATTTAGATGAAAAGTAAAATTTTGGGTAAAATTATATTTAAAATAGTACTAGTAGATATAAATTAAATTTTCAATTTAAATTCAATTAGATTCGATTTAAATTAATAAAAAAATTATTTATTTTATTATATGTATTGATGTGTTTTTATATTTGAGGTATCGGCCAAGAGGGTAAAATAACAAAAGTATTGATGAAAAAAATATATTTTTTAATATATTGATTTCTCAAAACTATTTCTTTTAAAGTCAAATTTAAAAGAATCCGATTATAAATATTAATTTAAAAAAAAATCAGTATTGTAGCAAGTCAGATGTTACTGAAACCGACTTCATTCAGCAGGGAAGGTACACCAACACTGTAGCAAGTCGGATGCTACTGAAACAAACTTTAATCAGCAAGCAGACAAGGTCCTATTACACTATTTCACTTTCTTCAATTATTTTATTATTATTTTTAATTTAATGTTCATAGTTAGGTTTAAAAACAATTCAACTTAGATCATTGTAAAAACATCAATAAAATAAAAAATAATTTTGAGAAATCCATATATTAAAAATAAATTTTCCATCAATATTTTTATCAAATTGTGGACCAAGAGAATATCGTAATATTTTTTTTTATTATTATTTTAGGAGGTATTGTGTATAATATACACTCTAGATACTAAGATAATATATTTGTACCGTGATATATGATTTATGTACGTGTAGGTTAGGTAGAAGTGTTTATTATCGGATATCAAATTAGATTTAATTTAATTTTTTAATATTCAATTTTTAGATATAATAATTTGTATTCAATTTAATTTTTCAAATATCTTTTTTTTCTTATAAAATATTAAATTTATTTAATTGTTTTAAATTAAAACATAATTATAAAATATATAAATTTTAGTGATTAAAATTATTAGTATATCGTACCATATTATTATTACTTTTAATATTTGTGGATATAATTATAATAATATTTTAATTAAATAATTTATTTGTTACCTATTTTAAAAAATAGTGACCTGATTATCATCAAATACATAATTGAGTGGCTTTAAATGGATTTTACCCTATATTTTTAGAGAAATTACTATTATTATTATCCGGTGATAAGAGTTTTCTCTCTTGGTTCTTACTTCCCGTCCTTTTCAGTATTTTCCGATTCATCTGAGAGAGTATTTTCTCTCTTCATTTTCGTTTTCTGGTAATTTTCTTTCTCTCTATAATTTAATGCTCGGCCTTTTCTATTTTTATTATGAGTATTATCCCTAATTTTGCAATGTTTTAGATCTATTATTATTCTATTTCTCAGTGCATTAATTCAATGCTGGAGTTTTTTTTTTTCTCTAAAATAATTCAATTTTCTGTAGATCTCGGGTCTGATTTCTTCAGTCGCTGCACTTAAGGATGGATTCCTCAGCATCTCTTCTAAACAAGCTCAAGGTGAAGATTCCCATTTTATATACATATTTTCTTTTATAGCCTGACTTCCTGACAGAACTAGTTGTTTCTGTTCAATAATTATATGAATAAATGTTGAATCTCAGGGTGCTGATCCATTTTTCTTGTTTGCGGGTCCCAATGTGATTGAATCTGAAGATCACATTCTAAGGATGGCTGGCCACATCAAGACCATCACTGCCAAGCATGAATTTCCATTCTTTTCCTTTTTATTGCTTGAGATTGATTATTGTAGAACATATACAAAGCTATGATCTTTTTTTTAATATCTGAGTTAAATCTGTGTTTTTTTTTTGGTTTTGTAGACTTGGGTTGCCTTTGGTTTTCAAATCAAGCTTTGATAAAGCTAATCGAACATCCTCCAAATCATTTCGGGGTCCCGGAATGGCTGAAGGCCTGAAGGTTCTTTTCTTTTGTTTCTTTGCTTTCTTACTATAACATGGCTGCTGTCCTTGGTCCTTACATTGCATGATAGATGGTTGCTTTCTTTGTATTATTTCTTTGACTCTATGCATTGCTGCGACATCCATCTATTATCTGCATAGTTTGTTTTTATTTTTTAAGTTTGTTATTGCGCTTGTGATGTATTTCTATATACGGTAGAGTTTCGGTCTTCCTGCTATTATGTGTTGCAATTCTGGAACTGCAAGTACAATGTCTGAAGTGAGTTTAAAATTTGTGTACCTTTATCTTAGATACATTTGCTTACATGAAAATCTGTTTCCTTTTGGGTTACAGATCCTTGAGAAAGTTAAAGTAGCATACGACATTCCCATTGTAACTGATGTCCATGAAACTATTCAGGTATGAGGAAACCTGGGAGATCATCTATCTATATACAAAATTTAGCATTTATTTTCAATAAATGTTCATATCTTCATTTTGGATGCATGGAAGTGTGATTTCTTTGGATTATGATTTCAAAATATATTCTGTTTTGGAAATCATCTATAACTTTCCAGTGTACCAATTATATTACCATGAATTGCTTGTTCAGATGATCAGAATTAAATACCTGTTTCCTTTCAGTGTGAAGCAGTTGGAAAAGTTGCTGATGTGATTCAGATTCCTGCATTTCTTTGTCGTCAGGTTAAGCTGATATTTATGGAGTATTAACAACACCCTACCATGTTTAAGGGGAAAAAAGTTATTGTTTATATTGATCTTTGGTTGACAATATTGTTAATGTTTGTTTGAAAGACGGATCTTCTAGTTGCAGCAGCCAAGACTGGAAGAATTATCAATATAAAAAAAGGCCAGTTCTGTGCTCCTAATGTGAGTGTTCCGTTATTTGTATTTCCAAAAAATTCAAAACTCTACTCTTTTTCATCATCATATATGGATGCTATTTGTAATCATGCATGGTTGTAGGTTATGGCAAATTCTGCTGAGAAGATTAGATTGGCTGGGAATCCGAATGTGATGGTTTGCGAAAGAGGCACCATGTTTGGATATAGTAAGTTTGTCTGAACTTTCTGGCAAAAAAGAAAGAAATCATTTAGGATCTATATTTGGGTTCTTTAGGAAGGTATTTTGGGTTCATAACTTCATATATAGATCTATTGAATGACTTTTGTGTTGCGTACGCACTCATGAAGTAAGCAGTAATATGATAATAGACTAATAGTACATAATGGCAATGGCTGTTGGTTTTCAGAGCTTTCTATTAATTTTCAGAGACATTCTTCAAGACATATTTTGGAAACAATAGTGTTCACAGATCCTTTGATTTATCGAATGATGTTAAACCATTCAAACTAAAATTATCTGGTCATAGGTGGTACTGGTGTCCAACTTGAATGTAAAACCACAACAAACTCTAGGCTAAATTTTGTATACCATAACTTAGGTATGACATGACAACTGACAAGATAAGGAAAATGGATGTCTGGCTGGGTTGGCGAATTCTACTTTTGAAAGTTTGTATGTAATCTTAGCGAGAAATACAATTTATGAAATACAAGCCGAGGCGTGAGGCGCTAGGCGAAAAGCTCGTCTTTCGTAAGTGAAGACACCATTTTTTTCCAAAAATATTATCAATCAACCATATAACATATTATATATAAAAACATTATGTTGAACAAAGAGTTTAGATACTCTGTCGACTTGTATTTTATTCAAAGTCTTAAAGTCTAATAAATAGACTCTAGGAGAAGAGTTTACATTAGAATAAACTACCTATCTGAGATAGGTCTCTAAACTAATTTAAATATAAGCAAACTAACTAACAAAGCTCCTAGAAAATAGGCCTCTATCTCTAGATGATAAGATCCTATAAAATAGGAGATTTATTCTACTCGATATAATCAACACTCCCCCTCAAACTGGTGTATATACATTGAATATACCCAGTTTGGATGAGATTTCATCAAAAATTGTTCTTGGGAGAGCTTTGGTGAAGATATCTGCAAGTTGCTTTGTTGTAGAAACATACTTCAAGTTGGCTACTCCATTGTTGACCTTCTCATAAATGAAGTGTCTGTCTATCTCAATATGCTTTGTACGACCATGTTGAACTGGATTCTTGGCTGTGCTCATGACAGATTGACTGTCGCTGAGAATCTCAAAACTTTCTTCATTATCCAAATTGAGTTCTGAGAGAATCTTCTTGATCCATATTCCTTCACAAATCCCAAGAGCTATTGCTCTAAACTCCGATTCTGCACTACTTCTAGAAACAACAGACTGCTTCTTGCTTCTCCATATGACAAGATTGCCTCAAACATAAGTACAGTAACCACTAATTGACCTTCTTTCGGTTACTTCACTTGCCCAGCTAGCATCTGTGTAGACCTTCACACTTCTGTCTTGATATTTTCTAAAAATAAGTCCTGCTCCTGGTGTAGACTTTAAGAACCTCAAAATTTTGTTTACAACTTTCAGATGTTCTTCTCGAGGATCACTCATATACTGGCTAACAATGCTAACTGTGTTAAATAAGTAGATAAACGATAGGTTTTTGAGTAAACTTGATCAGTTTATTCTAATGATTAAAAGAACAAGTTTACAGACTCTTATATAACCTAAGAATAAAACTTCTAATTGAATTAGGAGTCCTAGATATCCTAAACTTAAAACTCTTAAGTATAAAACTTTAAATATAACTAAGACCCTTTTACCAAGATAAACTCTTGATAAACTAACTATAAATTCTTAACATAATCTCGACAACTAACACTCCCCCTCAAACTGGTGAATATACATTGTATAATCCCAGTTTGGACATAAACTTGTCGAACAAGGCTTTTGGTAAAGCCTTTGTAAATATATCTGCCACTTGTTCTTCGATTGGAATATAAGACAAGGATGTGACTTCACTCGTGAGTTTTTCTGCTATGAAGTGTCTATCTATCTCAACATGTTTTGTTCGATCATGTTGGAAAGAGTTCTTGACAATCTGAATTGTTGATTGATTGTCACAAAAGATTTCAAACTTTTTGTCTTGACACGTTCCAAGTTTTTCAAGTAGCTTTTGTAACCAAATTCCTTCACATGTTCCTAGAGCTAATGCTCTGTATTCGGTTTCAGCATTGCTCCTTGAGACTACTGTTTGCTTCTTACTTTTCCAAGTCACTAAGTTACCCCAAACGAATGAACAATAGCCACTTGTAGATCTTCTATCTGTAAGTTCACTTGACCAACTTGAGTCTGAAAACACCTTAACACTTCTGTCATGGGTTTTCTTAAATATTAAGCCATGTCCGGGTGTACCCTTTATGTACCTTAGTATTCGTTTTGCAGCTTCCAAGTGTTCCTGTCTAGGATCGGTCATGTATTGGCTCACAATATTAACAGGAAAAGATATATATGGTCGGATTAAGGATAAGTAAATCAATTTTCCTACTAGTCTTTGGTATAGCTCTTTGTTTGTCTTAGGGCCTAAGCCTGCCTTGTTGAATTTCAAACTAACATCCATAGGGGTGTCTGTTAGTTTACAACCCATTAACCCAGTTTCTTCAGGCAAATCCAGAGCATACCTTCTTTGATTAATAACTAGTCCCATGCTTGATTTAGCCACCTCCATGCCTAGGAAATATCTGAGTTTACCTAGGTCTTTAATTTCAAATTCTCTATTGAGCATGTTCTTTAGTTGGTGAATCTTTCTCTCATCATCTCCTGTTAGGATTATATCATCCACATAAACAATCAGGATAACTCTTTTGTTGTCTGGAGATACTTTAGAGAATAATGTATGATCTGACAAAGACTGTTTGTAACCTATTCTCAAGATGACTCTGGTGAATCTTTCAAACCAAGCTCTTGGTGACTGCTTCAAGCCATAGAGGGATTTGTTAAGTTTACACACCTTCTGGTTATTTTCATTATCTTCCAATCCTGGTGGAATCTGCATATAAACTTCTTTCTCCAAATTTCCATTTAAAAAGACATTTTTTATATCAAGTTGATGTAAATTCCAGTCACAATTTACAGAATTAAGTTTAGCTACTGGGGCAAAAGTTTCTTTATAGTCAACTCCATAAGTCTGAGTAAAGCCCTTAGCAACTAACCTTGCTTTGTACCTTAATACACTCCCATCAGGATTAAATTTGATAGCAAAAACCCATTTGCAGCCAACTGGTTTTTTACCTTGAGGTAGGTCTGTAATAGTCCATGTATTGTTTTTATTTAGTGCCTCAACTTCTTCTTCAACTACCATTCTCCATTTAGGGGATTGTAGAGCCTCTTCAATAGTCTTAGGAACTTGTTGTTCATCCAAACTTGCTGTAAATGCTTTAAAGGATGAAATCAACTTCCCATAACCGACATACCTTTGAATAGGGTATTTAGTACATTGTTTAACTCCTTTTCTCTTGGCGATAGGTACACATTTAGATTCAAGTAGATGAGAAGGAATACTAGTTGAGTCATTACCTTCACTTTCTTCACATGCAACCGGATTGAAGTCCAATTTTTGGGAAATACCAGTTTGCAAAATGGTCTCAAGAATTTTTCTTTTTTTCTAGTATAAACTTGAAGGGGTTTAGGAGGAGAATGTAATGGTGATGTAGGTGTGGTTTGTGAATTGATAGGAGTAGTAGAGGTAGGTAAAGGACATGATGGTGATGTAGGTGTGGTTTGTGAATTGACAGGAGTAGTAGAGGTAGGTGGAGGACATGAACTTTCAATAGGACTTTGTGTATTTGGTGGTAAATATTGGCTAGGAGGTAAGAAGGTTGAGGGAATGGATAGACTAACTTGAGTATGAGAAAGCTGGAGATCAATAGGATTCTCCCCCTGAGTTACAGCCTTGAAGAAATAAGGATCATGTTCAAAAAAGGTAAGATCTAATGAAATAAAGATTTTCCTAGTGGGTGGATGGTAACTTTTGTAGCCCTTTTTTAGTGAAGAATATCCTATTAGAACACATTTGATAGCCTTTGGATCTAATTTAGACTTAGAGAGATCTAAATTTTGCACAAAAACAGTGCATCCAAATACTCTTAAAGGAAGAGTGGAAGATATTGGTTTAAAGTTGGGAAAACTCTCTAGGAAGACATCCCTGGGTGTTCGAAAATTGAGTACTTTGCTGGGCATCCGATTAATTAGGCATGTAGCTGTTAATAAGGCTTCACCCCACAAGTACTTTGGTACATGACTAGTGAACATTAGGGCTCTTGTTACTTCTAATAGGTGTCTATTTTCCTCTCAGCAACTCCATTTTGTTGTGGAGTGTCAACACACGAACTTATTTGGACTATCCCCTTTTCTAAAAAAAATTTCCTAATGATTGTGTGAAAAACTCACCCCCATTGTCAGATTTAAAAATCTGAATTTTACTGTTAAATTGAGTCTCAATCATGTTGTAAAACTTTTGAAAGACAAAGGACACCTCTGATTTTTCTTTCAATAAATAGACCCAAGTAGTTCGACTATGGTCATCAATAAATGTGACAAACCATCTACTCCCACTAATATTTTTTACCTTAGAAGGGCTCCAAACATCACTGTGAATCAAAGAGAAAGGATGTGAGGGTTTATGAGATGATGGTGAATAACTAGCTCTTGTTTGTTTAGCAAGAGGACAAATATAACATTTAAAGGAAGATGGTTTCTTATTAAGAAATAAATGTGGAAATATCTTTGCAAGATAATTGAAATTTGGATGACCTAACCTAAAATGCCATAACATAACATCATCGATTTGTCCTAAAGAATTAAAACAAGAAGGAGAAGAAATTTGGACAGGATTATTGTTGTTGGTCAAAACGTAGAGACCATCTTGTAGCCTAGCACTACCAATCCTCTTTCTCGAAGCTGGTGCCTGTAAAAAACATTCTTTGCCAGTGAAACAGAAAGAACAATTTTGGTCTTTGGAAAGCTTGCTCACAGACAGTAGGTTACAATTCAACTAGACACAAAAAGCACATTTTTAAGGACTAGATCACTGGTAACAAATACAGTACCAATGCCTTTAATTGGAGATAGAGAACCATCAATTATTTTAATAGAACTTTTTGAGCATGAAGGAGTAAATTGAATGAGTATGTCTTTGTTACCAGTCATATGATCAGAAGCACCTGAATCAACTATCCAATTTGACGTATGTGCAGTGGAAAGGAAAGCAGTAGAGGAGGATTGTTGATTGATACCTTCATCTTCTGCTAGGGCTAGATTGCCTTTACTACTACTATTAAATTTATTGAATAATTGTTGTAGTTCTAGCATCTGTTGTGTCGTGAAACCACCTTGT
Source organism: Abelmoschus esculentus (assembly GCA_035048815.1). Taxonomy (NCBI): domain Eukaryota; kingdom Viridiplantae; phylum Streptophyta; class Magnoliopsida; order Malvales; family Malvaceae; genus Abelmoschus; species Abelmoschus esculentus. The sequence goes on along the minus strand of JAUCBN010000023.1, from coordinate 11,143,409 downwards.
TGTTTTGTTGTGACTTCAGTAGATAAGGCTTTCTTTGATGGTTTTGGGATTGAATTCTTACCATCGGATGGTTTAACAGATTGTGACCATTGAAGATAATTATGGCCCACAAATTTGTGACAAGTAACAGTGGTGCCTGTTACTTCTGAAAGATCTACCATGGTGGCAGTGGATGTTGAGGAAGATGCTATTTCACTCGGCATGGATTGAAGAGGAAAAGCCATGGAAGAAATCTTGTCGACAGGATCGATTTAGACTGATACCATGTTAAATAAGTAGATAAACGATAGGTTTTTGAGTAAACTTGATCAGTTTATTCCAATGATTAAAAGAACAAGTTTACAGACTCTTATATAGCCTAAGAATAAAACTTCTAATTGAATTAGGAGTCCTAGATATCCTAAACTTAAAACTCTTAAGTATAAAACTTTAAATATAACTAAGACCCTTTTACCAAGATAAACTCTTGATAAACTAACTATAAATTCTTAACATAATCTCGACAACTAACAAACTGAGTATGCAATGTCAGGTCGAGTGAGTGAAAGATAGATTAGTTTTCCAACAAGTCTCTGGTACGTTTCTTTATTTGTAGGATTTCCTGCACTTTCTTTACTAAATCTCAATCCTGGTTCCATCGGAGTGTCACTTGGTTTACAACCAAGCATCCCTGTCTCAGTAAGAAGATCTAACACATATTTACGTTGGTTTATAACTAGTCCTTCCTTGGATCTCGCAACTTCCATGCCTAGGAAATACCTCATAGTTCCTAGATCTTTGATCTCGAATTCTTAGAAGACTCTAAATTAATTAACTAAATAGCGAGATAACTAGTAACAATGGTATTTGAATCTTATACCTCGTATACACTGAGAGGCCGGTGTTTTGACGTACCATGATGTTGATTTAAAGAGTGTACCTTGGTATCGAATTCATGTGCTATTAAAAACCTAGAACTTGATAAAATAATTTAGGTTTAGAATTAAATAAAATTGGTAGGTAAATAATTAGTGACATTAGTAAAGTTATTAATTTTGTTAAGTGACAAGATGGTAGTGTCCGAGCATTCGGATGTTATTATACACTTGGCGAAATTAATAATTTAAATAAGTTTTTAATATTTAATTAATGGAGCCATCCTAGGTTAGAGCTTAAAATGAACAAGATAAAAAACGATCATGCATTTAAATCTTTTGAGGCAGAGTTTATATTTCTTTGAATTTGGGTGAGATTTCCTATCTAGAGGACGTTTCATTTGGCCCGAGTTTAAAAGAGATATATTTTCTTAATTAAAAGGATATCCTCAATTCAAGCAGTATTTAATTAACAATAAAGAATTAAATTAATATTTATATTCAAAATATCAAAATGCCACGTGTAATTAATAAGGTATCAATTTTTGAGTGTTTGTAAGGGTCGTCCTTACACGTAACCGACTCCCGAACCCAAATGTTTTTAACAAATCTCTGTTTTGTTTTATGGTGTCTGGCCTACCAGAGTGGTCGGTGGCGACTCCAAATCATTTTTTTAAAAAAATTCAAATAATAGGGGTTTTAATAAAATTTTGATTTTCAAAATTCACGATAAAAAGTAATAAAAATTGATTTTTCCTAAAATTATTTGTCAGGCTATTTTTGGTATTTTTCACACGTCTTTCGGTTTTAAAAAGGTCTCGACAGCTTGGTGACTTCGCTGGGGACCTAAAAAATTATTTTTTGTGAGTCGGGCCTAATTTTTTTTAAAAAATATTTTACGTGGCATTTCAGTATCTTGAATATAGATATTAACTTAATTCTTTATTGTTAAATGAACATCGTTTGAATGAGGGTAGCTTTTTTGTTTTTGTGATAAATCATGTCATTCATGCATAAGCTCTCGACCCGAGCTTTCACTCTTAAGTGGGAGTTAGATATTATTTGACGTGATGCTCTCCAGCTTCGAGTTTTGGATTTTTATCTGCTTTCGGTATACTAACCTTATGCATCGTGGGGTCTTCACCTCCGTTGTAAGGGACCTATACCACCGAATCGATGTCTTATTGTCGCAGTAGACGATAACGACAGTTCGAGAACCCAGTGTCTAGACCAAAAATCGCATATATAGAGTAGAAACCCACCCCTTTTAGAGCCAGACAGGGACCATAAGATAAGGCGGTATGCTGTCGAAATGCCGCCAAAATTAGGATTTCTCTGTTAACAGGCTCTCTGGTTATTTATAATGCAATTTAACCTGCTCTCTGGTTAATTTTTCTTTGCATTATAAATTGCTCTCTGGTTATTTTCAAGCACCTTTTTTATTTTATTTTATTTTTATATTCATCATACTAACACAATTCTTTCTATTTCGTTTTGTTCCTTTTATGTACTTTTTTATTTATTTGGCATATCATTTGTATGGGTATTAATTCGGGAAATAGTAAAGTTAGAAGTGTCAAAAAATGTCAGAAGAGATTATTATAGGAGAAGATAACACAAAAGTTTGGACATGGTCGGAAGCAGTTCGGCATGAGAAAGGTGATAGCTTACCTTCAGGAAGCGTCTCAGCATTGAAAGGGTATGTTAGGATCAACACGAATCAGAGCCCGTGTCTCTCCGAAGTTCAGGAAATATGGGAACAATGGACTAGTGACATGAAGGAGCAATTCAAGAAGGAATTTGGAGATATTGCATTGTTAGTGAAAGTTTCCATCGACAGACACTTAATGAGAGCAATGACACAGTTCTAGAATCCAGCGTATAATTGTTTTACTTTTGGGAAGATCGACATGACACCTACATTAGAAGAGTATGAGGTTTTGATTAATTGTTCGATAATAAAGAGCGATAGGGTACGTTAAGCCCAACAACACTTCGAGTTTCAAGAAGAAGTTAATACAGATCACCGGGAAGGAGAAGAAATTTTGGGACCAGTAGATAACAGGTCACGATCACAACGATGTGAGTGAGAAAAAGCAAAGAGTGAGCTGGAAGGTTTTAAGGGATTTAATAACCGCTAGTAGTGAAGAGCCCATCAAGGCAAGAAGGATTTACGCTCTTTGCATTTATGGGTTAGTGCTATTTCTAAGAACTCCCGAGAATATAGACCCATCCACTGTTGGTTTGTTCGAGAGACTGTTCAAAGGTGTGAATCCGGTTCTTGCCATTTTAGCCGAGATTTATAGATCATTGACCGCATATAAGAAGGCCGACGAAGGAAGATTTTGGGATTATGCACAGTTACTAGAGGTATGGTTCAGAGGTCATCGTTGGAGCTCACCGTATAGCGCCTTAAGGTTTAGGACCACTTACTCACCTATTGAAGAGCATCTGAAGAGTTGTGTTTTGGAGAAGAAGACTGAAACCCATTGGAGGAATCTCTTCCGGGACTTGACAGATTCAGACGTTGTTTGGAAGGCCTCTGGTTGAACAGAGGAACTACTTTTCGATATCGGTGCAGAGATAGAGATTGGATTCCATTGGAGGGCATATGGGGTGGAACAGCTTACTGCCCATTGCTAGTTTCGAGGCAGTTCGGGTCTAGACAGTTCATACCGGCAACAACGGGGATGTCAAGTTTCAGCTATACACACCAAACCGAAAGGTACAGATCTAGGATAGCTCAGATTGTGAAAGCTTGAGATTCACCCAGAAGAGTTCAACCTTACTGAGAGTCCGAAGTTATGGCCCGATACAACGAATGGAGGGCGCAAAGGATGAATGATGGAGCCTTCCGAGGAGTACTGAGGGATGATGGATCGTTGTCGAACAAAGTAGCCCAAGAAGCACCATCAGCACTGGAAAGACTAAAGGAAGATTGAGATCTGGATTTTCAAAGACAGGAGAGGAAGATCTATGACCTTACGCAAGAGTTGAACTTCACGAAGTATCAGGTAATGACACAAGAGAGGAAAGAGAAAGAGATGACACTTCAGAATGAAAAGTTAAGTCGGGATCTGAGAGAGGCACGAGAAATGTTTGAGGGGCACAAGAGAAAATACCCGAAAGAAGGTGAAAGTAAGATCATTGGGATTTATCTGACCGCTTAGACAGGATGATGAGGGAAAAGGAAGACTACAAGAAGCTCTACGAGCGGAAGTGCCGTGAAGCAAGGGAAACGAACTACAAAGCTAGGAAGATGTTAGATAAAGAACAAGCAAAGAACCTTGAGTTGACAACCCAGGTAGCATAGTTAGAGAAATTGGTTACCAGGTATCACAACGAGGACAAGGTTAAGATGGAAGAAGAAAAAGATGGTCTACAAAAGCAGATTGCCTCGCTTGAGAACCAAGTACAAGGGATTAACATATATCCTATCGCTCTTTATTGTTGGACAATTGATCAAAACCTCATACTCCTCCAGTATAAGCGTCATGTCGATCTTCCCAAAAGTAAAACAATTGTAAGCGGGATTCTAGAATTGCGTCATCGCTCTCATTAGGTGTCTGTTAATAGGAACCTTCCCTAATAAAGCAATGTCTCCAAACTCCTTGAATTGCTCTTTCATGTCACTACTCCACTGTTCCCATATTTCCTGAACTTCAGAGAGACAAGGGCTCTGATTTGTGTTAATCCTGACATACCCTTTCAATGTTGAGACGCTTTCTGAAGGCAAGCTATCACCTTTCTTGTGCTGAACTGCCTCTGACCATGTCCAGACTTCCATATTATCTTCGCCTATAATGATCCCTTTTGACATTTTTGGACACTTCTAACTTTACTGTTTTCCGAATTAATACCCATGCAAATGATATGCCAAGTAAATATAAAATGCATAAAAGGATCAAAAACGAAAACAAAAAGAAAATGTGTTAGTAGGATGAATACAAAGATAAAATAAGATAATAAAGGTGCCTTATCTTATGGTCCCTGTCTAGCTCTTGAAGGGGTGGATTTCTACTCTATATGTGGTTTTTGGTCTAGACACTGGGTTCCCGAACTGTCTTTATCGCCTACTGCGACGATAAGACATCGATTCGGTGGTATAGGTCCCTTACAACGGAGGTGAAGACTCCACGATGCGTAAGGTTAGTATACCGGAAGCAGATAAAAGTCCAAAATTCAGAGCTGGAGAGCATCACGTCGGATAATATCTAACTCCCACTTAAGGGTGAAAGCTCGGGTCGAGAACTTATGCATGAATGACAGATATATATCACAAAAATAAAAAGCTATCTTCATTCAAACAATGTTTATTTAACAATAAAAAATTAAGTTAATATCTATCTTCAAAATATTAAAATGCCACGTAAAATTTAAAATAGTTAGGCCTGACTCAAAAATTTTTTAAGTCCTCAGCGAAGTCGCCAAGCTGTCGCGACCGTTTAAAAATCGAGAACGTGTGAAAAAATAGTCTGACGATTAGTTTTGAAAAATACGGACTTTATCGCTTTTAATCTTGAAAAAAACCAAATTTTAGGAAAAATATATATAATTTAATTTTTTAAAAATGATTTGGAGTCGCCACCGGCCACTTTGGTAGGCCAGACACCATAAGACTCACCACTTGAAGTTTACACCTGGTGCTGAACTTATATTCAGGAAAAATCAAGATAAATCAGTAAAGATCTACACTGATGCAAGTTGGGCAGGAGAATTGACTGATAGAAGATCAGTGAGTGGCTACTGTTCTTATGTTTGGGGAAATCTTGTCACATGGAGAAGCAAGAAACAAGCTGTGGTTTCTCGAAGCAGTGTTGAGTCAAAATACAGAGCTATGGCCCTTGGAATATGTGAAGGGATATGGATTAAAAAACTACTTACAGAACTAGAACTGAAAAGTGAAGGCAACAAAAGTTCTGAGATTTTCAGTGATAGTCAATCGGCCTTAAGTATAGCACAGAACCAGTGCAATATGATAGAACGAAGCATATTGAGATAGATCGACACTTCATCCATGAGAAAGTCAATAGTGGAGTGACAAACCTACAATATGTGTCTACTAAGAAGCAACTGACAGATATTTTCACCAAAGCCCTTCCAAGAGTTACCTTCGATGAGCTTTCATTCAAACTGGGTATATACAACATATATACTCCAATTTGAGGGGAAGTGTTAGTTATAAGTGTTAGATAAAATAATAATATTATTATTAGGATAAAGTTCTATTTAATAGGACTAAGTAATTAGGACTAACTCCTATATTTTAAGAGTTATTAGTATGTTGAAACTCTTATCTCATTAAGAGATTAGAGTCCTATTTGTTTAAGAGATTAGAGTACTATTTTTAGTTATTGTAAAACTCTTGCAATAAGAGTCTATATAAGAAGCCATTCGGCTCAGTAATAAAATAAGTAACAGAGACTATTTTACTCTGTTTTCTACATTGATGAGCCAGGACATTATCAGGGTATTCTCACTCAACCATGTATTGTAGTGAGGGTCTGTAGTGGCTAGAATAGGGGAGGTTTCATCGAGATATGCTCTCTTTCTTTTGCTAGTGATAAATAAGCGAACAGATTGGGACCATGGAAGGTAATTGTGGCCATTTAATTTGTAAGTGGTAATGAGAGAGATAGACGAATCAGAGATGTGAGATTCTGATTGGGAAGAAGTATTTTGACTACTAACCTCAGAAGTCGAAAGAGCTGGGTTAGTCATGATGTGATGAGAAAAACGAAAAACAGAGAAACAAAAGAGCCGAAACTCAAAGGAATAGAAATAGCTGAAGGATCAACCTAACTGATACCATGTTGAATAGAGAGTTTAGATACTCTGTCGACTTGTATTTTATTCAAAGTCTTAAAGTCTAAATAGACTCTAAGATGATAAGATAGGTCTCTAAACTACCTATCTGAGATAGTCTCTAAACTAATTTAAATATAAACAAACAAACTAACAAAACTCCTAGAAAATAGGCCTCTATCTCTAGATGATAAGATCCTATAAAGTAGGAGATTTATTCTACTCGATATAATCAACACATTATAATTATATTATATATGTTAAATTATTAATAAATTATATTATTTGAATATATAATTTTAATATTTTATTTAATAAATAAATATTTAAAATTAAATCTTATTATATTAATTTATTTTAAAATTAATATTAATATTAACTTATTGATCTAAAATAAACATTTGAGCAATAATAATAATAATAATAATAATAATCATAATAATAATAATGATAATAATAATAATAGTACTATTAAAAAAATCATAATTTGTTTGGATAAAAATACTATTTTACCTTTGTGAATCATAAATTATTGTGAGATATGTTAAAATATTTTGATCGGATGAAAAAATAAAAATGATTTTATTTTTGGATGTAAAAAGACGATATTAAACTTAAATATTTGATAGAAAATTCTTGTTAAACGGTATATGATGAAAGATATTTTTTTTGTTAACTAAATTTGATGGGTCCAACATTCAATAGTAGTTTCTGTCACATGATAAAAAAATTTAAATAAATTTTAAACTTTATACTTCTTCCTCCCAACTTTTTCTGTTAATCTTCTTCCTCGTGACTTTTCTTCTTCCTCGCGACTTTTCATGTTCTTCAACCAGAGTTCAACTAGACTTCTTATTTTCTCCCTTTTTTTATGTTTATTTTCTAACTACAAAAGGCTAGAGCACTCGCCTTACGCTTCAGGTGAAAAGCCTCCAAGGCATGCACCTCTTGTATCTCGCCTTTGGAGGTGTTTTTCTTGTGCTTTGCAACGCCTTGTACACGCTTTTTACAACTAAGTTCGAGACGAGATATAAGAGGCGTGTGTTTCAAGGGCTTTTCGTCTGAGGCGTGAGGTGAATGCTTTTGTGCCTTTTGTATTTAGAAAATAAACATGAAAAAAGAATATGAGAAATCTGATTATATACGAAGAAGAAGAAAAGTCACGAAGAAGATGAACATAAAAAATCACTTAGAAAAAGAAATGACGTTTTAAAATTTATTTTAATTTCTTATTTATTATATGGCAGAAACTACCCTTAAAAGTTGGACCCATCAAATTTAGTTTATGGACAAAAATACCTTTCTTCATACATTGTTCAACAAGTATTTTCCATCAAATATCTTAAGTTTAATATTGTCTTTTCATATCCAAAAATGAAATATTTTTCTTTTTTTTTCATCTGACCAAAATATCCTAACACTTTCCATAATAATTCATGATTCACAAGGGTAAAATAGTATTTTTGTTCAAAACAAATTAAGATTTTTTTCTTATCTTATTATTATTGATATTAATTTTATTATAAATTAATATAAAAATATAAGATTTATTTTAAATATTTATTTAATATAATGTACTAAAATATTAATGCCTAAAATATTTATTTAATTTCCCCCCCTTCCTTTGTGTTCTAATTAATCTACCCTTCTTTCAGTTTATCGAAATTCTACTGTAATTCAAGCATAACATCACCTTTACTGAATATCCAAATTGAACTTTTTCGATGCATTGTTATTTTTGTTTACTCTTTTTTATTGATCTTACTGTATTTATTTTGATTTACAGATGATTTGATTGTTGATCCACGTAATTTGGAGTGGATGAGGGAAGCGAATTGTCCCGTCGTAAGCATATAGTTTATGTTATACAATTCTTTCTTTCCTCCTGAAAATATTTAAATCATGCATTCAGATTCTCAGGGGCAGGCCTGGTTAACTATAGTCTATGGTTGCTTCAGCTTTTGTTTGGTGTCTTCCAAGATATTTCCATAAAGGGAACAAATATTTGCTAAATATTACCAGATAACTTTGATATATATTTATATATATACACATATACTTCATATGCGCTTATTTGCAGCATGTCACTTCCTATGTTTGTGTTGAAGATATATTGCAAATTTAAAGTAATCTCATGTCGTTAACTGTTGGACTTCCTTTAATCTGATTCATGTATTTCACTCCAGGTTGCAGATATCACACATTCATTACAACAGCCAGCTGGAAGAAAGGTTGGGATAATTATGCATATGACTTTTTGTTTCCAAAACTAAAATGCTCTGTCGCCATGGCTATGGATGATGTTACTTGTTAACTTATATTTGCATGTTGTATGTGCTCTTTAATCTGGTTTGTTCATGAAATTCGACAGACCGTGCTACTAATTTTGAATTGGGATACTTGACCATTATTTATTTTTCTTGTTAGTTTACCGTAAGGATAATTATTTCGGGATAGGATAAGCGAGATATAATTCTAACCAAAATGTTTTTTGATATTAAATATGCTTGTTTCATATTCATTCATCTTTATTTTCTGGTGTTGGGTTGATGGTTATAGTTGGAACTACTCATTTTTGAATGTTGATACGCCTAGAGCAGACAAGGTCCAGCATATTTCCTAGGATCAATTAATGTTACTATGAAATGGATATATTGATGATAAGCTTCCTTACATGCCGTTTCTTTTGTGGTTATTATTCTTTTTCCCTTTAACTTGACCAAAAGGAAGGCCAGTGCTAACTCAAACCCACTAAATTGTGTCGGCGGAGAAAGCTCCAAAAATTGCATTAAATCTTCCTATATATTGTGCATCTTTTGTTGCAGTTCTGTCATTTAATATTGTGGCCAGAGCACCGAAATATTTGTAATATATTAGGCTGAGGATTGATATTCTATGGTAACTTTTCTTTTTTTGTCTCGTGTTCTGCCAAATATGTTTGCTTTCTATAGTGGTGTTCTTTATGATATCGGTTTCTTGATCCGTATTTGTGTCCCTTTTAGTATAACAATTCATATGGCTTCTGAGTTTTTTTTTCCATGGTTAAATTTTTGCTTTCTTATATAGTTGGATGGAGGAGGTGTAGCCAGTGGAGGTCTCCGTGAACTCATACCATGCATTGCAAGGACCGCAGTTGCTGTTGGAGTGGATGGAATTTTCATGGAGGTATGTTTTCCTTGACTGCCTTGTGGAGGAGCTGTAATGTAGAGCAATTTTGAAGTTATAGCTGGAGTATTGGGTTAGCTTTTACTCAAATTACAATTTGCAGGCATTGCCTTTTACTTTGAGTCTTGAAATATCACGTGTGATAAAAATACCTTCTCGTTTAGTTTCATGGAGATCGATTTTTGTTTTGGCATTTAAAAGTTTCTCTTCAACATGTAGGTGCATGACAATCCTTTGAATGCACCGGTTGATGGTCCAACTCAATGGGTGAGTTAAATTTATAATTTGCACTTGCTCAAATACTAGAACAGGGCGACTTTAGCTTAATTCATGTAGGGAAGTTATAGTATCAGACCTTATTATCTAGCTGAAATCTTACTAGAATATGTTTTGCTTGTTACGGGAGATAGCCACTGCGCCATTTGGAGGAACTGCTGGAAGAGCTAATTGCAATAGCTGTAAGTTCTTTTCCTATAATTGATGTGATTGGATATGTCATAGTGTTCCCAACATTTGTATTGTAAATTTGATTAAGATAGAACAGCTATGGATATAAGCTCCGGTCGGGATGTCTTTCCCGCACTGGTTAATAGGAACTTTCCCTCCTAATCCAATCGTCTCAAATGCAATAGAAGAACACTCGTCGTCTTAATTAACAATTTTATTTACATCATTACCCCTAACCTTATGATCTCACTCCATTTTCCATCTTTAGACCAAACACATTGAGGAAAAATTACTTTCCTTCCACTTGTTTTCTTTCCCACCTTTTCCCCTTCCCTCCATTTTGCTTTCCATTAACCGTAGTGTGAGGTCTGCCATTTTTGTTCTTTTCTTCTCTTTTCAGCCTTTGCATTGAGGTTTGAGTTACAATACAATAAAATGGTGATATTTATCATTTCTTCAATTGTTTTTTTCCAGAGGGTAAGCAAAGGGAAGCAACGCTTCAACATTGATCTCACACCGTATTCAGATTAGGAAGATTTCAAGAGTTGTCAAGTGAGTAAGCAGGTACTTATTTTTCCATTCATAGCAGTATTAGTTTGAACTAGCAGTTATGACATCAGAAAGGACAAAGAAAATGCTTTTAGAAACTCCATATAAATAATATTCTGTTGTTTTATAATATCATTTTCTAAAGTCAAAGACGAGAACTCGACCGATATTCAATTCTAGCATACAAGTACTTGACATCCCATTTTGGTATGAATAATCATGCATTATAATTTTCATTCTATCGCTAACTTAATCGTAATTAAACATAATGAAGAAGAATAAACACTGTTCTTCCTTGCTCTCTATCTTATTTAGGCATGTAAGGAGCTTCTTATTTTTCACAATTCCCTGCATAAAAGCATTAGCAATAGAAACTGTGCATGTTCGGCCTTTACACAAGGAGAAGGGGGTCCTTAAGCAAGGTTAGAGGTTCAAATCTTAGTGTTGTGGACATAGCAAACTGGGTTGGGAGGGTCTCCCCTTAGGGCCCTCTGTAATTCCCTAGCCAGATTAGTCAGTCGATGTGTCGGATACCGGTTGTTATACCAAAAAAGAGAAGAGAAAAAGGCCTGAAAAGGAATAAGAAGTACAATCTCCTCTTTTAAACCAAGATCAGAAGTCCCCTCTCATTTTCTTTTTCCATTTTGTTTTTTCCTTCTTGTTGAGTCTCTCTTTCCTGCATCACTTCACTTTGCATGGCCAATCTATGGAAAGTGAATTCATATGTGCAATTGACTGTTGCTGTTTCCAAGCCTTGTTTATCTGCTTGCTATGTTCAAACCTATTAATCTGATATTCCTAAGAATGCTTAATCGTATTAGTATCGTTACCGACGCTATTCTCTAATTATATACTGCTCATGTTCAAAGTTCTTTTCGGATTTTTCAGGTGATTGTTTTCAGTTCAAGCATGTTTACCAAGAAACATGATTGATCCTCAGAATGTGCCATTGTTATTTGGTGATATCTAGGATTTAGACCCCAAGTTCATGGAGCATTCAATTGTCAGACTTTCCTACTCTATCTATGGAGGAGCCTTGTGAGTTGTTACTACAAGTTTTCTTCTGTTGTTTGTATGACTTAAATGCCACTAGTATAATTATTTTCTGAAAGAGTTTGATTAACGAGTAAATCATGTTTTTAGGAGAAATTATTACATGGTCTCAGCTTATCACGCCATCTATATTTTCATCCAATAAGATTTATCTATTTAATGGCATATAGGAAAAAGGTGAACATTCGCCTTATAAAAAAGCAAAGAGGTGAGGTGAATCACCTTAAAAATATGAGATGAAAATTTATTATTGCATGAGACTGACGTAGTGAGTTAGACTCATCTAATAACTTTTTATTTTTAGTTTTTTCTCTTCTAAAGGTGCATTTGGACGAGAAGCTTTAATTTTATTTTTATAATTATTTCGTTTGGATAAAATTGTTTTCGAAAAATTTAGGCTAAAACATATGGCTTAAATATGAAATAAGTGTCCCAAAAACGAGATAGAATTAAGAATTTATTGTAGAGGGATCAAAATATATATTTTAATTTTTTTTTATTGGTGGGGATAAAAAATGATTATTTTAGAAGAAATTATATATTTTTTAAAATCATCTATATTTAATATAAAAACAACAATTGATAGGGATCGAACCTCTTTAAACCCTTCAAGTCTGTCATTGTCCAAGAATCTCATTTTTTTTCTTTTAGATGTCTAAATTATTTTTTGGGTAAAATAAATGTATAAGGTTTACTTCAGTCCAATATTTATTATTGGGTGTTGCTAATTTTTTTTTTAAAAAAACTACACTTATTCTGATAAAAAAAATTAAACATCTATTCTATTTAAAAAATATTTTAAACATTTAAATAAAAAATAATATACTGTAGACATTTTATATTTAAAGCAAAACATAATTAAAAAAAATAATTATATTAACCATAAATAATATAAAAATACACAATATGGATATCATTAAATTTTTAAAAATAAAATAATTTAATCTTTGAAGATTGTCATGAACACTCGTGAATATAAGTTCAAACAAAGCTATAACCAAAGGTTCAATTAAAAAAAAAACTACAACCAAAGGCTCATTGTTGATGCATTTATAGTGTTATAAAATGATTCGTTCTCGTGTAGGTATATACATCGCGTAAGTAATAAAGGGATTGAGATCGTTTTCATGAGGATTGAGAAGAAAATTAAAATGTAATTAACACACATAAAAATTGATAATTTCTTTGGCATGAAAATATAATAAAACAAAATTATAACTGTCACTAAAATGCTATAGCAAAATAAAAGATTGAAATAGGAGTAACGAAGATAAGCTGCACGAGCATAAACACGAAAAAATATTTAAGGTAAAGACTGACAAGGTTTATTATAAAAGATTGAGATATAAGTAACTAAAATAAGCTGTACGAGCACAAATACGAAGAAATATTCAAGGTAAAGACTGACCAAACTTATTATAGAAAGTTCTTTACTTTTATCCAGAATAATTATCGTTTCCCAAGTTTAAATATGTTCGATAGGGTTTACTAAAATTGCTTTCACTATCCTTAGTCAAAGACCTAACACTCGAAAATACTAAGGTATTACCTCCCGATTTTAACCCTAACACCTCTAATGTTGATAAAGTTCTATAATTTTTAGTCGTTAAAAACCTACCTTATCCCTAAGGTGAGTTAAGATTCTGCTTTTCAACAGTAACCCCATTGTTCATGATGAACTAAGATTACCTATCCCTAAGTCTAAGTTAATTTAACACCCTAGCTATGTCAATCTCCCCAAAACTAGGATGAATAAAAAGATGAAAGCTTTCATAAATAAAACACAAGTAAAAATAGAGAAAATAATAAAATATTTTTTTAACTAATAAACCATCCATAACAAACTTAAGTCGTACTAAAATTAGTTCATGGCTAGGTTTAAGAAACTATTCACAAATTCGTCCTTGAGATACATTTTCATGGAAGAAAAGAAATAAAGTAAAGCTAAAAAGGAAGAAAATCCTAAACGACTATGTCGTGATGTCTTCTAGTTTGCCTCTTCTCTCAGAGTCATACAAAACTCTTTGCTTAAGTTCCAACAATAGTGGTTCGGCTGGAGGAAGAAGATGAGAAAGTGACCGCATTTCTTCTCTTGCTTCTCTCACTTTTACTCCCTTTCGACTAATATTTTAGGGTCTATTTTCGGTCTACCTTTGATAAGGACAGTGCTCTTGTATTTATAGGAAGTTTTTAGGGTTTTGTACCCTAAAGATGCAAAGATTTTTTCTTGATTTTTGTAGGGAATAGTAACTGGCCAGACAATTACCTAAAGAGACTAAGGAATGCACTTTTGTCTTTTCTGTAATTCTTTTTTGTGCGCCTAAAATGCTATAGTATCTGTTAAATCTGATCTATCACTAAATATGCTATAACATCTTTTTTTTAACTTTTCCCCAACAAATCTGCATAACACCACCAGAAAAACACCTTTCTCGAGCAACATTTTTAAAAATAAAAATATACAAACATAATCTAATGTTAATGCAAATGCAAAAGAATTAAATGAACTTGAAATCAAGCTAAATCTTAAGTAAAAAGGTATAGAATATACTCTTTTTAGAGCGTTAACGCACATGCAAACAAGATATTATATCACGGGCTCAAATCCTCACATCATCTATGTTAGGCTTGATGTGGCTTGATAGATAACCGATTAAACCTTGCCAAGTGATGAGGAATCGGTATTTTGGGTGGTTATTGTGGAAGCAAAGAAAGTATACAATGAACACAAGGATTTTAGAGTGGTTCGGCCACGCCTACATCTACTACCTTAGCTTCCCACTAAGGATTTCTCAAATTCACTAAGAATCTCTTCCTTTTGAGGACAAAGGGTAACCTTACAAACCTTGACTCAAACCCAAATCAAGCATCTAAAATTCACAACCTGAACTTTGAGAATCCTCTCAACAAAGAGATAAACAAAACAAATTTTGATAATCCTTCTAACAAGGCTAATTGTTTGCAACTAAGCTCTCACCTAATCCTAAGACACTCGAGCATACATAAACATTGAGCTCACAAGTGTTGTCTACCCAAAAATATGAGATTTAAGCTCTAAGACAAATCTTTAATCATATTGTTGTTACAATGTAAGCATTGGTCTTCTCTTGATGCTTGAGGCTTCTTTTTATCATCCTGAATCATAATCTAGCTGTTTATGATCGTTGGAGATGTTTTTGAGCCGTTGGGAAGTCATAAAGTTGAGCATTAAATTTTCACCTGCACAGAGGTTTCGAAACCTTTACCAGAGGTTTTGAAACTTTTGCAAAACTGTTTCCAAACCTTTACCAGAGGTTTTCAAATTAATACAAAACATTTTTCAATTATTATATCAAAATCAATATCTCAACAATCTCCCCCTTTTCGATATAATAAAACTAACTTGAAAATTTGTTTTTGAAATTTCTCCCCCTTTGCAAAACAAAATTTGAATAAGAGAAATAAAGATTTGAACACATTAATGCTCCCCCTTATTCATTTGAAAAGTCAATTTTTCAAAAAATATTCTTCCCTTTTTGTTATATAAAAAAAATGATTTAAAACAAGTTTGAAAATCTTTAAAGTTCATAACATAGTAGAGTTTTAAAATACCAATTGTTTTAAAATCAAATGTCAAAAGTTTGTTTATAAAAACAAAAGGCCCCCTTACTCAAGGCATCACTAAGTGTTAGTCCAACAATTATGATAATTCTAGTTGAAATAAGAAATAAGCAAAAGAAAAGCAAAACCAACTAGAAATTTACCATGCTTGAACTTAAGGGAGGATGTGAAGCATTCCTTCTTCAAGTGTCAATCTTGTGTGTATGTAGCTCCCCCTTAATCTTACACTTTGATGCTCATACCTCCATCACACCTAAAATAAGACAATCAAGTAATTTTTGGTATCCAAATTGCTTTGGATCCTTTGACATTAGTAGCAAATATTTTAGTCCCCTTAGATCTTTGATTCGTTCTTTGAGGATTTCTTACTTTTGTTCCTCAGGAATTGACCGAAGTCTATGAAGAGTTGGGCAAGCTCTTCATCTTCTTTGCTATCCTCCTCACTTCAATCTTCAAGGTGGATACACTTGGAGGACTTGAGAGCAATGGTGTTTACATTTACACCAAGCTCTTGAATCTTCTTCCCCATCGATCTAATCTCTTCCTTCTTCTCTTCTTGTTTTCCTTTCATCATAATTTGACGTGTGAGGAGGGACCCCATGAGTTCATCAAGCTTGAGTGTCTTTAGATTTTTGGCTTAGATGATGGCGGTCCTTTTTGAGTCCCATGACTCGGGAAGGGAATAAATGAGTTTACGAACAAGCTTATCCTCCGGAATGATCTCTTCATAGCTTTTAAGTTCATTGGTGATGGTGGAGAACCGATCAAACATCTTTGCAATGTCTTCTTCCGGATTCATCTTGATGTTCTCATACTCTTGGTTGAGGAGTCCAATCTTGGTCTCCTTTACTTCATTTGTACCCTAGTATGTGTAGAACTAATGTTTGATATAATAATTGAAAAATAGTTTTGGATTTAAAAAGATTTCAAAAATGATTCTTATGTCCAAACTACTTGAAAATATATTTAAGATATTTTTTAGTGATTTTAAATATGTTTTAAATGATATAAAGAAACCAAATAAGTATTTTTAATCTAGGTGTTTCGATACACCCTTAAAGTGTTTTGATACCTGTTCATCAATGCAAGGTTTTCAAAGGCAAAATAATAGTGGTACCGATACTGGTATCGATACCTTTTCACCACTATGATGTTTGGTTTCTATACCGGTATCTATACCAGTTTCTATACCGATATTATACTAGTTTCTATACCGGTTTTTAAACATCCCCAACGGTCAAAACGATTTTATAAAAAACCCCAACATCTAGGAGCGGTATCGATACTAGTATCGATACCCATTCATAAATATAGGTCAACGGTTATTTCCCAAAGAAGGTGTTTCAATACCAATTCCAGGGGTATCGATACCGTCTATACCAGAAACAGAAATAAGCCTTGAAATCAGCTCCAAACGACCCCCAAACATCCCCAACGGTTATAAACGGCTAGAAGCTCATTTGCGATGATAAAAGGAAGCCTCAAGCATCAAGAGAAGACTAATGCTTCACTTGTAACAATATTATGATCAAGAAATTGTCTTAGTGCTTAATTTCCTATTTTTGGGTAGACAAACACTTGTAAGCTATTGTCAATATATGCTCAAATGTAATTAGGAATTGGGTGAGTGCTTAGATTGCAAATATTAGCCTCATTTAGAAGGATTCAAGTTTACTTAAGAATTCTCTTTGTGAGTAAATTCCTAAAGTTCGGTTATGAACTTTGGATGCTTGATTAGGGTTGTGAATCAAAGTTGTAAGGTTATCCCTTTGTTCCTCAAAAGGTTGAATTCTTAGTGAATTGTGGAAATCCTTAGTGGGAAGCTAAGGTAGTGGATGTAGGTGCTTGTTCGAAGGCCGAACACTATAAATTCTTGTGTTCATTGTCCAATTTTTGCTTCCACCATAAATCACCCATATCATCGATTCTCCATCAAATTGACAAGCTAAATTGGTTGTGCATCGAGCCACTCCAAGCCCATCAATTGGTATTAAATAAATGCTCAATCAAAGAGAATTAACATCTTATTGAGAAGATCCGGTGAGCTTGACCAATTACCGGTCAACCGATATTACATGGCTCAATCCATTGACGAGCCATCTTTCTTTGACGGGTCCAATTACTTCCAATGGAAGATAAGGATGAAGTATTTCATCAATTTTAGAGACTAAAAGCTTTGGTATATAGTTGAAGATGGTCCATTTGTGCCAAAAGGAACAAAGGCGGAATGGAGCGTGGAAGATCGCAAGAAGATGGTGCTAAATCATAAAGCTTTGCACATTCTTGTGTGTGCATTTCATTCAAGCATCTATGAAAAGATTTCTTCTTGTGAGAGTGCCAAGGAAGTTTGGGACAAGATAGAAGTCACATACGAAGGAACAAACAAAGTAAAAAAGATTAAGATTGGACTCCTTAACCAAGAGTATGAGAATTTCAAGATGAATCCGAATGAGGACATTGCTAAGATGTTTGATCGATTCTCCACCATTACCAATGGAATTAGAGGATATGGAGAGATCATTCTGGAGGAGAAGCTTGTTTGTAAGCTCATTTATTCCCTTCCCGAGTCATGAGACTCAAAAAGGACCACCATCATCGAAGCCAAAAATCTAAAGACACTCAAGCTTGATGAACTCATGGGGTCACTCCTCACACATCAAATTATGATGAAAGGAAGACAAGAGGAGAAGAAGAAGAAGAAAAAGATTAGAGCGATGGGGAAGAAGAAGGTTCAAGAGCTTGGTGTAAATGTCAACACCGTTGCTCTAAAATCCTCCAAGTGCATTCACTTTGAAAATTCAAGTGATGAGGATAGTGAAGAAGATGAAGAGCTATCCCATCTCTTCATTAACTTAAATCGATTCGTGAGGAACAAAAGTAAAATATCCTCAAAGCATGAATCAAAAAATAAGATGAAGGAATCCCACAAGTCTATCAAAAAGGGATCATCTTCAAAGAAGCAAGCATATGTGGCTACTTGGAGTGATGAGGACTCCGCCGAAAATGAAGAAGTCAACCTATGTTTGATGACCCTCAATGAGGGGGAGGTAGCTTCTAACTCTCAAACTTTAAATTCTTATTCATTTGATGAGTTGCAAGAAGCTTATGATAAATTGGTTTTTGATTTTAAAATTGCATTTTCAAAGAAAAAGAAATTGATTTCAAAATTAAAAATTGAAAATGATTTACTTTTGAAAACCAATTTGGAGTTTGAAGCAAAAATGAAAAATTTTGAACTTAAAGTTTTTGATTTACAAAATTTGCTTCAAACGATAGAAAAAGATCATCAAATTGCTTTAGATAATCTTAGGAAAGAAAAATATTTGTTTTCCAAAGAGCTTGAAAAGAAAAATAATTTAGGAAAATCAAATTTTTACATAAGATAATCTAGTACCCCTAGATTTATTGATGGAAAATGTTTTAGAAGTGTTTGGGTCCCAAAAGGACTAATCACTTCAACCAAAAAGGATGAAATTGGGAATTGGGTGAGTACTTAGATTGCAAATATTAGCCATATTTAGAAGGATTCAAGTTTGCTTAAGAATTCTCTTTGTGAGTAAATTCCCAAAGTTCGGTTATGAACTTTGGATGCTTGATTAAGGTTGTGAATCAAGGTTGTAAGGTTATCCATTTGTTTCTCAAAAGGTTGAATTCTTAGTGAATTATGGAAATCCTTAGTGGGAAGCTAAGATAGTGGATGTAGGTTCTTGTTCGAAGGCCGAACACTAAAATTCTTGTGTTCATTGTCCAATTTTTGCTTCCACCACAAATCACCCATATCATCGATTCTCTATCAAATTGGCAAGCTAAATCGGTTGTGTATCGAGCCATTCCAAGCTTATCAGTATGTGATTTCTAGATTGTCCTAAACTTTCCTAGCACTTTCACAAGAAGACATCTTCTCATAGAGGTTTGAATGAAATGTACAAATGAGGATGTGCAACGCCTTGCTATTTAGCATCATCTTCTTGCGATCTTTCACGCTCCATTTTGCCTTTATTCCCTTTGGCACAAACAGTCCATTTTCAACTATATCACAAAGCTTATAATCTTTTAAGTTGATAAAATACTTCATCATTATCTTCCATTGGGAGTAGTTTGACCTATCAAAGAAATGTGGTTTGTCAATGGATTAAGCCTTGGAATATCGATTATCGGTAATTGGTTGTGCTCTCCGGATCATCTCAATAGGATGTTAATCCATATCGATTGAGCCTCGCTTTGATACCAATGGTTAGGCTTGATGTGGCTCGATTGATAACCAATTAAACCTTGCCAAGTGATGGAAAATCGGTATTTTGGGTGATTATTGTGGAAGCAAAGAAAGTAAACAATGAACATAAGGATTTTAGAGTAGTTCGGCCACGCTTACATCCACTACCTTAGCTTCCCACTAAGGATTTCCCAAATTCACTAAAAATCTCTTCCTTTTAAGGACAAAGGGCTAACCTTACAAATCTTGACTCAAACCCAAATCAAGCATCCAAAGTTCACAACCCGAACTTTAGGAATCCTCTCAAGAAAGAGATAAACAAAGCTAACTTTGATAATCCTTCTAACAAGGCTAATTGTTTGCAACTAATCTCTCACCCAATCCTAAAAACTTGAGCATACATAAACATTGAGCTCACAAGTGTTATCTACCCAAAAATATGAGATTTAAGCTCTAAGACAAATTTTTAATCATATTGTTGTTACAATGTAAGCATTGGTCTTCTCTTGATGCTTGAGGCTTCTTTTTATTATCCTAAATCATAATCTAGCCATTTATGATCGTTGGGGATGTTTTGGAGCTGTTGGGAAGTCATAAAGTTGAGTATTAAATTTTCACCGGCACAAAGATTTCGAAATCTTTACCAGAGGTTTCCAAACCTTTAAGCAATTAAAAAAACTAGCCGTTACAAGATCAAGGTTTAGAAACCTTTACTAGAGGTTTCGAAACCTTTGTTAAGGATTCAAGAACAGACCATTCTGCCTAAGAGGTTTTGAATCCTTTTAAGGGACGTTTCAAAACTTTTATTTAAAACACAATTTTGACTATTTTAAAAAAGTTTCAAACACTTCTAAAAGCTCTCAAAAACTTTTCAAACTTATTTTCAAGTTGTTTGAACATAATAATCATTTTTGATTTTTTTTTCAAATTAATACAAAACATTTTTCAATTATTATATCAAAATCAATATCTCAACAATCTTCCCTTTTTAATGTAATAAAACTAACTTTAATAATTGTTTTTGAGATTGCTTTCCCTTTGCAAAACAAAATTTGAATAAGAGAAATAAAGATTTGAACACATTAATGCTCCCCCTTATTCATTTCAAAAGTTATTTTTCAAAAAATATTCTCCCCTTTTTGTTATATAAAAAAATGATTTAAAACAAGTTTGAAAATCCTTAAAGTTCATAACATAGGAGAGTTTTAAAATGTCAATTGTTTTAAAATCGAATGTCAAAAGTTTGTTTATAAAAACAAAAGGCTCCCATTACTCAAGGCATCACTAAGTGTTAGTCCTACAATTATGATAATTCTAGTTGAAATAAGAAATAAGCAAAAGAAAAGCAAAAACAACTAGAAATTTACCACGCTTAAGCTTAAAGGAGGATGTGAAGCCTTCCTTCTTTAAGTGTCCATCTTGTGTGTATGGTGCTCCCCCTTAATCTTATACTTTGATGCCCATATCTCCATCACTCCTAAAATAAGACAATCAAGTAATTTTTGGTATCCAAATTACTTTGGATCCTTTGACATTAGTAGCACATATTTTAGTCCCCTTAGAAATCCATTTTTCAATTTCATCCTTTTTAGTTGAAGTGATTAGTTTTTTTGGGATCCAAACACTTCTAAAACATTTTTCACCAATAAATCTAAGGGGTACTAGATTGTCTCATATAAAAATTTGATTTTCCCAAATTATTTTTCTTTTGAAGTTTTTTAAAAATTAAATCTTTTTCTTTCATAAGATCATCTAAAGCAATTTAATGATATTTCTCAATCCTTTTAAGCAAGTTTTGTATATCAAAAACTTTAACTTCAAATTCTTTTAATCTTGCGTCAATTTCAAAATTGGTTTTTGAAAGCAAATCATTTTCTAATTTAAGCTTTGTAATCATCTTTTTATTTTTAGAAAATGAAGCCTTGAACTCAAAAGTCAATTTATCATAGGTTTCTTGTAACTCATCAAATAAATATGAATTTAAATTAGATGAGTTAGAAGTTACTTCCCACTCATTGAGGGCCATCAAGCATAGGTTGACTTCTTCATTTTCAGTGGAGTCTCCTTCACTCCAAGTAGCCACATATGCTTGCTTCTTTGAAGGTGATCCCTTTATGATTGGCTTGTGGGAATCCTTTATCTTCTTCTTTGATTCGTGCTTTGAAGATTTCTTATTTTTGTTCCACAAAAATTAATCAAAGTCTATGAAGCTCTTCATCTCTTTCGCTATCCTCCTCACTTGAATCTTCAAGGTGGATACACTTGGAGGACTTGAGAGCAATGATGTTGATATTTACACCAAGCTCTTGAATTTTCTTCTTCCCCATCGATCTAATCTATTCCTACTTATTCTTCTCTTGTCTTCCTTTCATCATAATTTGATGTGTAAGGAGGGACCCCATGAATTCACCAAGCTTGAGTGTCTTTAGATTTTTATCTTCGATGATGGTGATCCTTTTTTAGTCCCGTGACTCGAAAAGAGAATAAATGAGTTTACGAACAAGCTTATCCTCTGGAATGATCTCTCCATAGCCTTTAAGTCCATTGGTGATGGTGGAGAACCGATCAAACATCTTTGTAATGTCTTTTTCCAGATTCATCTTGAAGTTCTCATACTCTTGGTTGAGGACAATCTTGGTTTTCTTTACTTTATTTGTTCCCTCGTATGTGACTTCTAGCTTGTTCCAAACTTCTTTGGCACTTTCACAAGAAGACATCTTCTCATATATGTTTGGATGGAATACACAAATGAGGATGCACAAAGTCTTGCTATTTAGCATCATCTTCTTGCGATCTTTCACGCTCCATTCCGCCTTTGTTTCCTTTGACACAAACGTTCCATCTTCAACTATATCCCAAAGCTTATAATCTCTTGAGTTGATAAAATACTTTATCCTTATCTTCCATTGAGATTAGTTGAACCTGTCAAAGAAAGGTGGCTTATCAATGGATTGAGCCATGGAATGTCAGTTGATCGATAATTGGTTGAGCTCTCCGGATCTTCTCAATAGGATGTCAATCCCTCTCGATTGAGCCTCGCTCTAATACCAATTGTTAGGCTTGATGTGGCTCGATAGATAATCAATTAAACATTTTCAAGTGATGGAGAATGGGTGGTTATTATGGAAGCAAAGAAAGTAGACAATGAACATAAGGATTTTAGAGTGATTTAGCCACGCTTGCATTCACTATCTTAGTTTCCCACTAAGGATTTCCCAAATTCACTAAGAATCTATTACTTTTGAGGACAAAGGACTAACCTTACAAACCTTGACTCAAACCCGAATCAAACATCCAAAGTTCACAACCCGAACTCTGGGAATTCTCTCAACAAAAAGATAAACAAAGCAAAATTTGATAATCCTTCTAACAAGGCTAATTGTTTGCACCTAATCTTTCACTCAATCTTAAGACACTTGAGCATACATAAACATTAAGCTCACAAGTGTTGTCTACCCAAAAAATATGAGATTTAAGCTCTAAGATAAATCTTTAATCATATTATTGTTACAATGTAAGCATTGCTCTTTTCTTGATGCTTGAGGCTTCTTTTTATCATCCCAAATCATAATCTAGCCGTTTATGATCGTTGGAGATGTTTTTGAGCCGTTGGAAAGTCATAAAGTTGAGCATTAAATTTTCACCTGCACAGAGGTTTCGAAACCTTTACAAGAGGTTTCAAAACTGTTGGACAATAATGGTTAATCCAAGAAAAAAATAATAAAATAAATGATATACAATTATTATTTTAAACGAACAGTATAAAACAAA
Organism: Abelmoschus esculentus; assembly: GCA_035048815.1. Lineage (NCBI taxonomy): Eukaryota > Viridiplantae > Streptophyta > Magnoliopsida > Malvales > Malvaceae > Abelmoschus > Abelmoschus esculentus. The sequence goes on along the minus strand of JAUCBN010000023.1, from coordinate 11,119,952 downwards.
AACGAGAGTAAATAAATTATGATCAAACCAAATTTTGTTTAGAAAACGGAATCGAGTTGAGGCCTGCCGGAAGCAGTTTCCTTAAGATAGATTTTCTACCACTCCGATGATGCTGAGTTTATTTGGTAGTTTGTCTCCCAAGATACAACTACTGGAAGAACTTCGAACAGTAGCACTTCTTTCGAGTTCTTGAATTGCTCTTATCTTTGCTGATCACCGAGAGAAAATCAGAGGAGAGGAAAACATTTTTGGGATGAGTAAAACATAAAAAATCAACTCATATTTATAGTAGAATGCTAGGGCAACAGTGGTCTGACTTTCCCGAATTAAGATATGAAAAATCCGGGATTAATTGTCAATTATCCGATATTTAATTCGAATTAAATACCTTAATTAACAATTACCTCTCTAATTATTCAGAGAAGTCAACTGCTAATTAATTCAAATTTAATTCTAAATTAAAACTCTTTTCTGGATATTTTCAAAAAAATAAATTAAGGAAAAATTATTCACAATGGGTAAAATATCCGTAAGCCCAAAAAGGGCCCGATCGGCCCGAACATTTGCATCGCCCTCGTCGTGCACCCCAACCAAATAGTTAAGTCATTCAATGAAAACTATGTGGGTAAGTGTATATAAACACTTTCCACTTCATATATCCCATCAATATGGGATAATGGTGTTTCTCATTCCTTACTTTATTCCAACCTTCTTACTTTGAGCATCAATTTCTCATTCACTACTCAACAATATTGAGCATATGAGCTACCGTTGTATAGATATCGCAGAGTTGAATAGGAATCAATAATTTCCTTATTCGAATACTCATCTTTACACTTCCAAAAAATGCTTCAAAGATGGTCATTTGCTCACTATTTCCCAACAATTCCCCATATGAATGAAATTGATATTTTTTTATCAAAACATTTTTCCACAATGTGGTGATAGGCTCTACGATTGATAGATGCATAGGATAGGTAGGTGTTCACCTTTGAACCTTCCCTTGTGAAAGTATATTTACTTTACTAGTTAATCAGTAGACGCAATGTCCTTGAACTGTCAATCGTTGGTGTAAACGATGACATACTTCAGACACCTATCTCTCTGACAAGAGATACATCTTTCATGGTTATGCCCTTATGGCTTTGGACATCTCTTGGTTCTCCTTGAAGCAGCCCCACTTCACTCTAATATAGGTGACTTATGTTGCTCAACTCACCGAAGAATACAATGGTCATTAAAAGCTTTTTCTTAACCTTTACCAAATTCTTGTCACTGTTCACATCATAGGAATGGACTTGAAGAAGAAACCCCTATAGTAACGGCATAGGTCTATGCAATCAGGTTGTCCCTTTGAACCTAGATCTTGAGATCTCCAGTCAACTAGGTAGGGTTTTTCCTTCACATAGCACCTTTATTTCTCATGGGCTTTAATCACATTCCTTTAGATGTTTTCTCAACTTGATCTCAATAATGTTATCCTTTGATCAGAAGCAATAACTCTATTTGAGATCAGTTGTTTAACGGTATTAAATTGATGACCCATATGTCTCAAATTACCGTTGCTAATAAAACTATGTGTTCTACCAATAAACATTATGGCACATGCTTAGTCCATTTATGAGTATCCTCCAAGATATTTTAAAGTTATTTGACTTTTTCCAGAGTTGTCTGGATCTTAAACTCAAAATCTATTTTGAATCTGATTGTAAACGTTTGTCTTGAGAAAACACATGACATATCTTATTCATTCGATGTGAAAATATTCACTTATATCGAAGAATCTTTATGGAATAATGCTTTACAATCTTGAGTATCTCTAATATATCTCAAAATTCTCACAACTATTATCTAAGGTTTGACCTTGGATTATTTTGTGAATATGCTTAAACTGCTTACTGTAAAAGTATTATTTTGTCTAATACAATTCACTTAGGATCATATATGACATTTGCATATTCCATTTCAAAAAATATTGGCTCGTATTTGGATATTTGGCTATGCCGGAAATATCCCGGCCAAACTTCTTTATCCATATAGTATGACCTTGTCAATATGAGACCTTCAAGTGACTGTTTGATTTGGATACCCATAATCAAATCTATCAATCTCATATTATTTATATTAATCATGAATTGATAAGTCTTTGGTATATTTACCATCGACATAGGATCAAATATCCTTTGTCACACTTACTTGTCATCATGGCAATATCTTTGTTTTAACCATTTGTTGAACATGTGGGCTTTTTCTCATATCCATAGTTCGTTTTATGAAAACTTGGATCAACTTCTCTTGGAAGTGCATTTAAAGAATGAGTCATTCTTTTTTTTATTATTATCGTATTTTTCTACAAAAATTGATATTCGTTGCTATGTTTTACATAGACAATGAAAATACAGTCCACTTATTTTCATTTTCTTGGGTAATGAAATATTACCTTAGCGTGACACCCTCACATTTTTATGTAGTTGTAGGAAGGCTTTATTTCCTTCCATAACTCATATGGTGTTTCGCATTTAGTTGATAGAACAACTCCTCCACATGTTAGACACACTCTGAAGATTTAATTCTTTTAGAATTTATCTTCAAAATCATTGTAACTTTGGATGTTGTGACATTACTCATATAGAGTTTCTCCTCAAATTATTCAATTTGGGTTTCAACATCCTTCTATAAGGAATAATTTCCCTATGTCATCTTTGCTTTTAAGAAAAATTAAATTGTTCTACCATGAAGGTAATAAAATTCCTTCAAAAAATTGTTCGTCATATCAATTATTATGACAAAATTTTATTATAATATTGATCTCATTTGAAAGTATAGTCCAAAGACTTATTCCATATCTCATAAAATTGAAGCATTTCCTCATGAAATTTAGCTTCTTGAGATATACCGCCTACTTTGCGGCTTGAAGTCATTTCTGACTTTTAATATATTTACTCTAGCAATATTTTCATAATAATATTTACTTAACAAAAGATGGTAATAATATTTACCGTATCCTCTCTAGCACTAGGAAGATCTTCTTTTGATCAAGTTCATCATGATCAAATATACAACATCTTTGTTGTCATATTTTAAAATTCTTTCACATGAATTTCACTGATTGTGTCACATAGTCACAATCAAAATATTATAAATTTGTTAAACATTAGAAATTTAATTAAAGATTAAAAATCAAAAACAAAATTATAATTTCCAACTTTTGTCAAACGATAGGATTTTAGTAAATTAAAACCCTAAAGCAAAAGTTCTCACGGTCTTAATAGAAAGAATAATAATAAACAATGCACCAGGTAGGTAACTTTTGATAAGAGAGGTGGTGCTAGACACACTTAAGAACCAAGTCTTTTCAAAGAACTAATCCTAGACATGCATTTTCGAATTTTCTTTGAATCACCCGTTTAGGGAAGTTCTTGAAGTTATTCAAATTTGAGTGATCAATTAAGTCATTGTCTTTGATTCATTATACTTTGGAATCAATCACTAAGAATTTCTTAGCACTAACATCTTCCATATACGGTCCAATGACACTCATAATTCTTAAGCCAATTTTAAACACTGTGTATTTCATAACGTACACCAGAACAAGCTTTAAGAATTTTAACATAGAGAACAATTTTCTACTATGTTCTGATTCAAGACCCTGGTCAAATCAAACGTTGTAGAATTAGTAACCAATGTTACTTCTACTAACAAATTCTGTTAAAACAGATTTGTTCACTTTATTTGAAAATGAGATCAAGTAAATCCGTTATAACGACAGTAATTAAATTCCTGAAAATAAATTTATTTACTGTATCTCAATTTTCAACATTCACATGAAATAAATTCACTAATTTATTTCTAAATCAGAATCATGAAAGATTCCTAAATAAATCTAATAAATTAATGATTTATTTTTCCTTTTCAAAAATAGAATCAACGCAGATTCTATCAAAGAAATAAATTCATCGATTTATTTCTCTTATATCTTCAAAAATATTGGGATTAATTAAAAACCAAACGAAGATATCAAAGCAACTTAATTCTTCAAAAGGAATTAGTCCTTTATTTTAAATTTCTTTGATTTTTGTTTAGAAGATCAAGTAAATCTGTTAAAACGGTAGAAAATAATTCTCAAAACAAATTATTTACGAGATCTTTGTTTCCAAAACAATCCACATTCTTTATGTTTACACTTTCTAAAGGAAAATTATTAATTAAAAAATAATAATTCAAAGTGTTTCCAAACACAAATAATAATTATCTTGGGAGACAGACTTTTCCGAATTAAGATCCGAAAAATCCGGGATTAATTGTCAATTATCCGGTATTTAATTTGAATTAAATACCTTAATTAACAATTACCTCTCTAATTATCCAGAGCAGTCAACTGCTAATTAATTCAAATTTAATTCTGAATTAAAACTTTTTTCTAGATATTTTCAAAAAAAATAAATTAAGGAAAAATTATTCACAACGAGTAAAATATCCACAAGCCCAAAAAGGGCCTGACCAATCAATCACCCTCGTCATGCACCCCAACCAAAGAGTTAAGTCATTCAATGACAACTATGCGGGTAAGTGTATATAAACACTTCCTACTTCATTTATCCCATCAATATGGGATAATGGGGTTTCTCATTCCTTACTTTATTCCAACCTTCTTACTTTGAGCATCAATTTCTCATTCACCACTCAATAATATTGAGTATATGAGCTACCATTGGAAAGATATCGCGGAGTAGAATAGGAATCAATAATTTCCTTATTCGAATCCTAATCTTTATACTTCCTAAAAATGCTTCAAAGATGGTCATTTACTCACTATTTCCCAACAAAAGCTTTTGCAAAACTGTTTCCAAACATTTACCAGAGGTTTCTAAACCTTTAAGCAATTCAAAAAAAAAAAAAACTAACCGTTACAAGACCAAGGTTTCGAAACCTTTGTTAAGGTTTCAAGAACAGACCATTCTGCCTGAGAGGTTTCGAAACCTTTTAAGGTAGATTTCAAAACTTTCATTTAAAACATAATTTTGACTTTTAAAAACTTTTTTAACACTTCTAAAATCTCTCAAAAACTTTTCAAACTTATTTTCAAGTTGTTTGAACATAATAATCAATTTTGAATTCTTTTCAAATTAATACAAAATATTTTTCAATTATTACATTAAAATCAATATCTCAGCAATCTATAATCCCTAACCAATAAAAAATACTCATTCCACCACTAATCATCCATTTCATTAATTTAACTTTCAAAAAGTATATATTTTAAATAACATGAAAAAAATGAGTAGAAATTCATTGGTTGAAAAAAAAATGACTTGGAAGATAATGATAAAGTAAGTAATAATGATTGGATGAGACCATGGTTAATGTTGTAAGCTAGACCCATGATATAATTTTTTCATGCAAACGTAGCATAGCATACATCTATAGACTTATTTAGATCATGTCTATTCATAGATGATGATCGTGATGTATATATATTTCATAGAAAAATTAATTTGAATTAATATCTGTTAAGAAGAATATTATATATTTTTTATTAAAACATTTATTAGGTTCAAATATTTAAATTAAATATAATTTATATGTCACACTTATATTTTATTTATCGAAATAATTCATACCTAGTCAAAGTCTACTAATTTCATATATCAGAGTTTTAACATTTATCGTGTCACATATCAAAGTTAGTCTCAATATTCATTAGGAAGGCAAAACACAGTACCTCACGCGTAGATATGCATACTATCTACTTTAGCTGAATAAAAAAAATATGCATACTATGTATGCATTACATAATGTCGTCACAGATTTGATCTAAAATAAAATATTATATTAAATTAGTTTAAAATAATCATAATCATAATAATATAAATCAAACTATTCAATTTAAATGTTAAAAAATATTTTTTGACATTATACCTAAAATATAATAATTAAGGTTATTTAGACGGTCAATTCAATTAACCGAATTGATATATCTAAAATTAAATTAATTAAAATTTTAAAATCTTTAATCATTAATTGAATTAATTTTTTTCTCTAAAATCATTAATCGAATTGAATTAAAGATTTTAAATTAATCAACATTTTTAAATATTTTTTAAATTTTAATTTAAAGTAACAATTTAAACAGTAGCAGTGAATTCAAAATATTTTTTTGTTAGATATTTTTATTTTTAGATTTATGTTTCTCTGTGGGCTTAAAATTAGGATTAAAATATAGTATCTGACTTTTAAACACTATGTATTTAATTAATTAACTGATTTCACACAGAATTAATAATTAACTAAACTTTGAAAAAATCTTTAACTATTATGCTAGCCGACCAAACACTTGATTAACCAAAAAAAAGTTTAATGCATAATTACTTCATACAATAGTGATGGAAACTAAAAGTTTCTACAAACACCTTAGTTTTAGGGCTTAAAAAATTAATTAGGGTTTATGGTTTTAGAATTTTAAGATAATGGTTAAAAATTAGAGTTTAGGGTTAAAATTTAGAGTTTATATTTAAAAACCTATGTTCTTTTTATATTAACCTAAAAACTAAACTCTAACCTTCAAATTTTAAATTCTAACCTTACATCCTATATTTTAAAATCTTACGCCTAAACCACAAAACTATACCCCTGAACTAAATTCCTGAACCTTAAAACTAAATGCTCATAAAAACTGTGTATCGAATATAAATCTAATTCTAATTCAATTAATTAATTTGATTTTAACCAAATAATATTATACTACTACTAGAGTAGACCCAAGTGATAAAGTTTGTCTTCACCTTTGTAATACAACAAATATGGAACCTGTTTTCCGCGAGATTACCAAATAGATGTTGCAATCAAGTATCTTGGTCATTGCTACCCTCATAAATCAAGTATCGAAACCAGAATAGATGCCGCTGTCCCGGAGCAACCTCTTCTCTTCTTCGACATAATTCTTCCCCCTGCTCGCCGGACCAAGTTCTCGTTTCCGCTTCTCCTTCTGTGAAAAAGAAACATTCTGCTTCTCTTTCCGAGTTCGTACATTAGCCAGCTCCTCGGCGTCCAATATCGCGGCTCTTGTTTTCTGTCTGTCCTCGAAAGATTTTTAACCTCCCTGGTTTCAATGCTTTCTCTGCCAGTTGACCAAGACCAGTTTGGTGTCTCTTTTGGAGGAGGCACGTTCAGGACAGATAATCCTCCCTTATAGCCATGTCGCTTCAAAGCTTCAAAATCCAACACAGAACCTTTTTGTTTCACAGACTTTGCTGCAGATAGGGAACTAAAGAAGGTAAACAAGGTACTCCTTGTTCTTGTAGCCAGAAATTCAAAGAAATACTATATTTTGACAGCAAAGGAGAGAATAGTAACTAAAATTCTGCAATCTCTAACCATATTTCAGTTGATATAACTCAAACCTCATCAGTACAATATTCATGCCGATATTTAGAAAAAGAAAACGTTATAACGCTGGGATGTGGATGTGTATCCGAACATTCGGTTTCAGTGAGATTGATTATTTTTTTTTTTATTTTCATGAAGCACCAGAGAGAATGTCAAGTAAACTTGCAAAGCCTTCAAATTTCATTATAATGCTTCGTCCCTTGTCTGCACAAACTATCAACACAAATGGCAGCATCACACACCTAGCTAGAAAAACTATGATTCTTCTATTAACAATAACCATAGTTTCAATACTAGCAGGGTACATGGATTCAGTCATTTATATCTACATACATTCGGGGACAGAACTACAGCGCCATGGGAGCGGCAGTGCGCCATCAACAACACCAATTTTTTTTAATCTTTTAATTTATTTATAAATTTGAAAAAAATATATGGGATAGCATATTCCCCCTAGGGGGCCAGCAAAACTTGAATTGATTAAAAAAACCGAATAACTCGACTCTATTTGAGATGAAAATACTCGACTTGTCTTGACTCGAAATTTCATAAACTCGACCCGACTAAAAAAAAACTCAAATAAAGTTTGAGTTGTAAAATGAAAATTTGAATAATTCGAATAACTCAAAATTTTTAATAATTAGAGGATTTATTTTTAAGTTCGAGATAAGTTCCTCAAATTTTTATGACCGATATATAAAAATATGAAAAAAAATATCGTCACTTATGAAAAATATAAAGAAATATACATATACATATACATATACATATCTTATATGATTTGTGGAAGTCATTTAAATTACAATCAAATCGTACTATAACATAATAAATAATTACAATTAAATTTTTACAAGAACTCGAAAACTTGACTAGACTCAACTTGAAATTTTTTAAATAAAGATTCAAATGATAAAATTAAACTCGTCAAATCGAATAACTCAAAATTTTTGACCTAACTAGACTAGACTCAATCGAACACTCACTCCCATTCCCCATACTTTAAGAAAATATGCTTTGCCCCCTCAACCTTGCTCTATCCCTGCATACATTCATACACACACATATTCATGTAGGAATGAATGTAAGCACCTAGAGAAAGAGGTTATAATCTAATTACACAAGGTTTTGAATCCTTGGATTAACTGATTTTAATAGCTGAGATTAAAACTTTTAAATTAAGTATAATCCACTTATTTATCTTACTGTACAGTTTACATATTAAAACTCTTAAGTTTTACACTATGTCAACAAAACATAATCATTCATATATATATATATATATATGCGTGTGTGTATTGAGCGTTGTCGTGCACATTTATATAACGAAACCATTCTTCAACATCATGATGCCACTACTAATAAACACAAGCGTCCTTCATATCCTAATTTACATGCAAAAGAATCAAAATAAAGGAAGATACACATTCCAATCAATTCAGTAAAATGATTATAAGAAGCAAAAAAAAAGGGAAATCATTAAATACAAAGACTGAAAAAGAACGTAATACCTTCTGATAATTTCTTAAGCTTGGTGTTGGGAGGTCCATCTTCAGCTTTAGAGTTCAAATTTGAAGACGAAGATTCATCAGAAGATGAAGAATCATTTTCCTCATTGTCTTCCCATGGCACTGCCCTCTTCATTGCATAAAATTTTTCACTAAAATACCAAAAGAGGAATTTGTTGAATCAGAACAAAATTATCGAAAAAAACAAAAAACTACCAAAAGAAATCGCAATTAGCAGTACAGATAATTAAAGGAAAAGAAGGTGGATCGAGAATTAGCAGAACCTGAAAAATTATGATTGAGAATCGACGGTTTAGGGTTTGGAAAGGAGGAGGATAATAGAAATCACAGAAATCGTTTTCCACCAAAGGGAAAGAGGCCTATGGTTAAAAAAAACGACGTCGTTATAACTGATAATCACAAACATTTTGTAAAAAAATCTTAGGCATAAATATAATTTTAACGTTTATAATTTTTACCGTTTTGGTTTTTATCTTTATGCCAAATGTTTAATAGTTGAATAATATACTAAATTATCGTTTATAACGTTTATCTTTTTATGCACTCTTGACTTTACTTATCATGCATGCTTATTTTATGATATTCATAAATTATGGTAGAGTATAAATGTATTACTGAGCTGTGTTAGCTCAGCGTGCAAAATTAGTGTTTTCCGTGCATAGGTGATAGGTATCTTTGGAGGAGTACATCGTGAAGGATTTTCTAGCATCGAAGCTATAAAAGAGTACAATACTTGATAATATAGTTTGTAATTTTGTATTTATAGGACCTTACCATAAATCGAGTATGTATTTTTATTTAAGATTTTATGTTGGGTCTGTTTATGTATTTTGAAATAAAGCTCCTATTTTGTAAACCCTTTTATTTATATTGATCTACGTGGATTTATGTAAAATGGAATATTGAGATTTTTATGACTCGTGATAGTATAAGATCCAGATACACAATAGCTGGCTTCCGAATCTAAGTAAATCCGGACCACTTGCGTGTGAGAGTGTTAGTTTCGATGTTAAGTGACTCTAGACTACACTCATAGTATGGCGGGAGTAGGTTTTGAGATTTAGTTATAGAACTAATGTTTTGATATAATAATTGAAAATAGTTTTGAACTAAATTGAAAAGATTTTAAAAATGGTTTTAAGTTCAAACAACTTGAAAGAAAGTTTAAGATATTTTATAAGGCTTTTAAATGTGTTCAAAATGATTTAAAGAAGCCAAAGTGTTTAAAATTTTTTAGGCGTTTCGATACAGCTTGCCTTTTTTTCAAAGGAAAAGGTACAAGCGTTTCAATACGGCCTTGAACCGTTTCGATACGTTTTTCTACTAAAAAAATTAGTTTCGATATAGAAAATATACATATCATTACTCCCGTATTGATACTGGTTCTAGCTGTTTCGATACACCTCCAAAGGCTTTATGAAAACCTCAATGATTTTATAAAAAATGGCTAGGAGCCGTATCGAAACAGGCTTTAACTGTTTCTGTACGTTGAGCATTAGTGTCATGATACGTCTTGTAGGCGTTTTGATGCCAGTTATAAAATGCAGATCCAATGGCTATTTTCCAAAGTGGCAGTATCAAAACAACTCTTACACGTTTCGATATCATCTGCATAAAAAGCAAAAATTGGTAAGAAAATCAGCTCCAATCGGCTCCAAATCAATCTCAACGATCATTAACGGTTAGAAGCTCGATTGGGATAATAAAAAGAAGTCTCAAGCATGAAGAGAAGATTAATGCTTCCATTGTCAACAACTTATGATGAAAGAATTGTCTTAGTGCTTAATTTCTATACTCTGGGTAGACAAACACTTGTGAGCTTAAATGTCTATGTATACTCAAATGTCTTAGGAATTGGGTGAAAGATTAGATTGCAAATATCAACCTTATTAGAAGAATTACTAGTTTGGTAAGTGTTCTTTTGTTTGAGTGAATTCCCAAAGTTTGGGTTGTAAACTTTGAATTCTAGATTCGGGAATTAAATCTAGGTTGTAAGGTTAGCCCTTTAGCCTCAAAAGGATGAAATTCTTAGTTAATTTGGTAAATCCTTAGTGGGAAACTAAGGTAGTGGATGTAGGTGCTTGTTCGAAGGCAAAACCATTATAAATCCTTGTGTCCAAATTTATATATTCTTTCTTTAACTTCAAATCACCCAAATTACCATTTCTCCATCACTTTACAAAGCTTAATCAGTTGTGCATCGAGTCTAACAATTGGTATCAGAGCGAGGCTTAATTGAAGAGCAATAGGTGATCTGGCAAGTTCGACTAACAATCTATTAATCGATGATCCTTGACATTTTCCATTAACAAACCTCCTTTCTTTAATGGATCTAACTATTCTCATTGAAAGACAAGGATGATGTACTTTGATGTGTGCTAAATATGCGTAATTGGAGTTTAAGTGTACACGTCAAATAATAAGTGATAAATATTTATCGAGTTATCATCTCCTTAGGGATTGGTGTACTTAATATGCTCCCTTCGGTCTTCTTGCTTTTATAACATAAAAGTAAAAACACAGATAAGTTTGGGTATTGATTTAAACTAAATAAACTAAACTAATTAAGGAGAGATCGAATATGAGAGAGAGAGAGTAGGATCCAGTTGTGTTGTATAGTGAAATTGATTGATATGTTTTTGTCCAATGCAATGACATTGCACTACCTTGGCAGTCTGCAGATACTGTCTCGGCAACGACAATGTTCTCTGTCGCGACAATCCCTTACTCTTGGACAAAGTTATCAAAGTTCGGCAAAGTGTCATTGAATGGCTCTGCTTATCCCTAAGTCGAAACACTGTTGGAGGTCAATCCTTGATGATACCTCCCGGTGTTAATCAATTATAACCAACAACCAATCTCACACTTCTTTTAGTCTCTGAAACTCTAACCTATTCCTAGATCGAGTTAGTATCCTCCAACCAAGTTGAATACCGTACTTACTCCTTTCGTGAGTCTAAATCTCTAGAGTCTAGACATATAGATTACTCACAAACTTCCCTCCCGGGCTTTGAATGCAAGAACAAAGAATGGCAAAGACTAAGAAAACTTAGATATTTTTTGCATAGAAACAAGAAACAAAATACAATCTCCTGTCACAAATACTCGACAACCTTCACCAAAACCCTAAGAGAACTTAGAACATGATGGAAAGAATTGTCCCTTAGGTAAAAGCTCTCAAAATTCGGCTCTCTAGGTATATATGTGTCTCTAGTCTCTAGGATGACTATGCCTTATATAGGCTTGGCCTAGGGCAAACCTTTCCTAAATAGAGTACAACTTGGAGTAGGGAAAAACTTATGTACATAGGGTAAATATTTCCAAGTTTAATCTTCTAGAAGGTTTCTTCCCACATGGCCTTATCCTTGGACTTTTCTTATGTTGTTCAGCTCCGATTCTTGGGCTTCTTTTTCAACAACGTTCTCCTCATTTTTCTCCTTCAATTGCCAGCCATATTGTTTTTTTTCCTCTGCTACCTCGGTATCATTCTGCTGCCTTGGCAATACTTATTCCTACACAGATATGAAAATGCAATAAAGTATGCCTTTTCCTACAAATAACAATCCCTAAATATATCACATTAAGCACATGTATTGGTTCAAGTAGGTGTAGATTTGATGATAAGTTCCCATGAAAAGTGTAGAAAGTGATAGTGAGTTGAGCACTTATCATACCCCCAAACTCAAACTATTTCTTGTCCTCAAGCAATGAAACCATCAATTTGTCAAATTCTATTCTCTCTTGGTCTTATGTTTCCATCTATTCTCCCCACCATAACTATGTCTATTCATTAGATTTAACCTTTCGATTACCTAAGGGTGTACCAAAAGACAAACTATAAGGCTAGTGTGTGCGTTTTTATGGACAAGTTTGATTAAAGTCTTTCTTAGATAAACTTTAAGTTCAAGACAAATAGACTTGGATTTATTGTACTCTTTCTATAACAACACTTCCTTGAGTCAATTTCGGGCACCTCAAGTATTGTGTTTTCTTCTTTTTATCTCTTTGTTTCTTTTGCTATTCTTTTATACATACTAGAGCCAATTTCAGGAACCTCTAGCATGAAGAAGAGTATTTCCTAGAGCCAGTGATAGACATCTCTAGTCATCTTTCTAAAGATCTAAGTCTTTATTATCTAAGTTCATTAAAAGAATTCCTATAGCCAAACAAGTCCCAAAAGTGTTTTAAAGTTCAACCTTATAGCAAGCTTCTAAGTTTTTCTCCTTAAGTATCCTAAGATTAAGCGTTCAAAACAGATCCTAACTATGGTAAGGAGAAAGATTTCTATTGCCTTCAAGAGTAGACTAAGACAATACTGATGATGGGCAGTGCAAGAGTATGGTAACAGTTTCAAGTAAAATGGTGGACATAAAACAAAAAAAAATTGTCACTAAAAAATTCCTTTTCATGGCAAAGCCATGGCAGTAGATTGCCTCAGCAATGGCTCTACACCCTCAAACTCAAACCAAGCATTATCCTCAATTCTTAATTTAGGGACAAATAGTAGGTAAAATTGTAAGTAGTAAAAAAACAATTATATGGGTAATAAGAAGAAAAGATTATGATGATTCAGAAGAACTCTCTTCCACGATTTGTCTCCTTGGTCTAGTTGCTGATTGTTGTGCCCTTGGTGATGGTGATGGCTTTGCTCTTCTCGGCGTCTGAACTCTCGTTAGTGTTGCTCGTTTCATTGGGGCATTGACTTTTTCTCCTCCTTCATCTTTAGTGTTCATAATCTCTGTGCCGCATTCATTCTCTAGATTTACCTCGGCATGCTGGATGCTAGGCTCGGTAGTGGATAAGCTCTAATGAACATAGGCATCTATCTCAACCAATAGACTGCCCATTAGGATTGGAGATCTTGGTGGAGTGCTGAAGACTCTCATTTGCTTTGAAGGTCTTCTGCTTGGGATGATGCCGCAGCAGCGTCTGCTACCCTAGATGGGCTAGCTGCATTGAACTAGTGTTGTGGTTTGGAGGTGAAAAATAGTCTCGGCCCTAGGGCTGGAGTGGTTTTTATGTAGGGCGCTGATGTGACAAACATGTTTTGAGGGAATTCTGGGAATTGCACCCATTGGTTGTGAAATTTCTTTATCATCATATGTGCAAGGGTGTTGTTGAAGTCTCTCTGGTATTACATATATCCTTGTTGGCTAAGATCCATGGATTTCATCCTCTGAAGAATTTCTTGATAAGGGCCTGCTGCGGCAGTTTCAGGCATCTCTGCCGTGTATTGAGTGCCGACAGTGAAGTCAACAGTGAACTGTTATGGTATTGCCTAGACAGGTTCTGCCTACGTGATCTGCATCACTCTGTGGCAGAATTCTCTAATCCATCCTTGCCTAGTTGGTGTGTATTCATCCGTGTCTTCAATCGGTACTCCTACAACAATACACAAACCAAATATTAAACATGGGAAGTATAAAGGTCCACATTCCTTCTTACCATAATCATGAATTTCGCGTAGAATGATCTCTCCAATATTGATGCTCCTCTTGTTGATGATTGATTGGATCATCACCAATCTTTTGCGGTCCACAATGTTGTTGTGGGAGGTAGGCATGAGGCATCTCTTGATAAATGTGCACCACAATTTGGCCTCGTGCTTAAGACTTTGCCTTGTCATAGAACCTCTATGGGCACCGGTTTCCCATGGAGTGTTGTTGTAAAGAAGGTCATCCTTGATCAATTCGTAGTCCTGGGTGGTGATGTAGTCCACGAATTCGACATGCCTATCACTGATGGGAATGAGGCCATACAAATCGTTATTTGCCTCGGCGTCAAGTCGAACAGGTTTACCTCGGCAGTTGACAAAGAGATTGTCCTTGCTCGGCCCATATGCATAAAATTCGCGCACTATGGTGGCATTTGCCTGCGGAGGTTGTAAACATAATATCTCTCATTCTTGATATTTAATCTTTTCCATCAAGTAATTGTCGATGCCAAAGTTTTCCTCCTTACTGAGTTAGAATCCTTGCTCTTCTCATAGTTGTCGTGCAACAAAAGATCTGTTGAATCGGTTTGCAACAGTGGCGGGGCAAAGCGAGTGTATACTACCATTGATGATTTGTAAAGATTAAGAGTCCTGGTGAAAGATTCTGAAAATTATAAGAAGATTTGTGAGAGTATTGTGAGAGCAAGATTGAGTAGAATGCTAATGAAATCAAGAATGCAAGAGTGAATAGTTCAAAAGAAGGATGTTGCTTATATAGGCTTCGGTAGTGTGACCGTTTAAACCACTAGCTGTTTCGTAGCCGTTTTGAATTTACTGCCCGTTAGCATTTACTGCCACGATAAAAAACTCGGCAGATAGCCGTTACACTATTTCTATCCGTTGGGACTGCTGCAGCTTCTGACACTGTTTACTGCCTCGGTAGGTCTCCTACCGTGAACTATTTCTCCTTTATTCTTGCTTTTATTATCCTAAAAAGAAAAAAATATTAATAGAACAAAATAAAAATATTAATAAAGAAAAATAATGAAAATAAACAAATAAATCCTAAACTAAAACTAATCCTACTATAATAGATAGAGTAGAAGAGAAGAGATTATGTTAATGGTGGAGTGCATGTGAATGCATCTTCTAATTTGCTCATCTCTTACTGGCATGGATTTTTCTTCAAGTTTTGGCCAGTCTCTTCTGTAATTTTTGCCTCCACCTTGGGCTTAATTCTCTTACTAAATAATCTGCTGAGCGTGCTGCCTAGGCAGGATACTTTGGTGTCTGCATCTATTGTGTGAAGGGCTTTGCATTCTTCTAGATCATAAAATTTCTTTAAATTATGGAATGCATTGAGTTTGACTTGTTGTTCATTGACCCTCATTGTCATCTCTCCATTCTCCACATCTATTAAAGTTCGTCCAGTAGCAAGGAAAGGTCTTCCCAAGATGATCGGTGTAATATCATTGGCTTCACAGTCGAGGATGATGAGTGCCTAAAAGGCAGTTATTTACTACCCTTCTTATGGTACTTTAAGCATCTAATATACACCCACTTAAACCGAATCATGAACTCTTTGCTCAAATATTGGATATTCCATTATCATCACTTACAAAGTCAATATTTATAAAGAATGCAAATATTATTACATATTCTGTACATGCAGGAATATCTAGAGCTGAAGTGGTAGAGAAGCAGTGTTACAGCCGAGGCAGAAGACAAGGTCGCGGCAGAATCCAGTGTGGCAGCATCAACAATGAAGGCGCATGGAAAGATAAAAATATAGAGAACATTCTGGAATATGCAGCGCATAAATTGGAACAGGCTAGCGCGCTAAAAGCCCAATTCAAAAACCAAGCGGGAAAACCCTTCTAGAAGGCGGCAAACTTGGAAATATCAGATACCTTGAAGAAGACTTGTTCCTTACTCCAAGTAGAAGTGTATTTAGGAAAGTTTTGCCCTAGGTTAAGATTATAAATACCTTAGCCGACCACAATGTTAAGAGAGCCGATTTGTAGAGAAAACCCTTCCTCCCTAAGAATTGTACTTAACGATAATATGTTCTAAATTTCTTAGGGATAGGTAAAGGTTGTCGATATTAGTGAGAGGAGATTGATTCTTGTATCTTTGTTCTTATGCAATAATAAAATCAAAGTTTACTTATCTTATTGCCATTCTTTGTTCTTGTATCCAAGCCGGAGAGGGAAGTTTGCAAGTAATCTATTTATCTAGCATCGAGAGGTGTAGATTCACGAAAGGGATAAGTACGGTATTGTAGACACTAACTTGGCCTATACTCTTGTGGAGGCACTAAGGGATAGGTTAAAAGTTTCAGCATCTAAAAGAAGTGTTGGATTGGTTGGTGGTTATCTTTGATTTACGCCGAGAGGTATCGTCAAGGACTGAGCATCAACAACACTTTGACTCAAAGATGAGAGGAGTGACTTACGGACACTTTGATGAACTTTGATACCTCTGCCCAAGAGCAAGAGATTGCGGCGGCAGAGGAGCACCATCGTTGCCGAGGCAGTATCTGCAGTACTATCGAAGCAGTATTGTGTGATTGCATTGGACAAGAAGAAGATCAATTGAATCCACTAATTGATGCAACTGGATCCTACCCACTTTCTCTATAATCGTTCTCAACCCTTTAGTTTATGTTTTGTTATTTAATTATTTAGTTAGATAAGACAAATCACTTATATTTGTGTTTTTACTTTATTTTCAGGAGCAAGAAAACAAAGGAAGGCATATTAAGTATATCAATTCATGTGGAGACGATACACGATATACTTATCATTTTATTACTTGACGACGTGTACACTTGCACTCAAATTGCGCTTATACCACACGCATCAAGTTTTTGGCGCCGTTGTCGGGGATTGACAACTAAATTTTGTTTTCTTTAATTTTCTTGCTCTTTAACTAGTCTTTTTTAACTCTAACTTCAATTATTTATTTATTTAATTTTAATTATTTATTTTATTTTTGTTTTTATTAACTTTTATTTATTTGGTTTATGACCAGGGCAAACCCGAGTGGACAGTTGTATGAGTTGGATCCTAAGATTGAACGAACAAGACATAAAATGAGACGCAATCTGTTCCAAGCTATGGAAAACCCACCAAGAGGAAAAATCCCACTTGTTGATCATAATATACTACCGCCAGCAATGCCGCAGCAACCACTGCCGCAACCATTGCCGAGGCAACCCACTGTTAGAGACTATCTGGTGGAAGATTTAAACGAACTCAACCCTGGCGTAGTCACACCAGAAATCGAAACAACTCACTTTGAGCTAAAACCTGTGATGTTCAACATGTTGAACACAATTGGACAGTTTAGTGGATCTGCTACTGAAGATGCAAGGCAACATCTCAAATCTTTCATGGAAGTGTGCAACTCTTTCAAGATTCAAGGAGTCCATGAAGATATTCTGCGATTAAAGTTATTCCCCTATTTACTAAGGGATAGGGCGAAGACCTAGCTGAATGGTATCCCAGTAGGATCCATAGGATCTTAGGAAGAACTTTACCGAGAATTCATTATGAGGTTCAATCCAATAAATCTTTATGACCGTATTCATAATGAAATCACATAATTCCGGCAAGATGAAGATGAACCGATGTACGAGGTATGGGAACGTTACAGAGAACTACTAAACAAATTCCCACTATATGGTTTTCCCTTATGGACGCAAGTCTCTATGTTCTATAATGCTACCAATGCCTCCATAAGGATAATGCTAGATTCTTTCGCAAATGGGACACTTTTAGATAGAGCACCCACGGAGGCCATTGAAATTCTGAACAAACTCGCAAGGAACGATTTCCAATTTCCCATATCAAGGTGAGGAGGAATGAGACGTCATACCACAACCCATGAAATAGATACATCAAGTTCGGTGGTAGCACAATTGGATTCTCTAACCAAGTTGGTTAGAATATGCAAGCTCAAAGAAGCGTACATGAGGTTAAGGCAGTTAACTCATCGGACTACATGCCAGATGAGGAGACCAGACTATATGTTGGAAACTATAATAAAAACAATCCAATGATGTCCAACAATTATAACTCATCTTGGAAAAGGCATCCAATCTTTTCTTGGAGTAACCCTAATAATGCCTTGAATCCAATCAATCAAGCTCATGGATTCCAACATCAGAGCCAGAACCTTCTGCAGCAAAACATTCAGCAACCCATGCCACAACAGCAAGTGCAACAGCAACAGTCTCTAAACGCACTGGCAGATTCTCTCACAGATTTTATGTCAAAGACTAATGCTTACATGATGGAGAATAGCCACTTCATGAAGCGTACTGATGACTTCATGAACCGAACTGAGATGAGACTGCAGAACCAAGAGGCCGCAATAAAATCCTTAGAAACCCAGGTTGGTCAATTTGCCCAACGCCAAAATACTCGACCACCAGGGGGTTTACCTATCAATACTGAAGTTGCTAAGGTGCTAGGCCACGAGCAATGTAAGGTAATCACAACCAGAAGTGGCCTACAATTGAAAAATAAAGAGGGGACCTCAACCGAAAGAGTCCAACTAGAAAAGCAACATCATGAGGACTCAGAAGCTGAGCAGGACCTTACCGAAAGCTCTGCCATGGTAACAGAACCAGAAGTATTAGAACCTTTCGCCGAGGTAGCTTCCAAGGAAACCTGGAGGATATCAGACCACCACCTCTTTTTCCACAGAGGCTAAAAAAACAGAAATAGAACCATCAATTTTAGAAATTCCTAGACATTTTGAAACAGGTCCATATCAACTTGCCACTAGTTGAGGCTATTGAATAAATACCTAACTATGCCAAGTTTTAAAGGACATAGTATCTAAACGACGAAGGCTAGGAGAATCTGAAACGGTGGCAGCCACTGAAGGTTGCATGGCCATGCTACATAATCGCATGCCACCCAAACTAAAAGATCCTGGATGCTTCGCAAATCCTTGTGCGATTGGAGATGGTTATAAAAGAAAGGCCCTATGCGACTTGGGAGCAAGCATCAACCTTATGCCTAAATCAGTTTTTCAGAAACTTGGAATTGGACGAGCAAAACCAACAACAGTACTGCTCTAACTTGCGGATCGGTCCTATGTGCACCCTGAAGGCAAAATTGAGGGCATTCTGGTGAAAGTTGACAAGTTTATATTTCCTACCGAATTTCTTGTCCTTGACTATGAGGCCGAAAATAATGCACCGATCATATTGGGTCGACCTTTCCTTGCTACTGGACGCACCATCATTGATGTGGAAAATGACGAGCTCATAATGCGGATAAATGATCAACAAATCAAGTTGAACGCCTTCCACAATCTTCCAAATTCAGACGCTCCAGCAGAATGTAAGGCTCTCCATACATCGAATAAGGGTATTAAAACATCCTTCCTGGGGAGCATGCTCGACAAAATGTTCGGTAAAAGAATAAAACTCAAAGGAGAAGCCAAATGCACTGAAGGGACTGGCCAACTCATGAAGACAGATACGGGCCAGAAAGAGACAACGAAAGTGGGAGATACATTCACATGCACTCCACAAGTAACCTAATCTCTTCCCTTCAATTTTAATTATTATATTAGGATTAGTTTTTATATTATTATTTTCAGTATTTTGTTACTATGTTTTATTTTCAGTATTTTTATGTTTTATTATCAGTAATTTTTTTAATAAAGCTATGAATACAGGAAAAGTTATGCCACAATAGGAAGTCTACTAAAGCGGCAACACTGTGTCAGAACCGCAAAATTCCTAACGGGCAGAAACAGTGTAACGACTCTCTATCGAGAAATCCGTCGCGACAGTAACTGTGCATCAAGGCAGTAAATGCCTAACGGCTAGTATTTTTAATAGTCATATTCTTACTATCTTTGCTTTTACAATCTTGCTCTCATTATATCTTGAAATTTTTAGAACAATCTCTATTAAATCCGGAATTTCTTAAACCATTCTCCACGAACAAGCAATGGCTCCGTACACAAGATTTGCCCCAGTCGTTGTTGCTGACAGATTCAACCGATCGTTCGTTGCTTGGCAATTATGGGAAAGCAGAGATTTCAACAGAACAATGAAATATACTTCGGCATTGATTCATATTTGTTCAACAAAATTTATCATCAGGATTGGGAGGCTTTCTGCCTACAGCCTCAAACGGAGAATGCCACAATTGTGAGGGAATTTTACGCGCATTGCCCGAGCAAAGACACCCTTTTCATTCACTGCCGAGGCAAGCCTGTGCAACTTGATGCCAAAGTCATCAATGACTTTTATGGTCTCACACGACTACGTAGATAGCATCACCACTCAAGACTATGAGGAGATTAAAGATGAGCTTTGTTACAGCAACACTTCATGAAAAACCGGTGCCCATAAGGGTTCAATAACACAGCAGAGTCTAATACCCGAGGCCAAGATATGGTGTACATTTGTCAAAAGATAACTTATCCCAACCTCCCATAACAGCACAGTGGATCGTAAAAGACTGGTTCTGATCCAATCCATCATCAAAAAGAGAAGCATCAACACTGGAGAAATCATTCTTCACGAAATCCATGAATGTGGTAAGAAGGAACGTGGACCACTATACTTCCCATGCTTAATCTCTGCTTTGTGCATTAATGCATGAGTTCCGATCAAAGATACGGATGAATAAACGCCAACTCGGCAGGGATGGACAAGAGATTTCTGCCACCGAGTTATACAGATAACACATGCAAAACTTGTTCAGGCAACACCGCAGCAGTTCACTGCCAACTTCACCGCCGGAGAGTAGCATTCAATAGAAGCATCAGCCTCTGCCGAGCCAACTGCCGCAGTGGACCCATACCAAGAAATTCTGCAAAAGATGGCAGCCATAGACCTTCACCAACAAAAGCTACATGGAGTACCAGCGCGACTTTAACACGTATCTAGCCAACATGATGATGCAGAGTTTCCCACATCAAGGGGCACAATTTCTAGAGTTCCCAGCCAACATGTTTTTCCCTGCCGCCCCTTACACTGAGACAACACCTGTCCTAGGACCGTAACTATCTTTCCAGCCACGGCCGCACCAACAGTTTTATGCTACCGGACCTTCCAGACCAGCAAGGTCTATCGGAGTATAATCTACCAACCAAAGGCCATCCAAGAGGCGGGTTATCTTTAACTCTCCCCAAAGAGAACCAATCCCTATGTCCAGTCTTAGCAGGGATACGCTATCTCGCGAGATTGATAAATACCACAGTTTATCCCATGAATCAGTAATACCCACTACCACAGTAGGAGGTGAAACGGAAATCATGGACACAGGCAATATGGATGAGATGGAAGAAGGGGATGAGGTTACAACATCGACACAATGCACACCGCCCAGTAGAGTGCAGCCGCATCAGCAGGCCAAACAACAACAATCACCGGTACAAGGATCCAGGAGAAAGACACCAGCAACAAGGCCTAGGAGAATGCTCCGTACAAGCAGCTCCTCGGAGTCATTATAAATATTTCCTTTACTGCCTTCATTTTTTTATCCTTGTTTTCTTTTGCATACTGTATATTTTAAGCATTAAGGACAATGCTCGGTTTGAGTTTAGGGGAGATTATAAGTGCAGAAGCACTGCCGAGGCATTACCATAAAAGGGAGTAAGTTTCTTCTGAATTTTTTTTAATATTCTCTCTTCTTGAATTTATGTTTGTAATCTTGCACTGCCCTACGTCAGCTTTGCTTTAGTTTACTCCTTTAAGGCTATAGAAATTTTTCTCCTTACCATGGCCAAGTTCTGTTTTGAAGGGATAACCATAGGATACTCATGGAATAAAACTTAGAAGCTTGCTTTAGGGTTAGACAAAAAATAAACACTTTTTGGACTTGTTTGATTTAGGAGTTCTTTTAATAAACTTAGGTGATAAAGACTTAGAACTTATTGGAAAAATAAATAGAGGATCACAAGCTCTAGTTTTGCTCTCCTTCATGCTAGAGGTGCTCGAAATTAGATCTAGTATGCTAAATAGGTGGTTAATAAGAAAAAGAATAAATAAGAAAAGAAGGAAATAGAAAACACATATCTTGAGGTGCCCAAAATTGGCTCAAGACTTGTTGTTTTAAGGAGATAGCTAATCCAAGATTCTAGTTGTCTTGAACTTAGAGTTTATCTAAGAAAGCCTTGAATCAACCTTGTCCATTAAACGCACACACTCACCTAGCCTTAAAGCTTGTTTCTTAGTAAAGGTCATTGGGTAAACTAGTGGCTAAAACGGAGAGATAGACATGACCATGGTGGGGAGAATAGATGGAAAAGTAAGACCAAAGGGGAGTAAGGTTCGGCAATTTGATGTTTGGCATTGCTTGAGGACAAGCAATAGTTCGAGTTTGGGGGTATTTGATGAGTGCCTAAAAGGCAGTTATTTACTACCCTTCTTATGGTACTTTAAGCATCTAATATACACCCACTTAAACCGAATTATGAACTCTTTGCTCAAATATTGGATATTCTGTTATCATCACTTACAAAATCAATATTTATAGAGAATGCAGATATTATTACATATTCTATACATGCAGGAATATCTAGAGCTGAAGCGGTAGAGAAGTAGGGTTGCGGCCGAGGCAGAAGACAATGCCACGGCAGAATCCAGTGTGGCAGCATCAACAATGGAGGCGCATGGAAAAATAAAAATATAGAGAATATTCTGGAAGATGCAGTGCATAAATTGGACCAGGCTAGCGCGCTAAAAGCCCAATTTAAAGACCAAGCGGGAAAACCCTTCTAGAAGGCGGCAAACTTGGAAATATCAGATACCTTGAAGAAGACTTGTTCCTTACTCCAAGTTGAAGTCTATTTAGGAAAGGTTTGCCCTAGGTTAAGACTATAAATACCCTAACCGACCACAATGTTAAGAGAGACAATCTGTAGAGAAAACCTTTCCTCCCTAAGAATTGTACTTAACGATAATATGTTCTAAATTTCTTAGGGATAGGTGAAGGTTGTCGATATTAGTGAGAGGAGATTGATTCTTGTATCTTTGTTCTTATGCAATAATAAAATCAAAGTTTGCTTATCCTATTGTCATTCTTTGTTCTTGTATCCAAGCCCGAGAAGGAAGTTTGCAAGTAATCTATTTATCTAGCATCGAGAGGTGTAGATTTACGAAAGGGATAATTACGGTGTTGTAGACACTAACTCGGCCTATAGTCTTGTGGAGGCACTAAGGGATAGGTTAAGAGTTTCAGTAGCTAAAAGAAGTGTTGGATTGGTTGGTGGTTATCTTTGATTTACGCCGAGAGGTATCGTCAAGGACTGAGCGTCAACAACAGTTTGACTCAGAGATGAGCGGAGTCACTTACGGACACTTTACTGAACTTTGATACCTTTGCCCAAGAGCAAGAGATTTCCTCGGCAGAGGAGCACCATCATTGCCGAGTCAATATCTGCAGTACTATCGAAGCAGTATTGTGTGATTGCATTGGATAAGAAGAAGATCAATTGAATCCACTAATTGATGCAACTGGATCCTACCCACTTTCTCTATAATCGTTCTCAACCCTTTAGTTTATGTTTTGTTATTTAATTATTTAGTTAGATAAGACAAATCACTTATATTTGTGTTTTTACTTTATTTTCAGGAGCAAGGAAACAAAGGAAGGCATATTAAGTATACCAATCCCTGTGGAGACGATACACGATATACTTATCATGTTATTACTTGAAGACATGTACACTTGCATTCAAATTGCGCTTATACCATACGCATCAGAGGACAAGGAAATCGGCATGGAAGATAAACTTGTCTACCCTTAGCAATATGTCCTCTATTTTCCCTTTAGGATGCAGATAAGATCTATCCGTAAGTTGGAGAAGCACTGTTGTAGGTTTTGCCCTTCCTATCCCAAGCTTTTGAAAAACTGATTTGGGCATAAGATTGATGTTTTCTCCTAAATCACATAGTGCCTTTCCTTTATAATTATTACCAATCGGACAAGGTATGGTCAAAGCATCCAGGATCCTTTAGTTTGGGTGGCATACGATTGTGTAGCATTGCCATGCATCCTTCTATTGCTGCCACTGTCTCAAACTCACCTAGCTTCTTTCTTTTAGACACAATGTCTTTCAAGAATTTAGCATAGTTGGGCATCTGTTCATTTGCCTCAACAAATGGCAAGTTGATATGGACTTACTTTAGAATATCCAGGAACTTTTTAAACTGGTGATCCTGTTTTTGTTTTTTCAACCTTTGTGGTAAGTTGGTGGTGGTGGTCTCATCTCGTCCAAGGTCTCATTGGTTTGGAATTTAATACCTGGAATTACTGTGTTTTTTGCTACTTTGGCAGGAAGTGCAGGCGCTGCCGAGCTCTCTATTAGGGCATTATCCTCGTGTTCAGTCTGTTCAGCATCCAAGTCCTTGTTTGATTCCTCGTGTGTTGCTGGTGGAACTTTGGTTGCTGACTTGCCCATTGTTTACTTAAGTTGTAGGAACTTCTTATAGTGATTGCTTTGCATTGTTCATGGCTCATTCCTTTAGCAACTTCAGTATTGCTAGGTAGTCCCCCCTGTGGTCTAGTATTTTGTCTTTGAGCAAATTGACCAACTTGGGTTTCCAATGATTTTATAGCAGCTTCTTGGTTTTGCATCCTTATCTTTGTTCTATTCGTGAAGTCATCAGTCCTCTTCATGAAACTGTTGCTCTCAGCCATATATGATTATTTTTTCATTATAAAGGCCTTGAGAGTATGCTCTAATGAGTTCATAGGCTACTGCTGCTGTATCTGCTACTACAGTAGTGACTGCTGCACTTGCTGCTGCGGTAGTGAATGTTGGTAACCTGAGGCATGGTTAGTGGGGTTTAAGGCATTATTAGGATTGCTCCATGAAAAATTTGGGTGCCTTTTCCATGCTGGATTGCATGTGTTTGACATCATGTTGTTTCGGTTGTAGTTACTCACATAGAAACCAGATTCCTCGTCTTGCATATACTCAGAAGAATTATCGCTTTTACCTCCTGAGTATTTTATTGTACTTGCATGTTCTGAACCATCTTGGTTAAAGATGTCAACTGTACTGCCACTGAATTGTTGGTTTCTAGTTCATTCACTGTGGCTTTGCGTCTTAATCCTCCTCGCCTAGAAGTAGGAAATTGGAAATCGTTCCTTGCGAGTTTGTTTAGAATCTCTATGGCTTCTTCCGGAGCCTTGTCAAGGAGTGTGCCATTTGCCGAGGCATCCAACATCATCCTTGTCGAGGCATTGGTTATATTATAGAACATGGTTACTTGCGTCCATAGTGGAAATCCATGCAGTGAACATCTGTTCAGTAACTCTCTGTAGTGTTCCTAAGCCTCGTACATAGGTTCGTCATCAGCCTGTCTAAAAGAAGTAATTTCATTACGGATTCGATCATATAAGTTTGTAGGGTTAAATCGCGTAATGAATTCTTGGTAGAGTTCACTCCAAGATCCAATTGATCCTACTGGAATGCTATTCAACCAGGTTTTGCCCTATCCCTCAGTGAATAGGGAAAAAGTTTCGATCTCAAAATGTCTTCATGGGCTCCTCGAATTTTGAAAGAGTTGCAAACTTTCATGAAGGATTTGAGATGTTGCCTGGCATCTTCTGTTGCAGACCCACTAAATTGTCCAATAGTATTAAGCATATTGAACATCACAGGTTTGAGTTCAAATTGGGTTGCCTCTATCTTTGGTGTAACAACTCCAGGGTTCAATCTATTCAGTTCTTCCACCAGAAAATCTCTAACAGTTAGTTGTCGTGGCAGTGGTTGCGACAGTGGGTGTTGTGGATGGCCTCCATTGCCTGCATGTAGGTTCTGATTTCCTTGATTTATTGCCATGACTCCTTAGATCTGTCTTCTTAACCCTTGGTAGGTTCTTTTGATTTTTGGGTCTATCTCGTATAGTGGATTGTTATGGTTGGCCCTCGTCATACACCAAAAATCAAATCAAATAGAATAAAATAAAAAATAACTAAAACTAAAATAAAAGCAAGAAAATAAAGAAAACAAAATTTAGTTGCCAATTCCTGGTAACGGCGCCAAAAATTTGATGCGTGCTAAATTTGCGCAATTGGAGTGCAAGTATACACATCAAGTAATAAGTATTTATCGAGTTATCTTCTCCTTAGGGATTGATGTACTTAATATGCTTCCTACGGTCTTCTTGATTCTGTAACATAAAAGTAAAAACACAGATAAATTTGGGTATTGATTTAAACTAAATAAACTAAACTAATTAAGGAGAGATCGAATATAAAAGAGAGAGGGTAGGATCCAGTTGTATTGTATAGTGAAATTGATTGATCTATTTCTGTCCAATGCAATTGCATTGCACCTGCCTCGGCAGTAATGCAGATACTGTCTCGGAAGCGACAATGTTCTCGATCGCGGCAATCCCTTGCTCTTGGGCAGAGTTATCAAAGTTTGGCAAAGTATCCTTGAATGGCTCCGCTTATCCCTAAGTCGAAACACTGTTGAAGGTCATTCTTTGATGATACCTCCCGGTGTTAATCAATTATAATCAAAAACCAATCTCACACTTCTTTTAGCCTCTAAAACTCTAACCTATTCCTAGGCCAAGTTAGTATCGTCCAATCAAGTCAAATACCGTACTTACTCCTTTCGTGAGTCTAACTCTCCCGAGTCTAGACAAATATATTACTTACAAACTTCCTTCCTAAGCTTGGATGCAAGAACAAAGAATGATAAAGAGTAAGCAAACTTGGATATTTTATTGCATAGAAATAAGAAACAAGAAACAAAATACAATCTTCTGTCACAAATACTCGACAACCTTCACCAAAACCCTAAGAGAACTTAGAACATGATGGGAAGAATTGTCCCTAAGGTAAGAGCTCTCAAAATTCGGCTCTCTAGGTATATATGTGTCTCTAATCCCTAGGACGGCTATGCCTTATATAGGCTTTGCCTAGGGCAAACCTTTCCTAAATAGAGTACAACTTGGAGTAGAGAACAAGTTATGCACATAGGGTAAATATTTCCAAGTTTAATCTTCTAGAAGGTTTCTTCCCGCGTGGCCTTGTCCTTGGGCTTTTCTTGTGTTGTTCAGCTCCGATTCTTGGGCTTCTTGTTCAACAACGTTCTCCTCATTTTTCTCCTTCAATTACCAGCCATATTGCTTTTTCTCCTCTGCTGCCTCGGCATCAGGTCTTGCCTCGGCATCATTATACTGTCTTGGCAATACTTATTCCTGCACATATATGAAAATACAATAAAGTATGTCTTTTCTACAAATATTATCTCAAATGGAACAATCCTTAAATATATCATATTAAGCACATGCATTGGTTCAAGTAGGTGTAGATTTGATGATAAGTGCCCATGAAAAGTGTAGAAAGTGATAGAGTTGAGTACTTATCATACTTCATCGAAGAAAGAGATTACAGGCTTTGGGATATAGTTGAACATGAACCTTCTTTGCCTCATAGAACAAAGGCAGAATGGAGCGTGAAAAATCATAAGATGTTAGCACTTAAGTGAAAAGCGTTTCATATTCTCTTTTGTACATTTCCCTTCCCGATTCATTTGAATCAAAAAATATCGTCATCATCAAAGCCAAGGATCTCAAGCCCCTCAAGCTTGAAAAACTCATGAGGTCACTCCTCACATACCAAATAATGATGAAAGGAAGAGAATAGGAGAAGCGAGAATTGGTATAAAAATCAACTCTAACTGGCTCCAAATCTGTCCCAACGATCATTAACGATTAGAAGCTCAATTGGGATAATAAAAGAAAGTCTCAAACATCAAGAGAAGACTAATACTTCCATTGTCAACAACTTATGATGAAAGAATTATCTTAATGCTTACTTTTCTATTATTTGGATAGACAAACACTTATGATCTTAAATGTCTAAGTATGCTCACGTGTCTTAGGAATTCAATGAGAAATTAGATTACAAATATAAAACTTATTACAAGGATTACAAGTTTGCTAAGTGTTCTCTTGTTTGAGTGAATTTATAAAGTTTGGGTTATGAACTTTGAATGCTAGATTCGGGAATTGAATCTAGGTTGTAAGGTTAACCCTTTAGCCTCAAAAGGACGAATTTCTTAATGAATTTGGGAAATCCTTAGTGTGAAGCTAAGGTAGTAGACGTAGGCGATTGTTCAAAGGCCGAACCATTATAAATTCTTGTGTCCAAATTTCTATATTTTTGTTTCCACTTCAAATCAACCAAATTAGTATTTCTCCATCACTTGGAAAAACTTAATCGGTTGTGCATCGAGCCTAACATTAATAATGATCAGACCCTCCTCTGATGTATGGTTGTCGATGCTAAGTGACTCTAGAACACATATCTAATATATATATGTATTAACGATTTATGAACACTTTGAACATTGCTGTAAGAATAATATGAAAATACTATGTGTTTATGCGATTATGATAGCGCCACTCAACTCTCTTTGAACATATTTAATTATGATTTGCATAAATCATGATTGACTGGAGGTGTATTCATTGAGCTTTCATTATTTCAATGTTCAAAATCTTTGTTTTCGTGTGTTGCGTATAAAAAGTGTGCAAATAGTGCAAGTGTACACGTTACAAGTAATAAAGTGATAAGTATTATCGTGTATCGTCTATACAGGGATTGATTTACTCAATATGCCTTCTTTCATCTTCTTGCACTTTAAAAGAAATAAAGTAAAAACACAAATTAATTGGGTTGGAGTAAACTAAATAACTTGAATAAAGAAAACTAAATAATAAGAGAATAATCAGATTAAAGAAGTGGCCAAGATCCAATTATGTTGTATAGTGGATTCAATTTACTTATTTCTGTTCAGTGCAATCACATAACACTGCCTTGACAGTACTACAGTTTTACTACCTCGACAGCGATAAGTGTCATTCGCCGCGGCAATCCCTTGATCTTGGGTGGACTTTACCAAGATTCGGCAAAGTGTCCTTTGATGATTCCGCTTATCCTTAAGTCGAAGTACTGTTGATTCCAGTCCTTAATGATACCTCCCGGTGTGAATCAATTATAATCACCAACCAATCCCATACTTCTTTTAGCCGCTGAAACTCTAACCTATCCCTAGGCTGAGTTAGTATTTTCCAAATAGAAAAATATCGTACTTATTCCTTTCATCAATCTAACCCTCCCTATATTAGATAAATAGATTACTCATAAACTTCTCTCTCGAGCTTGAATGAAAGAACAAAGAATGGCAAAGAATAAGCAAACCTTGATATTTTATTGCATTCAAGCAAGAAACAAAGTTAAATCTTTTCTCACTAATACTCTACAACTTTCACCTAATCCTAAAGGAAATTAGAACATAATGAAAAGTAAAGAAAACTCTAAAATCTAAGATGAATCCGGTTCTCTAGTCTCCGATGTTGATGATGTTGGGCGGCTATGGTTTAGATAGGCTTGGCCTAGGACAAACCTTTCCTAAGTAGGAATACAACTTTGAGTAAAACACAGGTCAGGTACATAAATAAAAATATTTGTTTTATTTCCAAGTTTATTCCCACTAGGATTCGTTTCCCGCGTGGCCTTTGACTTGGGCTTTCTACTTGCTTTCCAGCTTCGATCCTTGTGCTGCTTGTCCAGAAATGTCCACCTCATTTTTCTCTTCAGCTCGCCTACAATATCGATACTTGTCCTTCAGGTACTGCCGCGGCCTTAGGTTCTGCCTTGGTCTCAATTGCTATCGCGGCAATAATATTCCTACAAATACATAAAAGTGTAGTAAAGCTTGACTTTTCTATAAATATCATCTTTATATGTTACAAAAGAAAAGTACCTAAATATCTCACATTAAGTACATGCATTAGTCCAAGTAGGTGTAGCTTGAGTCATTATTGCCCATGAAAGGTGTAAAAAGTGATAGTGAATTGAGCACTTATCACACCCTAAAACTCGAACTATTGCTTATCCTCAAGCAATATAAATAATCAATTTGTCAAACCTTACTCTCTTTAGGTCTTACGTTTTCATCTATTCTCCCTACCATAACTATGTTTATTTTTAAGCCTTAACCTTTCGATTACCCAAGGATTTACCCAGAATCAAGCTATAAGATTTTGTAAGTGTGTGCGTTTTTATGGACAAGTTTGATTAAAGGCTTTCTCAAACAAACATTAAGTTCAAGACAATTAGACTTGGATCTAGTGTTCTCTTCTTAAAGCAACAATTTCTTGAGCCAATTTTGGGCACCTCAAGGATTGTATTTTCTCTTTAATATTTCCTTATTTCTTTTGATTGTCTTTTTAGCATACTAGAGCCAATTTCAGGCACCTCTAACACGAAGAAGAATGATTCCTAGAGCCGGTAATAGGCACCTCTAGTCACATTTCTAAAAATCTAAGTCTTTATCACCTAAGTTCATTAAAAGAATTCCTATAATCCAACAAGTCCCAAAAGTGTTTTTAGGATCAATCTTATAGCAATCTTCTAAGTTTTCTTCCTTAAGTATCCTAAAGTTAAGCCTTCTAAATAGGACCTAATCATGTTAAGGAGAAAGATTTCTATAGCCTCAAAAGAATAAACTAAGGCAATATTGATGCAGATGCAGTGCAAAAGTATGAACAATATTTCAAGTAAGGTGGTGGACATAAATTTTTTTTAAAAAATCACTTAAATACTTCATTTGATAGAAAGGCGACGACAGTAGTGAATTGCCTCGACAGTGAATCTATACCCCCAAACTCGAACCAAGCATTGTCTTCAATGCTTATATCAATGGCACACAATAGGAAATAAAATATGAAAATGAATAAGTAAAGATGTATAAAAAAAGAATAAATATGTAGAAATTAAATAGACTCCGAAGAACTACTATCGACAATCAGTTTTCGTGGCCTTGCTGCTGACTGTTTCATTTTTGGTGATGTTGATGGCTGAGTTTTGGCTTGTCAGGGCGGTTGAACTCTTGTAGGTGGTGTTCGTTGCATTGGAGCGTCCACTTCTTATTCTTCTTCGTCTTCGGCAATTTCTTCAGTGGACATTATATCTATCCCGCCATCATCTTCAATATTCATTGCCTCGGCATATTGAGTGCTTAGCCCGACAACGGTTAAAGATTGATATACGTAGGCATCTATATCTGCCGAGAGACTGCTCATAATGATGGGGGATCCTGGTGAAGTGCTGAAGACTACTTTCCTCTTTGATGTCCGTCGACTGGAAGATGATGTCGCGATAGTCTTTGCTGGATGTGATGAGCTAGCAGCATAGAATGGTTGCTGTGGTCCAGTACGGAAGAATGATCGTAGTCCTCTTGGTGCTGGAGTCATCTCGGTGTAGGGTGTAGCTGTGACAAACATATTCGTGGGGAATTCTGGAAACTACACCGCTTTGCTGGGAAAATTGTGGAGCATCATCTGGGCAAGTGTGTTGTTGAAGTCTCTTTGGTATTCCATGTATCTTTACTATCTTAGGTCCATGGCTGTCATCCTCTGAAGTATCTCCTGGTAGGGATCTGCCGCGATAGTGCTGTGGGCAGACTCAGGTATATCTGCTGTGTACTGGGCCCCAACAGTGATGTCAATAGTGAATTGTTGTGGAGTTGCCTGGACTGGTTCTATCTGAGTTATTTGCATAACCTTGTGGCAAAATTCCTTAGTCCACCCACGCCTTTGCGCAGTGAATTTGTTCGTGTCTACCCTTGGTACACCTGTAGTATTGCAAATACCCATAGTTAAACAAGGAAAATATAAGGGTCCTTTGTCCTTTTTACCGCACTCGTAAATTTCCCTTAGGACTATCTCTCCCATGTTGATGCTTCTTTTGTTGATGATAGATTGGATGAGAACCAATATTCTTCGGTCTACGGTGCTGTTGTGGGATGTTGGGATGAGGCGTCTTTTGATGAATGTTTTCCATAGCTTGTCTTCGGGCTGTAAGTTATGCCTTGCCACTGATCCTCTATGGGCACCGATTTCCCAATTTGTATTGTTGTAGCAGAGGTCGTCTTTGATCAGCTCATAATCTTCTTTGGTGATGTCCTCCATGAATGCAGAATGGTCATCACGATCAGGGGTTAGGCCGTAGAACAGATTTATTGTCTCCGCATCAAGTCGGACTGGTCTGCCTTGGCAGTAGACATACAGAGAGTCCTTTCTTGGTCCATGATCGTAGAATTCCCGCACTATTATTGCATTGGTCTGGGCAGGTTGAAGGCAAAAGATTTGCCATTCTTGGTACTTGATTCTATCGAACAAGTAATGCTCGATTCCATAGTTTTCTTCATCAGAGTGCTGGAATCCTTGCTCTTCCCATAACTGCCTTACAATGAAAGATCTTTTGAAGGGTTCTTCAACAGCAACAAGGGCAAATCTGTTGTAGATAGCCATGGATAAGTAGTAGAGAATTTCTGAAGATCTTGGAGATAATCTTGGAGAGTTTCTGAGAGTGTGAAGATAGCTTGGAGATAAGTAGACAATGTTGCAAGAGAGAGATTAGCAAATAATTCTAAAGATTCAAGAATGCAAGAGTGAATAGTTCAAGCGGGGGAGGGTGCTTATAAAGTCCTTGGCTTCGTAGCCGTTTGAAACCACTAGCCGTTTTGTAGCCGTTAGCCTTTAATGCAGCAGCGGGAATTTTGGTAGACTAGTCGTTACATTGTTCTACCCGTTAGGGACTGCTACGACCCTGACACTTTTTACTACCACGGCATCAAATTTCTTGCTATGAACTACTTCTCCTTCATTTTTTCTTATTGTCCTAAAAAAATTAAACACCAAACGAAAATTAAATTAGAAAGAAACAAAAATAAAAAGATTAACTCTAAACTAAAACTAATCCTAAAAATAAAAGAAAGAGAAGATGAAGAGATTAAGTCACAGGAGGAGTGCATGCATTTGCATCTCCTAAAGTGATAATCTTTAAAGTCCTCAAATTATGTTGGCCAGAATCATGCTTCAATAGTTGACCATTCTGTTT
Source organism: Abelmoschus esculentus (assembly GCA_035048815.1). Classification (NCBI taxonomy): domain Eukaryota; kingdom Viridiplantae; phylum Streptophyta; class Magnoliopsida; order Malvales; family Malvaceae; genus Abelmoschus; species Abelmoschus esculentus. Next base: position 11,086,692 of record JAUCBN010000023.1, on the reverse strand, counting down.
GAATTCATGTCCATCCCTTCTTGATTTGATTTTTACTGCACCATGAGGTTCTGACCATTTGGATCTGAGCTTGCCTAGAAAGTGTACTGTCCAATTGGCTTTTTTCATCTTTGATGTTTCAATACTATCCAGGACTCTGTTGTAACTATTATCAACAACATTTTCGAGTGTACTGCAGAGGCAGTGATTGCTGAGACAGGATAATTTGTTGCCTGAACCTGTGGTGTGGATAACCTTGCACTCCTCTGGATCCTTATGTCTTTTCAAGGTCTAGAGAGCATCGAGTTTGACTTGCTGGTAGTTAACCCTCATTTTCAACTCTCATTTTTCCACATCAATAAGAGTGCGTCTAGTGGCTAGAAAAGGTCTCCCCAAGATGATCGGTGCATTGTCATCTGCTTCACAATCAAGAACAAGGAAATCAACTGGAAAAATAAATTTATCCATCCTTACCAATATGTCCTCGATCTTTCTTTTAGGTTGCACATACGATCTATCTACTAAGTGGAGAATCACGGTCATAGGTTTTACCCTTACTATTCCAAGCTTTTGGAAGACAGATTTAGGCATCAAATTTATTCTTGCTCCAAGTTCGCATAAGGCGTTTCCTTCATAGTGGTTTCCTATCGCACAAGTTATGGTAAAGCATCCAGGATCCTTTAATTTAGGAGGCATGCGATTATGAAGCATTGTCATGCATCCTTCAGTTGCAGCCACTATTTCAAACTCACCAAGCCTTTTTCTATTAGACATAATGTCTTTAAGAATTTGGCATAGTTTGGCATCTGTTCTATTGCTTCAACAAATGACAAGTTAATATGGACTTACTTCAAGATATCCAAGAACTTTTTAAATTGATAGTCATGTTTATGCCCTTTTAACCTTTGTGAGAAATATGGTGGGGGTCGTATATCTTCCAGTGTCTCATTAGTTTGGAATGTAATACCTGACACCACTGGGTCTTTTGCTGTCTTGGCGGCTTGTCGTGGGACTATCGTTTCTCTTTCGGGACAGTGCTTTTTGCTGGGATTTCTGTGGCATGATCTTTTGGTTCAGCATCTAATTCCTCTTTGTCTGGTTCTTCTTATTCTACTGGTGGAACTTTGTCTACTGAGTTTCCTAACATCTCCTTGAGTTGTAGACCACTCTTAGTAGTGATTGACTTACATTGTTCATGGCCTATTACCTTTGTAACTTCAGTATTGCTGGGTAAACCTCCTTGTGATCTAGTATTCAAGTTTTGAGCAAACTGCCCAACCTGAGTTTCCAGTGATTTGATGGTTGCCTCTTGGTTCTGCAACCTCGTCTCATTTCTATTTATGATTGCATCAATTCTTTTATTAAAGTTGTTATTCTCTACCATGAATGATTTTGTTTTCATCATAAAGGCCTTAAGAGAATTTTCTAGTGAACTTATAGGCTGCTGTGGATGCATCTGCTGCTACGGCATTGGTTGTTGTACCTTCTACTGCGGCAGATGTTGCATTTGCATTGGTTGCTGGAAACCTGAGGGTTGAGTAGTTGGATTCAAGGCATTGTTGGGATTACTCCAGGAGAAGTTGGGATGCATTTTCCATGCTAGATTGTATGTGTTGGACATCATGTTGTTCCTATTTAGTTTCCAACGTAAAGGCTAGATTCTGGATTTTGCATACATTCAGTTGAACTATGGTTACCTCCACATAAATTACAGAAAGAATCTATTTCCTTAACCTCATGGATATTGTGCTGTATTTGCAAATTTTGCATCATCTTAGTAAGAGAGGTCAATTGTGATGCCACTAAATTGGATGTTTCCAACTCATTCACTGTAGCTTGGCGTCTTACTCCTCCTCGCCTAGATTTATGGAGTTAAAAATCATTCTTTGCGAGTTTTTTTAGAATTTCTATAGCTTTCTCCGGAGCTTTATCAAGGAGGGTCCCATTGGTAGAGACATCTAACAGCATTCTTGTTGGGGCATTGGTAGCATTATAAAACATGGCCATTTGTTTCCACAATGAGAATCCATGTAAATGACACTTGTGCAGTAACTCCCTATAGCGCTCCCATGCTTCATACATCGATTCATCATCTGTCTGTCGAAAATAAGTAATTTTATTACGTATACGGTCATATAAATTAGTAGGATTAAAACGTGTAATGAAATCTCGATATAATTCACTCTAAGATCCTATTGATCCTGCTAGAATGCTATTTAATCAGGTTTTTGCCCTATCCCTCAGTGAATATGGGAATAATTTCAATCTCAACACATCTTCATGGACTCATTAGATTTTGAAGAAATTACAGATCTCTAATGACTTGAGATTTTTCATGGTATTTTCTGTCAAAGCCCCACCAAACTGTCCAATAGTATTGAGCATATTGAACATGACAAGTTTTAGTTCAAAGTTGGCTGTTTCGATTTCTGATGTAACAACTTTGATAGGCGTGGTATAAGTGTTATTTTGAGTGCAAGTGTACACGTCGTCAAGTAATAAAATGATAAGTATATCGTGTATCGTCTCCACAAGGATTGGTATATTTAATATGTCTTCCTTCGTTCCCTTACTCCTGAGAATATAATAAAAACACAAATAAGATGGTTTGTTTTATCTAACTAAATAATTAAATAAAAAACATAAAATAAAGAGTTGAGAATGATTATAGAGAAAGTGGGTAGGATCCAGTTGCTTCAATTAGTGGATTCAATTAATCTTCTTCTTGTCCAATGCAATCGCACAATACTACTTCGATAGTACTGTAGATACTGCCTCGGCAATGTTAGTGCTCTTCTGCCGCGGCAATCTCTTGCTCTTGGGCAGAAGTATCAAAGTTCAGCAAAGTATCCGTAGGTGACTCCGCTCATCTCTGAGTCAAAGTGCTATTGATGCTCAGTCCTTGACGATACCTCTCGGCGTAAATCAAAGATAACCATCAACCAATCTAACACTTCTTTTAGCTGCTGAAACTCTTAACCTACCCCTTAGTACCTCCACAAGGGCATAGGACGAGTTAGTGTCTACGACACCGTACTTATCCCTTTCGTGAATCTACACCTCTCGATGCTAGATAAATAGATTACTTACAAACTTCCCTCTCGGGATTGAATACAAGAACAAGGAATGGCAATAGGATAAGCAAAATTTGATTTTATTGCATAAGAACAAAGATACAAGAATCAATCTCCTCTCACTAATATCGACAACCTTTACCTATCCCTGAGAAATTTAGAACATGTTATCGTGAAAGTACAATTCTTAGGGAAGAAGGGTTTTCTCTACAATTCGGCTCTCCTAGACAATATGGTCGGCTAGGATATTTATAGTCTTAACCTAGGCCAAACCTTTCCTAAATAGACTTCAACTTGGAGTAGGGAACAAGTCTTCTTCAAGGATTCTGATATTTCCAAGTTTGTCGCCTTCTAAAAGGGTTTTCCCGCTTGGTCTTTGAATTGGACTTTTAGCTCGTTAGCCTGGTCCAATTGATGCGTTGTATCTTTCAGAATATTCTCTATATTTTTATCTTTTAATGTGCCTCCATTATTGGTGCTGCCATACTGGATTCTACCGCGGCCATGCTTCTGCCTCGGTCTCAACACAGCTTCTCTGCCGCTTCAGTACTGGATATTCCTGCATGTACAAAAATTGTAATAATATTTGTATTCTCTATAAATATTAACTTTGTATGTGGTGATAACGGAATATCCAATATTTGAGCAAAGAGTACATGATTCGGTTCAAGTGGGTGCATATATGATACATAAAGTACCATAAGAAGGGTAGTAAATACCCCCAAACTCGAACTATTGCTTGTCCTCAAGCAATGTCAAATATCAAATTACCGAACCTTACTCCCCTTTGGTCTTACTTTTCCATCTATTCTTCTCACTATGGTCATGTCTATCTCTCCGTTTTAGCCACTAGCTTACCCAAGGACTTCTACTAAGAAACAAGCTATAGGGCTAGGTGAGTGTGTGCGTTTAATGGACAAGTCTGATTCAAGGCTTTCTTAGATAAACTCTAAGTTCAAGATAAATAGAATCTTGGATTAGCTATCTCCTTAAAAGAACAAGTCTTGAGCCAATTTCGGCACCTCAAGATATGTGTTTTCTATTTCCTTCTTTTTCTTATTTATTCTTTTTTTAACACCTATTTAGCATACTAGAGCCAATTTCGGGCACCTCTAGCACGAAGGAGAGCAAAACTAGAGCCGATGATAGGCACCTCTAGTTATTTTTCCAACAAGTTCTAAGTCTTTATCACCTAAGTTTATTAAAAGAACTCCTAAATCAAACAAGTCCAAAAAGTGTTTATTTTCTTTCTAACCCTAAAGCAAGCTTTTAAGTTTTATTCTATGAGTATCCTATGGTTATCCCTTCAAAACAGTACTTGGTCATGGTAAGGAGAAAAATTTCTATAGCCTTAAAGGAGTAAACTAAAGCAAAGCTGACATAGGATAGTGAAAGGTTACAAACATAAATTCAAGAAAAAAAAAAAATTCAGTAAAAATTTACTCCCTTATATGGTAATGCCGCGGCATTGGATAGCCTCGATAGTGCTCCCGCACCTTCAATCTCCCCCAAACTCAAACCGAGCATTGTCCTCAATGCCTAAAATATAAGGTAAACAATAAAAGAAAACGAGAATAGTAAAGCAACAAGATTTAAATAGATTCTGATTTTGATTCAGAAGAGCTGCTGGAAATAACTGCTCTCCTGGTTATTCCTACTGATGCTTTCATTCTTGATCCTTGTATAGGTGATTGCTGTGTTTTTGCATACCGGGGCGACTATACTCTGGTGGGCGTTTGTTCCTGCAGTGGGGCTGTAACTTCATCTCCATCTTCTTCGTCATCAGTATGCATCACCTCTGTTTCTCCCCCAAACTCGGCAGTTGGTATTCTCTCTTGGGTATGCGATGAGCTCTCATATCATGAACATACTCATCAATCTGTCTAGAGAGACTATCTTTAGAAAAACTACCGATGGGGATAGGATTCTGTTGTGGATAGTTGAAGACAGTTCTCCTCGTTGATGGTCGCCTGTTGCTGGATGATGTGGTAGCTGTGCCCGCGGGTCTGGATGGGCCGGCAGCGTGAAACTATTATTGTGGCCTAGCGGTAAAGAATGGTCTAGGCCTTGGAGCAGGTGTTATCTCTGTGTATGGTGCGGCAGTGACGAAAATGTTGGGAGGGAAATCTGGAAATTGCATCTCATGGGTAGGAAAGTTCTGGGTCAGCATATTAGCAAGGGTGTTGTTGAAATCTCTCTGATATTCCATGTAGCGTTGTTGCCGAAGGTCCATGGCTGACATTCTCTGCAAAATCTCCTGATATGAGTTTACTACGGCAGGGGCTTGGGCATTGTCAGGGGCTTCTGCTATATACTGCCCTCCGGTAGTAAAGTCAGCGGTAAATTATTGAGGTGTTTCCTGCACTGGATCTGCTTGGGTGATTTGCATCACTCTGTGGCAGAATTCTTTTGTCCAGCCTTGCCTTTGTGATGTGTTGTAACATCCCGTTTTGGGGGTTATTAGTTTAGGCTTAGTTAGGAGAATTCGATTCGGGTCGAATCAGGTTCTCCGGTTCATTATTCCGGGAAAGATAAAATAAGAATATTTTTAATTAAGAAAAATAATAATTTGTAATATTGTTTGAAATATTGAAAATGTGTTCAAGATTAAAAGAAAATAATTTGGACTTTATATTGATTTTTAATTATGCTTAATTATGCATAAATGACCAATTTGTAATTTTTGGAAAAATTGGAGGACCTATTTGGTAATTTTCGGAAATATTGATGTTTTAGTGACTAAATTCAAAATCAAGCTAAACTTAGAATCCTTAGAGGGCCATAAACCCATTTCTAATTTTTAATATTGATTTATTCACCAAAATATATTTTAATTACTTTAATTAGAGATTTTAATCATTTTCTTTCAAAACTACTTTTTCTCATTTTCTCTTATCTTTTTCTCTCATTTTCTCTCCACTTTCTCTTCATCTTTTCTCTTCAATTCCTTGCTGATTTTTGCATCTTTTTCCATAAAGATTACATCATTTTCATCATCTTTCCATCCTTTACAAAACCTAACCATCAATTTTATCAAATCTACATCAAATTGCAAGGAATCAAGAAGAGGAAATTACATCTTTTTGGTGAATAGATCTTGAAGGTAATTTTCTGGATTTTTATTCTTTTCTAAGGTTCTTTATTGAAATTCCAAAGTATTAGCTTGCTAATCTTTGAATAAAAACTTAATCTATGTTTTTAATGTTAGATCTAGTGATTTTGTGAATGTTTTTGTGAAATCTTTTTGGATCTCATTCTATGTTGGAATTAGATGGATTCAATCATGTTTTTATGTTAATTAAATGATTAATTGAATCTTCATTCGATAGCACATTGATTTAATCCCAAAATAATGCAATCGGTGTAGTTTTAAGGTGTTTTTCGGTTGTTTTCGGGGTTGTTTTAGATGCTTTTATGTTGCTGGATATATAAGGATGGTTTGGATGTTTTTTTGGTTTTATAATTGAAGTGGATTAGATGTTAGATTCGTTAGGTTTTGGGTTGATGTTGTTCGGATGCGTTTCGGCTTAGTTTACGGTCTTTTCGGCTAAGTTTTCGGTAGTTTAACGGTTATCGGATATGGCTGTTGTTTTGAGCATGTTATGATGTGAGAATGCTCTGTTTTTAATGTTTTATAAGAGGTACAAGAAGTTGCTTGATTGCTGGTGCATTGGCGCGATCATCGGATAGCGACGAAGGCTCGTTTCGCTTGTTGGTGAGTGATTACGGATTTAAAGCGAATCGTGTTTGGTACGTTCTGTTTTGGGGACTATGGAAGAGTGTAAAAACCTTCCATAGTTCAAGAGTAAGTAATTTAAATATTTTTGATAAACCGATATGAGTTTCGGCTACATTTGATAAAGGCATTATGTTGGTAATGCAATGAGATTTGTGGAAATGCATGAGCATGTTTTGAAATGGTGCATACATGAGAATTACTTGCTGAAATGCATAGCTTATTTAGCATTCATGATTATGGAAAATTATGAGAAATGATTTGGAATACAATATGGTTATTTTCCTTATACATGATGGTGCCTTTGGGCATGGATTTTGGTTCATTTGTTGAACATATTATGCATGCATTATGAGCAACAAGTTATCATGCACATTTGATTATGATATTGGCTTAGTGACACTAACTTTAGTTTCTAATACGAATGACATTTCATTAGGATTGTCTTAAGTGCACTATAAACAAAATTGAGAATACAGAATAATGCCTACACGTAACAAGGGTGATTTTTTGTCCAACCGTGCGTGGTAGAGCCGCCTACATGTAACAAGAGTGACTATGTGTCCAATCGTGCGTGGTAGTGCTGATGGCGATGTCGTGTCATGTTAATGGTGACTTTGAGTCATGTCAATGGTGACTTCGTGTCATATCGAGACAATGGTCTCTAACAATGGATCCGTGTATTCGGTGAACTCAAGGTTCACATTAAGTGGTCACTAGAATGCCAATATACATACATGAAATTGAGATGGACATTGTGCATCATTTATAAATTGTTTTGACAAGGTTATGTAAACTCAAGGATGCATATGGTTTAAAGAATATGAGCATGAGATGTTAGCATGCATGATTTAATAATGTATTGTGAATTATGGTTCCATCATGGTTTTAAATAGATGCATTGATGATTTGTGTAGAGCTGCCTCACTAAGCATGTTTGCTTAAGCTCTCTTTTCATCCTTGCAGAAAAATAAAGGCACTTGAGGCTTTGTTCGAGGCAAAGAAACCAAGGGAAAGAACCACTTCGAATTTGGTATGTTTTTTGCAAATAAATCGGACAAGGCAATATGTAACCCAACCTATGTGAGGAGTGTTTACTTAGGCTTTGGTTTATGTTGTAATAAGACCATTATTGTTTGGTTGTTAATTGTTGAACTTTGGAATTGTTTGAATTGTTGAAGCATGTACTAGTATGATTGATATGTTGTTAATCATTTCCTAGGGAGCATGCCTATAGCTTGATTGATGTCCGTGTCGTTGTTGATTATGTGCCATATGTTGCTAATTATGCCTATAGGTATGGTATAAGCGCTATTTTGAGTACAAGTGTACACGTCGTCAAGTAATAAAATGATAAATAGATCGTGTATCGTCTCCACAGGGATTGATATACTTAATATGTCTTCTTTCGTTCCCTTGCCCCTAAGAATAAAATAAAAACACAAATAAGATGGTTTGTTTTATCTAACTAAATAATTAAATAAAAAAATATAAAATAAAGAGTTGAGAACGATTATAGATAAAGTGGGTAAGATCCAGTTGCGTCAATTAGTGGATTCAATTGATCTTCTTCTTGTCCAATGTAATTACACAACACTGCTTCGATAGTACTGCAGATACTGCCTCGGCAATGCTAGTGCTCTTCTGCCGCGGCAATCTCTTGCTCTTGGGCAGAAGTATCAAAGTTCAGCAAAGTATCCGTAGGTGACTCCGCTCCTCTCTGAGTCAAAGTGCTATTGATGCTCAGTCCTTGACGATACCTCTCGGCGTAAATCAAAGATAACCATCAACCAATCTAACACTTCTTTTAGCTGCTGAAACTCTTAACCTACCCCTTAGTACCTCCACAAGGGCATAGGACGAGTTAGTGTCTACGACACCGTACTTATCCCTTTCGTGAATCTACACCTCTCGATGCTAGATAAATAGATTACTTACAAACTTCCCTCTCGGGATTGGATACAAGAACAATGAATGGCAATAGGATAAGCAAAATTTGATTTTATTGCATAAGAACAAAGATACAAGAATCAATCTCCTCTCACTAATATCGAAAACCTTCACCTATCCCTGAGAAATTTAGAACATGTTATCGTGAAAGTACAATTCTTAGGGAAGAAGGGTTTTCTCTACAATTCGGCTCTCCTAGACAATGTGGTCGGCTAGGATATTTATAGTCTTAACCTAGGCCAAACCTTTCCTAAATAGACTTCAACTTGGAGTAGGGAACAAGTCTTCTTCAAGGATTCTGATATTTCCAAGTTTGTCGCCTTCTAAAAGGGTTTTCCCGCTTGGTCTTTGAATTGGACTTTTAGCTCGTTAGCCTGGTCCAATTGATGCGTTGTATCTTTTAGAATATTCTCTATATTTTTATCTTTTAATGTGCCTCCATTATTGGTGCTGCCATACTGGATTCTACCGCGGCCATGCTTCTGCCTTGGTCTCAACACAGCTTCTCTGCCGCTTCAGCACTGGATATTCTTGCATGTACAAAAATTGTAATAATATTTGTATTCTCTATAAATATTAACTTTGTATGTGGTGATAACGGAATATCCAATATTTGAGCAAAGAGTACATGATTCGGTTCAAGTGGGCGTATATTAGATGCATAAAGTACCATAAGAAGGATAGTAAATAACTACCTTTTAGGCACTCATCAAACTCCAAGATTTAACCTGTTCAAATCATCTTCTAGGAAATCTATGACAGTGAGCTGTCGCGGCAGTGGTGGCTGCGGAAGGCCTCCATTGTCAGTGGGTAAGTTTTGCTCAACTGGGTTATCTGCCATAACTGCTTGGATTTGTCTTCTCAATCTTTGACGTATGCGTTCAATCTCTGGATCTAGCTCGTACAAAGGGTTGCTTGGGTTTTCCCGAGTCATACACCAAAAAAAACGAAGTAAAATAAAAATAATTAAAAGCAAGAAAATAAAGAAAACAAAATTTAGTTGTCAATCTCCAGCAACAGCGCCAAAAACTTGTTGCGTGTAAAAAGTGCACAAATAATGCAAGTGTACATGTCGCAATTAATAAAGTGATAAGTATTATCTTGTATCGTCTCCACAGGGATTGGTCTACTCAATATGCCTTCTTTCGTCTTCTTGCTCTATAAAAGAAATAAAGTAAAAACAAAGATTAATTGGGTTGGAGTAAACTAAATAAATTGAATAAAGAAAACTAAATAATAAGAAAATAATCAGATTAAAGAAGTGGACAAGATCCAGTTATTTGTATACTGGATTCAATTGAATTGTTTCTGTCCAGTGCAATCACATAAAACTGCCTCAGTAGTACTGCAGTTTTACTGCCTCGACAACGATAAATGTCATCTGTCGTGGTAATCCCTTGCTCTTGGGTGGACTTTACCAAGATTCGGCAAAGTTTCCTTTGATATCTCTGCTTATCCCTAAGTCGAAGTACTGTTGATGATTAGTCCTTGATGATACCTCTCGGCGTGAATAAATTATAATCACCAACCAATCCTACACTTCTTTTAGACGTTAAAACTCTAACCTATCCCTAGGCTGAGTTAGTATTTTCCAAATAGAAAAAAATCGTACTTATTTCTTTCGTGAATCTAACCTTCCCGATATTAGATAAATAGATTACTCTTAAATTTTTCTCCCGAGCTTGAATGCAAGAACAAAGAATGACAAAGAATAAGCAAACCTTGATATTTTATTGCATTGAAACAAGAAACAAAGTTCAATCTCTTCTCACTAATACTCTACAACTTTCATCTAAGCCTAAAGGAAATTAGAACATAATGAAAAGTAAAGAAAACTCTAAAATCTAAGATGAATCCGGCTCTCTAGTCTCTGATGTCGATGATGTTGGGCAGCTATGGTTTAGATAGGCTTGACCTAGGGTAAACCTTTCCTAAGTAGGAATACAACTTGGAGTAAAACACAAATCAAGTACATAAATAAAAATATTTGTTTTGTTTTCAAATTTATTCCCACTAGGATTCTTTTTCCGCATGGCCTTTGACTTGGGCTTTCTACGTTCTTCTCAGCTCTGATCCTTGTGTTGCTTGTCCAGAAACGTCCACCTCATTTTTCTCTTCAGCTCGCCTACGATATCGGTACTTTTCCTTCAGGTACTGCCGTGACCTCAGGTCCTGCCGCGGCAATATATATTCCTGCAAATGCATAAAAGTACTATAAAGCTTGCCTTTTCTATAAATATCATCTTTATATGTTACAAAAGAAAAGTACCTAAATATCTAACCTTAAGTACATGTATTAGTCCAAGTAGGTGTAGATTGAGTGATTATTGCCCATGAAAGGTGTAAAAAGTGATAGTGAATTGAGCACTTATCATCATGCGCATGTTTCTAAGTGATATTTCGGTTCGAGGAGCACCATCTATGGTAGATTTCAGCATCGATCATAGAGTACACCACTTAGATAGAATGAGACATGTATTCTAATATCTATTTAAGTTGTTTTAACTCTTTTAAACCTATTTGTACTTGATTGAATGTTAATATTTTTAAATTGGAGCTCCTTAATGCTTTTAGTATAAGTTTATGTTTTAATTATTGGATTTAATTGGTTTAAGTTTTTGGGATTCTTTTAAATTTTGGAAATAATTTAAAAATATTGGGTTCATATTGGTCTTGAAGTCCAAATGTTGCACACGAAATCGAGGGTGTAACAACTTTTGCGGGTGATTTTCGTATGGAAAATATAGAATAATTCGGGTACTTATATTTTGGTACTTAAAGCACCGGGTACCTAGAAAACTCGGGTCGTGGCATAGGTCATATTTTTAACTACCCAATGCTCTAGGTACATAATGCTTTGGGCACTCGGATTTAAACACCCCTAGTTAACGGTACAATTGATAATTCATTTATCGGTTTTTGGTGATGAGAAGATGATATTTTTAGTAGAGAGGGTTCGATAAAGATAAGATTCATTGATAATGGTTGAATCGGTGATTAGAGTGAAGGAATGTAGAGATTTAAGGTTAGAGTTTGGAGTTAAGAGAAATTAAATATTGTTGGGTTATTTAATACTTTTTATTTTTATTATTTTTAAATTTTAATTTTAGAAAATAAAGTTCATACAAAGTGTTCAAATTTTATTGGATAATATAAAATTAACGTTTTTCATAAAAATATCTTAAATAGGTCAAGAAATAAAATGTTAGGTATATATTTGGCCCAAAATATAGTTTAGACATCTATCTAAAAAAAATATAGTTTGGATAGTTATTTGACTGTTAAGTAAAAAAAAATAATAAAATTAGAAATTTAATTATTACTTTATAATTTAATAATTATAAAAAATATTTTGTTTTTTTTTAAATATAAAGGGTGTTTAGAGATTTTATTTAGGAAAAATATGATTTTTGAATTTTATTTTATAATCTAGGCTAAAAGCTACAATACATGTGAAAATACCGATTTAGGAGGAAGACATCACTTACAAGTGGGTCTCTCTTTTTTTAAAATATTTTATTTTTAAAATATATAGGGATGTCATGTGTGCATGACATTCTATCATATATATCGTAGAAATTTAACTATAATCTAAAAAATAACTGAAAATTTTTTATATTTCAAAATTTTAATTTTAGGTTGTATTATCCGAAAATTTTTTAAAAATATTTGGAATTAAAATTCAATAATTAATTCATTAATTAATTAATCTTGATTGGTTAATATAAAAACTCATTATGGATTAACCCTTTTAACTTAATTTTTTTCATTCATAATTTCAAGAATGAAATCTACCTATTACTTAAAATATCTAGTGTCTTTTTTACCGGACTAATTGATCATTGGTTTAACTGTAATAAATGTTTTAATATGATTTAATAGTTATTTATACATTTTATCCAAATTTATATTATAACATTTTCCATACAAATTCATTTTAGAAAAAATATTTATCTATTCATATTATGATAATGTTACTTCTAGGGTGAGCAAAACTAGACTCGTCTCGAAAAATTGATTTTTTTTTAATTTTGAGTTATTTGAGTTGAGTTATTCAAGTTATTCGATTCGAATCGAATAATTTAAAAAAAATTCAATTTCGAGTCAAGTTCAAATTTCCAAAATTCGAGTTACTCGAGAAATCGAATAACTCGAAAACTTCCAGAGTCTAATTACACATTCAGTCCCTGTAGTTTTATTTTTCCGTTTTATTTCAGTCATATCTTCTCTTTTTTATTATTTTTACATTTGAATTTTCTTTTCTTTACAATATGGTCACTTTTCATATTTATTTTTTAAATATAATTTTTATTTTTATTTTTTATTTTATTTAAATTATATTAATTATTTTATATTTTTAATTTATATATTTATATTATTGTATTTAATTTATTATTATTTTTATCTTGTTTTGGTATTTTCTAGATAAGAAAATATTTTTTTAACGAAACTCATAATTTAATGAAATAAAATATCCATACCTAATGTATTTGATAATAATAATAATAATTTAAAATCTTATTTATATATAAAAAAATAACATGAAAAAATATGTATGTAGATATAAAGAGAGAGTTTTAAATTAGAATCAAAATATACTATAGTATTATAAATAGTATAATTAAATTTATACATAACTCGAAAATTTGACTCGAATCGAACTCGAATCGAACTCGTTAAACCCGACTCGAAACGAAAAAAAATCAAAAAAAGTTCAAGTTTAAAAATATGTTGACTCAACTTGAATAACTCAAAATTTTTTGACTCGACTCGACTCGCTCGAACGCTCATCCTTAGTTACTTCTGCTTTTATTTTTATGTAGGTTTTTAAAGTGTTATAAGTTTATATATAATTCTTTGTAGATTAAGAACTTGTTTTATACTAATATCGACATGTTTGATATTTTATGTACTTATGTCGTGTAAATTTTAATTTTCACGTAGTGTTACATTTTAATTATTTTGCATCGTCTGTTGAAAACAATTATTTTACATTGTATTTAAATTAATCTTTTTTTTCTTCTCTTGATTATAAATTATTCGAAAAATGTATCGTATATTTTGCACTAACCATAATAATTTAATGTTAAGTTTAATTTCATTTACCTAAAAGTTCCATTATTGTCTATAATATCATCAATTAAATATTTATTTTTAAAATTTTAACTTGATTTTTGAAGGGGAGCGAAGTGAAATGATCTTATTTTAATCGCTCTGAATTATTATTTTATGATTATTATTTAACGTAAAAAAATTTAAAATAAAAATAAAATAAAATATATTATTATTAAAATAGAAATAACTTAAAATAAATAATCTAAAATTATATCTTAAACTTTAATCTCCGGATTATAATCTTAATCTATAACCATCAAAACCTCCCATTCTTCTCCGATCACACCTTCGTCGGTCCGACCTTCACCGAAAAGACTTTAAAGTGTGGATTCGATGAAATACAATGTCACCTCGTGTCTATGTCTAGGTAATAATAAAAGATATCATGTTATAATTTGGGAATTGGGTTTATACAGTGACGGATCCAAAAATATTTGTGAGGGTGGACACCCATTAAAGTATGTTTTAGGGTGGATACAAGTCATAAAATTTTAAAATTCAGGACGGGCACAAACATAAAATTTAAAAAATATAAGGGTTAATTCATAAAAACTTAAAAAATCAAAGTCAAATGTATGAATTTTTAAAAATTTAGGATGGGCACAGACCCACCTTGTCCCATGTAGATCCGCTGGTGGGTTTATAGTTCTATGGGTGTAGGATATAATTTTATTTTTATTTTAAATTATGTTTATTTAATAATAAAAGATATTTATATGAAAATAATAAAAAAATAATTTAAACCGATTAAAACATGATTAATTTGAAAGTTTAGTTAATAAATTTAAAATATTCAAAATTAAATGACTAAAATAAGATTAAGAAAATAGTTGAGTGTTGATATTTTACCCTAAATTTTATTTTGTTCCGGAAAATAAACACAAAATTAAGGAAATATTATGGTCGAAAATAGTTGAGTTTTTTTTGTTGTTGTTGATTAGACTAAAAATGATTTTTAGTTAAATGGAGTCAAGTTTTGATCATCCCTATCTTAATTCAATTTAAATTTCAATAAACTCACACGACCTACAAACTACTAAGGTGAACAAAAATAAGTTTTATTATAGGCCTCGTATATATACAAATTCCTACCGTAAGTTAAACTCTTTTTAATTTTGATAATTTTGGGTAAGGATTTTGGTATTTATATATTTTTTTATTATAATTTATGTATATTATACATAATTTTAATAACTATCGAAGTTTTCATCATTGTTCTAAGAAAATAAAATTTATTATAAAAAAATCTTTATGTACATATGTTCTTATCTTTAATAGTTTTTTTTATTTTGGTGATATCATATAAAAATTTTGATATATCCATTTCTCATTATTATTATTTTTTAACAATTTATGTATATATTACATAATAGCTTTGGTATGTATTAAAACTTTTATTATTCTTGTAAGAAAATAAGTTTTATTTGTAACATTTATGTTTATATATAAATTCTTATATATTTTTAATAATTATTATAAATATTTATATATAAATCTAGTAAGAATTATGTATAACTTTATTACCTATAAAATCGATTAAACATAAATCAACCTTATATTAAACGTTTGACCGAAGAATTTCCCCAAGACAAAGAGTCAATAAAAAAACATTCTTTTTCATATTTTTTTTCCCAATAAAAAATGTCTAAACTTCACATTGCACAAATTAGAGGTGTATTCGGTTTGGTTTGGTTCGGTTCGTTTTTTTGTCAAAATGTGAACCGAATCGCAATATGCGATTTTTTAAAAAGAAACCGAAACCGAATGATAAAAAAATCGAAAAATCAAAAATCGAATTTGACGATTCGGTTCGGTTAAAACCCGCAATTTTAACGGATTTTTTTACTTTTTAAAAAAAGTAAGCCCAAAACAAATAAAATATTTATTAGACCCTTCAACATCAATTTATTTTGTCGTTAAGAACATGAAAACACATGTCTCGAGCCCTTGAGAAATCTAAAATTTTAAACAAAAATTAAAAAAATAACAATAATTATAAAACAAACAATATATCTAAAAAATAAATCATAAAAATATTTATTTAATTAATATACACTCAATAATTCTATATCACCAACCTAAACATATATATCTAGTCTAATATATTGTTTGATTAAATATAAACTCAAATATTCTACGTTATAAAATAATCGTAAATAGTAAATATTAAAAAAATATTCAAGTTTGAAACACGATATCTAATTAATTTAATATTTAAAATCATATCTAAATATTTCCTGAGACTAATTTAGAAAATAAATACAAATATATTTCAAGAGACTATCTTTAAAACATATTTGATATGGGTCATAATATTTTTTCTTTAATTTAGGTTAATATAGAATAAACGAGTTCCATATGTAAAACCCAAAATCGAATCGAATTATTAAATTTGAATTTTAAACCGAACCAAAAATCGAACCACAATGTATGCACCCAAACCGAACCGCATAACTTGATTCTAATCGGTTTTTCGGTTTTCTCGGTTCCATTGCTCACCCCTAGCACTAATCTCATCTACTTCACTTGGACTATTGTTTCTCTCAACTCTCCCCTTCTTTCATTCCTTTTTTCTCTTTCCCTCTCACCAGCTATTGTCTGATCTCACTCTCACATCACTCTTTTTCATCTTCTTTCCTTTTAAAATGTCAATTAACAGAGACGCTTCGAATCTCCTGCCCATGATCGGTAAGATCGGCCCCTGCACTATCTTCGTTTATCCTACCTTCTACACCGACCCCAACTAACCCACCACCTTTTCACACTCCCAAGAAGGTAGAGGTGCCTCCTCCGGTCCAGGTACCGCCCAAAAGTTTATTGATTCTCCCGTTGGTTACGATTCTGATGGCTCTATCCTGGGTTTCTTTAAAAATACTGCATTTAAGGTCCAAAATGGTATATGCTTGACGCGACCATTTAAAATCAAAATGTGTAAAAATAGCTTGGCAAATTGATTTTAAAAAAATCGAGTTTTATTACTTTTAATTATGAAAACCAAAATTTATTAAAAATATATATTATTTGAAATTTTTTAAAATATGACTTGGAGTCGCCACCGGCCACTTTGGTAGGCCAGACACTATAAAATAAACCAGAGATTCTTTTTAAAACATTTTGGGTTCGGGAGTCAGTTACGCATAAGGAAGACCCTTATGAACGCTCGAGATCGGTACCTTATTAATTACACATGGCATTTTGACATTTTGAGTAATAATATTAATTTAATTCATCGTTGTCAAATAAATATCGTTCGAATGAAAATATCTTTTTGGATAAGAAAATACATTAATTTTAAATACTGATGAACACTCAAAAGTCCTAATTTTTCACATCATTTCTCCACTCGTTTATTGCCAATAAAGACATAATTAAATGCGATAATAGATATTTTGGTTATTTTTCATATCTCAGCATCTGATCACTAACTTCATGAAATTATCTATTAATTGGCATAAAACATATACGTTTGATAGTTTTCTTTCTTAGACAGGTAACTAGATCATAGAAAGAACCAAAGAAGAAAACAGATGTTGAATTGCAAATAAAGCACCCGCCACGGCAGCATTCTCAAGGTCGTCGCAACAGCGTAATCGACAACAATTGGTACTCAAAAGAAAGAGAAAAAGATACCGAAATCAATGGAGAAAGGGTAAAAGAAAGAAGAAGACTCAGTTAGAAAGTCCCAAGTTAAACCACGGGAAAACAAGAGACATTTTAGGAATTAAGATTAAATTAATATAGTTTAATTAGGAATTAGATTTCTTTCTTGTTTAGAACTCTTTCCTTGCATGGAAAGATCAACTTAGGGCTTGACCTATATAAGGCACTTACTAGATTTAGGTTTAGTTTGGAGTCAAGACAGATTCTCACATTATTATACCTTTAGCCGCCGCCTCCATCATGTTCTAAGTCTTTCGAAGTTTTAGATTTTTGTGGAGTAGTCGAAGATGAGGGTTATGTTATGTTTGATATTTATTAATGCAAAACATATTTCATAGTTTATTCTCTCTTGGTAGTTACTCTTCTTGCATATGAGCTCGAAAGATAAGTATGTGAGAAAAACTCATTTGCCTAGCATCGGGAGATGTAGGTTCACGAAACAAGAGAATACGATCTTTGCTCATGAGTATTAACTAATCCGTCGAGGATTTCAGTAACTAATAGGACGCATGTATTCGGTTGTTGTCCGCCCTTGATTCACGTTAGGAGGTATCATCAATACGTGAGTTTCAACAGTTCTCTTCGCTTAGGGATAAGGAAGAAGACAATCAAGGATGCTCTATCAAACTATGGAATGTTGGTTTGTCGACAAGGTATAATCCCGCAAAGGCAGCTGCGGCGACCCTTAGTACGACCCGCTGAGGCGGCAGTTCAACCCATTGAATTAATAAGTGAATGCTTAACATAACTGAATTCTTCTATACAAAGCACTCAATCAACCTCGCTTCTATCCTATTATTTTGTTATTTAATTTTATGCTTATATAGTTATCTTAGTTATTATTCAATCTCTCAAATTTACTTGTGTTTGTAGTTTTCTTAAGTGCAGTCATAAGAAGTAGTAAAATCAATTCAGTCTTCATGAGATCGATATCTTAAATATTATAATCTGACAAAGGTGGAATTAATAAGGACTCCATAGCCTCCATCAGATTTGGAGCCATTGCCGGGGATTGACGCTCAATTTTATTACCAATTATTTCTACATCTTTTTAATTATTTAGTTTATTTTATTTAGTTTTAGTTTAAATTCCAATGGTTGTTTTGGTGTATGACCAGGTCCAACCCTACCATTGATCAATACCCTTACGACCCAGAAATTGAAAAAATAGTATGAGATCTGAAACGAAGGGTAGGCCAAAGAATGAATGTAAAAACTGGCCAACAAAACAACGCGGGTATGAATGCTGCGGCGGTAGACAACTGTGGTGCCTTCGTAGTTGTTGATCTAGTAAATACTCCAAGACAAGAAAACGCTCAAACTGTTCGAGATTATTTATAGGAAGATTTAGTTGGCTTAACTCATATTGTTGTGATGCCTAACATAGAGGCATAACACTTCGAACTAAAACCGGTCATGTTCAACATGATCAATACTCTAGGCCAGTTTGGGGGTTCGGACAATGAAGATGCTTGGCAGCATAGTTCTTTTTGGAAATTTATAATTCGTTTAAGCTGTCGGGAGTCTCAGACGACACCCTTAAGTTGAAATTTTCCCCTATTCACTGAGGGATAGGGCAAAATCTTGGTTAAAACAGCCTTCAATCGGGATCGTTGAACTCATAGACAAAACTATGTCGAAACATCCTTGTCAGATTCAGTTACACCAATATGACTGATAAACTCAGAAACGACATAAAATCCTTTAGGCAAGACGAAGACGAATCAATGTATGAGGCTTGGGAACGATACAAAAAACTATACAGAAAATGCCCCATGCATGGTCTGCCTGAGTGGACCCAAGTATCCATCTTCTACAATGCAGTTAACACACCTACGAGGATAATGTTTGATGCTTTCGCCAATGGCATCCTCTTAGACCGCCCACCCCATGAGAGTTTAGAAATTTTGGATAGGTTGGCAAAGAATGATTATCAACACCCAACCATACGAAGAGGCACAAACAACTATCAGCCTTATCCAACATGGTCAAAGATCTGTATAAACAAAGCCATGTTCGAGAAGTAAAAGCAATTATCGTTCTGTACGAAACATGTGGTGACAACCATGACTCGAACGCATGCCCACACAATCCAGAATCTTCTTTCTATGTTGAAAACTTTAATAGAAACAATATGTCTAACAATTACAACCCATCATGGAAGAAGTACCCTAATTTCTCATGGAGTAATCCTAATAATGCACTTAACATGCAACATTAACCAGTGCAATCTACGGGATTCCAGCAAAATAATAGATTTACTCAGCAGAAGATGCCGCAGCAGCACCAAAACCACAGCAAACAACAGATGTCCAGAATTTGGAGAATACGCTACAAACATTTATGGCCCAGACTGGTGCATACATTGCAAATACCAGCAACTTCATCCAAAGAGACGACACCTTTATGGACAGAATAGAAACGAGAATACAGAATAACCAAGCTACTCTCAAAACGCTGGAAACCAGAGTAGGACAAATGGAACAACAGATGAAAAACAGACCTATAAGAGGCCTTCCTAGTGATACTGAAGTCACTAGAATTGGTCCTCATGAATAATGTAAAGCCATATCGACCATAAGTGGATTACAACTGAAGGACCATAAAATACCAGCTCAAACAGTAGATAAGACCCCTAAAACAGTAGCCCCTAAAGAAGCTACTGATGAAACATCTAAAGCAAAGGAACCAGCAGACACAACCGATGACACTTCCGCAGCAGATGATGCCATAGCCGCACTACAGATAAGATTCCATTGCGACGAAAAGATCGAAGATCTGCGTCTACCACCACCTTTTCTACAAAGATTAAAATAATAAAAGCAAGAGTACCAGTTTAAGAAATTCCTGGACATACTTAAATAGGTACACATAAACATACATTTGGTGGAGGCAATAAAGCAAATGCCCAACTACGTCAAGTTCCTTAAAGATATTATATCCAAAAGGATAAAAATTGGGGAATTTGAAACAGTTACTGCAATAGAAGGATGTGTAGCAATGCTGCACAACAAGGTCACAACTAAAAGAAAAGATCCTAGTAGTTTCACAATACCATGCGCTATCGGTGATCAATACGTGAGCAAGGCACTATGTGACTTAGGCGCTAGCATAAATCTAATGCCTAAGTCAGTATTTCAGAAGCTAGGTATTGGGCAAGCAAAACCAACAACAATGATGTTGCAGCTGGCAGACGGATCTTACGTGCAACCAGAAGGAAAAATTAAAAATATTCTGGTAAGTATAGATAAATTTATTTTTCCTGCTGACTTCTTAATTCTTGATTGTGAAGAAAATAAACATGCACCAATCATATAAGAAAAGGCATTCCTAGACATAGGGAGAACATTGATCGAATGCGAGAAAGAAGAATTGATCATAAGGGTCAATGATCAACAAGTAAAGATCAATGTGTTTAAAAATATAAGACATCATGATGAACTAGATGAATACAAAAGAATTGAAGTTAAAACTGAATTTAACTTCAATCCAGAAGCAGAATGCCTGAACAAAGTCTGCCATGGCAACCTCTACCAAAGCAGCACACCGCTTGAACAACATCACATTCGAAAAAAACCACCTAATGAGGAGACAGTAACTGAGACATCAGCTTCTCCTCCATTCTAAAGGGGGAAGATGGTTGCTACTGAAAATGAAAATTATTGCACCTCTACAGTAACCTAAATTTCTATCTCTTTGTTCTAAGTTATTTTTATGTTTTAGAAATTAGATTATTATTTTTAATTTTAGGATTTAGATTTTAATTTTCGTAAATTAGTTTTAAAATTTTAAATTTTCTCAGAATTTTAATTATCCAACTTTTAGGCCCAATAAAGGAAAATAAACAAATGAACAAGCCTAAAAACATAACCTACACCATGAAGAAATTCCAAGCGGGAGTTATGCCGCCCAATTCAAAAATTGCGACACTTATACTGCCATTAATTGCGTCGTTTCCGCTGCTAATAAACAATAGCTGTAATTAGGTTACGTACACGCCTACGGGCATTAATCACGCCGCTCCCTTAAAATTTGTGCTGCTCCATCAGTTTAAATACACGAACTCGAGTAACCTTTTTTTCTCACACTCAATATAATTTCTCTCCTAGTAAACAACCTTTCCTCTTCTTCTACTTCAAAATATCTAATGGCCAACCAAAAACAAAATACCTTCGGAGCAATAATTTGTAGAAGGTTCTCTAAAAGAGATGTTGAGCACAAATATCACCACGTATTCCAAAATCTACAAATCTGGAAAGAATAAGGATTCTACTACACAAAAAAACAAGAAGAAGAAGACTTGGGGCTGGACAACTTCATCCTGTCGAAAATCACATTTCAAAAATGGCAAAAGTTTGCCAAACAACCTCCAACGGCGAACATTGAATGGGTACAAGAATTCTACGCACACAGACCAGTAGCGAAAAATCCATACTCCTACCTTTGAGGAAGAGCCATTCCTATTTCTAATGTAGTCATCAATGCATATTTTGGGCTCGATATAACAACTAATGAATATGTTGCATTTGTAGTCGCCTTGACAGCTAATGACTACGAAATGATAAAAACAGAACTATGTATGTTGGGAGTAGAATGGAACACGAGAAAACATCGCGGCTCAGTTAGCCACCGAGATTTAAGGCCAGAAGCAATTCTGTGAAACACATTTATAAAAAGGAATCTACTACTGACATCCCACAACCAGACAGTCGATAGTCCACGACTAGCATTAATACACTTAATCATCCACAACAGAAGAATAAATGTCGGCCGCATAATAAGCGAATAAATATTCGAATGTGCCGCCAAAGACAGAGGTATATTAATTTTCCCATGTTTAATTACTAACCTAGAAAGGTATGAAGGAGTAACGATACTACCCACGGACACATACACCCCAGAGAGAAAAGGATGGACTGGAGAAATATACATAAGAAGAATATAAGTGGAAGAAGCTACCCCACAAGCATATATTCCTACCACTATCGAGGCAGAGTCCGTCGAAGCCGGTCAAGCAACAAACCAGACTGAAAACACACCAGCAGAAGTCCTTGAAATTCTGTAGAGGATGGAGAGAAGACAATTGGCCTTCATGACGTACGTCAGGGAGTTCAACAAAGCCAATATCACAATAATCTGAAAGGAACTCCCCACATACACGACTTTCTTCCTAGAATTCACAATCGACCTCTCCTCTTCTCAACCTCTCCCTGCCACACCAACCGCCTCAGTCGCGGTCCCACTGTCCCTTGCTGCCACAAATGCAGCAACAGCAACAGAACCATTCTCTACCGACTCCGCAGCAACAACCAAGAAACAAGACGCTACCACACCAATAAAATCCAAGTCCCTTGATTGGTGCAACTCTTCTGATGACATGGAATCACTTATGAAAAAAATTACAGATTCCACTGCACTTAAAACAAGCAAAAAAAGGAAGGTCCCTGGCTCTGTTACAGCAACCTCTCCGATCAACCTAGATATAGAGGAATCATAATAAGACCCTACTCTCGTTCGCGTCCAACCACCACGCTTGGCCAAAAAGCTAATGGCGAGCCCACCAAAAGTAGCCATCGAGCAGCCACCCAGAATCCGCCGCAAGCTCCTCATCAACAGTGACTCCGAAGATTCCTTCGGGTCCGAAGAATTCTAAGGGAGGTAATTTTTCTTATTTATTTTTTTTCTTTTAATTTATTTTCTTTTATCTTTTTATTTTCGGTTTTTTCTCTATTACTTGGCCATGCATTAAGGGCAATGCATCTCTCGAGTCTGAGGGAGCAGTTGTCCAAATTTTGTAACATATAATTATTGCCTTGTATGGAAGTAATCGGAGTACCTTATTATTGTCTTAAAAATTCTGCTTAATATCCTGTCTCATACAATTGCAATTAAAATTTTTAACTGTAAATTTTATTGAAACTATCTCGGCAGTAATTTATTCTCCAGCCGCCGCAACAGTTCACACCATTTACCAGACTTGAATTTAGAAAGGTTTACTAGGCTTAGTACTTAAGATTAGACTATGAACCTAAATTCATATAAACGCTGCTAATCTTATTTGATTTTAAAAGTTCTTTTCTTTGAAAAAGCAATAAGGACTTAGGCTTAGATTTTAAACTAGAGGTGCCTATCATCGGCTCTAGTTAGTTCATAGAGGTGCCCATAACTGGCTCTAGGACTTAGTTTTTCTTCCACTTACTAGAGGTGCCCAAAATTGGCTCTAGTAAGAAATAGCTAAATACTTAAAGTGCCCAAAACTGGCTCAAGCAGTATAACTATATAGCGATATATAATTATACATCAATTTCAGGGAGAAAGAAATAAAAAGAATTAAGAAATCTTAATCGAAAGTCTTAAGCTAGAAAAAGGATTAGAACTTAGAAAATCAACTTTGACATAGCTACGCGCACACACACTAAGACTTATAGTCTAATTCTGTTAGGCTTGGAGTGGCTCGACGCACAACCGAATTTACTTGCCAAGTGATGGAGAATTGGCTAATTTGGGTGGATATGTGTGGAAGCAAAAATATAAACAATGACACAAGGATTTATAGTGGTTCGGCCTAGCCTACATCCACTACCTTAGCTTCCCACTAAGGATTTCTCAAATTCACTAAGAATTTCAACCTTTTGAGGAACAAAGGGATAACCT
Organism: Abelmoschus esculentus; assembly: GCA_035048815.1. Classification (NCBI taxonomy): domain Eukaryota; kingdom Viridiplantae; phylum Streptophyta; class Magnoliopsida; order Malvales; family Malvaceae; genus Abelmoschus; species Abelmoschus esculentus. Next base: position 11,062,524 of record JAUCBN010000023.1, on the reverse strand, counting down.
TACAGTCCTAGATTCACAACCCGAATCTAGCATCCAAAGTTCACAACTAAACTTTGGGAATTCACTCAAACAAGAAAACTTAGCAAACTTGAATCCTTCTAATAAGGCTAGTGTTTGCAACTAAGCACTCACCCAATCCTAAGACACTTGAGCATACATTAACATTGAGATCACAAGTGTTGTCTACCCAAAAGATAGGAATTTAAGCACTAAGACAAATCTTTGATCATAATGTCGTTATAATTGAAGCATTAGTCTTCTCTTGATGCTTGAGGCTTCCTTTTATCATCCCAAAAGAGCTTCTAGTCGTTTATGACCGTTGGGGATGTTTTGGGGCCGTTTGGAGCTGATTACAAGGCTTATTTCCTCTTCTGATGTAGGTGGTATCGAAACACGTGAAGGCTGTTTCGAAATAACTGCTTTGGGAAATAGCCATTGACCTGCATTTATGAATAGGTATCGATAACAGTATCGATACCGCTCCTAGCCGTTGGGGGTTTTATAAAATCGTTTTGACTGTTGGGGTGTTTCGAACCATGGTTCGAAATAGGTGCTCATAGTAGTGAAAAGGTATCGATACCTGTATCGATACCATTTTGGTTTTACCCTTGAAAACAAGTCAATGAAGAACAGGTATCGAAACACCTTGAGGGTGTATCGAAACACCTGATAAAAATCAGTTCTTTGATTTCTTAAAATCATTCAAAACATATTTATAAACTCTCAAAAACATCTTAAATATATTTTCAAATAGTTTGGACATAAGAACCATTTTTGAAATCATTTCAAATTAGTCCAAAACTATTTTAAAGAAATAGTAAAATATATTCAATCTCAATTTTACTTGTGTTTTTAGTTTTCTTAAGTGCAGTCATAAGAAGTAGTAAAATCGACTCAGTCTTCGTGGAATCAATATCTTAAATATTACAATCTGATAAAGTTGGAATTAACAAGGACTCCATAGTCTCCATCAAATACAAACTTGAAAAAGACATCCTATAATAGAAAACCTTAATTCGTATTTAAAGAAATACAAACTTTGCCCCAAAAGATTTTAAATGTATGACCAGTTATTATCTTGTTGATTTTAAGTTCTAACCTATAAGGTTTCATTAATTAGATATTTAAAACCAAATAAATTAATAATTACTATTGGTGCCTCTAGTTATTTACCTAATTGATTTTATTTAATTCTAACTCTAAGTTATTTTTCATTTTCTATGTTCCGATGACACGTTTAATGCGATACCAAAGTACACTATTGGCCAACATAATGTTATGTACCACTTAGTGTATCCGAGGTGTATGATTAAAATGTCATTGTTACTATAATTATCTCCTTATTTAAATTAATTAATTTAATTAAAGTGACTAACTCTAAAAGGGCTCTAATTTAATTAACAAGTGTGAATTAGGTTAATTCCTAAACAAATATACTATGTGTATTTGAAAACATGAAAACATTCAAAATTTAATAAAAAAAAGCATACATATAAATTAAATAAATAAAAGCAACAAATAAAAATGAAGAGACCAAATTAAATTTTACTCGAGACATAAGAGCTCAATTATAAGTAAAAGGGTTTCATTGAGTTTGAACTAGACCTAATTGAAGTGTTTTCGAAAGTTTGGGTTGGATGGTGACTAAAATGAAGAAATTCAGGAGTTTAACACACGACTAACGACCACCGTTTCGACCATCTAAAAACCTCAACATCACTAGAAACCACTAAATTTTCTAGATCCGAGACATAAACTACCCGGATTCGACCGAATTCTTCCGTCTTCCCCCTAAATCTACCCGAATCTCACTTCTTCAACTCCAACAAAAACTTAAATCGACACCGGACAACTGGCTCTACATTTTTCATTTTTGAAAATTAGATCTAGGGTTCGAAGTTTGGTTTCTGTTTTTTAATATGGATGTCTGACTTAAATCCATTTAATTTTGCAAGAAAACAGAGAAAAGTGATTGAAATTACCTCTGTTGGGTCGAATTTTCTGTGTAACTCCGGCTAGAGCTTGAAACATGTCACTGTGCTTCTCCACTTTCCCGACGTAGTCAGCAGTCTTTCCATCATTGTAGAGCAACACAAAACCAAAATCCTCCATGCTCCTCGGGTTCAATTCTGCCGAATACCTTTTTTCTTTTCAAAATTTATTGAGCCATCATGACCATTATCATTGTTGCCATTATGCCACCCATCATTGTTGCATTATGTGTTCCCCATCATTGTTGCAATTATTGGCCCATCATTGCTGCCATTATGAGTTCATCATTGCTGCATTATGAACTCATCATTTTCATCATTATTGCCCCCATCATTGCTGCCATCATTGGCCTCCATCATTGCTGCCACCATTGGCCTCCCCATGATTGCTTCATGATAGTCACCATATTCTACTGCCGAAAACACCCCCAAAGCCTCTCCTCCCTCTCTGTTTTTGTTCATTTTCTTTCCGATGAACAGTAAAAAGCATTAGCATTTAGCATCTTTCCATGTTGATGTTTGCAGCTCATTCAAGCTTGGATGACCATTTAGCTCGCTGGTTTGGCTTAAATCAGTCCAAGTATCAGTGGGCTCTGGACGATTATTATGAGTACAAGGGATTGGTAAGTGTACTAAATTGCTTTAAATGCTATACTTCCAGGGGAAATTGAACACTGTTTGCTTCTTTAGTTTTTGGTGAACATAAAATATTGCTGAAAAGTTACTCGTGAAGTAGGTTATGAGCAATTACTTCTTGTTTTGGTAAACAATGGACCCTAAAATTTTCGTCTCTTTTATGCTTCAATTCTCATGGTGTCTCTAAATACCGTCTAAAGTTGTTTCTTTGATCTTAGTTAAGGGTGCTTGGTGTTCTATTTTGATCTTAGTTATGTATGAGATTTCCTGTGTCTTTTAGCATTTCGGAAATGAATAAACCTTTGACCTCTTTAGGTGGTAAATGGGTACATTGTTCTATATGGATTGGAACCAGGAAGTACTGATGATGTCAAATGCACATCTTATGCATCTAAAACCAGCTTCCAATTAGTTGTGTGTGCCGAACTTTTGGGGTCATAGTTTTAGTTCTGTCATTCTTTTAACTAAAGAATAAAACTTGATTTCTCAGCTCTAAGGTTGTAATTGTTAGTGATTAGTTTTGAAACAATAGAATATTGGTAAAATGAAAGCTTTTAGACATGTAATGATACTCCGTAAATGCAGAATAGACTACAAAATCTAGTCAGTTTATTTATTTAGTTGAAATTTAATAACATTCATCGAGAACCCCTTATAGTTTTTATTCAACTTGTAAGAGAGACTTGCACAATGCTGTGGTTAAAGTCATGAGGTTGGAATTACTTTATGAAGGCTAGCATTGGTGCATGAATTTTTGTGAATGTCTGGGATTACACTCTGAACTTGTCTTAATTACTTATCCTCACATCAAACATTAAGGATTCATCCTCTTTGAGTTGAATGTATGGATTCTGTTAATGTGACAGAATTTCATCAAATCAATTGTGACTTGATGATTTTGGCACAGCAGTGAGATACCTCTTGTTTTGTAACACGTTAGAGGTGATGAACTTCCACATTTCACCCAGTCAATTGATAAATTTATTTGTATCTAGTAAGGTTTTAGTACCCGTTGCCCCAACTCCTTATTTCTCTTGAAGTACCTTCTCCAACACGCATGTTTGATGCATACCTGAACGTACGTGGGAGCATATAGCCATCTAATGACCTTTCAAACTCATAGAAAAACTAGGAGAACCCATATTTGACAGATATCCATATCTGTCTGCCATGGTAGTCTGTCAGCCACTTTGCTGGTTTGGAAACTGTGTAATTAGAAAGTTGGAGAAGGCATTGAGCTACTGTTTTTTTCTTGCGCCTTGGGCTATATAGAAGTCTTAGTGCTTTATGTGCACCTAGCACCCGTGACAACACTGATTAAACAAAATATAATTTGTTAAAATGAGATTTTGTAATACTATTATGGTAACGTGGATAATATTGTACTTTGAGAGTTGGGGATTCATTATTGAAACCTGCATTAACCATTGTTTCATTCGTTGTGAATCTCATAAAAATGAACCGCTAAGCAGATTATTGATGTTCAGAAATCTTATTGGGTTCTGATTTTCGCAAGCTACTCGAGTTTGACTTGGTTAAAGCTCGATTCGATTGGACTCGACTTAAACTCTTATTTGGCCTTGAGCTCTTAACGTGTCGAGCTTAGCTACTTGATACTTGATTTGAAAAGCTCGCGAATTACTCAAAAATACAATTTACGGAATTTTTTAAATTAGAGTCAAGTAAAATGTATGTTGTTGCATTGTTGGATAATAATAATAATTTATTATTATAATTATGATTGTTGAATAAATCGAGACGCGAGAAATTGCAAATTATTCGAATTCAACTCGGTCAATACTTAACTTGATTGGATTCGTTTTGAACTTGGCTAGAGTTCTTAACTAGCTTTAGTTGAGCTCAGCACTATTGTACTTGACTCGAGCTCGAACTCAGATCGAGTCAAAGTTATCTGTCAGTATAGAATGCTTGTTGTGTATCCTTTTTGTATTCTATCCATACTCTTAATGTATGGAATGGCCGAAAGACCTTTGGATTCTCAAAGTGATCTTTATTGGCATCAGGGCAGCTAACCGAGAATCTTTGTTTACTAGGATAGGAGTTATGTAATTGTGTTGAAATTACTAGCAACTGCTGATCGAGGACATACTCTTATATGATTGTGTTCTTATTTATCAAAACCAGTATCCTTTTCTTTCCAACGAAACTGTAAGAATTTTGGTTTTAATTAAAAATATATCAAAATTTTTAAATTTTTTTTAAAAAAATCAATATGTACTAAAATTTTTATACTTTTAAAAATTTTAAATTTTTTATAAGAATTTTGGTATATAGTAAAAAATCGATATCAAAATTTTTATTATTATTGTAATAATTTTATTTCTGTTTCATTTTATCTCATTTCTCCCTAAAACTTTTCAAAAGTTCTGCATCAGTCTGTTTGTCATTTCTGTAAAGGATATAATTGAGACGTCAAGGTTATATCTTATCTTTTTCCCTGAACCATACATTAAAAATAGTTCTAAACATGTATAATAAAAGTAATCGAATTTAAAATGAGATGTTTATGTTTACTAATTAAATTATACCCTTTGTTGCATAGAAATAATATCTGTGGAAAGCAGTAGCTTCATGTCCTGTGTTGTCTGTCATGTCTTGTTGTCCACACAAAGTGTGCCAATGTCTGCCACTCGGTTATCTTCATGTTTCACGTGGTTCCATATTTTATCTTCCCCACCAGCCTCATGTAAATGGAGACAGAATATCCATTTCTTTGTCTGGTTTGATTGCTTTGGTTACAGAATATGCATCCAAATCCTATCGCCACTGCTTACTGTCACTGATATCATCCATTTCATAATGAGATGACATCAAATGATATTATTGGAATGATTTATGATTCACAAATTTATAAATTGATAGGATTATTTAAATTTAATTTATAGTTAATTTAATTAGTTTATAATTTAACAGGAAAGTGTTTTATACTTAAAATATTATAAATAAATTATTTTTTATTTACTTTCAAACTTAAATTTAATATACGAAAATAAAATTTAAGATTAATTGAACCATAAATCGATAAGTCATTGAAATAACTTATTGAACCCAATTGTATATGACTAGTTTTCTCTCCGCTTAAGCTTAAACTGCCAACTATTCCATAGCTATATAATTTGGGTAAATAACTTTGGGAGTTAAGTACCGAAATAAAATAAATTTAGAATAAAATAATGGGCCCAATTCCCTTCTCTCTCATCTTGAGCTGTCAATAATGGGCTTTGTATTAAGGGTGTCAGTCAGGTTAAATTTGGTGTTTGGGTCTTTAGTTGACTCAGTAACATTTTTAGTTTTTTTTTTTGTTGTTAGTACAGATTTAATGACTAAACTAATGATTAATAACAATTTTCATATTTATCCGGTCCATTATTATATTATTACAGTAATAAACTTTAAAGTACTAATAGATGCATCACGATTCAAGACAATAAATCTATTGATCACGTTATTCTATTATCTTCTCTAAATATATGACGAACATGTATATTCTATTCACGTTTAAAAAATTCATGAATTATCATAACTAATTAATGACCATTTTTCGATTGTTGATTGTTCTTTTTTAATGTTTTTGGAAAGAATTGAGAAAGGTGTTTACTTGACCATGTCCAAAATCTTGTTTTGATATTATCTAGAAAAACAAGAAAGTTTTCTCGTTTAATTTTTATGTAACACCTTAATCATATCGAATATAAGATATTATATTTAGGGATGTAAAAAGCTGATCCGACCTGAAAATCCGCCTGAAACCTGTTTGAGTCAAAACTTGGTTTGACCCTAGGATGTAATGACCCGAACCTGATCTGTATCCGACTGTTGTTGACTTGAACCCGAGTTAGACTTGTTACTGTAGTAACTGAATCCGAACTGTATCTGACCGAGATTGACCTGAACCCGATTTTAATCTGTTACTGTAAACCTGAAACCCGACCTGTATCTGACTAAAACGAATCTGAACCCGAGTCTGACCTGGCAGATAACCAATATTACCCGACTAAATTGATCTGAGACCTGATTTTACCCGACCTATTTTAAACCCGACCTAATAAATGACCCGACCTGTTATTAACCTGAACTAATATCAACATAACATTTATATAATAAGTTATATACATACTTATTTAATTACTTATATCATACTTTTAATACAAATGTAAAATAATATTATTATTATAAATTTTAATATTTATATAAATATTTTACATGACATACTTATATTATAATTTTAATATGGATATAATATTTATATAATTTATGTTTATTAATTTTTAATTAATAATTCATAGTTCAATTTTATTACACATATTTATATTGTACATATAAGTTATCACATTCACATACTTATATAATATTTATAATGATCTTATTATAAACATTGATAAATTTATATTTTAATATTTATAAGTTATAACATACTTATTATCAATGTTTATATAAATTATATTATAAATATTTATTAATTTTAAATTGTATACTAAAAATTTGATATTATACTTATAAGTTATAAGTTATAAGTTTAGCAAATTAATTAACTTCATAAACTTTAACATATTTTAAGTCATATGTATAACGAAATTAATAATTTCCTAAAAATTATTCAAGTCCAACTCATGTGATTTTAAATAATTTAAGTTCAAATTAATAAACTTCATAAAAATTAATAATTTGTTAAAAATTATTCAAGTCAAAATAATTTAAGTTCCAATTTTAATACCCAATATCCATCAGATATGATTTTAATTTGCTGAAACTAAGATTATACAATTTCTTTAAGTCATTGCAAAGCAAAAAACTGAAATCGATTCAGAATATAAATTTAAAGTACACTGTAAATTGAGAGATGTAATTATTGTATTATTCAATAATGTAAAACTTACAAAAGAAGCATAATAAAAATTACAAATGAACATCATATACAAAATTTTATAGCAAAAGTTTAAATTATAGAATGTGAGCTCGCAGATCTTATAGCAAAAGTTTTACAATGCTATATGCAAATACTTTGCTACCATAATTATCATCATCGAGCACTAAAAAATCTAAAAGCCACCAGCAAGGTTAATTATGGGTAACTTCTTACCTAAGAAACCAACATAAACTAACCAAGGGCAACTAATTAGATAAAAAAATCAACAACTTTGAGAAACCAACAACATTAATCCAATCACCAACTAGCAACAAAGAGCAATCAACCACAGCAACAATAATCCTATGTTATAAGTCATAACTCATAACATACCAAAAAAATCAACAGTAAACATAATATCATAAACATCATAAGCATAATATAATAAGTCATATCATAAGCATACAATTAATAATAAGCATCATACATTTAACAGTAAGCATATCATAAGCATAAGCATCATAAGTCATAACATAAGCAGCATAACATAAGCATCATAAGCATAATATATCCTAAACCATAAGTATCTAAACATAAGTCATAACATAGTACCATTCATAAACATCATAAGCATCATACAATTAACAGTAAGCATCATAACATAAGACATATCATAAGCATCATAATTATAATCTACCCTAAATCATATCATCTAAACATAAGTCATAACCTTAAACCATTCATAAGCATAAGCATAAGCATCATACAATTAACAGACAACATCTAAAGATAAGCATAAAAAATTAACAGTAAGTTAAAATTATAAGCATTAAGATAAAATACATGTTTTCAGTTCCACAAAGTCTTTCACACAGTACCATTCAGCTCTGAAGAAATCCTGAAACAGATAAAAAAAATTAAAAATTAAAAAATACTGATAAGGAAAAAAAATAAACAATCAGAGGGTTTACCTTTAACTTGATTTCAATCTTCAGTAGGACTTAAAATTGAAGAGTCTTGCACAACAGTAAGAGAATCTTCATCCTTTTCCTTCGGTTCAAAATCATACAACCAATTACGGATTGTTACAAAGATTCAGAAGCAATAGAAGTGATTGGAATTGCTAAGACATCTCTGTCATTTGCGTAAAAACAGGGAAATAAATAGCTTGTGCCTTCCAATACTCCAAAATATCAAATTGGCTATCCTCAGAACAAGGGATTAGGGGAAGATTAATGTATGATTCCACATCAGATTTTTCACTCCTTGAGACAGCTAAATTTGCACCAAAGTTCTAAAAATAAAGGGTATTAATAGTTTATAAAAATTTAAAAAATAACAATATATGAACTTAAAAAAATTAAATCAGCTCACCTGAAAAAGATTAGACTTTTTAAAAGTTGGAGGTCGACTAGAACTGGACAGACTTGTACTACTTTGAGAAGAGTTGCTTTGAACAGAAGAATTAGAGGAGGAACAAAGGACATACTCTGAATAAAATATATATAAATTAATAAACTCATTATAAACAATACCTACCCTTTTCTCAACCTCATCCTCAACATAGAGGACAACATACAACTCCTTTAAAAGTTGTAACTTATATCTGGGATCAAGTAAAACAGCAAAGGAGAGAATAGTTGAGTGATCAGACCAATACTTCTCATACAACTCAAGCATTGGTCCTGCCATTTTATAAACACCCTCACATGGATCATTGTGAGCATCACACAACAATTTCTCTATAGAAACAAAATTAGTCAGGTATAAATTAGCAATAGGATACTTAGAACCAGAAAATATATTAATAATTTCAAAGAAAGGCTCAAGGAAATCACAGATTAGTTGAGCAGTTTCCCATTCAAGATCAGTAATTATATCAAGGTCATTTTTCCTATTAACAAATAAGTTAATAGCTAACCTAGCTTCAAGTGCCCTACAAAGCATTAAGTAAGTAGAGTTCTATCGAGTAGGTACATCCAAAATCAACTTACCAGAAAAAAGAACCACAATCTTTCATAGCCAACTCAAAGCTGCAAAGTCTAGAATCAGAAGAGTCAATAAACTTAATAATTTCTCTTAATTTAATAACAAAAGAATCAATTACCTTCAAACTCTTTTGAACTATCAAGTTCAAAATATGAGCAGTACATCGAACATGAAAATACTTACCATTACATGGGAGAAGAGAAACGGCATGCAAATCATCTTTCAGACGTCTAACCATTCTATCATTGGCAGAAGCATTATAAGTGTAATTGTAAAAACTTTCTTCTCAAGACCCCACTCACATAGTAATTTTTTCACAAACTTATAAATAGACTCACCATCATGGGAGGGGGAAATCATCGAAAATTCAAAATTTTTGATTGAAGTTTCCAGTTATTATCAACATAATGAGCAGTAAGAGCATAGTAAGAACGAGAAGTGCAAGCAGACCATCCATCACATGTAAAGCAGATACGGCTTGAAACAGAATGCAAAGAATCAAACAACAAATTTTTATGTGCTTCATGCTTTAACATGTAATGTTTTGTAATGGTATACCTAGATATATCTCTAACATCTGGATTTAAATACTAATGCAAAGCCCTAAGTTTATCATGCTCAACTACACTTAAAGCATAACCATGATAGAGAATAACCTCGGCAAATAATTTACAATACTTTTTCTGATCAAAAGAAGATTCACTACTACTACTAATATTAGAAGCAAGATAGTTTTTAAGAGCTTGGCATTTTTCAGTATGCCTTTTCGGGTTAGAAGTACCAACATAAGAATCAACTTTATATTTTTTTGATTTTACAATACTTACATTGGCATAAATACCTTTTGGAAGCTTAATGAATGAGTAATGATCCCAAACAGGAGAAGTTCTTCTCCTAAACTCACTGGTATTTCCACTAACAGCCTTCCTCTTTAAGCTATGAATAATTTTAGAATCTCCCTCATGAGCATCACCTTAAAACCAGCAAACAAAGTGTATAAGAATCAAGAAAATATAAAAAATGAATAGAAATTAAGATATAAAAGAGAGGAACATACCTCTGTCAGAGTGTGGTTCACTTAGCTCATTTGGATCTCTATCACCAGGTCCATGATATTCCAATTCATATGAAAACTCATCCATATTACTTAAAAACATTATAAATTTTGTTAGATAATAGATAAATAAATAAGGGTAGATAAATAAAGAAAGAAAAAAACAGGGAACAAACAAATAACAGTGATAAACATTATATATAAAGCATATTCAAAGAACAAGAAACAATGATAAACATAATTATTTTTAGAGTATAAACAAACAAAATAATGATAATTTCAAATAAAAAAAATATATTAGAATATGAACCATTTACAAATAATAGAGAACAACCAACAAAATAACAGTGATAATTTCAAACCTAAAAACCTAAACTCAAAATAATGATAATTTCAAAAGAGAACAGAACATAAAATATATCAGAATATGAACCATTTACAAACCTAAAAAACTAGATATATAAAGCCTAATCAAAGAAAGTACATAAACATAAAACTAAAAATAATGATAATTTCAAAGGAGAATAGAACATAAAATATATCACACAAAGCATACAAACCCTAAGACCTAAAAAAAGGTTTAATCCTTGTACTTGGCATTGTTAAACCAGTCCATGAGGTCCTTTAGAAACCTCCTTTAACACCAGTAACATCCAAGTCGGGTAGTCCAGCCCATATACTCGAATTAAACCATTTACAAATAACAGAGAACAACCAACAAAATAACAGTGATAAACATAACCATTTTTAAAATATAAACAACCAAGATAGAATGAAAAAGAACATGATATAAACATAACCAAGCATCAAACAAATAACAATAAAAATAAAGCAAAAAAAATAAAAAGACAAGTATAGAGAACTTATAGAGAAATTACAGAACAGATTCACAAATAACAATAATATACCTGAAAAAAATTAATAACTGAAATTAATATGAAAAAATTCAAAGGACATTAGAATAAAATATATCAGACTCAAAGCAAACAAACCCTAAGACCTAAACAAAGGTTTAATCCTTGTACTTGGCATTGTTAAACCAATCCATCAAGTCCTTTAGAAACCTCCTTTGACACCAGTAGCATCGTAGGTCGGGTAGTCCAGCCCATATACTCGGATTAAACCATTTACAAATAATAAAGAACAACCAACAAAATAACAGTGATAAACATAACAATTTTCAAAATATAAACAACCAAGACAAAATAACAAAGAACATGATATAAACATAACCAAGCAACCAAACAAATAATAATAAAAATAAAGCAAAAAAAATAAAAAAGACAAGTATAGAAAAATTACAGAACAGATTCACAAATAATAATAATGTACCTGAAAAAATAATTAATAACTATAATTAATATGAAAAATATCAAAGGACATTAGAATAAAATATATCAGACCAAAAGCAAAAAAACACTAAGACCTAAACAAAGGTTTAATCCTTGTACTTGGCGTTGTTAAATCAGTCCATAAGGTCCTTTAGAAACCTCATTTGACACTAGTAGCATCGCAGGTCGGGTAGTCCAGCCCATATACTCGGATTAAGCCATTTACAGAGATAAGAACAACTAACAAAAAAACAGTAATCATGAGATGAACAACAATAAAATAACAAAGAACAACCAACAAAAAAAGTAAACATAGGATTAAAAATCAACCAAAATACAATAAACCAACCGAAAGAACAGAAATAATACCAACACTTACAGAACATATTCACATAATATGAACTTACACAGAATATCAATACCTGGAAAAAAATAAACGTAATTAATATTTGCAATTAATATGAAAAAGGAAATAAAAGAAATGAAATGAACTTACACAGAATACGAAGGGATATGTATATGAAAAGTTGAAGCTTCTGGAATACGAAGGGATGAGAAATTGAAGGGTTTAGGGTTTGTGGATTAGAAGGGTTTAGGGTTTAGGGATTAAAAGGATTATGGTTTAGGGATTGGGTTTTGGGTTTAGAGTAAAGGGTAAAGAGTAAAGGATTTAGGGATAGGGATTAGGGATTCAGGATTAGGGTTTATGGATCAAAAGGGTTAAGGTTTGGGGATTGGGGTTTAGGGTTTAGAGATTAAGGATTCATGTTTAGAGATTAGGGATTAGGAATTGGGATTTAGGGTTGGGGTTTGATCAAAGAGAAACAGGTTAGAAAAGGATTGAATGTTTATTGAAGATCTGAGATGGATTTGGGAAGAACAATGTTTGAGTTCTTGAGAGAAAAAGGTGTTAGATCGAGTAGAAACACCTTTTGGAGAGGATTTGGTGTTTGTGGAAGATCTAGGAGGCTTTTTGGATGAATATCAGATGAAAAATGAAGAACATCTGAAGAACAATGAACAACAGCTTGTGTTTTAATCGAAAATTTTCTGGGAAATTGGGTGTTATTCTAGAGAGAATGCAGAGGATTTATAGAGAGAATGAGAGAGAAATTTCGACAGAAATAATAGAGAGAGAAAATAAAATGAAAAAAATGAGCCTTTGGCCTGATTTTTGGGTTTATATAGTGATCGAGTCGGGTTAAGAGGATCCGCGTGTTTTTAATTAGATCGCATCTAATTATTCAAGTCATCCGTTGTGTTTTTAATTTCTTACAAATGGATCCTAATTCGTTTCAAATTAACCCAAAAAATTTATTTTCTTTCTAATTTAATCACTGTATTATTATATAGTATTTAATTTATATAGTATTTGTATAGTATGTGTATATTATATAGTATTTAATTTATATACTGTGTATATTAATTATTATATAGTATTTATATATTTTGTAGTATGTACATATTAAATATGTATAGTATATAGTATTTATATGATATATATATATATTAAATATGTATAATATATGATATATATATATGTATATTATATTTATATATATAATATATGTATAATATACATATGTAATATGTATTATACATAGTATATAATATATATAATATGATACATATATAAACATATATATATATATACATTAAAAATAAAGATGTATGTATGAATTATGATATATATAATATATGAATTATGAATTATAATATGTTATATATATATAATATAATACATATTATAAATATATATATGTATAATATGATAATTGATACATATTATATATATATATACATTCAAAATAAATATGTATGTATAATATATATAATGTATTAATATATTATGTATATATGTATAATACTATAAATCTATAATACATATATATATTACGTACATATATATTAATATATATAATACATATACACTTTAAGTATATAAAATTACATATTTACATTATTAACAATTTAACATAACATACATAATTACATATGTATAAATATCAATGTAGTTATGTATAGTGTACTAATAGTCTAATACATTATACATGTGACATTAAGTTATTAACATACATGATACATTAATACATATATATAATACTAATACATGTACTAAACTACTAATATTATATATTAATACATATATTAAAAATTAATATACATATTAACATAATAACATGTATGATATATGTATAATATTATATATATATATAGCAATATAAGTTATGTAACATACATATATATAATATATTATACGTATATATTATATATATAGATTATAGCTTACATGATACATTATATATATTAATATATACATGTACTATATATTAATGTATTATGTATATATACATATATATATAAATTATAATTACAAATTGATATAACATACATATTATATTTACATATATGATATGGATACATATTACATATATACATGTATTAACTACTAAACTACTAATTAATAATTGTTATTGGTTAGAATGTACTTATTATCACTTATGTTTTATTAATTATTATCATTTATGTTATGTTAATGTAGTTATGTTATGTACATATTGATGTAAAATACATGATACATATATGAATAATATGATATATATTATATATACATATATACAATTATACATATATATATATACATTGTTACATTCATACATATATTTATTATATATATATATATGAATGTTAGAAATTAGAATGTACTCATGTTAACGTAGTTATGTTATGTATTAATATTATGTATAATTAATAATTGTATATATTATAAATATATACAGTGTAATGTATATCATATTTTAATATTTATTATAATATTATTTTTCATATATATATAATATTAATTCATTTATAATATTATTTTATTTGAAAAAATAGTATTATTCCTTATTCTAGTATTATTTTACTTCCAAAAATAATATTAGTCCAATTATAATATCACTCCATATATAGTATATTTTCTATAAATAGTATAAATTCCTTATAAAATTAATACTATTTATAGAAAATATAGTATAATTATAAATTTATATTGTATTAAAGATAAATTTTTAATACTTTTAATTATTATTAAGTTATAATTTTTGTAATTTAATCCTTATAACTTAGAAGTTGTTTTTTTTTTAATCGATTATTACTGATTTTTTTAATTTACTTTAATGTTTCTAATTTTTAATTTTTGTAATTGAGTCCTTACTCCTTACAAGTTAATGTTGATTTTTTTTAAAATTTCAAATTTTAATCTTTAAATTTATGGTGTAATATTGATTCGTTTTTTTACGTATTAATACAAAATTAAAATTAATAATTTGAATTAATATGAATATAAAATCAAAATTAATTTGACCTGAAACAAAACCGACTTGAAATAAAGCCGACCTGAAATGCAACCGAACTGAAATGAACCCGACCTGAAATCTACCCGACCTGAAATGAAACTGTCAATTATCCGATTTAGACCCGAACCGTTTCAACCCGAATTGAAATGGATCCGACCTGAAATGGACCCGACCCGACCTGAAATGACCTGTATTCGATTTTACCCGACCTGAAACTCATCCGAGTAATTATTTTTACATCCCTAATTATATTCGACCACTAACATAATCCGTTATAATTAAATACAATAATTTAGCCAATTAAATAAAAATCCTTTCCGTTATAAGCATCACAATAATACAAAACCAGATCTAGCATTAAAAATAGTTTATAAAATATGAAATTCCAACTTTAAATCGACATACTACAAATACTAATGATAATAAAATGTGTTATAGGAGAAAGTATATTATAGGTAAGTCTCATTACGTTCATAAGATCAATCACTAAAATTCACTTATCTCATCATTTTTTTCATGTCATATATATAATTTTTAAGTGAATCTTTACTTTGAAAAAACTATTTTTAAAATAAATTAACGGTAAATATGAGTGAAGATTCACTTAAGAAAATATGACATGAAAAAAATGATCAGATGGGTGTTTTTTTAATGATTGGTCTCATGGACACATGATAGGACTTACTCATGATATAATTTCTCGTGTTATAGGCTTAACCAAACATTGCATTTTATAAATATATATATATGAACAATATTAGTCAAAGGACTAAATTGGTGCAATTCGTAAATTCAAGGATTTAATTGGGTATGTTTATTGTAAAGCGACTAAATTGATTGTTTGGTAGAAACTCATGGTACAAAAATATCCTTTAAGCCTAAATAAAAATCATAATCTTAAAATATAAGAAAATTTTTAAAACGTACGTCGAACACTATTAAACATTAGTAACGTTTGACACTGGTGACTAATATTAAATTAATTAATTAATAAAGATTTAAAATCTTAAAGACTCACCATATAATTATAAATTATTTAAGATAAAATTTCATTTAAATTAATTATATATTAAGTTCTTGTTATCCTTAATCTTTCTCAATCAATTTAATGATGTTCAACGTTAATAATATTTAACAGTGTTCGACGCACGTGATAGACTCATCACATCCTATACGCTGACTGATTCAAAATTACAAATATATTATAGAAACACTATAATATTATTCTAATATTCAATTAATTTAACGATTTCAAAAAATATATAAAAATTTAAATTTTACATTGCTTTAATGGATCTAATCTGTCAATGTGCATACATTTTTCAATCAAAATAGAAGTAAATCTAAAATCAAACATAATATTTAAACAAAGTGAAAATAATTGAGGATAAAGTTCATAAATGGTCACTAAAATATATCAAAATATTCATTTTTGGTCATTCAATTTTTAAATATTACAAAATTATCACTAAACTTTGTTTTTTTACAATTTTCATTGGATCATATTTGTACGCATTTATACATTTAAAAAATTTAACCCTTACTATTTATATATTTTATCAATTTATTCTGAATTTAATTAAATAAATTTAACTTGTAATATTTACACATTTTATCAATTTAGTCTTATTTTAATTAGAATTAAATCATTCAATATATTAATATATTTAAACTATATAATTATTTTACGTTTAATCACAATTTAACATATATTAGCCTTGGCTTAATGTAGAATGTGTAAATAATGAAATTACATTTATTAATTTTTAATTATAATTAAATTAATTGAATGTATAAATATAAATAATTAAACGTGCTATTGTATAAAAGATTTGATCATTACGTCACTCTCTAACAACACTTAATGGATTAGTCGCCTTATTTTAAAATAAAAATAAAAATTTAATGTAATTTTGTAACACTTAAATTCTTTACTATTTTGAGATAGTATAATAACCCTTTGTGAACTTTACCTAATGTTTAAAGGGGAAGGAGAGATCAGTTATAAATTTTGGATCAAAGATCGGATCCGTGAAACTAATATCAGATAAAAAATTATTGGTTCTTATTAGATCTAAGACTGGAACAAGATAATCGGGTTTTTTGCTCACCCCTATTTTGTCCTAACTAATTTTATCCCTACCTTTTCTTTATTCCATGATTTATGTTTGTAACTAATTATATTTTTGGGTTTAACTATTAATTTATGATTTATTGATTGTTTAATTTATATCGAGTATTATAAAATTAACTTTTTTAATTTTTTTTTTGTTTATAATGTTAAGATTAAAATATTTGACATTACTTAATAGATCTAATATCTAATTCTACTAAACTAAGTGATTGTTGATTCTTACAATAACTGATTATTGATCCTGCACGACGTATAAATTAATATTATATTAATTCTTTTAATTGATATATTGTGTGTATCATATTTTATATGTGCATTTTGGATTTTATGTATCCAAAATTTTTGGATTGATAAATTAATAATTCATATCTAATTTAAAAAAATTTAAAATTTAAAATTTTGAATATTGAATTTTTAGATCAGATATTTATATATGAAAATATCATATCCCAACTTATGTTTTCATTTAAGTTTTTTTTTTTTCTTATTTTACAATCATGTTTATGAAAAATTTAAATTTTTGAGTATAACAAAGAATGAATTATTTTTTACATCTCTATAACAAGAGTTTTAACTATAAAAATTTTAATTTTTATATATAACAAGTAAAAATATCTTATACATCATAAATAAAAAAAATAAACTTTCAAATATCCATATCTGATTTGAAATTTTTGAATATATAATCTAAATTATTTAAAAAAATGATCGGATGAGATTTTTTACACACCATTGTTTTATCCTTCAATAAAAATTGTTATAATATTAAAATGTAAATTAGAAATAGTAATATAATATTTTTTACATAGATGTCATGATGAGTCAAAACGATCTATTTACGAAAAAAATATTAAAAAATCAATGTAAATAATTTTAAAAAATTTGACAGAATAATAAGTTAATAGAACGATAAAATTCAATCTTCTGGTCCTTGCGAAAAGAAAAGAAAAAAATTTATGTTCTTCCTTTCAGGAAGGGAGGATTAGAAAAATCCTATTGATTGCAGCTTTCTCCAGACCTCTAAAAAAAGCATAAAAAAATAATTCAAATGGTATGATCCCTTCATCACTCAAAATAAAAGAAACGATCTTGTAGTTCTTGATATGCAAAGATATGTTATTAAATATTCTATTATAAGGTCTAAAATGATTATTCAATCCATTATTGAGGATATTTTCTTAGCTTTATGCCATTTAAAACCCAACTAAAGTTTATCTTTTTTAATTACTATAAATTATATGATTTAAAGAAATAAACCAGTATTTGATTCGGATACCTAATATTCATAGACTAAGTCACGAGCCGTTATTTTTAATATTTAAAAAATTGTATCCATAATTTTATATATCAAAACTACGAGTATTCGATTTTAAACACCCTAATCTTTGAATTACTTTAAAATATTTAATATTTTTATTTTTGAATAAATTCCGGTAGTTACAAGAAGTATTGTTTTAGAATATATTTTTAATCATTAGTCATTAACTCTTTAATCATTATATTGCAAATATTGATACTCGAATTCGTTATCTTCAAAACAACAACCATTCTTTTAAACATTTGATAAGAACTGTTTTTAAATTTAATTTACAGTAAATATTAATGGAGATTTACTTAATAAAAGGATAAGGCAAAAAAATTAAAGAGGTTAATGCATTTGGTTGATTAGCCTCATAGATGATAAGACGATAATGACCCATTCTATAATTTCTTAAAAATAATATAAAAATATATTGGATGAGACCATATATAGTATGATGAGTCATCCTCATCTAATAATTTCTCTTTATTTATATATTATCCTGAATATATATTATCCTTAATTTTATAAGCAAAATTATCCAGTCACATGTTTTACTTTCAACAATTTTAAATATAAAATAAAAAAATCAATGTAATTTAATCTATATAGATGAAAATCCCATGCATGTTACCAGAAAGTAAACTAGAGATTTAATAATGAAATCCCAAAATACATGTGATAGAAAAAGAAAAGTCGTATTTTTTTTGTTGATAGGAACATGACTCGACGACCTTATAGAAAAAAAATAAAATGAAAAAATGAGAATGACTTGAAAATCATCTAAATAATATAATAAAAAATTCATCAATAATTATCGATTGATCTATAAAGATAGATCGTAAGGCTCAAAAATTTTAAATTTTAATATTATAAATAAAACAAAATAGGTTAGAATTTTTTTTTATGACGTTCCCTTTTAGAATTTTTTTTCCAAATAAAGGCCAATTTAAAAAAATATTAGGCATAAAGATAATTTTAACCCTTAACGTTTACAGTTTTTGTCGTTTTGACCCTTATTCTTTTTTTGGGATAAATTTAGCCCTTAACCTATATCTTTTTGACAAATATCTTATTTTTTAACTATCTTGATGACTGGACCTTTAAAAATTTAACGATGATATATATGGAATATAATTTTAAATGATATGGAATATAACCTATCAAATATATATATATATATGGAATATAATTTTATTCTAATATAAAATATAAAATAATTAACATTCAAATAAAATATTAAAAATTAATTAATTTTAAAATAAAAAAATTATAAAACATTCTTAACTCTAACTACGATAGAATCAAAATCTCATCTTAAAAAATATAAACACAATTCGAATAAGATTTTGATTTTATCGTAGTTAGGGTTAAATATGTTTAATAATCTTATATTTTAGAATTAATTAATTTTTAATATTTATTTAAATTTTAATTATTTTATATTTTATATTGGAATAAAATTATATTCTATATATATATGCATTTGATAGGTTACATGTCATGTCACTTAAAATTATATTCCATATATATGTATCACCGTTAAATTTTTAACGGTCCAATCATCAATCTAGTTAAAAAGTAAGCTATTTGTCAAAAAGATATAGGTTAAGGCTAAATTTATCCCAAAAAAAGAATAAGGGCCAAAACGACAAAAACTGTAAACGTTAAGGGTTAAAATTATCTTTATGCCAAAATATTATTAGATAAATTTGACTCAATATATCATTAGTAATCCTAACCAATACATCTCATTTTAATTTTTAAATAATAACTTATTTTTTATATAAAATATTAAAAACTTTGTCTTAAAAAATAAGATGAATAAATTTTATTGATTAGAATCATAGATAATACAATGAATTAGATCTATCTAATATTTTTTTTAAATTTAATATTATTTTTAAAAAATACAATGAACAATATTTTAAATTGTTTGATTAAAATTTGAGTGTTCAAGGTTAGTATTAAAAATTATTTTTAAACTGATAAATAATATATTTAAAATTATATTTTAAAATATAAAAAATAATGTTATAAACAAAGCAAATGATTATTTTTACTCTAAAAGAATTTTAATTTTTTTTAAAAAATTTAACCTTTAAAAAGTATATTTCAAAATTCATTAAAAATATTTTTAATCCCAAAAATTACTTTTTATTCCATGAATTATTCTTAACCCTACAAAATTTTTCAAACCAAAAACACTTCAAAAATATTGTAAAAAATTAATCGGTTAAATATTCATAATTATTAAAAAATTTAAAATATATTAACAGGATTAGTTCAATCAATAAACAATTTAATTTTATTTAAATATAACACAGATTCGTGATATTTTATACTAAAAAAATCTCTATTATAATACTATTTCATCAAATTTAAATAAACAATATAAATCGATTTAAATTAATCCAAACGAATCTTTAGAAACCAAGAATAATAAAAAATCTAAGATATATGTAGTAAAGAAAAGTCCTACATTTGTGTTGCTGAGAAAGACTTGATAAGCTTTGAGGAAAAAGACGATGAGCATCCAAATTTATTACGTTGCAATGCCAGCCACATAATCGATGCCACGTAGCAATACCAAACATTTTTTTTACGTTTCATTTTCTGCTTTTCATAGGTTCATGATTGCCCAACGTTTTTCACGCGCCATTTTATGGCACGTGAAATGATGTCAAGATCAAACTTTTCCCAACCGACAAAACCCTCATGTGACGCAGCCGTCCACCTGTCCTCTTAACCCTAATTGTTTTTATTTTATAGGATAATTACATCACAAGTCATTGAGTTATAGGTTTAATAATAAACATACAAATCTTTTTTTAAAAGTAAAATCTAGTCATTTAATTATATGTTTAGAATATATATTATTTCTTTTAAAAATAAAAAGGAAATCATTTAATTATAAGTTTGAGAATAAATAAGATTTTAATTTATTATAAATAAGATTTTATTATTAAATTAAAATAAAAATTTATTATAATAATAATTTAATAAAAATAATATATATTTTAATTTTAATTGAGTGATCTGTTTAGTGTCTAAATATATAAATAAATGATTGAATTGTTATTTTTTAAAAATATTTTAGTTATTCGTTAACTAAACTGTAATTAAGTGACCATTACTATATTTTGCCCTTGTTTTTCTTTTTTCATTTTATTACGCTGTCAACCGATTAGGGGTCAGCATTTAAGTGACATAAGTTGAGTCAAAAAATTTTGAGTTATTTGAGTTGAATCATAATATTTTTTAATTTAAATTTTTTTAAGTTTTTTTTTGATTCGAGTAGATTTTAGCGAATTCGAGTCGAGTTTGAGTCGATTTGATTTTTAGTTTTAATGTATAAATTTTAATTATAATATATATAATACTATAATATAGTTTGATTGCAATTTAAATGGTTTTCTCTTTATATTTACATACATATTTCTTTATATTATTTTTTACATATATAAATAAATATTTTAAATTATTATTATCATCAATCAAATATTATGAATATGTCATTTTATTAAATTACAGATTTTATTAATAACTTATTTTTTATTTAGGTGAGGCTAAAACTAGAATAGTGATAAATTAATTACAAAAATTAAAAAACAAATAATATAATATAAAAGATACAAATAAAAAATTATTAAAAAAATAAAAAAAAATCTAGAACGTGATTAGATTATAAAAAAATTAAAATGTAAAATAAGAAATAGAATGGACTGAAAATAAAATTACACGGGTTAAATGTGCAATTAGCTCTATAATTACTAAAAATTTTGAGTTATTCTAGTTATTCGATTTTCATTTTACGACTTGAATTTAATTTAAAAATTTTTCGAATCGATTCGAGTTTATAAAATTTTGAGTTGAATTTTTTCACCACGATTCGAGTCGAGAGATCGATTTTTGAGAGTCGTGTCAAATTTTTGCTCACCCCAACAACCGATGATGCACAACCATAAATACCCTGATAGAGTAGAAAAGAAGAAGAGACAGTGGTGGTGGTGGCGTGTATCTTCGTCTCAACTAGGAAGAAGAAGAAGTTTGATTTGCAGCTTTACTTTCCATATATCAGAACTGGCAAACGAGAATTCTACGTGCAAGTTAGATCTTCTTCCATCACTCCTTTTCGTTTCGATTTATGTTCACTTGTTTGCTAACATTTTTATAACCAATTTCTTCATCTGGGTTTTAGATGGATTATGAAACGGCTGGTTTATATACTCTGGATGATGCCCTCGAAAGTGTGGGGTTCGGGAGATTCCAAGCCTTTGTGCTCGGATATGCTGGGCTAGGATGGTTTGCTGAAGCAATGGAGATTATGATTCTTTCCTTCATAGGACAAGCTGTGAAGGCCGAGTGGGAACTTTCCTCCACTCAGGAGAGTTTATTAAGCACCATAGTGTTCGCCGGAATGCTCGTCGGAGCCTATACATGGGGGATTTTGTCGGATAACTACGGCCGGAGGTATGCTCGTTACTTCCCTTTGTTTTTTAGTATAATTAATTGGTCTCTTCCGATCAGGGATGGACTGAAGAATTACTGTGGAGGGCTGTCCCATCCTGAAAAGTTTAAATTTGGATATAATTTCTTTGTATTTTTTATTGATATTTGATTTCAGACCCCTTTTTATTTTTATTTTAGTTTTTTAATAGTTCGGATTATGACATAAAATTCTGAGTTTATCTCTATTTTCGATTTGGATGGATTGAGTTGGTGCTATGGGGGAGTGGCATCCCTAAAAGTTTCAAGTTTCTATATATATATTTGACGATTTTCGCAGGACAACATAAAATTATGCATTCGTCTCCGATTGTGAACCATTGATTCTGTTTGAGTTTTGATTTTTTTCGTTCTAACAGGAAAGGTTTTCTTGTTATATCTATGGTGACCTTTGGAGCTGGATTTTTGAGCACTTTTTCTCCAAACTATTTATCACTTGTTGCTCTTCGGGGTTTGGTTGGTTTTGGCCTTGGTGGTTCTTCTGTGTTCTTGTCCTGGTTTCTGGAGTTTGTTCCAGCTTCAAACAGAGGCATGTGGATGGTTGTGTTTTCGACTTTCTGGACATTTGGATCCATTTTTGAGGCTACTCTAGCATGGGTATGTATATTCCCTATAACCCCATTTAAGGCTACCTTTATTTGATTTATAAACTGATGGCTTAGAGCTTGAATCTCACATATTTATGAACTGAAACAAGAACAAGAAAAGGGACATGGAAATTTAAGACTTTCATGTTAGTTTCTTTCTTTTTCACCAAGAAACAGTGATGTAATCCTAACAAAGCTACCCTTTTGGTTCTTTAGTTTTTGACTTGTTTTTGTCCTGTCAATAACCAGAGAAATATATAAAGGACAATTCAGCTCTACTTACAAGCTGGGACAGATTAAATTATACAGTCTATTAGCAACTTTTTTGTTGATGAGTTGAAGGTAAGTTGGACTTTGTTTGATGATATCATGCTAAATTATAGTTGTTGGGATGCATTTGGCTGTACAATGAAGCAAACATTTTGTACGAGTTTAACGAACTACTAAGTTGGGATTGTGGTGGCATGTGCCATGTAGCCATTGTCACTTAATGATGAAAACAGAGTCGGGGTATAACCAGATGAATTTGTTATCGAGAAAGAGGATGTCGAAGGCAAATGAGCCTTTCTCTGTGTAAGAGATCTCTTAAAATGGATTCTCTTGTGTCATCATGAAAACAATAAGTTCTTTGTCATTAGAAGGGTTGTGTCTTGGCGAAGATTACATTCTTTACCTTGTCATCTCTTTAGATTTTGCAGACAAAGGCTTCTTAACTGAAAGTAAGAGGCACCATCAATATGATTAATTTGGTAAATTCCTCTCCTCTTTGTAACTTGGTGCAGTACTTTTTGATACTAAAGTGTTACTTGCTATTAAAATACCTCATCAGCTCTATAAACATAGAAACATATCCGAGAATTGAAAAAAAAAATGAATATTGAATTTAAGTGCCTCTAGCTAGCTGCTCAAACTTCATCTGTTGAGTTTGAGTTTATGTTCAAGGAGCTATGGACGTTAGAAATATATGAATTTCATATTTGCAGAATATGAAACTTATCTGAGAATCGAAAAATTTCTTGAATACTGAATTTAAGTGTAGCTGTCTAGCTGCTGCTTAAACTTCACCTGTTAAGTTTGAGTTTATGTTGAAGGAGCTATGGACATTTGACACAAATTTTATCTTCAAGTGTCAGAATGATTTCATGTCCTTTCTATTGCAGATTGTCATGCCAAGATTGGACTGGAGGTGGGTACTTGCGTTTTCATCCGTGCCGTCTTTTGCTCTGCTCATTTTGTTTGGTGTTGCACCCGAGTCTCCGAGATACCTATGCATGAAAGGTAAAACAAGTGATGCACTTGGAATTCTGGAGAAGGTAGCTTCAGTGAACCAAACCAAGCTTCCTCCTGGTGTCCTAGTTTCCGGTAAATCAATAGACAAGGATGAAGAGTCTTCTCCAGCTCCATCAGAGACGACCCCATTACTTCCCTCACTGAGTGAAAATTCCAAGCAATCGGTATCAGGCTTCTCGTCGTTTTTTATGCTCTTCTCATCGAAACTAATTAAAACAACGCTGCTCCTGTGGGTATTATTCTTTGGAGACTCATTTTCGTATTATGGTATCATACTGCTTACTTCAAAGCTTAGTAGCAATCAAAGTGGATGTTCCCAATCACTTCGCAGCACTAGAAATCTCCAGGGTGCTGACCTCTATGCAAATGCATTCATCACTAGCATGGCAGGTATTATGTCTCATCCTCGCTTCTTTACGCCCGCTTTTTCGAAACAAAATATGACCTTTACTTATGTTGCAGAGCTTCCGGGGCTTTTCTTGTCAGCAATATTGGTCGATAGAGTTGGCCGCAAGCAGTCCATGGCATTTATGTTTGGCTTAGCATTCATTTTTCTTCTTCCACTACTCACCGATCAGCCGCCCGTTATAACCACTTGCTTACTCTTTGGAGCTCGCATGAATGCAATGGGAACCTTTACAGTTGCATCCATATATTCCCCTGAGGTAAGCCATTTCAGTGTCTGATTGCCAATGTCTTTTCCACATCACTAAAGCTTGTTGTTGTTGTTGTTTCTGTAGTTATATCCAACCTCGGTGCGGACAACCGGGGCTGGTGTTGCAAGTGCAGTAGGAAGAATCGGTGGTATGGTATGTCCTCTTGTCGCGGTCGGATTGGTGAATGCGTGCCATCAAACGACCGCCGTCGCTCTGTTTTTGGTTGCTATCGTTGTTTCGGTGGTTTGCATCCAACTCTTCCCCTATGATACCAAGGGAAGGGAACTTAGTGAGGAGACCAGTTGACCAGTTGATAAGAATTGGTTTCTTTCTTACAACAAATACTGTTATGTCCATAATTTAAGGAAATAAGTTGTGTTCTCTGCTCTCCACCTTTATTGATATTTGAACCGTGGGGGTGGAGATACATATACATATATATATATATATATATATTGGGAGAGAGAGACTTGAAACATGCACTTGTTTGAGAGAAAGCTATGATTGAGCTCTTCCTTATTCATTTTGCTACTTAATTCTGTTGCTGATATTAGTATTAGGATAAACTACTGGTTGATTGAGTTGAGTAGTTTATAAACAGTTTGAGATTTGATTCAGTCAAAATCGATCAATATTTAACTTGAGTTAATTCGACTCGAAATCTTAATAAGTTAAGTCAAACAAAGTCTAATTCGATTCGACTTAATAAGTTCACGGATAGTTTATTATTTTATTTTATAAAATTCTAATATTTTTGATGGGTACTTAAAAAATAATGTTTAAAAAAGTTTAAACGTTAGTTTTAGAAAACTACGTTAACTTGTTAGGTAATTTATTAATAAAATATTAATTTTTAATTTTTTAAAAACGTTAGTTTAAACGTTATCTTTGGATTTCGTTCATACTTTCAGTTTTCGTTCAAGCCTACCTATCACTGTTCTTATCCAAATCTTCCTCCCTCCCTCGCTCGCTTTGTTTTGTCTTCTTAGTACAGAGCAGGTATGTCAGTATTGTTTCCTTAGTTTAATAATTACCCAGAATTATAATCGTGGATCTCTTCTTGATGATTTTTCATTTTGTTTGTTAAAAATTGAAAATGCACACAATCAGGAGTCTGGAATGGCTTTGGCAATTACAGCAATAACTATAACTAAGAAATTAAATATAACGGATTAAATACAATCTTATACAGCATTGAGTTTGTCGTGGTGTAGTTGATTATCACATCAGTTTAACACACTGAAGGTCTCCAGTTTGAGTCTGGGCGACGCCAAGCTTCTCATTTTCAGTTCTTTTTTCTTCTTTGTTGTGAAAAAATAAAAAGCACCGTTGCCGGGGATCAAACCCGGCTCACGCACGTGGCAGGCGGGAATACTCACCACTTTACTACAACAACTGCGTTAAAAATATAGCATTTTGATATATTATATAACATATACTCTGTAAAATGAGATTGCACATGAGCTTAGTTTAATAATTCTTTAACGAGAATTATTTTTAAACTAAAAAAAATAAAAACAGTACAGTACTCACAGCTACTCTATCCATATGTTTTTATATCTCTTTTATATACATGTAAACATAAAAACTTCACATAAGTTTTAATAAAATTGTGATGTAATATAAAAACGGAAAAAGAATTAAATACTAGGAAGATTAAAATATTAAATTTAAAAAAATGAATCTCAATAAAATAAATTTAATTAATTTCCTTATGGTATAAATATTTGTAAGTATAACTTTACAATCGAAATGTTAACTTTTAAAAGCTGTATTTTCTAAAAAAATAATTAAAAACTTTAACAGGTCCATTACTTTTTTTCTGTGTAAAAATTCTCTAAATAACTTTGGTTCAACAAATAGTTTATTTTCATTAAAATTAGATAATTAAATTTTCTAATATTATTTTTAAGATTATTACAATAAAATTTGAGATTAATAGTATAATTTATCATGGTGTAATAAGAAGACAAAATTGATCTCATATGATTGAAACAGTTGTAGTCTTCAACCTTTTAATTTTCATATTCTATTTTTAATTTAGTCTTTAAAATAAAATTAATAGAATTAATCACCCACAATCACACTTAATTGTAATTAAATTAATATTATGAAGACAATGAGTACCTGCAGGCCTCTTATCCATAAAAAGTTATTTAAATTACTTGGGTAAAAAGGACTCCCAGCAAAGTACTTATTTCTCTTCACTAACATTTTTATTATTATTTCATTTCTATTAATATATTATTTCACGTTTTTGTTTGAATGAAAAGGTTGAGCAACCACGTTGGCATATAATCTCTCCCCTCCACCTTCGCCTCCTCTCTCCATTCAAACTAAACTTCAAATTGTTTTTTCTTCATCACTAGTGTCTTCTTTCTCCGATAAATAAGCGTTGATTTTTTTAGCCCTAGCTTTTTGCACTGATAAATGCACGCCGACCATTTTGTTACTTCTTACGGTCGTCGAAAGTATTAGATTAAGTCTCTGAGTTGAGTTCCACGTTGCTCATCAGTTTGAACCCCGAGAGCAAAGCTTATTGCGTCCATGATATTCGACTTGCCTGCCCAATTCGGTCCAATAATTACAGTGAAGTCAGAGAAATGACCGATAGGTTGAAGCCCTTTGTAAGATTTAAAATTATTAAACACCAGACGTCATATTTTTCCAAGAGATGTCAACGACGACATGGTTTTCACTTTTTTTGGTTTGGGATTTTCTTAATTTGAACTTGTGATGTTAGGGTTTGAGGAGTCAGGGTAGTATGAGAAATGGTGTGGGTTTTGTTTGAAATGGTGAAAATTAGATGTAATTTTTAAGAAAAATTCGTAAAACTGGAATGTAATTTACTACATCCTGCTCCCGTTCAAACTTGCAAACTCGTGAGGAAGTTTTGAGTATAGAATTATCGGAATCGGATACTTTGTTAAGCGCAGAACAATTGAGAAAAATAAAATTCATGAAGAAGTTTTAAGCCTATGGTTATATTAAATAGAACATGAACTCTACCAAAATAGCTTTAGATTATGTGGTATTATGTGTTCAACATAGCATAAAAAATATTTTTTTATAACTACATCAGATTCATTGTTTGTTTTTTAACGATAGGTGACACAAATAGATAGGGTTTAAAAGTTAGGTAACCTGATTGACGAGTTCGTTATTTAGGTGGCCAAAATAGGTATCCCAATTAGTCGGGTGAGCAAAATAGGTATCCCCAATTAGTTGGGTGACCAAAATATGTATCCTCAATTAATTGGGTGATCATTGGAGTGGTTTATCCAGATTTTAATTTCAGTTTAACTATACACAATTTTTTTTTATATAAATAATGGACCGATATTAATATAGGTCTCATTAAAAATCTCCCTAACCTAAATTAGAGGAAAAGAATACTTATAATAATAGTAGTACAAAAAATGTGTCCGAGATACATCCAACAAGAAAATCAATTAAAAAAAATATCAGCAACAACATTAATCAATATTAGCATGCAAAATATCTAGTACCTCATCCGGAAATTGCAAAAAAAAACATGACTCGGAACTATCTCAAAACACAATTTAGCTATCGCATCCGCTACCATATTACTTTCACGATAAAATTTATATTTTTATTTAACATGCAAAATATCTAGTACCTCATCAGGTTTGGTGGTTGAGTGGGTTAACAGAGTGTTGGGGCTTTGAGTGTTCTTGTGGTGGTTTGGCTTTGGTCTTAGTCGAGTCTTCAGTTGCCGGAATCTTCGACGGGAGAGAGAGAGTAACCAAAGGGTTTGTGTATGAGTGTTTGGTGGTTGGTTGTGGGTGTCCTAAGGTTCGATTGAGTGTCTGATGGTTACTAGGAAGTCATCGGAGTATAGGTTGTTGTCAGAACTCTTGGCCGCCGATAGTAGGTAGTGTCTAATGGTTGGTGAGGGTTATTTAGGGTTTGTGGGTTTAGTCATCGTTATGATGTGGGGTTGAGGAAGATGAACCGAATCGGTTTAGTGGGAGTGAAGAATTAGGTCGGGTGTTGTGAACCGACCGAACCAAGTCCTATGAACCAGATCGAATCACATGAACCGTACCCGATCTTAATCGGATGACCCAACCTGTGACCCGAACCAGACTCAGAAATCTAACCCGAACTTTGACCCGACACGTTACCTAGAAACCGACCCGGTTTGACCTTGTGATGACGTTATCTGTGACGTCAGTCGTTGACCTTAACCTTTTGACCGTTGACTTTGACCCGTTGACTGTTGACTTTGACCCTTTGACCGTTGATTTTTTAACTCGGGTTAACTTTTTTCAAAAGACCTTATTTTGACTTTTTTTCGACGTTCTGAGTTCGTTTTTACAATCCGTTTTGTCAAATATAAACTCGAAAACCATGTTTTGACCGTTTTAAGTATAATTTGAGTAAGTGAAGTTGAATAAGAGTTTAATTAGGAATTTATGGTCTTTTGCAGACGACATGGTCTCTAAAGAGGATGTTTTACCTCCATCGCCTCTGCTTCGAGTTCAATCGGCTCCTGTGATCATCGCTCGAGACTTTGACTCACTAAGAGCGGGACCCAGCTCAGATCGTGGGAAACTCCTGTGTCAATGATAATACTAGTGCTTCGAGATGTGTGTTCTCTTTTTGTGTTAGATTTTGTATATTGTGTTTATCTGTGTACTTGAGACTATGTGATATATTGACATACTTAGCGTTACTGTGAGCTTTGTGTTACACTGTTACACTATGAAATTGTGATAAGAGTTATTGAACTGTGTGATTCGTATACTATGCGGATATCTGTGTTGTGACATTTGCAAACATTGACATTATTTGAATAGCATGTGTATGGGGTGAGATTGTACGGAGGAATGTGGTTTTACCATACAACGTTTTGGTGAAATAAGGGGTGAGAGATTCTGGGGAACTACCTCCATAGCGATCGATTGGTTTAGCCACCACTATATTGGAGTTTGGAGTATGAGATTGCATTCTCTGTGCCATTGCATTGCATTCATTGTCCTTTGTGCTTATTTGCTGAGATTATATGTGTGTTTACTATGACTGAGAACCGTATGATTTTGTGATTTATTACTGCACTTTAGAGACATATTGAGCTTTATAGCTCATCCTTTAATTTTAATTTTTTAGATACCCGGACATAGGAATCAGTACTTGAAGCTCTCATCCGGATATTATTTTACTATTATTTTCAGTACGTTGGTTATCAGAATTATTATTTCAATTATTTTGGAAACAATTAGGGATTGAAATGTTTTAAATTTCATATATGAATTATTTATTTATTTTATTTTATTTTTAAACCAGATTGTATTGATAATTTATACTATATTTTACTTTTCGCATTACAAGTTTATTTAAAATTTTCTAATTTGTTACTTAATTCTAAAGTTTTAAGAATTATTATTTTAACCTAACGTATATCTCAAGTAAAGAATAAGGGGTTACAGGTTAACTACTGCGCTAGACACCTTTATTTATCTTTAGTATAAATTTGGTCATCGATTTTAAAAAATAAACAATAAGGTCACTTTCATTTTCAGGTGTAAACTTTGGTCATTCAACTATTTATATTCATTAAAAATTGATGGTTGAATGATCTAATAACAGAAAAAAAGGATAAATTACTACAAGGACCACTTATATTTGTCTCATGCAAACTTTTTGCTTCCGTTTTTAAAAACTAAACATTATGGTCACTAGTGAAAATGTTTATTTTTAATTCACTCTTGAATTTTTGAAAATTCATTTTTAAACCTAAAACTTTATTATTTCCAATAAAAAATAAACATAATATTTGATTTAATTTAAACATTTCATTTAAAAATTTATTTTTAAATATCGGATGTAAAAATTTACTTTTAAATATTCAATTTAATTTAAATATTTGTTTTAAATATTCAATTTAAATATTAGATTTAAATATTGAATTTAATTTAAATATCCTATTTAAATATTTAATTTAAATATTTAATTTAATTTTAATAATCATTTAAATCTTTAATTTACTTTAAATATCTTATTTAAATATTGGATTATTACATAAAATATTTTATTTAAATAATTAATTCAATTTAAATACTCGATTTAATTTATACGTTTGAATTAGATTAAATATTCAATTTATTTTAAATATTTAATCTAAATATTCAAATATTACATAAAAATTGATTTAAATATTTGATTTAATTTGAATATTCATTTTAGTTTGAATATTTGATTTAAATATTTAAATATTTTAGTTTAAATATTTAAATCAAACGTATAGTCAAGGGACTATTTATGTAGTTTACTCTTAGTTTTTTTGTTGAATTATGTGATCTAAATTCATATCTTACGTTTCTTTCTTTATTTAAATATCTTTATTATTATTATTATTATTTTGGATTGCTTTCGGTTCATAAATATCGGTTCAAGCCCATTCAGTTCGATTAAAAATTGATTTAATTAAAATTTAGATCAAATTTGATTCGATTTATTTTGGGTTAAATTTTGATCACCGTGTTTGGACTATTTTTGAGTCTCAGTTCAAATAAATTGATTCAATTCTCAAATCTCAAATCCGATTTATCGGGTCTAATTTTATATTTCCTAAAAGTTTCAAAAACTAATTTGCATTAATAAATAATTAAATTATAATAATTAGTCTCATTCTTTTTTTATTAAATCGTTTTTTTATTTCATTGTTAATTTATACATATGAATAGAAAAATGAAGAAGTCTTTAATACTCGTATGAATCATGGTGTCTTTTATTTGTTATTCCTAAGGTTGCCAGACTTTGAACTCGTACTTTTTATTTACGATACTAATTCCAGATAAACAAGAAACAAAGGAAATCTGGTTAGGTGATCTTATAGGAGGTGAGCGAAAAGAGACGTATAAAATATATAAGTAATTGTACAGCATTGATGTAACAAGGTGTTGTGATGTAGTTGGTTATCATGTTAGTCTAACACATTGAAGGTCTCCATTTCAAGTCCAGGCAACACACTGAAGATCTCGGATTCGAGTCCGACGCCAATACTATACTACAACGACAATGACACTGATCTCATTGTTTCTGCATTTAAAATCCAATCTCTAACTGCAAGCACTATCTATCTACGATATATAGCAATTAGATTAATGTTATCCGTAATATTTTTATTATGATTTCACTACTATCAATTTTTCTAATCAAACTACTAGATCTTCTTGAAGGTGACTACATATTTTAACTCGATTCGATCGAATAACATAAATTTTAATCAAATTTGTACATAAAATTTTATTTCGGTATACAAGAAAGAAGTTTGGTGATTTTGATGCAACACGAACCTCAAACTTGGAAAGCTGAGAATCAAAACCAGAAGATGTTTGCTTCAAAGTGTGTATTGCTGAGAGGTGGCGAATACATAACCAGACTAGTATAATTGAAGTTACAATATTGTTGTGTGCCTAGACAAGACTATACACTTACTTGCAAATCTAAGATGGGTCCAAACCCACATCAGGAACCTATTCATCTTATAATTGAATAGGTAAACAACCATAATTGAGGTAGGTTCGAATGCGTCCATCCCAGCTTGCAGTAACAATCACAAGACCCCATTTGTGGGAACTCAACAGGCTTTGATAGGCACTCTTCAGTACCTTTAACTCGGACCTGCACACGTCAGATGCAAACGTAGCATTGGGGAGTGTCTCTTCAGGCCAAGTAGGAGATCCCTTGGTTAAAGACTCCAATAAAACAGAGAAACAAGGTGGTTGTTCCGGCTCCACACCAACATCTAGGGATGCAAATGTTGCAGGAATGGTTTCAATTCCACGCCAAGGTATAGCAACAGATGCATTTTGGGACAAGAAACTATCACACGATGAAATGCTTTTCACCTTGGAACAACTCTTCTCCTGATTAGCATAATTCCAGATGTAGATATTAGAATCCTCGCTAGCGGAAATGATCCGTTTACCATCTTGGCTAAAAGTTGCTGATATCTGACTCATTGCAACTCGAAAGCCTGACGCTGGAAGATGAAAAGAAGCTAAAATCACAAAACTGCCGAAATATCATCAGGATGGGATGATGTAGTGTGAAATACTAACCCTTTACTTTGCATACAACATCCCTTCCAGACAAGACACGGACAAGTGAATCAGCAGATGTAATCATCACTTTGGTTGGATCACTAGGAGAGAACTAGAAAGTGAAAAAGAAATCTGTAAGCCTTCACTTGGGATAAGAATGGAACAAAGACACGTAAGGAATCGATTTAACCACCTCGAAGCCAGTTACCCTTTTTCCAGGTAACTTCTTTTTGCCTTGTAAATATATTGGTTCATCAAGTTGAAGTCGAGTACCTACAACCAGAAAATATCAGCACACCAGTGCAGAATACGGTATGTTCCTTGAGACCACCTTTGCAAGTTCATCAACAGAAAATACGAATGTCGGTTTCAATCTTAGACTTAATATACCTAATGTGCAACAGAACTTAACATACCTATTATATCAAAGAAGCGGCAGCTGCCGGTCATTGAGCCAACAATTCCTCCCTACAAGAGATCTTTTAAAAGATTAGATTAGGTCGAGAACCCAATTTTTCTAACAGAAAAAGATTTGACAAACCTTTCCATCAGGCCGATAACAAACAGCAGTCACTATATCCCTTACATCAGTATAATCAATGACTCGACAGTGAAGTACTTCCCAAAAGCGAACTTTGCCATCAATTGAACCACTGATGAAATAATTATCATCCACAGGGTTGAAGGCAACGGAAGTCACTACGGAGTATACATACTAACGTCACATAATTTGGAAGACGATAAATTAGCTATCAAAACACAATTCAATCAAATGTTATTTTTGCATAAGCTCGGATCAGGGTTAAGAAAGGCCTACCATAATTGCTATGAGAAAATACCCTTAAGCATCTATCACATCCCACTTGCCATAGACGAACAGTCTTGTCAATCGAGGACGACAGTAAAAACTACAAGAAAGGACATTCAGACAAATTCAAATTACATAAATAAAATAACAATCTAACAAGGAAGATGAAATAGAGGAACTTTACCCCTTTCTTAGACCACGAAAGAGCCAAAATTTCTGCATTGTGCCCCTGAAATTCATGCACAGGCTTCTCCAAAACTCGGAAGATTTTCGGTGGGAAAATGACGCAAATTGAATCAGATGATCTCCTTAACTTTTTAATTTTATCTATACGTTCTTTATCCACATTGAGAGGAATCAGCTGGGAGAGATGATTCATTCTGAAGTAGAGACATGAAGGATCAAGGTCTTGGACGTCGAATTTGTCTAAACTGTCATCCTCGACAATTTTCCATACACGCACAATACAATCTTCACCTGCAGTCCCTAGAAATTCCCCGTCCAAACTGAACTTCATAGTCAAGATGGACCCTTCATGTGCTACAAACTCTTGCCCACAATAAAGGGAAGACAACTCCTTGGAATGCTTGCTACTTGGATGAGGTCTTACTCTTTTCATCTTTTCCCCAGATGCCGATTCATGAGATGGAACTTCAACATGTCTATCAACAATATGAGCCATGGCACCTAATTTCCTAAGCCAACTCTTTTTCACTTTCATTTTCACATCTATCGCAGGCCTTCCCTCAACCTCCCCATCCAACGGAAGATCAACCGAAGAAGATGGCATACTAATTCGATCATACAATTCAGAACTAACAGATTTACTAGAATCTGTACTTTCCGAGCGGCTGCTAATTCCACTCTGACTTTGTTCAGCCATTACTGGTTCTATTTGACCATCCAAATTATTGGCTTGATGTGCTAAATGGTCGTCTTTCGAACAAGTTTCAGCAGATTCTCGAGCATCATTGAACCGAAAACATATGGACTGGTTGGATGAATCCCCCTCTTCAAGACCTGAAGTCCTCAACACAGTCCCACCATCTTCTGAGATTCTAGAAATTCCCAATTCTAGTTCATCCATGCCTGAACCACCAGGATTCTCTCCGGTAATCGAATTCCCATTGAAGCTTAGACCCATCCGTTTTCGGAAGTTATGCC
Source organism: Abelmoschus esculentus (assembly GCA_035048815.1). Taxonomy (NCBI): domain Eukaryota; kingdom Viridiplantae; phylum Streptophyta; class Magnoliopsida; order Malvales; family Malvaceae; genus Abelmoschus; species Abelmoschus esculentus. Next base: position 11,026,798 of record JAUCBN010000023.1, on the reverse strand, counting down.
GACGCTTATCAACACTTTCCGGAAACATAGACCAGAACTTGAACCGATCAAAACTATCCACAAAGTCATCAACTTGGTCTGAACCAGGACTAGAACCAAAATTCTCAGATGCAGAAGAAATCTCTTCCCTGGTATCAAAGAGTTGATCTTCTAAATAACTCCCCATTATTTCCCCTTTTCTTCACACAAACCCTGAAACATCAAGCCACCATAAGTTTTCCAGCCGTCAATCAAAGAATTTTGCCCCCAAATTTTCCCTTTTCATGATTTCAATTTTCAAGTAACATAAAACCACCGACAGAAGTGTAAGAAGAGACATAAAAGGTCATATATTCACAGGAAATTCACTAACACCGAGAGACAAAGGAACTTTTTTTAAAAAAACATTAAAAAACAAATTCATATAACCAAACAAACAGAAACCCAGAAAAATAAGAAGATTTATTCACCTGGGGAACCACGAATGTTACACAAAACACAGAATTTTCTATATATCTGTTCTGTCTGTGTCTGCTTTCTCTCTTTGTCTTCGAAAGTCGATTGCTTTGCCGGTTTACTCTTTACTCTTGTTGTCTGAAAACGATTTTAAATGAACTGAAAATTTTAGTGTTCAGTTTCCTGTTGGATCGATTTTTCGGTTGTCCGTTTGAGACAACGGTTAAGATTATTGGGTTCGGCACGATTCGAAGAGAAAAATCATAATTATTCGAATAATCTTTATAATAAAAAATAAATCATTTTTGATTTTAAGTCTTCATTATATTTTTAATATTTTATTTTAATATTTTATTTTAATAACCACCGTAACTAAATAAAAAATAATATTTTATTTTAAATTTACCTTAATTTGGTCCTATAATTTGATAATTGTATTAATAATTTCACATTTATGGCGTAATACATTTGTTTTTATTGGTAAGATAATAAAGTCTTTTAAAAGTAAACATTTTTTTCAAATTAAAAAGAACCTTGAGTATTACGTTGATACGTAGATACGGAGTCAAGATTTGGTTTTGAAAGAGACAAAACATAAACGTTTAGAAGTAGGTGATAAATTCATAAAAAATAAATAAATTTTAAAAAATTAAATAAAGAGAAAAATAAAAATAAAAAATCTTCAGGGTGAGGACGATTGCCCCTCTCCACTCTTATGTACTTTTATCTATGTTGATATGCAAATTTATTATTGTTTGAATATGGTTAATTGAATTTATAAAATTATAATAATAAATATATTATTATTTTAACTTCAATAATCGGTGGTATCATTAATTTTAATTGGTTTAAGTGATAAGTTGTATATCCAGAAAATCTTGTCTGAAAGACTTATCCATCAAAATTAAGTATACGACGTGAGTCAATTCGGATTAAAAATTAGATTACATAATTGGGGTAAAGCTTAGATCATTAAATTAGAGAAATTAAATTATAATTCATATAATAAGAGGACTAAAGCCAACATTGGACATGAATAAATTATTTCCCCCCTTTAACTATACCATTTTACCTGCTTTGCATTTTAAGATTCTTTTTCTACTTCCTCGATAATTTATATTATGAGTCATTTTCGTTAAGGAAGCACGGGGATGACTATTTTTGGACGTCCCGGTCCCCGATATGTTTCTGAGACGGGGACGGTACAAGGACGACTAGGGACATCCTGGGGACAGTCAACGTTTACCAGAAATGGTCAACACTCGCCACAGACGGTCAACGGCTCATCGGGGATGTATCCGGGAACGTCCCGGTATTTTCTCAATGGATTTTTCTCGCCACAACACAAAACTGAAAAGGAAAACAAAGAGAAGAAGGAGAGGCTAAGAGTTACAGAGATTGAGGAAACAAGTTGGAGAAGATGAACAGTGAAAACGCGTGAAAATTTTTTTATGTGGGGTCCATATAACTCACTTTATTCTATTTTAAAAATAGAATTATTTATTATTTAAATTTTTTTATTATTAGTTATTCTTCAAATTATATTATTATGATTTTTTATTATTAAAATAATTATATTATTAATATTATGACTAAAATATTTAATTTAATTTTTTTAAAAATTTAACTTTAATACTATTTTTATTGTAAATAAATATAAAATATAATATTTATGTATAATTATTATTTTATAGTAACTAAATCTTTTGGATAAAATATATAATAGATGATAGTCGATGATGTAAAATATATATTTTAAAATATCAATTTAAATTCAAAGAAACCAAAGAATTAATCTTAAACTTAATTTCAGTTTTACAAGTAATTTTTGTATGGAAAATTCTACAACGGACGTCGAACATTGTTGAACACCACTAACGATGAACATTGCTGAACACCATTAAACTAATTAATAAATATTAGAAATTTTAAGGACTTAATATATAATTAATAAATATTTAAAATAAAATTTTAATTAAATTATTTTCTATAAGGAAAACTACACAAATGGTCATCCAACTATCACTTATTTTTTGGGTTGGTCACCAAACTAATTTTTTTCATCAAAATCATTGTTAACATTTTATTTCATTATTATTTTGGTCATCGACTGTTAAATATTTAACAAAAATCATGACATGACATGGTTTAATAATATGGATGGTCATCCACTATCATTCTTTTCTTGTGTTGGTCACTCAATTAATTTTTTCATCAAAATCATCATTAAAATTTTGTTTAGTTATATTTTGGTCATCAACTATTAAATATTTAATGGAGACTATGATATGGTATGATTTAATAATAATTTTAGTCCTTCAAATTATTATATTATATCAAATTAATTTAAATAAAAACAACTCATCAAATATTTTAACTAAACCCCAAATTTTTCATCTTTTTTCTTCTTTCTCTTGCAACTCTACTTTAAAAATTAATTTGTCAACTCTTTTTTTTCTTCTTGTGTCTCTGAACAACTTAATAAGTTTCAAAATATAAAAAATTATTTTAATTTTATAATTCATTCTTTTAAAATCTATGTTAAAAGAATCTTTTTCGAATCGAGATGACGTTTTTGTCGAATAATTTCTTTTTCAGTCTAAAGAAGGTTGTGTTTCGACATCTGAAAAGTCACTGATGCCAAATTTGTGTAAAGCTGTAGGAGTATCCATATGAAGATCGAAAAGTTGAGTTGCTCAATGAAAATTTAAGTGAAACCAAATTTTATTTAATCCCAAGAAAATTTTTATGACATGCGTCGAATTGATCTATATTTACATGTTAAAGATTTTATGACTATTGATCTATATAAATTTTTATGTGAATTGATAAATCGCATTTTTTATAGATCCGATAAACATAAAAAATGATAGAAAATATATATACTAGTAGTTTGAGAAAAGTTAAAGAAACTAGAATAAATTTTAAAAGAATAAATCATAAAACTAAAGTGATTTTATATAATCTAAAATTTAATAAATTGCTCAAAGACTCGAGAAATAAAGAGAATTGACAAATTAATTTTTTAAAGTAATATTACAAGAGGAAAAAAAGAATTGAGGTTTAGTTCAAATATTTGATAGTTATATTCTATTAGAATTAATCTAATATAATATAATAATTTTAGGGATTAAAATTATTATTAAACCATGTCATGTCACAATTTTTGTTAAATATTTAACAGTCGATGACCAAAATAATAATGAAATAAAATATTAATAATGATTTTGAAAAAAAATTAGTTTGGTGACCAACCCAAAAAATAAGTGATAGTTGGATGAGCATTTGTGTAGTTTTCCTTATATAAAATAATTTAATTGAAATTTTATTTTAAATATTTATTAATTATATATTGAGTCCTTAAAAATTTTAATACTTATTAATTAGTTTAATGGTGTTTATCAATGTTCATCATTAGTGGTGTTCAACAATATTCGACGTACATTATAGACTTATCCTTTTTGTATACTATTTATTTTCTATTTTATTTGTAGTATTTTTATTTTATTGGTTACTTTAAATATTTTATGATTGAAATATAAATATATTTTTATAATAGAATCTATATATATATGTTTTGTATTATTTTATTTTTCATGAAAAAATCATATCATTCATGAATTGGTATTAATTACTTTATGCAATTATGAGTGTTTTATTAAAAGTAATATTATTTTTATTTTAGTTTTTAAAAGTATTTTGTTTATTATTATATATAACATTATTTTATATTTGTCGTATCCTTGTCGTACCCTTGCCGTACCCGTACCCTGTAATTTTTAGAATTGCCGTTTTTCGTCTCCGTCTCCGTCTCCGTATCCGTCCCCCTTATCCGTATCGGTGCAACATAGATTTTTGTCATGTCATTTATAAAACTAACCAATTAAATGCATCCATTTAATTAATTTTTTTATCTCATTTTTTTATCAAGCGAAGATTCACTTGATAAAAAACTGATTTTAAATTTAATTTACAGTAAATATAAATGAATTTTCATTTGGTAAAAAAGAGATGAAATGAAAAAATTAATTAAATAGATGTATTGATTAGTTGCTCTTATAAATAACGTGAAGAGAGTGATCCATGATAAAATTTCTCCTATAATAGTGTTTTCAACAAATTTCTGGCCAAACTTAGGTTAAAGTCTTCCACATAAGAAAATAATTATACAAGGAAAAGAATACAACTCCTTACTAAATTATGACACTTTATTCTATTTCCTAAAATAACCCTTTCTTCCCGCGTTGACCTTTGACCATGGCTTGACTCCTTTTATCTGCTCCGACTTTCTCTTACTTTATGTCCGTTATAATCGATATCTTTTTCTCTCTCTATCGAGCACCAATTGTCATCTTCAGTCTGCTGCCGCGGTCTTCAAAGTGCTGTCGTGGCGGGTGCTTATCTGTATTTTAGCTTTAGTTACAGCATCCATCCTCTCGTTTGGCTATTCCTATGATGTAGATTCTTGTCTAAGAAAGAAAAACATCAAATGCATCTGTTTTATGTCAAATAATAGATAAATTCATGAAATAAGTATTCAAATACTGAAATACGGAAAATAAGTAGAATTATCCCATATTGCCCTTAAATCTATCCTTTATTAGCAATAAATGAGGTGAAAAAATGATATAAAAAACTAGACTTTTATGCACTTATCAAAGGGGTAAAATTATATTTTTTAATTAATTAACAAAGTTAAAATAATGATTATTATCCGTAATTAATTAAAGAAAGTTCATTTTGACACGAAAACCTAATTTTTGAGATTAAACAATTAAAATGATAAAATCTTGATTTTAAAATCTGTCAGGCTATTTTTCAGACCCGATTAATGGAAGTGTGAAAGTGTTTGCTGATTTGGATGTAGTGATGTTTGTGTGCAGCCTCGGGAAGACTGGGAATCGGCAAGGACTGCAACATGTAGGAAATCTTATATATTTTGCTTGATTCCGTAATCGATTCTGATTCTTTCTTATTACGGAATCGGAATCGTGGTTACCCTGAACGATGGAGATATCATACCATCCTTATCACTTTCAGTATGCTTGATATTTATGTAGGAAATCTTTTAGACTTGGTTGTACTGCAACATGTGCCAGTGCTGCATGTATCAGGATTGGAATCAAAATCGGAATCGAGGGAACCTTGTTTCCATCCAAATAAGCTGGCGTTTTAAACCTGGCTCTGAAGCTGTCTGTATGTGTTAGGATGCCAACGGCTTCAACTAATTCACATACAACTTGAAGCATATCCCAGGGGTAAATACTAACTACTAGTTTTTACTAATCTCGTTTAAACTACTACTACTGGATACATGTTCCTACAGGCATGCTTCCATAACACAACTTCAACCAGACTCTCAAGTCGTATACAAAATTTTGATCTCTTCCCCACCGTTTTAGCCTCCAAACTTTGGTTTGAGCAACCAAAAACATGGTCTAATTCTAGAGAAAGAAGAATATATTAATATAGATATTTTGTATTGTCTTTCTTGCATATCATCATTCCCATTTCAATTACTTTCTTCCATGCTCAAAGACCACAAACCATAAACAAATAAAATCTGGTTAGTTGAACTTGGAGGAGGGAAGCGAAAAGAAACAAAGGAAATATACAAAGGAAAGTCATTAAATATATGCTTCTACGAGCTTGAACAGGGTGTTGTGGTGTAGTTGGTTATCACGTTAGTCTAACACGCTGAAGGTCTCCGGTTTGAGTCCGGGCGACACGAAACTTTTCGTTTTCAGCTCTTTTTCCCTTCTTTGTTGAAAAAAAAGCAGAAAACACCGTTGTCGGGGATCAAACCCGAGTCACCCACATGACAAGCAGGAATACTCACCACTATACTACAACAACCAAGTTGTTAGCTAAATTATTTGTTATATATATAAAGGATAATAACTACCAGCTTAAATTTAAAAGGCGTGAAGAAAAAATATATATTTTAAAATTTTGCCCATATTTATTACTTAAATAATATTGCTAACTATTATAATATTTTTTTTCTTCTTAGATAGTTTTAAAAAGGATGAGTCTATCAGTGCGTCGAATTTTGTTAAACACCACTAACGATGAACATTGTTGAACATTATTAAATTAATTAATAAAAATTTAAATTCTAAGGACTAAACATATGATTTTAAATTATTTAAAATATATTTTTTAAAAATTATATATATTTTTTTATTTTTATAAATAATTTATCTAAATTATTTTTAATTTAAAAAATAAAAAAATATTAAATCAAAAACTTAAAACCCTAAATTCAAAGGCCTAAAATATTAAAACTTAAACCCTAAAATCTAAAAAACTAAATTATAAACTCTAAACCCTAAAAAAATAAAATCCTAAACCCTAAAATCTAAAAATATAACTATAAACCCTAAAATAAAAAAATAAACTCTAAAAAGGATAAACCCAAAACTTAAAACCCAAAATTAGTTTAAGATTTTAGGTTTAGTGTTTAGGGGGTTTGGTTATTTTAGGGTTTATGATTTTATGGTCTGGATTCAGTGTTTATGGTTTAGGATTTTTGGTTTTAAGTTTTGGATCTAGGGTTTTAATATTATATTTTAGGGTTTATAATTTAATGTTTAGTGATTTAGATTTTTTATTTTGATTTTAGGGTTTTGAGTTTAGTTTTTTGTATTAATTTTTAGGGTATAGTTTTTTTAATTAATTAATAAAATAAAACATACATAGAAAGTAATTTAATAAAAATCTAATTTAAATAATTTATAATTATATTTTGAGTCTTTAAATTTTTTATCTTTATAGATCAGTTTAATATTGTTCAACAATGTTCATCATTAATGGTGTTCAACGGTGTTCGACGCCCGTCGTTAAATTTTTCTTTTAAAAATTTATTAAAAGAAACACTTTATAAATCCAATTACTAATTATACTTTAAAAAAATTATACGACATAGTACTTAAATATCTTTTACAATTTTGTAATATTTTATTTTAATATTATAACTCCAAATGCAGTCCAATTAATCTAGAAACATTCTTAAAAGTTATTGGAAGTATTTAGGCGAGTTTCTAATCAGATTTAGATCATAATCACGTTCATGTAAAATTTCACCATTTATGCAATTCAAGCTCTAACTCTTGATATAATCGTCATACAACAATCAAACATACCCATAGAGATGATGCACATGAAATACATAGGATTTGGGAGTATACAAACCTTTAAAATGAGTTGAAAGAACTCCACAACAACCTTTTAGGCTTTCTCCTTACCCAAGCTCCTTGAAGGTTTACCAAGCTCTTTCACTAGAAAGGAAAGATACCAAGAGATTACTATTCTATGAAGCTAAAATGATCTCTTAACCAACTTAAACATCTCCCAAACTCAATCTCGTTCTTCCTTAAAACCCCTCTTAAAACCCAACTCCACCACTTGAAACAAAACTCTCCTTGTTAGATAGATCTCCAAGGGCTAAACACACCTCCCTCTAACCATAAAACGTGAAACATCAAACCAAGCTTCAAGATAAAACCTTTGATGAAGGTGTCTGGGTGGGGGAAGGCTGAGAAAATGGAAGGAGGGGGATAAGGTGATGAGGTAAGGTTATTCTACAAAATGCAAAAAAATTAACTCTTCCCCTCTCCTTGTTTTATATTTTATATTGAAATAAAATTATATTCCTTATATATATGTATTTTATAGGTTAAATGCCATGTCATTTAAAATAAATTATCATATGCATATGACATGTCATCATCATTAAATTTTTAACGGTCCATTCATTATACTAGTTAAAAAAATAAGTTATTTGTCAAAAAAACTATAGGTTAAGGGTTAAATTTATCCAAAAAAATAATGACTAAAATGATAAAAATTATAACCGTTAAAGGTTAAAATTATCTTTATACCATAAATTTATTACTAGAGATTAAGTGTAAAACTTAGTTAAAATGAACATACTGTAGCGATCTAAAAAATCAACGATTAATTAAGTTTGCTGAAAATTATCTTCGTTGTTGGAAAACATTTTCGAGTTCGGTTTGAAAATAATGTCTTCCGCATGGGATTTCGATTTAAAATGATTTTTGTAAAATTAGGAGTCGCCACCGGTCGTTTTGGTAGACCGGATATCATAAAACCAGAGATTTTAAAAATTAGGGTTCGGGAGTCGGTTACGGATGGGGAAGAATTAGCACCCCCACACCGCCCAAAAATTGGTACTTTATTTAATTACCGCTTCATTAATATTAAATTTTTCGGGCTAATTTGACGATCGAATTAATTTTTAATTAAATGTGCGCATTTATTTTAAAGCACCTAAAACCGAAGGTAAGCGTCCGAACCACCACCACTACACTGGAGTTGGCGTCGCTTACGACCGAATTTAGGGGCCCGCATTAACAAATTAATATTTCATTCATGCAACTTAAACATAAGAATAAATTAAATACATCACATAAAAATAATTACATAAAATATAAATATTAATCTAAAAAATTTAATACTAATCTAAAATATAAATTAAAACATACATAAATATTAATCTAAAACATAAACATAAATTAATATTAATCTACAACAAAATTAAAAACAACTATAAATATTAATCTAAAACATAAATTAAAATCTAATAATAAACAACTACATTTCATTAAAGATATTCAAAATACAAAAAAAAGAAATTATACCTAAAAATACGAACGGTTAACCCCGATAAACTTCCCACCGAGATCTACCACGACCCCCTTTAAAATTTTAACTAGATCGAATCCTAAAAATAAGACTCGATCGAACCACCCAAAATTTGGGGAGAGCGAAACTCTCAAATTAGGATCATAAGGTACTACCCTCACCCAATTGGTTCCTCCTCTTCAAAAGGCCCCCCTTCACCTCCTTTTGTAGGCACTTGGAGAGGGGAAGGTCATGTTTCCCACCAATGTGGGATTCCAATCCCACGTCATTCTTCCTTTTCTTTCTTTCTTCTTCTTCTTTCTCTTTTCATTTTTTCTTCTATTTTTATTAATAATATTACTACTACAATAATACTACAAATGCTAAAATTTAATAAAAAATGAGTGATTACAGTTGCCCCTCTTTGCTTGTTCTTGTGAAACGAGAACTAAGCAAAGATAAAAAAAACACTCATTTTTTACTGACTTCTCAGTCGGTGGTCTTGGAATTATTTGTTTTTCTGAAACTCTCCACCTTCGTTGATCGACTCTTCAGGCTCGTAAGTTCATTCTGTATCGAACTTGCTTGCCTTCTGGTTTTGAAGCTGCAGGTCACTCCTATATATGACCATTCGCCTTGAGCAGATCTTGCAAAACAAAAGCTCTTCCTATATAGAATTTTCATCTCTAGATCCCGAGCTAAGATTTCTTTTGTATAAAACCTTCACTCTGAAGCCTCGAGTTTTGTGCCCCTCCTGTATGAAGCTTTTCACTCAGACTACGACGAAGATAGGGGTTCCTCCTATATGAAACTCCTGGTTTTCCATGTTGTCGGTCTCTCCTATATAAAACCTTTTGCGCTATAACGAATCTTGTAGAATAAGGTCCCTCCTGTATAGAACTCTTACTTCTAGATCCGGAGTTAGGGTTTCTCCTATATGAAACCTTTCACTCTGAAGTCTCGAGTTGTTTGCCTCTCCTATATGAAGCTTCAAACTCAGAAACAAAAAGGAAGATAAGGTCCCTCCTATATAGAACCCCTCTTCTTTGATGCTGTCGATTTCTCCTTTTGTATGAAACCTTCATCTGTCAATCTTCTTTCATTTTCGGGACTCTCGTCAAGTGTCTTTCAATCTTCTTTTTGAATCGGGACTCACGCCTTCATAGGCTGCCAATCTTCAAGCTTTCGGGATTCACGCCAACAAAGGCTGCCAAAAATCTTTTTCTTCGGGACTCACGCTAGGAAGGCTGCCAATCTTCTTCGAATGGGGACTCACGCCAAGCAGCTGCCAATCTTCTTTCTGAAAACATCTGGGGTTTCTGGATTGCCCCAATGTCTTGATCTTTATACTTGGTTCCTCTTTCATTTTGGAGATACATTCACTGTCTGCCAAGTTTTTTCTCGAGCATATTTTTTCATTTTCTTCTTCTTTCATGATGTCCCGGTTCTACCGGTCTTGTTCTGCAAATTTGAAATGTTGATCTCTCTGGCTTGATCTCTTTTTTTTCTTCTTTTTTGCTGAAAGGTACAAACGTGCACGGAATCTCTGTTATGGCCATCTTCTTGACCATTATCTGTCTTTTATTGTAAGATAATTTACAAAAAATGATGATGAATGAGCATTTTCACTATGCATGTGTTCGTGATGTATGTTCGAGATGCGCATGTGTAATCTGTGGGTATGCATTGACGCATGAAGTTTCTGTTAACCCTATTTCAAAAATTTGGTGCCCCAGTCCTCATTTCGTTTACCAGGTAAGCTTCATTAGCTAAACTTTTTCAGTAATCATGACACCTCTGGTCACATCAGATTCGAGCTTTGATTCTGTAATTTTATGGACAATGATGTCCCGCTTGTATTTTTTATATTCTCTTCTGGATCAGTATAATGGTTGATCGGATGTCTTTGTATCCTGACTTCTTTTCTATACTTGTCGGGTACCTCAATGGAGGCTGACTCTCATTTTTCTTAAAAAATGATTTTATTTGTATGTATTTCTGATGCAATAAAAATTTTGGAAAATGTATAAAATTTGGAAGTTTATTGCAAAAAGCATTTAAAACATATTTGCATTCCTGAATATCAAATGCAATGACATATTTGCCCCAATCTAGCAAAGCTCAACTCTAATGAAGAGCATATTTAGAGGATCCTCGACTATTACGGGGATATAGGAAAATGTGTAGTCTCTTCTAGACTTATCAGGCTTTCAAAAGGAATAATCCTTTCCCTAGTGGCTACCCTTTTTCATGTGGCACTCATTATCTCACCTTCTTAACCTACCCAATCCTTCCCTCATTTGGGTGTCGATCAGGCACTTTGGAGTTCGACGTTCCTTGAAGCAAGGTTAACCTTTGGGCGGAAGTGTGGTTTAAAGACAATCTCATTTAGTTTGGATGTCCCTGAATGATCATAATGATCTTACCAATTTTAGATCCATGATCGATGTATAAATGTTTCCATTACCTTTTCTGGGGAAATCAATTCATCACAGTCCTTTGTTTCGAGGATAATGATGGAGCAAACAACAATACCCCAAATTACTCGGCATAGTCATGATTTGAAAATATTACCATCACTCATAAAGTTAAAGCTTCAGCGGAGTGCCCCAGGATTACCGCACTCTTATTCGAATGTGCCTATTACCAGGATCTGAACATTGGAGTGCTTTTTTAAAAGAAAACTTTCTCATCTCGATTCATTTCATTTCAGTCTTTGTCTCCTTTCTCTCTCTCTTTTTACCATGTCATGGCTTTTAGCTGTCTCTTTTAATGGTTTCTTGATCTTTACACTTAATATGTTTGACCTTATCTCTTTTAAGGAATGTCATTCGTCATCTCATTCGAGGAAGTCCTGAGAAGGTCTTCAGGGGATAGAGGATTCAAGATCGACTCTCGATTCAAGGATCTTGAACAACAAGTGCCTGAGAAGGAGTTTTCCTAAAAATGAGAACCACCCATTGCTATTCGCTCATATTGTTATTCTGTTGGCCCAAGTAGACTAGTAGAGACTCTCATTTGCAATATCCCTGTGACATTCAGTGTCTTCTAAATATGCAAAACTTTATAGTCGGTCTTTGAAATTGAAGCAAAGATGTTACCGCATCTAAAATTCAAGATCTGATGTGTAATGATATGTACATATATGTTCAAAAATGTTTGATTTTGTGTACATAGAAAAGCAAAGGCAACTCCTAAAAATTAATTTTCAAAGAATTAAAGAATGTAAAACCGTTTAATTGGTAAAATCTTAATTCTTAAATGTATGCCCTTACAAATTGTCCCTACTACCTTCCGGGCTCAAAGTAGTAAATTGGACTTTATTTCACAAAATGATTAAATATTTAAACTGGAGAGTCAGAACCTTCCACCACCAAAATCCATCTTGGTCAAATCTTTAAACCTCAGACTACTAACCTGGATCAGGTCCCTATTCCTCAAACTTTAAAACCCCTGTACTGATCAAATTCTGCACCAACTTCTTGAAGTAGTGACAATTTTCAATAGAATGGCCTGTAATATCTCCATGATACTCACAATGTGCAACAGCGTTGTACCATACAAGGAATGGAGACTCGAGGGGTGTAAGGATATAAGGTCGTACTAGACCTGTCTCGTATAGTTGAGAATAAAGCTCACTGTATGAAACTGGAAGGGGAGTGAATGTTGCTCTGTCCTGCCCCCTTCTAGAGCTTTCTTCTCCTTTTTGCATTGTCCTGGTCGTAGGGTAATTGAAGGTCCCAATAGCATTCACTTCACCTTCATTCTTTTTATCGTACCTTTGGGGCTTGTCATCATTGTTGATCCTTCCACTCTTGAGGGCTATCTCTAGAGATTCACCGATTCTGATGAGATTGACAAAATTCTGAGTAGTATGATTGATGAGACGGTCATACAAAACTCCTTTTAGCGAATTAATGAACATCGGTGTGATCTCATTTTCGGGGATATGTGGTTGAATTTGGGCGGCCACCTCCCTTCATCGTTGAGCGTATTGACGCAGGCTCTCGTTGGACCTTTGCCCCAAACCTTCTAGCATGATGCGGCTGGGTACCATGTCTGTTACATGTTTATACTGTTGTAAAAAAGCTTTGGATAAGTCTTTCAAGGACCTGATGTTCTCGCGACTAAGCCGAGCGTACCATCGGATTGCAGATCCGGTCAGACTGTCCTGAAAGCAATGTATCAAAATCTTCTCATCTTTGATGAAAGCAGTCATCTTACGATAGTACATTCTGAGGTGTGCGAAAGGGCACGATGTTCCATCATACTTATTGAATTTTGGAGTTTTGAATTTCGGGGGTAAGATCAAATCGGATACCAGACTTAGCTCACTAGCATCGTTCCCTGTCCCTTTTTGAGTCTGAATGGTCTTGAACCTTTCTTCCATCAGGCAGAACTTTAATTCCCACTTCTCTTCAACATCATGTCTGATCTTCTCGATCAGATTCAGGTCGGGGATCTCTTCCTCACAAAGCCTTTCAACATCTATAGGCTGGCTCCCGAGAAACTGAACTGGTTGATTAGCGGATACTCTGGCAGGGTTTGCATCATTTGGTGCGACGAATTGAACCATATGATGAGAGGTATCTTCATTTGGCTCAGAGGTCTCTTCATTTCTCACTTTTTCTTTCCCACGATTCTTGCCTAGTAGTGCCGTAAGCTTGGATAAAATGGACTCTTGAGACTGAGCAATCTGTGCCCTGATACTCTGTTCAATATCCCCAAGACGATCCTCTAAGTGTTTCTGACCTCTTTCCAGATTGATCACACGGTCTTCCATTCTTTTCTTTCGATAGTATGTGAAATTATAATACAGTGTGGCCAGTGTTTTAAAATGCGCTGTCATAATATGCACATAGTTAGATGATGTCAAAATGGTTAAATGCATGTATGATGCATATGCGGATTCCAATGATGCAAAATGTATGCGGGTTAAAGGTATTGACCCCTGTTGGTAATCACCATGCTGGATTACTTTCACGGGAAATAGAGGGTCCATTACAAAATTAGGGGAAACTAATCCTATACACAAGTACTAGCCCTAATTCCTATTCCCTATGGCCCTAAGTTGCTTGCTTGACCAAGGAATCTCCGTTACGTCACGAGCTTCGGGCTTCTCAGTTGATCTGGTTGTTTCTGACTACCCCTTTAAACTTTGGTCTTCGAGATTGTCTAGCAACGGTCTTAATCAAATATTACCTAAACAACCTTGCAGTGTCGGTGCTTCTAGTAACAGTTCTTTTTTGTTAATGCTTCTTTTAACATTCTGAATCATCTCCGATAATCCTGAATAGTGACCTCGATCCTCGTAAAATAGGCTAGTGAGGCACTAACTTCTCGTTCTTTTTCTTGATATCTGATATAAACCACTTCTTCATTGATGTGATTGAAATTCGGTCCACCTCTTCTGATCAACGATTTGTATTTGACTCTGAATCGAACTCTGGATGAAAAAATGGTACTGATTCTGCATCTTTGAAGAACCTTTCTGTTGTTGAATCTTTGGTGATTTTCTGTTACATTTATTATATCGATTGAGAATTTCCGACGATCATCTCTTCGTTGACCCGAATAAAATAAAACACTATTACCTGCTCTCGGTGTACGACATCTGATTCTGACTTGAACTATGAATGGCAAAATGACACCAATTTTGCACCCTTTAATAACCCATTCTATGGTTAGGCTCTCATGGTTTTCTGTTCTTGGTAGACTGATGCCTGATTCTGACTCGACCTTTAGACGGTGAGATGATATCGGTTCTCTGTCTCTAATAACCCTTGGATTAAACTTTGGCTTTCTGTTACATCCTTTATGTTCGCTTGGAATCCCGGATGATGTAGACCTGAATAAATGTATGGTCATTACCTGATCGTTTGGCAGACTGTTTACTGGGCTCTTCGATTATACTCTAACTGGTGTCTGATAAAAGGGGTCTGGTGGATGTTGACCGAATCTTATCCTTTAATCGATATCTCTGGTTGGTTTCTAACACTAGGGTTGAGGGTTTGAGATACCTCTCTTCCATTGTGAATGTTTCCTTTGTAGGATGAACCACTTGGATCAATACCCTCTAATGCAATGCAAGATGTAATGCATGCAGAAAAGAAAATAAAAATATGAAAAAAACATGTTAATACCGGGTAGAAACAGTAAACACAAAAATAAATTCTAAAAAATGTTTAAAGTAAACAGAGAAAGACAACCCTAGATATCTCGTCTAGTTCACCTAGGGTATCCGCATGGATCTAATGGGGTGGGTAATCTAGTTCCCTACATGCAGTGTTGGTGTAAAAGGGGACCCGAATTGTCCGAGCTATCCTCTACTAAGAGTAACAAGGCCCCCGATCATCACCCATTATAGGCTCATTTTGACCGGGTTTAATTCAGGGGGATCCGTTCGCTTATGCCCATACGAAGGAACGATATCCTCACGAAAGCATAAGGTAGTGGAGCCCCGAAGGTACTTCGGCTAGGGCCTACACGGGAGAACGATATCTCCACGAAAGCGTTAGCCTTTTCCCCCCACTTAAAATGATGGGTTTAGATGTCAATTTTAAATGCGGAAAAATAAAAGCGCAAATTCAATTGAAAATTAATTTGATCGTCACTTTAGCCCGAAATCTTTAATATTCGTAAAGCGGTAATCATTTTAAAAGCTCGACTCACTTCTTTTTGCTTATAAAAAACAAAAATTTTGTCCCCAGCGGAGCCGCCATCTGTAGCGATCTAAAAAATCAACGATTAATTAAGTTCGCTGAAAATTCCCTTTTCATTGTTGGAAAACATTTTCGAGTTCGATTTGAAAATAATGTCTTTCCCTCTTCGTTGTTGGAAAACATTTTCGAGTTCGGTTTGAAAATAATGTCTTCCGCATGGGATTTCGATTTAAAATGATTTTTGTAAAATTAGGAGTCGCCACCGGTCGTTTTGGTAGACCGGATACCATAAAACCAGAGATTTTAAAAATTAGGGTTCGGGAGTCGGTTACGGATGGGGAAGAATTAGCACCCCCACACCGCCCAAAAATTGGTACTTTATTTAATTACCGCTTCATTAATATTAAATTTTTTGGGCTAATTTGACGATTGAATTAATTTTTAATTAAATGTGCGCATTTATTTTAAAGCACCTAAAACCGAAGGTAAGCGTCCGAACCACCACCACTACACTGGAGTTGGCCTCGCTTACGACCGAATTTAGGGGCCCACATTAACAAATTAATATTTCATTCATGCAACTTAAACATAAGAATAAATTAAATACATCACATAAAAATAATTACATAAAATATAAATATTAATCTAAAAAATTTAATACTAATCTAAAATATAAATTAAAACATACATAAATATTAATCTAAAACATAAACATAAATTAATATTAATCTACAACAAAAATTAAAAACAACTATAAATATTAATCTAAAACATAAATTAAAATCTAATAATAAACAACTACATTTCATTAAAGATATTCAAAATACAAAAAAAAAGGAATTATACCTAAAAATACGAACGGTTAACCCCGATAAACTTCCCACCGAGATCTACCACGACCCCCTTTAAAATTTTAACTAGATCGAATCCTAAAAATAAGACTCGATCGAACCACCCAAAATTTGGGGAGAGCGAAACTCTCAAATTAGGATCATAAGGTACTACCCTCACCCAATTGGTTCCTCCTCTTCAAAAGGCCCCCCTTCACCTCTTTTTATAGGCACTTGGAGAGGAGAAGGTCATGTTTCCCACCAATGTGGGATTCCAATCCCACATCATTCTTCCTTTTCTTTCTTTCTTCTTCTTCTTTCTCTTTTCATTTTTTCTCATTTTTTCTTCTATTTTTATTAATAATATTACTACTACAATAATACTACAAATGCTAAAATTTAATAAAAAATGAGTGATTACACATACATTTCTGCAATTTAATCGGTAAACCATTTTTTACATAATTTCATATAATAATATATTTTTTATATAAAATTTATAATATAAATTCTTTTGGACAAAAGAAATAGCTCATAGGTTTTGTTTTATAGGTAAAAACAAGATTTGGTTCCTAGTGAACTCTATTCTAAATCATAAGCTAAACATTAAGCATATTTATACGGTAACACTAACCATAAAAACGAAGTAGATGAATCGAGAAAAACACAATTCATGTCATTATACTATTGTGATAAATCAAATATCTTATGACAATCGAGAAAAACAATTAATGAATATAATTACTAAAGAGTGTTAATAGGTAACATTTCATGTATTAAACATTAGTTTAAAGTTTTTTATATTCAATAAAATTTTGGATGATAAAAATAATGAAAGTATTTGAATGTTCAACTTAATTATGAACCTATCGTTGAGAATTTACAAATACATACGAAGAATAATTCTAAACAAGAAAAAAAGTTTAGTAATTTTAAAAAGGACTATAAGTTCAACGAAGCAAGTTATGTAAGTTATTTCCGAAATTTAAACCATCAAGGATTTAAGGGACTTAAAATTTAAAAGGAAATATGTAACACCCCAAATTACTCTCAATTTAAAATCCCTAATTAGTGAAATCCCTAAATTTAAAGCTATAGAAATTTAAATTTCTATATCAAAAGCCCTAATTCAGTTGAAGGTTAAATTGAGACTATTCAAAGTTATAAAATTCGATTTAAGAATTTATGGGTATAAATAAGGAAAAATCTATGTGCTTCTTCGCAAACCCTACTTAACTCGGTGGCTAACCATGTGTTTTACCCATTAAATTTTGGTATATGTTATTAGTTTCACAGAATGGTAAACCATTCTATCAACAATTTTCTTTTATTTGAATTCTCTCTGGAAAAATTAAGTTTTTCCTCTTGAAATTAACCAATCACATCGACACTTAATTCTGTTCAAGTGCAGATTAAGTGTTTTATCTCGGTCTTTAAGATTTCTATCATCATCGTTCGACTCTCCATCGTGTCTGGGTCAAAGTCGTTCAACGATTCTTTTCCATCATCATTGTGAGTATGTCGTAAAAAACATTTGGTTTTCACTTTTTTTCATTGATTTACTGTGATAACCGAAGTGGGAAGATATTTTAATTGTTTTGGTTGAAGCAATCTTAGGTTTTCAGCGAGATTCATATGAGAAAATCATGGGTAGTTGTTTAAGGGTTAAAATTCTTGGTGTAACCAAAAAGGAATTAAGGCTAAATAATTTAGATTTTAGGTGATGAAATTTCTGAAATCCGATTCATAAATTATTATCCAATGTATGATATGTACGTTTGTGTGTGTTACACCTGAATTTTGGGGGGTTTAAAATAAAATAAAAAATTGAAAATAAAATGAAAAATAAAAAACAATGTATAAGAAAAAATAAAATAATAGAAAAAGAAGAGGATAATGGGCAATCTTCGGTTGTGGAGACGTGGGGGAGTTGGTTATGGTTTTGAGAGATTTTTGGAGATTTCGAAGGTGATTGGAGATTTCTATGACGATTAGGACTGTGGATTTGAATCTTTTAAAAGGAGGATTGATTGGTGAAGCAGGGGTTGTTGTTTTTTATGAGGAAAATCGCCGGAGTAATCAGGAACCCTAGAAGGAGACGATCAGAGCACCGCCGGACTGAAGGAGGTAATTTCGGACTTGGTTCTACTATGTTTTTGCGGTTTAATTTGTTTTTTAGATCAGGTTTTATGCAAGAGTGTTGACCTACATTAGGATAGATTCGGTTGCTTCCAAGGTTAGCTTTTCTGGAGAAATTCTGTTGGTGGGATAGGGTTGTTTAAGTGGGAGTGAGTCTAGATCTGATTTTGATGTTTAGATCCTAAAGGTGGGGTTTCTAGGAGGTTTTAAGGTCCCTGGAGGCTTCGCCAGCACCAGAAATCCTCTTCGGTGTTGGAAACGGCATCGGAAGGATGGTCGAGGTCTTCGGCGCGATGGCCGAAAAACATGTCGGCGCGGTGGCCGACGGCGTTGCTTTAGTTCTGACGGCGGAGTGTGCGGCGGTTCGTGGCCATGTTCTTTGTGTTCTTCATGAACATGAAGAACACACATGAACACCATCCAAACTTTGGTGTTTGATCCGTTTTAGTGGGGGGTTTCTGGGTTTGATGTGTTTGAGTTGAGAGAGTCTTAGAGGTGAGTCGTCCGGTCGAGTTGGGTGAGAAACGTTTATGATCGAGTCAACTCGGTATGTGGGGGTTTTGCTTGATGGCAAAATAGTACCGTTTTGGTACATGGGTCACGCGGGTCGGATCCGGGTAAGTCTGGATTCGCGTATTTTCATGTAAAAGGGAGAAATTGCTCCCGCAAGCCCCCTAGGTTTGAAGTGCTTTGCATTTTGGTCCCCATATCCCCTAATTAGAGCCCAAAGTTCAAAATTCATTCAAATTAGCCCCTAGTTGACCCCAAATTGAATCCTCAACTCAAAAATTAATCAAATTAGATATTAATTAGGTGTTAATTTAATTTTAAGGCTTAGGAATTATTTAATTAGGTTCTTAGTTGAATTTAATTTAATTTTTAAGTTTGAATTTAAAATTAATTTAATCTAATTAGATCTAATTTAGCCTTAATTGAACCTTAAACAAAATTTCTATCAAAGTAGACTTTAGTTAGGTTTGATTTAAATTTTAAGCTTAGAAATAATTTGATTAAATTCTTAATTTAATTAAAGGTTTTAAGTTTTAGAATTAATTAAATTTAATTGGGTCTAATTCGACTTCTACTAATTTAATCCATTTCTCCTTTATTTTTTCCATGTAAGTCCCTTTACGTTCAATTTAATTTCCCTTGTTGTAATTTAAACTCCCATGACTCTAATAAAAGTAACTTAACCTTTTTATATACTGTTTTATTTATTTATTTATTTTTTCATGTACATATTTACTTTGTTTGAATATTTTAAAATCATGTAGTATATTTAGGGTGACATTTCATTCTCATTTAGTTAATTAATTTAGAGCCTCCTAGGATTAGTCGCTTTAATTAATTAATTAAATAGGGAGATAATTTAGTAATGTTAGCATTTAAATCTTATACCTCGGATACACTAAATGGTCGGCGTTTTGACGTACCATAATGTTGGCCTAAAGAGTGTACCTTGTTATCGAATTGATTTGCTATCAAAACCTCATTAATTTAGGTTCAGAATTAAATAAAATTGTTTAGGAAAATAATTAGTAACATCAATAATATTATTAACTTTGTTAAGTGGCAAGATGGTGGTGTCCGAGCATTCAGATGTTATCATACACTTGGTGAAATTAATAATTTAAATAGGGTTTTAATACTTAATTAATGAAGCCTTTATAGGTTAGGACTTAAAATGAACAAGATAATAAATGATCATGCATTTAAACCTTTTGAGGCGGAATTTATATTTCTTTAAATTCGGGTAAGGTTTCCTATCTAGAAGACGTCTTATTCAAACCCGTGTTTAAAAGAAATATATTTTCTTATTCAAAAATCCTCAATTCGAGCGATATTTAGTTAACAATGAAGAATTAAATTAATATCTATATTCAAAATACCGAAATGCCACGCGTAATTAATAAGGTACCAATTTTGGGCTTTTGTAAGGGTCGTCCTTACATGTAATCGAATCCCGAACCTAAACATTTTTAAATGAATCTCTGGTCTATTTTATGGTGTCTGGCCTACCAAAGTGACCGGTGGCAACTCCAAATCATTTTATTTAAAATTCAAATCATAAGCGTTTTAATAAAATTTCAGTTTTCATAATTTAAACCTGTTTTTTTTCTAAATAATTCGCCAGGTTATTTTTCACACGTTTCGGTTTTAAAACGGTCGCGACAGTGTGAATGGTATAGAGTATTCTAAATCTGAAATAATGCGCATAGTGGGTATATTCTATATTTGATAGCAACGTGATCGAAGTAATGACGTCTCTTAATCATGTTGGTTAATGTAAATGTGGATTTGGAGAAATTCACTTTCCAGAAAACAATCTTTGGTTTAGTTGTTAGGTTGGAGGTGGTTTCGGTGTAGTCACCGTTTTGGTACATCTTCCCCCTAATTAAAGTATTTAAGTGAACGAATATATGTTGTGATTCTAGAAATATTTGAGTTGAATTAGTAATTCAAATATTTATCTTTTTAGATGATGTTGATACGGTAGACGAGATTGTACCATCACCTCCACCACCCGCTCAGAACACTCTAGAAAATCCTCCATGAGATACCTATAAGTTGATTGGTTATGTTTTCATTGTGGTTAAGTTTTAGAATTTCAATATTAATTTTAGAATTATTTATAGGGCCCAACCTGGGTAGAGCTAAAGATAATTCAGATCGAGGAAAATGTCACTATCAACATTAGAGTTGTGATCTTTAGAGGTGTGTTCTCTTATTTAGTGCTATATGTGTTTCTTTTGAAAATACGTATATTTTTTTGTGACATGCTTGACATTGTGTTTTGAGAAATATTTGTGTTTGATAGCATGTTTGGTTTCGATATTAAGACTCTGGTTGTTTATTGTGTTACCATGCATACATGATATTGTGATTTGAGAAAAGTATGAAAACTTTCAGATATTCAGATTATGCACTTTTGTGATTTTAGTATCTTGTAAAAATGAGATTTTAAATATAATATAATTTCAAAAATTTCGATATCGGATAATGTCGGAATTATTTTCGGATTTTCAAATCATAATGCATTATCATGTGTGCATGGGGTGATATTTGTGTACGGAGGAAGTCGTGGCAACTTTCCGAAGCCTAAGACCACTCTCGGATTTTGGTGACGTTGTAGGTGAGGATTCTAGGAAATTCCTCCATTCGGATTGGTGACGATGTAGTTGGGATTTGTGCACTGCACATGACATCATTACATATATCATGACTTATATTTATCTGATATTTGAACTTGTAAAAATATTTATATGAATTGTTTTGATATTCTGTTACGTTGCACCTTAGAGACAAACTTAGTTTCAGAGCTCACTCCCTATAGTTTTCTTTCAGATATTCGGACTCTTTAAGGGACTTGGTACATGGAACATCTCGTATTTTATTCAAACATTATTATCAGTATGAACTTTATTTTAGATTTTTATATTATTTTTATTTTATGATTTTGAATACGTATTTAATCGGACTTTGGGACATTATATTTTGGATTTTGTTTTCGCATGCATTGTTGATTTCTAATATGTGTTTTATACAAAAATCAAAAAGTGATTTAAGTTTTTTGTTTTATCAATAATTATGGTATTTTTTGTAATTAATTTAATTTTAAACCTAAAAATTATTACTTGAGGGAAAAGTTTTCAAACACGACTTCCTAGATTCGACCTATTTCTTCTAAGTCGGGTTTAGGGGTGACAAAATAACTTGAAAACAAAAGCCAATTAACACCAAATTTATTATTTAGGTGACTAAATTAGAAAGATTTCAAATCTTTTAGACCAAGTACAAGGATCTAAGGTACTTAATTGAAAGAAAGGTAAAGTTTAAAGCCTAGTTGAAGGTATGGTGTGTAAAATGCATAAATTGCAAAATTATGAGACCAATTAAAGGTATAGGGGATTAAACTACAAAAAGAACAAAATTTGGTGACCCAATTAAAAGACATAAGAAACTAAATTGAGAAAACTATACACTATAGGATTCAATTGGAAGACATTGGGGGGTTGAATATAGAGGATTGTAAAGGTTTGAAATCAAATTAAAAGGGAAAAAACTTAATGAAAGATAACTTAAACAATCAAGGACTTAAAATGCAATTTATCCTTTCCTTTTAAAAATATGCGGACTACCCATTGGCTCATTTATATAACGCACAAATCTCACCCAATCCGAAACAAAAACGATATCGTTTTTAACTTTTTTAAAACCCTTATTGGACTTAATATCTTATTTTTAGATTTTATTTTCTTTCTTGTCCCTCTTTTCTCCTTACATCTAACCCTAAAACCTATAAATTAATACCCAAACTAGATAAAAAAACGTGAATCTTATTTAACGTTCATCTTGTTCTTGAAGAAAAAGGATGATGAACACCTCATAGTCTGGTCAAAATCCATCAAAAAAATCATCATCTAATCCAATAACGCGCGTCGATCAACCTCTGGTATTTTTCGACCACTATCTCTTGTCGTTCAATCATTGCGAGATTATTTCCAATTGCCATGAGGTAATTTTCGATCACCGCCGATCATTGCGCCTAACTCTAAAATTAACTCAAAATTTTCCTTTTCGAACCTAGGCGGGGTTATGCCTTGTCGATAACTCAACTTTTCATGGTTCGACAGAGCATCCTTGTATGTCTCCTCCGTATCCCTAAGCTTGGAGAACTGTTGAAATCCATGTCTTGATGATACCTCCCGGTGTGAATCAAGGATGAACAACAACCAAAATCATGTATTTTTTAGTCGCTGAAACCCTTGCGGATTAGTAGATGCCCTTGAGCAAAGATTGTACTCTCTCGTTTCGTGAGCCTAAATCTCCCGATATTAGATAAATAAGTTTTTCTTTACATACTATCTTTCCGAGCCCATATTCAAAGAAGAGTAAACGCCAAGAGAGAATAAACTATGAAAATAAGGGTTGCTTTAATAAATATCAAATATAGTACAACTTTCTTCCCCAACTACTCCACAAACAACCTAAACCTTGAAAGGGTTTTAGAACATAATGGTGTAGTCGACGGCTTTAGGTTTTGTCTATTGAGAATCCGACTTCCCTTCTTAACCCAAATGGGTGGCTTATATAGGCCAAGCCTAGGTTAAAGTCTTCCACATAAGAAAATAATTATACAAGGAAAAGAATACAACTCCTTATTAAATTATGGCACTTTATTCTATTTCCTAAAATAACCCTTTCTTCCCGCGTTGACCTTTGACCATGGCTTGACTCCTTTTATCTACTCCAACTTTCCCTCACTTTATATCCGTTATAATCGATATCTTTTTCTCTCTCTATCGAGCACCAATTGTCATCTTCAGTCTGCTGCCGCGGTCTTCAAAGTGCTGTCGTGGCGGGTGCTTATCTGTATTTCAGCTTTAGTGACTTGGTTGTACTGCAACATGTGCCAGTGCTGCATGTATCAGGATTGGAATCAAAATCGGAATCGAGGGAACCTTGTTTCCATCCAAATAAGCTGGCGTTTTAAACCTGGCTCTGAAGCTGTCTGTATGTGTTAGGATGCCAACGGCTTCAACTAATTCACATACAACTTGAAGCATATCCCAGGGGTAAATACTAACTACTAGTTTTTACTAATCTCGTTTAAACTACTACTACTGGATACATGTTCCTACAGGCATGCTTCCATAACACAACTTCAACCAGACTCTCAAGTCGTATACAAAATTTTGATCTCTTCCCCACCGTTTTAGCCTCCAAACTTTGGTTTGAGCAACCAAAAACATGGTCTAATTCTAGAGAAAGAAGAATATATTAATATAGATATTTTGTATTGTCTTTCTTGCATATCATCATTCCCATTTCAATTACTTTCTTCCATGCTCAAAGACCACAAACCATAAATAAATAAAATCTGGTTAGTTGAACTTGGAGGAGGGAAGCGAAAAGAAACAAAGGAAATATACAAAGGAAAGTCATTAAATATATGCTTGTACGAGCTTGATCGAACAGGGTGTTGTGGTGTAGTTGGTTATCACGTCAGTCTAACACATTGAAGGTCTTCGGTTTGAGTCCGGGCGACGCCAAGCTTTTCGTTTTCAGCTCTTTTTCCCTTCTTTGTTGAAAAAAAAGCAAAAAACGCCGTTGTCGGGGATCCAACCCGGGTCACCCGCGTGATAGGCAAGAATACTCACCACTATACTACAATGACCAAGTTGTTAGCTAAATTATTTGTTATATATATAAAGGATAATAACTACCGAAAACTATCAGCTTAAATTTAAAAGGCGTGAAGAAAAAATATATATTTTAAAATTTTGCCCATATTTATTACTTAAATAATATTGCTAACTATTATAATATTTTTTTTCTTCTTAGATAGTTTTAAAAAGGATGAGTCTATCAGTGCGTCAAATTTTGTTAAACACCACTAACGATGAACATTGTTGAACATTATTAAATTAATTAATAAAAATTTAAATTCTAAGGACTAAACATATGATTTTAAATTATTTAAAATATATATTTTTTAAAAATTATATATATTTTTTTATTTTTATAAATAATTTATCTAAATTATTTTTAATTTAAAAAATAAAAAAATATTAAATCAAAAACTTAAAACCCTAAATTCAAAGGCCTAAAATATTAAAACTTAAACCCTAAAATCTAAAAAACTAAATTATAAACTCTAAACCCTAAAAAAATAAAATCCTAAACCCTAAAATCTAAAAATATAACTATAAACCCTAAAATAAAAAAATAAACTCTAAAAAGGATAAACCCAAAACTTAAAACCCAAAATTAGTTTAAGATTTTAGGTTTAGTGTTTAGGGGGTTTGGTTATTTTAGGGTTTATGATTTTATGGTCTGGATTCAGTGTTTATGGTTTAGGATTTTTGGTTTTAAGTTTTGGATCTAGGGTTTTAATATTATATTTTAGGGTTTATAATTTAATGTTTAGTGATTTAGATTTTTTATTTTGATTTTAGGGTTTTGAGTTTAGTTTTTTGTATTAATTTTTAGGGTATAGTTTTTTTAATTAATTAATAAAATAAAACATACATAGAAAGTAATTTAATAAAAATCTAATTTAAATAATTTATAATTATATTTTGAGTCTTTAAATTTTTTATCTTTATAGATCAGTTTAATATTGTTCAACAATGTTCATCATTAATGGTGTTCAACGGTGTTCGACGCCCGTCGTTAAATTTTTCTTTTAAAAATTTATTAAAAGAAACACTTTATAAATCCAATTACTAATTATACTTTAAAAAAATTATACGACATAGTACTTAAATATCTTTTACAATTTTGTAATATTTTATTTTAATATTATAACTCCAAATGCAGTCCAATTAATCTAGAAACATTCTTAAAAGTTATTGGAAGTATTTAGGCGAGTTTCTAATCAGATTTAGATCATAATCACGTTCATGTAAAATTTCACCATTTATGCAATTCAAGCTCTAACTCTTGATATAATCGTCATACAACAATCAAACATACCCATAGAGATGATGCACATGAAATACATAGGATTTGGGAGTATACAAACCTTTAAAATGAGTTGAAAGAACTCCACAACAACCTTTTAGGCTTTCTCCTTACCCAAGCTCCTTGAAGGTTTACCAAGCTCTTTCACTAGAAAGGAAAGATACCAAGAGATTACTATTCTATGAAGCTAAAATGATCTCTTAACCAACTTAAACATCTCCCAAACTCAATCTCGTTCTTCCTTAAAACCCCTCTTAAAACCCAACTCCACCACTTGAAACAAAACTCTCCTTGTTAGATAGATCTCCAAGGGCTAAACACACCTCCCTCTAACCATAAAACGTGAAACATCAAACCAAGCTTCAAGATAAAACCTTTGATGAAGGTGTCTGGGTGGGGGAAGGCTGAGAAAATGGAAGGAGGGGGATAAGGTGATGAGGTAAGGTTATTCTACAAAATGCAAAAAAATTAACTCTTCCCCTCTCCTTGTTTTATATTTTATATTGAAATAAAATTATATTCCTTATATATATGTATTTTATAGGTTAAATGCCATGTCATTTAAAATAAATTATCATATGCATATGACATGTCATCATCATTAAATTTTTAACGGTCCATTCATTATACTAGTTAAAAAAATAAGTTATTTGTCAAAAAAACTATAGGTTAAGGGTTAAATTTATCCAAAAAAATAATGACTAAAATGATAAAAATTATAACCGTTAAAGGTTAAAATTATCTTTATACCATAAATTTATTACTAGAGATTAAGTGTAAAACTTAGTTAAAATGAACATACTGTAGCGATCTAAAAAATCCACGATTAATTAAGTTTGCTGAAAATTCCCTTTTCATTGTTGGAAAACATTTTCGAGTTCAGTTTGAAAATAATGTCTTCCGCATGGGATTTCAATTTAAAATGATTTTTGTAAAATTAGGAGTCGCCACCGGTCGTTTTGGTAGACCGGACACCATAAAACCAGAGATTTTAAAAATTGGGGTTCGGGAGTCGGTTACGGATGGGGAAGGATTAGCACCCCCACACCGTCCAAAAATTGGTACTTTATTTAATTACCGCTTCATTAATATTAAATTTTCCGGGCTAATTTGACGATCGAATTAATTTTTAATTAAATGTGCGCATTTATTTTAAAGCACCTAAACCCGAAGGTAAGCGTCCGAACCACCACCACTACACTGGAGTTGGCCTCGCTTACGACCGAATTTAGGGGCCCGCATTAACAAATTAATATTTCATTCATGCAACTTAAACATAAGAATAAATTAAATACATCACATAAAAATAATTACATAAAATATAAATATTAATCTAAAAAATTTAATACTAATCTAAAATATAAATTAAAACATACATAAATATTAATCTAAAACATAAACATAAATTAATATTAATCTACAACAAAAATTAAAAACAACTATAAATATTAATCTAAAACATAAATTAAAATCTAATAATAAACAACTATATTTCATTAAAGATATTCAAAATACAAAAAAAAAAAGAAATTATACCTAAAAATACGAACGGTTAACCCCGATAAACTTCCCACCGAGATCTACCACGACCCCCTTTAAAATTTTAACTAGATCGAGTCCTAAAAATAAGACTCAATCGAACCACCCAAAATTTGGGGAGAGCTAAACTCTCAAATTAGGATCATAAGGTACTACCCTCACCCAATTGGTTCCTCCTCTTCAAAAGTCCCCCCTTCACCTCCTTTTATAGGCACTTGGAGAGGGGAAGGTCATGTTTCCCACCAATGTAGGATTCCAATCCCACATCATTCTTCCTTTTCTTTCTTTCATCTTCTTCTTTCTCTTTTCATTTTTTCTTATTTTTTCTTTTATTTTTATTAATAATATTACTACTACAATAATACTACAAATGCTAAAATTTAATAAAAAATGAGTGATTACAGTTGCCCCTCTTTGATTGTTCTTGTGAAACGAGAACTAAGCAAAGATAAAAAAAACACTCATTTTTTACTGACTTCTCAGTCGGTGGTCTTGGAATTATTTGTTTTTCTGAAACTCTCCACCTTCGTTGATCGACTCTTCAGGCTCGTAAGTTCATTCTGTATCGAACTTGCTTGCCTTCTGGTTTTGAAGCTGCAGGTCACTCCTATATATGACCATTCGCCTTGAGCAGATCTTGCAAAACAAAAGTTCTTCCTATATAGAACTTTCATCTCTAGATCCCGAGCTAAGATTTCTTCTGTGTAAAACCTTCACTCTGAAGCCCCGAGTTATGTGCCCCTCCTGTATGAAGCTTTTCACTCAGACTACGACGAAGATAGGGGTTCCTCCTATATGAAACTCCTGGTTTTCCATGTTGTCGGTCTCTCCTATATAAAACCTTTTGTGCTATAACGAATCTTGTAGAATAAGGTCCGTCCTGTATAGAACTCTTACTTCTAGATCCGGAGTTAGGGTTTCTCCTATATGAAACCTTTCACTCTGAAGTCTCGAGTTGTTTGCCTCTCCTATATGAAGCTTCAAACTCAGAAACAAAAAGGAAGATAAGGTCCCTCCTATATAGAACCCCTCTTCTTTGATGCTGTCGGTTTCTCCTTTTGTATGAAACCTTCATCTGTTAATCTTCTTTCATTTTCGGGACTCTCGTCAAGTGTCTTTCAATCTTCTTTTTGAATCGGGACTCACGCCTTCATAGGCTGCCAATCTTCAAGCTTTCGGGATTCACACCAACAAAGGCTGCCAAAAATCTTTTTCTTCGGGACTCACGCTAGGAAGGCTGCCAATCTTCTTCGAATGGGGACTCACGCCAAGCAGCTGCCAATCTTCTTTCTGAAAACATCTGGGGTTTCTGGATTGCCCCAATGTCTTGATCTTTATACTTGGTTCCTCTTTCATTTTGGAGATACATTCACTGTCTGCCAAGTTTTTTCTCGAGCATATTTTTTCATTTTCTTCTTCTTTCATGATGTCCCGGTTCTACCGGTCTTGTTCTGCAAATTTGAAATGTTGATCTCTCTGGCTTGATCTCTTTTTTTTTCTTCTTTTTTGCTGAAAGGTGCAAACGTGCACGGAATCTCTGTTACGGCCATCTTCTTGACCATTATCTGTCTTTTATTGTAAGATAATTTATAAAAAATGATGATGAATGAGCATTTTCACTATGCATGTGTTCGTGATGTATGTTCGAGATGCGCATGTGTAATCTGTGGGTATGCATTGACGCATGAAGTTTCTGTTAACCCTATTTCAAAAATTTGGTGCCCCAGTCCTCATTTCGTTTACCAGGTAAGCTTCAATAGCTAAACTTTGTCAGTAATCATGACACCTCTGGTCACATCAGATTCGAGCTTTGATTCTGTAATTTTATGGACAATGATGTCCCGCTTGTATTCTTTATATTCTCTTCTGGATCAGTATAATGGTTGATCGGACGTCTTTGTATCCTGACTTCTTTTCTATACTTGTCGGGTACCTCAATAGAGGTTGACTCTCATTTTTCTTAAAAAATGATTTTATTTGTATGTATTTCTGATGCAATAAAAATTTTGGAAAATGTATGAAATTTGGAAGTTTATTACAAAAAGCATTTAAAACATATTTGCATTCCTGAATATCAAATGCAATGACATATTTG
Organism: Abelmoschus esculentus; assembly: GCA_035048815.1. Classification (NCBI taxonomy): domain Eukaryota; kingdom Viridiplantae; phylum Streptophyta; class Magnoliopsida; order Malvales; family Malvaceae; genus Abelmoschus; species Abelmoschus esculentus. The sequence continues at coordinate 10,996,985 of JAUCBN010000023.1, read as the reverse complement.
CCCCAATCTGGCAAAGCTCAACTCTAATGAAGAGCATATTTAGAGGATCCTCGACTATTACGGGGATATAGGAAAATGTGTAGTCTCTTCTAGACTTATCAGGCTTTCAAAAGGAATAATCCTTTCCCTAGTGGCTACCCTTTTTCATGTGGCACTCATTATCACCTTCTCAACCTGCCCAATCCTTCCCTCATTTGGGTGTCGATCAGGCACTTTGGAGTTCGACGTTCCTTGAAGCAAGGTTAACCTTTGGGCGGAAGTGTGGTTTAAAGACAATCTCATTTAGTTTGGATGTCCCTGAATGATCATAATGATCTTACCAATTTTAGATCCATGATCGATGTATAAATGTTTCCATTACCTTTTCTGGGGAAATCAATTCATCACAGTCCTTTGTTTCGAGGATAATGATGGAGCAAACAACAATACCCCGAATTACTCGACATAGTCATGATTTGAAAATATTACCATCACTCATAAAGTTAAAGCTTCAGCGGAGTGCCCCAGGATTACCGCACTCTTATTCGAATGTGCCTATTACTAGGATCTGAACATTGGAGTGCTTTTTTAAAAGAAAACTTTCTCATCTCGATTCATTTCATTTCAGTCTTTGTCTCCTTTCTCTCTCTCTTTTTACCATGTCATGGCTTTTAGCTGTCTCTTTTAATGGTTTCTTGATCTTTACACTTAATATGTTTGACCTTATGTCTTTTAAGGAATGCCATTCGTCATCTCATTCGAGGAAGTCCTGAGAAGGTCTTCAGGGGATAGAGGATTCAAGATCGACTCTCGATTCAAGGATCTTGAACAACAAGTGCCTGAGAAGGAGTTTTCCTAAAAATGAGAACCACCCATTGCTATTCGCTCATATTGTTATTCTGTTGGCCCAAGTAGACTAGTAGAGACTCTCATTTGCAATATCCCTGTGACATTCAGTGTCTTCTAAATATGCAAAACTTTATAGTCGGTCTTTGAAATTGAAGCAAAGATGTTACCGCATCTAAAATTCAAGATCTGATGTGTAATGATATGTACATATATGTTCAAAAATGTTTGATTTTGTGTACATAGAAAAGCAAAGGCAACTCCTAAAAATTAATTTTCAAAGAATTAAAGAATGTAAAACCGTTTAATTGGTAAAATCTTAATTCTTAAATGTATGCCCTTACAAATTGTCCCTACTACCTTCCGGGCTCAAAGTAGTAAATTGGACTTTATTTCACAAAATGATTAAATATTTAAACTGGAGAGTCAGAACCTTCCACCACCAAAATCCATCTTGGTCAAATCTTTAAACCTCAGACTACTAACCTGGATCAGGTCCCTATTCCTCAAACTTTAAAACCCCCGTACTGATCAAATTCTGCACCAACTTCTTGAAGTAGTGACAATTTTCAATAGAATGGCCTGGAATATCTCCATGATACTCACAATGTGTAACAACGTTGTACCATACAGGGAATGGAGGCTCGAGGGGTGTAAGGATATAAGGTCGTACCAGACCTGTCTCGTATAGTTGAGAATAGAGCTCACTGTATGAAACTGGAAGGGGAGTGAATGTTGCTCTGTCCTGCCCCCTTCTAGAGCTTTCTTCTCCTTTTTGCATTGTCCTGGTCGTAGGGTAATTGAAGGTCCCAATAGCATTCACTTCACCTTCATTCTTTTTATCGTACCTTTGGGGCTTGTCATCATTGTTGATCCTTCCACTCTTGAGGGCTATCTCTAGAGATTCACCGATTCTGATGAGATTGACAAAATTCTGAGTAGTATGATTGATGAGACGATCATACAAAACTCCTTTTAGCGAATTAATGAACATCGGTGTGATCTCATTTTCGGGGATATGTGGTTGAATTTGGGCGGCCACCTCTCTCCATCGTTGAGCGTATTGACGCAGGCTCTCGTTGGACCTTTTCCCCAAACCTTCTAGCATGATGCGGCTGGGTACCATGTCTGTTACATGTTTATACTGTTGTAAAAAAGCTTTGGTTAAGTCTTTCCAGGACCTGATGTTCTCGCGACTAAGCCGAGCGTACCATCGGATTGCAGATCCGGTCAGACTGTCCTGAAAGCAATGTATCAAAATCTTCTCATCTTTGATGAAAGCAGTCATCTTACGATAGTACATTCTGAGGTGTACGAAAGGGCACGATGTTCCATCATACTTATTGAAGTTTGGAGTTTTGAATTTCGGGGGTAGGATCAAATCGGATACCAGACTTAGCTCACTAGCATCGTTCCCTGTCCCTTTTTGAGTCTGAATGGTCTTGAACCTTTCTTCCATCAGGCAGAACTTTAATTCCCACTTCTCTTCAACATCATGTTTGATCTTCTCGATCAGATTCAGGTCGGGGATCTCTTCCTCACAAAGCCTTTCAACATCTATAGGCTGGCTCCCGAGAAACTGAACTGGTTGGTTAGCGGATACTCTGGCAGGGTTTGCATCATTTGGTGCGACGAATTGAACCATATGATGAGAGGTATCTTCATTTGGCTCAGAGGTCTCTTCATTTCTCACTTTTTCTTTCCCACGATTCTTGCCTAGTAGTGCCGTAAGCTTGCATAAAATGGACTCTTGAGACTGAGCAATCTGTGCCCTGATACTCTGTTCAATATCCCCAAGACGATCCTCTAAGTGTTTCTGACCTCTTTCCAGATTGATCACACGGTCTTCCATTCTTTTCTTTCGATAGTATGTGAAATTATAATGCAGTGTGGCCAGTGTTTTAAAATGCGCTGTCATAATATGCACATAGTTAGATGATGTCAAAATGGTTAAATGCATGTATGATGCATATGCGGATGCCAATGATGCAAAATGTATGCGGGTTAAAGGTATTGACCCCTGTTGGTAATCACCATGCTGGATTACTTTCACGGGAAATAGAGGGTCCATTACAAAATTAGGGGAAACTAATCCTATACACAAGTACTAGCCCTAATTCCTATTCCCTATGGCCCTAAGTTGCTTGCTTGACCAAGGAATCTCCGTTACGTCACGAGCTTCGGGCTTCTCAGTTGATCTGGTTGTTTCTGACTACCCCTTTAAACTTTGGTCTTCGAGATTGTCTAGCAACGGTCTTAATCAAATATTACCTAAACAACCTTGCAGTGTCGGTGCTTCTAGTAACAATTCTTTTCTGTTAATGCTTCTTTTAACATTCTGAATCATCTCCGATAATCCTGAATAGTGACCTCGATCCTCGTAAAATAGGCTAGTGAGGCACTAACTTCTCGTTCTTCTTCTTGATATCTGATATAAACCACTTCTTCATTGATGTGATTGAAATTCGGTCCACCTCTTCTGATCAACGATTTGTATTTGACTCTGAATCGAACTCTGGATGAAAAAATGGTACTGATTCTGCATCTTTGACAAACCTTTCTATTGTTGAATCTTTGGTGATTTTCTGTTACATTTATTGTATCGATTGAGAATTTCCGACGATCATCTCTTCGTTGACCCGAATAAAATAAAACACTATTACCTGCTCTCGGTGTACGACATCTGATTCTGACTTGAACTATGAATGGCAAAATGACACCAATTTTGCACCCCTTAATAACCCATTCTATGGTTAGGCTCTCATGGTTTTCTGTTCTTGGTAGACTGATGCCTGATTCTGACTCGACCTTTAGACGGTGAGATGATATCGGTTCTCTATCTCTAATAACCCTTGGATTAAACTTTGGCTTTCTGTTACATCCTTTATGTTCGCATGGAATCCCGGATGATGTAGACCCGAATAAATGTATGGTCATTACCTGATCGTTTGGCAGACTGTTTACTGGGCTCTTCGATTATACTCTAACTGGTGTCTGATAAAAGGGGTCTGGTGGATGTTGACCGAATCTTATCCTTTAATCGATGTCTCTGGTTGGTTTCTAACACTAGGGTTGAGGGTTTGAGATACCTCTCTTCCATTGTGAATGTTTCCTTTGTAGGATGAACCACTTGGATCAATACCCTCTAATGCAATGCAAGATGTAATGCATGCAGAAAAGAAAACAAAAATATGAAAAAAACATGTTAATACCGGGTAGAAACAGTAAACACAAAAATAAATTCTAAAAAAAATGTTTAAAGTAAACAGAGAAAGACAACCCTAGATATCTCGTCTAGTTCACCTAGGGTATCCGCATGGCTCTAATGGGGTGGGTAATCTAGTTCCCTACATGCAGTGTTGGTGTAAAAGGGGACCCGAATTGTCCGAGCTATCCTCTACTAAGAGTAACAAGGCCCCCGATCATCACCCATTATAGGCTCATTTTGACCGGGTTTAATTCAGGGGGACCCGTTCGCTTATGCCCATACGAAGGAACGATATCCTCACGAAAGCATAAGGTAGTGGAGCCCCGAAGGTACTTCGGCTAGGGCCTATACGGGAGAACGATATCTCCACGAAAGCGTTAGCCTTTTCCCCCCACTTAAAATGATGGGTTTAGATGTCAATTTTAAATGCGGAAAAATAAAAGCGCAAATTCAATTGAAAATTAATTTGATCGTCACTTTAGCCCGAAATCTTTAATATTCGTAAAGCGGTAATCATTTTAAAATCTCGACTCACTTCTTTTTGCTTATAAAAAACAAAAATTTTGTCCCCAGCGGAGCCGCCATCTGTAGCGATCTAAAAAATCAACGATTAATTAAGTTCGCTGAAAATTCCCTTTTCATTGTTGGAAAACATTTTCGAGTTCGATTTGAAAATAATGTCTATCCCTCTTCGTTGTTGGAAAACATTTTCGAGTTCGGTTTGAAAATAATGTCTTTCGCATAGGATTTCGATTTAAAATGATTTTTGTAAAATTAGGAGTCGCCACCGGTCGTTTTGGTAGACCGGATACCATAAAACCAGAGATTTTAAAAATTAGGGTTCGGGAGTCGGTTACGGATGGGGAAGAATTAGCACCCCCACACCGCCCAAAAATTGGTACTTTATTTAATTACCGCTTCATTAATATTAAATTTTTCGGGCTAATTTGACGATCGAATTAATTTTTAATTAAATGTGCGCATTTATTTTAAAGCACCTAAAATCGAAGGTAAGCGTCCGAACCACCACCACTACACTGGAGTTGGCCTCGCTTACGACCGAATTTAGGGGCCCGCATTAACAAATTAATATTTCATTCATGCAACTTAAACATAAGAATAAATTAAATACATCACATAAAAATAATTACATAAAATATAAATATTAATCTAAAAAATTTAATACTAATCTAAAATATAAATTAAAGCATACATAAATATTAATCTAAAACATAAACATAAATTAATATTAATCTACAACAAAAATTAAAAACAACTATAAATATTAATCTAAAACATAAATTAAAATCTAATAATAAACAACTACATTTCATTAAAGATATTCAAAATACAAAAAAAAAAGAAATTATACCTAAAAATACGAACGGTTAACCCCGATAAACTTCCCACCGAGATCTACCACGACCCCCTTTAAAATTTTAACTAGATCGAATCCTAAAAATAAGACTCGATCGAACCACCCAAAATTTGGGGAGAGCGAAACTCTCAAATTAGGATCATAAGGTACTACCCTCACCCAATTGGTTCCTCCTCTTCAAAAGGCCCCCCTTCACCTCCTTTTATAGGCACTTGGAGAGGAGAAGGTCATGTTTCCCACCAATGTGGGATTCCAATCCCACATCATTCTTCCTTTTCTTTCTTTCTTTCTTCTTCTTCTTTCTCTTTTCATTTTTTCTCATTTTTTCTTCTATTTTTATTAATAATATTACTACTACAATAATACTACAAATGCTAAAATTTAATAAAAAATGAGTGATTACACATACATTTCTGCAATTTAATCGGTAAACCATTTTTTACATAATTTCATATAATAATATATTTTTTATATAAAATTTATAATATAAATTCTTTTGGACAAAAGAAATAGCTCATAGGTTTTGTTTTATAGGTAAAAACAAGATTTGGTTCCTAGTGAACTCTATTCTAAATCATAAGCTAAACATTAAGCATATTTATACGGTAACACTAACCATAAAAACGAAGTAGATGAATCGAGAAAAACACAATTCATGTCATTATACTATTGTGATAAATCAAATATCTTATGACAATCGAGAAAAACAATTAATGAATATAATTACTAAAGAGTGTTAATAGGTAACATTTCATGTATTAAACATTAGTTTAAAGTTTTTTATATTCAATAAAATTTTGGATGATAAAAATAATGAAAGTCTTTGAATGTTCAACTTAATTATGAACCTATCGTTGAGAATTTACAAATACACACGAAGAATAATTCTAAACAAGAAATAAAGTTTAGTAATTTTAAAAAGGACTATAAGTTCAACGAAGCAAGTTATGTAAGTTATTTCTGAAATTTAAACCATCAAGGATTTAAGGGACTTAAAATTTAAAAGGAAATATGTAACACCCCAAATTACTCTCAATTTAAAATCCCTAATTAGTGAAATCCCTAAATTTAAAGCTATAGAAATTTAAATTTCTATATCAAAAGCCCTAATTCAGTTGAAGGTTAAATTGAGACTATTCAAAGTTATAAAATTCGATTTAAGAATTTATGGGTATAAATAAGGAAAAATCTATGTGCTTCTTCGCAAACCCTACTTAACTCGGTGGCTAACCATGTGTTTTACCCATTAAATTTTGGTATATGTTATTAGTTTCACAGAATGGTAAACCATTCTATCAACAATTTTCTTTTATTTGAATTCTCTCTGGAAAAATTAAGTTTTTCCTCTTGAAATTAACCAATCACATCGACACTTAATTCTGTTCAAGTGCAGATTAAGTGTTTTATCTCGGTCTTTAAGATTTCTATCATCATCGTTCGACTCTCCATCGTGTCTGGGTCAAAGTCGTTCAACGATTCTTTTCCATCATCATTGTGAGTATGTCGTAAAAAACATTTGGTTTTCACTTTTTTTCATTGATTTACTGTGATAACCGAAGTGGGAAGATATTTTAATTGTTTTGGTTGAAGCAATCTTAGGTTTTCAGCGAGATTCATATGAGAAAATCATGGGTAGTTGTTTAAGGGTTAAAATTCTTGGTGTAACCAAAAAGGAATTAAGGCTAAATAATTCAGATTTTAGGTGATGAAATTTCTGAAATCCGATTCATAAATTATTATCCAATGTATGATATGTACGTTTGTGTGTGTTACACCTGAATTTTGGGGGGTTTAAAATAAAATAAAAAATTGAAAATAAAATGAAAAATAAAAAACAATGTATAAAAATAAAATAAAAAAATAGAAAAAGAAGAGGATAATGGGCAATCTTCGGTTGTGGAGACGTGGGGGAGTTGGTTATGGTTTTGAGAGATTTTTGGAGATTTCGAAGGTGATTGGAGATTTCTATGACGATTAGGACTGTGGATTTGAATCTTTTAAAAGGAGGATTGATTGGTGAAGCAGGGGTTGTTGTTTTTTATGAGGAAAATTGCCGGAGTAATCAGGAACCCTAGAAGGAGACGATCAGAGCACCGCCGGACTGAAGGAGGTAATTTCGGACTTGGTTCTACTATGTTTTTGCGGTTTAATTTGTTTTTTAGATCAGGTTTTATGCAAGAGTGTTGACCTACCTTAGGATAGATTCGGTTGCTTCCAAGGTTAGCTTTTCTGGAGAAATTCTGTTGGTGGGATAGGGTTGTTTAAGTGGGAGTGAGTCTAGATCTGATTTTGATGTTTAGATCCTAAAGGTGGGGTTTCTAGGAGGTTTTAGGAAGGTTTTAAGGTCCCTGGAGGCTTCGCCAGCACCAGAAATCCTCTTCGGTGTTGGAAACGGCATCGGAAGGATGGTCGAGGTCTTCGGCGCGATGGCCGAAAAACATGTCGGCGCGGTGGCCGACGGCGTTGCTTTAGTTCTGACGGCGGAGTGTGCGGCGGTTCGTGGCCATGTTCTTTGTGTTCTTCATGAACATGAAGAACACACATGAACACCATCCAAACTTTGGTGTTTGATCCGTTTTAGTGGGGGGTTTCTGGGTTTGATGTGTTTGAGTTGAGAGAGTCTTAGAGGTGAGTCGTCCAGTCGAGTTGGGTGAGAAACGTTTATGATCGAGTCAACTCGGTATGTGGGGGTTTTGCTTGATGGCAAAACAGTGCCGTTTTGGTACATGGGTCACGCGGGTTGGATCCGGGTAAATCTGGATTCGCGTATTTTCATGTAAAAGGGAGAAATTGCTCCCGCAATCCCCCTAGGTTTGAAGTGCTTTGCATTTTGGTCCCCATATCCCCTAATTAGAGCCCAAAGTTCAAAATTCATTCAAATTAGCCCCTAGTTGACCCCAAATTGAATCCTCAACTCAAAAATTAATCAAATTAGATATTAATTAGGTGTTAATTTAATTTTAAGGCTTAGGAATTATTTAATTAGGTTCTTAGTTGAATTTAATTTAATTTTTAAGTTTGAATTTAAAATTAATTTAATCTAATTAGATCTAATTTAGCCTTAATTGAACCTTAAACCAAATTTCTATCAAAGTAGACTTTAGTTAGGTTTGATTTAAATTTTAAGCTTAGAAATAATTTGATTAAATTCTTAATTTAATTAAAGGTTTTAAGTTTTAGAATTAATCAAATTTAATTGGGTCTAATTCGACTTCTACTAATTTAATCCTTGTCTCCTTTATTTTTTCCATGTAAGTCCCTTTACGTTCAATTTAATTTCCCTTGTTGTAATTTAAACTCTCATGACTCTAACAAAAGTAACTTAACCTTTTTATATACTGTTTTATTTATTTATTTATTTTTTTCATGTACATATTTACTTTGTTTGAATATTTTAAAATTATGTAGTATATTTAGGGTGACATTTCATTCTCATTTAGTTAATTAATTTAGAGCCTCCTAGGATTAGTCGCTTTAATTAATTAATTAAATAGGGAGATAATTTAGTAATGTTAGCATTTAAATCTTATACCTCGGATACACTAAATGGTCGGCGTTTTGACGTACCATAATGTTGGCCTAAAGAGTGTACCTTGTTATCGAATTGATTTGCTATCAAAACCTCATTAATTTAGGTTCAGAATTAAATAAAATTGTTTAGGAAAATAATTAGTAACATCAATAATATTATTAACTTTGTTAAGTGGCAAGATGGTGGTGTCCGAGCATTCAGATGTTATCATACACTTGGTGAAATTAATAATTTAAATAGGGTTTTAATACTTAATTAATGAAGCCTTTATAGGTTAGGACTTAAAATGAACAAGATAATAAATGATCATGCATTTAAACCTTTTGAGGCGGAATTTACATTTCTTTAAATTCGGGTAAGGTTTCCTATCTAGAAGACGTCTTATTCAAACCCGTGTTTAAAAGAAATATATTTTCTTATTCAAAAATCCTCAATTCGAGCGATATTTAGTTAACAATGAAGAATTAAATTAATATCTATATTCAAAATACCGAAATGCCACGCGTAATTAATAAGGTACCAATTTTGGGCGTTTGTAAAGGTCGTCCTTACATGTAATCGAATCCTGAACCTAAACATTTTTAAATGAATCTCTGGTCTATTTTATGGTGTCTTACCTACCAAAGTGACCGGTGGCAACTCCAAATCATTTTATTTAAAATTCAAATCATAAGCGTTTTAATAAAATTTCAGTTTTCATAATTTAAACTCGGTTTTTTTCTAAATCATTCGCCAGGTTATTTTTCACACGTTTCGGTTTTAAAACGGTCGCGACAGTGTGAATGGTACAGAGTATTCTAAATCTGAAATAATGCGCATAATGGGTATATTCTATATTTGATAGCAACGTGATCGAAGTAATGACGTCTCTTAATCATGTTGGTTAATGTAAATGTGGATTTGGAGAAATTCACTTTCCAGAAAACAATCTTTGGTTTAGTTGTTAGGTTGGAGGTGGTTTCGGTGTAGTCACCGTTTTGGTACATCTTCCCCCTAATTAAAGTATTTAAGTGAACGAATAAATGTTGTGATTCTAGAAATATTTGAGTTGAATTAGTAATTCAAATATTTATCTTTTTAGATGATGTTGATACGGTAGACGAGATTGTACCATCACCTCCACCACCCGCTCAGAACACTCTAGAAAATCCTCCATGAGATACCTATAAGTTGATTGGTTATGTTTTCATTGTGGTTAAGTTTTAGAATTTCAATATTAATTTTAGAATTATTTATAGGGCCCAACCTGGGTAGAGCTAAAGATAATTCAGATCGAGGAAAATGTCACTATCAACATTAGAGTTGTGATCTTTAGAGGTGTGTTCTCTTATTTAGTGCTATATGTGTTTCTTTTGAAAATACGTATATTTTTTTGTGACATGCTTGACATTGTGTTTTGAGAAATATTTGTGTTTGATAGCATGTTTGGTTTCGATATTGAGACTCTGGTTGTTTATTGTGTTACCATGCATACATGATATTGTGATTTGAGAAAAGTATGAAAACTTTCAGATATTCAGATTATGCACTTTTGTGATTTTAGTATCTTGTAAAAATGAGATTTTAAATATAATATAATTTCAAAAATTTCGATATCGGATAATGTCGGAATTATTTTCGGATTTTCAAATCATAATGCATTATCATGTGTGCATGGGGTGATATTTGTGTACGGAGGAAGTCGTGGCAACTTTCCGAAGCCAAAGATCACTCTCGGATTTTGGTGACGTTGTAGGTGAGGATTCTAGGGAATTCCTCCATTCGGATTGGTGACGATGTAGTTGGGATTTGTGCACTGCACATGACATCATTACATATATCATGACTTACATTTATCTGATATTTGAAGTTGTAAAAATATTTATATGAATTGTTTTGATATTCTGTTACGTTGCACCTTAGAGACAAACTTAGTTTCAGAGCTCACTCCCTATAGTTTTCTTTCAGATATTCGGACTCTTTAAGGGACTTGGTACATGGAACATCTCGTATTTTATTCAAACATTATTATCAGTATGAACTTTATTTTAGATTTTTATATTATTTTTATTTTATGATTTTGAATACGTATTTAATCGGACTTTGGGACATTATATTTTGGATTTTGTTTTCGCATGCATTGTTGATTTCTAATATGTGTTTTATACAAAAATCAAAAAGTGATTTAAGTTTTTTGTTTTATCAATAATTATGGTATTTTTTGTAATTAATTTAATTTTAAACCTAAAAATTATTACTTGAGGGAAAAGTTTTCAAACACGACTTCCTAGATTCGACCTATTTCTTCTAAGTCGGGTTTAGGGGTGACAAAATAACTTGAAAACAAAAGCCAATTAACACCAAATTTATTATTTAGGTGACTAAATTAGAAAGATTTCAAATCTTTTAGACCAAGTACAAGGATCTAAGGTACTTAATTGAAAGAAAGGTAAAGTTTAAAGCCTAGTTGAAGGTATGGTGTGTAAAATGCATAAATTGCAAAATTATGAGACCAATTAAAGGTATAGGGGATTAAACTACAAAAAGAACAAAATTTGGTGACCCAATTAAAAGACATAAGAAACTAAATTGAGAAAACTATACACTATAGGATTCAATTGGAAGACATTGGGGGGTTGAATATAGAGGATTGTAAAGGTTTGAAATCAAATTAAAAGGGAAAAAACTTAATTGAAAGATAACTTAAACAATCAAGGACTTAAAATGCAATTTATCCTTTCCTTTTAAAAATATGCGGACTACCCATTGGCTCATTTATAACGCACAAATCTCACCCAATCCGAAACAAAAACGATATCGTTTTTAACTTTTTTAAAACCCTTATTGGACTTAATATCTTATTTTTAGATTTTATTTTCTTTCTTGTCCCTCTTTTCTCCCTACATCTAACCCTAAAACCTATAAATTAATACCCAAACTAGATAAAAAAACGTGAATCTTATTTAACGTTCATCTTGTTCTTGAAGAAAAAGGATGATGAACACCTCATAGTCTGGTCAAAATCCATCAAAAAAATCATCATCTAATCCAATAACGCGCGTCGATCAACCTCTGGTATTTTTCGACCACTATCTCTTGTCGTTCAATCATTGCGAGATTATTTCCAATTGCCATGAGGTAATTTTCGATCACCGCCGATCATTGCGCCTAACTCTAAAATTAACTCAAAATTTTCCTTTTCGAACCTAGGCGGGGTTATGCCTTGTCGATAACTCAACTTTTCATGGTTCGACAGAGCATCCTTGTATGTCTCCTCCGTATCCCTAAGCTTGGAGAACTGTTGAAATCCATGTCTTGATGATACCTCCCGGTGTGAATCAAGGATGAACAACAACCAAAATCATGTATTTTTTAGTCGCTGAAACCCTTGCGGATTAGTAGATGCCCTTGAGCAAAGATTGTACTCTCTCGTTTCGTGAGCCTAAATCTCCCGATATTAGATAAATAAGTTTTTCTTTACATACTATCTTTCCGAGCCCATATGCAAAGAAGAGTAAACGCCAAGAGAGAATAAACTATGAAAATAAGGGTTGCTTTAATAAATATCAAATATAGTACAACTTTCTTCCCCAACTACTCCACAAACAACCTAAACCTCGAAAGGGTTTTAGAACATAATGGTGTAGTCGACGGCTTTAGGTTTTGTCTATTGAGAATCCGACTTCCCTTCTTAACCCAAATGGGTGGCTTATATAGGCCAAGCCTAGGTTAAAGTCTTCCACATAAGAAAATAATTATACAAGGAAAAGAATACAACTCCTTATTAAATTATGGCACTTTATTCTATTTCCTAAAATAACCCTTTCTTCCCGCGTTGACCTTTGACCATGGCTTGACTCCTTTTATCTACTCCGACTTTCCCTCACTTTATATCCGTTATAATCGATATCTTTTTCTCTCTCTATCGAGCACCAATTGTCATCTTCAGTCTGCTGCCGCGGTCTTCAAAGTGCTGTCATGGCGGGTGCTTATCTGTATTTCAGCTTTAGTTACAGCATCCATCCTCTCGTTTGGCTATTCCTATGATGTAGATTCCTATCTAAGAAAGAAAAACATCAAATGCATCTGTTTTATGTCAAATAATAGATAAATTCATGAAATAAGTATTCAAATACTGAAATACGGAAAATAAGTAGAATTATCCCATATTGCCCTTAAATCTATCCTTTATTAGCAATAAATGGGGTGAAAAAATGATATAAAAAACAAGACTTTTATGCACTTATCAAAGGGGTAAAATTATATTTTTTAATTAATTAACAAAGTTAAAATAATGATTATTATCCGTAATTAATTAAAGAAAGCCCATTTTGACACGAAAACCTAATTTTTGAGATTAAACAATTAAAATGATAAAATCTTGATTTTAAAATCTGTCAGGCTATTTTTCACACCCGATTAATGGAAGTGTGAAAGTGTTTGCTGATTTGGATGTAGTGATGTTTGTGTGCAGCCTCGGGAAGACTGGGAATCGGCAAGGACTGCAACATGTAGGAAATCTTATATATTTTGCTTGATTCCGTAATCGATTCCGATTCTTTCTTATTACGGAATCGGAATCGGAATCGTGGTTACCCTAAACGATGGAGATATCATACCATCCTTATCACTTTCAGTATGCTTGATATTTATGTAGGAAATCTTTTAGACTTGGTTGTACTGCAACATGCGCCAGTGCTGCATGTATCAGGATTGGAATCGAAATCGGAATCGAGGGAACCTTGTTTCCATCCAAATAAGCTGGCGTTTTAAACCTGGCTCTGAAGCTGTCTGTATGTGTTAGGATGCCAACGGCTTCAACTAATTCACATACAACTTGAAGCATATCCCAGGGGTAAATACTAACTACTAGTTTTTACTAATCTCGTTTAAACTACTACTACTACTGGATACATGTTCCTACAGGCATGCTTCCATAACACAACTTCAACCAGACTCTCAAGTCGTATACAAAAGTTTGATCTCTTCCCCACCGTTTTAGCCTCCAAACTTTGGTTTGAGCAACCAAAAACATGGTCTAATTCTAGAGAAAGAAGAATATATTAATATAGATATTTTGTATTGTCTTTCTTGCATATCATCATTCCCATTTCAATTACTTTCTTCCATGCTCAAAGACCACAAACTAGAAACAAATAAAATCTGGTTAGTTGAACTTGGAGGAGGGAAGCGAAAAGAAACAAAGGAAATATACAAAGGAAAGTCATTAAACATATGCTTCTACGAGCTTGATTGAATAGGGTGTCGTGGTGTAGTTAGTTATCACGTCAGTGTCGTGGTGTAGTTGGTTATCACGTTAGTCTAACACACTGAAGGTCTCCGGTTTGAGTCCGGGCGACGCCAAACTTTTCGTTTTCAGCTCTTTTTCCCTTCTTTGTTGAAAAAAAAGCAAAAAACACCGTTGTTGGGGATCGAACCCGGGTCACCTGCGTGACAGGCAAGAATACTCACAACTATACTACAATGACCAAGTTGTTAGCTAAATTATTTGTTATATATATAAAGGATAATAACTACCGAAAACTATCAGCTTAAATTTAAAAGGCGTGAAGAAAAAATATATATTTTAAAATTTTGCCCATATTTATTACTTAAATAATATTGCTAACTATTATAATATTTTTTTTCTTCTTAGATAGTTTTAAAAAGGATGAGTCTATCAGTGCGTCGAATTTTGTTAAACACCACTAACGATGAACATTGTTGAACATTATTAAATTAATTAATAAAAATTTAAATTCTAAGGACTAAACATATGATTTTAAATTATTTAAAATATATATTTTTTAAAAATTATATATATTTTTTTATTTTTATAAATAATTTATCTAAATTATTTTTAATTTAAAAAATAAAAAAATATTAAATCAAAAACTTAAAACCCTAAATTCAAAGGCCTAAAATATTAAAACTTTAACCCTAAAATCTAAAAAACTAAATTATAAACTCTAAACCCTAAAAAAATAAAATCCTAAACCCTAAAATCTAAAAATATAACTATAAACCCTAAAATAAAAAAATAAACTCTAAAAAGGATAAACCCAAAACTTAAAACCCAAAATTAGTTTAAGATTTTAGGTTTAGTGTTTAGGGGGTTTGGTTATTTTAGGGTTTATGATTTTATGGTCTGGATTCAGTGTTTATGGTTTAGGATTTTTGGTTTTAAGTTTTGGATCTAGGGTTTTAATATTATATTTTAGGGTTTATAATTTAATGTTTAGTGATTTAGATTTTTTATTTTGATTTTAGGGTTTAGAGTTTAGTTTTTTGTATTAATTTTTAGGGTTTAGTTTTTTTAATTAATTAATAAAATAAAACATATATAGAAAGTAATTTAATAAAAATCTAATTTAAATAATTTATAATTATATTTTGAGTCTTTAAATTTTTTATCTTTATAGATCAGTTTAATATTGTTCAACAATGTTCATCATTAATGGTGTTCAACGGTGTTCGACGCCCGTCGTTAAATTTTTCTTTTAAAAATTTATTAAAAGAAACACATTATAAATCCAATTACTAATTATACTTTAAAAAAATTATACGACATAGTACTTAAATATCTTTTACAATTTTGTAATATTTTATTTTAATATTTAATTAATATAATCAATAAAAAATTTATAAAAATATCGAATTTTACTGAATATAGCTAAAATTAAACACCACTAAATTTTATTAAATCGATTAGAAATTTATTTTTATAATTTATGATTTTAGGTTTAGGGTATTAATTTTTTTAATTAAGGATGATATACTTGAAAAAAAATTAAAATATATAATATATAGAAATAATTTATAATTATATATTAATTTTTAAGATTTTTAATCTTTATTAATCAACTTAATATTCTTTAGCGGTGTTTAGCGTTATGATAAAATCATTCTATTACATATCATTCAAATACAAAAAATATTCTTTTAATTTTTTTTAAATAGATAAAATTTCTTTTATATAAATTATTTTTAAAATCTATATTTTATGTATCAAACAAAATCTTGTATTTACTAAGGGTGAAAAATTTTATTCTTTCATTTCTACGCTTTATCACTGTTCTTATCCAATTCTCCCTCCCTCCCTCGCTTTTCTTTGCTTTCTTAGTACAAAGCATGTATGACGATATTGTTTTCTCAGATTAATAATTACAGAATTATAATTTTAGATATCTTCTGTCAGTTGATTTTTTAATTTTCCTGATTATTGGGTTTAAGCCGTTATAGTTGTTTTTTTATTATTTTATTTGAGTTATTGTTAAGTGAAACGCAGCATTTTGTACTGGCGTTAGGAGCATGAGTTTTAACCTTAGTCTGTTGGCCGTTTTGGGTATGAATATTCAAAAGCATCTTTTTTTCTCTGAAATTTCTTCTCTATTTCTCATGTAAATCTGAAATTTTTGTCTCATCTCGTTCATTTTTTGTTATTAAGCTTCGATCAATGATAAAGGTATCAAAGCCTGTTCGATTCTGTTATCATGACGCGAAATCAAGTTGCACAAACGGAGATGGCTAATCTTCAATTCGAAATCGCTAGGATGGACGGGTCGATCGATGGTAAGCTGCAAAACTTTAAGGTTGATATGGAAGCGATTATGGAAACCAAAATATAATACTTGAGGTTATCTCTGATGGCCGACTTGCAAAAGGCCATCGAAAAGGCGTTGAAGAAACAAGTTCCTGAAGAGGAAGGATCTGAGAAGAGATTATTGAATGCACCAAGAATCTGAAAAGGTAATCTTCAAGTACTTATTTTTCACTCATAATTATTTAACTACTAGTAATGTTTTTAATCAAAATATTATTTTTGTTTAATTATATATAAAAAATTATTTTGATTTAATTATATACATAAAATTTTAATTTTTTTATTCAATTGCATACATTTAAAAAATTAAATGTGTGTTTATTTTACATTGAATAAATTTAAGTATTTGTGCTCTTAAGATATAAAAATACTCCAGAAAAAAAGAATAATATTACATAAATATAAAAATTTAAAATTATATAAATTAAAAGAGTGTGAAAAAATAAATTTTTAAATATATCTTTATTTATAAAAACTCATTAATTATCCTCAAAATTTATATATCTTTATCCAACTATTATATTACAAAAACAATATTTACTGATTATTATAATATATATTTTTAAATTATATTTATTTTGTGAAATTATTCGAAGCACATTATGTGTAGATCCAATTACTAGTTATATTTTTTAAAAAAATATCCCAACTAGTACTTAAATATTTGTTCTTAGATATATTTTACAATTTTATAATATAGTTTTTATTTTAATATTTAATTAATATAGTTAATACTATTTAATATTTTAATATATATTAGTCATAATATTTTTATTTTAAAATTTGGCTGAAATATACATTTAGTACATCCTCTTAATTGGTATTTAATTTTTTTAATATTTAAATTAAAGTTATATATTCTATTAATTTGATCTTAATTTAAAATAAATCAATAAATTTAATACTTTATATTTACAAATTCTATCATTTTTTTATTTTCCTAATTTTTAAAAAAAATATTATATTACTTCCTGATATAATAAAATTTTAACGTTAACTTGTTATATCATAAAATATAGTTGTTTAATCCTATATACTCACTTGATTTGATAATATTATATTTTTTTATTAAATTAATATAATTTTAAAATATTAATATTTAAATTTGGTGGAGGCTCAAAAGTCTTTTTGATTTCACCTTTGTCAGATTCTAATACTTTAGGTTGTCGAACCCACAGGGACTGTGTCAACTTTACTACTTAAAACTGCACAAGAAAAATAAAAACACAAGTAATTTTTGTTGAGTTGAATTAACTAATTTAACTAATAGAAAAAGCTAAATAATGAAAAGATAAGTATAATAAAAGCAAGACTAAGTTGAGTGCTTTGCAGAAGAGGATCTAATTGTATTATTTATCCACTTATCAATGCAATGGGTTGAATTGTTACCCCGGCGGGTAACACTAAGAGTCGCCGCAGCTGCCTAGACGGAGTTATGCCTTGTCGACAATTCAATTTTTTATAGTTCGATAGAGCATCCTTGTATGTCTTCTTCCTTATCCCTAAGTGAAGAGAACTTTTGAAATCCACGTCTTGATGATACCTCCCGACGTGAATCAATGGCGAACAACAACCAAACACATGCGTCTTGTTGGTCGCTGAAATCCTGGGCGGTTAATGTCTCAACCGGATTAGTCAATGCCATTGAGCAAAAACCGTATTCTTTCATTTCGTGAGCCTAACTCCCTAGATACTAGACAAATAGATTTGGGAGTATACAAACCTTTAAAATGAGTTGAAAGAACTCCACAACAACCTTTTAGGCTTTCTCCTTACCCAAACTCCTTGAAGGTTTACCAAGCTCTTTCACTAGAAAGGAAAGATACCAAGAGATTACTATTCTATGAAGCTAAAATGATCTCTTAACCAACTTAAACATCTCCCAAACTCAATCTCGTTCTTCCTTAAAACCCCTCTTAAAACCCAACTCCACCACTTGAAACAAAACTCTCCTTGTTAGATAGATCTCCAAGGGCTAAACACACCTCCCTCTAACCATAAAACGTGAAACATCAAACCAAGCTTCAAGATAAAACCTTTGATGAAGGTGTCTGGGTGGGGGAAGGCTGAGAAAATGGAAGGAGGGGGATAAGGTGATGAGGTAAGGTTATTCTACAAAATGCAAAAAAATTAACTCTTCCCCTCTCCTTGTTTTATATTTTATATTGAAATAAAATTATATTCCTTATATATATGTATTTTATAGGTTAAATGCCATGTCATTTAAAATAAATTATCATATGCATATGACATGTCATCATCATTAAATTTTTAACGGTCCATTCATTATACTAGTTAAAAAAATAAGTTATTTGTCAAAAAAACTATAGGTTAAGGGTTAAATTTATCCAAAAAAATAATGACTAAAATGATAAAAATTATAACCGTTAAAGGTTAAAATTATCTTTATACCATAAATTTATTACTAGAGATTAAGTGTAAAACTTAGTTAAAATGAACATACTGTAGCGATCTAAAAAATCCACGATTAATTAAGTTCGCTGAAAATTCCTTTTTCATTGTTGGAAAACATTTTCGAGTTCGATTTGAAAATAATGTCTTTCCCTCTTCGTTGTTGGAAAACATTTTCGAGTTCGGTTTGAAAATAATGTCTTCCGCATGGGATTTCGATTTAAAATGATTTTTGTAAAATTAGGAGTCGCCACCGGTCGTTTTGGTAGACCAGATACCATAAAACTAGAGATTTTAAAAATTAGGGTTCGGGAGTCGGTTACGGATGGGGAAGAATTAGCACCCCCACACCGCCCAAAAATTGGTACTTTATTTAATTACCGCTTCATTAATATTAAATTTTTCGGGCTAATTTGACGATCGAATTAATTTTTAATTAAATGTGCGCATTTATTTTAAAGCACCTAAAATCGAAGGTAAGCGTCCGAACCACCACCACTACACTGGAGTTGGCCTCGCTTACGACCGAATTTAGGGGCCCGCATTAACAAATTAATATTTCATTCATGCAACTTAAACATAAGAATAAATTAAATACATCACATAAAAATAATTACATAAAATATAAATATTAATCTAAAAAATTTAATACTAATCTAAAATATAAATTAAAACATACATAAATATTAATCTAAAACATAAACATAAATTAATATTAATCTACAACAAAAATTAAAAACAACTATAAATATTAATCTAAAACATAAATTAAAATCTAATAATAAACAACTACATTTCATTAAAGATATTCAAAATACAAAAAAAAAAGAAATTATACCTAAAAATACGAACGGTTAACCCCGATAAACTTCCCACCGAGATCTACCACGACCCCCTTTAAAATTTTAACTAGATCGAATCCTAAAAATAAGATTCGATCGAACCACCCAATATTTGGGGAGAGCTAAACTCTCAAATTAGGATCATAAGGTACTACCCTCACCCAATTGGTTCCTCCTCTTCAAAAGGCCCCCCTTCACCTCCTTTTATAGGCACTTGGAGAGGAGAAGGTCATGTTTCCCACCAATGTGGGATTATCATTCTTCTTTTTCTTTCTTTCTTCTTCTTCTTTCTCTTTTCATTTTTTCTCATTTTTTCTTCTATTTTTATTAATAATATTACTACTACAATAATACTACAAATGCTAAAATTTAATAAAAAATGAGTGATTACAGTTGCCCCTCTTTGCTTGTTCTTGTGAAACGAGAACTAAGCAAAGATAAAAAAAACACTCATTTTTTACTGACTTCTCAGTCGGTGGTCTTGGAGTTATTTGTTTTTCTGAAACTCTCCACCTTCGTTGATCGACTATTCAGGCTCGTAAGTTCATTCTGTATCGAACTTGCTTGCCTTCTGGTTTTGAAGCTGCAGGTCACTCCTATATATGACCATTCGCCTTGAGCAGATCTTGCAAAACAAAAGCTCTTCCTATATAGAACTTTCATCTCTAGATCCCGAGCTAAGATTTCTTCTGTATAAAACCTTCACTCTGAAGCCTCGAGTTATGTGCCCCTCCTGTATGAAGCTTTTCACTCAGACTACGACGAAGATAGGGGTTCCTCCTATATGAAACTCCTGGTTTTCCATGTTGTTGGTCTCTCCTATATAAAACCTTTTGCGCTATAACGAATCTTGTAGAATAAGGTCCCTCCTGTATAGAACTCTTACTTCTAGATCCGGAGTTAGGGTTTCTCCTATATGAAACCTTTCACTCTGAAGTCTCGAGTTGTTTGCCTCTCCTATATGAAGCTTCAAACTCAGAAACAAAAAGGAAGATAAGGTCCCTCCTATATAGAACCCCTCTTCTTTGATGCTGTCGATTTCTCCTTTTGTATGAAACCTTCATCTGTCAATCTTCTTTCATTTCCGGGACTCTCATCAAGTGTCTTTCAATCTTCTTTTTGAATCGGGACTCACGCCTTCATAGGCTGCCAATCTTCAAGCTTTCGGGATTCACGCCAACAAAGGCTGCCAAAAATCTTTTTCTTCGGGACTCACGCTAGGAAGGATGCCAATCTTCTTCGAATCGGGACTCACGCCAAGCAGCTGCCAATCTTCTTTCTGAAAACATCTGGGGTTTCTGGATTGCCCCAATGTCTTGATCTTTATACTTGGTTCCTCTTTCATTTTGGAGATACATTCACTGTCTGCCAAGTTTTTTCTCGAGCATATTTTTTCATTTTCTTCTTCTTTCATGATGTCTCGGTTCTACCGGTCTTGTTCTGCAAATTTGAAATGTTGATCTCTCTGGCTTGATCTTTTTTGTTGTTGTTCTTTTTTGCTGAAAGGTGCAAACGTGCACGGAATCTCTGTTACGGCCATCTTCTTGACCATTATCTGTCTTTTATTGTAAGATAATTTATAAAAAATGATGATGAATGAGCATTTTCACTATACATGTGTTCGTGATGTATGTTCGAGATGCGCATGTGTAATCTGTGGGTATGCATTGACGCATGAAGTTTCTGTTAACCCTATTTCAAAAATTTGGTACCCCAGTCCTCATTTCGTTTACCAGGTAAGCTTCATTAGCTAAACTTTGTCAGTAATCATGACACCTCTAGTCACATCAGATTCGAGCTTTGATTCTGTAATTTTATGGACAATGATGTCCCGCTTGTATTCTTTATATTCTCTTCTGGATCAGTATAATGGTTGATCGGACGTCTTTGTATCCTGACTTCTTTTCTATACTTGTCGGGTACCTCAATGGAGGCTGACTCTCATTTTTCTTAAAAAATGATTTTATTTGTATGTATTTCTGATGCAATAAAAATTTTGGAAAATGTATGAAATTTGGAAGTTTATTGCAAAAAGCATTTAAAACATATTTGCATTCCTGAATATCAAATGCAATGACATATTTGCCCCAATCTGGCAAAGCTCAACTCTAATGAAGAGCATATTTAGAGGATCCTCGACTATTACGGGGATATAGGAAAATGTGTAGTCTCTTCTAGACTTATCAGGCTTTCAAAAGGAATAATCCTTTCCCTAGTGGCTACCCTTTTTCATGTGGCACTCATTATCTCACCTTCTCAACCTGCCCAATCCTTCCCTCATTTGGGTGTCGATCAGGCACTTTGGAGTTCGACGTTCCTTGAAGCAAGGTTAACCTTTGGGCGGAAGTGTGGTTTAAAGACAATCTCATTTAGTTTGGATGTCCCTGAATGATCATAATGATCTTACCAATTTTAGATCCATGATCGATGTATAAATGTTTCCATTACCTTTTCTGGAGAAATCAATTCATCACAGTCCTTTGTTTCGAGGATAATGATGGAGCAAACAACAATACCCCGAATTACTCGGCATAGTCATGATTTGAAAATATTACCATCACTCATAAAGTTAAAGCTTCAGCGGAGTGCCCCAGGATTACCGCACTCTTATTCGAATGTGCCTATTACCAGGATCTGAACATTGGAGTGCTTTTTTAAAAGAAAACTTTCTCATCTCGATTCATTTCATTTCAGCCTTTGTCTCCTTTCTCTCTCTCTTTTTACCATGTCATGGCTTTTAGCTGTGTCTTTTAATGGTTTCTTGATCTTTACACTTAATATGTTTGACCTTATCTCTTTTAAGGAATGTCATTCGTCATCTCATTCGAGGAAGTCCTGAGAAGGTCTTCAGGGGATAGAGGATTCAAGGTCGACTCTCGATTCAAGGATCTTGAACAACAAGTGCCTGAGAAGGAGTTTTCCTAAAAATGAGAACCACCCATTGCTATTCGCTCATATTGTTATTCTGTTGGCCCAAGTAGACTAGTAGAGACTCTCATTTGCAATATCCCTGTGACATTCAGTCTCTTCTAAATATGCAAAACTTTATAGTCGGTCTTTGAAATTGAAGCAAAGATGTTACCGCATCTAAAATTCAAGATCTGATGTGTAATGATATGTACATATATGTTCAAAAATGTTTGATTTTGTGTACATAGAAAAGCAAAGGCAACTCCTAAAATTAATTTTCAAAGAATTAAAGAATGTAAAACCGTTTAATTGGTAAAATCTTAATTCTTAAATGTATGCCCTTACAAATTGTCCCTACTACCTTCCGGGCTCAAATTAGTAAATTGGACTTTATTTCACAAAATGATTAAATATTTAAATTGGAGAGTCAGAACCTTCCACCACCAAAATCCATCTTGGTCAAATCTTTAAACCTCAGACTACTAACCTGGATCAGGTCCCTATTCCTCAAACTTTAAAACCCCCGTACTGATCAAATTCTGCACCAACTTCTTGAAGTAGTGACAATTTTCAATAGAATGGCCTGGAATATCTCCATGATACTCACAATGTGCAACAGCGTTGTACCATACAGGGAATGGAGGCTCGAGGGGTGTAAGGATATAAGGTCGTACCAGACCTGTCTCGTATAGTTGAGAATAGAGCTCACTGTATGAAACTGGAAGGGGAGTGAATGTTGCTTTGTCCTGCCCCCTTCTAGAGCTTTCTTCTCCTTTTTGCATTGTCCTGGTCGTAGGGTAATTGAAGGTCCCAATAGCATTCACTTCACCTTCATTCTTTTTATCGTACCTTTGGGGCTTGTCATCATTGTTGATCCTTCCACTCTTGAGGGCTATCTCTAGAGATTCACCGATTCTGATGAGATTGACAAAATTCTGAGTAGTATGATTGATGAGACGATCATACAAAACTCCTTTTAGCGAATTAATGAACATCGGTGTGATCTCATTTTCGGGGATATGTGGTTGAATTTGGGCGGCCACCTCTCTCCATCGTTGAGCGTATTGACGCAGGCTCTCGTTGGACCTTTGCCCCAAACCTTCTAGCATGATGCGGCTGGGTACCATGTCTGTTACATGTTTATACTGTTGTAAAAAAGCTTTGGTTAAGTCTTTCCAGGACCTGATGTTCTCGCGACTAAGCCGAGCGTACCATCGGATTGCAGATCCGGTCAGACTGTCCTGAAAGCAATGTATCAAAATCTTCTCATCTTTGATGAAAGCAGTCATCTTACGATAGTACATTCTGAGGTGTACGAAAGGGCACGATGTTCCATCATACTTATTGAAGTTTGGAGTTTTGAATTTCGGGGGTAGGATCAAATCGGATACCAGACTTAGCTCACTAGCATCGTTCCCTGTCCCTTTTTGAGTCTGAATGGTCTTGAACCTTTCTTCCATCAGGCAGAACTTTAATTCCCACTTCTCTTCAACATCATGTTTGATCTTCTCGATCAGATTCAGGTCGGGGATCTCTTCCTCACAAAGCCTTTCAACATCTATAGGCTGGCTCCCGAGAAACTGAACTGGTTGGTTAGCGGATACTCTGGCAGGGTTTGCATCATTTGGTGCGACGAATTGAACCATATGATGAGAGGTATCTTCATTTGGCTCAGAGGTCTCTTCATTTCTCACTTTTTCTTTCCCACGATTCTTGCCTAGTAGTGCCGTAAGCTTGCATAAAATGGACTCTTGAGACTGAGCAATCTGTGCCCTGATACTCTGTTCAATATCCCCAAGACGATCCTCTAAGTGTTTCTGACCTCTTTCCAGATTGATCACACGGTCTTCCATTCTTTTCTTTCGATAGTATGTGAAATTATAATGCAGTGTGGCCAGTGTTTTAAAATGCGCTGTCATAATATGCACATAGTTAGATGATGTCAAAATGGTTAAATGCATGTATGATGCATATGCGGATGCCAATGATGCAAAATGTATGCGGGTTAAAGGTATTGACCCCTGTTGGTAATCACCATGCTGGATTACTTTCACGGGAAATAGAGGGTCCATTACAAAATTAGGGGAAACTAATCCTATACACAAGTACTAGCCCTAATTCCTATTCCCTATGGCCCTAAGTTGCTTGCTTGACCAAGGAATCTCCGTTACGTCACGAGCTTCGGGCTTCTCAGTTGATCTGGTTGTTTCTGACTACCCCTTTAAACTTTGGTCTTCGAGATTGTCTAGCAACGGTCTTAATCAAATATTACCTAAACAACCTTGCAGTGTCGGTGCTTCTAGTAACAATTCTTTTCTGTTAATGCTTCTTTTAACATTCTGAATCATCTCCGATAATCCTGAATAGTGACCTCGATCCTCGTAAAATAGGCTAGTGAGGCACTAACTTCTCGTTCTTCTTCTTGATATCTGATATAAACCACTTCTTCATTGATGTGATTGAAATTCGGTCCACCTCTTCTGATCAACGATTTGTATTTGACTCTGAATCGAACTCTGGATGAAAAAATGGTACTGATTCTGCATCTTTGACAAACCTTTCTATTGTTGAATCTTTGGTGATTTTCTGTTACATTTATTGTATCGATTGAGAATTTCCGACGATCATCTCTTCGTTGACCCGAATAAAATAAAACACTATTACCTGCTCTCGGTGTACGACATCTGATTCTGACTTGAACTATGAATGGCAAAATGACACCAATTTTGCACCCCTTAATAACCCATTCTATGGTTAGGCTCTCATGGTTTTCTGTTCTTGGTAGACTGATGCCTGATTCTGACTCGACCTTTAGACGGTGAGATGATATCGGTTCTCTATCTCTAATAACCCTTGGATTAAACTTTGGCTTTCTGTTACATCCTTTATGTTCGCATGGAATCCCGGATGATGTAGACCCGAATAAATGTATGGTCATTACCTGATCGTTTGGCAGACTGTTTACTGGGCTCTTCGATTATACTCTAACTGGTGTCTGATAAAAGGGGTCTGGTGGATGTTGACCGAATCTTATCCTTTAATCGATGTCTCTGGTTGGTTTCTAACACTAGGGTTGAGGGTTTGAGATACCTCTCTTCCATTGTGAATGTTTCCTTTGTAGGATGAACCACTTGGATCAATACCCTCTAATGCAATGCAAGATGTAATGCATGCAGAAAAGAAAACAAAAATATGAAAAAAACATGTTAATACCGGGTAGAAACAGTAAACACAAAAATAAATTCTAAAAAAAATGTTTAAAGTAAACAGAGAAAGACAACCCTAGATATCTCGTCTAGTTCACCTAGGGTATCCGCATGGCTCTAATGGGGTGGGTAATCTAGTTCCCTACATGCAGTGTTGGTGTAAAAGGGGACCCGAATTGTCCGAGCTATCCTCTACTAAGAGTAACAAGGCCCCCAATCATCACCCATTATAGGCTCATTTTGACCGGGTTTAATTCAGGGGGACCCGTTCGCTTATGCCCATACGAAGGAACGATATCCTCACGAAAGCATAAGGTAGTGGAGCCCCGAAGGTACTTCGGCTAGGGCCTATACGGGAGAACGATATCTCCACGAAAGCGTTAGCCTTTTCCCCCCACTTAAAATGATGGGTTTAGATGTCAATTTTAAATGCGGAAAAATAAAAGCGCAAATTCAATTGAAAATTAATTTGATCGTCACTTTAGCCCGAAATCTTTAATATTCGTAAAGCGGTAATCATTTTAAAATCTCGACTCACTTCTTTTTGCTTATAAAAAACAAAAATTTTGTCCCCAGCGGAGCCGCCATCTGTAGCGATCTAAAAAATCAACGATTAATTAAGTTCGCTGAAAATTCCCTTTTCATTGTTGGAAAACATTTTCGAGTTCGATTTGAAAATAATGTCTATCCCTCTTCGTTGTTGGAAAACATTTTCGAGTTCGGTTTGAAAATAATGTCTTCCGCATGGGATTTCGATTTAAAATGATTTTTGTAAAATTAGGAGTCGCCACCGGTCGTTTTGGTAGACCGGATACCATAAAACCAGAGATTTTAAAAATTAGGGTTCGGGAGTCGGTTACGGATGGGGAAGAATTAGCACCCCCACACCGCCCAAAAATTGGTACTTTATTTAATTACCGCTTCATTAATATTAAATTTTTCGGGCTAATTTGACGATCGAATTAATTTTTAATTAAATGTGCGCATTTATTTTAAAGCACCTAAAACCGAAGGTAAGCGTCCGAACCACCACCACTACACTGGAGTTGGCCTCGCTTACGACCGAATTTAGGGGCCCGCATTAACAAATTAATATTTCATTCATGCAACTTAAACATAAGAATAAATTAAATACATCACATAAAAATAATTACATAAAATATAAATATTAATCTAAAAAATTTAATACTAATCTAAAATATAAATTAAAGCATACATAAATATTAATCTAAAACATAAACATAAATTAATATTAATCTACAACAAAAATTAAAAACAACTATAAATATTAATCTAAAACATAAATTAAAATCTAATAATAAACAACTACATTTCATTAAAGATATTCAAAATACAAAAAAAAAAGAAATTATACCTAAAAATACGAACGGTTAACCCCGATAAACTTCCCACCGAGATCTACCACGACCCCCTTTAAAATTTTAACTAGATCGAATCCTAAAAATAAGACTCGATCGAACCACCCAAAATTTGGGGAGAGCGAAACTCTCAAATTAGGATCATAAGGTACTACCCTCACCCAATTGGTTCCTCCTCTTCAAAAGGCCCCCCTTCACCTCCTTTTATAGGCACTTGGAGAGGAGAAGGTCATGTTTCCCACCAATGTGGGATTCCAATCCCACATCATTCTTCCTTTTCTTTCTTTCTTTCTTCTTCTTCTTTCTCTTTTCATTTTTTCTCATTTTTTCTTCTATTTTTATTAATAATATTACTACTACAATAATACTACAAATGCTAAAATTTAATAAAAAATGAGTGATTACACATACATTTCTGCAATTTAATCGGTAAACCATTTTTTACATAATTTCATATAATAATATATTTTTTATATAAAATTTATAATATAAATTCTTTTGGACAAAAGAAATAGCTCATAGGTTTTGTTTTATAGGTAAAAACAAGATTTGGTTCCTAGTGAACTCTATTCTAAATCATAAGCTAAACATTAAGCATATTTATACGGTAACACTAACCATAAAAACGAAGTAGATGAATCGAGAAAAACACAATTCATGTCATTATACTATTGTGATAAATCAAATATCTTATGACAATCGAGAAAAACAATTAATGAATATAATTACTAAAGAGTGTTAATAGGTAACATTTCATGTATTAAACATTAGTTTAAAGTTTTTTATATTCAATAAAATTTTGGATGATAAAAATAATGAAAGTCTTTGAATGTTCAACTTAATTATGAACCTATCGTTGAGAATTTACAAATACACACGAAGAATAATTCTAAACAAGAAATAAAGTTTAGTAATTTTAAAAAGGACTATAAGTTCAACGAAGCAAGTTATGTAAGTTATTTCTGAAATTTAAACCATCAAGGATTTAAGGGACTTAAAATTTAAAAGGAAATATGTAACACCCCAAATTACTCTCAATTTAAAATCCCTAATTAGTGAAATCCCTAAATTTAAAGCTATAGAAATTTAAATTTCTATATCAAAAGCCCTAATTCAGTTGAAGGTTAAATTGAGACTATTCAAAGTTATAAAATTCGATTTAAGAATTTATGGGTATAAATAAGGAAAAATCTATGTGCTTCTTCGCAAACCCTACTTAACTCGGTGGCTAACCATGTGTTTTACCCATTAAATTTTGGTATATGTTATTAGTTTCACAGAATGGTAAACCATTCTATCAACAATTTTCTTTTATTTGAATTCTCTCTGGAAAAATTAAGTTTTTCCTCTTGAAATTAACCAATCACATCGACACTTAATTCTGTTCAAGTGCAGATTAAGTGTTTTATCTCGGTCTTTAAGATTTCTATCATCATCGTTCGACTCTCCATCGTGTCTGGGTCAAAGTCGTTCAACGATTCTTTTCCATCATCATTGTGAGTATGTCGTAAAAAACATTTGGTTTTCACTTTTTTTCATTGATTTACTGTGATAACCGAAGTGGGAAGATATTTTAATTGTTTTGGTTGAAGCAATCTTAGGTTTTCAGCGAGATTCATATGAGAAAATCATGGGTAGTTGTTTAAGGGTTAAAATTCTTGGTGTAACCAAAAAGGAATTAAGGCTAAATAATTCAGATTTTAGGTGATGAAATTTCTGAAATCCGATTCATAAATTATTATCCAATGTATGATATGTACGTTTGTGTGTGTTACACCTGAATTTTGGGGGGTTTAAAATAAAATAAAAAATTGAAAATAAAATGAAAAATAAAAAACAATGTATAAAAATAAAATAAAAAAATAGAAAAAGAAGAGGATAATGGGCAATCTTCGGTTGTGGAGACGTGGGGGAGTTGGTTATGGTTTTGAGAGATTTTTGGAGATTTCGAAGGTGATTGGAGATTTCTATGACGATTAGGACTGTGGATTTGAATCTTTTAAAAGGAGGATTGATTGGTGAAGCAGGGGTTGTTGTTTTTTATGAGGAAAATTGCCGGAGTAATCAGGAACCCTAGAAGGAGACGATCAGAGCACCGCCGGACTGAAGGAGGTAATTTCGGACTTGGTTCTACTATGTTTTTGCGGTTTAATTTGTTTTTTAGATCAGGTTTTATGCAAGAGTGTTGACCTACCTTAGGATAGATTCGGTTGCTTCCAAGGTTAGCTTTTCTGGAGAAATTCTGTTGGTGGGATAGGGTTGTTTAAGTGGGAGTGAGTCTAGATCTGATTTTGATGTTTAGATCCTAAAGGTGGGGTTTCTAGGAGGTTTTAGGAAGGTTTTAAGGTCCCTGGAGGCTTCGCCAGCACCAGAAATCCTCTTCGGTGTTGGAAACGGCATCGGAAGGATGGTCGAGGTCTTCGGCGCGATGGCCGAAAAACATGTCGGCGCGGTGGCCGACGGCGTTGCTTTAGTTCTGACGGCGGAGTGTGCGGCGGTTCGTGGCCATGTTCTTTGTGTTCTTCATGAACATGAAGAACACACATGAACACCATCCAAACTTTGGTGTTTGATCCGTTTTAGTGGGGGGTTTCTGGGTTTGATGTGTTTGAGTTGAGAGAGTCTTAGAGGTGAGTCGTCCAGTCGAGTTGGGTGAGAAACGTTTATGATCGAGTCAACTCGGTATGTGGGGGTTTTGCTTGATGGCAAAACAGTGCCGTTTTGGTACATGGGTCACGCGGGTTGGATCCGGGTAAATCTGGATTCGCGTATTTTCATGTAAAAGGGAGAAATTGCTCCCGCAATCCCCCTAGGTTTGAAGTGCTTTGCATTTTGGTCCCCATATCCCCTAATTAGAGCCCAAAGTTCAAAATTCATTCAAATTAGCCCCTAGTTGACCCCAAATTGAATCCTCAACTCAAAAATTAATCAAATTAGATATTAATTAGGTGTTAATTTAATTTTAAGGCTTAGGAATTATTTAATTAGGTTCTTAGTTGAATTTAATTTAATTTTTAAGTTTGAATTTAAAATTAATTTAATCTAATTAGATCTAATTTAGCCTTAATTGAACCTTAAACCAAATTTCTATCAAAGTAGACTTTAGTTAGGTTTGATTTAAATTTTAAGCTTAGAAATAATTTGATTAAATTCTTAATTTAATTAAAGGTTTTAAGTTTTAGAATTAATTAAATTTAATTGGGTCTAATTCGACTTCTACTAATTTAATCCATGTCTCCTTTATTTTTTCCATGTAAGTCCCTTTACGTTCAATTTAATTTCCCTTGTTGTAATTTAAACTCCCATGACTCTAATAAAAGTAACTTAACCTTTTTATATACTGTTTTATTTATTTATTTATTTTTTCATGTACATATTTACTTTGTTTGAATATTTTAAAATCATGTACTATATTTAGGGTGACATTTCATTCTCATTTAGTTAATTAATTTAGAGCCTCCTAGGATTAGTCGCTTTAATTAATTAATTAAATAGGGAGATAATTTAGTAATGTTAGCATTTAAATCTTATACCTCGGATACACTAAATGGTCGGCGTTTTGAAGTACCATAATGTTGGCCTAAAGAGTGTACCTTGTTATCGAATTGATTTGCTATCAAAACCTAAAAATTGACTCATTAATTTAGGTTCAGAATTAAATAAAATTGTTTAGGAAAATAATTAGTAACATCAATAATATTATTAACTTTGTTAAGTGGCAAGATGGTGGTGTCCGAGCATTCAGATGTTATCATACACTTGGTGAAATTAATAATTTAAATAAGGTTTTAATACTTAATTAATGAAGCCTTTATAGGTTAGGACTTAAAATGAACAAGATAATAAATGATCATGCATTTAAACCTTTTGAGGCGGAATTTACATTTCTTTAAATTCGGGTAAGGTTTCCTATCTAGAAGACGTCTTATTCAAACCCGTGTTTAAAAGAAATATATTTTCTTATTCAAAAATCCTCAATTCGAGCGATATTTAGTTAACAATGAAGAATTAAATTAATATCTATATTCAAAATACCGAAATGCCACGCGTAATTAATAAGGTACCAATTTTGGGCGTTTGTAAGGGTTGTCCTTACATGTAATCGAATCCCGAACCTAAACATTTTTAAATGAATCTCTGGTCTATTTTGTGGTGTCTGGCCTACCAAAGTGACCGGTGGAAACTCTAAATCATTTTATTTAAAATTCAAATCATAAGCGTTTTAATAAAATTTCAGTTTTCATAATTTAAACCCGGTTTTTTTCTAAATCATTCACCAAGTTATTTTTCACACGTTTCGGTTTTAAAACGGTCGCGACAGTGTGAATGGTACAGAGTATTCTAAATCTGAAATAATGCGCATAGTGGGTATATTCTATATTTGATAGCAACGTGATCGAAGTAATGACGTCTCTTAATCATGTTGGTTAATGTAAATGTGGATTTGGAGAAATTCACTTTCCAGAAAACAATCTTTGGTTTAGTTGTTAGGTTGGAGGTGGTTTCGGTGTAGTCACCGTTTTGGTACATCTTCCCCCTAATTAAAGTATTTAAGTGAACGAATATATGTTGTGATTCTAGAAATATTTGAGTTGAATTAGTAATTCAAATATTTATCTTTTTAGATGATGTTGATACGGTAGACGAGATTGTACCATCACCTCCACCACCCGCTCAGAACACTCTAGAAAATCCTCCATGAGATACCTATAAGTTGATTGGTTATGTTTTCATTGTGGTTAAGTTTTAGAATTTCAATATTAATTTTAGAATTATTTATAGGGCCCAACCTGGGTAGAGCTAAAGATAATTCAGATCGAGGAAAATGTCACTATCAACATTAGAGTTGTGATCTTTAGAGGTGTGTTCTCTTATTTAGTGCTATATGTGTTTCTTTTGAAAATACGTATATTTTTTTGTGACATGCTTGACATTGTGTTTTGAGAAATATTTGTGTTTGATAGCATGTTTGGTTTCGATATTGAGACTCTGGTTGTTTATTGTGTTACCATGCATACATGATATTGTGATTTGAGAAAAGTATGAAAACTTTCAGATATTCAGATTATGCACTTTTGTGATTTTAGTATCTTGTAAAAATGAGATTTTAAATATAATATAATTTCAAAAATTTCGATATCGGATAATGTCGGAATTATTTTCGGATTTTCAAATCATAATGCATTATCATGTGTGCATGGGGTGATATTTGTGTACGGAGGAAGTCGTGGCAACTTTCCGAAGCCAAAGATCACTCTCGGATTTTGGTGACGTTGTAGGTGAGGATTCTAGGGAATTCCTCCATTCGGATTGGTGACGATGTAGTTGGGATTTGTGCACTGCACATGACATCATTACATATATCATGACTTACATTTATCTGATATTTGAACTTGTAAAAATATTTATATGAATTGTTTTGATATTCTGTTACGTTGCACCTTAGAGACAAACTTAGTTTCAGAGCTCACTCCCTATAGTTTTCTTTCAGATATTCGGACTCTTTAAGGGACTTGGTACATGGAACATCTCGTATTTTATTCAAACATTATTATCAGTATGAACTTTATTTTAGATTTTTATATTATTTTTATTTTATGATTTTGAATACGTATTTAATCGGACTTTGGGACATTATATTTTGGATTTTGTTTTCGCATGCATTGTTGATTTCTAATATGTGTTTTATACAAAAATCAAAAAGTGATTTAAGTTTTTTGTTTTATCAATAATTATGGTATTTTTTGTAATTAATTTAATTTTAAACCTAAAAATTATTACTTGAGGGAAAAGTTTTCAAACACGACTTCCTAGATTCGACCTATTTCTTCTAAGTCGGGTTTAGGGGTGACAAAATAACTTGAAAAAAAAAGCCAATTAACACCAAATTTATTATTTAGGTGACTAAATTAGAAAGATTTCAAATCTTTTAGACCAAGTACAAGGATCTAAGGTACTTAATTGAAAGAAAGGTAAAGTTTAAAGCCTAGTTGAAGGTATGGTGTGTAAAATGCATAAATTGCAAAATTATGAGACCAATTAAAGGTATAGGGGATTAAACTACAAAAAGAACAAAATTTGGTGACCCAATTAAAAGACATAAGAAACTAAATTGAGAAACTATACACTATAGGATTCAATTGGAAGACATTGGGGGGTTGAATATAGAGGATTGTAAAGGTTTGAAATCAAATTAAAAGGGAAAAAACTTAATTGAAAGATAACTTAAACAATCAAGGACTTAAAATGCAATTTATCCTTTCCTTTTAAAAATATGCGGACTACCCATTGGCTCATTTATAACGCACAAATCTCACCCAATCCGAAACAAAAACGATATCGTTTTTAACTTTTTTAAAACCCTTATTGGACTTAATATCTTATTTTTAGATTTTATTTTCTTTCTTGTCCCTCTTTTCTCCCTACATCTAACCCTAAAACCTATAAATTAATACCCAAACTAGATAAAAAAACGTGAATCTTATTTAACGTTCATCTTGTTCTTGAAGAAAAAGGATGATGAACACCTCATAGTCTGGTCAAAATCCATCAAAAAAATCATCATCTAATCCAATAACGCGCGTCGATCAACCTCTGGTATTTTTCGACCACTATCTCTTGTCGTTCAATCATTGCGAGATTATTTCCAATTGCCATGAGGTAATTTTCGATCACCGCCGATCATTGCGCCTAACTCTAAAATTAACTCAAAATTTTCCTTTTCGAACCTAGGCGGGGTTATGCCTTGTCGATAACTCAACTTTTCATGGTTCGACAGAGCATCCTTGTATGTCTCCTCCGTATCCCTAAGCTTGGAGAACTGTTGAAATCCATGTCTTGATGATACCTCCCGGTGTGAATCAAGGATGAACAACAACCAAAATCATGTATTTTTTAGTCGCTGAAACCCTTGCGGATTAGTAGATGCCCTTGAGCAAAGATTGTACTCTCTCGTTTCGTGAGCCTAAATCTCCCGATATTAGATAAATAAGTTTTTCTTTACATACTATCTTTCCGAGCCCATATGCAAAGAAGAGTAAACGCCAAGAGAGAATAAACTATGAAAATAAGGGTTGCTTTAATAAATATCAAATATAGTACAACTTTCTTCCCCAACTACTCCACAAACAACCTAAACCTCGAAAGGGTTTTAGAACATAATGGTGTAGTCGACGGCTTTAGGTTTTGTCTATTGAGAATCCGACTTCCCTTCTTAACCCAAATGGGTGGCTTATATAGGCCAAGCCTAGGTTAAAGTCTTCCACATAAGAAAATAATTATACAAGGAAAAGAATACAACTCCTTATTAAATTATGGCACTTTATTCTATTTCCTAAAATAACCCTTTCTTCCCGCGTTGACCTTTGACCATGGCTTGACTCCTTTTATCTACTCCGACTTTCCCTCACTTTATATCCGTTATAATCGATATCTTTTTCTCTCTCTATCGAGCACCAATTGTCATCTTCAGTCTGCTGCCGCGGTCTTCAAAGTGCTGTCATGGCGGGTGCTTATCTGTATTTCAGCTTTAGTTACAGCATCCATCCTCTCGTTTGGCTATTCCTATGATGTAGATTCCTATCTAAGAAAGAAAAACATCAAATGCATCTGTTTTATGTCAAATAATAGATAAATTCATGAAATAAGTATTCAAATACTGAAATACGGAAAATAAGTAGAATTATCCCATATTGCCCTTAAATCTATCCTTTATTAGCAATAAATGGGGTGAAAAAATGATATAAAAAACAAGACTTTTATGCACTTATCAAAGGGGTAAAATTATATTTTTTAATTAATTAACAAAGTTAAAATAATGATTATTATCCGTAATTAATTAAAGAAAGCCCATTTTGACACGAAAACCTAATTTTTGAGATTAAACAATTAAAATGATAAAATCTTGATTTTAAAATCTGTCAGGCTATTTTTCACACCCGATTAATGGAAGTGTGAAAGTGTTTGCTGATTTGGATGTAGTGATGTTTGTGTGCAGCCTCGGGAAGACTGGGAATCGGCAAGGACTGCAACATGTAGGAAATCTTATATATTTTGCTTGATTCCGTAATCGATTCCGATTCTTTCTTATTACGGAATCGGAATCGGAATCGTGGTTACCCTAAACGATGGAGATATCATACCATCCTTATCACTTTCAGTATGCTTGATATTTATGTAGGAAATCTTTTAGACTTGGTTGTACTGCAACATGCGCCAGTGCTGCATGTATCAGGATTGGAATCGAAATCGGAATCGAGGGAACCTTGTTTCCATCCAAATAAGCTGGCGTTTTAAACTTGGCTCTGAAGCTGTCTGTATGTGTTAGGATGCCAACGGCTTCAACTAATTCACATACAACTTGAAGCATATCCCAGGGGTAAATACTAACTACTAGTTTTTACTAATCTCGTTTAAACTACTACTACTACTGGATACATGTTCCTACAGGCATGCTTCCATAACACAACTTCAACCAGACTCTCAAGTCGTATACAAAAGTTTGATCTCTTCCCCACCGTTTTAGCCTCCAAACTTTGGTTTGAGCAACCAAAAACATGGTCTAATTCTAGAGAAAGAAGAATATATTAATATAGATATTTTGTATTGTCTTTCTTGCATATCATCATTCCCATTTCAATTACTTTCTTCCATGCTCAAAGACCACAAACTAGAAACAAATAAAATCTGGTTAGTTGAACTTGGAGGAGGGAAGCGAAAAGAAACAAAGGAAATATACAAAGGAAAGTCATTAAACATATGCTTCTACGAGCTTGATTGAATAGGGTGTCGTGGTGTAGTTGGTTATCACGTCAGTGTCGTGGTGTAATTGGTTATCACGTTAGTCTAACACACTGAAGGTCTCCGGTTTGAGTCCGGGCGACGCCAAACTTTTCGTTTTCAGCTCTTTTTCCCTTCTTTGTTGAAAAAAAAGCAAAAAACACCGTTGTTGGGGATCGAACCCGGGTCACCTGCGTGACAGAAAAGAATACTCACAACTATACTACAATGACCAAGTTGTTAGCTAAATTATTTGTTATATATATAAAGGATAATAACTACCGAAAACTATCAGCTTAAATTTAAAAGGCGTGAAGAAAAAATATATATTTTAAAATTTTGCCCATATTTATTACTTAAATAATATTGCTAACTATTATAATATTTTTTTTCTTCTTAGATAGTTTTAAAAAGGATGAGTCTATCAGTGCGTCGAATTTTGTTAAACACCACTAACGATGAACATTGTTGAACATTATTAAATTAATTAATAAAAATTTAAATTCTAAGGACTAAACATATGATTTTAAATTATTTAAAATATATATTTTTTAAAAATTATATATATTTTTATTTTTATAAATAATTTATCTAAATTATTTTTAATTTAAAAAATAAAAAAATATTAAATCAAAAACTTAAAACCCTAAATTCAAAGGCCTAAAATATTAAAAATTTAACCCTAAAATCTAAAAAACTAAATTATAAACTCTAAACCCTAAAAAAATAAAATCCTAAACCCTAAAATCTAAAAATATAACTATAAACCCTAAAATAAAAAAATAAACTCTAAAAAGGATAAACCCAAAACTTAAAACCCAAAATTAGTTTAAGATTTTAGGTTTAGTGTTTAGGGGGTTTGGTTATTTTAGGGTTTATGATTTTATGGTCTGGATTCAGTGTTTATGGTTTAGGATTTTTGGTTTTAAGTTTTGGATCTAGGATTTTAATATTATATTTTAGGGTTTATAATTTAATGTTTAGTGATTTAGATTTTTTATTTTGATTTTAGGGTTTAGAGTTTAGTTTTTTGTATTAATTTTTAGGGTTTAGTTTTTTTAATTAATTAATAAAATAAAACATACATAGAAAGTAATTTAATAAAAATCTAATTTAAATAATTTATAATTATATTTTGAGTCTTTAAATTTTTTATCTTTATAGATCAGTTTAATATTGTTCAACAATGTTCATCATTAATGGTGTTCAACGGTGTTCGACGCCCGTCGTTAAATTTTTCTTTTAAAAATTTATTAAAAGAAACACATTATAAATCCAATTACTAATTATACTTTAAAAAAATTATACGACATAGTACTTAAATATCTTTTACAATTTTGTAATATTTTATTTTAATATTTAATTAATATAATCAATAAAAAATTTATAAAAATATCGAATTTTACTGAATATAGCTAAAATTAAACACCACTAAATTTTATTAAATCGATTAGAAATTTATTTTTATAATTTATGATTTTAGGTTTAGGGTATTAATTTTTTTAATTAAGGATGATATACTTGAAAAAAAATTAAAATATATAATATATAGAAATAATTTATAATTATATATTAATTTTTAAGATTTTTAATCTTTATTAATCAACTTAATATTCTTTAGCGGTGTTTAGCGTTATGATAAAATCATTCTATTACATATCATTCAAATACAAAAAATATTCTTTTAATTTTTTTTAAATAGATAAAATTTCTTTTATATAAATTATTTTTAAAATCTATATTTTATGTATCAAACAAAATCTTGTATTTACTAAGGGTGAAAAATTTTATTCTTTCATTTCTACGCTTTATCACTGTTCTTATCCAATTCTCCCTCCCTCCCTCGCTTTTCTTTGCTTTCTTAGTACAAAGCATGTATGACGATATTGTTTTCTCAGATTAATAATTACAGAATTATAATTTTAGATATCTTCTGTCAGTTGATTTTTTAATTTTCCTGATTATTGGGTTTAAGCCGTTATAGTTGTTTTTTTATTATTTTATTTGAGTTATTGTTAAGTGAAACGCAGCATTTTGTACTGGCGTTAGGAGCATGAGTTTTAACCTTAGTCTGTTGGCCGTTTTGGGTATGAATATTCAAAAGCATCTTTTTTTCTCTGAAATTTCTTCTCTATTTCTCATGTAAATCTGAAATTTTTGTCTCATCTCGTTCATTTTTTGTTATTAAGCTTCGATCAATGATAAAGGTATCAAAGCCTGTTCGATTCTGTTATCATGACGCGAAATCAAGTTGCACAAACGGAGATGGCTAATCTTCAATTCGAAATCGCTAGGATGGACGGGTCGATCGATGGTAAGCTGCAAAACTTTAAGGTTGATATGGAAGCGATTATGGAAACCAAAATATAATACTTGAGGTTATCTCTGATGGCCGACTTGCAAAAGGCCATCGAAAAGGCGTTGAAGAAACAAGTTCCTGAAGAGGAAGGATCTGAGAAGAGATTATTGAATGCACCAAGAATCTGAAAAGGTAATCTTCAAGTACTTATTTTTCACTCATAATTATTTAACTACTAGTAATGTTTTTAATCAAAATATTATTTTTGTTTAATTATATATAAAAAATTATTTTGATTTAATTATATACATAAAATTTTAATTTTTTTATTCAATTGCATACATTTAAAAAATTAAATGTGTGTTTATTTTACATTGAATAAATTTAAGTATTTGTGCTCTTAAGATATAAAAATACTCCAGAAAAAAAGAATAATATTACATAAATATAAAAATTTAAAATTATATAAATTAAAAGAGTGTGAAAAAATAAATTTTTAAATATATCTTTATTTATAAAAACTCATTAATTATCCTCAAAATTTATATATCTTTATCCAACTATTATATTACAAAAACAATATTTACTGATTATTATAATATATATTTTTAAATTATATTTATTTTGTGAAATTATTCGAAGCACATTATGTGTAGATCCAATTACTAGTTATATTTTTTAAAAAAATATCCCAACTAGTACTTAAATATTTGTTCTTAGATATATTTTACAATTTTATAATATAGTTTTTATTTTAATATTTAATTAATATAGTTAATACTATTTAATATTTTAATATATATTAGTCATAATATTTTTATTTTAAAATTTGGCTGAAATATACATTTAGTACATCCTCTTAATTGGTATTTAATTTTTTTAATATTTAAATTAAAGTTATATATTCTATTAATTTGATCTTAATTTAAAATAAATCAATAAATTTAATACTTTATATTTACAAATTCTATCATTTTTTTATTTTCCTAATTTTTAAAAAAAATATTATATTACTTCCTGATATAATAAAATTTTAACGTTAACTTGTTATATCATAAAATATAGTTGTTTAATCCTATATACTCACTTGATTTGATAATATTATATTTTTTTATTAAATTAATATAATTTTAAAATATTAATATTTAAATTTGGTGGAGGCTCAAAAGTCTTTTTGATTTCACCTTTGTCAGATTCTAATACTTTAGGTTGTCGAACCCACAGGGACTGTGTCAACTTTACTACTTAAAACTGCACAAGAAAAATAAAAACACAAGTAATTTTTGTTGAGTTGAATTAACTAATTTAACTAATAGAAAAAGCTAAATAATGAAAAGATAAGTATAATAAAAGCAAGACTAAGTTGAGTGCTTTGCAGAAGAGGATCTAATTGTATTATTTATCCACTTATCAATGCAATGGGTTGAATTGTTACCCCGGCGGGTAACACTAAGAGTCGCCGCAGCTGCCTAGACGGAGTTATGCCTTGTCGACAATTCAATTTTTTATAGTTCGATAGAGCATCCTTGTATGTCTTCTTCCTTATCCCTAAGTGAAGAGAACTTTTGAAATCCACGTCTTGATGATACCTCCCGACGTGAATCAATGGCGAACAACAACCAAACACATGCGTCTTGTTGGTCGCTGAAATCCTGGGCGGTTAATGTCTCAACCGGATTAGTCAATGCCATTGAGCAAAGACCGTATTCTTTCATTTCGTGAGCCTAACTCCCTAGATACTAGACAAATAGATTTTTCTTCACATACTATCATCTCGAGCTCATATGCAAAGAAGAGTAAATGCCAAGAGAGAATAAACTATGAAATAAGTTTTACATTAATAAGCATCAAGAATAATACAACCTTCTTCTCCAACTACTCCTCAAACAACCTAAACCTTCAAAATAGTTTAGAACATAATGTAGTCGACGGCTAAAGGTATATGAGATATAAGATCCGACTTCCCCCTAAACCTAGACCTAATGATGGTTTATATAGTCTAAGCCTTAGGTTAAAGTTTTCCATGCAAGGAAAGAGTTCTAAAAGGAAAAGAATTACAACTCCTAATTAAACTATAATATTTTATTCTTATTTCCTAAAATAACTCTTTTTTCCCGCAATTGACTTTGAGCAGAGCTTGACTCCTTAAATCGGCTTCGTGTTTCTCTCACTCTTTAATCGTTAAGATCATTATTTTTCTCTCTCTTTGTCGAGCACCAATTGTCCTCTTTATGCTGTTGTCGCGACCTCCAAAGTGTTGTCGTGGCGTGTACTTCATCTGCATTTCAGCATCTATCTTCTTATTTGGCCATCTCTATAATATAATTTCCTGTCTAAGAAAGAAAGCTATAAAATGCATATGCTTTATGCCAAATATTAGATAAATTCGTGTTTTAAGTGTTTGGATGTTGAAATATAGAAAATAAGCAGAAATATTCATTATTACTCTTAAATATATCCTTTAGTGGCAATAAACGAGTGAGAAAATGATATAAAATTTAGGACTTTTAAGAACTTATCAAAATTTATTGACTTGAGATCAAATTAATAGGATGTGTAAGTTTTTAGGACTAAAATATTAATAAAAACATTAAAACCAAAAATAAAATTAAAGTTAAGGTACCATCTTGAGAGCAAATATTCTTTAGGTATTAATTTAAAAAATGTCCAGTTCAGGTACCAACATGAAAGCAAAAATTCTTTAAGTATCAATTTAGGAGAATAAACCTAATTTAGGTATAAAATTTTAAGTTATCTTATATTTTATATATATATTTTTATTTTTTATTGATAATTTAATTATATACCCCTAAACTCTTGTAATTGCACCCCTTATATGAAGTTTTGGGTCCGACCTAATTCAAATGACAAATATATATTTAATACTTAAAAATTTAAACATTCTAATGATAACATTGATAAAACTATATCGAATATATTATTATAGTATTTTAACTTATTATTATTATATATTTTATAACAGGGACGGAGCCAAGATTTGTGGTTGAGGGGGGCAAAACATAAATGTTTAAAAGTAGGGGGTAAATTCATAAAAAATCAATTTTAAAAAAAATAAATAGGGGGAAAAAATGAAAAAAAATTCTTCGGGGGGGAGATTACCCCACCCACCCCTATATGGCTCCGTCCCTGTTTTATAATATATAATATTATTTTATTATATTTAATATTTTAATGAATAATTTTTAAAAATTCTTTAACAACTGAAACTAACTTATATAATTCGCATAGCAAAAAATTTTTTTTGTAATTTTTTAAAAATATATAAATTATTTTATGAAAAATATTCTTTCTAAATATATTTGCCAGAATCTTGTATTTACTAATGGTGAAAAATGAAACAAGCGTCATTGCTAGAGATCAAACCCAAGTCACCCACGTGATAGGTAGGAATACTCACCACTATACTACAACAACCACATTTATAATTAACTTATCTGTTTTATATATA
Source organism: Abelmoschus esculentus (assembly GCA_035048815.1). Classification (NCBI taxonomy): domain Eukaryota; kingdom Viridiplantae; phylum Streptophyta; class Magnoliopsida; order Malvales; family Malvaceae; genus Abelmoschus; species Abelmoschus esculentus. The sequence continues at coordinate 10,955,165 of JAUCBN010000023.1, read as the reverse complement.
AAGGCTAATAAGTACCTACAACTATTAGCCTATAAATTTAAAAGGCGTGAAGAAAAAATATATATTTAAAAAATTCGTCCATATTTTATAGAAATTTATTAATATCATCAAAACCTCTATATCTCTATCTAACTATTATATTAACTAAATAATATTTATTAATTATTAAAAAAAATTTCTTAGATAGTTATTAAATTATATTTATTTTAAAAAAAATAGACATAGTAATTAAATATTTTTTCTTAGATATCTTTTACAATTCTACAATTGTTATGAATATATTTATTCATGGTGGATATCCATATATTAAGTTAAAGTTTAATGGGCTTTATTATTAGGGTTTAATACCCATTGGAATTAGTGTTTCCATCTTATGCCTATAAATATAGACTTTTGGGCAAAACATTGTACACAACCATACTTTGAGAATATAATAAAAGTCTCCCTCTTTTGTCTCTCATATTTATTCTCCTATTTTATTCTTGTTCTTTACTTTATTCACAATATGTTATCAACACGAAACTCTAACCAACGGAGGCGTTAGTCGTTTGAATCTTGAAGGAGTTATTGAAAAGAATTTGTTACTAGCATAAATCAAAGATAAGTTCTTCTCCCTCAATTATATTTTAATTATCAGTTATTTTTATTTCTTGATATTTAATTTGATTTTTAATTTATTAAAAATCTTTGGTTGTTTGATGTTTGTATAGCGATAAAGCGACTCAAATATTGTGGTTCTTATTGACAATTCCCGAAAAAGATTTTTACAAGATATTGATAACTAAATCTACCATATAGTGAAAAGTTCGGTATGTTTTACTTATTTAATTTGAGATTTTTATCTTTATTATAACCAATATTTGTTTATTTTATTATTATGATGAAAGTTTAAGTTTTTAATCATGTTCAAAGTTTTACATGATATTGGAAAAAAATATTAAACCTTTAATTATCAATATGTTCTTTGTTATGTTGGTTTAATCCGAGTATATTGGCTGGACATCCCGTTCTACGAGGCTACTGATCTCAAAGGAAGTTTTTTTTAAAGGACCTTGTGGACTGGTTTAACAACGCCACGTATAAGGATTATTTTTTCCCTTGTATGTATTGTATATATATTGGTTGATCAATTAATATTTAATAGTTTGAATGTTATAAAGTTTATATTTGCTTAAAAGCAATATTATTTTTATATCAAAAAACTCGAATATAGAATTCTCCCAAGTTTAAGTTACGAAAATCGTCTTGATTCAAGAATTTTTATAGGAGGCATTCCCTGAAGTGAATGCATGCATTATGATTATTCCATGCGATTATTGAATTTATGACATTTCTTAAAGTGATTGCAAGTATGATGATTATTCCATGCGATTATTGGATTTATGATATTCCTTGAAGTGAATGCAAGCATGATGATTATTCCATGTGATTATTTGATTTATGTCATTTCCTAAAGTGAATGTAAGCATGATGTTTATTCCATGCGATTATTGAATTTGTTTCATTCCTTAAAGTGAATGTAAACGTGATAATTCACTATATGGTTAGTGAATAAAACTCAATTATGTGCTAGAGTGTCACTGATGAGGATATGTTAGAAAAGCATACTCCACTTTTCACACATTAATATTGTCTTACAGACACAATATCATACAAGGGTTTTAAATGCCTATCAGTCTCCGCTCCATTCTCTGAAGTCAATATTATATTTTATAGCGGAAAGAATAAATGCCACATTAGTAATTATGGTCATGATTGAGATCATAAAATAGACATGGATAAGATGATCATTTTGAGAATGCTTATATCCACAAGTGGAATTATAAAGATGAAAAAAATGATAGAGATCATATCAAAATCTTTATGTTATCAATGTGATGGTACAAACCATTGATCTTGTACTTGTCAAACGCTGAAGTATTATGGACTTTATCCACAATCATGAATGATAAATTAAAGAAAATATAAACATATTTTCATTGTGGCGAAAATAATAGTGTCATTGATCCAACTTAATTGGATATTGATAGTTTTTCTCATAACCCTTGAAGGAATAATTCTCCATTTATTTCCTTTATAAATTCTAAAAGGAATAATTGATCTTTAATTTATTTTGTTTGATGTTAATTTATTTATTTATGTTAATTTACTTTTATTTATTATTTATTTATGTTAACTTACTTTATATATTATTTATTTATCTTTTATGTTAATTTTTCCTTTAAAAGAATATGGTTACTTCCGGAATAAAATTACAATAGTTTATGGCGATTTATGCTTAGCAGGCAGTGCAAGTACTCATACAATACTTAAGCATAAGAAATATTTTACCATTTAAATACAAGTCAAATATGAGTACTATATCTCAAAGTACTAAAATATCAGTGCTTCGAAAAAGCTCTTGAGAGCTTATCTTTGAACCGATTTGATATGATATGCTATTTTTTAATATTTTTCCATTCCCTGAAGTGAATGGTACAGAGCACATATTTTTCATATCCCGAAGTGAATTAAATAAAACACGTTTTAAAAGGTGCATAATTATGCATATTTTCTCATTTTAAATGCAAGGGAATAATATGAGTACTATATCCAAAAGTACTAATATCATAGAAAGCTTCGACTGAGCAAGTATGTTATTTGCCAAATGAGACTTTATCTCAAATTTACAGTGCATTATGCTCGTTGAGCAAATATGTTATTGCCAAATGAGACTTTATCTCATATTTACAGTGCATTATGCTCGTCAAAGTCGCAAAGAGACTTATTGAATTTTAAAGATATTTGTAGAAATATATTGAGAATATTAGTCAAAGGGATGTTAACTATCTCAATATTACGATTATAACTCAAAGCAATAATGAAATCTTAGCAAAATTACATGTACTGTCATCCATATTGTACTACATAAGAATTAGTACAAATTGAAGCTCATGCTATTTTCAATTAGATGTTAACTGATAATTTTATTTGGCATGACCAGTTAGACCATCCCGGTTCAATTATGATACGAAAATTTGCTGATACTTTTATGTGGTCATTTATTGAAGAACTAAGATTTTCTTCATGGTAATATTTCACGTGATACTTGCTATGAAAGAAATTTGATTATTCAATCATAAGTTCTCCCCATTACAAATTGTTTTTGGTCAGGAACTAAATATTTCTCATCTTAGATTTTTTTGTGTGCGATATATGTTCTAATTACTCCACCATAATGCACAAAGATGAGTTTTGTTGGGAATATGTATCAGATTTAAATATCTCGAGCTTCTGATAGGGAATTTATTTACAACCCGATTTATTAACTATCATTTTAATGAGTCAATTTACCCAACATTAGGGGGAGAAAATAAATAGATGGGGAAAGAAATAAGTTGGAATGAATTATTATTTTCTCTTTTTGATCCACGTACTACACAATGTGAACTATAAGTTCAATGGATAATTTATTTAGAAAATCAATTGTCAGATGATTTGCTGACCCTAAAAGAGTGACTAAGTCACGTATACTAGCTATGAATGATCCGATTAAATTTAATATCATGGAAGAACAAACTCTAGTTGCTAATGAGTCTAACTTACGCTAATGAGTCTAACTTACGCTTAAAGCGTAATAGACAAGTAAGTTTCAAAGATAAGAGATCCTCGAAAAAGAAATGAAGCTATATTTTATGATAGTTTGATCAAGGAATCAATGATTATGAAAAACTCTAAAAGAGATTAAATGGTCTCCAACAAAGATATTGACATGATTCAGGTACCTGATAATAAAGAGATCTCAATAAATTATGTCATGTTTGGTAATAAGTAGAACTAAAATTAAATCGACGTTGTTAATATTTTTACATGCAATATAGCACTAGAGATTTTATTTGATGATGTGGATCATGAATTATTGTCAATTGGACAATGTAAACAAAGAAATGATTGGCCAACATGAAAAAGGCAATTGAGACTAAACTAAAATCTCTTTTGAAAAGAGAAATATTTGGGCCTATAGCCCATACATTGAAATGTGTAAAGCTCGTGGATATAAACGAGCCTTTATGAGAAAGAGAAACAAAAAGGGGAAATCATGAGATGTAAGCTCATTTGGTTGCACAAGGATTCTCACAAAAACATGAATTTGATTATGAGGAAAATATATTCCTCGGTAGTGGATGCAACTAGTTTTAGATTTTGATCAGTCTGACAATAAATAAAATTACTCGGTTTCTACCTAATCGATGTTGTTACATCATATATGAATGGGCTTCTTGACAGTAATATTTATATGAAACTTCCGGAAATATTTAGATTGCCACAAACAGTTCATTTAAGTTCTCGAGAATATTATTTAATCATATTGAATATATCTTTTTATGACTTGAAACAATTTAGGCGTATTTGGTATGACCGCCTCATTGAATACTTATTAGCATAATGCTATATGAATTATTTCCCCGAATATTTTTAGTAAGAGGTTTAACTTTGAATTTTTATTGTTGTGTATGCCGATGATTTGAATATCGTTGAGACTCGTGAAGAGATCTCCTCAAATCCTTGTATATCTATCGACATACAGAAAAATATGAAAGAGACTTTACATGAATAATGCATATTCATTGATCAACCTTATGGTTTCTAGGTCTCTTAATGTAAACAAAGATTATTTCTGCCTCAAGAAAAGGGTAATTATATTATTGGTCTAAAAGCAGAAGATATACATTATTTGACCTGAAAGCATCATATCTTAGATGGTCCAAAAATATTATTTAAGTACTACGAGATCATTTCTTTTAAATAATTGTTATGCATGAGGCAAAGCCGAAATATGTGTTTGGCTAAACATATCATGAAGATATGTGAATGTTTTTCACAAGATAAGATGCAAGCTATCTTGTACAGAGATAATAAAAAATTTATATCTCAAGGTAGATATATCAAATATGATAAAACGAAATATATTTCTTCAAGTTTTGTCCCTCATGATTTTCAGATGAATAGTATTCAATGAATCATTTCAAGCAATGATTTGAAAGATTTATCCACGAGTGCATGATCTACTTCAACATTTGAAGATTTTATTCAATATTGAATTATGAATATTCAAAAATCTTATGTGATATTTTCATGAGGGGGAGTAAATACGCGTTGCAGTATTTTTCTCTTAATCAAGGTTTTATCCCAATGGGTTTTCATAGTAAGGTTTTTAATGAGGCAACATGTTATGCGTCTCAAAGATGTGTGTACTCTTTTTCCTTCACTAAGAATTTTTTTCCCACAGGGTTTTTATCTTAGTGAGGTTTTAACGAGTCACATTATCTTCATGGATATCCAAGGGCGAGTGTTATGAATATATTTATTCATGGTGGATATCCATATATTAAGTTAAAGTTTAATGGGTTTTATTATTAGGGTTTAATACCCATTGAAATTAGGGTTTCCATCTTATGCATATAAATATAGACTTTTGGGCAAAACATTGTACACAACCTACTTTGAGAATATAATAAGAGTCTCTCTTTTGTCTCTCATCTTTATTCTCCTATTTTATTCTTGTTCTTTACTTTTTTTCACAACAATAATATTTTATTTTAATATTTAATTAATATAATTAATAAAAATTATACAAAGAATATCGAATTTTGTTAAACATCATTAAAACTAAACATTATCGTATATCATTAAATTGATTAAGATTTTAGATTTATAGTTTAAAATTTTAGGTTTAGAGTGTTAGTTTTTTTAATTCGTGAAGGATGATGATATTTGCTTTAATTATTTGAAAAAATTAAAATATATAATATATAGAAAATAATTTGAGTATATTTTTATTTTAAATAATTCATAATATTTTTAATCTTTATTAATCAATTTAATAATATTTAGCGTTTTTCAACTTTAGCGATGTTCGATGTGGAAATCAATTTTCGAGAAATTCAACTTCTCGTCTGGTCTTACTACTGTGAGTTTAGAGATGCAAATTAATAGTCCACTGCATCGGTTTACAATTTTCCTACCCTGTTTTCGTGCATTGCTCTAGTTCTGAATCATAGCTAAAGGGGTTCAGATTCAACTTGTTTCCTTCGGATAGAAATTGTTTGCCTCTTTTCTATGCCTCATTTTTTGTTTTTGTTTTAAATTATAGTGTTTAGGGTCCAAGATTAAGAGTTTGGTTAGGGTTTAGGGATTTATGGATATAGTGTATTTTGTAGGATATAAGGTTTAGGTTCAGGATATAAAAATAAACTGTTCTGAAACTGTTTGTATCTTTTAGGATGCCAACTGCTTCAACTAATTCACATACAACTTGAAGCATATCCCAATGGTAAATACTAACTACTAGTTTTTACTAATCTCATTTAAACTATTACTACTACTACTGGATACGTGTTCCTACAGGCATGCTTCCATAATTCAACTTCAACCAGACTGAAATCGTATACAAACTACATTTGATTTTTGATACTAAATTATAAAAAAAAAGAGCAGATAACTGATTTTTTTTGATGTACGGATTATAAACTACATTTGGTTTTATGGTATAGTTGATTATCATGTCAGTCTAACACATCGAAAGTCTCCGGTTTGAGTTTGGGCAATGCTAATTTTTTTATTTTCTAACTCTTTTTTCTTTTCTTTGTTAGAAAAAAGTAAAAAGCACTGTACCAGGAATTGAACCTAGGTTACCCGTGTGACAACTAAAAAAACTTACCACTGTACTACAACATCCATTTTGATAATTAACTTATTTTCTTCATATATAAAGGCTAATAAGTACTTACAGGCCACTATTAGCCTATAAATTTAAAAGGTGTGAAGAAAAAAAAATATTTTTTAAAAATTTGTCCATATTTATTAATTAAATAATATTTATTACTTATTATAATATTTATCCTTCTTAGATATTTTTTAAAATTATATTTATTTTAAAAAATTATTAAAAAATACATTAAGTGTAGATCCAATTATTAATTATACTTTTTAAAAAAATTATACGACATAGTACTTAAATATTCTTTATTAGATATTTTTTACAATTCTATAATATTTTATTTTAATATTTAATTAATATAATTAATAAAAATTTTATAACATACATCAAATTTTATTGAACATAGCTAAAACTGAATACTACTGAATATTATTAAATTTATTAGAAATTCGGTTTTATAATTTAAGATTTTAGGTTTAGGGTATTAGTTTTTTTACTGAGTAAGAATGATATTTGATCTAATTACTTGAAATATATATAATAATTTATAATTATATATTAACTTTTTAAGATTTTTAACCTTTATGAATCAACTTAATAATCTTTTAACTGTATTGAGCATAGAATAAACTCATCATACTACATATCATTCAAATCCATTTCAACTTAATAATTTCTTTTAAGATGAAAAATTTTCTTCGTCGTCTTTCATTTGTACGTTTTACCACTGTTTTTATCCAATTCACCCTCGCTCGCTTTGCTTTGCTTTCTTAGTACAGAGCAGGTATGGCGGTATTGTTTCCTCAGTTTAATAATTATAGAATTATAATCGTGGATATTTTCTTGCTGATTTTTCATTTTGTTTGTTTAAAATTGAAAATGCATAAAATCAAGAATCTGAAATGGCTATGGCAATTACAACAATGGCCATGACTACGAAATTACACCTTAATATTGATATCAATCATAATCAGAATTCTTTTTAAGGAATTCCATTGAGTCTGTCAATGAAAAATCCTCGCCCATATCTTACAACAATTATACTCTCATTCAGAAAATGCAATTTCTTAGCTTATCCAGTATTGTTTGCCTTTCAAATTTAATCATTTATTGATTATGGTATTTCTCTTTTAGCTGTGGGAACAACCGGGGTTAGATAGTTTATGATTTTTATCTATACGAAAGAGAAATTGGATTAAGGAACCCTATTGACTTAAGCTGTTGTAGAAATTCATAAGAGCATTTATTTAAGAAAAAGAGATGTTTAGTGTTAAGAGTTTCCTCTGGGTGAATTTGTTGTTAATTCGTGTTTTTTCGAAGATTTAAGGGTACCATATAATCTTTTAAAATGAGGTCTCAATTTTAAAAAATTTAAATGTGTTGTGTACAACATCATTTTGTTTAATTCCTTCTTTCTTTGGGGTACGTGGGTGCAAATCGTTTGTCCCTTCCCTATGCCTTCATTTATGTCTTCATTTCAAATTAGAGGGTTTAGGGTTTTAGGTTAGGAGTTCTAGTTAGGGTTTAAGAAATTAGGGGTAAGGTGTATTTTTTAGGATATAGGGTTTATGACATAAAAAATAAGTATTAGGGTTTAAAATTTAATTTTTTAATAAATTTTCAAAGGAGACATGAAATTAGACAAGTAAAAGAGGAAGAAGATTTTTACTCGGGATATGTGTGATTGTTATTATTGTACATGTCCAGAACTATCGCGATGCTAATGTCACGGACCGTGGGTCGTGACTACGCGGGACCGAGCGAGATGCTTTCTGGTGGTGCGTAAAGCTTGGGAGCGGGATAGCATTAAGAGTGTAGTACGTGCCGAGCAGTTGTCCCATCTGGGATGGGCGTGCTGATCGTGCACCACACTGGTCGGGAGCTATCCCCGCTTCCCTGATGAGCCCATGGGAAGGCGAAACCAGTAAGCATCGGAGATCGTAAAGGCTGAACCTTGGGCATCTGAGAGGCCTGAGGTGCCGCACGGGTAGATGTCCCTGCACCAAAACTCTGACCCCGTGACACTAACATAATGAAATGCAATAACTTTGGTTTCTAGGGGTTTAAGTCCCTCAGCCTTACTACAAGGAGTCTCTTTCTTTTGTAGGTTGAAGGAACACCAGATAGACCGAGACTGTATCATCCGCTCCAACAAGCATCACTATGTCCAAGACAATGATTACTCAGAGATGCACACACTTGCTTTTGCTTCAATAATACAGAAACAGATTTCTAAGAAATTCAACTACTCGTCTGGTCCTACCATTGTGAGTTCATATATACAAATTGATAGTCAGTTGTACAGGTTTACAGTTTACCTACCCGTCTTTCATGCATTGATCTGGCTTTGAATGATAGCTAAAGGGATTTTGTTATACTTGTTTCTTTTACTTATACAATTCAATTGATTTCTATAAGCTGTATGAATGTAGCTTGTTCGAGTTTGTAGGAGTATATGTTTCTCTGTTCCATATGTTCATATACATATGGAATTGTAGGCAAGCTGTGTTGTTATGCATGACACGTTAGCTCATGGTTTAAACCACTTCCCCATGTTTGTTACAAGTAGCTAAAATTTTTAGTATTCTGTTTTTTAAGAAGCGGTGAAAAAGATAGATGAATCCATTGCCAAATTTTGTTGGGAAAAAGGATCACAAAGATGGCCAGAATATCTGTATGACGACGCATACAAGCCTTTGTTGATGTTCCTAGGGAGAATAACATTCAATTTTAAACCCTGAGCAGTTAGTCTCCTTCTGAACTTTTTATTGTTTTCATTTATTGTGATACATGCTAGATATGTACAATTTTAGTGCAAGTGAACACGTCGTCAAGTAATAAAGTGATAAAGTATCAAGTATCGTCTCCTCAGGGATTGATATACTTAATATATTTCCTTTGATCTTCTTGCTCTGTAAAGAAAATAAAAACACAAGTGAATTGGAGTTATGATTTATCTAAATAATAAAAACTAAATAAAGGTAAAATAAGATAAGGAAGATGGCCAGGATCCAGTTGTGCTGTATAGTGGATTTGATCAACTCGTTTTTGTCCAATAAAATTGTACAACACTACCTCGGTAGGACTGTAGATTACTGCCTCGACGGTGAAGATACTCGTCTGCCGTGGCAATCCCTTGTAATTGGGCAGATTTTATTAAAGTTCGGCAAAGTGTCCTTAGATGACTCCGTTTATCCCTAGTCGAAGACTGTTGATGATCAGTCCTTGAACCCTGAGCAGTTAGTCTCCTTCTAAACGTTTTATTGTTTTCGTTTATTGTTTAACAAAACTGCATGAAGAATGTTCTATCACATCATCATCGTTAAAAATGTTATTTGTTACTATTTTGCTTTTCTCATGAACTCATTGTTGATTGTTGGTAATGTGATTAATCTTGGATTAAAAGGATTTGAACACAGAGAGAGACCAAAGATAAAGATCAAGCTCCATTGATAATTAGGATTAGGTAAATACCTTAGAGGTCGTGTGCTAACTACTAAGATTAGGTAGATGTTATAGTGATATAAAAAACTTTGTTCACGAGCTTTAGCATAATCAGGGATAAGTGTTTCACGTGTCGTGAGTTAAGATTCGAGTCACTGGTGAAATAATATGCACAAGAGGTTCGAGGAAGAGTTTTGGACTTCAAAAGATCATCAGACTCGCCTTATCTTTGAGAATGTTTGTAGAATATTTTATCCATCCAACCTATGTAAACACACCATGTGAACATATGAGATTCTTGTCATAGTTAGCCGAAAATATCTTTGAATTATCCTTTTTAATATGATAAGGTTAAATATAGGTTGTTGATGTAAATTGATAATGACTATTGGATGTAAGAGACTCAACTATAAATAGAGACCTCCACCTCACTTTGTATGTCACGACCCGGGTTTCAGGACTCGTTGTCGGGTTAATCGATGTTAACGCTCTAAAAACGTATATTTTATACCCTTTTACTTAAGGTTTTGTTTGATTTCAAGTTCATTTACATTTCATTTCATTTTATTTCACGTGCATTTGCATTTAGATTAGGTTTTTATTTTATTTTCTCTTTTATTTTTAAACATGCTGCTTTGAAGGGTATTTTGTTAGTGGTGACGTGCAGATTGTTAGGACAAAGTTGAAAGAATGGAAGAGATGCTTTAGCATAATTTTAATTGTTGGATCGTACTTCAAGATGCTATAGCATTATGGGCGGAGAAAACAGAACGAAAGAAAGGACATACCTGCAACCCACTATCCTCACGTGTTTTTCTAGGCCAGCTGCACCTCCCCTGCAGACGTTGCACCGCCCCTGCGGACCAACATTTTGTTGCATTTTCTGCAGAAAATGACAGGGAATATTCCTTGCATCTTTAAGGCACAAAACCCTAGAAGCCTCCTATAAATACAACCTCAAGCCTCCTTCTACAAGTGTGGTGGAGCAAGAGAAGAGCAAAAACAATAGCTAAAAAGAGCCATAAAAAGGAGCGAACTTTAGGAGAGCACGAGGGAGACGAAAGAACAAAGGAGGTCACTTTCCTTCGTCTTCAACCTCAAGCCAAGACATCATTTTTGGAGAGCTTCAATCAAGGGATTTGCGCGACTTTGGGAGGAGCGACAAGCTAGGAAAGCTTCACGGCACAAGAGTTTCGGACTTCCTTACTCTTCACTTTGCTTTACCTCTTTTCTAAGTTGTTGAAAATGTATCTCAAAGAAAGCAAGTTGAATAGTTTTCTAAACCTAGCCATGAACTAAATTAGTATGGCTAAGGCTTGTTATGGATGATTTTTATTTTATTTGAATGAATGTTTATTGTTTCTAGTGTTTATCTAAGTGTTTTGTTCAAGAAAGCTAACATCTTTTTCATTTAAACCTTAGTTTGTAAGAGCTTCGGGAGATTTCCATAGCTAAGGGGTTCGGGAAGCTTAGATCTAGGGATAGACAAAGCTAGATCAACTTGGACAATCGGGTTACTACGGGAGCAGAATCCTAACTCACCTTAGTGATAAGGGAGAGTTTCAACGACTAAAAAGGGTAGCACTTTATCAATATTAGAAGTGTTAGGGTTGAGACCGGGAGGTAATGCCTTAGCATTTTCGAGTATTAGGTGTTCTGACTAGGGATAATGGAGGCATTTTTAGTAAACTCTGTCGAACACTTGTTAAACCAGTAGAACAATAGGCTTTCAGGATAAAAATTAAGATCTTTTCCGTAGAAAGCCTAGCCTGTCTTAAGCTTAAAAATCTTATTTTTGTTGTGTTTGTGCAACTTTATCTATTACCCCATTATCAGTTTTATTCTATTGTATTTTGGTGACACTCTTCACTTTGCTCCAACATAATTGGTGACATCTTTATTTTGCTAAATCATTTTTGTGACACATTCAAAATTGCTTTAGCATATTTTCATACAAAGGATTATCCTATCTTTTTTGTATGTTAACTATTTTTGAAATAATCTACCCAATCCTTGTGGGAACGATCTCAATCACACACTTTATTACTTGTTCGATGTGTATACTTTAACGCAAATCATTAACAAATTATAGTACTTAAACTCAACAAGTTTTTGGGAAGCAACTAGTTTTTTTGAGGGTCTTGTTGGGCCTAGGAGTTGTTGTTGGGCTTGGGTTTGGGTGTTGGGCTAGTGAGATTTTTGGTAAATCACTGGGAAGGAAAAAAAGATGGGAAAATGTTATATTTCTGCAAATATAGAGAATTCCTTACTTCATCATCTTTACCCCTCCCTTCATCCATTTCCATTCCCTTTTCGCATTTAAACCATGTCATAAAAGGTTGCTTTTTGAGGACAAGCTTGTAGAATCTCATTCTAAGGTATGAGAAGCTTTAGTTTAGCTCCGGGAGTTCTTTCTAGCAAGGTAGACTTTGTATGAAGTGGTGAAGGTAATGTTTTTGGAGGGTTTTAAGGTGAGAACAAGAATGGTTTTTTTGGAGAGTTTTGGGTTGGTTGAGAGCTCATTTTTAGCCTTCTAAAATCGTTTTAAATAGGATAATAATCTCTTGGTCATCTTCTCTTGTAGTGAGGGAGCAAGGAGGACCTTCTTAAAGCTTGGGCAAGGTTAAAGCCTAAGAGGTTGCTTTGGAGTTTTTCAGCTCATTTTGGGAGGTTGGTAATGATGCATGTGGTATAAGTGCAATTTGAGTGCAAGTGTACACGTCGTCAAGTAAGAAAATGATAAGTATATCGTGTATCGTCTCCACAGGGATTGGTATACTTAATATGTTTCTTCTTGTTTCCTTGCTCCTGAAAAGAAAGTAAAAACACAGATGAGTTGATTTGTTTAACTAACTAAATAATTAAATAATAAAACATAAAATAAAAGGTTAAGAACGATTATAGAGAAAGTGGATAGGATCCAGTTGCGTCAATTAGTGGATTCAATTGATCTTCTTCTTGTTCAATGCAATAATACAATATTGTTGCGATAGTACTGCAGATAAAGCCTCGGTAGTATTGGTGTTCTCTGTCGCAGCAATCTCTTGCTCTTAGGCAGAGGCATCAAAGTTCAGCAAAGTGTCCGTAAGTGACTCAGCTCATCTCCGAGTCAGAGTGCTGTTGATGACCGGTCCTTGACGATACCTCTCGGAGTAAATCAACGATAACCACCAACCAATCCAACACTTCTTTTAGCTGCTGAAACTCTTAAAATATCTCTAGGCCGAGTTAGTGTTTACAACACCGTACTTATCCCTTTCGTGAATCTATACCTCTCGATGCTAGATAAATAGATTACTTGTAAACTTCCCTCCCGAGCTTGAATACAAGAACAAAGAATGACAATAGGATAAGCAAACTTTGATATTTATTATTGCATAAGAACAAAGATACAAGAATCAATCTCCTCTCACTAATATCGACAACCTTCACCTATCCCTAAGAAGTTTAGAACATATTGTCGTTAAGTACAATTCTTAGGGAAAAGGATTTCTCTAAAAATCAACTCTCTAAACAATGTGGCCGACTAGGGTATTTACAGTCTTAACCTAGGGTAAACCTTTCCTAAATAGACTTCAACTTGTAGTAGGGAACAAGTCTTCTTCAAAGAATTTGATATTTCCAAGTTTGCCACCTTCTAGAAGGGTTTTCCCGCTTGGTCTTTGAATTGGGCTTTTAGCACGCTAGCCTAGTCCAATTGATGCGTTGCATCTTCCAGAATGTTCTCTATATTTTTTTCTTTCATCGCGCCTCCGTTGTTGGTGCATCCAAACTGGATTCTGCCGCGGCCTTGTCTTCTGCTTCGGTCGTAACACTGCTTTTCTGCCATTTCGGCTCTGGATATTCCTGCATGTACAAAATATGTAATAATATCTGCATTCTCTATAAATATTGACTTTGTAAGTACTGATAACGGAATATCCAATATTTGCGCAAAGAGTTCATAATTCGGTTCAAGTGGGTGTATATTAGATGCTTCAAGTACCATGAGAAGGGTAGTAAATAACTTCCTTTTAGGCACTTATCAAATACTCCCAAACTCGAAATATTGCTTGTCCTCAAGCAATGTAAAACATCAAATTTTCGAACCTTACTCCCCTTTGGTCTTACTCTTGCATCTATTCTCTCCACCATGGTCATATCTATCTCTCTGTTTTAGACATTAGTTTACCCAAGGACTTTTACTAAGAAACAAGCTATAAGGCTAGATGAGTGTGTGCGTTTTATGGAAAAAGTTGATTCAAGGCTTTCTTAGATAAACTCTTAGTTCAAGACAAATAGAATCTTGGATTAAATCTGTCTCCTTAAAACAACAAGTCTTGAGTCAATTTCGGGCACCTCAAGATATGTGTTTTCTATTTTCTTTATTTTTCTTATTAACCACCTAATTAGTATACTAGAGTCAATTTCGGGCACCTCTAGTACGAAGGAGAGCAAAACTAGATCCAATGATAGGCACCTCTAGTTATTTTTTCAACAAGTTCTAAGTCTTTATCACCTAAGTTTATTAAAAGAACTCCTAAATCAAACAAGTCCAAAAAATGTTTATTTTCTTTCTAACCCTAAAGCAAGCTTCTAAGTTTTATTCTATGAGTATCACATGGTTATCCCTTCAAAACAGAACTTGGCCATGGTAAAGAGAAAAATGTCTATAGCCTTAAAGGAGTAAACTAAAGCAAATCTGACGTAGGGCAGTGCAAGATTACAAACATAAATTCAAGAAAAGAGAATATTGTAAAATTTTTCAGAAAAAATTTACTCCTTTTTTTTGGTAATGCCGCGATAGTGGGTGGCCTTGGCAGTACTTCTACACCTACAATCTCCCCCAAACTCAAACCAAACATTATCCTCAATGCTCAAAATATATAACATGCAAAAGAAAACAAGGATAGTAAAATAGCAAGGATTAAAGAGATTCTGATTGTGATTCAGAAGAGCTGCTGGAAATAGCTGCCCTTCAAGATATTCCTGTCGATGCTTTCTGTCTGGATCCTTGTCCTGGTGATTACTGTGTTTTTGCCTGTCGGGGTGGCTATACTCTGATGGGTGTATGTTTCTGTAGTGAGGTCGTGACTTCATCTCCTTATTTTCCGTCATCTGTATGCATCACCTCTGTTTCTCCTTCTGCCTCGGTAGTTGGTATTCTCTCTTGGGTATGCGATAAGCTCTCATGGATATACTCATCAATTTGTCGAGAAAGACTATATCTAGAGAAACTGCCAATGAGAATGGGACTCGGTGGTGGAGAGTTGAAAACAGATCTCCTTTTTTATGGCTGTCTGCTGCTAGATGATGTAGCGGTCGTGCCTGCAGGTCTGGATGGGCTGGCCGCGTGAAACTGTTGTTGTTTCTTGGCGGTAAAGAATGGTTGAGGCCCTGGGGCAGGGGTTGTCTCTGTGTAAGGTGCGGCAGTGATGAAAACATTGGGGGAAAATTCTGGAAACTGCATTCCATGGGTGGGAAAATTCTGGATCAGCATGTTGGCAAGAGTGTTGTTAAAATCTCTATGATATTCCATATATCTTTGTTGGAAAAGGTCCATGTGTGATATCCTCTACAAAATCTCCTGATATGGATCTGCTACGGCAGTGACTTGGGTATTTTCAGGTGCTTCTGCCGTATACCGCCCTCCGACAGTAAAGTTGGCAGTGAATTGTTGAGGTGTTTCCTGCCCTGGGTCTGCTTGGGTGATCTGCATCACTTTGTGACAGAATTCTTTTGTCCACCCTTGCCTTTGTGTTGTGTATTCATCGGTTGCTTCTATAGGGACACCTACAGCAATGCATAGGGTAAAGATTAAACTAGGGAAATATAATGGACTTCGTTCTTTCTTACCGCAATCATAGATTTCTTGAAGAATGATCTCTCCAACATTGATGGTCCTTTTGTTGATGATTGAATGAATGAGCAACAATCTTTTTCTATCAACTGTGCTATTATGGGAGGTGGGCATGAGGCGTCGCTTGACAAATGTACACCAAAGATTGGCTTCGGGTTTAAGGCTGAGTCTTATTACACAACCCCTATGGGCACCGGTTTCCCATGGAGTATTGTCGTAGCAAAGTTCATCCTTGGTAGTCTCGTATTCCTCGATATTTGCTGCAAATTCACCATGTTCATCACGTATGGGGATAATGCCGTAGTAATCGTTGATTGTCTCAGTATCAAGTTTTACTGGCTTGCCCCGGTAGTAGACGAACAACATGTCCTTGTTCGGGCAGTGCGCATAGAATTCTCTTACAATTGTGGCATTTTATATGGGAGGTTGGAGGCAAAATTTTTCCCAATCCTGGTCTTCGATTCTGTCGAACAAGAATTGGTCGATGCCGTAGTTTTCTTCAATGGTATGCTGGAATCCTTGTTCCTCCTATCACTGCCGTGCAACGAAAGACCTTTGGAATCGTTCTGCTACGTTGTTATTGGTAAAGCGTTTGTATGCTGCCATGGAGGATTCGAGTGTTGATGAGATGTTCTTGAAAATAGTCTATAAAGTGCAAGACTGCGGGTAAGGATACAGAGAGTATTTGTGAGATTTGAAAGATAGTGAGAGCAAGATTGTTCAAGAAAGTAAAAATAGCAAGAATGCAAAAGTAAATAATACACAACAATGAGTCTGCTTATATAGGCTGTAAAAATATGACTATTAAAATGTAGCCGTTAGGCAATTACTGCCTTGATGCACAGTTACTGTCGTGGCGGGTTTCTCGGCAGAGAGCCGTTACAATGTTTCTGCCCGTTAGGAATTCTGCGGTTCTGACATAGTGCAATACCGCGGCAGTAGACTTCCTACTGTGACATAATTTTTCTTGCATTCACTACTTTATTTATAAAACAAAAACATAAAAAAATATTAAATATTGGAAATAAAGCATAACACCATAAAATACTGGAAATAATAATATATAAATTAATCCTAATATAATAATTAAAATTGAAGGGAAAAGATTCTGTTACTTGTGGAGTGCATGTGAATGCATCTCTCTTTTTCATTATCTCTTTCTGACCCGTATCTGTCTTCATGAGTTGGCTAGTCCCTTTAGTGCATTCGGCTTCTCCTTTGGGTTTTATTCGTTTTCCGAACAGTCTGCCGAGCGTGCTGCCCAGGCAGGATGTTTTAGTACCCTGATTTGTTGTATGGAGAGCCTTACATTCTGTTGGAGCGTCCGAATTTGTAAAATTGTGGAAGGCGTTCAACTTGACTTGTTGATCATTTATACATATTGTGAGCTTGCCATTTTCCATATCGATGATGGTGCGTCCAGTAGTAAGGAAAAGTCATCCCAATATGATCGGCGCATTGTCGTCGGCCTCACAGTCAAGGACAAGAAAGTCGGTAGGAAATATAAACTTATCAACTTTTACCAGAATGTCCTCAATTTTGCCTTCATCATGCACATAGGACCGATCTATAAGTTGGAGCAGTACTGTTGTTGGTTTTACCTGTCCTATTCCAAGTTTCTGAAAACTGATTTGGGCATTAGGTTGATGCTCGCTCCCAAGTTGCATAGGACCTTTCCTTTAGAACCATCCCCAATCGCACAAGGAATTGTGAAACATCCAGGATCTTTTAGCTTGGGCGGCATACGATTATGTAGCATGGACATGCAACCTTCAGTGGCTGCCACCGTTTCAAATTCCCCTAGCCTTCGTCATTTGGATACTATGTCCTTTAAAAACTTGGCATAGTTGGGCATTTGTTCAATAGCCTCAACTAGTGGCAAATTGATATGGACTTGCTTCAATATGTCTAAGAATTTCTGAAATCGGAGGTCCTGTTTGTGCTTCTTTAGCCTCTGTGGAAAAGGAGGTGGTGGTCTGATATCTTCCATGTTTCCTTGGATATTGAGTTTAATACCTGGGTTGAACTTATCTGCAGCTGCCTCAGCGGAAGGTTCTGATACTGCTGGTTCTGTTTCCGTGGCAGAGCTTTCGACAGGGTCCTGCTCAGCTTCTGAGTCCTCATGATGTTGCTTTTCTGGTTGGACTCTTTCGGTTGAGGTCCATTCTTTATCTTTCAATTGTAGGACACTTCTGGTTGTGATTACCTTGCATTGCTCGTGGCCTAACACCTTAGCAACTTCAGTATTGCTAGGTAAACCCCCTGATGGTCGAGTGTTTTGTCATTGGGCAAATTGACCAACTTGGGTTTCTAGAGATTTTATCGCAGCCTCCTGGTTCTGCAGTCTCATCTCAGTTCGGTTTATGAAATCATCAGTACGCTTCATAAAGCGGTTATTCTCCATCATGTAGGCATCAGTCTTTGTCATGAAAGCCGTGAGAGAATCTGTCAATGCATTTAGAGACTGTTGTTGTTGTACCTGCTATTGTGGCATGGGCTGCTGAGTGTTCTACTGCGGCAGGTTATGGCTTTGATGCTGGAATTTAGGGGCTTGATTAATTGGATTCAAGGTATTGTTAAGGTTACTCCATGAACAGTTCAGATGCCTTTTCCAAGATGAGTTATAATTGTTAGACATCATTGGATTGTTTCTGTTATAGTTTCCAACATATAGGTTGGTCTCTTCATCTGTCATGTAATCCGATGAGTTAACTGCCTTAACCTCATGTACGTTTCTTTGGGCTTGCATATTCTGAACCATCTTGGTCAGAGAAGCCAATTGTGCTACCACCGAACTTGATGTATCTAATTCATGGGCTGTGGCATGACGTCTCATTCCTCCTCGCCTTGATGTGGAAAATTGGAAATCATTCCTTGCGAGTTTGTTCAGAATTTCAATGGCCTCCGCGGATGCTCTATCCAAAAGTGTCCCATTTGTGGAAGCATCTAGCATCATCCTTGTGGAGGTATTGGTAGCATTATAGAACATGGAGACTTACGTCCACAAGGGAAACCATATAGTTGGCATTTGTTTAATAGTTCTCTGTAATGTTCCCATGCCTCATATATCGGTTCATCTTCATCTTGCCGGAATGATGTGATTTGATTACGAATGCGGTCATAGAGATTTATCGGATTGAACCTCGTAATGAATTCTCGGCAGAGTTCCTCCCAATATCCTATGGATCCTGCTGGGATACCATTCAACCAAGTTTTTGCCCTATCCCTCAATGAATAGGGGAACAATTTTAATCGTAGAATATCTTCATGGACTCCTTGAATCTTGAAAGAGTTGCACACTTCCATGAAAGATTTGAGATGCTGCCTTTCATCTTCAGTAACAGACCCATTAAACTGTCCAATTGTGTTCAACATGTTGAACATCACTGGTTTGAGCTCAAAGTGAGTTGCTTTGATTTTTGGGGTGACTACGCCAGGATTGAGTCCGTTTAGATCTTCCACCAGATAGTCTCTAACAGTGGGCTGCCTCGGCAATGGTTGCGGCATTAGCTGTTACGACATTGCTGGTGGTAGTACATTATGATCAATAGGTGGAACTTGTCCTCTTGGTGGATCATCCATGGCTTGAAATAGGTTGCGTCTCAGATGGTGTCTTGTATGTTCAATCTCAGGATCCAACTCGTACAACGGACCACTTGGGTTTGCCCTGGTCATAAACCAAATAAATAAAAGTTAATAAAAATAAAAATAAAATAAATAATTAAAATTAAAGTTAGATAAAGAATAGTTAAAGAGCAAAAAAATTAAAGAAAACAAAATTTAGTTGCCAATCCCCGGCAACGGTGCCAAAAACTTGATGCGTGTGGTATAAGCGCAATTTGAGTGCAAGTGTACACGTCGCCAAGTAATAAAATGTTAAGTATATCGTGTATCGTCTCTACAGAGATTGATATACTTAATATGTTTCTCTTGTTCCCTTGCTCCTGAAAAGAAAGTAAAAACACAGATGAGTTGATTTGTTTAACTAACTAAATAATTAAATAATAAAACATAAAATAAAAGGTTAAGAATGATTATATAGCAAGTGGGTAGAATCCAGTTGCGTCAATTAATGGATTCAATTGATCTTCTTCTTGTCAAATGCAATCACACAACACTACTTCGATAGTACTGCAGATACAGCCTCGGCAATATTGATGTTCTCTACCGCGGCAATCTCTTGCTCTTGGGCAGAGGCATCAAAGTTCAGCAAAGTGTCCGTAAGTGACTTAGCTCATCTCTGAGTCAGAATGTTGTTGATGACCGGTCCTTGACGATACCTCTCGGTGTAAATTAAGAATAACCACCAACCAATCCAATACTTCTTTTAGCTGCTGAAACTCTTAACCTATCTCTAGGCTGAGTTAGTGTCTACAACACCGTACTTATCCCTTTCGTGAGTCTACACCTCTCGATGCTAGATAAATAGATTACTTGTAAACTTCCCTCTCGAGCTTTAATGCAAGAACAAAGAATGATAATAGGATAAGTAAACTTTGATATTTATTATTGCATAAGAATAAAGATACAAGAATCAATCTCTTCTCACTAATATCGACAACCTTCACCTATCCCTAAAAAGTTTAGAACATATTATCGTTAAGTACAATTCTTAGGGAGAAGGATTTCTTTAAAAATTGGCTCTCTAAATAATGTGGCGACTAGGGTATTTATAGTCTTAACCTAGGGTAAACCTTTCCTAAATAGACTTCAACTTGGAGTAGGGAATAAGTCTTCTTCAAGGAATCTGATATTTCCAAGTTTGTCGCCTTCTAGAAGGGTTTTCCCGCTTGGTCTTTGAATTGGGCTTTTAGCACGCTAGCCTGGTCCAATTGATGTGTTGCATCTTCCAGAATATTCTCTATATTTTTATCTTACATCGCGCTTCCACTGTTGGTGCAGCCATACTGGATTCTACCGCGGCCTATCTTCTGCCTCGGCCGCAACACTGCTTTTCTGTCGCTTCGGCTCTGGATATTCCTGCATGTACAGAATATGTAGTAATATCTGCATTCTCTATAAATATTGACTTTATAAGTAATGATAACGGAATATTCAATATTTGCGCAAAGAGTTCATAATTCGGTTCAAGTGGGTGTATATTAGATTCTTAAAGTACAATGAGAAGGGTAGTAAATAACTGCCTTTTAGGCACTCATCAGGTATACTTCAAAATCCTTGCATTTCATGTGTATAATCATTATTTGGCATACTTGATTGGTTTGTCATGGATTGGTTGAGGCTAGATCCTATGCATGCTTTAATGGTGAATTGATTTATGATTTATGATATTGTGTAAAATTGATTAGAAACTCACTTAAGCTACTCCAATAATGTGTAGAAACATTTGAGGATTGAATGGTTTGGTTTATGTTGATGTTCTTAGGCATTTTAGGTCCAATCCTGCACTTTTGTGCAGGCGTATCGATACCCGTTGGTTGGTGTATCAATACCATAGAGAGAAAATAAGGGCTAGAATAGCAGGCGTTTCGAAACTCCCTGTCGTGTTTCAAAACGAAAAACTCCTATAGTGAATCATTTCGATACCTTCTTAGGGGCGTATCAAGACTTGGGTCGTATTGATATGCCATGTAGGTGTATCAATATGGTTAGGTTTCCTTTGTTCTTTTCGAAGTCATCTTTTAAGTGTATCGATACGTAAGAGGTAGGGTATCGACACTAGGGCGTTTTGATACCCCATACAGGCGTATCGATACCCTTGGACAACTTGCCCAAGTTTTAAAGGTTGAGTGTAGGAGTTCTATAATTTATACTATGGGTTCCTATAGGTTAATTAACCTATAAAATGATAATAAAACTTGGTATTAGTAATCTGGACTATGATATGATGAGATATGTCTTGCATGCTTGGTCTTTGGTTTGGTTGTGGTATAGTTTGATATGAGGATCCTTGGTGGATCATCTTGTTTGGTTTAGTCTTTGTTAGGTGGGATCCGAATATTTATTGGGTGAGTGTTGCAACACAATGAAGTGCATTCGATGTGAGATTTAGGATGATGTATTGAAGGTCATATGTTGTGAGATTTCAGATGATGACTTTGCTCAATGTGAGATTTTGAGTGAAGAATAAATGTGAGATTCCAAGTATACTAGCTCGATGAGAGATTCTAAGTAGCCTGATGTGAGATTTTGGGTCGGGTGAGTCTCCTAGTGTCGGGTTGGCAATGGGCCTCATTTATGATTTGGTTATTTTTATGCTTTGATTGTGTTTGTAATATCATGTGTTTAGGCGGTTATGGTTGCACCAATGCTTCATATCATGTTATCATATCCTCATCTAGTATGTGCATAGTTATGATTCACTTGAAGCACAGTCGATAGGTTGTGTACCCACTGAGATTTAGTAGCTCAGCGTTTTGGAATATGTTTCCATACGTAGGTAAGTAAACGAATTGACGGAAGGACATGACATAGCACCATCATCGTAGGACTTCAACATTGACCGGTTGATAGAGAGAAATTGCTAGATTAGTGGGCTATAGATTCGTAGGACGATTGTTGTAATTGTAACTCTATTTTATTTTAAATTGTCAAGGTCAAATGTTTGGTTCAACTTGTATCTGAAGCTTCATTAATATTTTGGTTTTATTAACCTACCTTTGATGTTTAATAATATTTTTAATTATATGTAGTACTTGATGGTATATTTTGGATTTGACTTGAAAATGTGAAAAATTTTATGAGAACGAGTTGGGCTTGTGGCCCAAATGTAGCACCCAGGTTCGGGGTGTTACATTGTATCATCCATCTCTTCATTCTTTTTATTTAGTTATTATAAAAGACCTTCACTTTAAATCCTTTAAGTGTTCTTGTTTTGTTATTTTTACATCTTTTAGAATTTTTCGCACTTAATCTTATAATTAGCTTTCGCTTAGAATAATCTCTATTCTTAAGTGTCTAGAAAGTTTGTTCTTCCGGAGAAATTTTAGGCTTATTTAATTGTTTGTCTTGAGAACTCGACTAAAGCCACACAGATTAATTGGTTTAGAAGGCTAGTTTCGTGACAAATGCATAATTTTATGTTAAATGTATAAAATATTTAAAAATTAAATTAAAAACTTAAAAAATGCAAAACTAAATCATCAATAGAAAATCTAAAAAATATCTTAAATGATGAATTTATAACTTTTCTTGTAACTGAAAAAATCTAAAAAACTAAAAACTTAAATGATGAATTTATAATTTTTCTTACATAAATACAAGAAAAAAAGCATAGTAAAATTTTAAAATATATATATATATATAAATTTATTACTATAGCTTAAGTGTAAAACTTAATTAAAATAATATATTATTTTATAAAATTTGTAATATAAATTCTTTTGGACAAAAGAAATAGCTCATAGATTCTGTTTTATAGGTAAAAACAAGATTCAGTTCTAGTGAAATCTATAATTATAAACTAAAATTAAGTATATTTATATAGTAACACTAACTATAAAACTGAAGTAGGACTCTTTAAATCCTACTGTAAAGTTTAGATGAATTGAGAAAAACACAATTCATGTCATTATACTATTGTAATAAATCAAATATATTAATGAATATAATTACTAAAAAGTCTTAATAGGTAACATTTTATGTATTAAACATTACTTTAAAGTTTTTTATATTCAATAAAATTTCGGATGATAAAAATAATAAAAGTCTTTGAATGTTCAACTTAATTATGAACCTATCGTTGAGAATTTATAAATACACATGAAGTATAATTCTAAACAAGAAAGAAAGTTTAGTACTTGAAAGAAATACACAAATTGCAAAATTATGAGACCAATTAAAGGTGTAGGGGATTAAACTGCAAAGACAATAAAATTTAGTGACCCAATTAAAAGACATAAGAAACTAAATTGAGAAAAATATAAACTATAGGATTCAATTGGAAGACATTGGGGTTGAATTTAGAGGATTGTAAAGGTTTGAAATCAAATTAAAAGGGAAAAAACTTAAATAAAAGACAACTTAAACAATCAAGGACTTAAAATGCAATTTATCCTTTTCTTTTAAAAATATACAGACTACCCATTGAATATTTTCGACACACAATTCTCACCCGACCCAACACTAAAACAGTATCGTTTTTAAATTCTTTAAAACCCTTTTGGGACTTAATATCTTCTATTTAGATTTTATTTTCTTTCTTATTCCTCTCTTCTCTCTCTATATTTAACACTCAAACCTATAAATTAACATCCAAACTAGATCAAGAAAACGTGAATCCAGTTTAACATTCATCATATAACCCCTTCGACCCGGTCTAGACACCACCCGACTCGAATGAGTTACATAGTGAAAACCGAGGTTAATCCGGAGACTCGCCCCGATAAAAAACCCTAAAAATAAAATTTTCTTTTTTTATCTTATCTAGATGCTTTAACTAGAAACGCTAAAAGACACTCTCAGTGATGTAGTCACCTAGTACTCACCAGCACAATAGATTCTCAAACTAAATTAATTCAAAATCACTTTACACTCAAACATGATCGAGGACCTAGTCGACTCAAGATAGGATATCACAATACCACAACACAAACCTATCTATATTTTCTAATTTTTGATCAAGAAAACTACGGACTTTCGATACATTCCTTGATAGTTTCTATTCTACCATAGCTTAGATTTTCTAAAGATCAACTCGGATTCCATCCGCTGCGACTATGTGGCCAAGAAACGCCACCTCAGACAACCAGAACTCACACTTACTAAACTTGGCATATAAACATCTATCCCTCAACACTTGAAGAAGCACTCTTAGGTGATAGTCATTCTCTTCCACTGAGCGTGAATACACCAAGATATCATTGATAAACATAAACACAAACTAATCCAGATAAGGCTGAAATATATGGTTCATCAAGTCCATAAAATCTACAAGTACATTTGTGAGCCCAAACGATATTACTGACAACTCATAATGTCCGTACCGCGTCCTAAAGACAATCTTTTGGACATCCTTATCCACCATTTTCAACTGGTAGTACCCTGATCTCAGATTGATCTTAGAAAACACAAGGGAACCCCTCAACTAATCAAATATATCATCGATCCTTGGCAATGAGTAACGATTCTTGATCGTAACCTTATTGAGCTGGAGGTAGTCGATACACATCCGCATCAACCCATCCTTCTTTTTCATAAACAAAACCGGTGCTCCCTACGACGACAGACTCGGTCTGATAAAACCTTTCTCAAGCAACTCCTAGATCTATTATTTCAACTCTCTCATCTCTGTCGGTGCCATACGATACAGTACAATTGACACAGGTGTCATACCTGGCAACACCTCTATACGAAACTCTAACTCACGATCGGGAGATAAACTAAGAAACTCCTCTAGAAGCACATCGGGATACTCATAAATTGTTCTCAAAATCTCTAAAGCTGGACTTTCAACACTCACATCCACCACGTGATCTAAGAAAGCCTCATAAACCTGCTGGATTAACCTCTGAGCTGACAAAGCTAACACAATATTCGATAAACACGAGTTCCTCTCACCCCTCACCACAAGCTTAGAATCATCAGCCACTCAGAGCTTCAAACTCTTAGATCTACACCTCAAACTCGCGTCATGTTCGAACAGCCAATCCATCCCAAGGATCACGTTAATCTCCTGAAACGGTAAGACCATAAGATCGTCCGGGAAGATATACCATTGTACCTCAATTGGACACCTCTGATATACCTTATCTACCAACACATCTAACCCTAACGGACTGGTCACACAGACTTCTATCTCTAGATCTTTCACTGATAACCCCCACTACTGCGATATCCCACTAAAGATATACGAGTAAGTATACCTCGAGTCTATAAGGGCAACTATAGGAACTAAAAATAAACTAAATGTACCTGAGATGACATCTGTCGCAGCACAATCCTTATATGCCTACACCACATATTATCTCGCCAGTTCTCTAGCCAATATATTATCAAAAATCAATGCTCAAAATTTAATTTAAAACAGAATTCAAATCACATGTATCCCACTTTTCATGTATCACTTGTAAAAACCGATAAAACCATATATATCTTATTTTTCAAAACAAAACCGTGGGAACATCGAATTCATATAAAATCTTGTCTATAAACAGTTTCATGAGCATTTATATATGATAAGTGCTTAACTCACTATCACTTTCTACACTTTTCATGGGCATTAATCACCAATTCTACACCTACTTGAACCAATACATATACTTAATGCGATATATTTAGGGATTTTACTGTTAAAGATAATATTTACAGAAAAGGTATACTTTACTGCATTTTTATTTATGTGCAGGAGAAGTATTGTCGCGATAGTAAACTATGTTCGAGGCAGGACCTAATGTCGAGGCAGTAGAGGACAAGTAGCGATACGGTAGGCAAGCTGAGGAGAAAATGAGGAAAATGTTGCTGGACAAGAAGCCCAAGAATTGAAGCTGGATCACACGAGGAAAAGCCCAAGACAATGCCACGCAGGAAAACCTTCTAGATGGAATAAACTTGGAAATATTTTATTTATGTACATGACTTATTTCCTACTCTAAGTGGAAAGGTTTGCCCTAGGCCAAGCCTATATAAGACCTAGCCGTCCAAAGGAGCAAGAGCACGAGATTTTAGAAATCAATTCATAGAATTAAATAGCTTAAATTTCATCTTTTAGTTTTTCTTTTCTTTTACATTATGTTATAAATTTGTTTAGGCTTAGGTGAAGGTTGTAAAATATTAGTGTGAGGAAGTTGAACTTTGTTTCTTGTTTTCAATACAATAAAATATCATAGTTTGCTTATTCTTTGTCGTTCCTTGTTCTTGCATTCAAGCTCGAGAGAGAAGTTTGCGAGTAATCCATTTATCTAATATCGAGAGAGTTAGATTCACGAAAGGAATAAGTACGGTGTTTTAATCGGGAAACATTAACTTGGCCTAGAGATAGGTTAAGAGTTTCAGCGGCTAAGAGAAGTATGGAATTGGTTGGTGATTATAATTGATTCACACTGAGAGGTATCATGAAGGACTGATCATCAACAGTACTTCAACTTAGAGATAAGCGGAGGCACTCAAGGACACTTTGTCGAACTTTGATAAAGTCTTCCAAAGAGCAAGAGATTACCGCGACGGACGAGCATCATCGCTGTCGAGGTAGTAATCTGCAGTACTGTCGAGGTAGTGTTGTGCGATTGCATTGAGCAAAAACAAGTCAATCGAATCCATTCTACAATACAACTAGATCCGAGCCACTTTCTTTATCTGTTTTTTCCTTATTATTTAGTTTTATTTAGTTAGTTTAATCATTACCCAATCATTTATGTATAATAGGTGCATATTAAGTATATCTAACACGTATCAATATACATGCATAATCAAATATACACAACACAACAAGAGCATGGCAAATAACATAATAAAAACACGGTGTAATATGAGAACCTTTAAGAAAGAAAAACATTTAACTTACTTCAGAGTGTATGGAGGTTTCTTGATGAGTGTCTAAAGGGCAGTAATTTACTACCCTTCTTATGGTACTTTATGCACCTATTATACACCCATTTGAACTGGATCATATACTCTTTGCTCAAATACTAGATATTCCGTTATCACCACATACAAAGTTAATATTTATAGAGAATGCAGATATTATTAGAATTTCTGTACATGCAGGAATATCCAGAGCTGAAGCGGCAGAAAAGCTATGTTGAGGCCGAGGCAGAAGACCGGCCGCGGTAGAATCTAGTGTGGCAGCACCAACAATGGAGGCGCATTAGAAGATAAAAATATGGAGAATATTCTGGAAGATACAGCGCATCAATTGGACCAGGCTAGCGTGCTCAAAGCCCAATTCAAAGACCAAGCGGGAAACCCTTTTTAGAAGGCGACAAACTTGGAAATATCAAAATCCCTGAAGAAGACTTGTTCCCTACTCCAAGTTGAATTTTATTTAGGAAAGGTTTCCTCTAGGTTAAGACTATAAATATACTAGCCGGCCACAATGTCTCGAAGAAGCGATTTGTAGAGAAAACCCTTCCTCCCTAAGAATTGTACTTCCACGATAACATGTTCTAAATTTCTTAGGGATATGTGAAGGTTGTTGATATTAGTGAGAGGAGATTGATTCTTGTATTCTTGTTCTTATGCAATAAAATCAGAGTTTGCTTATCCTATTGCCATTCCTTGTTCTTGTATCCAAGCCCGAGAGGGAAGTTTGCAAGTAATCTATTTATCTAGCATCGAGAGGTGTAGATTCACGAAAGGTGTAAGTACGGTGTCGGCGACACTAACTCGGCCTGTACTCTTGTGGAGGCACTAAGAGATGGGTTAAGAGTTTCAGTAGCTAAAAGAAGTATTGGATTGGTTGGTGGTCAGCTTTGGTTTACGCCGAGAGGTATCGTCAAGGACCGAGCATCAACATTACTTTGACTCAGAGATGAGCGGAGTCACTTAGGGACACTTTGCTGAACTTTGATACTTCTGCCCACGAGCAAGAGATTGTCGCGGCAGAGGAGCAGCAGCATTGCTGAGGCAATATCTGCAGTACTATCGAAGCAGTGTTGTGCGATTGTATTAGAGAAGAAGGAGATCAATTGAATCCACTAATTGACACAATTGGATCCTACCCACTTTCTCTATAATCGTTCTCAACTCTTTATTTTATATTTTGTTAATTACTTATTTAGTTAGATAAAACAATTCATCTTAATTATGTTTTTATTTTATTCTCATGAGTAAAGGAACGAAGGAAGACATATTAAGTATACAATCCCTGTAGAGATGATACACGATATACTTATCATTTTATTACTTGACGACGTGTACACTTGCACTCAAAATAGCGCTTATACCACGCCCATTTCTCACACCTTAGCCATACCCCTAAACCTTTTAAAACTCAATTAAAACACTGTCGAAGCAGCCCACTCTCATAATCTACTCATTAATTTATCGAAACTTGCTCGACAAGTCACCCAATAACGCGATTCAGCTTCATGATCTCCCACAAATTTGTTCCTCTACCTCTTGACCTAATTTAAGCATCTAAACTAGAGGGTTTAGTGCATTATAGCATACCCAAACATCCCTCAATTCGGACTAATACATGGAGGCCCTTAAAAACACCATAAATCTTAACTGCAACTCACCGAAAACCTCTCCAAACACCACATAAACCTTAGGTCCGGGATTAGATAATTAAAATCCATCTCAATTAAATATAAAAACTTAAAAATTCATATATTTAGGCATCAAAAACAACAATGTAAAAACCTTGAATGAAAATTAAGAAAATAATGAAATTTTTATCAAGAAAATCGATTTTATTGATTCAACAATTTAAAGATTATTGCAATAAGTCAAGAACTTAGGAATTTAATTAAATAAATTTAGGTTTCAGAGGTTTGAATGTTTCTCACCTCCAAAATTAATCCAACCTCCTTCCAAGGTTTAAAAAACAAGTAAAACCAAATAAAAATAAAAAAAATTTGAAGAAGAAAATATAGGAAAATAAACTAACAAAATTTCATTAAAAAATGAATATTTATCTTGAAAATATGATGAAGAATATTTCTTGGCAAGGAATAAACCAAAATCTTGGAAAAGGGTTTAAAGCTTGATGAAAAAATAGAGCTTTTAAAGTAAAACCGAAGAATAAAATTATAAAGAATTAACCAAACGGATTTTTATTAAAAAAATGATGTTTAACTTTGAAAATATGATAGAATGGCTGCCAAGAAGAATACAAGTCAGAATTTTTAACTTATTTAGGTTATTAACTAAATTATGGAATATGGGTTATTAAAATAGGCCCTTGGAAGAATTAGATCAACTAGGATTAGGATTGGATCAAATTACCTTAAGGATTCAAAGTTTTAACTTATTTTTATAAAAAATTCCTCTAATTTTAAATTTTTACAAAATAGTCACTAATTTCAAAATAGTATAGATTCAAGGGTCAATTTTTGAAATTGAGTTGACCAAAGTCAAATATAAGTCAATTAGGGATTTTAGAATATTTTTCCATAATTTATTTTGATTTAAAACTAATTTTTACGTATTTAATCCTGAACTAGGCTAAACCGACAAAACCGGTTCACTAAACCTCTAAACCGGCCTCTAAACTTCTAGACCCAAATTTAGGGTCTTACAACTCTTCCCCAGTTAAGAAATTTCGTCCTCGAAATTTTGACCATGGAAAGAGGTAAGGAAACTGCTCCTTCAAAGCTTCCTTTCACTCCCACGTGACTTTACAAACACCAAGATACCACTTAAAACACTCCGAACCACACGAGGATCTTATCACAAAAAACCTTTGCTACCAAAACTAAAATCTCAACATATATCTCATAAAGAAAAGATTCAGTTTCATCCTTACACTACCCGTCATCACAACTTGCAACGATTCATAGAACAACGATACAAAAAACAAAACGGTTTGTCTCGACACTCCTTGCACCCTCAAGCCAAAAACAAACACCATTTTTCTTTTCCCAACAGCCTAAATTCTCCTTACACAAGGTTGACAACCAACTCTCGACAAACTACAACTTCTCACATCCACTAATAAGCTTAACTTTCTCAAACATATTCAAAAATACAAGGCAACAAAAAAAACCTTTCCACCTAGTCTCACTCACCATAATAACACATAAAAGCTTCCACCAAAAAAACCTTAAACAATAGCACTCGATCACATAAATTCTAAACACGGTTATAAGCAACTCTATCAATATGTGCAAGTGTACACTTCGCAAGTAATAAAGTAATAAGTATATCGAGTATCGTCTCCACAGGAATTGGTGTACTTAATATGTTTTCTTTCCTCTTCTCGCTCTACAAAAGAAACAAAATAAAAGACAGATTAATTTGGGTATTCCGAATTAAACTAAACAACTTGAATAATAAAGAAAACTAGAGAATGATAATAAAATCAGATTGAGAAAATGCCTAGGACCCAGTTGTGTTGTATTGTGGATTCGATTGACTTGTTTTTGTCTAACGCAATTATACAACACTACCTCGGTAGTATTACAGTTTTATTGCCTCGACAGTGAAGGGTTTCGTCCACCGCGGTAATTCCTTGCTCTTGGGTGGACTTTACCAAGGTTCGGCAAAGTATCCTCTGATGACTCCGCTTATTCCTAAGTCAAAGTATTGTTGATGAATAGTCCTTGATGATACCTCCCGGTGTAAATCAACTATAATCACCAACCAATCTCACACTTCTTTTAGCCGATGAAACTCTAACATATCCCTAGGCCGAGTTAGTATTTTCCAATTAGAAAAATACCGTACTTATTCCTTTCGTGAATCTAACTCTTACGATATTAGATAAATAGATTTCTCACAAACTTCTCTCCCGAGCTTGAATTTAAAAACAATGAATGACAAAGAATAAGCAAACCTCGATATTTTATCGCATGAAAGAAGAAAACAAAGTATAATCTCCTCTCAAAAATACTCTAGAACTTTCAACTAAGCCTTAGAAGAGTTTAGAACATAATGAAAACGAAGAAAACTCTAAAGTATATTATGAACTCTCATCTCTATCATTGTGTTTATGTGTTTTGGGGCGGCACCTCCTTTATATAGGCTAAAATTAGGGCAAAATCAGTCTTGGAGATGAAGAAAAGTTGTTTTGGATGTTTCCTTCTTTAAAAAGGTGTATCTCTTTAATTTGATTCTTTCTATCTTTACATCGTCTTCTCGAACTTCTCTTGCCACGCAAAGCATCTAGAAAAACTCAGCTTTTTATGTTCTTCAAATTGATCACCACTTTGACTTTTGGCATTTATGGGATTCTCTACCTCGGCAGGTAGCATCTATTTCCCCGGTGGAGGTTTAACTCTGTATCTGCTCAGCTTACATTAGTAGAAGCTCCCATTTGTGGCTGGTTCGATCAGGGCCTGCTTCATTGCCCTATTTTCACTCATTGTTTGTTGCTAATTTCCAGGTTTCCTTATCATGCTTACATGACCCTAGAGTTACTACCCTAGGCCAAGTCTACCTACAAATGCAGAAAGGTGCATTAAAGCTTACATTTTCTATAAATATCATCTTTATATATCACA
Organism: Abelmoschus esculentus; assembly: GCA_035048815.1. Taxonomy (NCBI): domain Eukaryota; kingdom Viridiplantae; phylum Streptophyta; class Magnoliopsida; order Malvales; family Malvaceae; genus Abelmoschus; species Abelmoschus esculentus. The sequence continues at coordinate 10,923,118 of JAUCBN010000023.1, read as the reverse complement.
ACAACAAAATATCCAAATATCTCACATTAAGTTCATGCATTAGTCCAAGTAGGTGTAGATTAAGTAATTATTGTTCATGAAAGATGTAAAAAGTTATAGTCTTTTGAGCACTTATCACACCCTCAAACTCGAACTATTGCTTGTCCTTAAGCAATGCAAACCGTCAAATTGCCATACCTTATTCTCTATTGGTCTTACTTTTTCATCTATTCTCTCCACCATGAATATGCCTATTCTTGAGCCTTAACTTTTTGGTTACCCAAGGACTTACCCGGAATCAAGCTATAAGATTTTGTGCATGTGTGAGTTCTTGTGGACAAGTTTGATTAAAGTCTTTCTTAGACAAACTCTAAGTTCAAGACAAATAGACTTGGAATTAATGTTCTCTTCTTATAAAAACTACTTGAGCCAATCTCGATCTTCTCAAGGATTGTATTTTCTCATCAAGATTTTTTTAATATACTAGAGACAATTTAGGGCACCTCTAGCATGAAGAAGAGTGAAGCTAGAGCCGGTGATAGGCATCTCTAGACAACATTTCCAAAAATCTAAGCCTTTATCACCTAAGTTCATTAAAAGAATTCTTATAATCAAACAAATCCCAAAAGTGTTTTTAGAGTCAATCTTATAGCAAGCTTCTAAGTTTTCTTCCTTAAGTATCCTAAAGTTAAGCCTTCTAAACAGGATCTAGCCATGGTAAAGAGAAAACCTTCTATTGCCTAAAGAGAATAAACTAAGGCAATACTGATGTAGAGCAGTATAAAAGTATGAACAATATTTCAATTAAGGTGGTAGACAATTTTTTTTTCAAAATCAACTTAAGTACTTCCTTTCATGGCAGTGAATCTACACCCCCAAACTCGAACTAAACATTACCCTCAATGCTTATAACTAGAGCATACAACAGGAAACAAAACATGAAAATGAACAAGTAAAGAGATAAAAGCAGCATAAAGGTGTGGAGATTAAATAGTCTCCGAAGAACTGCTAGTAACGATCAATTTCGTGGCCTTGCTGTTGACAGTTTAGTTTTTGTTTCTTGTGCTGGTGATAGGTGAGCTTTGGCTTGTCTGGGCGGCTGAATTCTGGTAGGTGGTGTCCTTTGCAAAGGAGCATTGACTTCTTCTCCTTCTTCTTCAGCAATTTCTTCAGTGGGCATTATATATGTCTCACCCTCATCTTCAACATCCATTGCCTCTACCTCGGCATGCTGAGCGCTTGGCCCGGCGGTTGGGTGGTACTATCGCATGTGCTGCGTGTAATAATAGCGCAACTGTACAATGTACATGTTGCAAGAAATAAAGTGATAAGCATATCGTGTATCGTCTCACAGGGATTGGTATACTTAATATGTCTCCCCTTGATCTTGAAAGATAAAGTAAAAACACAGATAAGTGGATTTGTTTAACTAACTAAATAATTAAATAACAAAACATAAAATAAAGGATTAAGAATGATATAGAGAAAGTGGGTAGGATCCAACTACGTCAATTAGTGGATTCGATTGATATTCTTCTTGTCCAATGCAATTACACAATACTGCTTCGGCAATACTACAAATACAACCTCGGCAGCGTTAGTGTTCTCTGCCGCGACAATCTCTTGCTCTTGGGTAGATGCATCAAAGTTCATCAAAATGTTCGTAATTGACTCTGCTTATCTCTAAGTCAGAGCGTTATTGATGACTAGTCCTTGACGATACCTCTCAGCGTAAATCAATGATAACCACCAACCAATCTAATACTTCTTTTAGCTTCTGAAACTCTTAACCTATCTCTAGGCCGAGTTAGTGTCGTCAACACCGTACTTATCCCTTTTGTGAATCTAACTCTCTCGATGCTAGATAAATAGATTACTTACAAACTTCTTTCTCGAGCTTGAATGCAAGAACAAGGAATGGCAATAGGATAACCAAACTTTGATATTATTATTGCATTTGAACAAAGAAACAAGAAACAATCTCCTCTTACTAATATCTAAAACCTTCACCTATACCTAAGAGATTTAGAACATAATGTCGATAGGTACAAATCTTAGAGGAAGAGTTTCTCTAAAATCGTCTCTCTTAACAATGTGGCCGGCTAGGCTATATATAGTCTTAAACTAGGGCAAACCTTTCCTAAATAGATTCTAACTTGGAGTAAGGAGAAAGTCTTCTGATATTTCCAAGTTTGCAACCTTCTAGAAAGCTTTTCCCGTTCGGTCTTTGACTTGGGCTTTTAGTGCGCTAGCCTGGTCCAATTGGTGTGCTGCATCTTCCAGAATGTTTGATGAGTACCTAAAAGGCAGTTATTTACTACCCTTCTCATGGTACTTTATGCATCTATTATACACCAACTTAAACTGAAATATTGACTTTTTGCGCAAATATTGGATATTCCGTTATCATTACTTACAAAATCAATATTTATAGAGAATGTAGATATTATTACATATTCTGTACATGCAGGAATATCCAGGGCCGACGTAAAAATGCAACAATGTTGAGGCCGAGGCAGAAGACAAGGCCGCGGCAGCATCCAAAGTGACAGCACTAACATTGGAGGTGCAATGAAATATAAAAATATAGAGAACATTCTAGAAGATGCAGCACACCAATTGGACCAGGCTAGCGCACTAAAAGCCCAAGTCAAAGATCAAGCGGAAAAATCCTTCTAGAAGGCGGCAAACTTGGAAATATCAGATCCCTTGAAGAAGACTTGTTCCTTACTCCAAGTTAGAGTCTATTTAGGAAAGGTTTGCCCTAGGTTAAGACTATATATACCCTAGCCGGCCACATTGTTTGAGAGAGCCGATTTTTAAAGAAACCCTTCTCCCAAAGAATTGTACCTAACGACATTATGTTATAAATTTCTTAAGGATAGGTGAAGGTTGTAGATATTAGTGAGAGGAGATTGATTCTTGTTTCTTTGTTCTAATGCAATAATAATATCAAAGTTTGCTTATCCTATTGCCATTATTTTTTCTTGTATTCAAGCTCGAGAGAGAATTTTGTAAGTAATATATTTATCTAGCATCGAGAGTTGTAGATTCACGAAAGGGATAAGTACGGTATTGTAGACACTAACTCGGCCTAGAGATAGGCTAAGAGTTTCAGCAGCTAAAAGAAGTGTTCGATTGGTTGGTGGTTATCGTTGATTTACGCCGAGAGTATCGTCAAGGATCAGTCATCAACAGCACTCTGACTTAGAGATAAGCGGAGTCAACTACGGATACTTTGCTGAAATTTGATGCCTCTGCCCAATAACAAGAAATTGCCGCGGTAGAGAACACCAATGTTGCCGAGGCAGTATCTGCAGTACTATTGAAGTAGTGTTGTGTAATTGTATTGGACAAGAAGAAGATCAATTGAATCCACTAATTGACGCAAGTGCATCCTACCCACTTTCTCTATATCGTTCTCAACCTTTTATTTTATGTTTTGTTATTTAATTATTTAGTTAGTTAAACAAATCTACTTATCTGTGTTTTTACTTTATTTTTCAGAAGCAAAGGAACAAGGGGAGACATATTAAGTATACCAATCCCTGTTGAGACGATACACGATATACTTATCACTTTATTACTTGGCGACGTGTACACTTGCACTCAATTGCGCTTTTATTACACGCATCAAGTTTTTGGCGCCGTTACCGGGGATTGGCAACTAAATTTTGTTTTCTTTATTTTCTTTCTCTTTAACCATTCTTTATATAACTTTAAATATAATTATTTATCTTTCTTTTTATTAACATTGATTTATTTGGTATATGACTAGGGCAAACCCGAGTAGTCCATTGTACGAATTAGATCCTGAAAGCGAATGCACAAGACACCATCTGAGGCGCAACCTGTTTCAAGTTATGGATGATCCACCAAGAGGACAAATTCAACCTGTTGATCATTGATGAGTGCCTAAAAGGCAGTAATTTGCTACCCTTCTTGTGGTACTTTATGCACCTAATATACACCCACTTGAACCGAATCTTATACTCTTTGCTCAAATATTGGATATTTTGTTTTCACCACATACAAAGTTAATATTTATAGAGAATGCAGATATTATTACATTTTATGTACATGCAGGAATATCAAGAGTTGAAGCGGCAGAAAAGCTATGTTGAAGCCGAGGCAGAAGACCGGTCGCGGCAGAATCCAGTGTGGCAGCACCAACAATGGAGGCGCATCAGAAGATAAAAATATAGAGAATAGTCTGGAAGACACGGTGCATCAATTGGACCAGGCTAGCGTGCTCAAAGCCCAATTCAAAGACCAAGCGGGAAACCCTTTCTAGAAGACGGCAAACTTGGAAATATCAGAATCCTTGAAGAAGACTTGTTCCCTACTCCAATTTGAAGTCGATTTAGGAAAGGTTTACCCTAGGTTAAGACTATAAATATACTAGCCGGCCACATTGTTTAGGGAGAGCCGATTTATAGAGAAAACCCTTCTTCCCTAAGAATTGTACTTCCACGATAACATGTTCTAAATTTCTTAGGGATAGGTGAAGGTTGTTGATATTAGTGAGAGAAGATTGATTCTTGTATTCTTGTTCTTATGCAATAAAATCAGAGTTTGCTTATCCTATTGTCATTCCTTGTTCTTGTATCCAAGCCCGAGAGGGAAGCTTGCAAGTAATCTATTTATCTAGCATCGAGAGGTGTAAATTCACGAAAGGGGTAAGTACCGTATCGGTGACACTAACTTGGCCTGTATTCCGGTGGAGGCATTCGGAGATGGGTTAAGAGTCTCAGCATCTAAAAGAAGTGTTGGATTGGTTGGTGGTCAGCTTTGGTTTACACTTAGAGGTATCGTCAAGGATCGAGCATCAACAGTACTTTGACTCAGAGATGAGCGGAGTCACTTACAGACACTTTGATAAACTTTGATACTTCTGCCCACGAGCAAGAGATTGCCGCGGCAGAGGAGCACCAGCATTGCCGAGGCAGTATTTACAGTACTATCGGAGCAGTGTTGTGTGATTGCATTAGATAAGAAGGAGATTAATTGAATCCACTAATTGACATAACTGGATCCTACCCGCTTTCTCTATAATCGTTCTCAACTCTTTATTTTATGTTTTATTATTTTCTTTTTTAGTTAGATAAAACAAACAATCTTATTTGTGTTTTTATTTTATTCTCAGGAGCGAGGGAACGAAGGAAGACATATTAAGTATACCAATCCCTGTGGAGACGGTACACGATATACTTATCATTTTATTACTTGACGACGTGTACACTTGTACTCAAAATAGCGCTTATACCACGCCTATCAAGTTTTTGGCGCCGTTACCGGGGATTAGCAACTAAATTTTGTTTTCTTTAATTTTCTTGCTCTTTAACTATTAGTTATCTAACTTTTAACTTTAGTTTTATTTTATTTTTGTTTTTATTAATTCTTATTTATTTGGTGTATGACCAGGGCAAATCCAAGTAGACCATTGTACGAGTTGGATCCAGAGATTGAATGTAAAAGACATAATCTAAAACAAAATCTATTCCAAACTATGGACAATCCAGCTAGAGGACCTGTTTATCATAATGTCCTGCCGCCAGCAATGTAACAACAGCCAATGCCGCATCTATTGCCGAGGCAGCTAATTGTCAGAGATTATCTAGTGGAGGATCTGAACGGACTAAACCCTGGTGTAGTTACCCCGAAGATCGAAGCAACTCACTTTGAGCTTAAACCAGTGATGTTCAACATGTTGAACACAATTGGACAGTTTGGTGGGTCTGCTACTGAAGATACAAGGCAGCATCTTAAATCCTTCATGGAAGTGTGCAACTCTTTTAAAATTCAAGGAGTCCATGAGGATATTTTGGGCTTAAAACTGTTCCCCTATTCACTGAGGGATAGGGCGAAGACTTGTTTGAATGGAATCCCAGCAGGATCAATCGGATCTTGGGAAGAATTTTGTGAAGAATTCATTACGAGGTTCAATCTAATAAATCTTTATGACCGCATTTGTAATGAAATTACATCATTCCGACAAGATGAAGATGAATCGATGTACGAGGCATGGGAGCATTATAGAGAACTATTAAACAAATGCCCCTTACATGGTTTTTGTAGAAAATCAACTTCCAACTTTGTGGAAAAATAAAATAATGTTGAAAAAAGAAAAAAGAAAATTTAAGCTTTTTGTGAAACGGAAGAAGAAACATAATTGATTTTCTGTCGTTGAATGAAATGATTTTGTTTACACAAGCTAATGCCTTTTTATAGGCTTTAGAATAAGACTTTGAATAGGATTAGAAGTCCTAATTACTTTAGGCTTTTAATCCTATTAACTTAAGACTTTTAATTCTAATAAAATTATCTCTAAGTAATAGATCCTAACTCAAATTCCTACCAATACTATATATATATAATCTCACACTCCCCCTCAAGTTGGAGAATATATATTATATATTCCCAACTTGAATAGAAACTTGTCGAATGAAGCTTTTGGTAATGCTTTTGTAAACACGTCTGCCACTTGTTCTTCTGTAGGAACATAGGATAAAGAAGTTGTCCCATTAGTAATCTTTTCTGAGATAAAATGTCTATCAATCTCTATATGTTTCGTCCTATCATGATGAACTGGATTTCGAGCAATTTGTATGGCAGACTAATTATCACAAAAAATCTCGAACTTTTCCTCTTGGTTCACATCTAGCTCTTTCAGTAGCTTTAATAACCAAATTCCTTCACACATTCCCAATGCTAAAGCCCTATATTCTGCTTCAGCGCTGCTTCTAGATACAACTGTTTGTTTTTTACTTCTCCAAGTTACTAGATTTCCCCAAACAAAGGAACAATAACCACTAGTTGATCTTCTTTCTATCAGTTCACCTGCCCAGCTTGAATCTGAAAAAATCTGAATAGAACTTTTTTTAGTCTTTTTAAATAGCAGTCCATGCCCTGGTGTCCCTTTCAAGTATCTCAAAATTCTAATTGCAGCTTCCATGTGATCCTCCCTTGGACCAGTCATGTGTTGACTGATAACATTAACTGGAAAGGCAATATCTGGTCTGGTTAATGATAAATAAATTAACTTTCCCACTAATCTTTGAAATTTACCCTTATCAACTTTATGACTTGAGTCATCTTTACTAAATTTTAATCCTGCTTCCATGGGAGTATCAACTGGTTTGCATCCTAGCATCCCAGTTTCATTAAGTAAATCAAGAACATACTTTCTTTGATTTATTACTAAACCTTTGCTCGACCTAGCAACCTCCATGCCTAGAAAATATCTGAGTTTTTCTAGGTCTTTTGTTTCAAACTCTGTATTTAATAACCTTTTCAGGTGACATATTTCTTCCTCATCATCACCTGTCAGAATTATGTCGTCCACATACACTATTAAAATAACCCTTTTATTGTTAGAGGTTATCTTAATGAAGAGTGTGTGATCTGCTAAGGATTGTTTATATCCAGCTTCCAGAATTACCTTGATAAATTTGTCAAACCAGGCTCTAGGCGACTGTTTCAAACCATAGATAGATTTAATAAGTCTACAAACTTTCTGATCACCTTTTATCGACTTCAAACCCGAAGGTACTCTCATGTACACTTCTTCTTCCAATTTTCCATTAAGAAAAGCATTCTTAATGTCAAGTTGATGCAGCATCCAGTCTTTGTTTACTGCCAAACTTAAGAGAACTCTAATTGTATTTAGCTTAGCTACAGGAGCAAAAGTCTCATTATAATCAATTCCATAGGTTTGAGTAAAACCTTTGGCTACCAATCTTACCCTGCGGAAGATCTGTAATGGTCTAAGTATTATTCTTTTCAAGTACTTCAATCTCCTCTTCAACAGCTCTTCTCCACTTAGAATCATTTAAAGCCTCCTCAATAGTGTCAGGTATTTGTTCTTTATCTAAGCAAGTTGTAAAAGCCTTGAAAGATGGCATTAGATTACCATAAGCAACATACCTCTGAGTGGGATGCTTTGTACATTCTCTTATCTCTTTCCTTTTAGCAATTGGTAAATCATCAACCTCAGGTAACGAGGAAGGAATCTCAGTTAGAACATTATCTTCATCATTCTCATTGGCAACTGAACTCAAGTCCAATTCTTGGCAAGTGTCAGATTGCAAAACAGTCTCTGGAATAGTTTTCTGTTTTCTGGTGTAAACTTTCAATTGCTTAGAGGGTTGAGGAGTTTGTGAGGGAGGTTTAGGTGAGAATTGAGGAGTAGTAACAATAGGTGAAGGATGAAGAGTTGTAGGTGTAGAAGTGGAAGAGTTATCAGGTTCAAATGAGAAAGGATTATTAATAAATAAATCTGAAGAATAAACCTGATTTCTGAGAGGCTGAAAAATATCACTATTCTCCCCCTGATTTTCAGTCGAGTGGAAATAAGGTTCATGTTCAAAAAAGGTGAGATCCATTGAAATAAAAAAATTTTGAGAAGGAGGATGGTAACATTTGTAGCCCTTCTTAAGTGAAGAATACCCTACCAAGACACACTTCAAAGATCTAGGGTCTAGTTTTGACATAGAGGGAGCAGAATCTTTTACAAACACAGTGCAACCAAAACTTTAAAAGGAAGAATAGATGACAATGGTTTAAAATTTGGGTAACACTCTAAAAAAACAGCTTTAGGTGTTCTATGTTGCAAAACCTTACTAGGCATTCAATTAATGAGATAGGTCGCAGTTAATAAAGCCTCGCCCCACAAATACTTAGGAGTGTTACTGGTGAACATCAAAGACCTAGTAACCTCTAAAAAATGTCTATTTTTTTCTTTCTGCAACCCCATTTTGTTGTGGTGTATCCACACAAGTGCTTATTTGCAAAATCCCTTTTTTGTTAAAAAATTCTCCCAATGACTTGGTAAAATATTCACTCCCATTATCAGATTTGAATATCTGAATTTTACATCCAAATTGGGTTTCTACCATATGATAAAATTTTTCAAAAACAAAGGCTACTTCAGATTTATCCTTTAACAAATATGTCCAAGTTATTCTACTATGGTCATCAATGAAAGTGACAAACCACCTACTACCAGTTACATTCTTCACTCGAGAAGGACCCCAAACATCACTATGAATCAATAAAAAAGGGTGAAATGGTTTGTAGAAAGATGGTAAATAAGATGCTTTTGTCTGTTTAGCAAGAGGACATATATGGCATTTAAAAGAACTTGGATTTTTATTAACAAACAATTTAGGGAATAATTTAGCAAGATAATGAAAATTAGGATGCCCTAACCTAAAATGCTATAACATTATATTATCAATTTGTCCTAAAGAAGTAAAGGAACAAGAAGTATTTGGTATGGCAGTTGGTTGATTACGAGAAGGACATAAAGACCATTTTGTAAGCTAGCATTGCCAAGCATTTTCCTCGAATTCATTGCCTGTAAAAAACAACCAGATTCAGTAAACTGTAATGAACACTTCAAATTCTTGGAGAGTTTACTAACAGAGATAAGATTGCAGGTAAGATTAGGCACAAATAGAACATCTTCAAGCAACAAGTTATCATTAATGAGGACGGAGCCACTTCCTTTGATAGGAGAAAAAGAGCCATCGGCTGTTTTAATAGAACTTTTAGAAGATGAATCTAAAAAATGAAGGAATAATACTCTGTTACCAGTCATGTGATCAGATGCTCCAGAGTCGATGATCCATGTTGATGTACCTTTAGAAGAAAAGAGTGCAGTAGGAGAACAAATATTTTGTATGCCTTTATCCTCCACGAGAATTAAATTTGTTTCACAGGTTACTGTCGAACCTGGAATTTCTTGAAAAAACTCCAATTCAACCGTTTGTTTTGTTGTGGGTAACATCTCAGAGGTTGTCGAAAGGAATCCCATTAAGAATTCGGACTAGGATCGATATTAGACTGATACCATATAGTAAATCAACTTCCAACTTTATGGAAAAATAAAATAATGTTGAAAAAAGAAAAAAGAAAATTTAAGCTTTTTGTGAAACGGAAGAAGAAACATAATTGATTTTCTGTCGTTGAATGAAATGATTTTGTTTACACAAGCTAATGCCTTTTTATAGGCTTTAGAATAAGACTTTGAATAGGATTAGAAGTCCTAATTACTTTAGGCTTTTAATCCTATTAACTTAAGACTTTTAATTCTAATAAAATTATCTCTAAGTAATAGATCCTAACTCAAATTCCTACCAATACTATATATATATAATCTCACAGTTTTCCCTTGTGGACGCAAGTTTCCATGTTCTACAATGCTACTAATGCTTCCACAAGGATGATGTTAGACGCCTCCTCAAATGGGACACTTTTAGATAGAGTACCCACGGAAGCCATTGAAATTCTGAACAAACTCGTAAGGAATGATTTCCAATTTCCCACATCGAGGCAAGGAGGAATGAGACGTCATGCCACAGCTCATGAATTAGACACATCAAGTTCGGTGGTAACACAATTGGCTTCTCTGACCAAGATGGTTCAGAATATGCAGAACCAAAGAAGTATACATGAGGTTAAGATAGTCAACTCATCAGATTATATGCCAGATGAGGAGACCGGCCTATATGTTGGAAATTATAACAGAAACAATCCAATGATGTCCAACAATTATAACCCATCTTGGAAAAGGCATTCGAACTTCTCTTGGAGTAATCCTAACAATGCCTTGAATCCAACTACCCAAGCCCCTGGATTTCAGCATCAGAACCAGAACCTGTCGCAACAGAACACTCAGCAGTACATGCCGCAGTAGTAGGTACAACAGCAACAGTCTCTGAATGCACTGGCCGATTCTCTCACAGCTTTCATGTCAAAGACTGATGCCTACATGATGAAGAATAGCCGCTTCATGAAGCGTACTGATGACTTCATGAACAAAACGGAGATAAGAATACAGAACTAGGAGGCTGCAATAAAATCCCTAGAAACCTAGGTTGGTCAATTTGTCCAACGCCAAAATACTCGACCACCTAGACGTTTACCTAGCAATACTGAAGTTGCTAAGGTATTAGGCCACGAGCAATGTAAAGTAATCACCACCAGAAGTGGCCTACAATTGAAAAATAAAGAGGGTACCTCAACTGAAAGAGTCCAACGAGAACAACAATCACATAAGGATTCAGAGGCTGAGCAAGACCCTACCGAAAGCCCTGCCACGGCAACAGAACCAACAGTATCAGAACCTAATGCTGAGGTAGCTGTAGAAAAATTCACCCCAGGTATAAAACTCAATATCCAAGGAAACCTGGAGGACATCAGACCACCACCTCCTTTTCCACAGAGGCTAAAGAAGAAAAACAGGACCACCAATTTTGGAAGTTCCTAGACATTTTGAAGCAGGTCCATATTAACTTGCCCTTAGTTGAGGCGATTGAACAAATGCCCAACTATGCCAAGTTTTTAAAGGACATAGTATCCAAGCGACGAAGGCTAGGAGAATTTGAAACGGTGGCAGTTACTGAAGGCTGCATGGCAATGCTACATAATCGCATGCCACCCAAACTAAAAGATCCTAGCTGCTTCACAATTCTCTATACGATTGAAGATGGTTATAAAGGAAAGACCCTATGCGACTTGGGAGCAAGCATCAACTTAATGCTCAAATCAGTTTTTCAGAAACTCGGAATTGGACGGGCAAAACCAACAAAAGTACTGCTCTAACTTGCGGATCGATCTTACGTACATCCTTAAGGCAAAATCGAGGACATTCTAGTGAAAGTTGACAAGTTCATTTTCTCTACCGACTTTCTTGTCCTTGACTGTGAAGCTGACGACAATGCACTGATCATATTGGGTCGACCTTTTCTTGCTACTGGACGCACTATCATTGATATGGAGAATGGCGAACTCATAATGTGAATAAATGATCAACAAATTAAGTTGAACGCCTTCTACAATCTGCCAAATTCAGACACTCTAGCAGAATGTAAGGCTCTCCATACACCTAATAAGGGGACTAAAATATCATGTCTGGGAAGCACCCTCGACAAATTATTCGATAAAAGAATAAAACCCAAAGGAGAAGCCGAATGCACCGAAGGGACTGGCCAACTCATGCAGACAGACACGGGCTAGAAAGAGATAGCAAAGATAGGAGATGCATTCACATGCACTCCACAAGTAATCTAATCTCTTCCCTTCATCTTTTATTATAATAGGATTAGTATATATAGTATTATTTTCAGCATTTGTTAGTATTTTGTTATTTTTAGTATTTTATTATTTTACTTAATGATCAACAATTTTTATTATTTTGGATTCAGTAATTTTAATTTTTAATAAAGTGATGAATGTAGGAAAATTTTGCCACAGCAGGAATTCTACTGTCGCGGCAGCACTGTGTCAGAGCCGCAGAATTACCAACGGGCAGAAACAATGTAGCAGCTATCTGCCGAGAAATCCGCTGTGACAGTAACTGTGCATCCAGGCAGTAAATGCCTAACGGCTAGTATTTTAACAGTTATATTTTTACAGCCTATATAAACAGATTCACTGATGTGTATTATTTACTTTGCATTCTTATTATCCTTACTTTTACAATCTTGCTCTCACTACTTCGTGCAATTTTCAAAATAATCTCTATTCAGTCCAGAAATTCTCAAACCACCTTACACGAACAGTTCTATAGCTTACTACACAAGATTTGCCCCAGCCACTATTGCTGAAAGATTTAACCGATCATTTATTGCTCGAAAACTATGGGAAGAGTAGGGATTTCAACAGAACAATAATATGAATTTCGACATTGAACCATACTTATTCGACAAGATTCAGCATCAGGATTGGGAGGCATTCTGTCTACAGCCTCAAGCAACAAATGCTACAATTGTACAGGAATTTTACGCGCATGGGCCGAGCAAGGACACCTTCTTTGTCCATTGCCGAGGCAAACCTGTAGAACTTGATGCCAAAGTCATCAATAACTTTTATGGTCTCACACCTACACAAGATGATCATGCCGACTACGTAGACAATATCACCACTCAAGACTATGAGGAGACTAAGGATGAGCTTTGTTACAAAAACACTTCATGGGAAACCGGTGCCCATAAGGGTTCAATAACACGGCAAAGTCTAATACTTGAGGCCAAGATGTGGTGTACGTTTGTCAAAAGACGACTTATCCCAACTTTCCACAACAGCACAGTGAATCGTAAAAGACTGGCAGTGATCCAGTCTATCATCAAGAAGAGAAGCATCAATATTAGAGAGATCATCCTTCACGAAATCCATGAATGCGGTAAGAAGGAACGCGTACCGTTGTACTTCCCATATTTAATCTCTGCCTTGTGCATTAATGTAGGAGTTCCAGTCGAAGATATGGATGAATACACGCTAACTAGGCAGTGATGTATAAGAGACTTCTGCCATCGAGTTATGCAGATAACACATGCAGAGCCTGACTAGGCAACACCGCAGTAGTTCACTACCGACTACACCACTAGAGGGCAGTATTCAACAGAAGCACCAGCCTCTACTGAGCCGACTTCCGAAGCAGACCCATACCAAGAGATTTTACAAAGGATGGCAGCCATGGACCTTCGCCAACAGCGCTACATGGAGTACCAACGTGACTTCAACACGTCTCTAGCTAACATGATGCTACAGAGCTTTCCACATCAAGGGGAACAATTTCCTGAATTCCCAGCCAATATGTTCGTCACTGCCACCCCTTATACTGATACAACACATGCCCCCAGGCCGCAACCATCTTTCCAGCCATGGCTGCACCAATAGTTCTATGTTGTCGGACCTTCCAAGCCATCAAGGTCTGCAGGAGTATCATCTACTAGCCAAAGGCCATCCAAGAGGCGGGCTGTCTTTAACTCTCCCCAAAGAGAACCAATTCTTATCCCCAGTCTCAGCAGGGATACGCTATCTCGCGAGATTGATGAATACCATAGTTCATCCTATGAATCAGTAATACCTACTACCACGGTAGGAGAAAGGACAAAAATCATGGATATTGACGAAGAAGGATATGAGGTTACAGCACCGATGCACCATACACCACCCAGCAGAGTACAACCGCTTCGGCAGGAAAAACAACAGCAATCATCAGGACAAGAATCCAGAAGAAAGACAACAGCAGCAAGGTCTAGAAGAATGATCCGTACGAGCAGTACCTCGGAGTCATTATAAATAATTCCTTAACTGCTCTCATCTTTTTCTATATATCAATTGTTGTTTATTTTATATATTTTGAACATTGAGGACAATGCTCGGTTTGAGTTTGGGGGAGATTGAAAGTGCAGAAGCACTACCGAGGCTACCCAATATCGTGGCAATACTATAAAAGGGAGTATTTTTTTCTGAAATTTTTTTTATCTCTTTTCTTGAATTTATATTTGTAATCTTGTACTACCTTATGTTAGCTTTGCTTTAGGTTACTCCTTTAAGACTATAGAAAATTTTCTCCTTACCATGGTCAAAGTACTGTTTTGAAAGGATAACCATAGGATACTCATGGAATAAAACTTAGAAGCTTGCTTTAGGGTTAGATAAGAAAATAAACACTTTTTGGACTTGTTTGATTTAGGAGTTCTTTTAATAAACTTAGGTGATAAAACTTAGAACTTGTTGAAAAATAACTAGAGGTGCCTATCACCGGCTCTAGTTTTGTTCTCCTTCGTACTAGAGGTGCCCGAAATTGGTTCTGGTATAATAAATAGGTGCTACAAAAAGAAAAGGAATAAATAAAATAAAGAAAGAAATAGAAAACACATATCTTGAGGTGCCCAAAATTAGCTCAAGACTTGCTATTTTAAGGAGATAGCTAATCCAAGATTCTACTTGTCTTGAACTTAGAGTTTATCTAAGAAAGCCTTGAATCAGCCTTGTCCATTAAATGCACATACTCACCTAGCCCTAGAGTTTGTTTCTTAGTAGAAGTCCTTGGGTAAACTAGTGGCTAAAATGGAGAAATAGACATGAACATGGTGGGGAGAATAGATGGAAGTATAAGACCAAAGGGGAGTAAGGTTTAGCAATTTGATGTTTGGCATTGCTTGAGGACAAGCAATAGTTCAAGTTTGGGGGTATTTGATGAGTGCCTAAAAGGAAGTAATTTACTACCCTTCTTATGGTACTTTATGAACCTAATATACACTTGTCTTGAACTTAGAGTTTATCTAAGAAAGCCTTGAATCAACCTTGTCCATAAAACACACACACTCACCTAGCCTTATAGCTTGTTTCTTAAAAGTCCTTGGGTAAACTAGTGGCTAAAACAGAGAGATAGACATGATCATGGTGGGAAGAATAGATGGAAAAGTAAGACCAAAGAGGAGTAAGGTTCGGCAATTTGATGTCTTGCATTGCTTGAGGACAAACAATAGTTCGAGTTTAGGGGTATTTGATGAGTTCCTAAAAGGCAGTTATTTATTATCCTTCTCATGGTACTTTATGCATCTATTATACACCAACTTAAGCTGAAATATGAACTCTTTGCATAATATTGGATATTCCGTTACCACTACTTACAAAGTCAAAATTTATTGAGAATGAAGATATTATTACATATTCTATAGATGCAGGAATATCCAGGGCCGAAGCAGCGGTGAAGCAGTGTT
This sequence comes from Abelmoschus esculentus, assembly GCA_035048815.1. Taxonomy (NCBI): domain Eukaryota; kingdom Viridiplantae; phylum Streptophyta; class Magnoliopsida; order Malvales; family Malvaceae; genus Abelmoschus; species Abelmoschus esculentus. The sequence continues at coordinate 10,907,621 of JAUCBN010000023.1, read as the reverse complement.
GAGGCCGAGGCAGAGACGAGGCCGCGACAACATCCAAAGTGGCAACATCAACATTGTAGGCAAATGAAAGACAAAAATATAGAGAATATTGATACGTGTAATAAAAGCGTATTTGAGTGCAAGTGTACACGTTGCCAGGTAATAAAGTGATAAGTATATTGTGTATCATCTCCACAGGGATTGGTATACTTAATATGTCTCCCCTTGTTCCCTTGCTCCTGAAAAATAAAGTAAAAACACAGATAAGTTAATTGTTCATTAAGATATTTGGTATACTTTCGAAATTGTTAAGGTTTATCCAGCGTATTTGAGTTAGGTACTTTTAAGTCACAATAGTCCATTAAGATATTTTACGATTAAAATTTTTCCCATATTCACTGAGGGATAGGACGAAAACTTGGTTGAATGGCATCCCAACAGGATCTATAGGATCTTGGAAGGAGCTCTGTCGAGAATTCATTACGAAGTTTAATTCAACAAATCTCTATGATCACATCCGTAATGAAATCACATCATTTCGGCAAGATGATGATGAACCAATGTATGAGGTATGGGAACGCTACAGAGAATTGTTAAACAAATGCCCACTACATGGTTTTCCTTTGTGGATGCAAGTCTCCAAGTTTTATAATGCTACCAATGCCTCCACAAGGATGATGCTAGATGCTTCCGCAAATGGGACACTTTTGGATAGAGCACCCGCGGAGGCCATTGAGATTCTAAACAAACTCGTAAAGAACGATTTCCAATTTCCCACATCAAGGCGAGGAGGAATGAGACGTTATGCCACAACCCATGAATTAGATACATCCAGTTCGGTGGCAGCACAATTAGCTTCTCTGACCAAGATGGTTCAAAATATGCAAGCCCAAAGAAACATACATGAGGTTAAGGCAGTTAACTCATCGGAGTACATGCAAGATGAGGAAACCAGCCTATATGTTGGAAACTATAACAGAAACAATCAAATGATATCCAACAATTTCGAAATTGTTAAACCTTAACAATATTCTCTTCATGGACTCCTTGCATCTTGAAAGAATTGCACACTTCCATGAAAGATTTCAGATGTTGCCTTGCATCTCCAATAGCAGACCCACTAAGCTGTCCAATTGTATTCAACATGTTGAACATCACTGTTTTGAGCTCAAAGTGAGTTGCTTCGATTTCAGGAGTGACTACACCAGGGTTGAGTCTGTTTAAATCTTCCACCAGATAGTCTCTAACAGTGGGCTACCTCGGCAGTGGTTGCTGCGGCATTGCTGGCGGCAGTACATTATGATCAACAGGTGGGATTTGTCCTCTTGGTAGATTGTCCATGACTTGGAACAGATTGCTTCTTAGATTATGTCTTGTTCGTTTAATCTTAAGATCCAACTCGTACAATAATCCACTCGGGTTTGCCCTTTTCATAAACCAAATAAATAAAAGTTAATAAAAACAAAAAAAATGATTAAAGTTAAATAAATAAATAATTGAAGTTAGAGTTAAATAAAGACTAGTTAAAAAGCAAGAAAATTAAAGAAAACAAAATTTAGTTGTCAATCCCCGACAATGGCGCCAAATACTTGATGTGCGTGGTATAAGCGTAATGTGAGTACAAGTGTACACGTCGTCAAGTAATAAAATGATTAGTATATCGTGTATCGTCTCCACAGGGATTGGTATACTTAATATGTTTCTTCTCGTTTCCTTGCTCCTGAAAAGAAAGTAAAAACACAAATAAGTTGAATTGTTTTATCTAACTAAATAATTAAATAACAAAACATAAAATAAAAAAGTTCAAGACGATATAGAGAAAGTGAGTAAGATCCAGTTGCGTCAATTAGTGGATTCAATTGATCTTCTTCTTGTCCAATGCAATCACTCAACATTGCTTCGACAGTACTACAGATACCGCCTCGACAACATTGGCGCTCCTCTGCCGTGGCAATCTTTTGCTCTTGGGCAGAGGTATCAAAGTTTAGCAAAGTGTCCGTAAGTGACTCAGCTCATCTCTGAGTCAAAGTGCTGTTGATGTCCAGTCTTTGATGATACCTCTCGGCGTAAATCAAGGATAACCACCAACCAATCCAACACTTCTTTTAGCTGCTGAAACTCTTAACCTATCTCTTAGTGCCTCCACAAGAGTATAAGCCGAGTTAGTGTCTACAACACCATACTTATCCCTTTCGTGAATCTACACCTCTCGATGATAGATAAATAGATTACTTGCAAACTTCCCTCTCGAGCTTGGATACAAGAACAAAGAATGACAATAGGATAAGCAAACTTTGATTTTATTATTGCATAAGAACAAAAATACAAGAATCAATCTCCTCTCACTAATATCGACAACCTTCTCCTATCCCTGAGAAGTTTAGAACATATTGTCGTTAATTACAATTCTTAGGGAGAAGGGTCGGCTTAAAGGGTTTCTCTAAGTCGTTTCTCTTTAAGTCTCTCTCTCTAAATCGGCTCTCTTAACATTGTGTCCGGCTAGGGTATTTATAGTCTTAACCTAGGGTAAACCTTTCCTAAATAGACTTCAACTTGGAGTAGGGAACAAGTCTCTTCAAGGTATCTGATATTTCCAAGTTTGTCTCCTTCTAGAAGGATTTTCCCACTTGGCCTTTGAATTGGGCTTTTAGCGCGCTAGCCTGGTCCAATTGGTGCGCTGCATATTCCAGAATATTCTTTATATTTTTATCTTTCGTTGCGCCTCCGTTGTTGGTGCTGCCACACTGGATTCTGCCGCGGCCTTGCTTCTGCCTCGGCCGAAATACTGCATCTCTACCGCTTCTGCTTTGGATATTCCTGCATGTACAAAATATGTAAAAATATTTGCATTCTCTATAAATATTAACTTCATAAGTGATGATAATGGAATATCCAATATTTGAGCAAAGAGTTTATATTTCGGTTTAAGTTGGTATATAATAGATGCATAAAGTAGCATGGGAAAGGTAGTAAATAACTGTCTTTTAGACACTCATCAGTGATTCCTCTCATCTCTGAGTTAGAATGTTGTTGATGACCAGTCCTTGACAATACCTCTCAGCGTAAATCAACGATAACCACTAATCAATCCAACACTTCTTTTAGCTGCTGAAACTCTTAACCTATCTCTAGGCCGAGTTAGTGTCTACAACACCGTACTTATCTCTTTCGTGAATCTACACCTCTCGATGCTAGATAAATAGATTACTTACAAACTTCTCTCTCGAGCATGAATGCAAAAACAAAGAATGGCAATAGGATAAGCAAACTTTGATATTATTATTACATAAGAACAAAGATACAAGAATCAATCTCCTCTCACTAATATCGATAACCTTCACCTATCCCTAAGAAGTTTAGAATATATTATCGTTAAGTACAATTCTTAGGGAGAAGGATTTTTCTAAAAATCGGCTCTCCTAATAATATGTCCGGCTAGGGTATTTATAGTCTTAACCTAGGGTAAACCTTTCCTAAATAGACTTCAACTTGGGGTAGGGAACAAGCCTTCTTTAAGGAATCTGATATTTCCAAGTTTGCCGCCTTCTATAAGGGTTTTCCCGCTTGGTCTTTGACTTAGGCTTTTAGCGTGCTAGCCTGGTCCAATTGATGCGCTGCATCTTCCAGAATGTTCTCTATATTTTTATCTTTCATTGCGCCTCCATTGTTGGTGTTGTCACACTGGATTCTGCCGCGGCCTTGTCTTCTGCCTCGGCCGTAACACTACTTCACTGCCGCTTCGGCCTTGGAAATTCCTGTATGTACAGAATATGTAATAATATCTGCATTCTCTATAAATATTGACGTTGTAAGTAATGATGACGGAATATCCAATATTTGCGCAAAGAGTCCATATTCCGGTTCAAGTTGGTGTATACTAGATGCATAAAGTACCATGAGAAGGGTAGTAAATAACTGCCTTTTAGGCACTCATCAGCCACTCCTAGTAATGATTGCCTTACATTTCTCGTGGCTCATTCTCTTTGCAACTTCAGTATTGCTGGGTAATCCTCCTTGTGGTCTAGTGTTCAGATTTTGAGCAAAATGCCCAACTTGAGTTTCCAGTGTTTTAATGGTTGCCTCTTGGTTTTGCAACCTCATCTCAGTTCTGTTTATAAAGGCATCAGTTCTCTTAATAAAGTTACTATTCTCTGCCATGTATGATTTTGCTTTCATCATAAAGGCCTTAAGAGAATTTTCCAATGAACTTGCAGGCTACTGATGCATCTGCTGCTGCGACATTGGTTGTTGTACCTGCGGTGGTTGCGGATGTTGCATTTACATTGGTTTCTGGAAACCTGAGGATTGAATAGTCGGATTTAGAACATTGTTAGGATTACTCCATGAGAAATTTGGATGTCTTTTTCATGCTGGATTATATGTATTGGACATCATGTTGTTGTTCTTGTTGTAGTTTCCCACATAAAGACTAGATTCCTGATTCTGCATACATTCAGAAGAGCTATGGTTACCTCCACATAAATTACAGAAAGAATCTATTTTCTTGACCTCATGGGTATTATTCTGCATTTGCATATTCTGAACCATCTTAGTAAGGGAAGAAAATTGTGTTGCCACTGAATTGGATGTTTCTAACTTATTCACTGTAGCTTGGCGTCTCACCCCTCCTCGCCTAGATGTAGGAAATTGAAAGTCATTCTTTGCAAGTTTGTTCAAAATTTCTATAGCTTCCTCCGGTGGTTTGTCAAGAAGTGTGTCATTGGCAGAGGCGTCTAGCATATCCTTGTTGGGGTATTGGTTGCATTCTAAAACATAGTTACTTGTGTCCACAATGAAAATCCATGCAAAGAACACTTGTGTAATAGCTCTCTATATCGCTCTCATGCCTCATACATCGGTTCATCATCTGCCTGTCGAAAAGAAGTAATTTCATTACGTTTACGATCATAAAGATTAGTAAGATTGAAATGTGTAATGAAATCAAAACATAGTTCACTCCAAGATCCTATAGATCCTGTTAGAATGATATTTAACCAGGTTTTTGCCATATCCCTCAATGAATAAGAAACGGTTTCAATCTCAAAACATCCTCATGGACTCCTTGAATTTTGAATGAATTACAGATTGTCAATGAATGATTTGAGATGTTGCCTGGCATCTTCAGTTAATGACCCACCAAACTGTCCAATGGTATTGAGCATATTAAACATGACAGGTTTTAGTTCAAAGTGCATTGCTTCGATTTCTAGTGTGACAACTCTTGGATTTAACTCGTTCAAATCCTCTTCCAAGAAATATCGAACTGTAAGCTACCGCGTCAGTGGTGGCGGCGGAAGTTCTCCATTGCCAACAGGTAAGTTTTGTTCTATTAGGTTACCTGCCATAACTACTCGGATTTGTCTTCTCAACCTTTAACGTGTGCGTTCAATTTCTGGATCTAGACCGTACAAAGGATTGCTTGGGTATGCTCTGGTCATACACTAGTAAAAACCAAAGTTTAATAAGTAACTAAAAGCGAGAAAATAAAGATAAAAATTTAGTTGCCAATCCCCGACAACGGCACTAAAAACTTGTTGCGTGTAAAAAGAGTTGCGCAATTAGTGCAAGTGTACACTTCGCAAGTAATAAAGTGATAAGTATATCGGGTATCATCTCCACATGTATTGGTGTACTTAATATGTTTTCTTGCCTCTTCTCGCTCTGCAAAAGAAATAAAATAAAAGACAGATTAATTTGGATATTCCGAATTAAACTAAACAACTTGAATAATAATAAAAAACTAGAGAATGAGAATAAAATCAGGTTGAGAAAATGGTCAGGATCCAGTTGTGTTGTATTATGGATTCGATTGACTTGTTTCTGTCCAACACAATTACACAACACTGCCTCGACAGTACTGCAGTTTTACTGCCTCAATAGTGAAGGATTTCGTCCTCCGCGGCAATTCCTTGCTCTTGGGTGGACTTTACCAAGGTTCGACAAAGTGTCTTCTGATGAATCCGCTAATTCCTAAGTCGAAGTATTTTTGATGAATAGTCCTTGATGATACCTCCCGGCGTGAATCAACTATAATCACCAATCAATCTCACACTTCTTTTAACCGTTGAAACTCTAACTTATTCCTAGGCCGAGTTAGTATTTTCCAACTAGAAAAATACCGTACTTATTCCTTTCATGAATCTAACTCTCCCGATATTAGATAAATAGATTTCTCATAAACTTCTCTCCCGAGCTTAAATACAAGAACAATGAATAACAAAGAATAAGCAAACCTCAATATTTTATTGCATGAAACAAGAAAAAAAAGTATAATCTCCTCTCACAAATACTCCTCAACTTTCACCTAAGCCTTAGAAGAGTTTAGAACATAATGAAAACGAAGAAAACTCTAAAGTATATGGTGAACTCTCTTCTCTATAGTTATGTTCTGTGTTCTTGGGCGGCATCTCCTTTATATAGGCTAAAATTAAGGCAACATCAGTCTTGGAGAAGAAGAAAAGTTGTTTTGGACGTTTCCTTCTTTAAAAAGGTGCATCTCTTTAATTTGATTCTTTCTATATTACACCGTCTTCTCGAACTCCTCTTGCCACGCAAAGCATCTAGAAAAATTCAGCTTTTTATGTTCTTCAAATCGATCACCACTTTGACTTTTGGCTTTTATGGGATTCTCCGCCTCGGCAGGTAGCATCTACTGCCCCGGTGAAGGTTTAACTCTGCATCTGCTCAGCTTCCATTAATAGAAGCTCTCATCTGTAGCTGGTTCGATCAGGGTTTATTTCATTGCCCTATTTTCACTCATTTTCTGTTGTTGCTTTCCAGGTTTCCTTATCATGCTGACATGACCCTAGAGTTACTACCCCAGCCCAATTCTACCTGCAAATGCACAAAGGTTCATTAAAGCTTACATTTTCTATAAATATCATCTTTATATGTCACAATAGCAAAATATCCAAATATCTCACATTAAGTTCATGCACTAGTCCAAGCAGGTGCAGATTAAGTAATTATTGTTCATGAAAGGTGTAAAAAGTGATAGTCTTTTGAGCATTTATCAACATACCAATTAACGAGAGAAGAATACCTAAAACTTAACCAGAAACCTAACGTCCATATCAAATATCTTACCATATTAAAGCATACTGCTCAACAGTTACAACCGTCTCAAAGGAAGCACTCTCTTAATTGTCGAGAACCCACGTCACAAAACTTATAGAGTTTGGTTCACACACCTTTACTTTAACACCTTTGACAACAACATTCTCCAAGATTTCTGGCTCTCAAGCTCAACTTACCAGCAAAACAACCATTCACTTTCAATTCAAACACATCCAAAACAAGTCCACTTAACATTAACTGCTTTCAAACTTCTTACTTCCAAATACATAGCAAAAGACTATCACAAACTTTGATCAAGTTACCATTCTAACTCATCATCATACAACACAACTACGTACCTCATAGACATAAACGATAACCAACATTACAACTGAAATCCATCAACACAACCTCAATTATTCCCCGAATATGCGGCTCCACCAAATATCTGCTAGCAACTTACCTCGGAATATCTCAACCATTAAAAGTCTCACCCACAACTCTTTCACTAGACCAACACTCTTTGATAAACATAACCAAGCCAACATTTCTCTTGACTTCACAACACTCTTAAAATACTTCACTATAACCCATAATGAAAATACACACAACTTTTCCAAAATAACAACTCAATGACGGAATCATCATACAACCCAATACTGTGATCAATCAACTCTTATCTCACTTAGATTTTTCAAAGCCCAAACTTCTTCCTCTTTAACCTTTCCAAAATTAAGGCCACTCTTTCATCCACTCACCTTAACATCCTCCTTAGTGTTAAGAAATAAAACACAAGAAAAGCCAAGCGTAAACGAAGAATTCGACAAACACAAACCCTCGTTACACCTCAACTCTTTTTTTAAAAAATATTTTCCTTTCCTTTCCAAAAACCCAACTGATGCTTTCTAACATAAACTCTAAATCAGTTAGACCTTTAACCTAACCACTTTCTAAACCATAACAACAAAAGATACCTACTATTACTTCTATCAAACATAAAGATAACACGACATCTCTTACATAACCTAACTTTCGCCGAAGAAACCTCGCAAAAGTTAGCCTTTATCTTTACTAACAACAAACTTCAACCGAAATTACCCTCAAGGCACTCAACCTAAGTTCAACCGTCCACAACTTCAAACCCAACTAACCAATCCTTATCTAAGATTACTTCCCAACCAGAACAGTAACTCGACCCACTAGAAAATAGGCTCAAAACCAACAAAAGTATCTTCCAAGTACTTTTATAAACCTATAACTTTTCCCTAAAGAACCGACCTCAACACAACTTTCGTTTTCAAGAGGGAAACGTTTGCAAATATGAACAATGTATGCATGATTCTTGTATGTCACCCTATATGCCTATGCAAGTGCATGAAAATGCAATCTAATATCATACTCAAAAATGCATGCATATCCTAAGATGTCTAATGTATATGCATATAAGTGTTCTTATACTATGTATGATTCTTTTCCATACTCACAAACTACATCCTCAACTCCGGAAATTCAACTTTCCACATCTTCAACATTCAGAACCATAGAAACTTAGCACTCAAGAGTACACAACCACACCATAACTCGAACATTTCTAACACGTTCAATTCACCTTACACACAAGGAACTTTGAAACTCCCAAAGGCACTCCAGTGATGTAGTCTCTCACTACTTACCAGCACAACAAATTCTCAGACTAAAATGATTCAAAACCACTTTACACTCAAACACGATCAAGGACCTAATCAACTCAAGACCAGATATCACAACACCAAAACATAAATCTAACTACACTTTCTGATCTCCACAACTCCTCTATTGCCAAGTTTTAGCTTTCTTTTTGGTCCCATATCAAGCACAATAAAATAGAAAAACAATTTTTTAACATGGAAAAACATTTTGAAAAACTTGTGAGACCAGCGCGAAACAAGTTCCAAGTAGCTCAAGTATAATATAAAATAATTTCCTAGTAGTAGTTAGAGCAATGAGTATCCCAAAATAAACCCCCAACAATATATGCTCAAATATCACATAGTACAATCATCAACTTTAATTATGATTAGCATCAAAAAAATATAACCATATAACGAGTGTATATTCTATAATATGCATTAAGCATCATATAAAACCATACAAGAATCTCATGCATTAACCAATATAAATTCAATCTAGTTTCCTATGCTACAAGGCATATCAAAAATTAAAAATCTCATGAGATGCTCAACTCATAAATAATATTCAAATCTAACTAACAACAATGTATACATCAATTAAAATCTAAGCATATTTCCTTTCTAATACATAAAATGTAAGACAAAATTAAGATCATGTCTAAACAGTAGGCAATGTCACCTAATAATCAATATCAAAACAATGTAACAAGATTTAATCATGCTTGCAAATACCTAAGCATATCATGCTTTATCAAAAGCCACATATATCAAACATCCAAGCACATCAAAATTTAAATATGCTTGCAATCGCCATGCTTGTCATACAATACTCTAACTTACTAAGTCACAACACAAATAAATCACATATAGTAAACACCGTGCATCTCATATAATAACATAGAATTTTTAAACAATCATCGTGAATAAGCAATATTTAAAACAAATTTACTCTATAACATGCTAAACAAAACTTCCCAAAAGGTTTCGTAAACCTAATCTCAGATACCACCAAATGTAACCCCCTCGACCCGGTATAGACACCACCCGACTAGAACGAGCTACACGGGGAATACCGAGGTCAATCCGGAGACTCACCTTGATAAATAACCCTAAAAAATTAAAATTTTCCTTTTATCTTTTCTAAATGCTTTGATTAGATCTTACATGTTCATGCAATGACCGAGTTCAATTACAGCGGAAACTAAAGAGAAATGTTTCCTAATTTAATCGAACAAGTTTCAGGAACCTAATCATAATTTCTAGAATTTTATGCTCTGGTTGAAAAATTAAGGTTATAAATATGTAATTAAGTATATTTCATGCTTGTACATAAATTTTTGTCGTAAAATAATGTCTACAAATTATTTAATTGTTTGCTCAAAGTTTAGGGACTACTTTCATCCTCCAAAGGTGTCATGACACTCACTATATGCAAATTCACCTATAAATACCTTAAGCACGTATCAAGGCATATTAACTAGATGCAATTTAACCTAGTTAGCAACAATATATTCAACCCCAAAGAGTATGCTTCAACATCAATAATCTTATAAACACACAGAAGAACCACCTAAATATACTCAACATGATTTTTAGATGTATTCCAACCTAAACAACAACATCATAGATTCAACTCATAAATAGTCATTCTTCATTATCAACAATACTCAAATTCGCACATATAGATATCAAGAATTAAATTTAAAAATAACTATATTATAACTAATGGAATATCATTGGACAATCAAGTCAAAGTCATAAAGCTAATATCAATATAATAAACATCAAACATGTATAAGCATACAACTACTACAAGTCTCATCAATATAATAATACTCTTAACATGGTAACCCATCCTTATTGCTCTCTCACTACTACTATTGTTATAAAGACATACTTGAGCTTTCACTTGGAGGTTACCTAGATCCTTGCTTCTCTTTGCTGCCTCCACATTAAAATACTCTGCATTGCATGGTAAATAAGAGGGTAAGCATAAGCTTAGGGAGTGAATAAAAATAAGTATAAAAATACCTTGCAATGCAGTCCATATTAAATCGATTTCATCAAATTAAAAATCAAGTCATGCTATATTAAAATAATCACTCATGGCTAACATTACCACTAATAGAAAAAATCAGCAAATGTTTCATCACGCGGTACTAAACCACAAAAATCAAGGCTTACATGCTTCACTTAGCAAGGCTTATAAAACGTTTGAACTCAATGTCAAACACTCGCAAACTCTGTTTGCAATAAAATAAGTAAAAACATTACACTTGCGTTTTCTCGCGTTGGTATTAGTGATCTGATTAGTCTTAAATCTAATCGTTGGGATAAACGGAAACTCGCATGAAGAAATAAATGTCAAGTCATGCCACGTATGGGACTAAACTGTCACCATACCACGTATAAGGGCTTTATCACCTACTCATACCATGCACGAGTCTATCTCATGCACACGAATGGATTAATTTCAAACATGTTTCCAACCTTAGCTTCTAGAATAAGCTACGCTTAAATGTAATACAACACATATATCACAATTCAAGCAATAACTCTAATGCATCACTAAGGAATTTACTCACGTATACGAATTTTCATAAATAATAAACAGTGCACTAACATCCTATCGATCGATCAACTTATCCTTTTAACATCATCTCAGTATCCAACACAAAACAGAATCAATGCTCAAGTTTCAATTTGGAAACAATAAGTAATCCACATGTATCCCACTAACACATGCATCGAATGCATAAACCGGTAAAAACTATTTTTCCCTTGTTTTCAAAACCAAACCACGGGAGCATCATATGCATATAAAAACTTTGTAAAAACATTTCATGAGCATTGAAACACATGCATATTCATATATGCACAAGTATAACACGAGCATAACTAAACATAGTAAAAACAAGGCATAATATTGGAACTTTAAGAAAGCAATACTTAAAACTTACTTTCGAGTATAGGGAGGTTTTTTACACCTTCCCTACACCCCAAAACCTTTAAAAACACATTTAAAAAAATATGAAGAATTGGCGTCCCTCATAATTCACTCACTGATTTACCGAAACTTGTTTGATAAGTCACCCGAAAACGTTGTTCGGCTTTCCAATCTCCCTCAAACTTGTTCCTCTACCTCTTAACCTAATTCAAGCATAAAAAACAGAGGGTTTAATGAATTAAAACATACCCAAACATCCCTCAAGTGGGACCAATACATGGAAGCCCCTAAAAACACCATGAAACTTAACCGAAACTCACCGAAAACCTCTCCAAACACCCCTTAAACCTTAGGTACGGGATTAGATACTTAAAAGTCATCTTAATTACATCTAAACACTTAAAGATTCATGTATTTAAGCATCAAAAACAGCCATAGAAAACCCTTCAACGAAAATCAAGTAAATAAGGGAATTTTAATCAAGAAAACTGATTTTATTAATTCAAGACTTTAAAGATTGTTTCAATAAGCCAAGAACTTAGGAAATTCCATTAAAGAACTTTAGGTTTCAAAGGTTTGAATGTTCTCACCTCCAAAAATGATCTCACCCCTTCAAAGGTTTAAAAACTAGAAAACCCGTAGAAAAACTACGAGATTTTGATGAAGAAAAATGTAAAGAATTCATCAAATAAATTTTTATTGAAAATATTAGTATTTAAAATTGAAAATATGATGGAGAATAAGTATTAGGAAGGAATAAACCAAAATATTTGAAAAGGGTTTAAAGATTGATGCAAAAATAGATTTTTTCAAGTAAAACCAAAGAAAAATAAAGAGAATTTGAAGAAAAAATATAGAAAAATAAACCAACGATTTTTTTTAAAAAAAGAATGGATATTTACCATGAAAAGATGATAAAGAATATGTCTTTGGAAGGAAGAAACCAAAATCTTAGGGAAGGGTTTAAAGCTTGAAGCAAAAATAGAGTTTTTCAAGTAAAACCGAAGAAAAAGTTATAAAGAATTAACCAAAGGGATTTTTATTGAAAAGATTGATGTTTACCTTTGAAAATATGATAGATTGGCTGCCAAGAAGTTGAAAAGTTAGAATTTTAAAAATAGATTTAAGTTTATGACATAAAAATAGATTTAGGTTTATGACATAAAAATTTTGGGAGAAAGAACGGCGACTAGGGTTTTTTAAGAGAAAAGATTTATTGATGATACTAGCAAAGTACTTATTTTTTTACTGAAAAGATTTATTGATGATACTAAAAAGATTTGTTGATTTGTTAACGAAATAAGTCTTTAACAGTTATTTTTAAAATAAAAAGTAGTTGCGTAAACAAAAGATACCAGCAAAGTACTTATTTCTCACGCATAGTTATTTCACTATTAGTAGGGATGTAAAAACAGTTACTCGGATGGGTTTCAGATCGGGTACTGTCAGGTCATTTCAGGTTGATTTGATGTTTTGACTCGATTTGGGTTGGGTGCGGGTCCATTTCAGGTCAGTTTCATTTCAGGTCGGGTCCATTTCAGGTCGGGTTCGTTTCAAGTCGGATCTGTTTTAGGTCGAGTTCAAACGGTTCAAGTCTAAATCGGATAATTGACAGTTTCATTTCAGTTCGGTTGCATTTTAGGTCAGGTCCATTTCAGGTCAGATTATTTCAAGTCGATTTTGTTTCAGGTCGAATTAATTTTGATTTTATATTCATAATAATTTAAATTATTAATTTTAATTTTGTATAAATACATAAAAAACGAATAAATATTAAACTATAAAGTTAAAGATTAAATTTTGAAATTTTAAAAAATCAACATTAACTTGTAAGGACTCAATTACAAAAATTAAAAATTAGAAACACTAAAGTAAAATAGAAAAATCAGTAATAATCAGTTTAAATAAATTAACTTGTAAGTTATAAGGTCTAAATTACAAAAATTATAAATTAATAATAATTAAAAGTAATAAAAATCTAACTTTAATACATTATAAAATAATTATATTATAGTTTAATATATTTTTAAAATGAAAAAAATAGACAATATATAGAATTTATACTATAAATGAAATAATAGTTATATAAAATCAATACTATATAAGAAATTTATACTATATATAAAAAATATATTATATATGGAGTAATACTATAAATAGATTAATACTATTTTTGAAAACATATTAATACTATATATGGATTAATAATATATATTATAATAATATGTATTATATTTATACATATATTATATATACATATATAACATATATACATGTATATTATTTTTTAATGTATATATATAATATATATTATACATATATATAACATATATATAAAAATACGTATATATTATATAATATATTAATATATGTACACACATATTATATATATATATAACATATTAATTATTATACATATTTAATATGCATATATATCATATATAAATACTATATATTATAAAATATATAAATACTATATAATATACATACTATATAATATATATAATAATAATAAAATTTTAATCCCTTAAAATCAATGATTTCATTCCCGCCCAACCCAATCCCCACACACGGCTCATTCAAAATTTCCCTCCCCTCCCCACGCTAAAACCCAAAATCTCTCTTTCCCCCTTAAAACCCAAAATTTCCCTCGCCTCACCTACTTAAAATGAACAAATTTATTTTAATTTTTTAATTTTAGATTTATTTTAAAATCAAATCAAGTACTAGTGTTTTAATTTAGAGTATTTAATATATATATTGTATATATTATATATATTAATATATGTATACTTATATATATGTATATAAGATATATATTATATATATATTTATTATATTTCAGGTTGGGTTCATGTTTTGATTTTATATTCATAATAATAATTTAAATTATTAATTTTAATTTTGTATAAATACGTAAAAATGAATAAATATTAAACTATAAAGTTAAAGATTAAATTTTGAAATTTTAAAAAATCAACATTAACTTGTAAGGATTCAATTAAAAAAATTAAAAATTAGAAACATTAAAGTAAAATAGGAAAATCAGTAATAATCAATTCAAATAAATTAACTTCTAAGTTATAAAGAAAAAATTACAAAAATTATAAATTGATAATAATTAAAAGTATTAAAAATCTAACTTTAATACATTATAAACGGAATAATAATTATATAAAATTAATACTATATATAGAAAATACACTATATGTGGAGTAATACTATAAATGGGCTAATATTGTTTTTAGAAATAAAATAATATTATATATGAATTAATAATAAATATGAAATAATACTATTTTTGAAAATAAAATAATATTAAAATAAGGAATAATACTATTTTTGCAAATAAAATAATACTATAAATGAAAAATAAAATTATAATATATACATAACATAAGTATATTCTAACATTCATATATAATTATATATGTATCAATGTATGTTATATGTATACATAGTGAATTAGTGATAATAGTAGTATTATACATAATACATTAATATATTAATATACATAATTATGTATCATGTATGCTATAATCTATATGTATATGTACTATATATATGTATGTAATATATATATATATTATACATATATAATACATGTTAATATGTATATTAATTTTAGTACATGCATTATATATATGTATGTTAATATGTCACATGTGTTAGTATGTATTAATACATTATATATGTATATAGTACATTATATATGTATATTAATATATATATATATGTTATATGTATATGTATTATACATAATACATATATATTATATATATCATACATGTATATTAATTTTTGATGTATATAATATATATCATATTATATTATTATAATTTATACACATATATATAATATGTATTATATTATATATACATATATATAACATATATTATATATATACATGTATTATATATATATGTATGTTATATGTATTATATATGTTAATATGTATATTAATTTTAGTACATGTATTATATATGTATGTTAATATGTCACATGTGTTAGTATGTATTAGTACATTATATATATTATATATGTATATAGTACATTATATATGTATATTAATATATATGTATATGTATTATACATAATACATATATACATTACATATATTATACGTGTATATTAATTTTTAATGTATATATAATATATATCATATTATATTATTATATATATAATATGTATTATATTTATACATATTATATATATATACATATATGATATTCATGTACTATGTATATTAATTTTTAATGTATATATATGTAATATGTATCATATATATATTATATATATCTAACATATTAATTATTATATATATTTAATATGTATATATATCATATATAAATAGTATATATTATAAATATTATATTAATACTATATAAATACATATTATATAAATACCATATTATATATACATATATAATAATAATATAATATATACATACTAATATACTATATAATTAAAAATTTAACTCTCTCTCAAATTTAAATATAATTCTCACCCAAAAATCAAATTTTCCTCCCCCAAATTTTTCTCCCGCTTCCCTCAAATTTCCTTCCCCCACCCAAATTTCCCTCCCGCCTCCTCCCAACCCGACTAAATTCAATTCCCCCCTCCCCTGCTAAAACCAAGAATTTCCCATTCCCCTAAAATAAAAATTTTCACTTTAAAATTTTAATTTTAAATTTATTTTAAAAATCAAATCAAGTACTATTTTTTTATTTGAAATATTTAATAAAATATATGTATATTTATTATAATATTTATATGTATATATATTATATATATTAATATATGTATAATTATTATTTATATATACTAAATTTATATATTAATATACATATATAATATACATTAATATATGATATACTTATATATATTATATTTTATGTATTAATGTATTATATGTAATATATAATATACTTTAATATATAATATATATTTGTAATATAATTTATATAAATATTAGTAATAAGTATGTTATAAATATTAAAATATAAATGTATCAATGTTTATAACAAGATCATTATAAATATTATATAAGTATGTTATAACTTATATGTATAATATAAATATGTGTAATAAAATTGAACTATGAATTATTAATTAAAAATTAATAAACACAAATTATATAAATATTACATCCATATTAAAATTATAATATAAGTATGTTATGTAAAATATTTATATAAATATTAATATCTATAATAATAATATTATTTTATATTTGTATTAAAAGTATGATATAAGTAATTAACTAAGTATGTTATATAACTTATTTATATAAGTGTTATGTTGATATTAGTTCAGGTTAATAACAGGTCGGGTCATTTATCAAGTTGGGTTTAAAACAGGTCGGGTAAAATCAGGTCTCGGGTTAATTCAGTAGGGTAATATCGGTTATCTGCCAGGTCAGACTCGGGTTCGAGTCCGTTTCAGTCGGATACAGGTCGGGTTTCAGGTCTACAATAACAGGTTGAAATCGGGTTCAAGTCAATTTCGATCGAATACAGTTCATGTTCGGTTACTACAATAACAAGTCCAACTCGGGTTCGGGTCAACAACAGTTGGATACAGATCATGTTCGGGTCATTACATCTCCGGGTCATTACATCTCCGGGTCAAACCAAGTTCTGACTCGAACAGGTTTTAAGCGAATTTTCAAGTCGGGTCAGCTTTTTACGTCCCTAACTACTAGCAATGTTTCTAATCAAAATATTATTTTTGTTTTATTATATATAAAAAATTATTTTGATTTAATTATATACACAGAACTTTAATTTTTTATTCAATTATATACATTTTAAAAAAATTAAATGAGTCTATTTATTTTATATTGAATAAATTTAAGTATTTGTGCTCCTAAGGATATAAAAATACTCCTGGAAAAAATGAATACGAAGACTAAAAAATCTCACAACTTTCACAATTACTTTTCTAATCAAAATATTATCCTTTTTATATAATATAAAGATTAAAACATTTTGATTTAAAACCTTAATTTTATAATTTTTGCGGTAAAAATGATAAAATTATTTTTTTACACTCAATTATTTAATTATAATTAATTATTAAACCAATGTTTATATATACATAATTATAAAATAAAATATATTATAATATTAAATAAAATTATTTTATTTAAAATTTATAATTGTTATGCCTATATATAATTTAAAATATAGTGTGTATTTTTAAATAAATTTTTTTATAAAATATAATTTTTATTATAATTTAAATTGGTTTATTTCGTATATTATAATATTAACGAATTTGATATCACTTAAATTCAGATATTTTGTTTTATAATATTATATCTAAAATAGATATTTTATCTTCTTAAAATTCACTTACCAATGTAATGAGAAACACTAAAATCTTAAAAACAACTTTTCAAAATTATTTTTTACAATATTTTTAAAATCACCTTTTCAGTCGTAGTTTTTTATAACAATATTAAACTAAGCCTTAATTAAAAAAAATCAACTAAAAACTTATAACTAGTTAACTACTTACTGGGAGGTGTTTAATGAGTTGAGCAGTTCACGAGTTACTTGAACTCGACTTGGTCAAAACTTGATAAACGCTCGATTTAGGTTGACTCAATTTGAATTCAAACTCGACTCGAGATCTTAACGAGTTATAATAAAATTAAAATAAAATATTCACTTAAAAAATAAATCTAAATAACAATTATTAATTTGTAGATTGTTACTTTAATTTTAACATGCTGGTTTGGTGTATTTTTAGAGTGTTAGTTTAAAATTTAGATTTAAAAAGTATTTTATGCGCTCTTTGATATTTTAACACTTTATTTATATTACATTACTTTCTGTTATGATAAAAGTTTAACATTAACTTGTTTTATCATAAAATAAAGTTGTTTAATCTTATATACTCACTTAATTTGATAATATTATATTTTTTTATTAAATTGTTATAATTTTAAAATATTAAGGGTTAAATTTATTGAATTAATATCAAATTGATAGGTTGTATAAGTTTTTAGGACTAAAATATTAATAAAAATATCAAAACCAAAAATAATACTAAAGTTAAGGTACCATCTTGAGAGAAAATATTCTTTAGGTATTAATTTAAAAAAATGTTCAGTTCAGGTACCAACATGAAAGCAAAAATTCTTTAAGTATCAATTTAGGAGAATAAACCTAATTTAGGGATAAAATTTTAAGTTTTCTTATATTTTACATATTTTTTATTGATAATTCAATTATGTACCCTAAACTCTTGTAATTACACCCCTTATATGAAATTTTTGGTCCGACCTAATTCAAGTAACAAATATATATTTAAAACTTAAAAATTTAAACATCTAACCATAACATTGAAACAAACTATACTGAATATATTATTATAGTATTTTAACATATTATTATTATATATTTTATAATATAGTATTATATAATATATAAAAATAATTTAAGTATATTTTTATTTTAAATAATTCATAATTATACGTTAAATTCTTAAGATTTTTAATCTTTATTAATCAATTTAATAATATTTAACGTTTTTCAACTTTAGCCATGTTAAATGTGGAAATCAATTTTCGAGAAACTCAACTACTCGTCTAACCTTACTGCTGTGAGTTTTATAGATACAAATAAATAGTCAACTGTATCGGTTTGCAGTTTTCCTGCCCGGTTTTTGTGCATTGCTCTGGTTTTAAATAATAGCTAAAGGAGCTTAGATTGATTTTTTTTTAATCGTGTGTCTCTTTCTCGTACTTTTTTCCATGTTTTTGTTTTAAATTAAAGAGTTTAAGGCTCATGATTTAAGATTTAAGATTATAGATTGTGTAGGGTTTAGGGAATTAGGGGTATGGTGTATGGTATATTTTTAGGGTTTAGGATTTAGAATATAAAAAATAAGGGTTGATATTTAAAATTTAATTTTTAAAATTTTTTAACAAGATGCATAAAAAAACATGATAAAAAATAAAAAAAAAAAATTACTCGTTTCTTTTACTATACAATTCTATTGGTTTCTATAAACAATTATAAATTTAACTTGTTCGAGTCTATAAGAATGTATGTTTCTCCCTTTCACATGTTCATATAGATATGGAATTGTAGGGAAGCTATGCGGTTATGCACGGTGAATCCATTGCCAAATCTTGTCTGGGAAAAGGGATCACGAAGGTGACCTTTGACAGAGGTGGATATCTGTATCACGGACGCATACAAACCCTTGCTGATTCTGATGGGGACAATGACCTTTATTTTTAAACTGAAACAAGTTCGATTAATTTGATTGGTTAATTCAATTCATTATTTTTTTATATTTTAAATAAATTATACAAATAATTATTAAAGTATGTTAAAATGATTTAAGAACACATGATTTGTAATCTTTATATGTCGCATTTTTCGTCTAAACCAAAACAATATAAGATTATTTTTCTTCTTTAACATGTTCTCCCATTTTCTGTTATTCTTTTCTAACAAATTCAAATAAATTTAACATTTTATATACGATTTTATCAAACATCATAAACCACTGAAATCCACCTAAGTAATCATTTTATCTTGAGTTTCTTTCATCATCATACATTCAATTCTAATGTAAAAGATTAAAATAACATGATGTACATTCAATTCATTACGAGACATAATAAGATCTATACGAAAATACCATGCAACTTACTAAAACTGAATGTACAGAGAACAAATTTTTTGTGTTTTAGCCTTAAAATATTACTCGTTAAAACAAAAATATTATATTAACTAATAAAGGTCTGGATACTTGTTAATGAGCTCACTTCAACCTAAAATATTATCTATTTTTTATTTTTACAATTTTAAAATCTAATTTTATCTATCCAACATACTATACGTATATTTTCGATGTTTTATAATAAATTTCAATACTTATTATATAAACATGTATTGTTAAAATATTTTTTTAACATTTGTGGTTTATATATTTCTTTATAAGTTTTGGTATGTGTATTGAAGTTCCAAAATCAATAAATAAACGTTAAATTTAAAATATTATTTTCACCACGTTAAATTTTAAGACTCTGTCATATTTTGATACTTTTCCTATAAACATTTATTGTGACAATTTTTTTAACATTTTAGGTTTACATATTTTTTTACGAGTTTCGGTACATGTTCTAAAGTACTAACGGTATCTAATTAATACACTTGTCTTATACTGTTCCCACAAACTTAAACTATGTTATATTGCAACACCCCATGCAAGATGGGTAAAATACTATTCGACAACAAAGAAAATAAAAGAATTTTTAAATAAGCGAGCGAAGAAATTTGTTTATTGTGAGTAGAAAAATTGTCTGCGTCTTCTTTTATATTTCTTGTTAAAAATTTTAAAATTTAAATTATAAATTTTAATGTTAATTTTTTATATCTTAAATTCTAAACCTACATCCTAAAAATATAGTCTACTCTTAATTCTCTAAACTCTAACTATAACCCTTAATCTCTAAACCATAAACTCACTAATTTATAATGAGGACATAATTAGATGACAAACGATTTATACCCATTTTATCACAAGAGCTACTTTTTTTCATCGCGAAATACATGATATAAATGAACAACTTGACCCAGTTTATTGAGATACAATAACAAAGAATCACTCTTTTAACATTTTGAACTTTTTTGTAATACCGTAAAACATCCAAACTATTTAACTCAAAGATAATATTTTTACAACCGTACTCTTAAACATATAAAAACCGATATAGACACTCCATAACTCAGATTCCAAAATGAAAAACACACCAATAAATTTTGCAAACCTAAATAGCTATAGATCAAGAGTATCTTGCAGCTTGCAACTACTTGAAGCAAGGTTATTTTGTCCGTTCTTTGCACCATCCATATTCAACTCGAATCATCTTCGTCCAGGAGAAATTATATTATGGGGAACATGACCATCCTAAATTCGTAGCTCATTATTTACAACCAAAGGCTGCTCGGTTTGATCTAAACTCATACCACCATTATCATTATCAATATCAACATTAGTACTAACAATTAGTTTTGAACCAGTAAATTCAGGAGCTAATTGTATAAGAAAAACAGGACTATCACCAACAGAGACAGAAACAGAATCATTCTTATTATCAAATGAACGAATTTTATATATACAATCTTCTAGATTGTTATTATTGTGAACAGGAAGAATGACATCTGCAGCAACTTGATCTTGAAGATTTTGAAAAAAAAAAATACTCTCTGTAAAAACTACATCTCGAGATACAAAAACAGATTTAGTTTTTAAATTATACAATCTACATCCCTTCATATTTTTAGAAAACCCAAGAAAAACACATTTAATAGCCTTAGGATGTGATTTTGTTTGTAGCTTCAGTAGTACTGAAGCATATGCTAAACATCAAAAAAGCTTTAGATGATCATAAGTAGATTCTTTTCCAAATAAAATTATAAATGGTGTCTTATTCTCTAAAACCGGTGTTGGTGTTATGTTAATTAGATAGGTAGCATGTAAAAAACAATCTAACTAAAATTCAAAGGTAAATGAGATTGAATTTTAAGAGATCTAGCTACTGCAAGTAAGTGTTGATGCTTCCTTTCTACTATGCTATTCTGTTGTGGTGTATACTGTTAGAGTATGCCCAAAGATCAATCATATGATGATTGTATGGATACTTTCATTTACTAATTTTATTGAATAAAGGCATTGTCATTGTTGTTTTCAGATATATGTGTCACATAAACTGAAAAACAATAAGATCCATATAATAATATATGTATTATTATTAAAAGATCCTTAGTCAAGTATTATTATGGGTATGGACAATAATAATACGCTTAAGACTAACATGTGATAAATTGATGACAATGAGTTGTCATTGACATAGAGATGTCAGAATTAATACATGAATATATTAGTAGAGAATAATATATTGGATTGACCCACTATGAGCATATATCTTGGATTATTATGTGACGGTCACGATATTGCTCATAGTGATAACTATATGTATAATCCTTAGACTTGAGATTATTACTATCTCAACATATGTTGTTTTATGTTTTGATGCAGTTAAATGTGTTTCGTAATTAGTTACACTATAAAAACTGACATTGGACATATTACAATATATGTAGTGAGATTTGAATAATCAAGATAGGATTTGTCCTTCCTACATAATAGGAAAATATATCAAAGGCCACTTGATTGAGTGAGACTAAAAATGTATGGCCATGCTTGAATATGTTGATATGAGATATCACAAATTATTCATTAATAGTAGTCCACTCTAGATATCAAGAAACACTAATAATAGGCTATACAAGTGTGACTATTTCAAGACTTGTGGCTATTAAATATATAAAAGGACAAAAGGATATAATACATTAAAAGAGTTGGTCACGGACATGATACATCGAATCATGATCTCTTGTAACTTAGACAACAATGATATATTGCTAGATGTCACTCATTGTTTTTAATATTAGAATTATTCTAATATTATTACTAACGTTACAATGAGCCTACAGGGTCACACCAAACGGTTGAAACAGAGCAAAAATATATAAGTATAAGTAGATTATATTTAATCCCGAATTTTAAATAAAGAATATAATTAAAGTAATTATATCCCTTTTAAATTCGAATTAAATATAGATTCTGATATTTAAGGAATTAATTAAAGTAATTATTTCCTATAAACCAAATCAAAATCAAACTCTTATACCTAGGGTT
This sequence comes from Abelmoschus esculentus, assembly GCA_035048815.1. Lineage (NCBI taxonomy): Eukaryota > Viridiplantae > Streptophyta > Magnoliopsida > Malvales > Malvaceae > Abelmoschus > Abelmoschus esculentus. The sequence continues at coordinate 10,884,241 of JAUCBN010000023.1, read as the reverse complement.
ACACCTATATAAAGGATCAATTGGTCTAGCAGCCTAGATAGAGAATTCCGAATTCCAAACCCTAGAATCACGAAAAACAGTTTTTTCGAGATTTTCTCTCTTAACCGGGTGAACTGAGTAAAGGCCGAGACGATATTCGTGGAGGCTAAAGATTCGAATTGTCGAACAATCGTGATTATCACAAATCTAGTTGTTGTTTTTGTTGCTTATCAAGGAACCCAATGTAAGTCATCGTATCTCTTCCTCTCGATTTCGGATTAAACGTACATGGATCACTGGAAAGACCGTCGTAATTTTGTTCCGCTGCGCCATGGGGTATGCCGGCGGTCCCAACATATACGCGCAAGAGGTTTGATGTATTGTTCCTTTGGAGCTATAAAAGGAATCCATACCAAATTCCTTTGCATTATCTGATCTTAAACACTTAATTTTTTTCGAAAATTGAGTTTCAACCATCTCAAAAAATTGGATAAGTAAAGTTCTCACATCAGATTTTAACCTCATAGGATAAACTCACACATACTTACTTTTATCATCTACAATTATCAAAAAATACGAGTAACCATGTATACTATTAACCGAAAAAGGACCCTAAACATCAACATGAACAAGATCAAAAATCGAAATTGACATAGATGTACTGATTAGAAATGAAAGCCTTTTATGTTTGGCAAGATGACAAACATCACAATCAAAATGTTTAACATGTGAAATATTGGAATTCAAAGCAAAAAAGTGTTTCATTCTAGACAAGGAAGGATGTCCTAACCTAACATACCAAAGCTGAAATTTATCGAACTTACAAACAGAAGTTGAAAAACACACTGAATTACAGGAAGAAACTTCTAGGTGATACAAACCATTCTTTTCTTTAGTTAAACCAATCGTCCTCCAAGTTACTACATCCTCTATACAACAAAAATCAGATGTAAAAAATAAAGAAATAGACTTATCTTGACATAACTTGGAAACTGAGACCAAATTAAAACTAAAATTAGGAATAAAGAAAACATTGTACAATACTAGTGTTGGTGAAATTCGAAGTGTTTCTATACGTGTAACCATAACTAATTGATCATTCGACAACTTAACAGATTTATTTCGAACAGGAATAAAAGAAATAAAAAATTGTAACGAATTTACTATATGATCAGTTGCACCAGAATCTAAAATCCAAGGGTACAAATTAAAGTAGACTGAAAACAAAGAGCCATACTTTCATCTTGAACAGAAGGAGCACTGAAATCAGACGAAAGAATATTAATCTTTGATTCTTGAATACCATTTTGATTCGCAGGCAATAACACACTTCTTTCTTGTAAAAGACTCAACAAGCTCTCATACTGGTCTTTGGTAAACACTAAAGAATTATCAATTTTCAACATCAATTCAGAATTCGAAGAACCTTTGTCATCATAAGTCCCAATTTGATTAGTTCGATTACCTTGATTTCTTGTCTTATATCTCGGGGGAAATCCATGTTTCTTATAACACTTTTCAATAGTATGACCATACAACCCAAAAAAAACACATAAAGATCGTCTAAGGTTGTTATTACCAAAAAAATTTTTATAACCAGAACCTTTTATATTCTTGCCTACAATGAGGATCCTTGACATCAGCTCTACCAGCTAACAAGATGTTAGATTCGGAAACAATAGAACTTGCAGACCTCTCATACTGAATTATAATAGCAAAGGCTTGATTAATCGTAGGCATAGGCTTCATCATAAGAATCTGAGACTTTTGGACAAAATAATTATTATTCAAACCTCTAATGAAACGCAACAAAAAAATCTTATTTTCGATAAGACATGGCAGGACAATTACAAGCAGCAAGGGGCTTGAGATTACAAATCTCATCCCAAATTACTTTTAACTGCGTATGATACTTAGTAACAGAAAAAGTATCTTAATTCAAAGAATAGAATTCTTGAAGGAAATCCGAAATTCTTATCATATCTCCTTGATTAAACCGATCGAACAAATACAACCATAATTCGGAGGCGTTATCGATCCAAATCACGTTTTGTGCTATCTCGAGACTCAAGACTCGTTGTAACCAGGAAAGAACCAAATTGTTGCACTTCACCCACGCCTGAAATCGTGGGTCGTCCTTTGTGGGTACTGGAATCGAGCCATCGACAAAACCAAACTTATTCTTGGAATTTAGGTACATCTTTATAGAACGAGCCCACCCATGGTAATTGTTACTCGAAAGAAGAGAGGAAGTGAGCACCAAGGCTGGGTTCTCATTCGGGTGAATGTAAAACTCGCCGGAAGGATCATCATTCTTGAAAATTTGAGTTGCGCCATCATCGTCGGTACGAAAAAGCGGAAAAACGAATTAAAAATATTTGTATAAAAATATATATGAATAAAAATATTTGTATAATAAAAATTCAAATAAAAATATTTATATAATAAATATTTGAATAAAAATATTCTAATAAAAAAGATACGAATTAAAAATATTCTTTTAATAATTCGAATAAAAATATTTATATAATAAATATTCTAATAAAAATATAAGAATAAAAATATTCGTATAATAAATATTCAAATAAAAATATTCATATAATAAATATTCGAATAAAAATAATTATATAATAAATATTAGAATAAAAAATATACGAATAAAAATATTCGTATAATAAATATTTAAATAAAAATATTCATATAATAAATATTCAAATAAAAATATTCATATAATAAATATTTGAATAAAAATATTCCAATAAAAAATATACGAATAAAAATATTCGTTTAATAATTTGAATAATAAATATTCAAATAAAAATATTCATATAATAAATATTTGAATAAAAATATTCCAATAAAAATATACGAATAAAAATATTCGTATAATAAATATTTGAATAAAAATATTTATATAATAAATATTCGAATAAAATATATACGAATAAAAATATTCGTATAATAAATATTCGAATAAAAATATTGATATAATAAATATTAGAATAAAAATATACGAATAAAAATATTCAAATAATAAATATTCAAATAAAAATATACGAATAAAAAATATTCGTATAATAAATATTCTAATAAAAATATCCGTATAATAAATATTCAAATAAAAATATTCTAATAAAAAAATATACGAATAAAAATATTTGTATAATAAATATTCAAATAAAAATATTCATATAATAAAAATTCAAATTTAAATATTCGAATAAAAAATAATCAAATAAAAATATTCGAATAAAAAATATAAGAATAAAAATATTGTACACAAATCCCTACAACGTATACACAAATGGTTACGAAAACCGTAAGGAAAAAGGCACGTACACAAATCCTTACCAGTTTTGTGTCATATTATGTACATTTGTAAGCAATTGTGTATGTACATAAATTCTTACCCTTGGATGTCCCCCTTTACCTCATGTTTTCAAGTGGTAAGGATTTGTGTACATATCTTTTTTCTTACGATTTTCGTAAGCCGTTGTGTATATTTTGTAAGGAATTGTGTACATACACAAATACTTACCATTATTGTGCCATATTATGTTTACGCGTAAGCAATTGTGTATGTACACAAATCCTTACTGTCAACACGAATTTTAAATAAATAATAAAATAACAAAAAATAAAAAAATAATAAAAAGTAAAAAAAACAGAAAAAAGAAAATATGGGAATAGTGGTCGGCTTTTTAGGGATTTGAAGTTTTGTTTGGATTTGGTTTGTTGAGTGATTTTAGGGACAGAGTTGTGTTTGAGTGGGGTTGGGATTCTTGGATTTGAATCCCTTTAAAAGGGATTCAATCGATTGAATCAGGGGAGGAGAAGACCAATCAAGATTTTGGAGATCGGAGATCGAAGGGAAGGTTTGAAGCAAATCCAAAAAAAGAACGGTGAAGGCAGTGATCGGCGCAACAAGGGTGAGTTTTTGTTTTTTCCTTTGTTAGCTTCGGTTAGTGTTGATTTTGATGTTCTTGAAGACCCATGTACTTGGTTTTAGGGTTTTAGGGCTGAGATTTGTGTAGATTTAAGAGTTTAGAACTAAAGAATAGGTTTATGAGACTTTTTTAGGGTTTTTTATCACCAGAGTACTCGTCGGCGCTGAAAATGGCCACCGGAAGGGACGACGACGACGGTCGGAGTCCAGGATGATGGTCGGTGAAGGGCCAGAGGCAGTGGTTGGCGGCGACGACTCGGATCTAGTGGCGGAAGGCGCGGTGGCTTAGTGTTTGTGTTCATCATGTTCTTCATGAAAATGAAGAACATGGATGAACACCTTTTGGAACCCATAGTTTTTTTATCTTCCTTAGTTAAGTTTTCTGGGCTTGAGGTTTTAGGGGGAGAGAACCCTTAGTCAGGTGAGTTGGGCCGAGTTGGAGAGTTATCCAAATGGCCAAGTTGACTCGACAAGGGGGGAAGTCTTTTGGACGTCGTACGGCGTCGTTTTCGTGAGAAAGTCCGCGCGGGTCAGATCTGGGTTAACCCGGATCCGCGTGTATCCGAAGAAAAAGGGGGTATTTGCCACCTAGATCCCTTAGCTTTCAAAGTGTTATGCATTTTAGTCACTAAAACCTCATTTAAGCCCCCTAAAACCTAGAATTCATTCAATTAGGTCCCTTTTCACCCCTAATTTGACCCCTAAGATTAAAATTAATTAATTTTAGGTATTAATTAGGCTTAAAATTAATTTTAAGACTTAAAAATTTCCTAATTAGGTTCTAAATAGAATTTAATTTAATTTTTAAGATAATTTAAAATTAATTTAACCTAGTTAGATCTAATATAAGATTAATTTGACCCCTAAAACCTAAAAATTAGACTTTAAATAGGTTTAATTTAATTCTTAAAATTTAGAAATAATTTTAATTAATTATTTTAATTAATTTTAATTAATTTCTAAGATAAGTTTTAAAATTAGTCTAACTTAATTAGATCTAATTAAACTTTAAAACTTAGCTTGCACAAATTAAACTTTAATTAAAATTTGAAGTTAGGGAAATTTAATTAAATAATTAATTTAATTAAGAAAATTCTAAACTTTAAAGTTAATTACGCTCTAATTAATTCTAATTCATCTTTCGAAGTTTGAACTCTTCAATGTAAGTCCCTTTGTACTCATGTTGATTATTTTGATGTAACTTGTACTCCCATATTTTTAATGAAAATATTAAGTTCTTTTATTTTGTTTGTTTATTTTATTTTATTTAATTATGTTTCTTTTTTTAAATATCGCATGGCATATTTTAGGGAGATCACTTAATAAACATTTATTTAATTAATTCAGAGCCTTCTAGGACTAGTCGCTTTAATTAATTAATTAAATAAGGAGATAATTAGTAAACAATGGTATTTGAATCTTATACCTCGGATACACTGAGAGGCCGATGTTTTGACGTACCATGATGTTAGCTTAAAGAGTGTACCTTGGTATCGAATTCATGTGCTATTAAAACCTAGAATTTTGATAAAATAACTTAGGTTTAGAATTAAATAAAATTGATAGGTAAATAACTAGTAACATTAGTAATTTAAATAGGTTTTAACACTTAATTAATGGAGCCCTCGTAGGTTAGAACTTAAAATGAACAAGATAAAAACGGTTATGCATTTTAACCTTTTGAGGCGGAATTTATATTCCTTTGAATTTGGGTGAGGTTTCCTATCTAGAGGACGTCTCATTCAGCTCAAGTTTAAAGGTGATGTAATTTCTAAATCAAAAGGATATTCTCAATTCAATTAATGTTTAATTAACAATGGAGAATTAAATTAATATCTATCTTCAAAATATCAAAATGCCACGTAAAATTAATAAGGTACCAATTTTTTGGGCATTTGTAAGGGTCGTCCTTACACGTAACCGACTCCCGAACCCAAAAGTTTTTAAACGAATCTCTGGTTTGTTTTATGGTGTCTGGCCTACCAAAGTGGCCGGTGGCGACTCCAAATCATTTTAAAAATTAAATTATATATATTTTTCCTAAAAATTGGGATTTTCAAGATTAAAAGTGATAAAGTTCGTATTTTTCAAAATTAATCGCCAGGCTATTTTACACTTAAATTCATGTTTTTAAAGAGGTTGCGACACTTGCCCTTGGATGTCCTCCTTTAGCTCATGGTTTCAAGTGGTAAGGATTTGTGTACATACCTTTTTTTACGGTTTTCGTAAGTCGTTGTGTATTTTTTGTAAAGAATTGTGTATATACACAAATGCTTACTATTGTTGTGCCATATTATGTATATTTGTAAGCAATTGTGTATGTACACAAATCCTTACCCTTAGATGTTCCCCTTTACCTCATGGTTTCAAGTGGTAAAGATTTGTGTACATACCTTTTTCCTTACGGTTTCCGTAAGCCATTGTGTATATTTTGTAAGAAATTGTGTACATACACAAATGCTTACCATTGTTGTGCCATATTATGTATATTTGTAAGCATTTGTGTATGTACACAAATTCTTACCCTTGGATGTTCCCCTTTAGCTCATGGTTTCAAGTTGTAAGAATTTGTGTACATACATTTTTCCTTACGGTTTTCGTAAGCCGTTGTGTATATTTTGTAAGGATTTGTGTATATATACAAATGCTTACCATTGTTGTGCCATATTATGTATATTTGTAAGCAATTGTGTATGTACACAAATCGTTACCCTTGGATACCCCCTTTTAGCTCATAGTTTCAAGTTGTACGGTTTTTGTAAGCCGTTGTGTATATTTTGTAAGGAATTGTGTATATACACAAATGCTTACCATTGTTGTGCCATATTATGTACATTTGTAAACAATTGTGTATGTACACAAATCCTTACCCTTAGATGTCCCCCTTTAACTCATGTTTTCAAGTTGTAAGGATTTGTGTACATACCTTTTTCCTTACGGTTTTCGTAAGCCGTTGTGTATATTTTGTAAGGAATTATGTATATACACAAATGCTTACCATTGTTGAGCCATATTATGTATATTTGTAAGCAATTGTGTATGTACACAAATCGTTACCCTTGGATGTCACCCTTTAGCTCATGGTTTCAAGTTGTAAGGATTTGTGTACATACTTTTTTCTTACGGTTTTTGTAAGCCATTGTGTATATTTTGTAAGAAATTGTGTATATGCACAAATACTTACCATTGTTGTGCCATATTATGTACATTTGTAAGCAATTGTGTATGTACATAAATTTTTACCCTTGTTTGTCCCTCTTTAGCTCAGGTTTCTAAGTTGTAAGGATTTGTGTACATACCTTTTTCCTTATGGTTTTCGTAAGTCGTTGTGTATATTTCTTAAGGAATTGTGTATATACGCAAATGCTTACCATTATTGTGTCATATTATGTACATTTGTAAGCAATTGTGTATGTACCTTTTTTCTTACAATATTTGTAAGGGTTTGTGTATGTACACAAATTTTATCGTTTCTAATAATTTATGTATATACCTTTTGACTTACAGTTTTTATAAAAAATTATGTATAAATTTCGTAACCAATTGTGTACATAAATGATCTGGTAAACCAGTAAACCTTGTTTTAGTTGTTTTTTAAGGGTTGTTTCTTATAACTACCCGAAATTGCAAACCAGCCCGGATCTGAATTTCTGCGTGAAACTCGAAATTGGTGTAGAGATTCCAGATTTGTCTGTCGCACTTGCAAGTTAACACTAAAGTAGTTGGTTATAACCAGATTAGATTAGATCAGATCAGATCGAGGAGAAAAATGCTACGGCTCAGGGCATTTCGAGCCTCCAATGAGAAAATTGTGAAGATAGCGGTCCATCCCACACATCCATGGTTGGTGACCGCAGATGCATCCGATCACGTCTCCGTTTGGAACTGGGAGCATCGCCAGGTCATATACGAGCTAAAGGCCGGTGGGATCGACCAGAGACGTCTTGTTGGTGTCAAATTGGAGAAGCTTGCTGAGGGCGAATCTGGTTCGCAATCTACTTGTTTTTTTTCATCGTTTTTTGTTTTGGGTTTTTATATGATTTTACAAATTCGCAGATTCCAGAGGAAAACCTACGGAGGCCATTCGCGGAGGGAGGTGATTAATAACTACTGGAACCCTCTTTTTCGTTTCTTCAAATGTAATTTAACAGTAAAATTGAAACCTTGACCTTTTTTCTCTTTTGATGAATTGTTAATAGTGTTAAGCAAGTGAGCTTTTTTGATGACGACGTGCGGTTTTGGCAACTTTGGCGCAACCGTTCTGCTGCTGCTGAGGCTCCCACTGCTGTCAATCATGTTACTTCGGTGTTTGCCTCTCCGGCTCCATCAACTAAAGGACGGCATTTTCTTGTCATCTGCTGTGAAAACAAAGCCATCTTTTTGGACTTGGTCACAATGCGCAGCCGTGATGTACCCAAACAAGAGCTTGACAACAAGTCTCTTCTCTGGTGAATCATCTTTCACTTGGCTCATATTTTGAATTAGCTCCATTTCCATATTTTATTTACTGCATATATATTTACTTTTATAGGGAAATAAACTTACCTCTACTTTATGCCACATTCATTTTCTGACCTGAAAACTAGAATCAAAGCTTCGTATTCTTTGTTGTATGCTGCCTTTAACTGCCAATGCTTTCGTCTTTCATATCCTCGGCTCACCTGCAAAGCATTTTGATTTCATTTGTCTGCCAACCCTCTTTCCCACTGTTTTTGCTGTTACTACCTTTCTTCAACTTCCGACTACTTCTATTCTTTTATCATCAAATTATTATGCCTTTTAAGTAGCTTTTGTAGTATCTGCAATCCTATTCCATCTGCTTTTATTTTTAGGCATAGGTTGCAAATTATATGTATGATCTTGTTAACGTTAATTTTCTTCTACCGTCCTTCAACTCATTCTCACAATATACCACTATACTCTGATTAGTTAGTATCCTTTTTCATATATTTTTTTTTCTGTGACAGTATGGAGTTCCTATCTAGATCGTCCGTCAGTGACAGTCCTCTTGTTGTTTTCGGTGGATCAGATGGTGTTATTAGGGTTCTTTCAATGATAACATGGAAGGTTTGGTTTTTCTTTTTGGTCACATTCACTAACTAGTCAACCACCTAAACCTTTCTTGTTTATTTTCTAGTAGATTTTTATTATGAAATTGTCATTCTTCCTTTTATGGAATTCAGTTTATTTCTGGCAGCTTGTAAGAAGATACACAGGGGGTCACAAAGGATCAATTTCTTGTTTGATGAGTTTTATGGCTTCAACTGGTGAGGTAGGTCATATTTTTTCAGAGAAAATCTATGCAATGTTTTCTGGCAATTCTCATTCTTAATGAATAACAATTTTACCCAACCATGAGCACTGCATGTGAGTTAATTATGTGTATATGATGATGTTTACATTTCTGGTCATATGATTAATGCCATCTCCAGCCTTGATGTTATTAACTTTTTAATTGAGATCTACAATGCGGCCCATCAAATTGCCTTGTGGTGTATAGTAACAAAACCATTAGATTCTGTTAGTTTAACTGGAAATTGTTGCTACGTACTCACAAACAACTTTAAAATATCTTTTGTGTAAAAGCGTTCATCTTCTATGTTCTTATATTTCATCTTTCACATCAATATTGAGGTTTGTCCTTTTCAGACATGCAGATTAGTACAAGAATTCCCTGTCAGATACATAATGGCAATTAACTGCATGTATAAAATGCAACTGTTGATTTAAACAATCTTGATAGTAGGTGTATTGCAGATGAGATCTTGATAGTAGCCTCATCTCACATCCCAAAATGAAGCGCCAAGTCCTTAATAGTTCTCTCCAACTTAACTATGAAAGAAAGGGTAGTTGCATTGCATCAATGGCAATTACTGTCAACAACTTTGCATCTATTCCTTATTAGAGTATTTATTTTAGATTTTTCAAGCTTCTTTTAGGAATATTTAGATAGATTTTTTCTATATTGTTTTGCCTCTAGTTTCATATAACTTGGATGCATTTAGGAAAACATGTAGTTGTTTGGGCTTTCCAAGTTAGATATCTAACTCCAATAGTTGATTCCATTTTTTTGCAATAATACTTTTACATGATAGTTAGGACATATTTGAATACAAGTTTGCTCGTATCTTGAAGTTTGGCCTCTTATGAATTTTTATTATTGTAATTATTTTCATTTTTTTTTATATTTCATTTGCAGGCACTTCTTGTTTCAGGTGCCAGTGACGGTCTGCTTATTCTCTGGAGTGCAGACCATGGTCAAGATTCAAGAGAACTTGTACCCAAGCTAAGCTTGAAGGTGTTTATATCTTTAATTCTGGAGAATTTCTCTCATACTTAAAGGTTAATAATCAACACAGTAAACAGTTAATTGATTAATCTCAAAGTCGGAATTCGAAAGATTATATTAAAGATACTCTAAAATGTTAGAGTGCTATATTTTTACTGAGCAACTTCAATTGCCCACCAATAATAGAAAACAATAAGGTGCTTTCGGGATTGGTTCACTTAATATTTTTTGTTTATTCTTGTGAAGTATTGGAATGCTTCATGAGCGTGGTAATGTGATTTAAACGATTCTTTCACTTATTAAAATTTATTAGCGTTGTAATGTGATTTAAATGATTTTTTATTAAAATTTATTGATATATTTCTTTTTTCAGTGTATCCACTTAGCCTTTTAGAACCTATTTTCTGCGCATGCTTACTTGATGCACCTTCTTTGGGAAAGTTTACATCTTTATGATATCAACTATGAAATAGGCACATGATGGTGGAGTTGTTGCTGTTGAGCTTTCTAGAGTTATTGGGGGCGCCCCCCAGCTAATTACAATTGGAGCAGATAAGACATTGGCTATATGGGACACTGTCTCTTTTAAGGTTTTCAGCTGCCCTTTGTTAAGTTTTAGCAATTATGAATAGCACTTGGTATGACTTTCGAAACAAAGAGTTGGCATATTTTCTATTTTGATCTTGTTCAGTTCTTTGCTACAGGAGTTGAGGCGAATTAAGCCTGTTCCTAAACTTGCATGTCATAGTGTGGCATCTTGGTGTCATCCTCGAGCACCTAACCTTGATATTTTGACTTGCGTCAAAGATTCCTATATATGGTATACTAAGTTCTTGGTTCTCGCTCCCAGTAAATACATTTTTATTAGAAAATATTTATAGTTTGTAATACTATTGCTCTTGTTATAGGATTTTAATAGAAAGCTATGTGCATATTAAATAGTAAATAATGATAATGTGAGGCAGTATTGTTTATTTATTATTACAAGGATATATAGTTACTGTTTTTTTCCCAGGGCTATTGAGCATCCAACTTATTCAGCGCTTACAAGACCATTGTGTGATCTGTCTTCTCTTGTTCCTCCTCAAGCAGTTGCACCAAACAAGAAGCTTAGGGTATTTAGCTGTTTTTGTTGTTGTGATCTTAGAGCCGCAATGAACTGTTCCACTTTTATTTTCCATAAAAATTAATTATTAGTTTTTTTATACTCCAGAACCATATTAAGCTTCATCCCCTTAATGTCTTATTCTGTATCAATACTGCTGATGCCTAATTGGATTCGTTATAGACAAAAGATTTACATTGATAACAAAATGGCCTGGCCCTTTTGTGTAATTTCTAATTTTCTGTATGAGAACTGAACTGAGGATGTAGAAGTATGTGTTGGCACATCATTAGTTCAACCTCTGCTTGATGGAATTTGTTTTTTGTAAGATGGTTTAAATTCTTTGGATATCTGTGAGAATCCAGAAACTAAAGCATTAACAGCATAATAATATCAAGTATAAATCTTCACCATGCATTTGATTTTTTTTTTCTTGAATTTAGAAACTAAAGCATTAACAGCATAATAATATCAATTATATATTTGTGTAAGATTGTTTAAATTCTTTTCTTCCCTCCACATGGTCTCTTCCTTAGCAATATATATTTCGACTCTTACAAGTTTCTATTGCAGGTTTATTGCATGGTTGCACATCCTTTACAGCCTCATCTTGTTGCTACTGGGACCAATATTGGTATTATTGTCAGTGAATTTGATGCTAAATCACTTCCTCCTGTAGTTCCTCTCCCAACACCCGCTGGAAGTCGAGAACATTCTGCTGTCTACATTGTTGAAAGAGAACTGAAGCTGTTAAGCTTTCAGTTGTCAAATACAGCAAACCCTTCACTTGGAAATAATGGCTCCTTATCTGAAGCAGGAAAGATGAGGGGAGATTCACTTGAACCGTTGCATGTGAAGCAGATTAAAAAGCACATCAGTACACCTGTTCCACATGATTCATATTCAGTTCTTTCTATAAGCAGTTCTGGAAAGTAAGTAATCTCTGACTTTTGATATTGGCCAAAAGGGGAGAAAGTGGCTTTTGCTTCAACATGTGTATTGATGCTTTCCTAAGTTCATGTTTAAATAAATTGTAGTAGATGATCATGGATGCATGGTTCATTTACATGTTTGATGACCTATTTGGACTCTTAGTACCCCTTGTTTTGTCCTCTCATTTTCTTAGTGAAAAACAAGAACCATCTATGCTGATATGCTCCTGTACAAGTCAGTTATAAATGCATCCTACTTTGCTACATCCATGTTCACATGTTATATGATTGGACGGAGAAACTTCAGCTGGAATGCATTTATAGTGTAGCGTCAATTCTTAGTGTGAACTTATGTGCAGGTATCTTGCAATTGTGTGGCCCGATATTCCTTATTTTTCAATCTACAAAGTTAGCGATTGGTCCATTGTTGATTCTGGAAGTGCAAGGCTTCTATCTTGGGATATATGTTCTGACAGATTTGCCATATTAGAGTCTGCATTACCTCCTAGAATACCCATTGTCCCCAAGGGCAGTTCATCAAGAAAAGCTAAAGAAGCAGCTGCAGCTCAGGCTGCTGCTGCAGCTGCTACTGCTGCTTCTGCTAATGTTCAAGTTCGCATTTTGCTGGATGATGGAACGTCAAACATATTAATGAGGTCCATTGGTAGCCGAAGTGAACCGGTATCTTTATCTCCTTTGTGGTTGGTGTTTTATCATTTCAATAGTGCAGGGTCATGCTTCATGCATTTCTTCTTTGATTATGAAGGAAGATGGTTTCTTAGTTGTGTTTAACAATCTTCCTCAAATTTTTGTTGTCCTTAACATTTTTTTATTTCCTATTAAGTAGATAAATATTATTAAATCATGTTTGGCATGTTCTTTATTCTCAATGAAAAATAAATTGTTTATGCTATTGGCTGTTGTCAACTATTGTTAGGATTTTCATAGTCTCGCTGGTAGAGTAATACTTCTAGTATCAAATGGTGCTCATAAGATTTCATACAATTAAACATGCATTTGTTTCTCCGTGCTCTACTTCCTCGATTGTTGCATTCTACATTGTTAGTTTCCTATCTTAACATGAAAATTTCTCTACTTAGGTCATTGGCCTCCATGGAGGGGCACTTCTTGGTGTAGCTTATCGAACACCTCGTAAGATTAGTCCTGGTGCTGCGATGGCTATTTCAACAATTCAGTCAATGCCATTGTCTGGACTTGGAAGTAATGGTTCTTTTGCTACTTTTGATGATGGATTCTCTTCTCAGAGATCTCCTGCTGAGGCTCTACCTCAAAACTTTCAGCTTTTCAGGTGAAAAAAAAATTATTTCCATGCATGTCTTTAATATGATTTTGTTGTTGGGTATAATTGTATTGCTTTCATGTTGTTGCCGAAATTTCTCCACTTAGGTCATTGGGTTGCTTTTATTTGGATTCTCCTATAAGTATAAGGCTTGCATAAGGTTGAAAAGTTGAAATGGTAATTGTGTATTTAGCCTATGATTATCAGGAACTCAAAACACATTGGTCCATTGTACAGGAAAAAGATACGTCATTTGATAAATTTTGGTGCAAGGGGCATAAGCTTAATTAGTTTGATACTAAGGATAATGAGTATGCTTTAAATCAAATAGTTTGCAAATTAATTTCATTTCATCTATTTAGTTTTCTTGTATTGGAGTCTTGTCCTATCCCTATGGACAAAACTGGTTGAGCTTTAAGATTCGTGCACTTAGTTTGCAAATAAATTTCATTTCATCTATTTAGTTTTCTGAAGATCCTATCAGTTCGGTATCTAAGCCCACAAAAGATCCAATAATGGTCACTTCTCAATTTCCACCAGTGATGTTCCGTTTCCACCCCTCTCTCCACCATGAACCCTTTTTGCTACACCAACAAACTTATACCCTAATGATGCTATCCTTTAGCACTTGACCTTCATTGCCTCAAAGCCATGGATGCTGCTATAAAAGGACAATTCGTTATTGAATTATTGGGAGCTTCTCATGGCCCAACTAATGTTAAAGTCCCAAAACCAAGCATATGGGGTCATGGATTGCAGCATGATCACCTTGAGTAGATAATGACCATGGGTTAAAACCCAATGTTGTGGCCTCATGTTATGATGGAATTCCTTAGGTTTTGATGGGGCGATCTGCATGGTTGGATCCTAAAGGTTGAACAATATTTCCTGTACTATTAGATTTCCAAGGAGCTTAAGATTGTCATTGCTTCTATGTATTTAGAAGGTGATGCGCTTGATTTTTTTCCCGCTTGGATCAGCAACATACTCTTTTGTAATGGGAAGAGCTTGTCAAAGCATCCTAGGAAAATTATGGTCCCGCAGAGTTCCAAAACCTAGATGAACATCTTTATGGCTTCTGACAAACATGCTTACAAGAGTACCAGCAAGACTTAACCAAATGCTTTGCCTTAGTCAAGAACTAAACTTAACACTGCCATTTAGGAGTCTTCTTTGATGGGCTCATGGAAGGCCTTAAGGCTGTTGTGAGAATTCACAAACCTAGGTTTGTTTTCAAGGCAATTAGTTTAGCTCAGGAATTTAGGCAAAAAGGGCTTTTATCATGGGCCTAGTTCTTCGTGACCCAATTCAACTAAAACTAATCTGGCCATGGCCTATTCTTCATGTAAACTTGAACTTGCTTAGCCACCCAAATATGCCCAATTAGGCCACCACACCTTGTCAGCCTTTCAAACGACCCATTGAGATGTTAACTGAAAGAATTGTATAACAATAGGTTTTGCTTTCATTGCCATGGAAGTTTCATTTATTTTTTTAAACAAAGATATGTATATATATCATCTATCTCTATGTAAGAACATATGTGATTTATGGATAAAAGTGCTATTTATCTACGTATAGGTGTATTTTGACGTTTATGGTGATTTTTCTTACAATTTCTAACTCATGAACCTGAAACACTAAGCTCCTTAAATCTAACACCTGAACTCGCCTTTGTGTGTATTACTTAAGCGGATAGAAATTGAATGAGTCTTTCCAAATCCTGTGAAGTTTTAGTAAGTTATTCGAGAAGTGTTAGAGCTTGAGAGGAATGTGAGCTAACGAGGAGTGTTAGAATTTTTATTCAAGGTGTAATTAGAGTTTATTTCTAATTAGTAGTTTAGATTTACTAGAAGTCTTATTTAAATTAGGAATACGTATTATTTAAATTAAAGATAAAAGTATAATTTTAGTTATATTAGAACTGTATATTAGCCTATTTAGAGGCTTATTCTGTATACATTTGAGAATCAAGAATAATAAGAAAATATAGAGACACATTGTTCTCTCTGAAAAATATCTTATATTCTTTTCTGAACAACAAATCATATTAATTGTATCTCTGCCACCATGACCCCTTATTCACATGATATCAGAGCCAATAACGGTCGTGGTACCGTCACCATTGTTGCTATCTCTAATAAAAACCAAATCGAAAATCTGATTTTTCAAATACACATCATTTTTCTTTTTTGTTACTGTCATTAGACCACACTTGTTCAATGTCTTTTCCCTTGTTGGAATCATAAATCTTTGGTGAGATATTGTGAGAAAGGGTGGCCGTAGATGTAACGGAAGATGATATTTTTTAGAGAGAACAAAGTGTTTCTCTGTATTTTTTTATTATTCTTATATATCAAATGATTACAGAATAAGCCTTTAAATAGGCTAAATAAAGTTTTAATATAACTAAAATTATACTTTTATCTTTAATTTAAATAATATTTATTCTTAATTCAAATAAGACTCCTAATAAATCTAAACTACTAATTAGGAATAAACTCTAATTAATATTAAATAAAAACTTTAGCACTCCTCGTTAACTTAGACTTCTCCTCAAGCTCTAAAACACTTTCTCTCAAGTTGGTGAACGAACGTAGTAAAACACCAACTTGGATCTTGGATGTGATGCCTTATTTTTTTTTCTTTTATTGTTTCTTTAAGAAAAATACTCCCTGTTTTCGGGTTAAGAGTCTTTGGTTTAGATGCTCCAGCACGCGGTTTTTGATTAAAAGATCTGATTTAAATGATGTACAAAGTGATTAAAAGAAATTATACTCCCTATCAAGTTGGTAGTTACACAAATTAGAGTTCTAGCTTAAACTTTGATGTAGAATCTTTTAAAAAAATATTATCTAGTTTTTAAGGCTAAACTATAACCTTTTCACCTATCATTTTGGATGACTAGTTAAGATAGAACCAAATAGTTTTTAAGGTTAAACTATAACCTTTTTTCCAATTTTTTTACTATCTTTTGAAACGGATGGCTAAGATAGAACCAGATAGTTTTTTTTAAGGCTAAACTGTAACATTTTTTTCAATCTTTTTTTCAATCTTTTGAAACGAATGTATAAGATATAACCAAATAATTTTTAAGGCTAAACTATAACTTTTTTGTTATATTTTTTATTGGCTAAGATAGAACCATTATATAAAGACCCAACAAAATTAAACGAGGATAAATTCCATGTAAGATTCCAACGAGAGAGAAGCCAAGGAACGAGTGTGATCAAATGACATCAATGTAAAAAAAAAACAATGTGTATTTGAAAAATCATATTATCGATATATTTTTGATTAGAGATAACAACAATGGTGGTAACATCAAGATCGTTGTTGACTCTGATACCATGTGAGAAAGAGGTCATGGTGGCAGTAGATGCAACGAAAGATGATATTTTTTAGAGAGAACAAAGTGTTTCTCTGCATTTTCTTATTGTTCTTCTATATCAAATAATTACAGAATAAGCCTTTAAATAGGTTAAAATAGAGTTCTAATATAATTAAAATTATATTTTATCTTTAATTTAAATAATATTTATTTCTAATTTAAATAAAATTTTTAATAAATTTAAACTACTAATTAGGGGTAAACTTTAATTAAATATTAAATAAAAATTTTAGCACTCCTCGTTAATTTAGACTTTTCTTAAAATCTAACATTTCTTGGATAACTAACAAATATCTAGTTGTTTAGTTTTGTTGTTTTGTTCTTTATTTAATGGTTCTATCTAGGGGTGATAATGAACTTAATCGGCTTGCGAGTTACCCGGGTTTGGCTCGCCCAAAACTTGATCAAAGTTTGACTCAACTGAGCTTGATTCGGGATTGAATTTGGCTCAAGACTTTAACAAGTAGAGCCGAATTTATCCAAACTCGGTTCAAAAAACTCTTGAACAAGTTCGAACTAATTATATATATGTTATATATACTCTAAAAATAATATCTTTAGCAAAAGAAAAACCATAAAATAAAATAGGAGAAATTTATTAAAAATTAATTGGGTACTTTTTTCTCTTTCTCGATATTTTGTTCTGTTTTGGTATTGGTTATGGAAAAGGGTTTTAACGAGGCCATATCTTTTATAAAAAATGTAGAAAATTTGTCTATTTTGAGTTGAGTCGAGTCAAGTCTAACGAGCTCAAATCCAACGAGCTACGAGCCTAAGTCTAAAATTTTAAGCTCGTCAAGTCTCGAGCCTAAGCCGAGCCCAATAACACTATTTTTGAGTTGAGCCCGGTTAGGTTCGGCTCGTTATCACCCCTGATTTTATCTTAACTAATCAAAAAGATAGATAAAAAAATTATAGTTTATCCTTAAAACTATTCGATTTTATCTTAGTCATCCATTTCAAAAGATAGGAGAAAGGTTATAGTTTAGCCTTAAAAATTATTTGGTCATCCTAAAAGATAGGAGAAATGTTATAGTTTAGCTTAAAAAATATGTTTGGTTCTATCTTAACCATCCATTCTAAAAGATAAAAAAAATATTATAGTTTAGCCTTAAAAACTGTTTTATCTTAGCCATTCATTTTAAAAGATAGAAAAAATGTTATAGTTTAACTTCAAAAATTAGATAATATTTTTAAAAGGTTTTACATCAAAGATCCTAGTTGAAATTATAGTCTGTGTGATTACTGTAAAACAAAATTTTCCTTAATTTTATTCATAGGGTGACTAGCTATTATATAAAGGATTTAACCTAGGTGACTAATTAATAGAAAGGTAAAACCTTAGACCTAATATTCTAATAAAGTTCACTTTTTATAAATACAAGATATAAACTATATTTTCATACTTAACACTCCCCCTCAAGTTGGGTCATAGTTATTGATTGTGCCCAACTTGTTACAGATTGATTCGAACTCTATTAATAGATTTGGTGAAAATGTCGCCTAGTTGTTCTCTGATTTTCACATAACCTGTAGATATCAAGCTTTGCTGTATTTTTTCGCGAGCAAAGTGACAATCATTTCAATGTGTTTTGTCCTTTCATGAAACACCGGATTCAAAGCAATGTGTATTGCAGCCTGATTATCACACCAAAGTTTTGCCGGTATTGGGACTTTCATTCCAACTTCATCAAGGAGTTGATATACTCATATAATCTCACATATTTTTTTAGAATCCTCCTGAGCAACAAACACAGGTGGTTGCTCCATATATACTTCGTCTTGAAGACGACGAAGCTTGGCATACTCATCCGCAGATATTGAACAGTCGATAAAAAAGTGTTTACATTAAAAACAATATTAAATATAATTTGTACCTTTCTGTCAGCCAAAATATTAGAGGGACAAAGTCTTAAAAAAAAATAATAAAAAAATAAAACCCAATCGATCTTAAAAAATCAAATACCCAACCCAAAAACAGTCCAAATGTAAAGACCGATGGGTGGGATAGACAAACCAAAATCCCTAACGGTACCAAAAAATCAAATACCCAACTCAAAAACAATCCAGATGCAAGAACCGACGGCTAGGATAGATGAATCGAAAACCCTAACGGTACAAAAAAAATCAAATACCCAACCAAAGACAATCCTAGAAGCAAGGACCGGCGGCTAGGATAGATCAACCAAAAACCGCAAAAAAAATCTTTTAAAGAAGCCTAGACAACTGATACCATGTAAAATAAAATTTTCCTTAATTTTATTCATAGGGTGGCTAGTTATTATATACAAGATTTAACATAATATTCTGGGTAACTAATTAATAGAAAGGTAAAACCTTAGACCTAATATTCTAATAAAGTTCACTTTTCACAAATACAAGATACAAATTATATTTTTATACTTAATAACTACCAACTTGGGGGAGTGTGAATTCCTTTGATCACTTTCTACATCGTTCGCATCAGATCTTTCAATTAGGAAGTACATGCTAACATCATGTGGAGGAGACCTTTTAGTCAAGAGCTCCATGCTAGAGCATCTCAAATCAAAGATTCTCGAGAATGAGGAACATTTTTCTCTAAGAAACAAAAGAAGGAATATGAGTAGGCATCACACCTAAGATCTATGTTGGTATTCTACTACGTCTGCTCACTAGCTTGAGAGAGTGTGTAAATTATATGAGAAGTGTTAGAGTTTGAGTGAGAGTGTAAGTTAGTGGGAGTATTAGAGTTTTTATTTAATGTGTTATTAGAGTTTGTTTCTAATTAGCAATTTAGATTCATTAGAAATCTTATTTAAATTAGGAATAAGTACTATTTAAATTAAAGATAAAAATAAAATTTTAGTTATATTAAAATTTTATATTAGCCTACTTAAATGTTTATTTTGTATACATTTGAGAA
Source organism: Abelmoschus esculentus (assembly GCA_035048815.1). NCBI lineage: Eukaryota > Viridiplantae > Streptophyta > Magnoliopsida > Malvales > Malvaceae > Abelmoschus > Abelmoschus esculentus. The sequence goes on along the minus strand of JAUCBN010000023.1, from coordinate 10,864,394 downwards.
TCAAGAATAATAAAAAAATACAGAGAAACATATTATTTTCTCTGAAAAAATATCTTTTTTATTTTTTTTTAAATAACAAATCTCTAACCACCATTCATACACAAACCACCATTATTCATTGTATCTCCTGCCACTATTTTCCCTTTCTCACAGTTTTGTTTGCTTTGTCCTAAAATAATAAGTGCTTTGCAAACTTTATGTTGTCCAATATCTATTGCATTTTACGTATTTTCTTTTACCATTGTATGGAAGATACTATCCTCTTTCCTTTATTGTAATAATTGATTGAAGTAAATTTGTACAGTTGGGAAACTTTCCAACCAGTTGGTGGTCTTCTGCCTCAGCCAGAGTGGACTGCATGGGACCAAACTGTTGAATATTGTGCTTTTGGTTATCAGCATTATATCGTTATCTCTTCATTACGCCCTCAGTATAGATACCTTGGAGATGTTGCAATAGCCTATGCCACTGGAGCTGTTTGGCAACGGAGACAATTGTTTGTGGCAACACCAACTACAATTGAGTATGATATAGTTACCTGTTCATATATTTTCTTTACACCAGGTTATTTTACTTGGTTTTGTCCAGTCTGTTGATTATCACCATATCTTGAAGTCTTAATTGTATTTTACTTGTTTATTGGGCAGTTTCCAATTAAGAACCTAGTCTGAGTTGGTTGGATGATAGTAAATACTTGATGTCTTAATATTTCAATAAGTATTAACTAATGTATTTTGGCTTGTTGGGCTGATGCCTAGAAAATCTTGTACGCCCTCTTTGTTCCACATTTTTTTTCTCTCTATTACTACTGTAATCTCAGGTTATTGTTCATGACACAAGAATAGAATCATAAGTTCTATCCTGTTTTTTCTGGTGCTCAGCAATCCCAGCTGCTTTCTTTTCTAGTCTGAATTTCTGAGGTTAAATTCCCAGAGAATCAAACCTTTATTTGCTTATAAGTCTCAGTCCTAACTCATCCGATGTAATCCCTAAAATTCCTAATTTTAATAACCCAATACTTTCATAAACCATAAGTTGTGTCCTAAACCAATGTTTCATTTCAAGCTACTGCCTCTAACTTGCTTTGAAGTGTCTCAAAACAGCGGAAACTATCCTTGAAAAACGTCTTTGTACTTGTGCTACTGCTATATGATTGTCCTTGTTATTTCTGATATACATTGAACGCGGTAAATTAATATTTTTGTTTTTTGTTCTGAAAACGCTGTAGCATTAGTTATTCAGAATGGACTGATTGAAGTGTTGAGAATGGAGAACAGTTGTCACTTCAAGATACTATTTAATCATTTTGGAAATTTTATGGCATCATTCATTCAGATATTGCCGGGGATAATTGGGTTTTCTTACAAGTCTCTCTTTTTACGTGTAATATATATTTTTGAATGATCTTTTACTTTTCGTTTTTAATGTGTAATATTTTTCTCTTTTTGTGTGTGTAATATTTCTAAATGAATTTTAGCTGGAATTGATTTCTTGATTGTGGTAAATAGGGGTCTAAACGAGCCGAGTCGAGCTCGAGTAGTTCTGAGCTCGGCTCGGTTTGTTAAGATTTCGAGTCGAGTTCGAGCTTGAGTAATTTTAAACGAGCCTGAAATATCTGAGCTCGGTTCTACTCGTTAAGAACTCGAGTCGAGTTCGAGCTTTTTTCGAACCTAATTGAGCCAAGTATTGACCGATCTTTGACCATGTTAGATTTGAGTAACTCTTATCTCTCACATCTCATTTAAAGTCTAATGAAAAAAAACTTTGATACAAAATATGTATAAACTCAAACTAGTTAATTTTAGGTTTCAATATCTTAATTTAGGGTTTAACACTTATGTTTAAGGTTTAACTTTTAGGGTTTTAAGTTTAGAAACTTAGATTTTAAATTATAAAAAAATAAAAAATAGTATATTTATGTTTTCGAGTAGCTCGTGAGCTTTTCGAGTCGAGTATCATGTAGTTCGGCTCGACTTGTTAAAAACTTGAGCCGAGTTCGAGCTCGAATTAAGTTCAATCGAGTCGAGCTTTAACCGAGTAACCGGGTCGAGCTCGAGTAACTCACGATCTGTCTCGTCTCATTTACAGCCCTAGTGGTAAATGCAAAAGGCTAAATTGCTAAATCTGTCAACTTTTCCAGCATTTCCTTCTATGAGCAGAGTGTAGTAACTGTTCAACTTCTATCTTTTGTGCTAAAATTTTCAGATGTGTTTTTGTTGATGCTGGAGTTGCACCCATTGACATTGAAACAAGAAAGATGAAAGAAGAGATCAAACAAAAAGAGGCCCAGGCAAGAGCAGTTGCTGAGCATGGAGAGTTGGCTCTAATCAGTGTGGATGGTCCTCAAACTGCTACACAAGAAAGAGTAGCATTGAGACCACCTATGTTACAGGTTAGAATTCTTATAGTATTCTTATATTGTTACTATTTTTCTGGTGGTTGTCACTAATATAGGTAGTGTTTTGCCACTTCCCTTAACCTTTTGTGTCAGTCTTTATGATCCTGGTTATCACTCGGGATTTATTTTTTGGAAAGTGATAAGTACAAGAAATAGATGTTGAAAAGTTTCCAAAATTGTGGATGTATCTTATCATACATGATCTAAATGAATTAAGATACTTCAGATTTAATTGTACAAGATATAACATTCTAGTTCATTCTTGTGCCTTTTTTCATATCTGAAGTTTCATATTCATGTGGTTTGAAGTTTCATTTATGCTTATACTTTTTATGATCGGAAGATATCCGTTTCCTTCAAGATCCCTTGCTCAAATTAACTACAAATAAAGTTTTTTGTGTCTAACTGTTTGCTTTTCTTGAAGTACCTAAAACTGACACTTATCCAAAATATGTAATGGGGTACGATCCTTTGTGGGGTCCCCAAATGCATGGAAATTCTTAAAAAAAATTGAACATACATTACACATGCCTATATCTAACACCGATAACCAAGTTCGAGTAAAATAGGGTAAAATATAGGTTTAAATATATCAAGGTTCTTGTTTGTTAGATTTCAACATTTAAAATTTAGTCCTATAATTTATTTTTGCGAAGTTGAGTCCTTGCACTATTTTTTGTTTAAATATATTGGTCCCTCCCTAACATCTGTTGAGTTTTATTGTCTTAGTTATAAGAGGCATAGAGCGCATCGAGACGCAAAGGGTCCTTGAAGCCTTTGTTTTAAAAGGCGCGCCCTAGGCGTGAGGCGTAACAAGGCTAAAAAAAATGCCTCTTATGACAAAGGCGAGACGACATACAAAAGGTTTTAGGTGACGTGCGCCTTAATGTCTTTTTGACTGGGCGAGAGACGCGTCTCTTTAGCGTTTTTGGGAATTAGCAGAAATATCACTAGGGTAAGATAAAAGAAGTCACGTGGGTTTATAACCCAACCAGTAAACCTATCACTTTCTTCAATTTCACGATGATTTTGGAAAAAATCTTAATTAGCTTTGTCTTTTTCATGATTTTACCCCACCTTTGCTGTCAACCCAACCCCAACACCATCATTGCATTACGCCGTCAAATATGTTAACGTTTTATTTTTCTTTTTTCTTCTTGTTTCGTTTCTATAGGTGTTTTGTTTTTCCTCTTCCCTTTTCTTCTTATTCCATTTTTATAGGCTTTAGTGTTAAACATTACATGTGTGTTTGTTATCAATTAAATAATAATATTATTATTAAATATAATTAACCTAACCAAATAAGAATTATAGAAACCTTTAGTTGGGTTTGTTTTGAGTTTTTTTATGTGAGATTAGAGAAAAATATAAGCTTGATTTTTTTGTATTATTATTCTTATTTGTATACTATTTGTTTTTCATCAAATTAAGGATGTCAACATTTGAATGCTGAAATTTTAGTGTTGGTTAAGTTTTTTAAAATGATAGAGTTAAGTTTTTGGTTAAGTTTTTTAAAATGATAGAGTTAAGTTTTTTAAAATGATAGGAATAAATGATCTTATATTTAAAAAGAACATAATTCTTGAAGGAATTAAGGGTAGTTAGTGACTATAAGAGGAGTTAATACATAGTATTGAATATTTTAACCTTTAAGTGTTCATAATACGATTATAATATTATTTTATGTATAAAATATATTATATAATTGATTTACAAGTTTATTAGTATAAAAATACGTCTTGATTATAAAAGGTGTACTCCTTCACCCAGCACGCCGTGCTTGGGCTCCTTTGCGCCTTGGTGCGCTTTGCGCCTTTTAAAACTAAACTTGGAGCCTAAGTGCGGGGCACAGGGCGAAGCTATGCATCTTTTATAAACGAGACGTATTTTTATACTAATAAACTTATAAATCAATAATATAACATATTTTATACATAAAACAACATTATAATTATACTATGAACACGTAAAGATTAAAATATTCAATGTCATATATTAAAAACTCTTATAGTTACTAACTACTTTTAATTTCTTCAAGAATTATGTTTTTTTTTCAATATTACCTCAGCCATTCCCATCATACTAAAAAAGCTTAGATAACATTAAAATTCCAGTATTCAAATGTTGGTATCCTTAATTTGATGAAAATAAATAAAATAAAAATAAAAAATCAAGCTTATGTTTTTCTCTAGTCTCACGTGTAAAAAAGCTCGAAACGAACCAAACTAAAGGCGAGGTGAAATTGAAGAAAATAAAATCATCAAGAAAAAGGCAGAGCTAATTAAGGTTACCCCAAAATTATCGTGAAACTGAAGGAGGTGAGGGGTTTATTGGTTGGGTTATAAACCCATGTGACTTCTTTTTATTTTACCCTAGTGATATTTCTGGTAATTCCCAAAAGTGATAAAGCGACGCGCCTCTCGCCCAATCGAAAATCCTCTAAGGCACACATCTCCTAGTGTCTTTCGTATGTCGCTTCGCCTTTGTCATGGGAGACGTTTTTTCTAGAGCCTTATTGAGCTTCGAGCCTAGGCGTACCTAAGGCACGCCTTTTAAAACTAAGTTTACCGTTAAATATCGAGTTGACAACTATAATAAAAAAAGCATATAACTTTGTTAGTCTTCTACGTTTACAGTTTTTATCAATTTGAGCCACCTAGGTTTATAGTTTTTTAAGGGCCAATTGATAAAAATTGTAGACGTGGATGACTCAAATTATTTTGCCTTTTTCTAATAGCTGACAGATCAACATTTAACCGTAAAATTGAACGAAAGTTAAGAGAGGGACCAAGATTTTCAAATTAAAAATAGTACATGGACGGTTTCACAAAAAGTAGTATATTGACTAACTTTTAAATGTTGAAATAGTACATGGACCTTTGGCAATTTATAATGATTTTTATTATCTAATGCCCCCCCCCCCCCCCCCGTCCATCATCGTCATTGCAACAAAAGAACAAACGAGAAATGAATTGATTGGTAACATTAACAAATCCAAGTATTGAATGTGAGGTGCTCTAAGGCTCTTCTTAGTATAAAGGATGGAAACTCTATTAATCTAAAGGTTAAGCTACAAAGTAAGAAAGTGTTCATGAATCTTAACCATTTGATTAACAAGTTTTCCTTCATTACCAAGCAAAATCTAAATGTTTACAATATCATGTTTCCTTGATAATAATAAAAAAAAGCTAACCTTGGAATTTTTTAAGATTCGCTATATGTTAACTATTCAGTATTCATTACTTGAATAGCTGATATAATTTGGTGTTGGTGCTCATTGTGTTCAAGTTATTGAACAACTAGTTGAAAAACATAATAAATATTGCATTCTAATTGCTTGCAAAAATTAACTTCTGTACATGTAGTTATCTCTCTTGCATACAAGAGTTAACTGGCTAATTCAGCATGTTATGCCTTAATGCTTTTGTGCTACTTCTAATCTGATTAAGGATTCCTTTTTTCTTTTCAATGTGGTTTGCTATCAGGTGGTTCGGTTAGCTTCTTTCCAGCATGCTCCTTCTGTGCCACCATTCTTGTCATTGCCTAAGCAGTATAAAGCTGACGGGGATGATGTGACGATGCTAAAAGGGATGGAAGAAAGAAAGGTTAATGAAATTGCTGTTGGTGGCGGTGGGGTCTCGGTAGCAGTTACTCGTTTTCCATCTGAGCAGAAACGACCCGTGGGACCACTTATTGTGGTTGGTGTAAGAGATGGTGTCCTTTGGCTTATTGATAGGTACCTTGTCCTGCACTCAGAAATTCAAGGGCTTGTCATTTAATTTCATTACTGTACTTAATAATTTCCCCTCATTTTTCTCTTTATCTGTTTTTATGGTTGACCTTTTTTTATTTATTGCATAAGTGGGGATGAATTTGTCACAGTGCATAGTTGAAAACCCTTTCCTGTTTTAATTTAGTCCATTACTTGCTTTTAGAATTCAGAATTGTTGCATTTTACTGATGTCCCTCTGATTATTGCTGGATTTTTCTATTAATAGGCATGTTTGCTTGACGGCAGTGTGCCATTATATGTAATTCTTCCACTAGTTTGCTTGTGTTGCTTTGAAACTATTATCCATTGTTATACATCCCTTATCTTTTATGCTTTTATGTAGTGCTTTTCCAGCATTCATCTCCTTCCATTACTTTCTCATTATGTATATACCTAGCAAGCCTGTAACCTGTGTTGCATGATTATATAAATGATTTGGGGGGGTGGTTCCTTGATTAGAAATACTCAAATCCTTTCATTTCATGTATTAGATTCATGTAGAGCTCAGCTGAATTCATGCAGAAAAGTAAACTAAATTATCAAATATTGATTTCTGTTACAATTATCCTTTGTAGGTACATGACTGCACATGCCTTGTCTCTCAGTCATCCTGGCATTCGGTGTCGGTGTCTTGCTGCTTATGGAGATTCTGTTAGTGCAGTGAAATGGTATTAAAAATTTGATTTCTACTTCTGATGGGACCGGGGTTTTTTTTTTCGCAATCTTATATTATTTTCATCTCCAGGGCAAGTCGGCTTGGCAGAGAACATCATGATGATTTAGCACAATTTCTGCTTGGAATGGGCTATGCTACTGAAGCACTACATTTACCCGGCATATCTAAGAGGTTTCCCTTGCTTTTTATTATTTATGATTTCTTCTACGTTTATGGTGCCTATGGCTGGTGTTTTACAGTTTCAACTTTGAAATAAACTGCATGTTCTTTCATCAAAATTTCTACATTAGGTTCATCCCTCTCTTATATGTACACATTCATTTAAATTCTTGCTTGCTTTCCATTTGTTTACATTTGTGCATGGCTACTTTCACATGAGGGTTTAGAAGTCTATGTATTATATGTATTTTTATAATAGCTATGCATTAATATGTAGGCATGCATATATTGTGCAGAATAATCTTTTCTGCATTATTGATTCTGCTGTTTATTTTAAAAGTAGTGGAAGAAATTCATGGTTGAAGTGCTGTGAATGTTTTTCCATTGGGGAAAGCATTCTCCGCAAGTCTATTTTGTCTGTTTTTCATGATTTATGGCAATTAGACTGCAGAAAGACTCCTCTGTTATTCTTAGATTGCATTATTATCCATGATTTCTTCAATTACATTGCTACCCTACATTTACAGGTTGGAGTTTGATTTAGCCATGAAGAGTAATGATTTGAAAAGAGCTCTTCAGTGTCTTCTTACAATGAGTAACAGCAGGGACATTGGGCAGGATAATCCGGGTTTTGATTTGAATGATATACTTAATTTGACTGCTAAGAAGGAAAATATGGTCGAGGCTGTTCAAGGAATAGTAAAATTCGCGAAGGAGTTTTTGGACCTTATTGATGCTGCTGATGCTACTGCCCAGGCTGACATTGCTCGTGAAGCTCTTAAAAGGTTAGCTACTGCTGGTTCAGTGAAAGGAGCTTTACAGGGTCACGAGTTGAGAGGGCTTGCTCTTCGCCTTGCAAATCATGGCGAGTTGACACGACTCGGTGTAAGTTTCAATCTTCATATCCTCTTTTCTTAAATGTTTATTTGAGCTAAGAAAGGATCGAATGAAACGATTATGCCATGTCAGCATCTGTCACTTTTATTCAAATCATGTCACAAATCACATATGTAGAAGTCAAGTATTCATTAATTTAATCATTAATGAAATGATGAAATAATATTTTATTATTTATCACATGTCATGATAATGAATGGTTGACTTTTACTACATGTATGATTACATGGCATTATTTGAATGGAAGTGACATATGCTGACAGACATGGTTTAACCATTTCATTCAGTCCTTTCTCTATTTGAGCTGTGTGATAGACTGATAGTTGTTAATTGGTTTTATGAACTCTCTTCTACGTAAATGCTTGATTGCAATTGTCCTTTTTTACATATTAAAACTTTGTAATGCATGCCTTGATTTTGGGATCCAAAACGTACCTTAAATATGTCCTAAATTTGTACGTGTATATATTTAATACTATATATATTTTGCTAACCCTTATTTTTGTAGTTAGTTCGAGCTAATTCTTGTTTTTCTTATATATCATAATATCTCAGTGTCCTCATTAGGGGTGATAATGAGCTGAGCTCGAGCTTACCCAGGCTCGGCTCGGCTCGAAAACAATATTATTGGGCTCGAGCTTGAGGCTCGCTGAGCTCGGAATTTTAAGCTTGGGCTCGGCTCGAAAACAATATTATTGGGCTCAACTCAAGCTTGGGCTCAAAGCTCGTGGGGTTCGGCTCGTCAGGCTCGATCCAAGATAGACAATTTTGTAATATTTCTATATAAAAGATAGGGCCTCGTTAAAAACCCTTTTCATTACCGGCACCGAAAACAAAATTCAATATTTAGAAAAGAAAAGAAGTGCCTAATTTATTTTAATTTATTTATTTTTGGTGGATTTCTCCTATTTTATTTTATTGTTTTTTTTTTTGCTAAAAAGGATATATAACATATATATAATATAATTATTTTGAGCTTGTTCACGAGCTTTTCGAGCTGGGTTTGGGTAAACTCGGTTCGTTAAGGTCTCGAGCCGAACCCGAGCCCGAGTCGAGCTCACTCAAGTCGTCGAGCCGAATAGCTCATGAGCCGATCAAGCTCATTACCGCCCCTAGTCCTCATTGTGTCGATTACCTTTTATTTAAGGAAATTGAATAGCTACCATCTCTAAAAAATCGCCATACTGTTTTAGTACCAAGTTTTTATAATCTATTTTAAGTATACAAAAATGTAGTTATATTTTGCCAACCCTTATTTTTGCATGCAGTTGGAGTTAATAGTAATTTTCTTATATATGATATATATGTGGTGTCATTTTAAGGCAATTACCTCGCTTAAGGAAATTGAGAAGCTATCATCTCTGTCGACCAAGCTTGTGGTGTATGGCAAGGGACATCACTGTAGACCTGGTTGACATTAGGTCCTGGGTTCAATCCTGGCAACCCTTCCCCCTTCTCGTGTTAAAAAAGATATCATCTCTAGTTAGGTAGTTATTAGTTGTACTGTTTTAATACGAAGTTTTTTCTACTTTATCTGTTTTAAGTAATAAAAAATACTGTTCATCCTCTCTCCCCCTTTTGCTCTGTAGTTTTTATCTAATGCTACAGGGGAAAAAACATGAACCGTCATTAGTATTTTATTATGGGAAACCTCCTTGGAAGTTCTTTGACGGTTTGTCTCTGAATGGACTTTGGTTACATTCTAAAACTTCGAGTCTCATGAGTGTACTAAATTTTATTTTTAATTTTTGAATTATTTATTACCGAAAAGGACATTTTTGCGTTGCTAGATTTATTGTCGTGGCAGATATATAGTTTAACTGATTAAAGAAAGTCTGCGATTGCAGGGTTTGGTGAATAACTTGATCTCCCTTGGATTTGGACGAGAAGCTGCATTTTCAGGTGCGATTTTGGGAGACAATGCTCTCATGGAGAAGGCTTGGCAGGATACTGGGATGCTTGCAGAGGCTGTGCTCCACGCACACGTATGATTTGGTTAATGTAGAGAAATTATTCTTGATCCAAAGTTCTTTTCATGCATTGTTACCAATCTAAAAATTGTTCCAGGCTCATGGGCGACCTACGTTGAAGAACTTGGTTGAGGCGTGGAACAGAGTGTTACAGAAAGAGGTGGAGCACACTCCATCTGCGAAAACAGATGCTACAGCTGCATTTTTGGCATCTCTTGAGGAGCCCAAACTTACAAGTTTGTCAGAGGCAGGGAAGAAACCACCGATTGAAATCCTTCCTCCGGGAATGTCAGCACTCTCAGCTTCAGTTACAATTAAAAAGAAACCTGCGCAGGTGACACAGGCTTCACAGGAACAAAGCAAACCATTGGCGTTAGAAGCACCTCCTCCAAGTGGACTGGCTGAAACACCTATTGGTGCTCCACCTTCTGATGCACCAGCTGCAGTACCAAGCACATCAACAGGAGCACCACCTTCTGATGCACCGGCTGCAATGCCAGGCATGCCGATTGGAGAAGCAGCTCCTGCTGCACCAGCTGCACCAGCAGCAGGTGAACCTCCTCTAGAAGAGAAAGCTCCTCTTAATTCATCTGGGAGCAATCCAGAGATGATTTCTTATTCAGAAACTATTCCAGCAACACCTGCAACTGGCACACCAGTGCCAGATATAACTGTGGCAGACAAACCACCGGCAGAGGTGCCGCCTGTGACACCAGAAAACCAGGAAACAAGTGCTTCAGCTACATTAACAAGCCAACCATTTGCTTGAATCTAATGGGACTAGCACATACTGGTTTATACTAATTCTTTTGAGTCTATGGAATTGTAGCTCAATTTCATTTGTCTCGTGAACTGTTCTGCTTGTGGATTTGATGGCGAAAGGCATTGGTGTGATCATCTGTGCTCTGGGGCAAGGGGGAGGAGAACTACCTTTCAGATACCGGATATTATTTTCATTCGCGGTTCGGTTGGGTTTTCCGACCATTTTACTCGTTTTCGTAGCAGGATTAGACTTTATTTGGAATATGTTGTAGGATAATTGTACCATAATTGAGGGTGAATATTTGATTGAACTGACCCTGCCTGTTCTTTTGAATTTTTGTTTTGAATATATGAAGCTTTTGAGGGGTGTTTTCTACTATTCCATGACTTGTGCTTTGAATGCGTTTGGTGGACCGGAAAGTAAGAAACATGATAGTTAAATGAAAATGAAAAATGTGATGGTGAATACAAACTTGCGTCTCTGTTTATGTCTTTACGTTTAAAAAAATATTTTTCAGTTTAGGATTAAATGAGGATATAATGTATCTTTAAAGTTTAAAATTTAAAATTTAGAATTCAATTATAATTTAACCGACGACACTTGTACTACCCAAACCTGACTCCTCCGCATGCCAAAATGTTGTGACCAGCATATATTAAAATGAACACCCAGACAACTTACTCCAAACTAACTAGACAAAGCTATCATCCAAACGCCAATAGAAAGTAAGGTTATGATTGAGAAAAAATAGATCACGAGTTATTCTAGTTTGGTTCAATTGAAGTTTGGTTAAAGTTTTATTTGGTTGAATTTAAGTTAAAATTTGATTCGAGTTTTAGCAAGTTGAGTCGAGCTACTTAATACCCGTCTCAAAAAACTCATAAATTACTTGAAAATGTAACATATTAGTTTTTTTTATTTTTATAATTTTAAATCTATATTCCTAAACTTAAAAACTTAAGATATAAAAATTAAACTAACACCTTATACCTTAAAATTAACAAGCTTCAGTTTATACAACTTGTGTATCAAACAAATTTTCTTCTTGATATTGCTTTAAATGAGATGCGACAAATGACGAGCTATTCGAATTTGACTCGATCAAAGATTGGTCAACACTTGGTTCGATTGGGCTCGAATTCAATTCGAGTTCTTAATGAGTAGAGTTGAGCTCAGATTTCTAAAAATTACTTGAGTTTAAACTCGACTCAAAATCTTAATGGTAGAGTCAAGTCGAGCTTAGCACTACTCGAGCTTGACTTGACTCGACTCGTTTACACCCCTAATAGTTTTCATAAGCGCCTTAGTTTTAGGGTTTAGTGATTTAGTTTAGGGTGTATGATTTAAGGTTTAAGTTTATGAGTTTTAAATTTAGGGATAGTGATTGAAATTTATAGTTTAGGGTTATAATTTAAAGTTTACTATCCTAAAAAGTAAATCATAACTTTTAAACTGTAAATTCTAACCTTAAAATTTTAAATTCTAACCATCATCCCTAAATTCTAAATCCCTACTAAACTAAAATCCTACACCCTAAAACTAAGGCACTTGTAGAAATTTTTAATTTTCACCTCCAATATATAAGATAATAATCCTTTTTATACAACTTTTAAGGGTAATTATTACATGCACAAGCGCTTGCAGAAACAAAGTTTAAACAATAACCTTAATTTTATGGTTTATGAATTTTATTTAGGGTTTAGTGTTTAAGGTTTGAAGTGTATAAGTTCTGAATTTAGGGTATATAACTAGAATTTAGGTTTTAGGGTTAAAATTTAATATTTATAGGTTAAAATCTAAATCTTTAACTATATTACCTTAAACCTAAAACCGAACTTTTAAACTTTAAATTCTAACCTTAAACCCTAAATTTAATCATAAATTCTAAACCTATACACTTAAACCCCTAAACTCTAAACCAAGTCCTTAAACTCTAAAAGTGAAGTGTTCGTAGAAATTTTTTATTTTCGTCGCTAATGTATGAGATATTTTCTTATTTCTTATTATTTTTATGATGTGATTAACTCTAGGTGAGTCTGAAACTCAACATGTCTAAGACACGACTAAAAATAAGAAGTTTCGAAATTTGTTCAAAAACTTAAAATGAAAAAAAAATGGGGTTAATTATTGTAAAATTCGCGTTTGTTTGTCACCAATACAAGTTTAGCCACCGGTTTTGAAAATCAATCAATACAGTCACGTACATTTTTGGGTTGTATACTTATGGTCACTCCGACGTTAAAAGCCGTTAATGGTTAACGGAAAGATGATATGACATAATAAAAATGATAAGTTACTTAAATATTCACTAAATAATTATTTTACTTTTAATTTATCTTTAATTTCTCTCTCAAAATTTTAACTTTTTATATTTTTGTCATCTGTATTAAAAACATCAATTTCTCTAAAAACATAAAACATCATTCCCTTTTTTTCTCAATATAAATTTAAAACACCAACTCCAGAAGGATCACTTATAACAACTGGTTTTCAGCATCACCTCTGACGTCCTTAAAAACACATAAAAACACAATTTTAAGTATCTTTATTCGATCTCCATTCAAAAGAATGATTGAATAACCTTCATATAGCTTCGATTTCGTTTTCAACACCGTAGAAATCACCCTAAAATATTACCAGAAACATTTTTAACTTAAAACTTTAAACTAACACTTTGAAAAAACAAACTTAAGGAGTTAAATTCTGATTGTGGTAAATATCGACAGTAAATATCAGTAGCAGCAAGAGCTGAAGCTGTAAAAAAACAACATCAATTAACCATTTCACTCTAGATTTGTCATAAATATGAACTTCCAGGGATGATACAGAATCATTGTTATTACAACCAATCACAAACTATCAAAGAGGAATCCAACACCAATCCTCAATAAGAAACAAAACACATCATAATGAAGACAAATAACAAATTTAGGCTTTAAATCATCTAAATGATTTGGCCCCAACATCAGTAGGTCTCTTAAAGCCTTTGGTTCTTAAACCAAATCCATTTGAAAATTCTTCCTTTAGATCCTCAACACACAATGTTTGGGTTTCTCCCTAATGAACATAACTAAAAAATCAAATCATAATAAAATTAAAAGTTATAAATATGTGTATGTGTATGCGTAAGGCAATAAGATTGAGAAAAAAAATATAATAGATTAAACTGAATCAATAATTTACATGTTAAACAAAAGGGTAAATTACTGCGCTAGTCACTTTCATTTACTCTTAGTACACTTTTAGTCACCGATTTTGAAAAACAACCAGTAAGGTCACTATTGTTTTCGAGGTGTAGAGTTTTAGTCACTCTAACGTTAAGTGACGTTAAATATTGACGAAAAGATGAAATGACACAATAAAATGATAAATTATTTAAATAGTCCTTAAATTATTATTATACTTTGTTTCATCTTTAATTTAGCTTTCAAATTTTTAGAATTTTACATTTTTACCATCTTCTAAAAAAAACCTAACCTTTATTCTAAACCCAAAAACCTTGAATCCCTCCTTCCAAGGACGCCCCCAAGATATATCAAATTGTTGAGTTGATCGATCTTGAAAGATAGCCAAGAGGAGATGAATTGACAATTAAAATTTTTTGTGAAGGACTTTTGGTAAAAATATGAAAATGGATGACACAAGGAATTATAGTGGTTCAAGCTTCGGAACAAGCTCTACATCCACTACCTTAGCTCTCACTAAGGATTTTGAAACCAATTCACTAATGGAATTCGACCTTTTCTTGGTTTAAGGGAAAACCGTTACAATTCGAATCAATTCTTCTACTCAAGAATTGATTCAAACTCACAAGTTTAAAATTCAAGAAAGATGGACAAATAAGTTTCTCTCACAAGATTGATAAGCCCCAAATACAAAAACACTCTCCCAAACTTAATTACAAATAATCAAAATGAAGTACAGAAATTGGGAGTCAAGAATATGTAATGAAGTGCTTTGAGTTGGATTTTGTGTGCTTGGATGTTGCTTGAGGTTCAATAGTCCTTAATGATGTTGAAAGTGCTTCATTTTATACACTCTCATTGATTTCTAACCGTTGTGGTTGTTGGGAATGTAAATAAGGACGTTGGAACTTCATCTTCCCACCATAAATGCACTCTGCAGCAGGCGGTATCGAAACACGAAGAACCTGTTTCGAAACAAACTAAAATAGAAAGAGTCGTTGTGCATTTAATACAAGGAGTATCGATACATGCTTCGATACCTTTATGAAACTGTAAAGGTCGGTATCGAACCATGTTTCGGAACAGGCTAACCACCATTCAAAGTCTTAACTGCCACCAACGGTCGACTCATTTAATGCTAAAATAGCCGTTGAGGATTAAAGGATGTATCGATACCGGTATCGATGCTTGGAGTTATAATTTTAAATGATTTTAAAATTAATTAAAATACACGAACTGATTCGATACTTGATTCGAAACAGGTGTCGGCATTGAAGAAATGATATCGAACCATGTTTCGATACTTGTTCTTGATCTCAAGAACAATGCTTTAAAACTCAGGTCGGTATCGATATCTGTTCTTAGAGTATCGATACTCTCGTATAAAAACACTTAGAAAATTCATTTTAAAGTTCTTGGTTTGTCTTGAAAACAAAAGTTTGACTTAAGGACTTAAAAATTTATTGCAAGATTGTCCTTATACATAATTGTTATATCAAAATTAATTTTAATTTTACACAAATCCAGCAAGATAAAGAGAGAGAACTGAGAAATTATTCAATCACATGTAATTGAATTTTCAAGCAGTAGCATAATCTATTGGATGGATATTGTTTCATCCATCATGTAAGTGGACAAGTATGCATTTCTTATGGATATATGAAGGTACCCAGAAAACAATTTCCTTTGTTAGTATAAATAACATATACCTCATAATATTCTCATATTGCTTCCCATTAAAATTTTGAAGAAAGAAATAAAAATGTCAGTCTCTATATCAAACTTGAGTAATTTATTATCTGACATAAGAATCAAGAAAATATGAAGCAAAATGCAAACATGTGAAAGCAGGAAGCTAAATTTTATTCAGGAGAGAGAACTTACTTGCAGGGCAACCATGAATGAAATTTAAAAACCTAAAAAAAAGTTTTTCCAAATTCTTTGTGTTGTATTTGATTGATCTCGCAGCACAGCTTTACAAACTAAAAGAAACGAATTCAATGGAATTTAATTTACATAACCTAGTTAGTACGACATCTATTTACCATCCTCCTTTCTCCTCTTTATGTAGTATTATTTATAGTAAAACACCAAAGAATTGATCGTTAGTTCTACCCATCAAATCACAATTCACAGCCCCAGTGTAACAGTATAAACATTTGAATGGGGAAGCCATTGCAGACCATCACAAGACGCTTTACCATAATTATGTACTCACGACATTCATGCATTGACTACAATAAAATAGAATGAAATCATTAATATGTATTGACTATGTGTGCTTCTGTTTCAGATTTCAAAGAGGGAAAAATAAGATGGTAAACTTGTTGCAGCTATGCTTCCAGCTTCCCTACTAGACGGTGGACATGAACATACAAAATTTGCATACATGAGCCACTGATCCGGTGAGCTTTTCCAGCTACATCAGCAAGGGTAATATGAGCAAGACGATGCAAAACCTCTACCCTGCCCAGTGAGATGGGTTAGAGGAGGATCCATGGTTCATTAGTCTTAAAACTAATTAATCTGGAAAAATTTGGGTTTGAGGTTATTTTGAGAAAAGATGATAAAAATATAAAGTTTTGAATTTTTTAGAGTCAAATTAAAGATGAAACAAAAATATAATAATAGTTTAAGGACTATTTAAGTAATTTATCATTTTTTTTATTGTGTCAAATCATCTTTTCATCAATATTTAACGATATTCAAGGTTGGAGTGACCAAAACTTTATATCCCGAAAATGATAGTAACTTTATTGGTCGTTTTTCAAAATCGATAATTAAAAATATACTAAGGATAAACGAAAGTGACTAACGCAATAGTTTACCCTAAACAAAAACAACTGATAGTTAAAAAAAATAAAAGAGAATCAATTTACAGATGACTAACAACAAAAAGATCTCTCAAATGAAAACTCATATTTCAATCCAAAACATTATATTGCAGAACATCAAAGTGTAACCAAACAAGAAAAAAAAAACATAAAAAAGGAGGAACAAGCTACAAAATCAAGTTTCAATCTATTGGAGTCAAAAGTTCAAATCTTGAAACTTTAAATCTCGAAAAAATTCGACAGTGAATTTTTGTTTTTTCCGCCTAATAATGATGACTTCGATAATATAGACAACGGTAGAGAATTGAGATTTTGTACCGATGTTTTTCTGTTGTCTGCATGGTAATGAACACAAACAAAAGAAATATATATATATATATATATGAACTACAACGAAAATGAAAATTCAATATTTAATAAAAATTAATATATAATAAAAATTCAAAAAAAATATCTGAAATTCCATAGATTTGAAAAAAAAATATATAATTGGTTTGGGTTAAAGAATTTTTGAGAAATAGATGTTTTTGAAAAAGATGATGAAAATATAAAAATTTAAAATTTTAAGAATCAAATTAAGGATAAAATAAAATAATTATTTAATAATTATTTAGATAATTTATTATTTTTTATTATATTAAATCATCTTTCTGTTAACCCTTAACGGCTTTTAACGTCGAAAAAATTATAAGTATACAATCCGAAAATGTATATAATTGTATTGGTTGATTTTTAAAATCGATGACTAAATTTATATTAAAGACAAACAAATATGACTTACGCAGTAATTAACCAAAAACTCAACTTAACATTATTAAAAGTCTAATCTTTTATTTTTTTTAATAAACTTTAAAACAGATATTTTTAAGCTATATTTTAAACCAGCGATTTTTAAGGAGTCCAAATCATTTGTCCCTTTTTATGTTTTCATTTATGTTCTCACTTCAAATTAGAGGGTTTAGAGATTTTAGGTTAGGGTATAAAAAATTAAGGGTAAGATATATTTTTTTAGGTATAAAATTTAGGATTTAAGATATAAAAATATAAATTAAAATTTAAAATTTAATTTTTTAATAAAATAGTAAAAAATACACAAATAGGCATAAAAAAGGGGACAGATGATTTTTTCTCGTTTTTAAGACTCCCCCACTAACTCTCTATAGTCTATAACCGCCGATCGTGAACATTGAACAAACAAGTCGGTCGTTTGTAAATTCCATTTTCACTTCTGACTCTGCCGGACACAATTTCCAACTAAATCTAACAAACATCAAGTCCCTGTCAAAACAGAGCAGTTTTGTAGTAACGTAGGCGCAGCTGCCCCCGACCCCACCTCTTTTCTTTTCCTTTCTTTGGTTATGGTGCTTGTCTAGACATCTATCACCTTCCCTGGTTTTGTTTTATCTTTACCTTCTGCTTTCCTTTGCTTTGCTTTTTCTCTATTCTTTTCAGTTTCCTTCCTTCTATAGTTTTGCTTTATTCCCTGTCTGTCTGAGTATGTTCTTTTGCTTTTTTACACCAGAGAGTAATGGAAGCTTAGATTCTTCAACCTCTTCTGCACTCAAATTTCCTTGGGGTTCTGAGTTCAAGCTTCTTGCTTTCATCTGTTGATTATACTGGCCGACAAGAACATGGGGTGTATTAGAGTTGATATTTGGATTGTATGTTCGTTTACGATGTTGTGGTGTGGGAACGGGATCGGTGTGAACTGGGGAACACAGGCATCCCACCCACTGCCGCCGGCGACCGTGGTGAGGATGCTGAGAGAGAATGGGATTCAAAAAGTGAAGCTTTTTGATGCCGATGACAGTATACTCAAGGCTCTAGGCAAGACAGGGATTGAAGTCATGGTCGGAATACCAAACGACATGCTTGCTTCTGTAGGTGGCAGCATGAAGGCAGCTGAGAAATGGGTTTCCAAGAATGTCTCCCAACACATCACCTCCAATAATGTCAACATCAGGTCTGTTTTCTTAACAATTGCCTCTGTCTTAACTCTTAAGTTTGTTCTTGACCTGAGCTGGAACCAAAAAGTATGGTCTGAGTCATAATCAAAACATCCTTAAAAGGCTTGTTCATCTCTTTAATATGTTTAGACATGTTCCATATGTGATTTCAGATTCTCTAATTTTCATTACATTGTTTACAGATATGTTGCTGTTGGTAATGAACCTTTCTTGGAAACATATAATGGAAGCTATCTGCAGATAACCCTCCCTGCTCTTAACAATATCCAATCTGCCTTGATCAAAGCTGGGATTGGCAGCCAAGTGAAGGTTACGGTTCCTCTCAATGCCGATGTTTATGCAAGTTCGAATAGTTATCCATCGGGAGGCGATTTTCGGACCGGTATCTCCGACCCCATGCTTAAAATTGTCAAGTTCTTGAATGATGTTAACTCTCCACTCACAGTGAACATCTATCCTTTCATAAGCCTCTATACCGATTCCAATTTCCCGGTCGAGTATGCGTTCTTCGATGGCAATGCATCGCCATTGAACGATGGTGGGACGTTATATTACAACATGTTTGATGCTAATCTTGACACCCTTACACACGCATTACGGAAGAATGGATTTGGAAATTTGCCTATTATAGTTGGGGAGATCGGGTGGCCGACCGATGGGGACCGAAATGCTAACATAGAGTATGCTCGGCGTTTCAACCAAGGTTTAATGACTCATATTTCAGGTGGTAAAGGAACACCATTGAGACCGGGGCCAATCGATGCGTACTTATTCAGCTTGATCGACGAGGACGAAAAGAGCATCGATCCGGGGAACTTCGAACGCCATTGGGGGATCTTTTACTATGATGGACAAGTTAAATACCCTCTCAACCTTGGCACTACAAATAGTGGAGCATTAGTTCCTGCAAAAGATGTGCATTACTTGGGAAAGAAGTGGTGTGTGATGAAGCCTACAGCCCGGCTCGACGATCCGCAAGTGCAACCGAGTGTGAGCTATGCATGTGGGCTTGCTGACTGCACTAGCCTTGGTTATGGAACATCATGTGGAAATCTAGATGCTAGGGGGAACATTTCTTATGCCTTTAACAGTTATTTTCAGAAGAATAACCAGGTTGAAGTGGCCTGCAAATTCCCAAATGTTTCAATGATCACGGAAACGGATCCGACGCCGGGGGTGGGGAATTGCAGATTTCCTATAATGATACAGCCCTATTATGAATCCGCAGGTTGCAGGGTTTGGTGTTGCCAGAAGCCATTGGTTTTGGTTTCTGTTCTTGGTCTTATTTTGCTAACCAGTCTATGAATTTGAAGAATTTCTACAAACAATCACATGGACAAATACGGTTGGAAATTATGAAGGTGTAATTTAAAATTAATAGTTTTGATATTTTTATTAATAATTTTAATTTT
The DNA here is from genome assembly GCA_035048815.1 of Abelmoschus esculentus. Classification (NCBI taxonomy): domain Eukaryota; kingdom Viridiplantae; phylum Streptophyta; class Magnoliopsida; order Malvales; family Malvaceae; genus Abelmoschus; species Abelmoschus esculentus. The sequence goes on along the minus strand of JAUCBN010000023.1, from coordinate 10,844,361 downwards.
TCAAATTTACTTATTTAATCGTCGTTCAAAATAATTTAATAAATTTAATTATTTATATTTAGAATTTTATTAATTTTATAATTTTATGATATTATTAAATCAAACGAATTTATCGAATTAAAACAACTAAATAATTAAATTATATCATAAATCAATAAGTTACTTTTTAACTTTTATTATATAAAAATATTTTAATCACTAATTTTATTCGAGGTTAAAAACTCGATTTTAATTTTCATATTTATCAAATAACTAACTTAGGTTTAATTATTATAAACAAAATAAAAAAATAGTTAATATGTGAGTATTTTTGCTATGGGCTTAAGATATATATGTAAATAAATTATAATGTTTTTGTTTATTGCTTCCTTTTAATTATCTTAATTTATGTGAATATTTCTTTCAGCCAACCTTAATAATATCATTTTTAAATATATATTTTCGTTATTATTATTATTGATATAAATTAACTATGTAAAACCAATTTATTGAATAAATCCAATCCATTTATAAATGCAATCCCAATCCGTTTTAATTATACAGTCCATTACATGAAACCCACAATGTGTCATTACATAGCCCCGCATAACAACAACTAATTCGGCCTTGAACCCAGTAATCCATATCAACCCAATCTATAGCTCGGGAATAACAAGGCTAATCCTTCTTTGGATTTTTTTTGCGCAGCTAACCTACCAATCATTGGATCTAAAACATATCCAACGGTCTAAATCATGAGAGAAGAATGTTCCAGATCCCTTACGCGCACCACGTGCTCGTGCATTGCAACCGCGCCCTCTCGGATTCACGCGTGAAACCAATGATCGGCAGCCCTCCAGCTCCGTCATCCGGTGGTCGCTTGTTGCTCCAACCGCCACACATGCAAGAAAATAAAAAAATGTCAGATTCGTACAAGGGAAAACGCCAAAAAAAGAGAGAGAATTTCAGCCAACAAATTCTAGAAATAATCAAAGATTTTATAGAGTTGAATACATCTAAAATTCAGAACCAATTGGGATTTAAGGTTCATTTTCTCCCTTTTTAATTTGATGTAATTATAGGTTATAAACGCCGATTCTAGACAATGTAAAAAGGATTCGGTCCTTTTCCCCATTTTTTAAAATCAATATAAAGAGAAATTTTAGAGGTATATTCTCTTGAGTATTACCATTGTATTAGAAAACAAAAGTATATTTAGGGTTTCTATACTTTACCTTTTTCGAAGAAGTGACCGTCCCTTCAACTTCTCCGGTGAAAATTCCACGACCGTTGTGCCAACAAGGGTGAACCGAGAGTGAAGGGATCTCACTTAGTCTCTTTTTCTTCCTCGTCGTTTGTTGAACACAAAGTTTTTTGTTTTTTCGTTTTCAATTTTTTCGAAAGGAAGAAGGTTTGATTGTTGTTCAGTTTCATCAAGAGGAAGGGTTTTGATTTCTTATTTTGTAAAGGTGGAGGTTTGAATAGGTTTTGATTTTCAAAAGGGAAAAAAAGGTATGATGTCAATTCTTCGACCACCGTCAACAGTGTCCAAAACTTGAGATTCACGACGGTGTTCATGTTGTCTAAAAATTCTCAAAAGAACACGGTGGTTTTCTTAATCGGTCTGGGTTTTCCAGATGAACTTGTAGAGAGTTTGGGGGTGGATTATTGTTTCAGTTTAAGAAAATGAATAAAGGAGGGGGGGTTTTAGGTTTCAGTTGAGTTGTATGCTCAGTCACTCGATTAAAAACGGGCTATTATCGTAATAAATTCCTTCGTGTCTTTCTACTAATTAACTCCTCGGTCCTAGAAACTTTTCTCCGTTTATTTTAAATCAATACGATAATTTTTTATTTTATTTTGATCACTAGTTCGAAAGACCAATCTTTTTATGTTTTAATTCAACATAAAAGTTTACTCTTTTTTTATTTTAGTCCAGAATATAGTGTTTCAACTTTATATTTTACTTTGTTTCTAATTTGGCTCATCGATTTCCTTTTCATTTCATTTTTAAACCGCTTTCTAGTTTTTTTAGTTTGGTTTTGTTCTATTAGATGTTTAATTTCTAATGTTTTTATTTGTCTTCAATTTGTTTTGTTATTTCCTACCTTTTTGTATGATAGTTGTTTATTATCAAAGTTATTTATGCATAACATCCATCTTGTAAATATTGCATATTATCGTTTTGTTTCATGTACCTTTTATTTTTTATGAGTGTTTAAATTTATTATTTTTATTACTCTTTTTACTCATATTATTGATAGATTTAAGCACAATATTAATTGTATTATTAGTCATTCATGCATATTTACATTATTTCCTTAGTTATTGTATTTAATTTTGTATTTTGGTTAATTTCATGAAAAAAGATGTTGCAGATATGTATTTTTGTGTGTGCAAGATAGGAATTGCCAAAGCAAATGGGAGATTGTCATGGCAATTGAGGTGAATTTCTGAAGGACATGCCAAACAACATGCCAAGACAATTACTCGAGATAATCACTTGAAGGGAAGCACGAAAATAAAGGAATAAAGCTCAAAGATTTGAATTACTATAGGAGAATTGGTGGAGATAAAGATTCCAATTGGGGATGAGTTTTTTATTAAAAAAAAAGATAAAAGAGACTTACTATTTCTTTTATTCTATTTATTCCCAAATTAAACTCCTCCTCATTAATGGAGAATTGAAGAAAGATTTATGAGGGGTTTTTAAGGAAAAATTTATTATCTTTTTGATTATTTTATTTTTAATTTAAACTCTTTTCCATTCATGTGTGCAACGCGTCTGATATCTCTGTTTTGTAGCCGATATCCCTCTGATTTCTCTATAATGGTTGTAATGCCTCTGCTGTTGGCGTTTTTGGCTCCAAAATCGTACCAAGTCTGACAATTTCTGTTGTTTTGTGCATGTACGAATCGGACGAGAGTGGGGGACCACTGAAGGCAACCGGCAACGGCGGAAGGCGAGAGGGCTACTGGGTATTCAAATGAGCTGTTGGAGAGTCGAACGGTCGCGCTCGTGGTTTGCACTCGCGTGTGAGAAGGCGATCCGTCCGCGCGTGGCAGTGCGTAGGGAATTTGGAAGCTTCTTTATCCCTTGTTTGTGACCGTTAGATTAGATTTGATCTAACGGACACTATGTAGCTGCGGAATAACACATAAGACAATTAGATTAGGGTTTAGGTTATTAAACCGGTTTGGGCTCAAGTTGAAATGTACTCTGTTGTAATTGAAATTGTTTGGGATGAATGTTATTATTTTGGGTTGTAATATATTGATATTGGACTTAAAAAACTGTTTGGGTTTTAATATTTATTTATTTAACATATAATAAAAATGTTGTAAAAATAATATATTATAATAATAATAATAATAATAATAATAAATACCAAATACTAAATGAAATAGAAGATAATAATAAAAACAAACAAAAGAGAAAAAAGAATAAATTTTAAACAAAAACAACGTTACCGAAAACATTAATTAAATATATTATATAACATATTTTTTGATTGATAATATAAAGTAAAAAAGATAATAATAAAATGAAATCAAAGCAAATGAAATAAATAAACATATATAGTATAGTATTTTTGTGCTTTTCTCTCAAATAAACAATATAGTAATATAATAAAACTTTTGATATTTTTGATAATGAATATAATAAATAGTAATATTTTTGGATTTTTCAATAATTTTTTTATATATTTTTAATGACAAGTTAAAACCCTTTATTCGAAAAAAAAAAAAAAAACTAAACTCGGGCTTCAACCTTAGATAAAATTAATGGATTACATACGTATAAACATAAAAACTACACATGAGTTTCGACGCCCAATTAAAAAAAAATATATAGAACATGTGATCTTATTTTGATGGGGAGTTGAAACTAGGTATTTAGGATGGAAACCACGTGAGACAACCACTAGACCATGTGCACCTTTTAAATATATAGTATCAGTACTAGGATATATTTAGAGTTCGTTTACCTATATTTTTCTGTGTGAATATTTCTTTTTCTAATTTAATTAAAAATGATAATTAAATTATTAATTAATAAGTTTTTTATTTAAATTTATTTAAAAATTTTTAAACCCTTGACACTAAACCCTGAACCCTAAACTTAAATTTATTTAAAAATTTAAATTGTAATAAAAATTCATTTAGGGTTTAGGATTTAAAGTTTAGATTTAGGATTTAATTTTTATTTAAATAATAATAATAATTTGTTTAGGGTTTAGGGTTTCAAAGTTTTGATTTAAGGTTTAGGGTTTAAGTTATAAGGTTAGAGTTTATTTAAATTATGATAAAAATTCATTTAGAGTTTAGTGTTTATGGTTAGGTTTAGGATTTAAAGTTTGGTTTTAGGGTTTATGGTTAGATTTAGGGTTTAGATTTTTTAATTACAATTTTTTTATTTAATAATTGAATTATCATTTTTAATTAAGTAAAAAAATAAATATTACATTATATATGTGGATGTGAAAGAATAAAGTTAAACAAATACTAAATAAGTACCTTATTTAAAAAATAATTTAAAAAATAAATATTACATTATATATGTGGATGTGAATTTCTGAAGGACATGCCAAATAACATGCCAACACAATTACTCGGGATAATCACTTGAGGAAAGCACGAAAATAAAAGAATAAAGCTCAAAGATTTGAATTACTATAGGAGAATTGGTGGAGATAAAGATTCCAATTGGAGATGAGTTTTTTATAAAAAAAAAGATAAAAGAGACTTACTATTTCTTTTATTCTATTTATTCCCAAATTAAACTCCTCCTCATTAATGGAGAATTGAAGAAAGATTTGTGAGGGTTTTTTAAGGAAAAATTTATAATCTTTTTGATTATTTTATTTTTAATTTAAACTCCTTTCCATCCACAAGTTTTGACCAAGCCAAGCCCTATAAAAAGGAAGTCATACGTCAAGCACAAGAAGAGTCGAATTGGGGAGTTAATTTTGAGAGTCAATTTATTATTATTATTTGTATATCTTTAGAACCTAATTATGAATTGATGTAATTGGTTTGGGTTATTTTGTTTTGTGGTTGTGAGATACGATTTGAATTTTATCTAAGTATTTAAGTTGTTCTTAATCAAAGTTTGTTTATTCTTGGAATCTTATTTGGGTTGCGAGAAAAATGGGAAAGGACCTCGATAAACGATATATTTATCTAGATTCGGGAGAATTAGATTCATGAAACGAATAAGCATGGTTCGATCCAAGTGTGTGAGAACTAATCCGGTTTAGGGATAAATGTAGGATTTCAACGGCTAAAAGAAGCACAAATTGGTTGTTTTACACCTTTGATTAACGCAAGGATGTATCATCAAAGATTGTACAATTAACAGAGTTTCGCGTTAGGGATAACGAAGACCATTGAAGAATGCTTCGCCAAACTTTGAGGATAGTCGCCTAAATTGTCCGAGCAATTCTCTCATCGCAATTGCCCAAGCATTCAAAGAACTGACTAGACAATCCGATTGAACCCAATTGCTAGAACGAATTGAACGGTGCGAGCATTCATTTACAAAGAAGAATTCAATTCGAATATCACTCTACAATTCAGGATGATCCCACCTCTTCTCTCACCTATTCGATTTCATTTATCTTTCCTTTATTATTTAGTTTTGTTTATTTAAATTCTTATCACCATTACTTGTGTTTTTAATTTATAGTGCGATAACTTAAGTAAAGTGGTCTAAACCAATCCTAGTGGAGACAATATATAATCTATACTATTACTTACGACATGTACACTTGCACCGTTTCCGTTGCACTAAAAACTTGCAACAATTTTTATTTTTTATATGCATGTATTATATGTTTATTGCTTAAGCTTATGTTCAAACATAATTAATATTTAATGTGATGTCTCTTTATTCCATCGTAACGGGGTCGATACCAAATATAGTAGTGGTGGATTGTGTGTTTACCTTCGAATAAAGAGGATTTTAAAATAGATTCGAATTCATAAATAAATTTAATTTAATATCACTTTAATTCAAAAATTTCAAAATCAAATAAGCGGTAATTTTAAAAGGTAAAAATTTTTGGCGATTTTAAAATTGTAACACCATTTTTAATCGTAACGACTCTTGAACCCAATTTTTGGTTTTCCATTGTCCGGTCTACCTAAATGATCGGTGTCGACACCAACTTTTTAAATTGTTTTCTAACATTTTCAAAACCTCTTTTAAAAAATTTTCTTTTTTTTTTATTTAATTTCAGTTTTATTCTTAAAATGAAAAAGTACCAAGTCTGATATCTCTGTTTTGTAGACGATATCCCTATGGTTTCTCTGTAATGGTTGTAATGCATCTATTGTTGGCGTTTTTGGCTCCAAAATCGTACCAAGTCTGACAATTTTTGTTGTTTTGTGCATGTGCGAATCGGAAGAGAGTGGGGGACCACCGACGGCAACCGGCGACGGCGGAAGGCGAGAGGGCTACTGGGTATTCGAATGAGCTGTTGGAGAGTCGAACGGTCGAGCGCGTGGTTTGCACTCGCGCGTGAGAAGGCGACCCGTCTGCACGTGGCAGTGCGTGGGGAATCTGGAAGCTTCTTTATCCCTTGTTTGTGACCGTTAGATCAGATTTGATCTAACGGCCACAATGTAGCTGCGGAATAACACATAAGGCAATTAGATTAGGGTTTAGGTTACTAAACCGGTTTGGGCTCAAGTTGAAATGGGCTCTATTATGATTAAATTGTTTGGGCTAAATGTTACTATTTTGGGTTGTAATATATTGATATTGGACTTAAAAAACTGTTTGGATTTTAATATTTATTTATTTAACATATAATAATAATACTGTAATAATAATATATAATAATAATAATAAAATAAATACCAAATACTAAATGAAATAAAAGATAATGATAAAAACAAACAAAAGGGGGAAAAGAATAAACTTTTAAACAAAAACAACGTTACCAAAAACATTAATTAAATATATTATATAACATATTTTTTGATTGATAATATAAAATAAAAAAGATAATAATAAAATGAAATCAAAGAAAATGAAATAAATAAACATGTATAGTATAGTATTGTTGTGATTTTCTCTCAAATAAACAATATAGTAATGTAATAAAACTTTTGATATTTTTTGTGATAATGAATATAATAAATAGTAATATTTTTGGATTTTTCAATAATTTTTTATATATTTTTAATGACAAATTAAAGCCCTTTATTTCTTACAAAAATAAAAATAAAAAATTAAATTCGAGTTTGAACCTTGGATAAAATTAGTGATTACATACGAATAAACATAAAAACTACACATGATTTTCGACACCCAATTAAAGAAGAAAATATAAAATTGTGATCCTATTTGCATAGGGAATTGAAACTGAGTATTTAGGATGGAAACCGCATCAAACTACCACCTGACAATGTGCAACTTTCAGATATATAGCATCAATACTAGGATATATTTAGAGTTCGTTTACCTATGTTTTTCTATGTGAATATTTCTTTTTTAATTTAATTAAAAATGATAATTAAATTATTAATTAATCAGTTTTTTATTTAAAAATTCTTAAACCCTTGACAATAAACCCTAAACTTAAATTTATTTAAAAATTTAAACTGTAATAAAAATTCATTTAGCTTTAGGATTTAAAATTTAGATTTAAGATTTAAGATTTATTTAAATAATAATAATAATTTATTTAGGATTTAGGTTTTCAAAGTTTGGAATTAAGGTTTAGGGTTTAAGTTATAAGGTTAGAGTTTATTTAAATTATAATAAAAATTCATTTAGAGTTTAGTGTTTATGGTTAGGTTTAGGATTTAAAGTTTGAGTTTAGGGTTTATGGTTAGATTTAGGGTTTAGATTTTTTTAATTAAAATTTTATTATTTAATAATTTAATTATCATTTTTAATTAATTAAAAAATAAATATTACATTATATATGTGGATGTGAAAGAATAAAGGTAAACAAATACTAAATACGTACCTTATTTAAAAAATAATTTAAAAAATAAATATTACATTATATATGTGGATGTGAAAGTATATATTTAATTTTAAAAATAATTTAAAAAATTTTGTTATTCGACTCGACTTGGTGCTCGTTAAGCTCATTAAAATTGTGTTCGACTCGTGCTCGTTAAAATATTTTGTTGCTCAACTCGACTCATTGCTCGTTAAGCTCAACTTGTTGCTCATTAAAATACTTACCTTTTTTTAACTAAAAATAAAATTTAATAATATCATATTATTCTTAATATTAACTTAAATTAATAAATTTTACAAAAAATATCAAAAAGGGTGTATAAAACAATTTTAAAGTCTAAATTCAAAAGTAACATTTCATAAATACACCAAACTAACATATTAAAATTAAAGTAACAATTCACAGATTAATACTCCTTATTATTTAAATTTATATTTTGAATGAAATCATTTTAAAGTAAATATTAAAAAGTATTTTTAAAAAAATTAATGAGTTGCTCGTAAACTTATCGAGTCGAGTTAGACTTTGCTCAATTCAACTCGTTAAGATATCGTCGAGTTCGAGTTCGAGTTCGAGTCTAGCTAATCCAAATCAAATATTTATCGAGTTTTGATCGACTTGAGTTCGAACAACTCACGAGCTACTCAACTCGTTAAGAAGCCTTAACGTAGAGCTCCCTTTATTCCGATATTTAGATTATGAAATAAAATGACCACAATTTTGGGTATTCACTTAATTTTGCTAGGTATAGGTGCTTTTCTTCTAGTATTCAAGGCTCTTTATTTTGGCGGTGTATACGATACCTGGGCTCCGGGAGGGGGAGATGTAAGAAAAATTACTAACTTGACTCTTAGCCCAAGTGTTATATTTGGTTATTTACTAAAATCTCCTTTTGGGGGCGAAGGATGGATTGTTAGTGTGGACGATTTGGAAGATATAATTGGAGGACACGTGATAACTGGGTCCATACTTCAGTCCATCTACTTTTGGTTGAGTTTGTCGATCCTCTTATCCAATCCAATCTCATGGAACGAGCTAATTATGTTAGATACCTTTACACCACAAAAAGGATGAATCTTATCGGTAGTCTTCTACTTTGATACTTGATGATGTAGTTAAGGATAACCAAGATTCATGCTTAGAGATTTTAAAGAAAAAAATTGATTTAAAATTAAAATGTATAGTTAGAATATGACAAGCACCTTGTCGATATATACTACTAGTTATAACTTAAAGATAAGGTTTCGCTTAATTTTTCTTAATTTTTAACATAATAAAAATCTTAAACTTGAATTCCATTATGCGAGGAGAATCACATTGTCCTTGTTTTTTTCGTTCATGTTTTTTTTTTCTCAACGATCTGTTATTGAGCTCTTATGAAAAGATAAAAAGAATATTACTTGGGAAAAGCTTCGAAAGCTTGTATGTTTCGAGGTCGGACAATAACAAGTTATTTTTCTGTTAAAAACAATGGCGTTGAAATACAAAAAAGGAACGTCTACGGCTGACCATATTAGTGAGTTTCAAAGTGTAATGAATTTGTTGCTTGATATAGGTGTCAAATTTGATGATGATAATTTAGGGTTTTGATTGCTTGCTAGTCTACCGAACTCTTGAGAGACTTTTTGAGTCTTACTCATTAATTCTGCTCTGCAGGGTATAATTACTTTGGATTTGGCTAGGAGTGGTTTGCTGAATGAAGTGGTTAGAAGAAGATCTTAGGGGTCTACATTGCAATCCGAGGTATTAGTTATTGAAAACTGGAAAAGAAACAGAGATAAAGACGGCAAGAGTAGAGATAAAAATTGAAGATCTCAACTTTTTATATCTCTAGTTGTAAAGATCTTATTGAGTAGAATAAGAGTCAATAATTTTTGTATTCGAATCTCCATCTTTACTTTTCCACAATATGACTCAAAGTTGTCCATTTTCACTGTTTTTCCTACATCACTAATGTTTCAAGTAAACCATTCTACGGGTAGTAAATCTCTAAATTCTCACTACTAAATCAAACTATTAAATTCTCTTGTATAGATATAAATATCAAAATTATACATGAAGCGGAGGCAACTATGTCTGCAATGCGATCGAAAAATTATCGCAATCACTATTTAAATTTATGGTGATCACAACATTCAATATATTCACAACGTGACCAAAAATATGATCGTAACTACAATTTAAATCTCTGACACTGGAACCTCTCAAATTCGCTTTTGTCAATAAAAAAAAGGCTCACTCGTGCACCGATGATTTCTAATGAAGTTGATGGTATTTCTTGTTGTTTTCCCTTTGTTTGCTGCGTTTGCTAGCAACGTTTCCCAAGAATTTGACCTCACATGAGGAAGTGACCGAGTTAGAATGCTGAACAAGGGTGAGCTGGTCACTCCCTCACTCGACAAAGAGTCCGGGTCATGTTTCCCGTCTAAGAATGAGTATGTATTTTAGCAAGATTTCAATGCAGCTTAAATTTGTTCCAAGCAACTTGTCCGGCACTGAAAAATCCTACTACGCAAGCATAAATCTGACAATTCCACCATGAATATTATGACATGAGATGTGCTGCACTAACATTATTTTGATTTCAGTTCGCATCACAAGGATTAACATGGGCCGAAATCGAGTTCGAGTTCTTATGGAATTTGAGTGATGAACTTCACACCAATAGAATTACTAATTTCACCTCTGGTTTGACCCAACAGCACTTATTCCCTCATCTGGAATCCTCAAGTCAAGTCATCATGTAAAACCACAAATATATATCATTTCTACACAAAAGTAACTGAAATTCATAGGCCATTCTTTTTACTCTTTCAGCTTCTATGTAGATGGCAAGAACTTGGGGTCTACTAAAGCTCCATATCCCAAGAGGCAGGCAATGAGGACTAATTCGAGTAATTGGAATGCTGATGGCTGGGAAAAAACAGAATGGAGCAAAGCCCCTTTCACGGCTTCCTGTTAGTAACATGAGTGCAGTGCAGAGCACTAATATAAAATGTTATGGAACCGATAACTGAAGTTTGAAACATTCATTAACCATTAATTATAAAAACTTATTGACGCATCAGAGTTTTCAAAATTTTCCATGAGTAAAATGGAAGGAGACAAGAATATACTATATATGTATATGTGATTGTGTCTATAAGAACCCTAGAGAAAGAGCATCGGTAAATATAGATGTACTTAACAGATTCATACATTGCTTCAAGACCTGGTTGTGATTTGTTATTTGTATTATGGTATATTTATGCACTTACAGCAAAACGGTGTCGTGGTGTAGTTGGTTATCACGTCAGTCTAACACACTGAAGGTCTCCGGTTCAAGTCCGGGCGACGCCAATGCTTTTATTTTCAGCTCTATTTTCCTTCTTTGTTGAAAAAAAGCAAAAACGCCGTTGCCGGGGATCGAACCCGGGTCACCCGCGTGACAGGCGGGAATACTCACCACTATACTACAACGACATTGATGGCATTTGGGACGTTGTTTTCATCATTATTAGTTCCTTTGCTTCGATACGATCAAATCCACAGTACAACCAGAGAACAAAGTATAGAAAATAAGCTTTTATTTGAATGCAAATTAGGGTTTAAATTATAGTTAGGGTTTTGAATTTTCCTTTCTCTTTTTACTTTCTTTGAAGCTGAATTGATGTAATATTGTGTCGGTAATAAATTCCGGTTTTGGAGATATCTATCTGGGATTGGGTACAAATCTTCAGACAAATAATGAGGTTGCCGTGAAGCTTGAAAATGTGAAGGCAAAGCATCCTCAGTTGTTAAATCAATCCTACAGGGAGGAACTGGGATTCCAAGTTTGAGATGGTTTGGATTGAAGGGAGACTATCATCAACACATTCCATACAGGGAAAATAAGGATCTGAAGGGAAAGACAAGATATGTAAGCACTAAGCATGAATACACACTCGGGCATCAAGCAAAGCCGTAGGGATGATTTAGAGTCGATCGGATTTGTGCTTATGCATTTCCTAAGAGGAAGCCTTCCTTGGCAAGGCATGGAAGCTGGAAATAAGAAACAGAAGAAGGCTTTTACCTCCATTGAGACCTTTATGGCGAGGTTATCCTACGGAAATTGTATTATATTTCCATTATTGCCGTTCACTATGCTTATCTCAAAAGAATATTTCGTGACCTCTTTATTCGTGAAGGCTTCGAGTTCGATTATATCTTTGATTGGACCATTTTGAAGTAGTACCAGCAATCGCAGTTCACAACTCCTCCTGCTAACAGGTTCTCACACATGCAATCCGCTAGTCTGTCATCCATGGATTCCTCTCTGGCTCAGCGGAGAACATCAGGATCCTTAAGAAATTCTGGAAATGATGCAAAACAGAAGACTCCAGTTGCTTCCATGCTCACAAAGACCACAAACCAGAAACAAATAAAATCTGGTTAGTTGAACTTGTAGGAGAGAAGCGAAAAGAAACAAATGAAATATAGAAATATCATAGATTAAATATAATTTCTACGTGCTTCAGCCAATAGTGTGTCGTTGTCTAGTTTGTTATCATGTTAGCCTAACGCTCTCGAGGTCTCCGGTTCGAGTGATAAGCAAAAATACTCACCACAATACTACAACGACCTTGGCGAGAATTTATTCTTTGATTTAAATTATAATTAAATATATCAAACTATTATCTTTCCTATGTACGTTGTAGCGACCCTTTTAAAAAATAAAAATAAAAATCTTAAATATTAAGAAGTGTAGGAAAAAGTGTAGGTGATAAAAAGGGTAAAGTGTAAAAAGGGTAGGTCACTAGTGGAAATTAGGAATTGAAATTGGATTTTTAAATTAGGGATTTTGAATTTAGGGTTTAAAATTTGGGAATTAGGGTTTAAATCAAAAATTGGAATTAGGGATTTGAAAAATTGGAATTTTGGCGATAAAAAAAGGTTGGAGTCGCCAACGGTCACTTTTGATAGACCGGACACCATAAAAACCAGAGATCTGAAACGATTTGAGTTCGAGAGTCGGTTACGGTTAAAAAAACGGGTATAACGTTTAAAACCGCCCAAAATTGACACCTTTATCAAATTACCGCTTAACTAATTTTAGAATTTTCGTTTTTAAAGTGGCATTCAATTAAAGTTTGTTTAGTGATTCGGATTCGATTTTATTTTTACCGTGTCTTTATTCGAAGGCAACGCATACACCACCGACAATACGTCTGAGGGCGGGCCCGTTACGACCGAATAAAGACGTAATTAATAGGTTCATTAATTAAGAGTGGATGTGATTTGCAAAAACATGTAATCAAAAATATAAAAAAAAAAAAAAAAGATGTACACAACAATAAATCAAAGTTCATAAATAAAGACATACAAGATATGGCATGAAATAGATGAGACTCTAAATAATCATTCAAAAATATACAAAGAGACATGCACAATAAAGAGAATGCATAAAAGATGCATACATGACATAATAAATTAAAGGCATAAAATAAACATGTGCAAAAATAATATGACATGAATAATAATAAAAACGACATAACACAAATAAAAATATGTACATTCAAATATGCATAACATAAATAAAAAGAGCAACTAAAGGAATATATGTACAATATAAAAAGAATAATATGTACAAAATACATACAAAATGAAATGCACAACAAAATAAAATGTATGGGCAAATTAAAATAAAAAATAAGCGAATAAATAAATGTGCACAAAAACAAATAAATAGATAAACTACAAAAGTAAATAAACATACATGTGACATGCAAATAAATGGATAAATATGAATTAAATAAATGAAAATAAAAAACCAAAAGAAAGAGCACTGGAAATGGACTTGATTGAAAAGATTCGAAAATATTCAGACCCTTGAACCGTTATTCTGAAACGGGGAGTGGCCTGAAAGTAAATGGTCATACACGGAGTGGTAGAAAAATAATAAAACCAATTTTCAAAAGAAATTATAACAAAAACAGTGATTAAATCGTAAAACGAAACAAAGCTTTAGGGACCAAGGGGAGATTCGGTTGACACGGAGGGACTTTAATGAAGTAAATAAACCATTTCATTTTGGTCCCTTAGTATAAAAGACAACTGAAAAACAAACAAAATGCCCTTCTTATTTCATTATTCCTTCTAAACCGAAACCGAAGAACAAAACGCTCTGTCTTGTTCTTTCTTATTTCCAGAAAACACAAGAACACCACGATTGTTCTTCATGAAATCCAGAAGCCGGCATGAAAACCACCACGCCGGCCACAAAACTCCTTCCTTTCTTTCCTTTCGAAACTAAAAACGTTTTAAAACCTTTTTTTTACAAAACCGAAGCCAAAATCCAACATTTCCTTCAAAATAAAAGAAGAAACTTTCAACCCCTCCGTTTTTTATACCGTAATGAAATAATAATAAAAAGAAGATCGGAACGGAGAATCGAGGCTTTCAACCCACTCTAGTTCACTTTACGTGGCTTCGAAGAAGAAACTAGAGAGCTTATCACCGAGAGGGAAAGCGAATATCCACGACTCTCAAAGGTAAAAAGAATTGAAAAAACTTTTTATTTTCAAACAATCTCTGCGAAACTTGAGGGTTTACCTTTGAAAGATGTTTTCTTTTTTCTATTGATCAGATGTTGTGGTGGGGGAACCCCTACAAATGTTCTGGAAATCGGTTTAAATAACCAAATTTACATGGAATTAAAAAAGGAAATAAGCCCTATTTTGCCATTCATTGATGCTGGGATTTTTTGTTGATATTCATGTGTGCAACGCGTTTGATATCTCTGTTTTGTAGTCGGTATCCCTCTGATTTCTCTGTAATGATTGTAATGCCTCTGCTGTTGGCGTTTTTGGCTCCAAAATCGTACCAAGTCTGACAATTTCTGTTGTTTTGTGCATGTACGAATCGGACGAGAGTGGGGGACCATCGAAGGCAACCGGCGACGGCAGAAGGCGAAAGGGTTGTTGGGTATTCGAACGATCTGTTGGAGAGTCGAACGGTCGCGCTCGTGGTTTGCACTCGCGCGTGAGAAGGCGATCCGTCCGCGCGTGGCAGTGCGTGGGGAATTTGGAAGCTTCTTTATCCCTTGTTTGTGACCGTTATATCAGATTTGATCTAACGGCCACGATGTAGCTGCGGAATAACACATAAGACAATTAGATTAGGGTTTAGGTTATTAAACCGGTTTGGGCTCAAGTTGAAATGTGCTCTGTTGTAATTAAAATTGTTTGGGTTGAATGTTATTATTTTGGGTTGTAATATATTGATATTGGACTTAAAAAACTGTTTGAGTTTTAATATTTATTTATTTAACATATAATAAAAATGTTGTAATAATAATATATTATAATAATAATAATAATAATAATAATAATATTAAATACCAAATACTAAATGAAATAAGATAATAATAAAAACAAACAAAAGAGAAAAAAGAATAAACTTTTAAACAAAAACAACGTTACCGAAAACATTAATTAAATATATCATATAACATATTTTTGATTGATAATATAAAATAAAAAAGATAATAATAAAATGAAATCAAAGCAAATGAAATAAATAAACATATATAGTATAATATTTTTGTGATTTTCTCTCAAATAGACAATATAGTAATGTAATAAAACTTTTTCTATTTTTTTTGATAATGAATATAATAAATAATAATAATTTTGGATTTTTAAATAATTTTTTATATATTTTTAATGACAAATTAAAGTCCTTTATTCGAACAAAAATAAAAATAAAAAATTAAACTCGGGTTTTAACCTTGCATAAAATTAGTGGTTACATATGTATAAACATAAAAACTAGAAATGAGTTTCGACACCCAATTAAAAAAGGAAATATAGAATCTGTGATCCTAATTTCATGGGGGATTGAAATTGGGTATTTAGGATGGAAACCACATGAGACAACCACTAGACCATGTGCAACTTTCAGACATATAGCATCCGTATAGGGATATATTTAGAGTTCGTTTACCTATATTTTTCTATGTGAATATTTCTTTTTTTTAATTTAATTAAAAATGATAATTAAATTATTAATTAATAAGTTTTTTATTTAAAAATTCTTAAACCCTTGACACTAAACCATGAACCCTAAACTTAAATTTATTTAAAAATTTAAATTGTAATAAAAATTTGTTTAGGGTTTAGGATTTAAAGTTTAGATTTAGGAATTAAGATTTAAGTTTTATTTAAATAAAAATAATAATTTATTTAAGGTTTAGGGTTCCAAAGTTTGGATTTAAGGTTTAGGGTTTAAGTTATAAGATTAGAGTTTATTTAAATCATAATAGAAATTGATTTAGAGTTTAGGGTTTATGGTTAGGTTTAGGATTTAAAGTTTGGGTTTAGGGTTTATGGTTAGATTTAGGGTTTAGATTTTTTAATTAAAATTTTATTATTTAATAATTTAATTATCATTTTTAATTAATTAAAAAAATAAATATTATATTATATGTGGATGTGAAAAATTAAAGGTAAACGAATACTAAATACGTACCTTATTTAAAAAATAATTTAAAAATAAATATTACATTATATATGTGGATGTGAAAGTATATATTTAGTTTTAAAAATAATTTAAAAAATTTTGTTATTCTACTCGACTTGGTGCTTGTTAAGCTCATTAAAATTGTGTTCGACTCGTGCTTGTTAAAATATTTTGTTGCTCAACTTGACTCATTGCTTGTTAAGCTCAACTTGTTGCTCATTAAAATACTTACCTTTTTTAACTAAAAATAAAATTTAAGAATATCATATTATGCTTAATATTAACTTAAATTAATAAATTTTACCAAAAATATCAAAAAGGGTATATAAAACAATTTTAAAGTCTAAATTCAGAAGTAACATTTCATAAATACACCAAACTAACATATTAAAATTAAAGTAACAATTCACAGATTAATACTCCTTATTATTTAAATTTATTTTTTGAATGAAATTATTTTAAAGTAATTATTAAAAAGTATTTTAAAAAAATTAATGAGTTGCTCGTAAACTTATCGAGTCGAGTTAGATCTTGCTCGATTCAACTCGTTAAGATATCGTCGAGTTCGAGTTCAAGTCGAGCTAATCCAAATCAAATATTTATCGAGTTTTGATCGAGTTGAGTTCGAACAACTCACGAACTACTCAGCTCGTTAAGTAGCCTTATCGTAGAGCTCCCTTTGTACCGATATTTAGATTATCAACAGGATAACTGGGTCCATACTTCAGTCCACCTACTTCTGGTTGAGTTTGTCGATTCTCTTATCCAATCCAATCTCATGGAACGAGCTAATTATGTTAGATACCTTTACACCACAAAACATTGATTTTCTGGAAGGAGTAAGTAAAACTTAAAAGCTCAAAGGATGAATCTTATCGGTAGTCTTCTACTTTGATACTTGATGATGTAGTCAACTTTTCCCTAAGGGATTATGAATTAGAACAGGAAGGACAATGGAATTCGTCAGTCAGAATTAGATTTGAGATGGGTTGTATTGTATTACCGCCCTGTCGCCCACGTCTGTTTGGTAACGTGGTCTTGCTTGGTTTTCCACCACTTATTTGGGTGGAATTGGACTTTTCCCGTTGCTATGTGTTTGGTTAGGTTCAGGGGTCTTCTACAAGAAGATTTCTGAGAAGCAGCAGATTCGTGTTTACATGGGTGGGTGCTATGATCTCATGCATTATGGCCATACCAATGCGTTGAGGCAAGCTAAAGTTTTGGGAGATGAGTTGGTGGTAGGTGTTGTTAAGTGATGAGGAGATTATAGCTACTAAAGGCCCTCCTGTTCTGCCCATGGAAGAGAGGTAAGGTACTAATGTGATCCTAATTTTTCATTTGGTATTCATGGGAGATGAATGAGAAGGCAAGGGTACATGCATTTGGACGAGAGGCTGAATAGACGAGGAATAATTTAATTCCTACCCTTAACACTAGTTAAAAATGAATAATATCAGCAAAGTTCATCTCGGTTGGGTTTGCATAGTCAGTCATTGAAGAGAGGTGAGTTTTTTTTACTCGACAAAAGTGATTTATATTATTGATTACTTTGTCTCTAAAAGAGGGCCGCCTTAGAAATTACTCTAAATCTAAATAGAGAAAAAGAGCACTCAATTAGGTAAGAAACTAAATGAATGCCATAAAGTTCGACATGTGAACAGCCACACAAGGATTAAGTTTTAACCACCCTCGCCCAAACACCTTTTGATCCTGAACAATGGGGGAGTGACCGAGTTATGATACTGAACGATGGTGATCTGCTCACTCCCTCACTCGACAAAGACTCCGTGCCAGATTTCTCGTCCAAGAATGAGTATGTATTTGGATTAAGGCAGTTAAGTTAGTTGTTTGAACTGTAGAAGATTTCCACCCGGCATAATGATCTGTTGGTAGAGAACTCGTAGCCCATCTGAAAACAGTTGATTCAGATTCCTGTTTTGGTAATGCATTCGGAGTGAGCAGATCACCATCGTTCAGTATCATAACTCGGTCACTTCCCCATTGTACAAGATCAAAAGGTGTTTGGGCGAGGGTGGTTAAAAATTAATCCTTGTGTGGCTGTTCTATGTCGAACTTTATGGCATTTGTTTTGTTTCTTACCTAATTGAGTGTACTCTTTCCCTCTATTTAGATTTAAGGAGTTTCTTACGAGGCATTCTTTTAGAGACAAAGTGATTTAAACAACTGAAGCATGAATAATGAACCATTCTCCTCGCATATAGGAATTCAAATTTAAGATTTTTGTTATAGTGGGAATTAGGGAAAATTAAGAGAAACTTTGTCATCAAGTTATGAACTTAATAGTATACATCACCAAGGTGGTTGCCATACTTTAACTATATATTTTTCTTTTGAATCAAATTTTCCCTTTTAGATCTCTAAACATAGGCTTCAGTTATCTCTTGTTTTTAAATATCTAATATTTTTTTATTTATATCGGAGAAACACCAAGCGATGACTTCATTAAAGTTAAGATTTAAAATCCTCGTGATCTTTCTCGTTGTATTGTTGGCTAGGTTCGAATCACCCTTACATCTTTACATTGGTCGACCACGTGTAAACATTTTGAACAAGCTCGAAAACCACGAGACGTTGATGATCCGTTGTTGGCAGAACAATGATGACATGGTAACACGAAACCTAAAATACAACGAAAAGCTTAAATTGTCTTTCACAGACTTATTTTCTTTTCGGTATGTGGACATCGAATGAGACATGGAGTTCGTCCTTGAATGTTAGAACCCGTTAGTGTTATAAATGGTGCAATTGGGTAGTCGGGACATATGGATTGTCTGGCTACGATGACATTGATCACAAATGGGATTATGAAATCCCGTGGCCTAGTAATAATAGATTGCAGCCTAAAGATGCCCAATGTGCAATTTATTTAACAAATGGAGAAATAAATCCAGTTAGTGCGTAGCTTTTTAGAGGTAGAAAGTAATGAGATTCAAGTTAATTTTGTCACACCTTTTCGATTTGATAAAAAACTTGTTCAAAGATATTATCGGAAAGCATATCATGATATACATATCAAATTTATAAATCATATCATTACATATGCTTACAAACACCTCACATAACATTGCATGATAATCACATATGCTTTCACCTTTATTGGTTATCCAAATTTAACATTAAGGTCTAATTTGTAAGATTTTTAAATATAAAGATATAAATGTTATTTCACATTTTTAACACTATTTAGAAAATTAAGGTCTGATTCGTAATTATTATTTTATTAGCTCTTTATTTACTATTATAATATATATTTATATGAAGTCTCAAATATAGAAAAGAAATCATTTTTAAATTAGACAACTTTTTTATTATATTTATAATATGATCTGATAGAATTTTAATTCTAATTGAAATCAATTATTTTTCTTTATAAATACATATTATAGTCTAAGAGAAAACCTATATTATTTTTTTTCATCAAGATTCTCTAAAGCCTCTGTTTTTATTATCTTTGTTCGAGTTCAAAACTACGTTATTCAGTAATCTGAGTCGCTTTGGCTAAGGTGTGTTCTCTTACTGGTTCTATATGTGTTTTTCTAAAAAATATATATTTTTTTGTGTCATGTTTAATATTGTGATTTTAGAAATATATAAAACTTTTCGGATTTTGAAATCTCACACTTTTGTAAGTAATTATGATCTTAAATCCTGTGAATTTTTATTTTTGGATAAATTATGATTTTGGATTGAACTATGATTGGAGTATGTAGTTGTCATTTGTGTTGTATTTTAGGTTTATAAAATTATTTCTCAAGAGTAATATTTTAGAAAAACAATGCAAAACATAATGTACACACAACACAAATCACAATTACATACTATTATACGATATTGTGAACCTTGTGAGATTATGAACAAATTTTTTGAACCGTGTGATTCGTATATTATACGAATATCTGTGATGAGACATTTGAGATCATTGATATTGGTTGCATAGCATGTGCATGAGTTGGATTTGCACAGAGGAAGGTGGTTTTACCATACAGCGTTTTGGTGAAATAAGGGGTGAGGGGTCTGGGGAACTACTTCCACAGTGACCGGTTGGTTTAGCCACCACTATAATTGGCGTTTGGAGTACGAGATTGCATTCTCTGTGACATTGCATTCATCAGTATTTGTATTTGTTTACCCCGAAAAGTTAGACTATAATTGTGATTGTGAATTAAGTGACATTGTGATGTTTGATTGCAGTTTAGAGACACATTGAACTTTGTAGCTTTTAATTTATTTTTTTCAGATATTTGACCCTAAGAGTTGGTACTTGAAGATCTCTATCAGACAATTTTTTTTCAGTATGGTTATTTACAACTATTTTTATTTTAGTTATTTTGAAACTATTAGAGATCTATAATGTTTTTAAATTTTATGCATAAAACCGTTTTATCTAATTTTCTCTATTTTTAATCATAATAATTACTTTTAAATTATTTACTTAATATCTGGTTTATAAATTTTTATTTTGAATTATTTACTTTTAAATTATTTTTAATATCTGATTTATTTTAAAATAAAGATTTTAACTTACCGTACACCTCAAGTCAAAATTAAGGGATTACAAGATCGTACTAATACGTCCGTTATTAAAAAGGGATCAACATCGGAGTACCCATATCAGTACGAGAATTCAATATGAACTCCCTTTATATCAGTATGCCCCCTGGTTACAACATTAAATCCAATTTTTAAATTTAAATTCGTATACTAGTACCACTATAATTGTATCATTATTTTTTTATATTTTTATTAATCGTGCCAATACGTCTTTAACCCGTTCCGATACTTTTCCTTTAAGTAAGATTTTATTTTAAATTTATAAAATAATTTTTGTATTGACATCACTATTGATGTACCAGTACGAGTTGTCTTGTAAGATGAATTTAGCTTTTATGTACCAATACACAATTATCTCGTATTTGTACTTCTACACTAATTTAGTGAATTTTGTTCTAATTTAAAGGGGTTTTGACCTATCATATCTTGTCCAAATTCAATAAAACTGCAAACAATTTACATATCATCAAATCTAAATGCATACCAAATTTCTGAGCCAGATGAATTCTTTTGTTAGATTTTCTCTTATGTAAGCCAAATATGCTACGATTAGTCAATTTTCATGTGTCTTATAGTTCATTTTAAGTTATTTTACTCTTTTGCACATTTTCGCTTATGAACATAACATAATAATTTTATTAAACGTATTTAACTACATAATAATTTAATTACACACTAAAACATTATTTTATGTAAAAATTGTTCTCTTCAAAAATTCAATGTAAGGAGTAGAGAATGGCCTCGAAGTCGACACTATTATCTACCAGACAGTCCGTCAACACATTAAAAGTAGAGAACTTATTTTATCAAAAAAAAATCAACGAGACCACCACAACTAGTGACTGATGAGAAACGCCGCGAGTGCGAAGGTTTTATTTTGAAGAGAAAGATGAGAAAAGAATATGAAAATATAATTACTATCCATTAATTATTACAATGTGAATAGATTTTTGCGTGTATTGTTGAGAGTACAAAACCCTTCTCCAATGATATTCATCCATTAATACAAGATATTGCCACTTGCATATCATTTGGGAAAAAAAAATCAGATAGAGATATTGCCAAAATGGTACATTCAACTGAAAATAATGATAACATTCAAATATTCGTTTATTTTATTAAAAATTGATTTTAAAAAATAAATTTTGAAAAATAAATTATATTTTTAAAAAACTGATTATAGAAATTATTTTTATGTGTTGGATAAAATTATATAAATTATTTTTATTGTTTGATAAGTTTTATTAAAAATTTTAAAATCTTGTGTTTAATGAAACAAACAAGATTTTATTTTAAAAATTTATTTATTTCATTAAGTTATTGATTTTTTAATTATGATTTAAAAAAATTATACCTGTATATATTCCACCTAACAACTTGTAACAAATTACAAAGATTTACATTCCCCTCAAGTGTTAAGTCAAAAATTAATGATCCAAGAAGTAAAACAACATCAAATTAGTGGTAAATAATAACCATGAAAAAATCAATGTCACGGGTTCTTAGAGGGTCACGGGTTCGAGCACCAACAACGTTAGCAAAGTCAATGTCAAATGATAGAGATTATATTTTAAAAGAGATACTACTATAATCACTATTAGCTTATTTAAAAAATCACAATATATGAAATTATTGGCATATTTGATGAACCAAGTAAAATAGTATCAATTATATTTCAAATTCACTCTCTAAACTGCATGGAAAGAATAAACAAATTAATAAATGAAAGAACACAAGATTAATCGTAACTTGTAAATGTTAAACAATTTTTGTTCTATAATCAATGTCACCCTGCATAGCCAATGTTTTAAATTTTCAACATTCTCATCCACCTCAAGACTTAAAGGTTGAATACTATTCTAAAACCCTTACAAGGTCATCAACAATATGCACTACTTGTGCAGGGACATGACCACAATACTGCACTTAAAGTTAGGAGTAAACGTTTGAGCGAGTCAAATTAAAAAAATTTAATTTATTAGAGTTGAATCATAATATTTTATAATTTAATTTTTTTTAAAAAAATTCAATTCGAGTCGATTTTAGCAAGTTCAAGTCAATTTGGTTTTTTTAGTTTATATATAAATTTTAATTGTACTATTTATAATACTATAATATATTTTGATTCTCATTTAAACGACTTTCTCTTTATATATGCATATATATTTTTTTATATTATTTTTACATGTGTAAAGAAGATTTTGAATTATTATTATGATTATGATTATCAAATATCTTAGGTATAAATATGTCATCTCATTAAATCATGGACCTCGTTAAAAACATCTTTCTTATCTGAATCAGGTCAAAGAGAGATCAAAAATAGCGATAAATTAAATACAATAAAACAAATACAAAAATTAAAAAACATAAAATAAATACCGTAATATAAAAGATAATAAAGATTTTATTAAATAAAATAAAAATATATATAAAGCGATCGGATTGTAGAGAAAAAAATTAAAAGGCGAAAAAATATATAATTGAAATAAAACTAAAAAATAAAATTACAGGAACTAAATATGCAATTAGACCTTGAAAATTTTCAAATTATTTAAAAGATCATATAGCTCGAACCTTAAAAATTTAAACTCAACTCGAAATTAAAAAAATTTCGAGTCAAGCCAAATTTTGTTCACTCCTACTTAGAGTAGTGAATTTTGACCATCAAATTATCACCAAAATCATTAAGTTGTGTAACAAGACTACATATTTTTTAGCAGTTCGTTACTACTAATTCCAATAATTCATTGTTGTCTTGGATAACAATTTACAGTCTATAGTACAAACATTCATCAAATACTAATTAATAATCCAGTTATCTTTTTGTTTTTAAATAGATGAAGCATTGTCAAAATTTATCTGTCGTAAAAATTAAAATCAATATACCAAGTTACAAGCAAATTTTAACCATAAAAATTCAAGCATCTATCACACATACATACCAATGGTAAAATAATATTATAAGTGTCAACGAAACAGATGACTACGACTGTACAATAAGACATTCCAAAATGTCAAATGGGAAGCGTCTTCGGGAGTTATGTTTCATGTGCTCAAAACCTCGTACAGCACTAGTCTTCATCTTCTAACTCAACTAACCGCAACCGCGCCCGTCTCTCGGCAGCTTTTTTCCTGATAAAGAAACCCCATCTCATGGCTGCTTTAATCTTAAGCCACCCAGCAGCAGCTTTGGCGGGACGTGATTGGTACTCTTCGACAAAGTGTGGCATGGGGGATGGAATGTAAGTTGGGAATCCATACCCACCATCTTCCGTCATGTTAAGAGAAGCTTGACCACCTCCCATGCTGAAGAGGCGGAGAAGGTGCTGCATATCTTCATTCTCCAGCATTTCATGGCTTCTGAGGCGAATCTCTTCTTCTGAAAGTAAGTCCTCAATTCCCTTGTCTCTGTTGTTCGTCCAATCATCGAAAGGAGTAAGATCTGATGGCTGCATTGAAGAACCAACGTTTTGAGAATCCAAGGCAGCTGATTGTGGGGGACCAAGAGCCAGACCAACAACATCATTTCTTGAGCTGTGTGGTTGCTGAGAATTGTTAATCAGATCATCTGCCACAAATTGCAAACTGTCGAATTGATTACGAGAATTTGAATTCACAGCCTGGGTCTGCCCTGTGTATCTGGGGGACCGATTATCATTGTAGCCTGCACAGTAACCAAAATAAAAGAAATGGAATTAAGATCTCAAACAAGAATCCAAGCTCTAACAGCAGGCAAAACACCTAAAAAGGGAAAATATCAACCAAGTCTTTAACAAGAGAAGTATGTATTTAACTATGGAATAATAAGATTTTCATCTAGATTCTAGAATCATAGAAACATTTCCTTCTAAACAAGATTATCAGATAAAGGGAAAATTTTGAGAGCACCGCCTATCTAGAGATCTTGCTGCCAAGGGGATTACACCATGCTATGATAAACAAGTCCAACCAGTTTTATTGAACTGTCAGACAAATCAAGATTTCTCCAAGATCGCATTGAACAATTTCTTACATACAAAACATAAAGCAGAAAAAGAGAATTTAACCGCATTGATGCTAGCTAAAACAGTTCAATACACAATATTTTTGGAATTTGATTATCTTTTGGTTGTCCTATGTTTGTATAGATTTAGCTTACTTCAAAGCAAGCTTCCAGCCTTCAGAAAGATCATTTACCGGTACTATTGCTTTGTATGCCATGGAAAAGGTATGAAAAGCAACTCCAAGAACATTAAGCAGAGCAATCCATAGCTTAAATGAAATTTCCTTTCAAACTAAGCGTTTATAGCAGCCAGAGAGCTTACCTCCAACTTGTGGGCCTGGATGCACTTGCTCAGTAGGAACTGGCAACTCAAACTGCGGCTGATGATCAGCATTTGAGTAATCTGATGCACCAATCCGAAGTTCATTCCGGGAGCTTGACCTCCTATTTTGCTTGAAGTCAATCAGTGACTTTCCATCATACTCTATAACTTCATTCCAATTGTCATAGGCTTTCTTCACCAATGTATCTACATAGACCTGCAGAAATGTAGTTTCCCCGATTAATTTAATGAATACATTTTATTAAATTAGAAAATAAGATTATTGATAGCTTAAGCAGTAAAAAACAAGACATGATTCAATTCAATAAAAAAAAACAAGCACTGCAAGTAAACACCGTTGGTACTTGGTTCACCCCTTAAACAAATCAAAAGCCACTCCCAAGCTTAGTAATGGCTATAGACCAGAACCAGAGAACAAAAGGTCAATATCCAGAACATTAAATCAGGAACAAAGAGAAAATTTCTCACATTAGCCTTGTCATTCTCAGAGGGATACAGGGCGGTAGCATAAAATTTCAACTGCCCAAAGAGTTAAAAACAGTATGCAACAATCAAATTTTCATAAGATAGAATGGTGTACCATCCTACACTCAAAAGACGATCACCATTCATTAAAGCTACCAACATTTTGTTCAACTGAAATGCCACATAATATTGATAATCCACAAAACAAAAGCCAATATAGCTGGCTTATAGTTTCTTTTTTATTTGAAAAATATCTGCAGTACATTAACAGAGAAGATATTTGACATTAATCCCTTGGTCACTCAAACCTAGGATGCAGCTGACTAGAAATACAATAGCCAATCAAAGGCCCTTTCTGCAACATTTTAATTATTATTAGATTAATACATCTAACCCAGACATGCAAACTCCCTCAGATGCATAAGTTAATATCAGCGTTCAGCGCATCCCAGGCTATCGAGCAATGAAAGCATCCACATTCCCCACAGCTTTCCTACATCTTTTTTTTTTAATTTTCGTTAAAAGCCTAGAGCGCTCAACCTTCCACCCATCCAGCCAAATACCCTCTACTTGTGAGGAAGCAAGTTGAATTGGTAAAGCAGGAAAAAATAAAATACATTACATCAAAACAAATCCTTACATTATACAACAATAAAAGCAAAAAGGTCATTCTTTTAGCAATAAAACAAAGTTATACCATGTTCAAAAATTAACTTATATATGGTTCAGATAAATTTGGATAAAATACAAGAAAATACATAAAAATATCATATAATTTAGTAATCCCAGAAAACCTTGCTGCTAATACATCCCACATGGTAGTAGCCAATGATGTAAAGGAGATGTTGCATTTCATTAGAAACTGAAAATAATATAAATCTTACCCACCTTCTGACTATCAGATAGAGAATCAGCTGGGAAATACTGTTCTCCAGAAATAAGACCATTCAACTCATAGATGTTATTAAAGACAACACCAACATTTCTTGAATCATCAGTATAATAAACATAAAGCTTCCCACTCAGCACACAAGTCTTTGCATGATCTAGGAGAGCTTCCCACATCTTATTTGACATGCCACTTCCAAGTATCTACAAACACAAACAAAAATATCAGAAAGCAACTACAAAGCACTAGCATTTTGGTTTCAGAAACAAAATCCAAACTCACATTTCGTAACTTTTGTTGATCCTTTACCACAAACTGCAAAAAGTCTTCAACCGTGAATATCCCCTCTCTGTTAAGCCTCTTGTGGAATGACCCATCTTTCCCAATCTTTTCCAACCTCCATACTTCATCATTCAATGCAGGTGGGTAGTGCTTCTTATACACTGTCAAGCAAATCAATTAAATATTTCCAAGAGATGCACCAATGAAAATAGATAATAGTACAAATGCATGAACTCACATTCGCCTCTGTGATCCTTGACAGTAAAAGCCTCTGTCTTTGCTTCCCGTATACGTATACCCTCGCAACACCCAGAAGCAACCTTCAACCCAAGCCTAAATTTCCTGCTTCTTATCCAACTTGAATTGTCAGTAAAAGTGAGATCACCTAGTGTCCCTACCCCCTCTTTGAGGGTCACTTGCAAGTCACCCATCAAAAGTGGTCTTTTTCCTTCACGCTCTTTTACCTCATGGCTCTCAAATTCTTCTGGTGTCCAATCTTCATCATCCTCATTGTTGAAATCGCCTTCAAGTACAATCACATCTAGCTTTACAGAGGCTTCAGGTCCAGTTGTTACAACATGTCCAGTGCTAGAGTCAACTAAAACAATATGGATGGCAGCACCCTGCTCCCCTTCCACCCTTCCTCCTGTGAAAAGTGGAAGAGACAACCTGGACCTGAAGCGGAGCTGTAAGGACCGTCCATCTGGACCTTCAAGTCGTTTTGGAGAAGACCTGAAAGCCAAAAGTATTATAACATTCATTATATACATAAGGAAAGATGCAGCATAGAAATGACGAACTAGAAAAGTAATAGGAAGCTTAATGCTGAAGAAAAGAGGTGTTTGTAAAAATGTTAACATAAAAAAGAAAAACTAAACCTAATTCCACTAAGATTCCTGTAAAGTAGTAAACTTTATTCCAAGAAAGTAGAGTACAATCAACCAAACAAAAACAAACAGAAGTTTATCATGAAACCAAGCTTATTGTAATTTGTATGCTTTCATGAGAATCATATCCATGCGTGAATAAGGCCCAACTACATCCAAAAGCAAGAAATTAATAGTCTACTTAAAAGGGGACAAGAAAATAATTAAAATAGAGAACATTTAAAAATTCCTTCAGAATTTCATAGCAGCCATGCACAATGCTCTTAAAATGGATACTGAGTGAGTCAAAAACATAGAATTAATAAACATCCTTGGCACCAATCATAGTTGATAAATATTCAGTAAAATACCGATGAATCCCAAAGTTTATGCAAGAAACATACGTTGTGCCAAAAAAAGGTTAAAAACAATTGATTACATCAAAACATGTAATTCTTCTCACACCATCATGCATAACGCTACAAACATTCTGGAGATTCAGACATTCTTTTATTTCATTTCCTCCTTTGGTTTTTCTCACATTCTTATTCCCATTATCACTACCATAACAACCTCAACCCGTCATTCTTATACTTGGAAAGGACCTTTATTTTCGGATCAATATAAATAACTAATTGCTTTTGCAGACATAAATGAACAATATTAATTTTTTACCTCCCATTAATTCTAGGAGGGCCTAACTTTGCCAAGGCTCTTTCAACCTCTTCACTCACCTGCAAAAGGATCAATGCAGATATAGGGAAACAACCAAGGAAAGGAATGTAATCCAAAAGGGAAAATAACAAGAATACACTAGATTTCATTAGAAGTAACAAAATGCTAATTTTAGGAACAGCTGACCAATTTTCTGCACAAATTATGAACATTTATGTCACATGGATGCAAAACAGGTCTGTTTCTACAACTCATATACCCTTTTCACCAATTGCTAAAATCTAAAAAGAAACATATAAAAAACACCATATAAGAGAAAGAAATACAAGCAAGTCGTTGGTCACACATAAACTGTTTTTTCCTCAAATCCTACTCAACCAGAAAAATGAATGCACAAAAAGAAATTGTCAGGAAATAGGTCTTACAACTCTACGAAGAATGGGTTCCAAAGATGAACAGAGTTTCTGCAGGCTGTCCACCTTGAGAGCTTCTACAATCACACTGCAAGAAATATACATGTAAATTCTAAGAAAACCACTAGGACTTTCACACAGAAATTAGACTCACCATTTCTTAACCATGTTAATATGATTTAATATTCCCAGTGCATCACACAATCAAATTGCAATGTTTCAGGTAATAATTCATTAGAAAATATTTTTATTTCATTTCCTTGATTGGTCAACATTTCTACTACTTATTTCCTTCTAGAGACTCTTTTTATATTTAATCATAATCAATTAAATAAGTTGTTATCATAAACAACATAACAGTTCTTCAGGGAAGCAAAGCTACACATTTAGTTGGAAACAAATTCTAATTTATGATATTTATCGAAAATATTATTTTCTTTCATAATCATATCGAATTGCGGCTTTTTTTTCTTTTCCTTTTGTTTAAGAATTAAACAAAGGCAACCAAGGTACACAAATAACCAAAATACACTAAACCAAAACAAGCAAAAAAAAGGCATTGTTTACATAATAAAAAAATGATAAAAGTAAAAGAAAATACCTAGCTAAAGCCGGGCGTTTCTTCTCGGGCTGCTGGTCTTCGTCTCCTTCCAAACTCCTCTTTCCTCTAGCCATACTATTAGTCCTCTCCATATACCTAGTCTGCCTCTGCATTCTGGTAGTATCAAATTTGAAACCCTAGATCTGCACGGTGGAAACAAAACCAACGCCCTAAAACATTACTACTCAAATAAAAGACGTCAAGTTCACACCACTCGAAACCCTAATCTACCATCCAGACACCAAAAATAAACTAAACTAACAAAAATAAAATCAGCAAAAAAATAGGTTCTTACAGAACAGTCACACCCAATTACTCTCAACATCAAACAAACAATAAACATGAAATAAGAAGAACAAATGGTGAGAAAATGAAGGGAAAAAAAACTGAGAGAACGGAGAATTTTGAAGCGTTTCAAGGGAGGTGTTTGGAGGAAAAGAAAGGAAAATCAAAGAAAGTGATTAGAATTAGTATTATTGCTAATATTGTCTAATGGTCCACGTAAGGCAACTCTTCTTATCTCCGTGGCATATTATCCCGTACGGCGTGGTTCACGGTATGACGTTTATTCTTTTAGCTTTTTAGCCTTTTGATATCGAATGAGGGAGGTACATAAAACTTTTTAGCTCAATTAAGTATTTAAATTTAATTTTTAAATTAATACTTAAACCTCATTTTTTTAGTCCAATTTGATAACTTTTTGAAAATTTAATAATTAAAATAATAATTTAAACATCGTTAAAATTGATTCTTACACTTTGTTTGAATGAATTGTAATTGTGTGTTGAATTATTTAATATATTTTTATACGTATAATAAATGTGAAATTCAACACGATGTATTATTTTATACTCAAATTGAGTGGTATATATCATGGGTAAAATAATGTTTATTTAACATGTTAGTTTTATCAATTATATCCTCACATTATTTTTTTTTCGTATTCCTAAACTCTAAATAATAATTACTAAGACTCAAACTCAAACCTTAAATAATGAACCATGACTTGCCCCAAAACCAAAACTTCAAACCTCAAACCACATACTTTAAACCACAAACAATATTATATCTCTCAAATCATAACCCATAAACCATATACTTTGAACTCCAAAACATAAATCCAAATTCAATCATTGAATCAGAAACTCTAAACCCTAAACCATAAACTTCAAATCCTAAAACATAAAGCATGAACATGTCATAAAAGTATAATGTCAGAAAATGTCTCTAACATTTGACTAAATAGTCATTTTGATCAATATTTTTTAAAACATTTTAGCCTTCAATATTTTATTTTGGGTCAAAATGGTCTCTCTATGAAAGAAAATTGTTAATATGTTTTGTGAGCGCAAGCCTCACTTAATATTGTTAGTATTATCTGTGTGATGACGAGTGGACTTACGATGTACATGTGTATATTGTGGGTAAGATCATGCATTCATAATGTCATGTGCTTAGGTGGTTATAGTAGTGCAATCGCTATCATATTATGATATAATATCTTGTAAGAAGATCATCCCACGAGTGCAATAACCTATTACATATTAAAAGTTGTAATTGAATTTTTAAATGATCGAGATAAATTGTTAGGCTTGAAGGTGCTCGATGAACAACTGATTATCTTTGCCAAGTTGTGGAGAAATGATAAGTTTTGTTTTAATTTGTAGAAGCAAGAATAAAACAATAAACACAAAGGATTTAGAGTAGTTTGAATTTCTAACATAAGTCCTACATCCACTACCTTAGCTTCCCACTAAGGATTTCTCAAATTCATTAAGAATTTATTTCTTTTGAGGACAAAGGACTAACCTTACAACTTTGATTCAAACCCGACTTAAGCATCCAAAGTTTACAACCCGAACTTGGGGAAATCTCTCAAACAAGAGACAAACTAAGGAAACTTTTATAATTCTTCTAATAGTTTTCAACTAAGCTCTCTCCAATTCCTAAGGCACTTGAGCATACATATACATTAAGCTCACAAGTGTTGTCTATCCAAAGACAGGAATTTAAGCCCTAAGACATTTTCTTGATCATATGTCGTTGACAATGGAAGCATTAGTCTTCTCTTGATGCTTGATGCTTTCTTTTATCATCCCAAATGAACTTCTAGCCATTGGTGACCGTTGGGATTGATTTGGAGCCATTTGGAGTTTGTTTCAAGGCCATTTTTTGTTTTTAGTGCAAGTGGTACCGAAACGCGTGAAGATCGTTTCGATACTGTAACTTTGGAAAATAACCGTTGAACCTACATTTAAGAACCAATATCGAAACGCCTACTAGACTATCGAAACCTTTGGCTCATCGTATCAAAACAACTAAAGCTTGTTTTGATATTGGTCCTAGCCGTTTTTTTTTTTTATAAATTCGTTGTTTTTTTTACAAAGCCGTTGGAGGTGTATCGACCTAAGGCTGATATCGAAATCAAATCTTCTTGTAGCAAAACGTATCAAAACGGTCCAAAACTGTATCGAAACGCTTGTACTATACTATTTTCTTTGAAAATAGATTAGCTGTATCGAAATGCCTGAGAGACGTATCGAAACGTCTGGGACATTTTGTATTCTTTGACTTCTTTAAAACATTCAAAATACATTTAAAAGCTTCTCAAAAACCTCTTAAATATATTTTCAAGTTGTTTGGACGTAAAACCATTTTTAAAATTTTTCAAGTTAGTCCAAAACTATTTTTTCAATTATTATATTAAAACATTAATTCTACACAAATATTTTATAATATAATTTAAGAAGGTCTCAATCATATGTATTTCAAATAATATTTTATGTTTTATTATATTAAAATCAAATGAGTTTTAAAAATTGATTATGAATTGAGATAAACTAGTTCAAAAAATTTATGGTTGAATTTTGGGTTTATGTTTTAATGTAACAATCGAGTCGAAAGTATTACATCAATACTTGTTTAAAACTTGAAATTTTCACCAAAATACCTGATCATATCAGGTTAAATCAAGTACAACTTTTTACCATCCCTAGGCTAAATTATGCTTAAATGATCCTAAAATAGAGGTCACTAAATTATATTTTTATGATTATTTTCTTCACTAAACTTAAAAAATACAAAATAATCATCAATTCTTTTAAATAATTATAAAATAATCATCGCAATATAACAAAACAATCATGAAATTCTTATAAAATGAACATTATATTTTATTAATCTAATAAAAATATCATTAAATTTATCACATTATATTAATCTAATAATGACCGTTTTATAATAATTTAATAAATTTTATGATTATTTTAAAATTTTGAAAACTTAACGACTAAACTAATCATTTCAACGTAGTTTAATAACCCTGCGGTCTACTTTAACCAATAAATAAATGGAGGGAAAAGAACAGAATAAAAAGAGAAACTTTAGAAAAGGGTGAGTGAAGAGATGGTTGCGCCACGTGGAACGTTACCTGGCTTACAGCGTTGACACGGTATGGCTTCATTCCAAAAAAATTCCGCATTTGCCTATGGCCAATGTTGCTCCTCTTCCCTTCTTCCTTCTCAACCTTCAATTTCTCCTATTTTCCTTCGCTTTCTTTTTTGGTCTCTCTTTAGATTAACCCATTTTCTCGCCATTCTTCCTTTGATAAAGAAACAGCTTCACCCCATCAAGCAGAAAAAAGTTTTTCTGCAGTCCCCAAATTCCATGCATTCGTTGTTTCGTTTTGGGTTTAATCTCTTTCTGACTAAAAAGCTGATTTGGGTTTCTTTTATTGAACCTGGAAACTGCTAAATTTGGAAGCTTTGATGGGGGTTCGTTGAGGAATTCTGTTGAATGGTAGATTTTTTTGTTTGCCCAGTTCTATTCAATTTAGTTTTTGTTTCTTTGGATTTCTGGGTGTTGAGAATTTGAGTGATTTTGATGATATGTGGGACTCTTTTTGAGTTATCAGATAGAGGAATCAGTCTGTTCCTGGTGTTGAATTTATGACTTGGATATTTGGTTTTTAATTTGGGTAGAGTTTTGATTGTGTTTTACATGGTGTGAGCTGAAAAGTGAAAACTTTTCCATGTGTAAGAAGGGAATATTGGATCATCAACAGAAGCATAATAATCAAGATGTGTATTTGATGGATTCACCTTCATCAACCTCGGTATCTGCCCTGGCTTCCTCCGCCCCTGGTTCGAATGATGAAACCCCACGTTTAAAATTCTTATGTAGCTTCCTAGGTAGCATTTTGCCTCGACCACAAGATGGGAAATTGAGGTATGTTGGTGGAGAAACGCGAATTGTAAGCTTGCCGAGAGATATTAGATATGAGGAGTTGATGAATAAGATGAGGGAGCTTTATGATGGGGCAGTAGTTTTGAAATATCAGCAGCCAGATGAAGATCTTGATGCATTGGTGTCAGTTGTGAATGATGATGATGTTACTAACATGATGGAGGAGTATGAGAAGTTGGGAGCCGACGATGGATTCACCAGGCTTCGGATTTTTTTGTTTTCTCATCCTGACAGAGATGGTTCATCACACTATGTTGATGGGGATGAGAGGGAGACTGAGAGGAGGTATGTGGATGCTTTGAATAGTTTAAATGAGGACTTTGATTATAAGAGGTGTGACTCTCCTGTGATGACCCCATGTTCAGATGATTTTCATTTATCAGAACAATTCTTTAACAGTATGACTGTTGATGGTGGCCTTCATAGGCAAAGGAGCGGTGACATGTTGATGCCGCCATATAATTTGCATCATATTAATATTCCTCAAATGGGATCCGGGCAACTACCGCCGCCAGTTCCTCAGAGGTACAATGAAATGGAAGGTTCGTGGAGTGCTGCTTACTATTCTCCTATGCACCACGGACACCATGATCCAAGAACACTATCAGATTTCCCGTCTTCACCATCTTCAGCTCATTACCGAGTACCATTTCCAGAATCTACAGACAAATGCCAGGATAGATTGTTTGAGGAATATTTGAGGCAGCAATTAAGTCATCATCTCCAATACGAACACCAACCACAGTTTTCAGATAATGTAGTATGGATGCCAACTGGTAATAAGATTGGTGGTTTTCCTGGTAACATACTTCATGGTCATGTTGTTTATGATGGGAACCACAACTGTGAACACTGCAGGGTCTGTTTCAACAGAAATCAATCACCACATTTGGAACATCCCAACATGGGAAATGGAGTTCCTCAGGTTAATAGTTTGTGTGCGGAATGCCCCCCAAACCATGAAGCTTTTATGCTGAATACAGATGGAAAATCACAGCATGCCTTTTATTCTAGAGATCGTACTGATTCCAGTTCTGCTTATGGTGAAACACGTAGCCATGAAAGAGGACGGGTTTTACTGAACCAATTGAACCCTCGTGTTGAGGAAGTGAGAAATCATGTACCTAGAGCTGGAAGATTTAATGAACACTATGTTCTAGATGGTGCTGGCATGACTTTACCTCTTGGGCATGCTGGTTTAGCTGATGGCCACCATCTGCCCTCAAATTATGTTCATCGACGATGTAGATCTGAATCGGGGAACGAAGTTTTTCACCATCAAGCTGGGGTTGCTTCACCCCGTCTGCAAGTTCCTCCCGTAGAATGCGGAGTTCGCTATGGGAATTATCCTTACCCTTATGGAGGAGATAATGTTTACCAAGAGCCACATGGACATGGACATGGACATGGACATGTGCAATCCTTGTGGAGAAATGCTCAGAACCCCACTCATGGTGCTCCTACTTATGAAGCATCTGGCTTACCCAAACAAATAAATTCCACATTTAACTTGACACATTTGAAAGGTCCGGTGGAAGGTAGTTCTATGCTTTGTGTTGCAACAGATGATCATAATCCTTGGATTGAGTCTTCACAAAAGATGCTGGGTTTTAATGGGACTGATGTTCCTAACAATTCTTGTGCCCGTCCTCTCAAGGAGAACATTGGTTCTCATGACCTAGAAGCTCAACAATCTGTCACAATGCTACCAGTTCGATCCCCACAAGACACGCTAAATGTTGCCATTACCACAGAACATGTTATGTCTCCGAATCTACCTTTAAATTTAATTCCTGATAAATCTGTTTCTGGTAACAAGCCTAGATCACAAGATAATTCTAATGCCATTGGGGAATTGAGGACTGAAGAGAAAGTTGTAGCGGTGGAAGATAACGAAGTAAGTCATGCAGTGAAGATGGAAAATTTTGACGTTCCAAGCATGAGCTTCACAGAGCAAAACAAAATTATTGAAAATGAATCTGAAACAGCATTTGTTGAGGCTAGCGTTTCAATTTGCAAAACAATTTCCGAAAAGGGTGGTGAGCAGGCAAAACATGGTGAAAAAGATCCTAGTGCTGCTGAAAATTCAAAGCTATCTGTAAACCACTTGACCTTCATTCCTCAATTTGTTGCATCAGTTAAAAAAGCAGCTTTAGAAGAGGTTGAAGAAGTGAAAGCCAAAGTTGAAGATGGTGCCTCCATGAAGCATGATGCAGTTCATGGAGAAGCAGCTGCAAATGAATCAGATTCAGTGGTGAGGTTTAAGAAAAAGTTATCATATATAAGATCGCACAATTTTTATTTGTATCTTCTTTTAATTTCTGTTTGGTCTCCAGAGTGCCCATGGTGAGTTGGAACTGGATCCTGATAATGATAACATATCACCGTCCAAAATTGAGCCAACAAAGGCTGAGGCTGAAGCTATTGCAAGAGGCTTACAGGTCATTGTTTTGTTTTCTTTTTCTTCATATTTACTTTTAATTTCTTCCTCCATTATTTTTTAGTATCATTGAATTTTTATTTTGTACCTTTTTGGACGGTTTTTGTTCCCATTTTGTTTCTGATGGAATTCACATTTTACCTTCAGACGATAAAGAATGATGATCTAGAGGAAATACGACAATTGGGCTCGGGATCATATGGGGCAGTTTATCATGGCAAATGGAAAGGTTCTGATGTAGCAATCAAAAGAATTAAAGCCAGCTGCTTTTCAGGGAAGCCTTCTGAAAGAGAACGATTGGTAATAACTGTTAGCACTTTCCTTTCATAGCTTTGTTAGCTTGTAATATGAGGCTGCTTGATAGTTAAAAGGACGGTAAGTGCTTCACCTGATGTGTTTTATAGATCATTGGTGTTTTGCTTTTTATCTATTTTCCTCTAATGAATGAAGATGTTGCTTGAAGACCTTGATTAAAGGGCTTTATGGAATTATATATAATATATATAGCTTATGTTCACTTTTTTTATGTCTACTTCAAGACATGTAATTGGCTTACGAAGCTTTGATCTTTAACGAAAGGAAAAAGGCAAATGAATTTTTTTCTTATAAATGTTATGATTAAAAGGAAGTAATTCAGCCGGTGATTTGAGTGTTGGCAATTTCCATTTCTACTATGATATTATCAAAAGCTCATGAGTTTTTTATTGCAGAAGTAGGAGTTCCTTGTTTCCCATATTTATGAGTGTCTATCTATGTCTGGTCGATCAGCATTTTGTCATTTCCTCTTTATATCTAT
Source organism: Abelmoschus esculentus (assembly GCA_035048815.1). Lineage (NCBI taxonomy): Eukaryota > Viridiplantae > Streptophyta > Magnoliopsida > Malvales > Malvaceae > Abelmoschus > Abelmoschus esculentus. The sequence goes on along the minus strand of JAUCBN010000023.1, from coordinate 10,807,350 downwards.
GTATTTTCTTTCAGACTTGGTATTGTGTTTAATTCCCTTCAAGTTAATAAAGTGGCAGTTAAAACGAGGATATTTTTTGGGCATGGTTCAATTGTTAGCTTAGTTAGGCCCTCTGGTGGGTTTTCTTTCACGAGCTTTATCGATATAAAATATTTTATGCTGCTTATAAATCAATTGATAACAATCTCTATTTTTATGCTGCCATAGATAGCAGATTTCTGGAAAGAAGCTCTGATATTGAGTTCATTACATCATCCAAATGTTGTGTCTTTCTATGGAATAGTTCGTGATGGTCCCGATGGATCATTAGCTACAGTTACCGAGTTCATGGTTAATGGATCCTTGAAGCAGTTTCTACAGAAGAAGGACAGGTAACCATGTTAATAGCTATGCAATCAGGTTGCCTTTTGAGCTTCTTCTCTGAAGTTTGTTCTTGATATGCCGTTGTTTGCCATAGCATGCTCCTCTTTTGTTTCATAGTAGACTAAACAAGACATAGTGTAATATTTTCCTTAATAATGTGTGACATGATAATGTTACTGAGCAGGACTATTGATCGTCGTAAGAGACTCATCATAGCCATGGATGCTGCATTTGGAATGGAATATTTGCATGGAAAAAACATTGTGCATTTTGATTTGAAATGTGAAAATCTGTTGGTAAATATGAGAGATCCACATCGTCCAGTGTGCAAGGTACAGTCTTATAAATTGTTTCTGAACCTCAAAGATTAATTTGGTTTTCAATATGGGTTATTTCCCTCCTCTTTTGGAGGGGTGGGAGACTTGGGGACAACAAAATTTGTGTTCTTCCAAAGTTACTTTTGGATGTTATAGTCATCTTGTTGTGATTTCTTTAATTGCGGAAGCTTGATAATTGTTTCTTCAGTACTAGCTCTTATTAGCTTGGTCTTCAATTGATTCTTTAATAAATTTTCTTGAAAGCACTCTAGTATTAGTTTTCTTCCAACGGTCAACAGAGTTGCAACTGATGCATTGCATGCACTTTTAGATTGGTGATTTGGGCTTGTCAAAGGTCAGACAACATACTTTAGTTTCGGGAGGTGTTCGTGGAACACTACCCTGGATGGCACCTGAGCTTTTGAGTGGTAAAAGCAACATGGTATCTGAAAAGGTAATAATATTTTACACCGACCATAGCAAATACAAGGAAGGATACAGTTGTTTCCAACACGAGTTCTGCTTCTTAGGACATTTTTTTTTCATTTTGCCAGTAATTTTATTTACTTTGGATCAATTTATGTTCTTCAGATTGATGTCTACTCTTTTGGCATTGTTATGTGGGAGTTACTCACTGGTGAAAAGCCTTACGCAGACATGCATTGTGCTTCTATAATTGGTAAGTGGCATTAATAGGATTTGTATGCTGAGTGATTTGCTGCAAATCTTCCATACATTTTGCTCAAAATCTTTGTTACTTCTACTCTTCACTTTACACTGACAAAACTTCCAATACATATATTCCTTTGTCAGCGTGGGTCTATCCTCGACAGTCATAATCATGCCAAGCACTGTAGTTATTAGTTTAGATAAAATACCAAGCTCATGGTAACTCCTCTGTAGTAAATCATAGTAAGACTCTACTGTTGTAAGTCTATTTTAATAGGTCTGATTTCCCCTTTTAATTAGAATATAACAGTGTAAAGAAACTCAGGTTTTCTCTTCCAGTAAAACTCTTTTTCCAGAAAACTCGCAAGCTTTTCTTTTGATCTCTCGTTTATCTACAATTTAATTTTGTTTAACAACCCTCGTTCAATAGTTGGAAAAAATGAAGGGAAGTTAGTAAAAATGAAGGGAAAAAGAATCTTTTTGCAACTTTTTTAGCACATTTGGTATCTCTAGCTAAAACATGAATTCCTGTAAGGATATGGCACTCACACCATGCATGCTTTGGACTAGGTTGTCTTTTCTGGACAAAATTGGATATTGTAATTGTTTCTTGACTTGTAAGTTTTATGAGTCATGATAGAAATGCTTGTATTTGCGACTGGACTAGAATTGGATCTTCCACAAGAAGAAATGACCTGAAGTATTTTTGTTCTTTCATACTATCGGGAGTTTTGGTAGTTTTAATGTTATCCGTGAGCTTCATTTCTTCTGTGCATGAAGAACTTCCATAATTGCACACCTTGCATGCGCACGTGCATAGAATTTTAGGGGAGTGTTTGGGGACACCAAGGGGTAGAGTGCTTCTAGGAAAGTAATAGTGAATCTTCACCATTGTTTCTCAGTCTCAGTTTGTTCCTTCGTTCATACTAAGCAAAGCCTTAAGCTTGAAATCCAAATGTTGTTCTATTCTTCAATATTGTTTGCTTCGGCATTTTCTTGTATAATCAGTGGCGGATCCAGAAATTTATTTGAGGGTGGGCACATATGAAATTTCAAAATCTCAGGTGGACACAAAGCTTAAATATTATAAAAATTTAAGGACCAATTCATAAAAATTAAGAAAATTAAGGGTAAATATGTGAATTTTGAAAAGTTCAGGGTGAGCCCATCCTATTCAAAGCATGGATCCGCCACAGTATAATTGATGCTATCCATTTGATTTACTGCTTTTAAAACTTGACACTAATAGTTTAATGTTGAACTTATTCTCGTTTTTTTTCCTTTTACCTACTGGTGCGGTACTAGGGGAGAAACGAACAAAAATCATCCGCCTTTTCTTTGCCCCCTCCCCCAACACTCAAAAATTAAATTCTAAGCTCTAACGTAAACTCTACACTCAATTCTATAAACCCTAATTCTAAACCCCAACTTGAAACAGGCATAAATAGGGACACCAAAAAGGGCAGAAGATTTCTATTTAGGAGAAACAGGGTAGGGAAAGAAAAGAAAGGGGGAAGGGATAGAAAAAGAGGGAGGAACTAGAGGGAAAGAAAATGCTTTCAATATCCAAATATGGGAAGTTCTTGAAACATTATGATAATGAGCATCTATACTTGCAACTGCAACCGCCTTTTTTATAGTTTTAGATGTGAACTTGTCTTGATAATGGATTTTTTTACTGCAAACTCCCAATATGCACAACTATATATCTATATTTTTCTTTTAATATACTACAGGGGGAATTGTAAACAACACACTACGTCCAAAAATACCATCATGGTGCGATCCTGAATGGAAGACATTGATGGAAAAGTGTTGGGCCAGTGATGCTGCAGAGAGACCTCCTTTTTCTGAAATATCTCAGAAGCTGAGGAGCATGGCTGCTGCTATAAATGTAAAATAAAGCCAATCCTGAAGCAATGTCACGATCGCATACGGGAAAAACATAAGTAAGACATCCAGTTAGTGCAGTTTTTGGTCATCTTACCAGTTACTCTAATAATGCTATGCCTTTGGTTCTGCTGTCATGCATCTCTTACAGCACTGCCACAAGTCGTTTCAAGGGTCAAATGTAGACCACCCTGGACTGAATTACATTCTCATGGAGACGAAAAGCCATGAAACGGAATTTGATGCGAGTTTCAACAGGTTTTAAGCCTATATCTTTTGCGCAAATATGGTTTCCATTATCATGTACAGGTAAACGCAATCGTGATATTGGTACTACGGGTGAATGCATCTCTGTTGTCTTTAAATACAAGTCTGCAAAGCTTATGGTAATTACTAATGCATGGCACTTGCATGCTTATGATAACTTAGGATCCAATTTTGTTACTGTTACTGTTGCTATTGTTTTATTGTTAAAAGAAGAGCTCATTTTTATGGTGTAAAACTTGGGTTCTCAGATGTATATGATTATATTTACTACATGGAAGAGATCGTTTCATTTGGTACTGATTGTGGCCTTTCTTATGAGTCCACCTAAGGGAGCTTATCGAGCGAGTCGCTCACGAGTTAGGTATTGTTCGACTCGTGGTCGTTAAAAAATTTTGTTGCTCGACTCGACTCGTTCGTTAAGCTTGTTAAAATTGTGTTTGACTCGTGCGCGTTAAAATATTTTATTGCTCAACTCGAATCGTTGCTCGTTAAATTCATTAAAAAATTTACCTTATTTTTACTAAAAGTAAAATTTATTAATACCATATGAGGCTTAATATGAACTTAAATTGACAAATATAGCTAAAAATATCAAAAAGATTGTATAAAATATTTTTAAAGTCTAAATTCAAAATTAACATTCCATAAATCCGCAAAACTAGCGTATTAAAATTAAAGTAATAATTTATACATTAATAATTATTATTTAAAGTTATTTTTTGAATGAAATTATTTTAAAGTAATTATTAGAAAGTATTTTAAAAAGATTAACGAGCTGCTCGCGAACTTATCGAGTCGAGTTAGACTTTGCTCGATTCAACTCGTTAACGTATCGAGTTTGAGTTCGAGCTAGTTAATCCGAATCGAGTATTTATCGAGTTTTTACTGAATCGAGTTCGAGTAACTCACGAGCTGCTTAACTCGTTAAGCACCCCTAAGTCCACGTTTCTGGAATTGATCTAATTTAGGGATTGAGCCTAGTAAGGAGGGTTTTTTGCTCCTATTTTTTTAATTTTATTTATATTTGAAGTCCTTTTAGTTTAAAGGGTAAATTACAACTGAGGTCGCTTAATTATGGATATGATATATTTGAGTCAGTTAATTATTAAAAAATATATTTTGATCACTCAATTACAGAATTAATAAAAATTATATTTAGATCACATGTTACATTTGAGTCACTCTTTATATATATATATATTTTTTATCAATTCATGTATTAGATTAATTAATCATTTTAAATAAAGTACTCTAATATTAACATAAATTAAGTAATATTAACGTAAATTAAGTAACTTAATCATAAATTTATCTAGACATAAAGATAATTTTAACCCTTAACGTTTATAGTTTTTGTCGTTTTAGCCCTTATTCTTTTTTTGGGATAAATTTAGCCCTTAACCTATATTTTTTTGACAAATAGCTTATTTTTTAACTAGCTTGATGACTGGACCGTTAAAAATTTAACGATGATATATATATCGAATATAATTTTAAATGATATAGAATATATATGGAATATAATTTTATTCCAATATAAAACATAAAACAATTAAAATTCAAATAAAATATTAAAAATTAATTAATTCTAAAATTAAAAAAAAATATTAAACATTCTTAACCCTACCTACGATAAAATCAAAATCTCATCTTAAAAAATATACAATTCAAATAAGATTTTGATTTTATCGTAGTTAGGGTTAAGAATGTTTAATATTTTTTTTAATTTTAGAATTAATTAATTTTTAATATTTTATTTGAATTTTAATTGTTTTATATTTTATATTGGAATAAAATTATATTCCATATATATTCTATATCATTTAAAATTATATTCTATATATATATATGTATCATCGTTAAATTTTTAACGGTCCAGTCATCAATCCAGTTAAAAAATAAGCTATTTGTCAAAAAGATATAGATTAAGGGCTAAATTTATCCCCAAAAAAGAATAAGGGCCAAAACGACAAAAACTATAAACGTTAAGGGTTAAAATTATCTTTATGTCATTTATCTATAATTGAATAATTTAAATATAATCTTGAATAATTTAGGTATGATACTGATCTTAAAACAAGGCAATAACTGATACCATTAAATATGTTCGCATTTGATACCTATGTATCTCTGTCTCATTTTTTTTCATCCATTTTTAAAAATTGTGTAAATATTTAACATCAATTCTCAAATTTTTTTGAGGACTAAAGGACGAAATTCTGCTTTTGTTTGTTTCTTCTCCTTCCCAACCATCTCTTCTACTTTCCTTTGGTTGGCAATTAAGGGAGAAGATTGAATTTTTCAAGCCGTTGAGACAAAATAAAAATATATATATATATATATAAATAAAAAGAAGTAAGAAAAGAGAATACAAGGAGTGTTTTAAGATAAAAGGTGAATTTGAGTTGACAACTAATTTTATTTATCTTATTTTATATCAATAGTCTTTTCTCAAAGCATTTTGATAGGGGAATCTTTCATCTTAGGACCTATTTATGTTTTAATTTTTTCCATTTTGACACGTGTCATCTATGAAGGGATGGATTAAAGAGGATCGAGAGCGATAAATTTTTAAATTTTTATATAATTTAATTTTTTTATTTTTATTAAAATTTTATTTTTTCTCTTGTTTCTTTTAAGTTTATCTTCTAAAATATTATAAATTTATTTCTCATTATAAAATCTTGCATCCGTTATTGTTCTGTGTATAATTTTTTTAAGTCAACATCTGATTATTGACTTGAATTTAAGTTGTACGTCATTGGATTTAGGGATCTTTGGGGCCTTATTAGGGAGTTTGATATAGAAGCTTTAGATATATAAGGTGTTTGAAAATTTTATTTGGAAAAATAAGGTGTTTGAAGTTTATTTTGAAATATAGACTAATTTTTACGGTGTTGATAGAAGAACTCCACATGCACATAGCGACTTGAGGAAAACACTATATGCATGTGGCGTTTTTCATTTTTTTAATATTTTTTATAAAATTTGAAGAAAGAACATCACCTGTAAATGACATTCTCTCCCAAATTGTCATGTACATATGACGTTCTTACTTGCACCGTAAAAAATAATCTAAATTCTTAAATATAGGTAAGAATCATTTATATCTAAAAAAATTAAGTTGAATTATTTTTATAATTTCACGGTTTGATCTTGGGTTAGTTAGAAAATGTTTCTTTAAAAAATAGTGATTAATAATTCACTTTGTCCTATTTGTAAAATGGAGGTTGATCACCCTATTTCTCTTTGCTTTCAATTATAAAGAGGAGGTTAATTATCATTCTTCACCTTCCGCCCATTCTCACATACAAACATGTTAAGAATTTGATATTCAATAAAATAACTAAAACGATAATAACATAAATCAAGATATGTACATGAGATAAGATTTAATGTGATTTAAAATAATTTATTTCACAGGCAAAAAAAAAAACATTTCATTATTTATATAACGACCCGAATTTTCGAATTAGATAGTCGGATTAACCCGAGGGGTTGGGCTCCGATGTCCAGAACTGAGTTTAAATTTAGGGTTTTAGTTGGGTTGTGTTTGAGTGATGTTGGGCTTGGGAGGTTTTTATGAGGGGTTTTATGGTCTTTTCACAAGTTGAGGTTATGAGATGGGAGGAGGGAGTTGTGTTTGTAGAGAAATTTCAGAAGGTCAAGTTACCTTGTTTTCTCTTTTGTTCATCATCTTTTTCCACCCAAAAATAAGCAAGAAAAGGAGCTAGCTTTTAGAGTTCAAGTAAGAATCTCGGTTTGAGTGTTGAGGGTAAGTTATAGGTCTTAAAGAGATCTATCTAATAAGGTAAAAATGATGTGTTTTGATGGGGGTTGGTTTTGAAGAGTTGAGGAGACAAGAACAAGAGAGAGGTTTCTAAGGGAGGTTCTGATATGTTTCTTTGGTGTTTTAAACCCATAAAAACATCACTAGTATCTTCTAAAACCCGGTTCAATTTTTTTCTTGTAGAGAAAGAAGTGGGTGAGCCTTCAAGGAGACGAGGCAAAGAAAAAGTTTGAAGAGAAAAAAGTTCATGGTTTCTTGTGTTTAAGCTTGAGGTTGATACTCTTCAACCTTTCCTTGTATCATTCATCTCATGATAAGTTGCATTACATGTGTTATGTATGTATGAATATTTGATTGATATTTAGGGGTATTTAATGGTGATTCTTATAGTAGGAAGTTACAAGGCTTAAAACTAATTGAAACATCCTTTAAACTCTTTCATTAATGTGCATAAATAATTTGGGATCGAATAGATTAAGTTTGGGTAAGGTAATTGGATGTTTTTGGGTGCAGACCTACATTTTCGTGCAAGCGTATCTATAACACCCCTTCCCGGCCTGGTAGGGATCTGGGTCGAAAGATGTTACGGTTGAAAGTTTCGGTGGTTCGATGATATTCTTCGGTGTTTCAATTAAACTTAGGATATTTATATTCTAGATTTTATAATCTTAGTTCAATATAGGGTATGAGGGATCATATTCGTTTTTGAATCAAATTGAAACTTTTACTTTTTCAATGCCTTAAGCATAAATTTCGTTAGCCATGGGCTATATTTCCTGAATAAAACCATCTGTATCGAAACACATATTGATCATACCGATACAGTACTCTTAGGATCGATAAATCATTTATTCTGAGGATTTGCTTTGGTACAACATAGAGCTATATTGAAACGCCTTAACCAAATACAAGTTAACCAAATTGACTAGTTTAAACGTATCAAAACGTCCAGAGACCCTTTTGATATCGGTGATAGGAAAAAATATAATTACCTATATAGGTAACTTGAGTTACTGAGAAAATGGTAATTACCTATGGAGATAATTGTTGTTACTAAAGGAAAGGTAATTACCTATGGTGGTAACCTATGATAACTGAGAGATAACTAATTACTTATGGATGTAATTAGCGTTTCTGAGAGATAACTAATTACCTACGGAGGTAATTAATGTTTCTTTAAACAATGTAATTACCTACAACGGTAACTGGTGTTGGACGATACCATGTTGATTATTCAACAGAAACTATAATTACCATATTCTAATATCATCCTAAAGTTTAGGTCATTCTGAGTTCATTTACTAGGTTTTTACCCCTTTAGTCTCAAGTATGTACCTTTAGCCATTTATGTTATTTAACTTAGGGGTCATTTTGCCTAATTAGAGTCTAGGCATAACGTACACATTATTAACACATCAATGTACATAATTAGGACTCAACAAGACACTTTGCCATCATTCTAGGAGTATACTCAGAATAACTTACTTTACCACTATATGTGACTTGCCAAGGCCTTGTAGAAAGGATCCATCTCTTCTCCAATGACTCTAACTTAAAAGTACATGAAAAAGGAATACATTAGGCTTACATTGCCTAGTGAGGTAGTCCATGACAACATCAATATATAGAATGCGTATAAATAATATGCTTTTATGTCATAACTTCAAATTAAGTCAATGTTCAATGTTTCTTGATGATAGCTCAATATTTCATACTAACGCATCAATGATTTATATGCCATAATAATGAAATCAATAAGTCTTTATAAACCCTTAGATCGATCAAGATAACGGATACACAAATTTCTTATGCCTCGCCAATATAATGAATAGTCTAATCCCTCCACTTTGCCAAAATGATCAGTACACAAACATCCCTCCGCCTGGTCAAATATAGGTCGTAGCCCAAGGATCGTAGTCCACCCATACCAATGAGCTCATAAATCTTATGGTTACCAATTGTATTCAATTTCTACTCGAATCTAAGGTCCAATACATTTAGGCCAATAGATAATTCCGATGACATTAACCATAATTCCAATAAATCAATAACAATGATTTTGATCCTTAGGTCCATGTCAATGAGTCCAATGAATCACATTAAATGCTTGGCCATTTCAATATAATCAATGATCCATAATAGTGTCAATAGTAATGATAACATTATCAATATTTTAATGACATGCTCAATGATTAATATTTTAATAATTCAATACATCAATGAATATTAATACATTAAAGGAAGCTTACTATAGCTTACCAGAATACCTTACATGGGTTCAATGTCATATCTTTGTCATGGTCATGATTCATGTAAGGAATGAATGGTATAATGAAATGGCAAAAGCATCTAGCTTTTTTCCATGACATGATTACACTCACCTCGACACAAAGAGCCTTCACGGTTCTTGAATGGCAACTTCCTTTCCCTTAGCTTGAATAGGGATTGATGATGAATCCTTTTTGTAGACTGAAAGAAAAACGAGTTTCTTCTTCGTATAGTATACCAGAAGTAATCATATAAGCTTATATGTATAAGATTTAGGTAACCTATACAGATAACCGAATACTTAAACTTTTTATCGATATAGGTAACTGGATACTTGAACTGTTTACCTATACTGGTAATTACACGTAACTCACGAACTAAATATTTGAATTGTTTACCAATACAGGTAACTACATGTAACAATCCTCTATGATTGTAACCTCTTTGACTAGTCTAGATGCTACCCGACTTGAACGAGCTACATGGAGAATACTGAGGCTAATCCGAAGACTCGCCTCGATAAACAATATCTTAAGCAATATAATAATCAAGCCAAAATAACCAAAAACACATAGGTCACTAAGCCATACCTTAAGCTATAACAATGTTGATAAATGCCAAATATATATAAGCATACGACTACAATAAGTATTATCATCATATTAATAATATTAACATGATAGACCATCCCCATTGCTCTCTCACAACTACAAAAATTACAAAAAGACATACTTGGTTTATACTTGGCGATTACATGTAATCTTTACTTCCCCTTGCTGCCTCAACATCTATATCCTGCATTGCAAGGTAAAAGAGAGGGTTAAGCATAAAGCTTAGTAAGGGAATAGAACACATTTAAAACTTATTTGAAAACACCTTGCAATACAGCCCATAATAAACCGATTTCATCAATTCAAAACACATGTCATGCTCTTTATAAAAGAAAACGTTCATGGCTAACAACTTATAAAAACTCAATAAGTGTCATCAAACCATGGCTTACGATGCCATCATTAAAATCTGGTAATAATACCTCTTTGAAATCACATGCCTTATAAATAAAAACACAAGTCTTACATGCTACTCATATAGCAATGCAACTGCATGTTAGTACTACTCCTAGAGCATGCGCATGTTGATACTACTCTCAACATGAATTATCTCACCTTGGTTTCCGGTGACAGTACTACTTCGATCAACCCGTATGTGATAGTACTACTCTCATCACATAACAATAGAATAAAAGGCAAAGTGCAACACACAAAGAATTTATACACGTACGACTTTTGAATGTTTATAGTGTATTCTAGACCCTATTGATCGATCAAATTATTCCATAAGGTTCATCACTTAACTAGCCAATATATATTATCAAAAATCAATCTCAAAACTTGATTCAAAATAGAATTCAAATCACATGTATCCCACCTTTTATGCATCACTTATAAAAATTGATAAAACCACTTTTATCTTATTTTCAAAACAAAATCGTGGGAACATCGAATGCCTATAAAATATCTTTAAAAACAGTCTCATGAGCATTTATATACATGCATAATCACATATGTACAATACAATAAGAGCATGACAAATAACATAATAAAAACACGGTATAATATGGGAACCTTTAAGAAAGCAATACTTTAAACTTACTTCGGAGTGTAAGGAGGTTTCTCACACCTTCCCTACACTCCCAAACATTTGAAAAACATTTAAAACCATGCAAAATTTGTAGCCCTCATAATCCATTCACCAATAACCATTTCTTATCCGACAAGTCACCAATTCGATTCAAAACTTCTTCAAACGTGACCACTAACTTCTTGTCCTGTTTCAACCATAAAAAAAAGGATTTAGTGATCCTAATCGCACAAAACAAACTCCAAGTTGGACCCCCACACCACAGCTCTTAAAATCTATCAAAATCTTAATCGAAAACTTTCCGAAATACACTAAACTTCGCCTAAGCCTATAGTCCGTGATTAGGAATTTTAAAAACACTTTATAAAAATCCTAAAACATTAAAAATAATTCATTTAGGATCTAAAAGCAGAGGATAAAAACCCTCGAACGAAAATTAGGATTTTCAACCGAAAAACCGATTTTTATGAAATCGAAAGATTAAAACGATTTCTTTAAGCCAAGAATTTAGGAATTTCAGTAAAGAACTTTATTGTTCTAGAGGATTGAAAAATCTCACCTCCAAAACTGATCAAATTGCTTTTCGGATTTTAAAACGAGAAAACGATTAGAAAACAAGAAAATTTGAAGGAGAAAAGTTAAGATAATTATTGTAAACGATTTTTAGTAGAAAAGAATGAGTTTTTACCTTGAAAACTTGATGAACGGCTGCCTCCAATGAGGGAAAACGAAATTAGAAAAAATATGTGATATTTAGGTTAATTAAAAAGGTTTTAAGAGTTTTAAATTGAGTTTAATTAAGTTATTTAATTTAAAATAGATTTCGGGCTTAATTAATTAATATTTGGAAAGCCTAGACCAGCTAGGATTATAATTGGATCAAATCCTCTTAAAGATTCAAAGTTTTGGCTTGTTTCATAAAATTATCCCTAAATTTTCAATTTTTACAAGACGATCACTAATTTTAGAATCTTAGGGTTTCAAGGGTCAATTTTCAAAATTGATTTGACCAAAGTCAAATATATGCTAAATAAGGATTTTAGAATATTTTTCTTCAATTTATTTCAATTGAAAATTAATTTTTAAGTATTTAATCCTGAACTAGGCTAAACCGACTAAACCAACCCACTAACTTCTAAGCCCAATTTTGAGGTGTTACAACGAATTTAACTAGAGAAAACCATAGAAATTGCTACTAACAATTATAACAAGATATTGCTTCTTAAGCTTAGGTAAGCATTCGAACAACATAAATTTCATGGATTTAAGCTTAAAACACATGATTCTTATCCTCACCTTTTTAAGAATTCTTCTTGAAATTAACCATAAACTATTAATAAAATTAAACAATAGAAAGATGGGTTTTACTCACCAACGTCCTCGCATTGATTTGGTGTGTTTAAATCAACCAAATATCAATAAAAGATTGAGGTGCTTTGTGAGCTCAAGCTTGAAGGCAACAATGGTGGTGTAAGCTTATTTTCCTTTTGGAGGTTACGGAAGATGGAGACTTAGAAAGCTTATAAGTTCACGGTGGGTTTATTTCTTTTTTTAGGCTATTTTGTACTTACTTTATCTCCTTAGCTTTCCAGTGAAGATCCATAATTGTTGTCACCTCCTTGAACCAATGAGAAACATTTCCTTCCATAAAGAGAAAATATTATTTTAATTGTAAAAATTTCCCATCTTATCTTACTTTTCTTTCCCATTAATTTGTGTCATATTCAATGACAAGGCTGTCAGTTCTTCACGTGAAAGAGTCCCAACAAAGAGGTGACTTATATTTTATAAAGATAAAATTATAAGGTTGGTCCCTCAACTTTTTAAAGTTTGTACTTTTACCCTCAAACTTTTATTCCTTTACAATTTAATGACTATCCAGAAACTTATCTTTACTGAAAATGCATATTATTGACTTGTGTACATTATGAAGCGTGCCTAGCTACCGTTTTACCAATGTCGAAAGGGTTAACAACCCATCAATGAACAAGCTCAATATCCTAATTACCTATATAGGTAACCAACCTATGTAATTGTTTGACTTGCTAATTATCCATCAATAGTCACTAAATATCTTTTACTTTCCGAATTAAATCCTTATGCTAAAATTATACTTAATTAAGATTTCATTACATAATTATTGACTTCAAAAAGGGTTCGATACAATATTTTTTATTTTTCGGTACAAAATTATGATCACTAGAATACCATTTCGACTAGATCGGTTTTTGGGGTGTTACAATATCGATACCGGAAGGCCAAATATCAATACTGTATAGAGAAAACTAAGGCTTAGAAGATAGGCATTTCGAAACGTATTTCCCGTATTTCGATACCAATTTCTCCAGTAACAAATGTATCGATATCTCTGGGTGGGCATTTTGATACCAGAAATTCTAGTGTCAAAACGTTTCGATACCCCATATAGGGTGTATCGAAATAGGTAGCTCTCCCTTTGGTCATCTTGGAATGATGGTCAAAGCGTATCGATATGCCATGGGAGCTTATTGATACCTGAGGCGTTTCGATACCCTCTTTGTAAGGGTATCGATACAAGAAGAGTTTTGATACCCTATATATATGTATCGAAATCCCTGGGAAATGTTGCCCAAGTATAAAGAAATGAACTTGGAGTTTCTACAATTTAAGTTAGGGATTCTTATGAGTTATTTAAACTATAAAAGGATTATTAAAACTTGGAATTTGTATTAATGACGTCGGTAAAATAGAATATAATTGAATCTTAGTATATTTTGGTGTGAAGATCCTAGGTGGATCATAGGATTGGAGGACAACCTTAATCCTGAGTGTTTGATCTTGATGCTATGTGGATGCGGGCCTCAGTACTTTGTGTTTGATTTTGGTTTGACATGTATATGTTATGTGCGTTAGTATACATCTCATTATGCCATGTGTTAGGCGAATATGATAGAGTCATCATATCATGTATGATATTATATGTCTTGCTTTACTTTATTTATGAGATGCATGTTGTTGGCTGAGTGGCAGCATACCCATTGAGCTTTTGTAGCTCAACATTCGAAATTTATTTTCATGCGTAGGTTAGGTGAAGTTAGATCCAGGAGGAGCACATAAAGGTTGGGATTTCAGCATTGACTTAGTGTCAGAGTACAAATATTTGATGTAGTGGGCTAGTACTCGTCAAACCCTATGTATGGACAACTCTTAATTATTTTGGGTCGAATGTTTTTAAATGGTCTGTACTTAATAGAGCTCATACTATTTTGAATCATTTGGTTTATTTTTACTATTTGGACCTGACAGAAGAAATGTTTGATGTAGTGGGCTAGTACTCGTCAAACCCTATGTATGGACAACTCTTAATGTATGGACAACATTTGGTTTACTCCAAAAAAAAATATGGGTACTGAGATTTTTTATTTTACTATTTGGACCTGACAGAAGAAATGTCAGACCGTTTACTCAACTTATAATTATTTTTAAGAAAAATACTCAATTTTTTTATTAGGTCAACGAATCAAATTATTCAAATCAAATATTTTTAATCACTCTTAATATAAATACACTATTTATTATTTTATCATATTTATTAATAAACTTGGACCTGGTAGGCGTGTTCTAATGCGGTAAGAAAGACGTGCTTCTGGTAGGCCTGATTGGGTGCGACGTGGTGCACAGCATGCATTGTGCACCCGCCCTCGCAATTGGAGCGGGGGTAAAAATATCCAATTAATTTGATTTAAAATTTTAGATATTTAATTTATTTTTATTTTTAGATAATTTGAATCTGATATCAAAAAGTTAAATCAGATATAGGCAGTTAGTTCACCTTTGTATCAAATATCTAATTATCTGAACTCTAAAAAATTTATTTATTTTTTATAAATATAAATTTTGTTATATTTAATATTTTTATTTATTATATATAAAAAATTATTTTTATAGATAATTTTATTATATTTGATAATTTATTGATTATTATATTTAAAAATTTATTTTTTATAAATAAGATTATCAAATTAAAAAATACTTAAATTAAATTATAAATTTAAATATTTGAATATTAAATATTGATTTTTTTATATCCGCCAAATTAAGAATCGTAACAAACTACTAACAAATTTTCAACTTAAACCTATCAACTCAGCAATCTATACTCGAACAAAAATAGTTTTGAAATTTATATTTTTATAAAATTTTATTAACTAAAATATTTAAAATAGAAAATAAAGTTTAAAATCTAAAAAAATTGACCAATTTAACTTGATAATTCATTTTATAAAACCAAATTATTTATTGAATTAGGACCATTTTTCACTTTTATTTTACAGTGATAACATCAATTTTGGTATTGATCGTGAACGGTTGATATTTTTTATTTTCTTATACTCCATTTATTTTATATTTTTGTTGGGTTTATTTTTATATTTTTATATTAAAATGTTATTGTTTTGGTTTCTTTCTCGAATATATTGTTGTATTTTTTTTTCATTTATAACACATTTTTTCCCCTGTCTTTGTGGAACACTTTTCCTATGCGTTGTGACAAGTCTCTACTTTACGGTTTGTTATTCACCTATTTTTACTAGGAGTTTATTATCGAGTACTCGGTTTTAGGATATCTGAAAAATTGGGTACCCGATTCCTTCGGTTAATGATTTTCGATCCGTGTCCCGACCTATTTATATTGGGTAACCGTTATCGGGTATCCGGAAAAATCGGGTACCCGGTTAATCTAGTAACGAGTACCCGTTTCATATATATATTTTTATTTTTTATTTTAAAATAAAAAAATTACATATTAAAATACAAATTTTAAAATTTTATAATATATGGACAAACATAAATATTAGTGATTTAAAGTTAATTTTAAAATATTTAAATGTATATTACACATATATTTATTAAAGTTTATTGTTAAAATGATATTAAAAATATTAATATCGTTTTTCTTTCTATATTAACAAATTAATAAAATATATTTTAAAATTAAAAGTATATAATACAAACATAAAATTAATTTAAATATTTAAATTTAATTTTATGTAAAAATATTAAGGAACTTACCATAAAAATATAATTTAAAACTAAAATATATATAATTTTAAATTAGTCAAGTCGGGTACCCGGTAATTGGAAAAAATTGGCCCAAGCCCGGACCAATTATTCTCGGATCGGGTAATTTTTTGGGAATTAGCCGTCATTTTGTTTCGGGTAATCGGGTCGGATCAATCGAGTTAGGTAATTTTGAGCACCCCTAATTTTTACAATAGATTTATGTTGAAGTATAATTTTTTATTACGTTCAATTACAATGTAGGATTGTTGGTGATCGTTCGGTAATTTGATTCACTCGCGTGTTTATTTATTGATGCATTTGATCTCACTGCAAGAAAATGCATTTTTAGTGACATTGAAAATAATCACAAAAAATATTAAATTTAGTCAATAAAATTTATAGCGATTATTTTTTTGGTTTATCACCAATCGTCACTAATAACTCTGTCTCTATTATATTAGTGATAATTCTTATACATTTTGTCACAATTAATTATATTTTTTATGGTTATACTTTTTGACACAAATAATTATTAACAGTGACTAAAATTTAGACAGTAATATTATTACTATATTTTTATTTACGATTTAAATTAATTACTATATTTTTAATCCACTAACCTTTAACATTTTATTTGGTCACTGAAATTTAATTATAGATGATATAGCATATTTATAAGTCAATCTTTTAATAATAAATACAAATGCATGAGTTGAAGGAGGATTGAATCATGAATATTTAGGGTACGAGTGCAATACTTATTATATTAGATCAGGCCAGAAAATTAATATTATTTTTAAAGAAAATAGTATTTAAGTTAAATTATAATCAAAATTAATTTTATGTATTTTAAAATTATGTATTAATTATAGCAATAATTATTACAATAATTCAGCTAATTTTTTTATATTTTTTATACGTACGTAGAAGAAACTATTTAGATTTTTCTAAGAAAAAATAATTACAATAAAATATTTTTAAAAAATTTCTCAAAATAAATTCTTATTACATATTATGCTAAAATTATATATTAGTCTTTGAATTTTAATTTGGTCACTTTAAATTTCTATATTTTTTAAAATTTGAAATTATGATCTTAACATAAATGGTAGTTTATAAATATGTTAAATAAAATTTTTAGCCAATTTATTATAAATAAGTTGCTTATTTAATTTTTTTTAATTTGATCAGTTTTAATCCTTATAATTTTATTATATTACTGGTGTCCCGTTAAGATTATGATATAAATTCTAAAATTTAATAAATATAGAGATTAAAGTTGATCAAAATAGATTGACTAAAACATTAATCACATAAAATAAAGACTAATAGAAATAGTCAAATAGTTTACCTTTTCATAAACTAGTTGATTATAACTTTAATTTTTTAATTATAAAATTATATTTATTATTGTGACAATATCTAATTTATCATTACTTTTAATTTTTATTAGTGACAAAATTTATCACAACAACAAAAAAAATTAAGTGACAAATAATTTCATTGTCACAATAAATCTTAAATAATAGTGATCATGTCACGGCACGAGTTTCAGAATTTAGAGTCGGGTTAACTCGAGATTGTGGGTCTCGTGTTGGGCTTTTTGGGCCTTGTTTGGGTTAGAGGTTTGTTGTTGGGCTTGAGTTTAAAAGATGGTTTGGAGGTAGTTTGGTAAATGACTAAATTAGATGTTGGAAAAGTGAAAAGTGGTGTTTAATTTTTTGCATTTTTGCAGAGAATGATATCACTTCTCTTCATCTATTTCTTCATCCTTTCTCTAACCATTTTCTCTCTCAAACACCACCATCAAGGCAAGGTTTTTATGATTTAGCTTGAAGACTCTCGTTTTCTGTTAGGAGAGACTTTTGTTCACCTTTGGGAGATCTTTCTAGCAAGGTAAGTTTGGTTTGAAATGGTGGAGGTAAGGTTTTTATGGGGGTTTTGAGGATGAACGTGATTAATTTTTGGGAGGGTTTTAGGATGTTTTTAATGTTGTTTTAGATTCCTTAAATCATCTAGATAAAGTGGTAATCCTTTGATCATCTTCCTTTTAGTTGGAGAGCAAGGAGAACCATAAAGGTGCTTGGGCAAGGAGAAGGTTTGAGGGTTGCTTGTGGAGCTTTTTTAGCTCGTTTTGGAGGTTGGTACACTCCCAAATCCTTTGCATTTTCATGTGCATCATCATTTTGGCATGCTTGATTGATTATGTGGTATTTTGGATAGGATAGAGTCTTTGCATGCTTTAATAATGTCTTAATTTATAGTTTATGAAAATGAGTAAAATTAATTAGGAACTCACTAAAACTACTTCATAAATAAGTAAGAACGTTTTGGGATCAATTGGGTTAGTTTTTGTTAACGTTCTTAAAAATTTAAAGTTCTAGACCTGCATTTCATGCAGGTGATATCGATACCGGTGGCCGGTGTATCGATACCCCTGAGAAAAAAATAAGCTAATAGGGTGGGAGTATCGAAACACCCAATTTTGATACCCTCTTTGGGTGGGTATCGATATAGGGTGTTTTGATACTCCTTATGTGGGCGTATTGATGAGTGCCTAAAAGGAAGTTATTTACTACCCTTCTCATGGTATTTTATGCATCTATTATACATCAACTTGAGCTGAAATATGGACTCTTTGCACAATATTGGATATTCCGTTATCACTACTTACAAAAACGAAATTTATAGAGAATACAAATATTATTACATATTCTGTACATGCAGGAATATCCAGAGCCAAAGCAGCAGTGAAGCAGTATTGAGGTCGAGGCAGGAGACAAAGCCACGATAGCATCCAAAGTGACAACATCAACATTGTAGGCACAATGAAAGATAAAAATATAAAGAGCATTCTGAAAGATGAAGCGCACCAATTAGACCAGGCTAGCGCACTAAAAGCCCAAGTCAAAGACCAAACGGGAAAATCCTTCTAGAAGACGACAAACTTGGAAATATCAGATCTCTTGAAGAAGACTTGTTCCTTACTCCAAGTTAGAACCTATTTAGGAAAGGTTTGCCCTAGGTTAAGACTATATATAGCCTAGCTGACCATATTGTTAAGAAAGCCGATTTTAGAGAAACCCTTCCTCCTAAGAATTGTACCTATCGACATTATGTTCTAAATTTCTTAGGGATAGGTGAAGGTTGTAGATATTAGTAAGAGGTGATTGTTTCTTGTTTCTTGTTCTAATGTAATAATAATATCAAAGTTTTCTTATCCTATTGCCATTACTTGTTCTTGCATTCAAGTTCGAGAGAGAGTTTGTAAGTAATATATTTATCTAGCATCGAGAGGTGTAGATTCACGAAAGGGATAAGTACGGTATTGTAGACACTAACTCGGCCTAGAGATAGGTCAAGAGTTTCAATAGCTAAAAGAAGTGTTGGATTGGTTGGTGATTATCGTTGATTTACGCCGAGAGGTATCGTCAAGGACCGGTCATCAACAGTGCTCTGACTTAGAGATAAGCGGAGTCAACTATGGACACTTTGCTAAACTTTGATGCATCTGCCCAAGAGCAAGAGATTGCCGCGACAGAGAACATTAACGCTGTCGAGGTTGTATCTGCAGTACTGCCGAAGTAGTGTTGTGTAATTGCATTAGACAAGAAGAAGATCAATCAAATCCATTAATTGACGCAGTTGGATCCTATCTACTTTCTCTATATCGTTCTCATTCCTTTATTTTATGTTTTTTTATTTAATTATTTAGTTAGTTAAACAAATCCACTTATCTGTGTTTTTATTTTATCTTTAAGGAGCAAGGAAACAAGGGGAGACATATTAAGTATACCAATCCCTGTGGAGATGATACACGATATACTTATCACTTTATTACTTGACGACATGTACACTTGTACTTAATTACGCTTTTATTACACGCATCAAGTATCGATACGCTTGGGCTTTTCGCCCAAAACTTCAAGCGATGAGTTAGGAGGTTCTATAAATCATGTAATGTGTTCACATGGGTCGTTTATGGCATAAAATGAGTAATGCAACTCAAAATAGGTAAAATGGGTTATGATATGAGAAACTATGCTTGCATGCTCGATTTTTGCTTGGTAGTGGTTTTGATTGACATGAGATCCTAGGTGGATCACCTTGTCTAGTATGAGTCATTGTTTGATAGGATCTGGATACCCAGTGAGTGATATTTTTACAACACAATGAAGACCATCCAACGTGAGATTCCGGGTGATGTATCGAAGACCATCCGATGTGGGATTCTAGGTGATGAATTTACTTGATGTGAGATTCCGAACCCACTCGATGTGAGATTTCGAGTGAAGACTCGATACGAGATTCTGAGTATATTAGCTCGATGTGAGATTCTAAGCAACCTAATGTGAGATTCCGGGCCGAGTGAGTTCTCTAGTATCGGTTTGGTAGTGGGCCTCACTCTTGATTATTTTACTTTATACTTTGGTTGTTTTTGACATGTCATATCATCATATTATCTCATCTCGCATGTTTATGGTTATGATTCACTTGAAAGCACAGTCGATAGGTTATGTACCCACTAAGCTTTCGTACCCACTACTTTGGATGTAACACCCCAAAATTGGGTTTAGAAGTTTGTGAGTCGGTTTAGCTGGTTTGGCCTAGTTCGAGATTAAGTACTTAAAAATTTGTTTTTAATCGAAATAAATTATTGAAAAATATTCTTAAATCCTTATTTAATATAAAATTGACTTTGGTCAACTTAATTTCAAAAATAGACCCTTGAATCCTTAGAATTTTGAAACTAGTGATTATTTTGTAAAGTTGAAAACTTAAAGACAATTTTATAAACTAAGCTAAAACTTTAAATCTTTAAGGGGCTTTGATCCAATCCAAATTATAATTGATTTAAACTTCCACGAGCTTATTTATATAACACTTAACCCAAAATTTTAATTAATAACCCAAATTACTATATTTAATTCCTAAAAACCTATTTTTTATCAAAACCTAAAGTCTTATTTTATTATTTTCTTTTTCCCTCTTCCCAAGGCTGAGAACGGCCGTCTTTTCAAGTTAAACTCAATTTCTTTTCATTAATTTTCATTCTAATAATTATTTAAAATTTTTCCTTCTTCAAAAATATTGTTTTTCACTTGTTTTTCTACTCAAAAACCCTGAAAGTTGATTGGGTCAGAATTAGAGGAGATAAACATTCAATCCGCTGATTTTAAAAGGTTTTTTATTGAAATTAATAAGTTATTGGCTTGGTAAAAATGTTTTTACTCTTTTTGGTTTAAGAAAAATCAGTTTTTGATCAAAATCCATAATTTTCGTTCAAGAGTTTTATTCATTGTTTTTGGTTCTTAAATTATTGATTTTAATCATTATAGGATATTTATAATTTTTTTTAAAGTCTCTAATCCCGGACTATAGGTTTATGAGAAATTTGGTAGTTTTCGAAATGTTTCCGATTAAGGTTTTGATAGGTTTTAAGGGTTGTTGTGTGGGGGTCCGACTTGGTGCTTGTTGTGTGCGATTAGGAGCACTAAATATTTAGTTTTTGATGTTTGAAATAGGACAAGAAGTTGGTGATCACGTTTGAAGAAGTTTTGGATCGAATCGGTGACTTATTAGACAAGAAACGATTATTGGTGAGTGGATTATGAGAGTGGGCTGCTTCGGCAGTGTTTTATTTGAGTTTTCAATGGTTTTGGGTGTAGGGAAGGTGTGAGAAACCTCCTTATACTCCAAAGTAAGTTTTATGTATCGCTTTCTTAAAGGTTCCCATATTACGTCGTGTTTTTATTATGTTATTTCTCATGTTCTTATTGTATTGTGCATATGTGATTATGCATGTATATAAATTCTCATGAGGCTGTTTTTAAAGAGATTTTATATGCATTCGATATTCTCACTATTTTGTTTTGAAAAATAAGATAAAAGTGAATTTATCGGTTTTTGCAAATAATGTGTAAAAAGGTGAGATACATGTGATTTGAGTTTTGTTTGAATTAAGTTTTGAGCATTGATTTTGATAATATATTATCTATTTAAGTGATGAACCTATGGGATAAGTTGATCGATCTATAGGGTCTAGAGTGCACTATAAATATTCAAAAGTCGTACGTGTTTAAATTCCTTGTGTGTTGCATTTTGGCTTTTAGTCTAATGCTATGTGATGGGAGTAGTACTGTCACATCCGGGTTGATGGGAGTAGTACTGTCAATAGAAACAATGGTGAAATAATTCATGTTGAGAGTAGTATCAACATACGCATGCTCTAGGAGTAGTACTAACATGCGATTGCCCGTTTATCCTAATGATTTGGAGTAGTAAAAATCGGATCACTAACACCAATATATGTTTTTATTTTTCAAAGGTAAGTGTCATGGTAATTACATGTTTGCATATGAGATTATGTATGTGAGTTAACACGGTTTTGTGCATTGCTATGCATGTGATTTAAGAATTGCTATGTTGTTAGCATGTAAGACTTGAGAATTGTGCATTGAGTGCATGTGTAAGCTTTGCTATGTGGGTAGTGATGCGTGTTAAATATGCGTAATTTAGTACAAGTGAATACATCGCAAAGTAATAAAGTGATAAGTACCAAGTATCGTCTTCACAGGGACTAATCTATTTAATATGCTTCATTTGATCTTCTTGCTCTGTAAAGAAATAAAGTAAAAACACAAATTATTGGGTTGTGATTTAACTTGATAAGTGCTCAAAAGTACTATTTTTTATACCATTCTCCTACTCGATTATTGCTAGATTATTGCTAGTAAAGAACAGATTTAATGGTAATAACGAATATTTCCGGTCATTTTCCATACTTTAGTATCCGAACACTCAATACATGAATTTATCTATTATTTGGCATAAAACAGATTCATTTGATGGTTTTCTTTCTTAAGATAGGAAACTATATCATAGGAACTGCCAAGCAAAGAAGATGGATGCTGGAAACTGAAGCTGAAATGCAGATAAGTACCCGCCTTGGCAGCACATTGATGCCTCAACAGCATCTGAGGCCGCAGCAGCACTCGGAAAGAAAAATATCAATATGATAGGCAATTTGAAGAGAAAAATGAGGTGAACGTTTTAAGACAAGTGACATAGAAATCGGAGCTGAGAAAAACATGAAAAGTCAATGTCAAAGGCCACGTGGGAAAAGAATCCTTATAGGAATAAACTTGAAAATATTTTATTTATGGAAATTATTGTAATCCTACTCCAAGTAGTATTCCTACTTAGGAAAGGTTTGCCCTAGGCCAAGCCTATATAAACCATAGCCTATATATAGAGGAGGATATCTTGAAATCAAGTATTCATAGAAAACCCTAAACTCCTCCATCGTCCCCTAGGGTTTAGGTGAAGGTTGTCAGTATTTGTGAGAGAAGATTGTACTTTGTTTCTTGTTTCAATGCAATAAAATATCAAATTTTACTTACTCTTTGCCATTCTTTGTTCTTGCATCCAAGCTCGGGAGGGAAGTTTGTGAGTAATCTATTTTTCTAGACTCGGGAGAGTTAGACTCACGAAAAGAGTAAGTGCGATATTCGACTTGGTTGGAGGATACTATCTCGGACTAGGAATAGGTTAGAGTTTCAGCGGCTAAAAGAAGTGTGAGATTGGTTCTTGGTTTTAATTGATTAACGCCGGGAGGTATCATCAAGGATTGACCATCAACAGTGTTTCGACTTAGGGATAAACGGAGCCATCAAAGGATACTTTGCCGAACTTTGGTAAATCTGCCTAAGAGCAAGGGATTGCCGCGGCAAAGAATATTATCACTGTCGAGGCAGTAATTTGCAGTACTGCTGAGGTAGTATTGTGTGATTGCATTGGATAAAAACAAGTCAATCAAATCCATAATACAACGTAACTAGATCCTGGCCACTTTTCCATCCTTGATTTCTTGATCATTTATCTTTATTGCTTCAAACCCAATAATCTGTGTCTTTTATTTTATTACAGAGCGAGAAGAGTAAAGGTTGTATATTAAGTACACCAATCCCTATGGAGACGATACACTATAATGCTTATCACTTTATTACTTGACGACGTGTACACTTGCACTCCAATTGAGCTATTTATACACGCATCAAGTTTTTGGTACCGTTGCTGGAGATTAACAACTAAATTTTGTTACCTTTATTTTATCGCATTTTGTTTTATTTAAAAATAAGATTAAAAAAATCCTAAACTAATCAGAGTTATTTTGACCTGGCCAACAGAACAACACTGGTATGAATGCCGCTGAGGCAGACAACCGCAGCGTATTCACAGTAGCTGATCCAAGAATTCTTCAAGATAGGAAAGAGCACGAATAGTTCGTGATTATTTGGAGGAAGACTTGGATAGACTGCCTAAACAAGACTTGCCGAGGCAACCTTTGCCACGACAACACTCCCCTTAAGCAGAAATACATCAGAAAGAAACCACCTGACGAGGAGACGATGACTAGGACATCAACTTCTCCTCCATTCAAAAAGGGGAAGATGATTGCTGCTGGATATGCATTTTATTGCACCCCTGCAATAACCTAAATTTCTATCTCTCTGTCCCTATTCACTTTTATGCTTTAGAAATCTGTTTTTAGTTTTCAGTTTAGGAATTAGATTTTAAATTTCTTACAATTTATTTAGGAAGGAAACCCAAGAAGGAGAAGTCATGGAACACAAAAAACGGCACTGAAATCAAGCTCACTGTCCCAACTAAGAAACGACCATGGTGGTTGGCCACCCAAATGTAAGTGACGGCGGGTTTGCGTCTCTAGAACTTCATCTCCCTCGTTTTATTTCATACTTCTTCATTATTGTTTTCCAGTATAGTTTTTAGTTTCTTTCTCCACAAACTCCACATCAACTGATGATCCTCAGGATACAGAAGAGGCCAAACGTAATATCTAAAAATTGGTTTATGTTTTCCTTGTCTCTTATTTTTTATCTTTTCTTTAATTGTTGCCTTAAGTTCAGATACATGAAGTGAGGACAACGCATCCTTCGAGTTTTGGGGAGTATTGATCCTATTTTCTGCCTTATAACTATCTCCCATGTATGGAAGTTATTCAGATTATCCTACTACTGCCTCAATTTCTGTCTTACAATAATTTCAATTTGATGCAAATTTTTTTGTTTAAGTCTATTGAATTTTATTGAAACTGCCTCGGCAGCAATATATTCTCCTATCGTCGTAGCAGTATGCACCATTCACCAGACTTGAATTCTGAAAGGTCTCTTAGGATTAGTACTTAGGATTAGACTATGAGCCTGAAATCACATAAACACTGCTAGTAGATGCGTGCAATATAAGAACAGTTTGAGTGCAAATGTACACGTCGCTAAGTAATAAAATGATAAGTATATCGTGTACCGTCTCCACAGGGATTGGTATACTTAATATGTCTTCCCTAGTTCCCTTACTCATGAAAAGAAAGTAAAAACACAAATAAGTTGATTTGTTTAACTAACTAAATAATTAAATAACAAAACATAAAATAAAAGGTTAAAGACGATATAGAGAAAGTGGGTAGGATCCAACTGCGTCAATTAGTGGATTCAATTGATCTTCTTCTTATCTAATGCAATTACACAATACTGCTTCGACAGTACTGCAGATACAATCTCGACAGTATTGGTGTTCTCTGCCGTAGCAATCTCTTGCTCTTGGGCAGAGGTATCAAAGTTCAGCAAAGTGTCCGTAAGTGACTCCGTTCATCTCTGAGTCAAAGTGCTGTTGATGACCAGTCCTTGACCATACCTTTCGGCGTAAATCAACGATAACCACCAACCAATCCAACACTTCTTTTAGCTGCTGAAACTCTTAACCTATCTCTAGGCCGAGTTAGTGTCTACAACACCGTACTTATCCCTTTCGTGAATCTATACCTCTCGATGCTAGATAAATAGATTACTTGCAAACTTCCCTATCGAGCTTGAATGCAAGAACAAAGAATGACAATAAGATAAGCAAACTTTGATATTATTATTGCATAAGAAAAAAGATACAAGAATCAATCTCCTCTCACTAATATCGACAACCTTCACCTATCCTTAAGAAATTTAGAATATATTATCGTTAAGTACAATTCTTAGGGAGAAAGGTTTTCTTTAAAAATCGGCTCCTCAAACAACCTTCACCATTGTTGGTGCTGCCATACTGGATTCTGCCGCGGCCTTGTCTTCTGCCTCAGCCTCAATATTGCTTCGCTGCCGCTTTTGCCATGGATATTCCTGCATGTACAGAATATGTAATAATATCTGCATTCTCTATAAATATTGACTTTGTAAGTAATGATAACAGAATATCTAATATTTACGCAAAGAGTTCATAATTCGGTTCAAGTTGGTGTATAATAGATGCATAAAGTACCATTAGAAGGGTAGTAAATAACTGCCTTTTAGGCACTCATCAAATACCCTCAAACTCGAACTATTGCTTGTCCTCAAGCAATGTAAAACATCAAATTTCCGAACCTTACTCCCCTTTGGTCTTACTCTTTCATCTATTCTCCCCACCATGATCATGTCTATCTCTTCGTTTTAGCTATTAGTTTACCCAAGGACTTTTACTAAGAAACAAGCTATAAGGCTAGGTGAGTGTGTGCGTTTTATGGACAAGACTGAATCAAGGCTTTTTTAGATAAACTCTAAGTTCAAGACAAATAGAATCTTGGATTAAAGCTGTCTCCTTAAAACAACAAGTCTTGAGCCAATTTCGGGCACCTCAAGATATGCGTTTTCTATTTTCTTCTTTTTTTTATTAACCACCTATTTAGCATACTAGAGCCAGTTTCGGGCACCTCTAGCACGAAGGAAAATAAAAATAGAGCCAGTGATAGGCACCTCTAGTTATTTTTCCAAAAGGTTCTAAGTCTTTATCACCTAAGTTTATTAAAAGAACTCCTAAATCAAACAAGTCCAAAAAGTGTTTATTTTGTTTCTAACCCTAAAGCAAGCTTCTAAGTTTTATTCCTTAAGTATCCTATGATTATCCCTTCAAAATAGAACTTGAAGGAGAAAGATTTATATAGCCTTAAAGGAGTAAACTAAAGCAAAGCTGATGTAGGGCAGTGCAAGATTACAAACAGAAATTCAAGAAAAGAGAATATTGTAAAAAAAAATTCAGAAAAAATTTACTTCCTTTTTTCATGGTAATGCCGCGTCAGTGGGTAGCCTCGGTAATACTTCTGCACCTACAATCTCCCCCAAACTCAAACCGAGCATTGTCTTCAATGCTCAAAATACACAACATGCAAAAGAAAACGAGGATGGTAAAGCAGCAGGGATTAAAGAGATTCTGATTGTGATTCAGAAGAGCTGTTGGAAATAGCTGCCCTCCTAGGTTGTCCTGCCGATACTTTCTGTCTCAATCCTTATCCTAGTGATTGCTGTGTTTTTGCTTGCCGGG
The DNA here is from genome assembly GCA_035048815.1 of Abelmoschus esculentus. Classification (NCBI taxonomy): domain Eukaryota; kingdom Viridiplantae; phylum Streptophyta; class Magnoliopsida; order Malvales; family Malvaceae; genus Abelmoschus; species Abelmoschus esculentus. The sequence continues at coordinate 10,779,741 of JAUCBN010000023.1, read as the reverse complement.
GTGGCTGTACTCTGGTGGGTGTTTGTTTCTGCAGTGGGGCCGTAACTTTATCTCCTTCTTCTTCTTCATCGTCTATATGCATCACCTCTGTTTCTCCCTCTACCTCGGCAGTTGGTATTCTCTCTTGGGTATGCAATGAGATCTCAGGGACATACTCATCAATCTGTCGAGAAAGACTATCTCCAGAGAAACTGCCAATGGGAATGGGACTCGGTGGTGGAGAGTTGAAGATAGCTATCCTTTTTGATGGCCACCTGCTGTTGGATGTTGTGACGACCGTGCCCGCAGGTCTAAATGGGCCGACAACGTGAAAATTTTGTAGCGGCCTGGTGGTAAAGAATGGTCTAGGCCCTGGAGCAGGTGTTGTCTCTGTGTAAGGTGCGACAATGACAAAAATATTGGGAGGGAAATCTAGAAACTGCATCCCATGGGTGGGAAAATTCTGGGTCAACATGTTGGCAAGAGTGTTGTTGAAATCTCTTTGATATTCCATGTATCGTTGCTGGTGCAGGCCCATGTCTGACATCCTCTGCAAAATCTCCTGATATGGATCTACTGTGGCAATGGCTTGGGCATTGTCAGGTGCTTTTTCCGTATACTGCCCTCCGACATTAAATTTGGCAGTGAATTGTTGAGGTATTTCCTGCACTGGGTCTGCTTGGATGATCTGCATCACTCTGTGGCAGAATTTTTTTGTCCAGCCTTGCCTTTGTGTTGTGTATTCATCGGTTCCTTCTATAGGGACACCTGCAGCATTGTATAGGGCAAAGATTAAACTAGGGAAATATAATGGACCTTGTTCTTTCTTACCGCAATCATAAATTTCTTGAAGAATGATCTCTCCAACATTGATGGTCCTTTTGTCGATGATTGAATGAATGAGCAACAATCTTCTTCTATCAACTGTGCTGTTGTGGGAGATGGTCATGAGGCGTCGCTTGAAAAACGTGCACCAAAGCTTGGCTTCGGGTTTAAGGCTGAGCCTTGTTACACAACCCTTATGGGCATCGGTTTCCCATAGAGTGTTATCGTAGCAAAGTTCGTCCTTGATGGTCTCGTAATCCTCGGTATTGGCTGCAAATTCACCATGTTCATTGTGTATGGGGATAAGGACGTAGTAATCGTTGATTGCCTCAGCATCAAGCTTTATTGGCTTGGACTGGCAGTAGACGAACAACGTTTCCTTGTTCGTGTAATGTGCATAGAATTCTCTCACAATTGTGGAATTTGCTATGGGAGGTTGGAGGCAAAATTTTTCCCAATCTTGGTCTTCGATCTTGTCTTTAGATAAGGAATCTTTTGAGTTGGGCATACTTGAAAAAAGGACTCGATTCTCTAATAATGAAACTAAAAGAGAATACTTACCTAAAATATATGATCCTTTCTTGCATGGACCCTACCGTGGAAGAATCAAAAAATGGGTTTCGCCTTTAAGCATAAATCAAACTTCTAAAAAAAAAAAACACGGATCCGTTTTGGATAAATAAGATTCATGCTATACTTCTTACTACTGATTATCACGAATTTGAACAGACACTAGATACACTCAATATAAAATCATTATCAACAGAAAAAGAACTCTCTTTATTGACATTGACAGAAGACGAACAGGGAAATATCGATTCTGAGGATCGAGTAAAAATATTGAAGGTATCGAGTTGTCTTATTGGGAATAACGAGAGCATCTCTGAACACTCAAAGTTTTATATCTGAAGCAAGTTTTCAAGAAACTGCTCGAGTTTTAGCAAAAGCGGCTCTCCGGGGTCGTATCGATTGGTTGAAAGGCCTGAAAGAGAACGTTGTGTTAGGGGGTATGATACCCGCTGGTACCGGATTCAAAGGATTAGTGCACCGGTCATGGTAACATAACAACATTCTTTTGAACAAGAATTGGTCGATGCCATAGTTTTTTTCAATAGTATGCTGGAATCCTTGTTCCTCCCATAACTGCCGTGCAACGAAAGACCTTTAGAAACGTTCTGTTATGATGATATTAGCGAAGCGTTTCTATGCTGTCATGGATGATTCGAGTGTTGATGAGATATTCTTGAAAATAAACTGCAAAGTGCAAGAATGCGGGTAAGAGTGCAGAGAGTTCTGAAAATTTCAATAGAATGGAAGGATAGTGAGAGTGAGATTGTTCAAGATAGCAAAATTAACAAGAATGCAAGAGTAAATAATGCACAACAATGAGTCTGCTTATATAGACTGTAAAAATATGACTGTTAAAACTATAGCCGTTAGGCATTTATTGCCTTGATGCACAGTTACTGCCGCGGCGGATATCTCGGTAGAAAGCCGTTACAGTATTTCTGCCTGTTGGGAATTTTGCGGCTCTGACACAGTGCACTGTCACGGTAGCAGATTTCCCACTATAGCATAATATTTCTGCATTCGTTGCTTTATTTATTAAAAGAAACATAAAAACATAAAATACTGAAAATAAAGAATACTAAAAATAATAATATATAAACTAATCCTAATATAATAATTAAAATGGAAGGGAAAAAATTATGTTACTTGTGGAGTGTATGTGAATGCATCTCCCTCTTTCATTATCTCTTTCTGGCCCGTATCTTTCTTCATGAGTTGGTCAGTCCCTTCAGTGCATTCAACTTATCCTTTGGGTTTTATTCGTTTGCCGAACAGTCTGCCAAGCGTGCTGCCCAGGCATGATGTTTTAGTACCCTGATTCGGTGTATGGAGAGCCTTACATTCTGATGGAGCGTCTGAATGTGTAAGATTATGGAAGGCGTTCAACTTGACTTGTTGATCGTTTATCCGCATTGTAAGTTCGCCATTTTCCATATCAATGATAGTGCGTCCAGTAGCAAGGAAAGGTCAACCCAGTATGATCGGTACATTGTCATCGGCCTCACAGTCAAGGACAAGAAAGTCGGCAGGAAATATAAACTTGTCAACATTCACCAGAATATCCTCAATTTTGCCTTCAAGATGCACATAGGATCGATCTGCAAGTTGGAGTAGTACTGTTGTTGGTTTTGCCCGTCCTATTTCAAGTTTTTGAAAAACTAATTTGGGCATAAGGTTGATGCTTGCTCCCAAATCGCATAGGGCCTTTCCTTTATAACCATCTCCAATCGCATAGGGGATTGTGAAGCATTCAGGATCCTTTAGCTTGGGCGGAATGCGATTATGCAACATGGCCATACAACCTTCAGTGGCTGCTATCGTTTCAAATTCTCTTAGCCTTCATCGTTTGGATACTATGTCCTTTAAAAACTTGGCATAGTTGGGCATTTGTTCAATAGCCTCAACTAGTGGCAAGTTGATATGGACCTGTTTCAACATGTCTAGGAATTTCTGAAATTGGTGGTCCTGTTTGTGCTTCTTTTGCCTCTGTGGGAAAGGAGGTGGTGATCTGATATCCTCCAGGTTTCCTTGGATATTTTTAATACCTGGGGTGAATTTATCTGCAACGACCTCGATAGGTGGTTTTATTTTTGCTGGTTCTGCTGCTGGGGAAGTGCTTTCGACAGGGTCCTGCTCAGCTTCTGAGTCCTCATGATGTTTCTTTTTTGGTTGGACTTTATCGTCTGAGGTCCCTTCTTTATTTTTCAATTGTAGGCCACTTCTTGTTGTGATTACCTTGCATTGCTCGTGGCCTAACACCTTAGCAACTTCAATATTGCTAGGTAAACCCCTGGTGGTCTAGTGTTTTGTCGTTGAGCAAATTGACCAACTTGAGTTTCTAGAGATTTTATTGCGACCTCTTGGTTTTGTAGTCTCATCTCAGTTCGGTTCATGAAGTCATCAGTACGCTTCATGAAGTGGCTGTTCTCCATCATGTAAGCATCAGTCTTTGTTATAAAAGTCGTGAGAGAATCTGCCAATGCATTTAGAGACTATTGTTGTTGTAACTGCTATTGTAGCATGGACTGCTGAGTGTTCTACTGCAGCAGGTTCTGGTTTTGATGCTGGAATCCAGGGGCTTGAGTAATTGTATTTAAGGCATTGTTAGGGTTACTCCATGAAAAGTTTGGATGCCTTTTCCAGGATGGGTTGTAATTGTCGGACATCATTGGATTATTTCTATTATAGTTTCCAACATATAGGCTGGTCTCCTCATCTTGCATGTAATCCGATGAGTTAATTGCCTTAACCTCATGTATGTTCCTCTGGGCTTGCATATTCTGAACCATCTTGGTCAGAGAAGCCAATTGTGCTGCCACCGAACTGGATATATCTAATTCATGGGCTGTGGCATGACGTCTCATTCCTCCTCGCCTTGACGTGGGAAATTGGAAATCGTTCCTTACGAGTTTGTTCAGAATTTCAATGGCCTCTGCGGGTGCTCTATCCAAAAGTATCCCATTTGCGGAAGCATCTAGTACATCCTTGTGTAGGCATTGGTAGCATTATAAAACATAGAGACTTGCGTCCATAAGGGAAAACCATGTAGTGGGCATTTGTTTATCAATTCTCTGTAACATTCACATGCCTCATATATCGATTCATCTTCATCTTACCGGATTGATGTAATTTCATTACGGATGCGATCATAGAGATTTGTCGGATTAAACCTTGTAATGAATTCTCGACAGAGTTCCTCCCAAGATCCTATGGATCCTGATGGGATACCATTCAACCAGGTTTTCGCCCTATCCCTCAATGAATAGGGGAACAATTTCAATCGCAAAATATCTTCATGGACTCCTTGAATCTTGAAAGAGTTGCACACTTTCATGAAAGATTTAAGATGTTGCCTTGCATCTCCAGTAGCAGACCCACTAAAATGTCTAATTGTGTTCAATATGTTGAACATCACTGGTTTGAGCTCAAAGTGAGTTACTTCGATTTCTGGGGTGACTACGCCAGGGTTGAGTCCGTTTAGATCTTCCACCAGATAGTCTTGAACAGTGGGCTGCCTCGGCAATGGTTGCGGTAGTGGCTATTGCGGTATTGCTGGTGGCAGAACATTATGATCAACAGGTGGAATTTGTCCTCTTGGTGGATTATCCATGACTTGGAATAGATTGCGTCCCAGATGATGTCTTGTGCGTTCAATCTCAGGATCCAACTCGTACAATGGACCACTCGGGTTTGCCCTGGTCATAAACAGAATAAATTAGAGTTAATAAAATAAAATAAATAATTAGTTAAAATTAACGTTAGATAAAGAATAGTTAAAGAACAAGAAAATAAAGAAAAACAAAATATAGTTGCCAATCCCCGACAACGACGCCAAACACTTGATGTATGTAATATAAGCGTAGTTTGAGTGCAAGTGTACACGTCGCCAAGTAATAAAATGATAAGTATATCGTGTATCATCTCCACAGGGATTGGTATACTTAATATGTCTTCCCTAGTTCCCTTGCTCCTGAAAAGAAAGTAAAAACACAAATAAGTTGATTTGTTTAACTAACTAAATAAACTAACTAAATAATTAAATAACAAAACATAAAATAAAAGGTTGAAAACGATATAGAGGAAGTGGATAGGATCTAGCTGCGTCAATTAGTGGATTCAATTGATCTTCTTCTTGTCCAATGCAATTACACAACACTGCTTCGATAGTACTACAGATACAGTCTCGGCAGTATTGGTGTTCTCTTCTGCGACAATCTCTTACTCTTGGAAAGAGGTATCAAAGTTCACAAAGTGTCCGTAAGTGACTCCGCTCATGTCTGAGTCAAATTACTGTTGATGACCAGTCCTTGACGATACCTCTCAGCGTAAATCAACGATAACCACCAACCAATCCAACACTTCTTTTAGCTGCTGAAACTCTTAACCTATCTCTAGGATGAATTAGTGTCTACAACACCGTACTTATCCCTTTCGTGAATCTACACCTCTCGATGCTAGATAAATAGATTACTTGAAAACTTCCCTCTCGAGCTTGAATGCAAGAACAAAGAATGAAAATAGGATAAGAAAAATTTGATATTATTATTGCATAAGAACAAAGATACAAGAATCAATCTCCTCTCACTAATATCGACAACCTTCATCTATCCCTAAGAAATTTAGAACATATTATCGTTAAGTACAATTCTTAAGGAGAAAGGTTTTCTCTAAAAATCGGCTCCTCAAACAATGTATCCGGCTAGGGTATATATAATCTTAACCTAGGACAAACCTTTCTTAAATAGACTTCAACTTGGAGTAAAGAACAAGTCTTCTTCAAGGAATATGATATTTCCAAGTTTGCCGCCTTCTAGAAGGGTTTTCCCGCTTGGGCTTTGACTTGGGCTTTTAGTGCGCTAACCTGGTCCAATTTATGCGCTGCATTTTCTAGAATGTTCTCTATATTTTTATCTTTCATTGCGGCTCCATTGTTGGTGCTGCCTTACTAGATTCTGCCGCGGCCTTGTCTTCTACCTCGACCTCAACATTGCTTCGCTACAGCTTCTGCCTGGATATTCCTGCATGTACAGAATATGTAATAATATCTGCATTCTCTATAAATATTGACTTTTTAAGTAATGATAACAGAATATCCAATATTGGCGCAAAAAGTTCATAATTCGGTTCAAGTTGGTGTATAATAGATGCATAAAGTTACATGAGAAGGGTAGTAAATAACTGTCTTTTAGGCACTCATCACTAGTCTTAGTTGATTTTAAAAGTTCTTTTCTTTAAAAAGCAATAAGGACTTAGGCTTAGATTTTGTACTAGAGGTGCCTATCACTGGCTCTAGTTTAGTCCATAGAGGTGCCTATGACCGGCTCTAGGACTTAGGTTTCTCCCTCTGTGCCTATCACCGGCTCTAGTAAGAATAGCTAAAATTCTTGAGGTGCCCAAAACTGGATCAAGCAATATAAATTTATAGCAATATAGATTTATATATCACTGTTGGGAGAAGAAAAGAAAAAGAATTAAAGTAAAATCTTAGTCGGAAGTCTTGAGCTAAAAAAAGGATTAGAACTTAGAAAATCATCTTTGACACAGCTACGCACACACTCACCAAGACTCATAGTCCAGTTCCGAGGAATTCCTAAGAACCAAGAAGAGGCCGAGTCAAGAAAAGAATTCTGTCGCGGCAGACAGGACGGTACATCAATCTTTTGCATTGCTTGAGGACAAGCAATAGTTCGAGTTTGGGGGTGTGATGAGTGCCTAAAAGTCCTCATCTTTTACATCATTTTCCCACTCGATTAATTTTTTATTATCTTTTGCATTGCTTGAGGACAAGCAATAGTTCGAGTTTGGGGGTATGATAAGTGCTCAAAAGTCCTATTTTTTATACAATTTTCCCACTCGATTATTGCTAGATTATTGCTAGTAAGGAATAGATTTAATGTTAATAACGGATATTTCTGGTCATTTTCCATACTTCAGCATCCGAACACTCGATACATGAATTTATCTATTATTTGGCATAGAACAGATACATTTGATGGTTTTCTTTCTTAAGACAGGAAACTATATCATAGGAACTGCCAAGCAAAGAAGATGGATGCTGGAAACTGAAGCTGAAATGCAGATAAGTACCCGCCTTGGCAGCACATTGATGCCTCGACAACATCTGAGGCCGCGGAAGCACCCGAAAAGGCAAATATCAATATGATAGGTGATTTGAAGAGAAAAATAAGGTGAACGTTTTAAGACAAGTGGAATAGAAATCGGAGCTGGGAAAAACATGAAAAGTCAATGTCAAAGGCCATGTGGGAAAAGAATCCTTATAGGAATAAACTTGAAAATATTTTATTTATGGAAATTATTGTAATTCTACTCCAAGTAGTATTCCTACTTAGCAAAGGTTTGCCCTAGGTCAAGCCTATATAAACCATAGCCTATGTAGAGAGGAGAATATATTGAAATCAAGTATTCATAGAAAACCCTAAACTCCTCCATCGTTCCCTAGGGTTTAGGTGAAGGTTGTCAAGTATTTGTGAGAGAAGATTGTACTTTGTTTCTTGTTTCAATGTAATAAAATATCAAATTTTACTTACTCTTTGCCATTCTTTATTCTTGCATCCAAGCCCGGGAGAGAAGTTTATGAGTAATCTATTTGTCTAGACTCGGGAGAGTTAGACTCACAAAAGGAGTAAGTGCGGTATTCGACTTGGTTGGAGGATACTAACTCGGCCTAGGAATAGGTTAGAGTTTCAGCGGCTAAAAGAAGTGTGAGATTGATTCTTGGTTATAATTGATTAACGCCGAGAGGTATCATCGAGGATTAACCATCAACAGTGTTTCGACTTAGGGATAAGCGGAGCCATCAAAGGATACTTTTCCAAACTTCGGTAAATCTACCAAGAGCAAGGGATTATTGCGGCAGAGAACACTACCGTTGTCGAGGCAGTAATCTGTAGCACTGTCGAGGTAGTGTTGTGCGATTGCATTGGACATAAACAAGTCAATCAAATCCACAGTACAACGCAATTGGGTCCTGGCCACTTCTCCATCCTTGATTTCTTGATCATTTATCTTTATTGCTTTAGTTAATTTTCTTAGTTATAATTCAAACCCAATAATCTGTGTCTTTTATTTTATTACAGAGCGAGAAGAGTAAAAGTTACATATTAAGTACACCAATCCCTGTGGAAAAGATAATCGCTTTATTACTAGACGATGTGTACACTTGCACTCCAATTGCGCTATTTATACACGCATCATAACTAAATAATGAAAATTAAATAAAGATAAAAAAATCAAATAAAGATAAATTTTAGGATCTAGTTGTGTTTATAGAGGATTCAGTTGACTTGTTTCTGTCAAATGCAATTGTACAGCACTACCTCAGTAATACTGCAGATTACTACCTCAACAGTGAAGGTACTCGCCCGCCGCGACAATCCCTTGCTCTTTGACAGACTTTACCAAAGTTCGGCAAAGTATCCTTTGATGACTCCGCTTATCCCTAAGTCTAAGTACTATTGAATACCAGTCCTTGATGATATCTTCTAGTGTGAATCAATTATAATCACCAACCAATCCCATATTTCTGTTAGCCGCTGAAACTTTAAACCTATCCCTAGGCCGAGTTAGTGTTCCGTGATAGAAACTTCGTACTTATTCCTTTCGTGAATCTAACTCTCCCTATATTAGATAAATAGATGACTTACAAACTTCTCTCTCGAGCTTGAATGTAAGAACAAAGATTGACAAAGAATAAACAAACTTTGATATTTTATTGCATTGGAAACAAGAAACAAAGTTTAACTTCCTCACACTAATACTTTACAACCTTCACCTAAGCCTAACAAACTTAGAACATAATGTAAAAGAAAAGAAAAACTGAAAGATGAAATCTAAACTATCTATAAACCAAATTGTCTCTCTCAAGTCAAGTTTTCCTTCTTCTTGGGACGTCTAGGTCTTATATAGGCTTGGCCTAGGGCAAAACTTTCCTAAGTAGAATACAACTTAGAGTATGGAACAAGTCATGTACATAAATCAAATATTTCCAAGTTTATTCCTTCTAAAAGGCTTTCCTGCATGGCCTTATCCAGCTCTGGTCCTTGGGCTTCTTGTCCAGCAATGTTCTCCTCATTTTTCTCCTTAGCTTGCCTGTCACATCGCTACTTGTCCCTTGCTGCCTCGGCATCAGGACCTGTCTCGGCCTTAAGTTTCTTCCGCGATAATACTTCTTTCTGTACAAATTTAAAAATAAAGTAATGTATGCCTTTCCTGTAAATATTATCTTTTACAGCAAAATCTTAAATAAATCGCATTAAGTATATGCATTGGTTCAAGTAGGTGTAAAATTGGTGATTAATGCCATGAAAAGTGTAGAAAGTGATAGTGAGTTGAGCACTTATCACACCCCCAGACTCGAACTATTGTTTGTCCTCAAGCAATGCAAACCATCAATTTGTCAAACTTTATTCCCTCTTGGTCTTATGTTTTCATCTATTCTCCCCACCATAACTATGTCTATTCTTTAGACTTAACTTTTCGGTTACTTAAGGGTTTACCTAGAAGACAAACTATAAGGTTTTATGAGTATGTGCATTTTTGTGGAAAAGTTTGATTAAGGTCCTTCTTAAAACAACAAATTCTTGAGCTAATTTCGGGCACCTCAAGGATTGTGTTTTCTCCTTCTTATTTCTTTTTGCTATTCTTTTAAGCATACTAGAGCCAATTTCGGGCACCTCTAGCATGAAGAAGAGTAGTTCCTAGAGCCCGTGATAGGGAACTCTAGTAACCTTTCAAGAGATGTAAGTCTTTATCACCTAAGTTTATTAAAAGAATTCCTATAGCCAAACAAGTCCCAAAAGTGTTTTAGGATCAACCTTATAGCAAGCTTCTAACTTTTTCTCCTTAAATATCCTAGAATTAAGCCTTCAAAACAGAACCTAACTATGATAACGAGAAAGATTTCTATTGCCTTAAAAGAATAAACTAAAACAATACTGATGATGGGTAGTGCAAGAGTGTGGGCTATTATTTCAAGTAAAGTGGTGGACATACAAAAAATTTATCACTTAAAACTTCCTTTTCATGGCAAGGCCGCGACAGTGGATTGCCTCTGCAGTGGCTTTATTCCCCCAAACTCAAATCAAGCATTGTCCTCAATGCTTAAATTAGGGGCAAACAGTAGGCAAAAAAATATGAAAAGGAAACAAGTAACAAAAGCAGCATAAAATAAATTTGTAAGGACTTCGAAGAGATATCCTCCACAATTAATTTTCTGGATCTTGCTGCTGATTGCTGCATCCTTGGTGATGGTGATGGTGATGGTGATGGATGAGTCTTTTCTTGTCGTGGTGGCTGGACTCTTGTAGGTTTTTTTCGTTGCATGAGAGCGTTCACTTCTTCTCTTCCTTCATCTTCGGTTACCATTATATCAATCCCTCCATAGTTTTCTAGATCTGCCCAGGCATGGTGAATGGTCGGCCCGACAACATTTGAACTTTGGTATACATAGGCATCTATCTCTTCAGATAGACTGCCCATGACGATGGGGGATATTGGGGGAGTGTTGAAGACCGCCTTTCTCTTGGAAGGTCTTCTGCTGGTAGATGATGCCTCCATAGAATCTGTTGCCCTAGATGGGCCAACATCATGAAACTGTTGCTGAGGGCCTGTGGGGAAGAATGGTCTCGGTCCTCTTGGAGCTGGTGTTGTCCCGGTGTAGGGTGCAACTGTTACGAACATGTTGGTGGGGAACTCTAGAAACTACACCCCTTGGCATGGAAAGTTATGGAGCATCATTTGAGCAAGTGTGTTGTTGAAGTCTCTTTGATACTCCATGTATCTCTATTGCCTAAGATCCATAGTTGTTATCCTTTGTAGTATTTCCTGGTATTGGTCTACTGCGATAATGGTGTGGATAGTGTCATGCATGTCTATTGTGTATTGGGCATCGGCAGCAGTGTCAGCAGTGAATTGTTGCGGAGTTGCTTGAACTGGTTCTGCTTGCTTGATCTGCATGATCTTGTAGCAGAATTCTCTGGTCCATCCTTTTCTATGAGATGTGAATTCATCTGTCTCGGCAGTGGGTACACCTGCAGCATTACAAATACTAGTAATTAAAAAAGAGAAATATAAAGGGCCTTTATCCTTCTTATCGCATTCGTAAATTTCTTATAAAATATTTTCTCCAACGTTGATGCTTCTTTTATTGATGATCGATTGGATGAGAACCAATCTCCTTCATTCTATCGTACTATTATGGGAGGTTGAGATGAGGCGTCTCTTGACAAAGGTGTTCCTAAGGTTGGCCTAGGGTTTCAGACTTTGCCTTGCAACAGATCCTTTATGGGCACCGGTTTTCCAAGGGGTGTTATTGTAGCAAAGTTCATCTTTTATTAACTCATAATCTTCATCGGTGACATCCTCTATGAATTCGGCGTGAACATCATGAATAGGGACAAGTCCGTAGAAATCGTTGATTATCTCGGCATCGAGCTTGATAGGCCTGCCTCGGCAGTGGACAAAGAGAGAGTCCTTGCTCGGCCCGTGTGCATAGAATTCCCGCACGATGGTGGCATTGGCCTGGATTGGTTGGTGGCAGAAAATCTCCCAATCTTGATATTTTATCTTACCGAACAAGTAGTGTTCGATGCCGAAATTTTCATCATTGAAATGTTGAAACCCTTGTTCATCCCATAGTTGCCGAGCAATGACGGATCTGTTGAATTGGTCTTCAACAATTGCTGGGGCGATGCGTTTGTAGATGGCCATGAGTAAGTAGTTTGAGATTCTAGGAGATTTTCTTGAAGTATTTCTAAAAATTGCAAGAAGGCTTGTAAGTAGGAAGAAGCATTGTGAGAGCAAGATTAACAAAAATTCTAAAGAAAACAAGAATGCAAGAGTGAATAGTTCAAGAGGGAGAGATTGCTTATATAGGCCTCGACAGTGTATCTGTTTTAATTACTAGCCGTTTAGTAGTCGTTTAACTTTTACTGTCGTTGCATTTATTGCTACGGCAGGAATCTCGATAGACTAGCCGTTACGATATTTTTGCCCGTTGGACTGCTGCGGCTCTAACACTATTTTACTGCCTCGGCAGAATTCCTACTGCGAACTATTTCACTTTTGTTCTTGCTTATTGTCCTAAAAAAAATTAAAAACAAGAAAATTAATTAAAGACAAAAATATTTATAGAAAGTAAATCTAAACTAAAATAATCCTAATATAATAATAAAAAGAGAGGGGAGAGATTATGTCACTGGTGGAGTGCATACAAATGCATCTCTCAAGGTGATCATCTCTTGTTGTCCAGAATGATTCTTTAAGTGTTGGTCATTGGCTTTATGTTCCTCCCTTTTGCCCTGATCTTTACTGCACCCTATTTGTCTGGACAGTGTGTTGTTCTGTTGATTTCCTCCACATCTGTCTTAATTTTCCTACAAAAAATTCTGCCATAACAAATATCTAATTTTCTGCCGAGAATGCTACCTAGGAAGTGGTTGTTGAAACAGGATACATTTGTGTCTGCATCTTTGGTGTGAAGGGCTTTGCATTCTTCTGCATCATCATTGTCGCGACCATTTTAAAACCGAAAATGTGTGAAAAATAGCTTGACGAGTTGATTTTGAAAAATCACATTTTTACCACTTTTATTTGCTAATTATGAAAATCGGTGTGTTAATAAAAGCGTGTTTTATTTGAATTTTAAAAAAATGATTGAATTGGAGTCGCAACCGGCCACTTTGGTAGGCCAGATACCATAAAATAAACCAGAGATTCTTTTTAAAATATTTTGGGTTCGGGAGTCGGTTACGCGTAAGGACGACCCTTACGAGCGCCCGATATCGGTACCTTTATTAATTACATGTGGCATTTTGAATAATAATATTAATTTAATTCGTTATTTTCAAATAAATATCGTTCGAATAAAAATATTCTTTTGGATAAGAAATTATATTTATTTTAAATACGAGCTTGAAAAAGACGTCCTCTAGATAGGAAATCTTAACTCGTATTTAAAGGAATATAAGTTCTGTCCCAAAAATTTTTAAAAGCATGACTGATTATTATCTGGTTCATTTTAAGTTCTAACCTATGAGGCTCCATTAATTAAATATTTAAACCCTATAAAATTATTAATTTCATCAAGTGTATTATGATAACATCTGAATGCTCGGACGCTACCATCTCGACACCAAACAAAATTAATAATGCTATTGGTGTTTCTAATTATTTACCTAATTAATTTTATTTAATTCTAACCCTAAGTTTATTTATCAATTTATAAGTTTCGATGACACATCGATACGATATCAAGGTACACTCTTTAGGTCAACGTTATGGTACGTCAAAACACCGACCGTTTAGTGTATCCGAGATATATGATTAGCATGTCATCATTACTACAAATTTCTCCTAATTAAAATTAATTATTTAATTAAAGTAACTAACCCTAAAAAGGCTCTAATTTAATTAACTACATATAAATTAGGTGTTTTCATAAACAATTAGGCTACATGATTTAAAAAAATATGCAAACAAATAAATTTAACACATAAATAAATTAAATAAAATAAAAACAATAATTAAAGATAAAGGACCAAATAAAATTTTATTTCAAATATGAGAGACCAATTACGAAATATACCGAGATACAACATTTGAGAGTGTTAATCTCATTGAAAACACTGGATCTTCTTCTACCACAGATAGAACTTTGCCGATGGACTTCATTGCTATATCTCCAATTGCCTTTTTTTTCAACCACCTTTGATGCAGCCGAATGCCTCTTCGATCTGTGAATTGAAGACTATCAAACAAATGAAAATTCCATGGAATTTATCCCCATCATTGCCTCATCATCATTACTTATAATTATTTCATCATCACCATCATGCTTTAATCATTGCTTCCATAATCCATCATTGCTCATCATTACTTCATAATCATTGCATACCATCATTCCATCATTGCATCATCATGTTTCCATCATTGTTGCAATCAATGATGCTATCATCATTCTTCAATCATTGTTTCCATAATGATAACATCATCATTGCCGTCATTTTCATTCATGATTACAACAATCATGAGCACTACATAATGGCCACCATAATTCCTCTTTGTTGTTTCTACCGACTCCCTCTGTCCCCTGCACCCTTGCTTTTCATTTTCTTTTTTCTTTTGTTCCTCACCGAAATCAAGCCTCTATATATTTCTATTTTTTACCCATGATCCCCCTCACTCGGTCAATAATCCAAAATGGATAGAAACCTCTCCCACTTTCGGTAACCACCTTCCACTTTATCCTTTATTATTTTTTATTCATTTTATCATTTTTTATTATTTTTTTATTTTTTTTTTATTTTTAAATTTCATTTTTTTATTTATTTTATTTTATTTATTATTTATTTATAATATTTACTTGTGGCCTTATTTTATATTTGAATACTCGCGTGAAATTCGAGTATTATAGATGCCCCTCTTTGCTCAATGTTATGGAGCAGGAGACGAGCAAAGACTGAAAATACACGAATTTCGTCTAAGCTTCTTGGCCACTGTTACGCTAACATGGCGTGAAGTTGTTCTTCTCATTATGAATTTCTTCAAGCAAAAAATTTCTCATAAAACTCGAGGTTATTCTTCTCATTACGAAATTCCTCGCATCACATGAAATTTGGAGTTGTTCTTCTCATTACGAAATTCTTCAGATGAAATTCTTCAAACTTATCAAGTGGTGGAGCTCAAGGTTGTTCTTCTTATTACAAAATTCCTCGTCTCTAGGAGATCTGAAGCTGTTCTTCTTATTACAAAATTTTCCAGATAAAAGTGATGAAATCCGAGGCTATTCTTCTTCTTATGAAATTCCTCGTATCTCATGGAATTTGGAGTTGTTCTTCTTATTATAAAATTCTCCAAACTCATCAAGTGACGGAATTCGAGGCTGTTCTTCTTATTACGAAATTCCTCATCTCCGGGAAATCTAGATCTGTTCTTCTTATTACGAAATTCTCTAGATAAAAGTGATGAAACTTGAGGTTGTTCTTCTTATTAAGAAATTCCTCATGGTACACCATATCTTTCGGGACTCACGCCGAGAAGGCTGCCAATTTTGTTTAAATCGGGACTCAAGCCGAGAAGGCTGCCAATTTTGTTTGAATCGGGACTCACGCCGAGAAGGCTACCAATTTTTTATTTGAATCGGGACTCATGCCGAGAAGGCTGCCAATTTTTATTTCAATCAGGACTCACGCCGAGAAGGCTGTCAATAATGTTTGAATCGGGACTCACGCCAAGAAGGCTGCCAATTTTTTGTTTAAATCGGGAATCTTGCCGAGAGGACTTCCAATTTTGTTTGCTCTTGTTGATTTCTTTGAATCATTTCTTATCGACTCTTGAATCCTGTTTAACAGAAATATTATGCATTATTAATATGTTCCTAATGCAGATATTTCTATTATTATGTATGAATATTAATTGAAGATCACTTGGGTAATTTTTTAGTTTTAGGGAAAGCTCATAATTTCTTGCTTTAACTCTCGACATATCTTCTTTGACTGATATGAGAAATCACCTCAAACTAAGGTTCAATTTTCAAAGTCTTTGTTTTTTGCTCTAAAGCGTTTTTTCAGGTTTTCACTTTAGATTTTTCTTTTTTCTTTTCTTATTCTTTTTCAACAAATGAAGTCTGCCACGATCTCAATGACGCTTGTTCCTGTTTTCAGCATATTCTTCTCTTGCGCACTAGGAAAAATCTATTATATGGTAGATTTGTTCTCTTCTCTGAAGGAATTCACCATCTTCATTGCTTCGATTTTTGAATTTCTCATGATAGTATGTTCTTCTGACACACTTTTGTAGCATTGCCCCACTCGAACTTGAGCATAATTGTCCTGCTTTCTTATTCTGATTTTCACCCTATAAAGATTCTTTGTCTTGTGATATGGAAATTGTAACAATTTCCACATACTGATGAATTGATCTAGCTATATTTTGCCCCAAATAATGGTCATTGATCTCTCTTTTCCCCAAGTTTACTTGGTCATTTTTGTTGCTCTTGCTCAAATATTTTGACATTTGGAGCTCTATCTGTTCCTCGTCATATTCTCATCAAGAATCGAGTACTAAGGTCACCTTTTGTTCTGTCTGCACTTAAAAGGTTAGTACATCATAGTAATACCCATGAAATCCTTTGCTTTTCTTGTATCTAATCAATTTATCAACAAAATGCTTGTTAAACGATAAGCAAAAATGCTCAAAATAGTATTTTGAAAACATTGAAAAATTTTGACTGTCATGGCAAACAAAAAACAAAAAATTAGGCCTCTGAATACCAAGTGCAAAAAGTCTTCGAACAAATTTGTAAAGATCAACTTTGATGTGACCATTTTCCAATTTATTAGACTTTCAGGAAAAACATTTCCATTTTTTAATTCTACCCCGTTTAAGTACACTCTTTTTCTCACTAGCTCACCATACTCAATTTTCCTCTCTTTTCTGATCTCGATCAAGCATTAGAATACTAAAAATCCTTGAAGAAAGGTTAACCCTGGTAAACGGGATATATTCTAAAGACTAACTCTCCTTGTTCCAATACCCGTATATGGTCAAAATGATCTTTTGTGGCTTGTAATGTGGGCTATGGTTTATGGCTGCCAAAGAAAGGATATATAGGCTCAAATAATTCAAGGATGATAAAATCAAGGATCATTGTCGCACTAATATGAACATGATCTGATGAAATACCTTTCTCTTTTTCTTTGTGGATCACTCTAGACTGACCCTTTTTTGGGTTTTCACCCTAGAGGTCATTTCCTTTTCACTACTTTTTTTCCAGTGGTTTATCTCATCAAAATATTTCACTGAGCTTTATGTTCATTTTTCTTTTTCGATGCTTCAACTTTTGTGTCAACAATTTGAATTTGACTTATTTTTCTTGGTTTTGTATTTCACTTTTATTTTATGTCACTTATTCACAAAGCATCACAACCAAGCATATTTCACTTTCGAACATATTTTCACCTATTTTGCCCCCAGTGTAGGGGTGATCCTTGGTTTGGGTTGAATCGAAAGAAAAATAATGTTGGGCTCAAAAGGGGTAGCAAATGATATTTTTTCTTATTTTCTTTCTGTGAGAAGGGAGATCAAGGAATGTCAAATATCATCCCATACCCGAATATCTTTAAAGAAAAGCAGACTTCAGTTGGACGATATTTTGGATTATCACTTCATTCAAAGACCTTAACCAACAATGCTTGAGAGGAAATTCACTCAAAATTTAGGATTTGAGATTTTCCATAATTCCTGAATACTCATTAATGTCATCGTTTTTTCCTAATTAAAGTGGTAACGAGTCACATTATTGAAGTTGATCTCTAGATTTGATTTAAGAGCACTCTTGCAACTGATATTCAATACCTGAAAAAATGAAGTCAGTGATTATATATACATATATGTACGAGTTATCAAAAATTAACCCATAACAAAGAATCAAAGAATCAATGAATTAAAGAATTAAAGAATCAAAAAATATGAATGTTTGCCACTTGAGAAAAACATATGTGAAACAAGCATCATAGACAAATAAATTAAAATAGTCTTCTTTACAAAGGACCTCCAATGCTCACGGGCAAAAGCAATTGGAAGATTCAAGGTATTGCTCTGTAATGATCCTAAAATATATAATCAGATCCCTTGTAATTCAATTGTCTATCACCCATCAAAGAAAACCGGAGTGAACTTCAACCACCCCATTTTTACCATTGTCTTTGCTCTTTCTTATTTCTGTCTCAATGTTGAATTCTCGGGTTTTTTAAGCATCAATGTAACATCTCCTTTGGTTGCCCCCTGTTTGGTCTGATCTGAAGTCTTCTCAATTTATTGGCATCATGATCGAACACTTTATTGCTACTTTCATAGCTCAAACTCCGACCTTTTGGATTTTCAACAGATGCCCCAATTATTAAACTCGACTACTTTTCTCTTTTTAACTTCTTTTTGAATTTTTTTCTCTTCTTTTTCCTTTTTTCTTCTTTTTTATTGTTTTTTTGCAAAAAGAATCATTTGAAACTAAACCCTTGTGTGAGATAAATTTTCATTCAATTCTCTTTCATCTGCATTTCATCTAGATGACTTTCTTTCTCGATCTCCTTAACACCAAGCAATGTGAAAATTGATGTCTGATTTTGAGAGCGACTGATCTTTTCCATGTTACCCAAATGATCCTCAATAACTTTCTAAAATTTCTTAATCTTAACATGTTTTAATTTATGCTTGTCAAAATACAATGCTACTTTAAAAGTAGTATTTAAAATAGAATGCAATATTTTTTATTGCTTTATATTCTAAAAAAATGCAATATTTAAATGATGCAATGCATGAATGCAAGAGATATCGATTTCAAAAGCTAGTCATTAGAAACATTCATCTAACTAAAAGATCGAATACAAGGAGAAGTCAATTTGTTGATAGAAGATAGCTGACTCGATCACCTCGTTCAGTCTGGTTCGGCAATCATTTTGATATGTTGCTAAAAATCTGTTGATGGATCTTTTGCTTTATCAAGCAAAATCTACATACATCTGACATTTCTTGTACTTGATTCTGAAGTTGATCATCGGCTCAATCTCTTGAATCATCTGGGTAACTATCTCGGTTTGACTTTTGACATGTTGTTCTTCACTCAAAACACTTGTTCAAAACTTGCAAATTGGTTTTCCGCATGTCGCGTTGTACTTTCTGAATTTCTTTTCTACTTCTCATCTTCATCCTTCGATAGTTCCTTGGGATGTCCCTAGTTAAACTGTCAAATATGCGTTTTCTGACTATCTTCGCCTCTTAGCCCCCTGAACCCGACCTAAAGCTTAAATAATTGTTGAACCCGACTTGAAACTTGAACAAGTATTGAACCAAATATAAATCTATTTTTTTTGCCTACTGGAATGGTGTAGCAAAACTTCGCAGTTGTTGATGTTGTAACCATCCTCTTGAAGACAACTAAAAAACCTTATCGAATGACCCTTCGTGTTATCAACCAAGAATTTTCAAATTACCTTTAATTTTGGTAGAAATGCCCCATGCTTGAAGTCTTCTGAAATATCCTTGTATTACTGGTACTCGGTCTCCCTAAATATTAACTTTGATCTTGCATTGAGTCTTCTCGAACACCAAATCTGATCGCGTACTGAGTCTTCTCGAATATGATCCATCTTGACATATTATCTTCCACTTGTAAATCAAACCTTTTAGTTTATGAACATTGTCTATAAAACTAGTTCTTTAATCGATATCTCTAATGTATGCTATATGAACTCACACACACACCACCAAAAAAGTGTTAGTATGGTGAAATAATAATCTGAACAAAAATAAATTAACTTACGAAAAATAACCAAAGAACAATTTATGTCGCATAAAAATAACCAGAGAGAAGTTAAACAGATAAATCCTAATTTGGCGGCATTTTAGAAGCATACCGCCTTATCTTATATCCCTGTCTGGTTCCCGAACTGTCGTTACCGTCTACTACGACGATAGGACATCGATTCGGTAGTATTGGTCCCTTACAACGGAGGTGAAGACCTTACGATACGTAAGGTTAGTATACCGAAAGTAGATAAAAATCCGAAACTCGGAGATGGAGAGCATCACGTCGGATAATATCTAACTCCCACTCAAGGGTAAAAGCTCGGGTCGAGAACTTATGCATGAATGACATATATATTACACAAATGAAAATACTACCCTTATCTGAACGATATTCATTTGACAATAATGAATTAAATTAATATTATAATTTAAAATACCAAGATGCCACATGTAATTTATTGTTAAGGCCCGACTTATAAAAATTTGTCCCCAACGGAGTCACCAAGCTGTCGCGACCGTTTTAAAATCGAAAACGTGTGAAAAATAGCCTGGTGAGTTGATTTTGAAAAATCATATTTTTACCACTTTTAATTGTTAATTATGAAAACCGGGGTATTAATAAAAGCGTATTTTATTTGAATTTTAAAAAAATGATTGAATTGGAGTCGCCATCGGCCACTTTGGTAGGTCAAACAACATAAAATAAACTAGAGATTCTTTTTAAAATATTTTGGGTTGGGAGTCGGTTACGCGTAAGGACGACCCTTACGAGCGCCCGAGATCGATACCTTTATTAATTACATGTGGCATTTTGAATAATAATATTAATTTAATTCGTTATTGTCAAATAAATATCGTTCAAATAAAAATATCCTTTTGGATAAGAAATTATATTTCTTTTAAATACGAGCTTGAAAAAGATATCCTCTAGATAGGAAACCTTAACTCGTATTTAAAGGAATATAAGTTTTGTCCCAAAAAATTTTAAATGCATGACCGATTATTATCTGGTTCATTTTAAGTTCTAACCTACGAGGCTCCGTTAATTAAATATTTAAACCCTATTAAATTATTAATTTCATCAAGTGTATTATGATAACATCTGAATGCTCGGACACTACCATCTCGATACCAAACAAAATTAATAATGCTATTGGTGTTTTTAATTATTTACCTAATTAATTTTATTTAATTCTAACCCTAAGTTTATTTATCAATTTATAAGTTT
This sequence comes from Abelmoschus esculentus, assembly GCA_035048815.1. Taxonomy (NCBI): domain Eukaryota; kingdom Viridiplantae; phylum Streptophyta; class Magnoliopsida; order Malvales; family Malvaceae; genus Abelmoschus; species Abelmoschus esculentus. The sequence goes on along the minus strand of JAUCBN010000023.1, from coordinate 10,758,815 downwards.
CGATGACACATCAATACGATATCAAGGTACACTCTTTAGGTCAACGTTATGGTACGTCAAAACACCGACCGTTTAGTGTATCCGAGATATATGATTAGCATGTCATCATTACTACAAATTTCTCCTAATTAAAATTAATTATTTAATTAAAGTAACTAACCCTAAAAAGGCTCTAATTTAATTAACTACATATAAATTAGGTGTTTTCATAAACAATTAGGCTACATGATTTAAAAAAAATATGCAAACAAATAAATTTAACACATAAATAAATTAAATAAAATAAAAACAATAATTAAAGATAAAGGACCAAATAAAATTTTATTTCAAACATGAGAGACCAATTATGAAATATACCGAGATACAACATTTGAGAGTGTTAATCTCGTTGAAAACAACTAGATCTTCTTCTACCACGGATCGAACTTTGCCGATGGACTTCATTGCTATATCTCCAATTGCCTTTTTTTTAACCACCTTTGATGCAACCGAATGCCTCTTTGATCTGTGAATTGAAGACTACCAAACAAATGAAAATGCCATAGAATTTATCCTCATCATTACCTCATCATCATTACAGATAATTGTTTCATCATCACCATCATGCTTTAATCATTGCTTCCATAATCCATCATTGCTCATCATTACTTCATAATCATTGCATACCATCATTCCATCATTGCATCATCATGTTTCCATCATTGTTGCAATCAATGATTGCTATCATCATTCTTCAATCATTGTTTCCATAATGATAGCATCATCATTGCCGTCATTTTCATTATGATTACAATAATCATGAGCACTACATGATGGCCGCCATAATTCATCTTTTGTTGTTTTTGCTGACTCCCTCTGTCCCCTGTACCATTGCTTTTCATTTCCTTTTATCTTTTGTTCTTCAACGAAATCAAGCTTCTATATATTTCTATTTTTTACCCTTGATCCCCCATCACTGCATGTCTCCTCCAAAAACCGAAAGCCCCCAAAACATGAAACTCCCCCACTCGGTCAATAATCCAAAACGGATGGAAACATCTCCCACTTTCGGTAACCACCTTCCACTTTATCCTTTATTATTTTTTATTCATTTTATCATTTTTTTTTATTTTTTATTTTATTATTTTTAATTTCATTTTATTTATTTATTTATTTATTATTTATTTATAATATTTACCTTTGGCCTTATTTTATATTTGAATACTCGGACGAAATTTGGGTATTACAATCATGCCTTTTCAAATTTTAGAAGGCATTGAATTTGACTTGTTGGTCATTTACCCTTAAAGTCAATTCTCTCTTTTTCCACATCAATTAATGTTCGTCCAGTCACAAGGAAAGGTCTCCCAAGGATGATCGGCGCATTCTCATCTGCTTCACAATCAAGGACAAGAAAATCGTAAAGAAAAATAAATTTGTCTACTCTTACCAGTATGTCCTCGATTTTTCCTTCGGGTTGCACATATGATCGATTCGCAAGTTAGAGCATCACAATAGTGGGTTTTGCCATTCCAATACCAAGCTTTTGAAAGACAGATTTGGGCATTAGATTGATGCTTGCTCCAAGGTCGCATAGAGCCTACCTTCATAGTGTTTACCAATTGCACAAGGCATTATAAAGCATCTAGGATCCTTCAATTTTTGCGGCATGTGATTATATAGTATTGTCATGTATCCTTCTGTAGCAGTCACTATTTCAAACTCACCAAGCCTCTTTCTCTTAGAAACAATGTCTTTCAAGAACTTAGCATAATTAAACATTTCTTCAATTGCCTCTACAAAGGGTAAGTTAATATGGACTTGCTTTAAAATATCAAGAAATTTCTTAAATTGATGATCCTGTTTTTGCTTTTTCAATCTATGTGAGAAGGGTGGTGGTTGTCTCATCTCTTCCAGTGTTTCTTTGGTTTGAAATTTAATACATGAAACCACTGTGTCTGTCTCTATCTCGGAAACTTGTTTAGGTGCTGCCAAGCTCTCTTTTGGGGCAGTATTTTCATGATCAGTTTGTTCAGCATCCAAGTCCTCTTTTTCTGGTTATTTTGGTGAGACTTTAGCTGTTGGGTTTTCTAGTAGACCACTTCTAGTAGTGATTGCTTTGCACTGTTCATGGTCCATTACCTTAGCAACTTCAGTATTGCTAGGTAATCCTCCTTGTGTTCTAGTATTGATGTTTTGGGCAAACTGCCCAACCTGGGTTTCTAGTGCTTTTATTGCTGCCTCTTGAATCTGTAACCTCATATTTGTCATATTTATAAATACATATGTTCTTTTGATGAAGTTACTATTCTCTGCCATGTCTGATTCAGTTTTCATCATGAATGCTTTTAGATAATTTTCTAGAGAACTTACAGGCTGCTGCTGATGTATCTGCTGTTGCGGCAGAGGTTGTTGAACTTGCTGTTGCGACAGATGTTGCATTTGTTACTAGAATCTTGGGGGTTGAGTAGTTGGATTTAAAGCATTGTTTGGATTGCTCCATGAAAAGTTTGGATGCCTCTTCCATTAGGGTTTGTATATGTTGGACATCATGTTGTTTCTGTTATGGTTTCCAACATACATGTTGGCCTCTTGATTCTGTATGCACTCAAAAGAATTGTAGTTACCTCCACATAAATTGCAATAAGAATCAATGGCTTTTTAACATCCTAAAATCAAGTTAGTAAAAGGGTTCGAATAAAATTATAAATTAAATGAGTCATATGTAAATTGGATTAGAACAATGTGACAAAATTGAATTAAGTGAAAATAAGAGAGGATTGCATGTTGGATTACCAACTTCCCTTAATTGCCTTCAATTTTAGCAATGGGTTAAAAGTTAGCCGACATTGTCTAGAAATTTGCTTGATCAATAAGATAATATCAATGATGGTTAGACGATTAGAAATTTGTTTAGAGATTTAGATCCAGTCAATTGAGACTATAATTGATAAATGAATGGTACATGAGAATCGAAACGAGAATTATTTAAGTATCGAAAAGTTTTAATTGGCCTCGATCATTGATATGTTCATAAATAGAATTAGAATGGTAACACATGAGTTGGTCTTTAATTGATTCACAAATAATCGAAATGTTCTAAAAATAAATCAGATTTGCAATTTAGAACTGATACATGTGCAAAGTTTGGAAAAGTTTTAAATGGGTCCAAAATCTAATAAAGGAACCACTTACATTTGACTTATAATGTTATACAATAAAAAAATTAATTTGGTTTGGAATACGAAGTTTAGTTTGTAAGTCCGATCGATTCCCCCGTCTCCTAACTTGGGGCGAGGGTGTCACATTTAGTGGTATCAGAGCTTTCGGTTACATGATTCTCGGTCCGAAAGAAATTTGCATACATCATATAGGATTAAACTATGTCACCTAGGAGTTTTATACCGTACTTGCTTGTATTCTTGCTTATTTGAATAATATTTGTTCACCTTTTGTAGTATGGTTGATACAAGACTGGCCCTAGGTGATGAAAGTCCTGAGGGCTCATCTAACGAGAATGATAGTGTGAGGATGAAACCAAATCCTCCGCTAGAACAAGAACAACCTCCGGTTGAGGTTGCCCAAGAGCCGGTAGTCTCGGTTATACAAGACGTTCAGAGGGAATATCTTTTGAGTATGAAGGGGATATTTGATCAATTAGTATCCGATTTGAGACAAGATCGTCCTACGGTCCCTACTGACGTTAGACCAAGTAGGGCTCCCATTGAGAAACTTGCTCGATATCGAGCATTTACTTTCGCGGGTTGTAATGAGGATAAGCCCGAGGAACCCGAACAATGGTTGGAAAGAACCACTCAGATTTTGACTAAGAAACTGCAGTGCTCGGACGAACACAAACTTGAGTGTGCTATCTCGCTTCTAGCTGATGAAGCCTTAAGTTGGTGGGAGACAAAAACTTTGACCGTTCCTACTGACTCTATTATATGGGACTTCTTTGTAGAGGAATTCAAGAAGAAATACATAAGTGAGCAGTACCTGGGCCGAAAGAAGAAGGAGATTCTTCTATTTGAAGCAGGTTAATAGACTTCTGTAAGTACTACAAATATGGTGCAGAGTACATCAAGACCGAGAAACAGAAATGTCAGATGTTCATTAATGGGCTAAATGATGAGATGAGCCCTATGTTCATAGCTTTGGGAATCACGGATTTCTAGATTCTAATTAATCGGCTATTGCTACCAAGGCCAAAATAAAAGCTTCGGAGAAGAGAAAGGGTGGAAATAAGAACGAAAAGAAACGTAAATGGGAAGATAAGCCTGAATGGAATGTGAAGAAAGTCAAGAATCAAAGAGAAGGCTCCTCGACCTACCACCATGATTCCAAGAGCCATTATGTGCCGAGACCTCAGTCGGAAAATAGACCTTCAGCTCCGGTTGCATCTGTTCATAGCACGGGGAATTCTGGAAAAGCTCAGGCTTGTCAGTTCTGTCAGAAGTTCATGTTGGACCTTGTCGGCTTCAGATGAAACTATGTTATGCTTGTGGTGGATCAGACCACTTTATCAGGGACTATCCTCGGAATTCGAATAGAGGCACACCTCAATCTCGTGCCTATCAGAGTCCTCCACCTCAGAATAGAAATAAGGGTTCGAGACAGGCCCAACCCGGGAATCAGAGTAAAGTAAAGGACCCTCAGTCAGCCCTTTCTCGTCAAAAATATTGAGCTCCTTCTAAAATGTACAACATCCGCGGTAGAGAAGAGGAAAAGTCTCTCAAGGTAATTGCAGGTACCGTTGAATTAAATTTAAGTCTTGCATATGCTTTGATAGATTCAGGATCTACTCATTCCTTTGTATGTTCTAAAATGCTTGTAAAGATTAAGTTAGAGCCTAAAAATGTTGATAGGGGTCTTGTAGTATCAAACCTATAGGAGGTATAATGAATGTTAACCTCGTTTGTAAAGACTCCGATCTCAATTCAAAGTATTCCTTTTCGGATTGATTTATTTGTTCTATCAACTTGTGAGTTCGACCTTATATTGGGTTTAGATTGGTTAACCAAACATGAAGCTTGGATTGACTGTCAGAACAGAAGATTATATCTTCGTGGTTTAGGAAAGGAGTCAATTCTCCTAATTGATAAGAAACCAATTTCGATCTTTGCTACGATGATTTTGTAAGATGAATATGATTTCGGGTTGCCAAAAATTCCAGTGGTATCCGAATTTGTTGATGTCTCCCCTAAGGAACTCTCTGGCCTTCCTCCAACTAGAGAAGTGGAGTTCGGGATTGAAGTCCAACCTGGGACAAATCCGGTGTCAATTGCTCCTTATAGAATGACACCTATCGAACTGAAAGAGCTCAAAAAAGCAACTCCAAGAGCTACAAGATAAGGGATTCATTCGACCTAGATCTTCTCTATGGGGTGCTCCGGTTTTGTTTGTAAAGAAGAAAGATGGAACAATGAGGCTCTGCACTGATCATCGGCAACTGAATCAGGTTACCATTAAGAACAAATACCCTCTGCCTAGGATCGAAGATCTATTTGATTAACTCAAGAATGCTACGGTGTTCTCCCGAATTGATCATCGGTTGGGGTACTATCAGATGAGATTGAAAGAGGAAGATGTTCCTAAGACGGCTTTCAGAACTCGATATGGACATTTTGAATTCTTGGTGATACCATCTGGGCTAACCAATACCCCAGCAGTATTCATGGATCTAATGAATCGGATGTTCAAGCCTCATCTTGATAAGTTTGTGGTCGTCTTCATTGATGACATTCTGGTGTATTCTCGGAACAAGGAGGAACAATCAGAACACCTTTGAATTGTCCTACGGACTCTGCGGGAACGTCAATTGTTTGTCAAGTTCTCCAAGTGTGAATTTTGGTTATCGAAAGTGTCATTCCTTGGCCATGTTATCTCGGCAGAAGGAATTAAATTTGATGCAAAGAAAGTGCAAACTATTTTGGATTGAAGACTTCTGAGAAATGTTAGTGAAGTTAGGAGTTTCCTTGGTTTAATCAGGATTTTCTACAATTGCCTTGCCCTTAACTAAGCTTCTCCGAAAGGATAAATTGTTTGAATGGTCAGAGGACCAACAAAGAAGCTTTGACCAGCTTAAGCAAGCTTTGACCCATGCTCTTGTCCTTATTCAACCGGAATCGGTTAAAGAATTCACTATGTACAGTGATGCCTTACATTCGGGATTCGGTTGTGTTTTGATGCAAGGAAATAATATGGTGGCTTATGCATCAATGCAATTGAAGCCTCATGAGTTGAACTACAGTACTCATAATCTCGAGTTAGCAGCTATCTTATTTGCTCTTAAGATATGGAGACACTACCTATATGGTGAGAAGTGTTACTTGTACACCGATCACAAAAGCCTTAAATATCTCCACACTCAGAAGGATTTGAATTTGAGACAAAGAAGATGGTTGGAATTACTAAAGGACTATGACTTGGCCATTGATTACTATCCCAGAAAGGCCAATGTGGTGGCCGATGCTCTTAATCGTAAATCGACATTTGGTAAGCTATTTGATAACCTTGAAATTTTATAATCTCCCTTTGAATTCTTATACCTAATCTTGAAATTTCCTTGTAGCTCCAAATTCGATTAATGCTCACCTTCGGATGCATCAAAAGCAAGGATATTTGTCTGAATTTCAGGTTTAGTTTGATCTGATTCTGAGGATCAAAGATCTTCAACGGTCTGATTCTGAACTTCAAGCTATTGCATCGAAGCTTGATTCGAAAGCTAATGTCAAATTCTCTCTTAATTTGAATAGGTTGCTCTACTTCCGAGATAGGGTTTGTGTTCTGAATAATGAAGATTTGAAAAGAGATATCTTACAAGAAGCACACCAAAGTTCATTCTCGATCCATCCAGACTTTGTTAAAATGTATAATGATCTGAAGTCTTTGTATTGATGGCCTGGCATGAAAGCAGCCATCAAAGACTTTGTATCTCGATGTTTGACTTGTCAAAAATTCAAGGTTGATCACCAAGCTCTTACGAGATTGCTTCAGCCTACTAAATTGCCCGAATAAAAATGGGATCGGGTAACGATGGATTTTGTCACTGGATTACCTATGAAACCAAGGAAGAGTGATTCAATTTGAGTGATTGTTGATAGACTCGCCAAGTCAGCATATTTTATTCTGGTTCAAAAGAACATGAACTCGGAGACCTTAGCCGAGTTGTATACCTGTGAGGTGATTCGATTACATGGTGTGCCAACATCCATTATTTTTTATAGGGATCCAAACTTCACCTCCCGATTTTGGAAGTCCTTACAAAAAGGTCTCGGAACTAAAATACATCTTAGCACTGCTTTTTATCCGTAGTTTGATGGTCAGTCTGAAAGAGTGATATAAGTATTAGAAGATATGTTGCGTGCTTGTGTCATCGATTTTGGAAAAAATTGGGAAAAGTCCCTACACTTGGTGGAATTTGCATACAATAATAGCTATCAAGCATCTATTCAGATGGCTCCTTTCGAAGCCTTATATGGGAGAAAATGTAAAACTCCCTTATGTTGGTCTGAATTGGGAGAGAATAAGGTTTTGGGACCTTAAATGATTCGGGAAACCGAAGAACAAATCCGAGTCATTCATGATTGTTTGAAACAAGCCTTTGACAAACAGAAGGCTTATGTAGATTTGAAAAGAAGGGATATTCAGTATAATGTTGGAGAAAAGGCCTTTCTAAAGGTTTCTCCTTGGAAGAAAGTGTTCAGATTTGGGGAAAAGGGAAGCTTAGCCCTCGGTTCATCGGACCTTTTGAGGTTATTGAAAGAATTAGCCCGATAGCCTATCGACTTGCTCTTCCTAGTGAGTTTGATAAGATACATAATGTTTTCTATGTCTCCATGTTGAGAAAGTGCTGAAAATACATAAATTTATGTTTGAAGGTGCTGAAAATCGTAAGAACAATATTAGATTTGAAATTTTAGCAATGGGTTAAAAGTTAACCGACATTATCTAGAAAACACTATTCTGAGTAGCCATCTTTGAGAAATTCCCTAGGTCGAAATTGTTGGAATTAGAGGCTGAATTTTTAAATTATGATACTCTTATATACCTAGTTTAAGGTTAAATTTACGTAACCTCGATCAAAATTTTTTAGAGGAAGTTATAAGCGTTGCCGTAAGGACCGTTAGAACAATCCTGAATCTGGACAGGTCTGTTTCATGTAAGTTCTGGTAATGTTTGGATAAAAATTGAATTATGAGGTTAATTTTTAATTTTAGAGGATCCTCTTAGCTTTCTAACGATATAAAATAAGCTCAATTCAGACACCGGAGCTAGGAGATATGATCGGATTAAGAAAGGGTAGTAAAACTGTCTTTAGAGGACAAACGAGAATATTTGTATTTGTTAAGCATTTGATTGTTCGAATTGAGTGATTGGATATACATTAATGAATTGTTATACGTTTATGGCTTGTTATAGAATCCGAGGGAAGAGATCAACGAGGAAGAGAGACTCGAATCGGCAAGGAAAAGAGGCAAAGGAATCGCGATCTACAATCCCTAAGCTGCTTGGAGACTTTATGAGTGTCGCAAACCTTAGGGTTAGGACCTAGGGTAATATAATGATAAGTATTTATCGAATATCGTTCTCCACAGGGACTGGTGTACTTAATATGACTCCTTCTATTTTCTTGCTCTTGAAGTTAATAAAATAAAAATACAAGTAAAAAGAATTGTTGAATAACTAAAGAACAAAAGCTTAAATAAAAGGTTGAGAACGAATAGAGAGAATGGGTAGGGTCCAGTTGTGTCATATAGTGGATTCTATTGATCTGTTCTTGTTCAATACAATGGCATTGCACTGCCTCGGCAGTATTGCAGATACTGTCTCGGCAGCGACAATATTCTCTACCGCGACAATCTCTTGCTCTTGGGCAGAATTACCAAAGTTCGGCAAAGTATCCTTGAATGATTACGCTTATCTTTAAGTCGAAATACTGTTGATGATCATTCATTGATGATACCTCTCAGCGTGAATCAATTATCATCACCAACCAATCTCACACTTCTTTTAGCCGCTGAAACTCTTAACCTAACTCTAGGCCGAGTTAGTGTCTACAACACTGCACTTACCCCTTTCGTAAATCTAACTCTCTCGATATTAGATAAATGAATTACTTACAAGCTCATCTCTCGAGTTTGAATGCAAGAACAAAGAATGGCAATAGGATAAGCAAACTTTGATATTCTTATTGTATTGAAACAAAGAAACAAAATACAAACTTCTCAAACTAATATTCAACAACCTTCATCTAACCCTAAGAAAGCTTACAACATATTGTAGTGAAGAACACAATTCTTAGGGTAAATCTTTCTCTCTAATTTGGCCTCTTTTTATACATTGGATGACTCATGTATTTATAGTCTAGACCTAGGGTAACTTTTCTTAATTAGAATATAACTTGGAGTAGGAAACAAGTAATAAAAATATAATATGTCCAAGTTTAATCCTATCTAGAAGATTATTCCTGCGTGGCCTTTGACTTGGTCATTTCATGTACTAATCTGCCCAAATCCAAATGCTTCAAGTCTAGGCATTCTCAGCTCATTTTTCTCTTTCAATCGCCCAGCATCAGTACTAGAACTTCTGCTGCCGCGGCATTGCTTCTGCCTTTAGCACTGCTGCTTCCTCGGCAGGAAATTCCTACAACTACACAAAAACATACCATAAAGTCTTCTTTTCTCACAAATATCATCTTTATATGTTGTGGCAGCAAAATATCAATTATTGAACAATAAGTATATGTATCAGTTCAAATTAGTAGGTAATGAGTACATATTATTTAGGAAATGAATAGTAAATAATAGCCTTTTTAAATACACATCAGTCTTATCGTAGGTCAAAGTCTGTTAGCCGTAGGAGGCCTTCATCATTTTCCATGATGATCCCCGAGAGTTCTTAGGGGAGTACAGTTATGTCAGTTTGTAACCAGTATGGTCGCAGGTACCATGGTGAGTGTTGAGGACTAAGCCGAGCTTGTTTTGAGTGTGGATCTCTAGATCATCTTGCTGTCACCATCGTACTGGTTCAGACACAGAGGACCTCTTATCCAGCTCAGAGGGGTCGAGGGTTCTTTAGGGGATGAGCGAGTCAGACCATCAACCATCAGAGTAGGGGCATGTTTCAGTCTACCGCGAGGGCACCAGCGAGGCATTATGAAGTCAGAGCTCAAGAGTAGTGTGAGCCTACCGATGTTATCTCAGGTACTTTCTCTTTATTTTCTATACCTATATTAGCATTAGTGGACTCGGGGTCTACGCATTCCTATATCCGTAGTGGGATATCGGAACAATGGGGTTTGTCAGTCGAGGATCTAGAGATAGGAGTTAGAGTGACTAGTCTGTTGGGTTTAGATGTGATAGTGGATAAGGTGTATCGGAGGTGTCCGATCGAGGTTCAAGGTTTAATCTTCCCAGCGGACCTTATGGTCTTGCCTTTCCAAGAGTTTCATGCAATCCTGGGTATGGATTGGTTGTTTGAGCATGATGCTAGCTTTGGGCTGTAGAGCTAAGAGTTTGAAGTTGAGAGTTGTCGATGGATCTAAGTTAATGGTTATAGGAGGAAGGAATCCTTGTATTCCTAGCGTCGTTTCATCTTTAGAGGCACAAAGGTTGATACAACAAGGTTGTGAGGCTTTCTTAGCTCACATGGTGGATATGAGTGTTGGGGTTCCAGCTTTGGAAATATTAGCTCAGTTGTACATAAAGGAGATCGTGAGATTGTATGGAGTGTCATCCTCAACCATATCGGATGAGGATCCGCGGTTCACATCAAAGCTTTGGAAAAAGATCCATATTGCTTTGGATACTAAGTTGCACTTCAGCATAACTTTTCATCCACAAACCGATGTTCAATTTGAACGGGTCATTCAGATTCTTGAGGACATGCTTCGGTGTTGCGTTGTAGACTTCTAGGGTAGTTGGGAGGAGCAACTACCGCTGGTTGAGTTTGCGTACAACAGTTATTAGTCAAGTATCAAGATGGAACCGTTTGAGGCATTGTACGGATGCAAGTGTAGTACACCTTTGTGTTGGACTGAGCTCAATGAAAGACAGATTGTGGGATCCGATCTAGTTAAGAAAACAAAGAAAAAGGTTCAGATCATCAAGGAAAGGTTGCAAGCGGCTTTTGATCATCAAAAGGCTTATACAGATAAGAAAAGGAAGCATATCGAGTATAAGGTTGGAGAAAAAGTGTTCTTAAAGGTGTCACCATGGAAAGGGATCATCCGCTTTGGAAGGAAAGGCAAGTTGAGTACAAGGTTTATAGGATCATATGAGATGCTTGGGAGAGTTGGACCAGTGACTTACCGGTTAGCTTTGCCTCCAGACTTGGCACGCATCCACAATGCGTTCTATGTGTCGATGTTGAGGCGTTACCATTTAGACCCATCGTATGTGTTGTCTTCTGAAGATGTTGAGGTTAATACAAATCTAACCTACGAGGAGGAACCGATAAGATTACTTGATAGGGAAGTTAAAGAGCTTAGGAATAAGTGTATCCCTTTGGTTAAGATGCTTTGGAGAAACCACAGAGTCGAAGAGGCTACATGGGAGGTTGAAGCAGACATGAGGTTGCTTTATCCGCACTTGTTTCCCCCCAGGTAAATTTCGAGGACGAAATTTTCTTTAAGAAGGGAAAAGTTGTCACGACCCGAGTTTCAGAATTCAGAGTCGGGTTAACCGGAGGTTGTGGGCCTCATATTGGGCTTGTTGGGCCTTGTTTGAGCATAGAGGTTTGTTGTTGGGCTTGAGTTTGAAAGTTGGTTTGGGGGTAGTTTGATAAATGGCTAAATATGATGTTGGAAAAGAGAAAGGAGGTGTTTAATTTTTTTCATTTTTACAGAGAATGATATAACTTCTCTTCATCAATTTCTCCATCCTTTCTCTACTTATTTTCTCCCCCAAACACCACCATCAAGGTAATGTTTTATGGTTTAGCTTGAAGAATCTCATTTTAACTTAGGAAAGACCTAAATTTCGTGCAAGGGGTATTGATATCGGTGGTCCGTATATCGATACCCCTGAGGGAAAAATAGGCTAATAGGGTGGGGGTATCAAAACAGGTTTCGATATCAAACCCTTCAATGGTATCCTCGATTCGATATTCGTATCAAATCAGATAATCCCCTCTTCCATTGACCTTAAAGTTGGTCAAAGGGTATCGGTACCAGTAAAGATACCAGTGTTTTGATACCTCTTTTGGTGGGTATCAGTACAGAGTGTTTTGATACCCCTTATGTGTGCGTATCGATACGCCTGGGCTTTTTGCCCAAAACTTCAAGGAATGAGTTAGGAGGTTCTATAAATCATGTAATGAGTTCACATGGGTCGTTTATGGCATAAAATGAGTAATGTAACTCAAAATTGGTAAAATGGGTTATGATATGAGAAACTATACTTGCATGCTCGGTTTTAGCTTGGTAGTGGTTTTGATTGACATGATATCCTAGATGGATCACCTTGTGTGGTATGATTTATTGTTTGATGGGATCCGGATACCCAATGAGTGATAGTTTTGTAATACAACGAAGACCATCCGATGTGTTATTCAGGGTGATGACTTTGCTCGATGTGAGATTTTGAGCCTCACTCGATGTGAGCTTCCGAGTGAAGACTCGATGCGAGATTCTGAGTATATTCGTTCGATGTGAGATTTCGAGCAGACCGATGTGAGATTCTGGGTTGGGTGAGTTCCCCAATATCGGTTTGGCAGTGGGCCTCACTCTTGATTGTTTTACTTTATGCTTTGGTTGTTTTTGGCATGTCATATCATCATATTATCTCATCTTGCATGTTTATGGTTATGATTCACTTGAAAGCACAGTCGATAGGTTGTGTACCAAATGAGTTTTCGTAGCTCAACGTTTGGAATTTATTTTCATGCGTAGGTGACGATCGTATGGATGTGGCGGAGCACCATCAGCATAGTACTTCAGCATTGACCGGTTGGTAGAGTACAGTTGCTAGATTATTGGGCTATGTATTCGTAGGACCATTTGTTGTAATTGTAACTCTATTTTATTTTAATTTATCAAGGTCAAATGCTTTTATCAAACTTGTACTTTGGAGCATTGATGATATTTTGATTTGCGAAACTACTTTGGATATTAATATCGTTTTAAATTATGTCTTATTTAACGGTTTGATTTGGACTTGGTTTTGAAATTTTATGGATACGGTTGGGCTTGAGTCCCAAATGTGGCTCCCGGGTTCAGGGTGTTATAGATCATTTCACATATCATCACTATTGAGTGTCAAATTTTTAGTGAAAATAAATTATGTGCCACAATTTTAGTTTTTTAGTGAGATTTTTTTATGATAAATTTAATCGTTACAATTACTACTATTACATTGATCAAATAAAAGTTCATCACAATTACTTCTATTAATAGTGTCGCACAAAAATCTATCACAAAAGATAATATTTTTGACTAAATTAATCTTAGTCATTATTAATTTATCACTAAAAACTTATATTATTGTGGTGTCTATTCAACAAAATAGCTTATAAGACTTAATTTCGCTCGTTATTCCTTTATCACTGGTCAAACGTACGGATAATTTCTCTATCCTTTTATTGTTCAATTAAACCCATACTTATTCATATGAGAAACGATGAAAACATTTTTTATTAACATACTAAGTTTTTCCTTTTTAAAAATGAAAGTTTTTTTTAATTTTTTTCTTTTTAATTTTTATTTATTTGTTATTCGTTACGAATATTCTCATATTTATATCTCCTTGATGATTTGAATTTATTTATTTATTTTAAATAATAAAAATTATTTAATATTATTTAAAAAAATAATGATAGCCACCTAACTATCTCTCCGAAAAGAAGAGGCTGTGTAGCATAATATAATAATAACAAGAGTAAAGGGAAAATGTTTCTTATTTCCCATTATTGTGCCGGTAAAAGCGTCACCCCTCGTCTCTTTCTCACATTAAATAGAAAATTTTAAAAATTGAGAATTTAAAAACGGTTGTATTATTTTTTAATAAAATTATAAAATTTTAGTATAAATTTTTTAATAAATATCGAAAATTTTATAGATTTTATAAAAATTTTGGTATGCATTAAAAAATCTATATTTTCAATTTAAACCAATCAGCTCAACAATCTATACTTGAACAAAAATAATTTCTAAATTTATATTTTTATAGATTTTATTAACTAAAATATTTAAAATAGAAAAATATAAACTTTAAAATCTAAAAAAAAATATCAATTTAACATAATGATTCAATTTATAATAACAAATCATTTATCGAATTGGGATATTTTTATTTTTTATTCTATCAGTGATAGCATCAATTTTAGTATCGATAGTCAATCGTTGATATTTTTATTTTTTTATACGCATTTTATTTTATATTTTTGTTGGGTTTTTAATAATTTTATATTATATTTGTTGTTTTATTTTTTTCAAATATATTATTATATTTATTTATTTATTTTGCCTTTATGATATATTTTTTCTTCGTCTTGTGATACACTTTTTCTCTGCATTATGACATATACTGCTTTATAGTCTGTTATTCATCTACTTATTTTTTATTAAAAAAACTATACTTATTTATATGAGAAATGATGAAAACATTTTTAGTGACGTACTAAGTTTTTCCCTTTCAAATATGAAAGTTCTTTTATTCATTTTCAATTTTTTATTTATTTGTTATTAATTATATCTTTATGTTTTGATCTCTTTGATAATTTGAATCTCTTTATTTAATTTTTAATTTGGATATTATTTTTTAAAAAATTTAATGATAGCCTCCTTACTATCTCTCCAAACGAAGAGCCATTTATATCATATCTGCAATTGAAGTCAACGTTTCTTTTTATTTCATCTTTGACTAAGCAGCAGAGGCTGTGGAGCATATTATTATTATTATTATTATTATTATTATTATTATTATTATTATTATTATTGAAGAAGGAAGAGTGAATGGAGAATGTTTCTAGTTGCCCATTATTGTGCCGTTAAAAGCGTTATCCTCCGTCTCTTTCTCATAATTTTTTTGAAAAACTCTTTCTCATAATTAAATAGAAATTTTTAAAAAATTAACGGTTAAAACATTAAAAAAACGGCTGTATTGTTTTTCATAAAATTGTGAGCATTTTGATAATAATTATTTTTGGTATATATTAAAACTTTTATAATTTTTATAAAAAAATTAGTATATATCAAAAAATATATATTAAAATTCTTATAAATTTTTAAGTAAAACGATATAATTATTTTTAGTCGTTTTTAATTTTATCATTCCCTAGAATTTCACTAATTAAATTATATAAATACGGAGAAAACTTTCTCTACCCGGTGGATAAACTTACCCACTTAAGTTTAATTAATAGTTTTATAGAAAATATATATGATTAGGGGTAGGTATTCGATCAAGTCGAATCGAATTAAAAAATTTTAAGTTATTCGAGTTGATGAGTCTAATTTTATCATTCGAATTTCTATTCAAAATTTTTTTAAGTCAAGTCAAGTTTCAAGTTCTTATAAAGATTTAATTTTAATTATTTAATATGTTATAGTACGATTTGATTATAATTTAAATATTTTTCACTAATCATATAAGTTATGTATATATATTCACTTCAATATATATCAATATATATTCGAGTTCTTCGAGTTTTTCGAATTTTCGTTTTACAACTCAAATTTTATTTTGAATTTTTTTGAGTTATTCGAGTTTATGGATTTTTAAGTCGAGTCAAAATGACTCGAATATTTTCATCTCAAGTTAAGTTATTTAATTTTTTCAATTTGTGTTTTGCTCGACCCTATATATGATGATTAATATGTTAGTTAATGTATATTCAAACATTTTTAATAACATTTTCAATTATTTTTTCATTTATATGATACAAATTTTAGAAAATATGATCATAACTTTAAGGTTTATTTATTTTTAAAATAATTAAAAATAATTTTATTTTCATAGATGATTATATAATTTTATTTTTATATTTATATGAAACTACTGTCTAGAA
Organism: Abelmoschus esculentus; assembly: GCA_035048815.1. NCBI lineage: Eukaryota > Viridiplantae > Streptophyta > Magnoliopsida > Malvales > Malvaceae > Abelmoschus > Abelmoschus esculentus. Next base: position 10,742,828 of record JAUCBN010000023.1, on the reverse strand, counting down.
AAAAATAAAACAAATCAAATACCCTTACATTTATATACGAAAAGAATTCTTTTGTCTTCACTTTCTATCGTATTCATTGTCCCGATCATGAATTATTGTCTGTAAAGAAACACTTTATTCTAATGAAAGAAGTCTACAGTAGTTTATACAAAGACCATGCTTTTATACACAGAAACTCAGATAGGATTAACTACCCTAACCACTTACAATTGATTAACTAACACTCTAACCGACTCAAACAGATTTCCACAGTCGAGAATCTTCTCAACCTTCATCATTCTCCCTGCTTCTTCAGCTTCCTACTTCATCAACAGCAGCGACACACATCTTCCTTCGAAAATTAAGAAAATAAGTCCGAGTCAAAGCTTTAGTCAATCCATCGGCGACTTGGTGTATAGCCGGAATATAGTTGACCTTCATCAAACCTCCAGTCACTTTCTCACGTACAAAGTGAATATCAAGCTCAACATGCTTGGTCTGAGCATGATATACAGGGTTAGCACTTATGGCTACCGCACTGGAATTATCGTTCCAAATAACGGGAACTGACTGTGGCACCTGTTTCATTTCCTCAAGTAAAGCCGCAACCCAAGTGACCTCACAAGCAACATCGGCAACGCTCCTATATTCAGCTTCTGTCGTCGACTTCGATACTGTTTTCTGCTTCTTCGAGCTCCAAGTTACCAAATTTCCTCCCAGATAAACAGCATAACCTGTGACAGACCTTCTATCCTCAAAACTTCCTCCCCAATCGGCATCAGCAAATGCTTCAAGACACACCTCATCACCATCCAATACTGGACTAAAAACCAATCCATGATCAAGTGTCCCACTCAAATATCGCAAAACTCGTCTGACAGCAGCCAAATGCTGCTCACGAGGCTCATGCATGAATTGTGCCAATCTATTAACACTAAAAACAATCTCTGGACGCGTATGACACACATACAAAAGTGCACCCACCAAACTTCTATACTCTCGAGCATCAGTAACAGGACTGCCTGCTGTTTCTTTATGCAATGCAGACGTATGCACCATGGGTGTTGGAGTGCCAGTAGCCCCATACATATTAGCTTTCTGTAATAGTTCGACAATGTATTTCCTTTGACTTAACACCAACGATCCTCCTCTTCGAATAACTTGTATGCCCAAGAAAAAATTCAACTCACCCAGATCTTTTAAAGCAAATCTTTCTCCCAACTGACGCACCACACTCTTAATTTCTACATTGTTCTCACCAGTGATGACTATATCATCAACATAGACGAGCATAAACGTCTGAATTCCTTCTTTACAACGAACAAACAAAGACGCATCAGCTCGGGTTTCTTTAAATCCCATTTCTCGCAAAAAACTTTTCAGCTTGGCATGCCAATTCCTTGGTGCTTGCCTCAACCCATACAAAGCCTTGTTTAATTTGCAGACTAGTTTTGAGCCATCAGACGCCACTTCTTCAAAGCCGGGAGGTTGAATCATATAAACATCTTCTAGCAAATCGCCATTCAAGAAAGCGTTATTTACATCTACTTGTCGCAAAGCCCACCCTTTAGACACAGCAAGCGAAAGAACAATATTCAACGTAGCGATCTTAACCACGGGACTAAACGTTTCTCGAAAATCTTGTCCAGGAACTTGTGAGAAACCTTTGGCCACTAACCTCGCTTTATGTCTATGGATAGAGCCATCAGGATTACGTTTTAACTTGAAGATCCACTTGCAACCTACTGGAGTACGTCCTTCAGGCAAGCTCACCAGTGACCAAGTTTTGTTGCTACAAAGAGCATCAAACTCGGCATGTGCTGCTTCAGTCCATTTGAGAGATGTGAAAGCTTCTTGAATAGTTACTGGCTCGACTTCATCACTAGCTATTTCTGAGACATAAGCTTTCGGCTTAAAAATTCCATTTCGACTCCTTGTGACCATGGCATGAGTTCTCAACGCTGGACTAGACCTGCTTGCCTCACAAGACCTGAATTCTTCGCACACAGGTTGCCCTTCTGTGTAATGAACAGGTTGCCCTTCAGTACAGTGATCACTAGCCGACCGTTCCCTATTATCCTCATTACACGCATCATCCTGAGTTCCATGTACAGAGGACTGATGTAACATATCAGCATCAGACGCATAACCAGGTGCAGGAGATGCAGGAGCAGCAGACCCTCCAGAACCTACGGGAGCAGCAGACTCCTCAGAACCTACGGGAACACTTGCAGATTCACCAGGAACCACAAAACCATCTGCAGGAGCATGAGAGACAGGCACATTCACAAGAATTGAGTCTGTACCATTCGTAGTATCAACCTGAACACGATCTTGGTTCACAGCACTCCTACTAGTAGACAAACCTCCAGAAACAACAGTTGAATTATGAGCCGATCGACCTGTTGTAGCAGTTGGAAAAACAGGAATACCACGCGACCTGCTAGGCACAGAATCTCCCTCTACCTGACGTTTAGAACCTTGATCTGCAAATGGAAAAACCAACTCATCAAAGATTACATGACGAGAAACATAAACCTTACCATCGGGCGCCAAACAATAAAAACCACGATGCTGAGAACTATAGCCAAGAAAGACACACGGCTGGGACCGAAACATCAACTTATGCTTCTGAAATAGTCGTAAATGTGGAAAACACCGACACCCGAACACTTTCAAATTGTCATATATTGGCTTCTTCTTGTACAACTTCTCAAAAGGAGATTGGCCTGACAACACTGAAGTGGGCAACCGATTAATCAAAAACGTAGCTGTGCAAACTGCATAGGTCCAGAATTTTAAAGGCAAGGAAGCTTGTGCCAGAAGCACCAATGCAAGTTCGATCACATGTCTATGCTTCCTCTCTACCACACCATTTTGTTCAGAGGTCTGAGGACATGTGACTCTATGAACAATCCTTTCCTTTGCGAACCAGCTTGACAAACTTCTGAACTCGCCTCCCCCATCACTCTGCAATTCCTTAACCGAACAACCAAACTGAGTATGAACCAGCTTATGAAACACTTGAACTACACCAGCAGCCTGTGACTTATCTTTCAACAAATACAACCACGTGTGTCGTGTACAAGCATCAACAAAAGCTATATAATATTTATAACCATTTGAAACAATATGGGAGGGTCCCCAGAGATCAGTGTAGACAAGCTGAAAAGGCTCAGCGTACTGAGTTTGAGAAGAAGAAAACGGAAGCTTATGGCTCTTGCCAACACGACAAGCTACACACGTAGGTAAAGAATTCTTATTCATCTGATTCAACAACTGTACATCCACATTTTTTACAAACTTGAAGTAAACTATCAAAACTAGGATGACCAACTCGTCGATGCCACAACTCGTACTCAGAAACATCAAGATCAGCAGCATTAGCTTCAGCATGAACTTCTCTTTGATTGAACCCAACATCGAACTTGTACAATCCACCACTCTCACGACCTTCAAGCAACACAGCACCAGTGTCCTCATCCTTAACACGACAAGCTTGAGCATGGAACTCAAAGAAAACTTTATTGTCCCTAGCAAGCTTAGAGACAAAAAGGAGGTTTTTTGTCACATTGGGAACATGTAGTATTTCATTTAACAAAAGCTTGCGAGAACAACACAACGAATCTAGCCATGAACTCCCTTTATTGGCAATATTCATATTAACACCATTACCAACGACTAGCTTACCTGGGCCATTATAAGAGGAAGAATGAAGCAAGTTGGTTGATTCAGGCGTCACATGATGTGTAGCACCTGAATCAACAACCCAAGAAGTTCCAGATGCAGCCAAATTAACCTGTGGATCAACATTCTCATCACCTTCCAACTCACCAAAGACACCAAAATTTGCAGTGGCCGACTCAGGAGAAAAACTTCCAGACAAAGCACCAGTAACCCCAGGAAAAGATTGATCAAAACGGTACCAACACCTATCAACTAGGTGTCCAATCTTACCACACAATTGACACTGAAACTTCACTCGACCTCGCCCACGACCAGCAAACCTCCCAGTCTGTATCGGTGAGGCTTGTCGGCCCCTAAAGCCATAACCACCACGAAACGATCTCGCCTGCTCACCAAGCGTTTGAGCAAGATTTGCACTTATGAGTACTTCCTCATTTTGACTCCCAAAGCCAGCAAGTTGATACTCAGCATCCATAAGCATGGAACGAACACTATCTACTGAGTGCGACTCTTTGCTAGCAGTGATAAGCGTTATCCATGGTTGGTACTCTCTAGGTAACCCATTTAGAATACTGGCAACGTATTCAACTTCAGGAACGGGATTGCCACAGGAGGCTAAAGCATCACAAACTTGTTTTATTTGAGTGAGGTACACACTAACACTGTTATCTCCTTTCTTGAGAGCCCGTAACTTGTAGTGAAGACTCATCACGGACGTTGTAGACTTCCGAGCAAACATTTTCAAGACTGTGTTCCACACATCGGCAGCCGTCTCTGCACCAACAAACTGCGGAAGTAGCGAGGAGCTAATGGTTGAAAGTAACCACGAAGCCAACGCACTATCCTGGGCAATGAAATCTTCATATTCTTCGTTCGCAACCATCGAACCATCTGACCCAACAATTTCCTCAGGTGGAGGTTGCAAAGCTCCAGTCATTAGCTTTTCTAACCGATGACTTCTTACAGTCAAGAGAATCTGTTGCTTCCATAAAAGGAAGTTAAACTCATCAAGAACGACATTAATTTTCTTGTTCTTGAACGACATTGCTTCCTAACAGAAACTTGCACAAAAAAACCAAGGAGGAAGAAGACTCCGGTGAAGAAGAACGTCCCAAGAGAGCACAGGCGGAAGAATCAGAGAGAACCCCAGGATCCCAGCGAAGATACCATGTAAAGAAACACTTTATTCTAATGAAAGAAGTCTACAGTAGTTTATACAAAGACCATGCTTTTATACACAGAAACTCAGATAGGATTAACTACCCTAACCACTTACAATTGATTAACTAACACTCTAACCAACTCAAACAGATTTCCACAGTCGAGAATCTTCTCAACCTTCATCATTGTCACGTAACTTTAATTAATTAGATTTTTTTAATAATTTTTACCCTATTTGCATCTAATAAAATCTATTTTTTATTATACAATAATTATGAGATCTATTAAATTAAAACGCTCTAAATATTATATGTTACTTATAGATTTAGTTATCATTCTTAATTTGATAAATTTAAGTTATATTATTTTGGTATTATGAATCAATTGAAATTTTAAACTTTAAAAAGTATATAAATCGAATTTAATGAGTAATCTCATTCTTTAATTTGGTAACTTTTAATAAAAATTTATATCATGAGTTATTCTTGTCACGTCAGCAATGAGACCAATTAATTAAATGCACTCATTTAATTAAATTTTTTGTTAAGTGAATCTTCATTGGATAAAAATTGTTTTAAAACTTAATTTACAGTAAATATTAATGAAGATTCACTTGATAAAAAAGATAAGATAAAAAGACTAATTAAATGGATACATTTGATTGATTAGTCTCATGATTGACGTGAAGGGAATGATTCATGATATAATTTCTCGATTTTAATAGAAAGAGGGATTATATTATACTTGTAACACCCCGATCTTGATTCGGATCCAAAGTGTCACATTCGGGTCACCCAAAACTCGATCCATCAAAATTCTTTTAAAAGCATGTGTTCAAATACTTAAAATATCACATGTCATAATTCACGTAGATCAAAATAAAATGAAATAAAGTGTTTACAAAACAGGAGCTCCTTTTTAAAATACATTATCTGACTCAAAATGAAATCCAAAGTAAAATATAGACTTGATATGTGGTAAGATCCTATGAATACATTAAGTCCAAACTAAAGATCAAGTACTGTACTCTTTAAACGTCTCCGAAGCTGGAAAATCCTCCTCGATGTGCTTCACCAAAGCTACATGTCACCTTCGCACGGAAAAGCCACAATTCCGCACGCTGAGCTAACAAGCTCAGTGGTACATAACAACTCTAACAGTTCATAAACATCATAAAGCGAGAAAGCAAGATAACATAGTTAAGAGTGCACAGAAAGGCTTCCAAACTGAGGTTCATCTCTTAATCTACCTTAGTTAGAGTTCCTAACTTTATATTCTCATAGTATCGACATATATAAAGATCACACGCCATAAAAGGCTTAACTACTCGGTCTCACACAACCCGTCAAGTTATATCGAGATCACACAGCCTATCGATTACATCTACCTTACCCAACTCACACAGCTTTTAGGGTATTAAGGTCATTGACCACAGATATCATGACATACAAACATGCATACAACATCCATAACTACTGGCCAAGCGTATTCCTACTATACTCGTGCTCACATAGCTATTGGGTTGGACCATATCTGGATCAATATAGCCACAGATACATCCGGGACATACTTGGATCAACGTAGCCACAAGTAGTCTAATTCTGGGGTCACACAATCCATCAAGTTACTCGAGTTCACATAGCCCATGGAGTTGCTTGATGCTCACATAGCCCATCAAGATATATTCCTTATTCGGATTAACATAGCAACTGATAGGTTCGAACCGCATCCAGATCACATAGCCTATGGACATGTCGGACGTACTCGCTCACACAGCCCAAAGCACATATCCCCTTGACTAAGTGTCCATGCACTGACTCTAAGATATCCGGATTTCCTTTTTACTAAGACATAATTAAAACATGCTCCTCGAGCACCCACACGCAAATACATCATATATCAGAGACAAAACAACCCATGTACAAGGATCCCGGGTTGCATCTTAGATTATTTTATTAACCCATTTCCCTTAAACATTGCTTTCCTATCAGTACACAATAAGAACCCTAACCATCACACATTATATTCTAATCTACTCGGGATTCTTAGCGAAACATGATGATAATTAATCTATCTATCTATTATTGAGTTAATCATTCTATGATCTCGTGTCGGGACATCAAACTCATTCCATGTATTTCATAGTTCATTTTATAGCTTTAACGACCTATAGGATTCTTAGGGTAACATTATGAGGCTTTCTCACCTTACCCTTAAAAACTGGCACAAAATCACTCAGGGGTATTGATACTCCTTCAAGGAGTATCGAAACACCATGTATCGATAGTTTCTCCAAAAGGGTATCAAAACACCCTGTTTCGGTACGGGTATCGATCTCATTGACCAATTCTAAGATCAACCGAAGAAGGCTTATCTGATTTGATACGGGTATCGAATCGGGAATGCCACTGGAAGGGTCAGTATCGAACCACGGTTCGATACCCTACTCACAAGCTTAAGTTTTGCCTAAAGGGTATCGATAAATCCTCCCCGTATATCGATACCCCTGCACGAATTTACAGGTCTAAGCCTAAAATTCACCAAGAACTCTCACCCAACCTAAAAGGTTGAACCCAAATTGTTTCTACAAGTTTTAGAAAGCTTAAGAGATGATTTTCTAACAATTTTACATCCGTTAAACACCTAATATAAATTCTACCATTTCTAGGGTTTTAAACTATCCCAACACCCCTTTCAAGCATTCAATAGCCAATAAATCAAGCAAGATACGAACTTATGAAGCAAATGAAGTATAAGAGTTAGAAATGTACTGACCGCAAGCTACAAACCCAGATTTAAGCTTCCCTCAAGCTTCTCCAACCTACAAACCTTGCTTTGCACTTCAAACCTCTTCCTCAACCAACCCAAAGAATATACACATTGAACCAAAGATCACAAGCTGCTGAACAACGCTTCCTTAAGGGCCAAAACGAGATTCTTACTCCATGCTAACAAGATTCCACCTTTTACTTGGGTTGAGGAAAGAAAAGTGAAGATGATGAGAGTGATGGTGAAAAGATGTGACCCCTTTTTCTCTAAGACTAGTCATAAGTGAATGGGCAAGGAAATTACTCTTTGCCCTTCACTAACATCTCTTCATTCATCGCAACCCCAAAGGCTAGACCTAACAAGCAAGCTCACAACATAACCGAAAGGCCCAATAAGACAAAACTGAAGCCCACCAAGCTCCAACACGAAACCCAACTTGACGATCCAAGGCCCGAGTCAAGGCTCGATATTAACCTGAAAAACCGGGTCGTTACAATACTTATCCTAAAGGATCTGAATTCGAGTAACTTTATTATTAATATGTATTTGTATGCCTATCAAAATATTTTAAAAAAATATAAACATATATATTACGTAATCAATTTATTTAAAATAACATTAATCAAAATTACCAAAATTAAAATACATGAATTATTAATTTACTTTTTCTTCTAAAATTAATTATTCCATAGATAACGTGACGAGAATGACTCAGGATATAATTTATCCTCTTTTATCATTCTCTCTAGGGGTGAGTATTCGATCGAGTCGAATCGAGTCAAAAATTTTCGAGTTATTCGAGTTGGCGAGTCATATTTTACAACTCAAACTTTATTTGAAATTTTTTGGTCCGATTCGAGTTTAAAAAATTCGAGTCGAGTTTTCGAGTTCCTATAAATATTTAATTGTAATTATTTATCATGTTATAGTATAATTTGATTCTATTTTAAACGACTTTCTCTAATCATATAAGATATACATATATATATTTTTTTTCATATGTAGCAATATTTTTTATATTTTTCTATATCAATATATATATATATATATATATCATAATCTTAGACTTAAAAAATAATCCTTTAAATACTAAAAATTTCGAGTTATTCGAGTTATTCGATCCATTTTACAACTCAAACTTTATTTGAATTTTTTTCGAGTCGAGTTGAGTCTATAAAATTTCGAGTCGAGTATTTTTGCCTCGAATCGAGTCGAGTTATTCGATATTTTTGATTCGAATCGAGTTTTGCTCACCCCTAATTCTCTCTGTAATCTATATTAAATAAAATTTTAAGATATATATTTGATATAAAACTTTTTTTTCGCTCACATTAAATACGATCGAATTTAATATATAATTATTTTTATATAATTATCGATATCTGATCTATTAATCATTTAATCTGAATTATATACCATATTTCATTTATTAATTATATTTTATATAATTATCGGTATTTAATCTTTAATTATTTTTTTCGCTCCATAATTTGCTCCTTTAATTACGGCGTTATAAGTATTAGTTTTTACTTCTCCGTCGATCTCGGCAACCTTAACAACAATCAAATCGGTTGACTTCTACGCAACGAACTAAAACATATCTTTAATACAATAATTTGGTGGTTCTGTCTTATTTATTCTTTAATTAAGACCAAAGTAATCTATTCATCGATAGATTAATAGATGAATTATGTTTATTATATTATTTGTAATTTAATTAATTAAATAATTATCTATCTATTAATTATATATAAAAAAGAGATGATAATTCATTTAAAAAATTGAAATAAAAAAATTGATTCATCAAGACCACGAGTAACATGGTGAACAAGATTCATCTAATAATTTTTTTTACTGAGGATAAAATCGATAATTATATTTTATAACGAACTTAAAAATTTAGTATTTAATGAGTATTTTTAAGTTTAAAATGATCAGACATTGAATAAAGGCGGTGAAAAATATTAAATGTTTGATGACGAATCTAAATGTTTTTTTTACAAATGTCATTGAATTTTTATTAAATCCCTAAAAAAATTATCATTACGTTGCAATCAAAAAAAAATAATTAGATTAAACAATCCAAAGATTTTTATAACCCAAAACAAAGAAAAATAAAAATTTCTCTGGAAATAAGCATACCAATAAAATTTAGAAGCTTCCTGAATATCATTCTCTGTCCAAACGAGACGCTTAACGAATAAAGAAGGAGTTGTAGACGATTCAAACTGTCATGCAAAAAGTATCGCTACCCAGATTGATTTTATCGGCAAACGACTATCAATCGAGTGGGGATAAATATTTTCAAGTGACCACTGATAAAAACATAAATCAGAAATCTAACATCGATTAAATCTTTGTGTGAACAACAATCAATCCCTAGGGTAGATTGAAACATGCCACAAAGATAAATCAAATCAAAAAAACAAGAACAAAAACATGTCATAAAGACAGGAAAAAAAACGTGTCATAAGGACAGAAACAATATGCTATAAAAGCAAAGATTCTTATTAAAATCGAAAAAAACAAAAAAATAATAAATTTAATGATAAAAACATTATTAAAATTGATTGTCAACTACCGATCAAAGGGATTGATCAAAGTAAAAAAAGACTAAAAATATATTTTGAGAAAAAAAAAGAGCGACTATGAATCTAAATATTTTTTTTAACTATAGACCGAGTTACCGATAAAAAATAATTGATGTTATTCTAGAAAACTCAGATCCAAACATTTTATTTATAAAACCAAAGAATATATACATATATATTATATTAAATTGGTAAAAGTTGTAATCTTCGTAAAAGATTTAAAATATATGAAAAAAATGATATCAACTTAAAAAGTATATCTTTTATCAGATAATATAATTTAAAAATATTAAAGTTAAAAAATTAGAAAAGATAAAAAAAAATTAATGACTTAACTAATCGAAAATAAAATGTCATTATTCCTATATATTTATAAAGTTTTAATGAATAATGATTAAATTAGGAACAGTGTTTGGTGAAATTCTATCATTTTGAAATCTTAGCTGTAAAGCATCACTTATTCAATCTATTTCTAGCTTTAACAACACATATTCTTATGACATGGCGTAATTTGATTAGAAAAAAAAATTATAAACAAAGCGATTGAACTTAAGTCTTATAGTATAAATATTATCTGTTTTCTATTGAGATTATTTGTTGAGTTAAAAAAAATACATATATAAAATTTTTAATTCAATTATTTGATATATTATAATTATTTATATCTCTTAACGAATATATATGTAACAAAGGATATTAGTCGCACGAGTCATCTAGTTTTAGTTATTAAATGAGTGGTTGTTATTTTTAAAGATCACATGTTAGAGCACCAATAATATCAGCATAATGATTGAGAGATCAATATCCGATGATTGAGAATATACTCTATGACAAATACTATTTTATAATTAAAAATATATTTATTATTAGATTTATAATTAACTAAATCATTAAAAATATATTATTCTAGGGTTAATTACAAGGGAAGTCACGTTTGTTTGCCCCCAGTACTAATTTAGTCACCGATTTTGAAAATCAACCAATATAGTCATGTACGTTTTCGAGTTGTAAACTTATGGTCACTCCAGCGTTAAAAGCTATTAAAAGTTATCGGGAAGATGATTTGACACAATAATAAAAGGATAAATTACCTTTATAGTCATTCAACAATTATTTTATTTTTATTTTAATTTAGTTTGACACTCAAAATTTTAAAAATTTATATTTTAATCATCTTTCTAAAAGATTTGTTATAGAGGGATCGTCAAGGCTTTTTCCTCAGATCGATCCGAAGCTAGAGAATACCGACATGAAGAATGAATCCCCGACAAGGATAAGTAAACTTATAATTATCCCCGGGGGTGATGTTATCATATTGCCTACTCTTATTATCAACAATATAAAGGTCTGGATTCATGTCTACTTTTTAAAGATGCAATTTCAGTGTTTTCCCTTTTGACATATCTGTATAAAGGGAAGTTGGCCAAAGGTGATGTTTTAAAGGCATCTGTTTTGGTTTTCTAGAGACCATTGAACCCGTTGTTTGTTTGAGTGGTGGTACGTTTTTCTTATATTTTCTTGCAAGGTAAATATCTTTAGTTTGTTGCCTCTAAGGGGCTAGCGTAAAATGTAGTCTTTAGTTTCTAAGAGAGAATTGAGTGACCAAAGTTGCTGAGGGTGAGTGATATTTTCTTAGATTTCCAAATCTTTTTGTGGGCAGGTGTGGTAAAATTTATCAATTTGACTTGAAGTCTGGTTACTTAAAACAAGAATAATAGTGGGTTTTTTTTGTTGCAGATGTGAGACAAATGAATGCTTAGCTAACAATGGTGGTTGTTGGCAAGATAAAGCAGCCAATCTCACAGCTTGCAAGGTACAAATTAAAAATTTTTTGATAGAGATTGTCTGCGTACTTAAACATTAACTCTTTCTCTATTGTTGTGCTCAGGATACTTTTAGAGGTAGAGTCTGTGAGTGTCCCTTGGTTGATGTTGTGCAATTCAAAGGAGATGATTGTACTCATTGTGAAGGTGAGGATTTGAGATTCATTGTTATCTGTTGATAATTTTATTTTCCCTAATTTAGCTGAAAAATACCGATAGAGCATTACACACCATCATGGCTTTCAGATCAGTTTCAAGATCTCTGAAGTCATCTTTCTTATTCCAATCGGTGAATCTCCGGCAAAGAACGAATCCCCGATTACCGAAGTATTCAATAGGAAATCTGTATGTGATGGCAAATGTAGTCGAGTTACATGATGTCATTTACCATATGAAACGACTGCAGGAGAAGACCATAAGTTTAGAATGATGGTGAAAATATAAAATTTTAAAACTTTAAGGGTTAAATTAAAGATAAAATAAAAATAAAATAATTATTTAGTGACTATATAGGTAATTTATCCTTTTATTATTGTACAAACTCATCTTTCCGTTAACTCTTAATGGCTCTTAACAGCGGAGTGACCATAAGTTTACAATTCGAAAACGTACAACTGTATTGGTTGATTTTTAAAATCAATGACTAAATTTGTACTGGGAGCAAACAAACTTGACCTCCGCGGTAATTAACCCATTATTTTATTTTATCTTACATAGGTTCAAATCTCAACAATTATCTTAAAAAATATGATCATCTTTACTTAATAAAGATATTTCTCATAATTGAACTCCTAAATTTGATGCTTCCCCTCGCAGCGAAATGTTATAGAGTCGTTTAGTGTGGCTTTTTATCTGAAAACATGAAGCGTGGACTCATCGGAATGATGAGCCACCGGAAAACAAGTGCCAACACATTAAAAAATGGAAATGATGAAACCTTAGAATTTAGATACTAAAATTTTGGATTTTAAAAAAATAAATTATAATATAACTTACTTAATTGAGTTATTTAATTATTAAAAATTATATTTAGGTTATTTAATAATAGGTAAGATTATGTTTAAATCACTTTATTATTTAATATTGTATTTCGATAACTTATTTATAGGTAACGTTATACATTCACATCTTAAAAAAGTTTATCAATTCGTGTATTAGATTAATTAATTATTTTAAATAAAGTACTTTAATTTAATAAGGATATACCAGTGATTTGGAAGAAAAAATATCAAATTGATAAATTTTTCTAAATATGAAAGATAACTCAAATATAATATTACCTATAATTAAGTGACCATATAATATTTAATAATCAGATGAACCAAACGTAACTTTGTCCCACCAACAAAAACAAACTTTGGCAATCATAATCGAACATGCTTGCCACCCCATAGTTGAAACTTTCATACAAACTACTTCCTTTTTTATCTAACTACCACTAAAAAATCAATAAAATAATTTAATTTAATTTATTTTTCATGTTATATATATATATAATATGTGTTGTGAACTCTTTGCTGTACATTGGCCTCACCTCAACGAGCACTACTCATTCAGTAATGGATAGTGCTCGAACGAGAATCGCCTATGGCACAACCATCGTCTTCCTTTTCCTTTTATCGACCGCTGAGGCAGCCAACTACCTAACCCTGGTCAATCAGTTCATGGCTCCTCAAAATGCCGCTCGTGCCGCCATTAGGACGCGACCCTTGGTGTGGGATAATAAGTTGGCTCATTACGCGCAAGGGTACGCCAACCAAAGGAGGAAAGACTGTGCTTTGAAGCACTCTAATGGTCCATATGGGGAGAACATCTTTTGGGGTAGCGGCAACGGATGGACACCGTCTCAGGCCGCCGTGGCATGGGTTTCGGAGAAGAAATGGTACAATCATCAGTCGAACTCGTGTGCCGGAGGGCAACAATGCGGACATTATACTCAGATCGTATGGGGACGGACAAAGCGAATCGGGTGCGCGAGAGTGGTGTGTGATGGGAAGAAGAGTGTGTTCATGACTTGCAACTATGATCCTCCTGGGAATTATATTGGTGAAAGACCTTACTGAATGCTTGATTCCATGTGGGGTAATTCGTGTGATTTTATATGTAACTTGTTCCCCTTTTTATTTTTACTTTCTCACTGATGTTCATAACTTCATATGGTGTTTAAGTTTTGCCATAAACAAATAAATGGTGAGATAAATAGTTAAAATATAAATCTTGACTTTCACAACATTGTAACTTGTTGCCTGAAATTTAAGTTTTTTATCGGTTTTTAATCCAGGCGTAAATCATTTACCTCTTTTTCATATCTCTTATTTTAACTTTTAGTTTTTTGTTTTTAATATTAGAATAAAAAAAAGCGATATATGAGGTATATGAGAAACTATTACATGGATCCGTTCCACTACCTAAGGTATGGTCTTAACCAATTGAATTAAGACACAATATATTTTTCTATATCATATTCAAACATAAGCATCATTCAAATCATCCACTTTAATGCCTTTAATTTAAAAAAGAAAAAAAATATTACTAAAGATTTTTTATGTTGTCTTCCTCTTTATTGTTCAATTTTTTAATTAATTTTTCTAACCCCTAACTGTAACCTTAACTCTAACCCTAAACCCTAACCCTAACCTTAAACCCTAAACTCTAACCCTAAACTCTAAACCCTAAACCCCAAATCTATAAAAAATAATTAGGAAAATTTTAAAGAATAAATAGAAAGATGACACAAGAAATCTTTGGCAATATTTTTTTCTTTTTTAAATCAAAGATATTAAATTGGATGATTTGGACAATGTTTATGTGTAAATATGATGAAAAAATATATTATGTGTCTTAATTTAATTGGTTGGGACCATATCCTAGATGCTGGAATGAGTTCAAGTAATAATTTCTCGAGGTATATGGTAGCAATTCTTCATCTTATTAAAAAATGACATTTATACCTTCTATATTTTTAATAGAAATATAAGGAAATATGTGTTAATTGTGAATATTAAAAAATTATATTATGAGTTATCTTCGTTACATTATTCATAGTTATTAAGGTTGTTTATTATTGTGTATCCGATTTTTTATGTATTATATATTTCTATCTTTGTTCTGGACTACTTTAGTTAAGTACTCGTCATTCATGTAACTATAAAATTTAGATGATTAAAAAATCGGGTAATAAGATATCTAGTTTATATTTATTATTTATTTTTAAATATAAAAGATTTTTAAAAGTTATATAGTAATCAGATAAAATTTAAAAGTTTATAATATATAATTCAAACACAAAAATTAGCGATTTAAATTTAATTTTAAGATAAAAATATATAGATGCATATATTAAAATTTATCATAAAAAATATTAAAAATATTAATTTTATTTTTTTTCTTTCGAATCGTGTATCATTAATACCAATATTTTTAAAAAAATTAAAACTTAAAAATACGTAATAAACATAGAAAGAATTTAGAGATATACATTTATATTTAGGTGAAATAATATTAAGAAACATATGATAAAAATATAATTTAAAACTAAGAAATAAATATATTAGAAGTACATAATCGGGTTGGGTACCTGATTATAAAAAAATCGGCATAGACCTGGTCTAACTACCTGGAAAATAAATCCTAGGTCGGATATATACTTTTTACAAAATTATTTAATTTTTTAATGTTCGGATTGACATATTGATAAGTCGGACCAATCGAGTCGAGTATTTTTAAATACTCATAATGGTCGTAATCAATAAAAATTACTTTATTAAATATTTTCGTGTCATCTTTATTTTCGTATTCTTTCCTAGAAATTGTACACCCAAAACTTAGAGAAGTTGTGGGTAAAAATCTTCTTACCCTTAATTATGCCTCCTCTTATGCCTTACCTTAAAATATCCTTTAAAATTAAATTTAAACCCTAACACTAATTTTCATATCCTAAAACATAAACTCTAAATCTTAAAAAGTAATCATACCCTTAATTTCTTAAACTTTAATATTTAACTCTAAAATAGGAGTGAACGTTCAAACAAGTCAAATTAAAAAATTACGAATTAATCAAGTTGAATATCGCATAAAACTATATAAAAAAGTTCAATTCATTCCTCGACTAATACTTATGTAAAATTCGAATTTTTTTAATGATAGTATGTAAATTTTATTAATCACTATGAAAGATAATACAATATGTCAAGGGTCATTACACTCTTCCTAAAAAACATGTCTGATAGGATGTACAGTGTCACCGTATATATATATATCCCAAGACCTCTCTTTTCCTTTTCGATGTAAGATTAATGCTCATTGCCTCTTTTCCTTTTCGATGTAAGATTAATGCTCATTGCCTCTTTTCAGGCTTGACATTCTCCCCCACTCAACCTCATGACGCTCTCGTAATGAGCTTTCGCTCTCTTGATCGGCCTCTTGTCATGGTTGTTCATCCTGGCCACCCCTCTCATAGATGCTCGGCGTGAAATTGGACAGTCAAAGGGTCGCTTAAATATCACTTGTCACAAGGTCATTACATTCTTCCTAAAAATATGTCTGATAGAATGTGCAGCGCCACCGTATATATCCCAAGACCTCCCTTTTCTTTTTTCGACGTGAGATTAATACTCCTTACTTTTTTCATGCGTGATAAATGCATAAAAAAATAAGTCCACTAAATATTTTTTATAATGGTACAAATAAAACACACTTCCATCGAGATTAGTACACCAAAATTAAGAAACTTTCTTAAATATTCTTATCTCGGTTTAAATGAGACGTTTTATGACTTAAAAAATGAGTAATAAGTGAATTAAGCTATCAGATAGATTGTTCCGCTAACAAGGTTTGATTATATTGACAACCATCTATCGACCAAGTGAATATATATCTTTCTAAGACCACCGATATAATCATAATCAAAGATTAGTATCATCATGATCTGTGTACAAACACCAAACCGATAGTTAAGGTATGTTGAAATCATATCATAGTCTATAAGGACATATGAGACACATCACAAAAACAAAAT
This sequence comes from Abelmoschus esculentus, assembly GCA_035048815.1. Lineage (NCBI taxonomy): Eukaryota > Viridiplantae > Streptophyta > Magnoliopsida > Malvales > Malvaceae > Abelmoschus > Abelmoschus esculentus. The sequence goes on along the minus strand of JAUCBN010000023.1, from coordinate 10,725,801 downwards.
ATATATATATATATATATCACAATGACAAAGAAATATGCGTCACAAAGATAATTTTTTTATTAAAATATAAAAAAAATAAAAAAATAATAGACTCGATGATAACAACTAAACTTTAATTTCTTTTGAATTTCAATCTTGACATTAAATGTCTCTAACCTCTTTCCTATTTCTAATAATCATAATCAAGTGACAATGGCGATGCACATGTGCAAAGACTTATCATTCTACCATTCAACATGAAAGAAAAGAAAGATTTCTATAAACCTGACTTGTAGCACTTCTGTTTCTAATGTAGGATATACACAGAGACGAAGGTATGCATGTAATGAGAGGAAATTTTGTCTTTCTTAATTTTTTTGGTATAATAGCATTTGAGATCCCTATTAATCTAAATAATAGTTAAATAAACATTTTTGTTCCTCTCGTTTTTTAGATTATAAAGATTAATAGACATTTGTCTGTCTCAATATTTGATCCTAACTCCGTTCTTGGATATACATGTTTTAAGCATTACCAACAAGGGCATCTCAACATGTCTCGTGTGTTAGAACAAGTTGAGGGGTCTAATGAAAATTAAAAGGAACCCATGATGACTATGTTGTGTAGTATACAGAAATTAACGAACAAAACAAAAGTTCCATAGCTAAAGGGGGTCTTGGTAGAACAATTTGAGAGGTCTAAACTAAAATATTCTAAGAAATTTGACATTTAATGAGAACTTTTCAAGAAAATCAAAAGGTGACTTAATTAAAATATTCAAAGAAATTGATACTTAATATGAATTTTGAAATTTTTGAAGAAACCAAATTTAAATATTTAAAAGCTTTAGGGAGCTAAATAGTAATTATACCAAATCTTGTCGGAGCCAGGGCTTCATCTGCCATTGAGGTCCGCCTCTGCATAGCTGTGTATTAGTCTAGTCTATTAATCTTGGCTCTTATAAGGATAAAAATAGGGTGCTTGAAGGGTTAGCCTGACCTTTGATATGTATGAGGTTATCTAGGGCTGAGCAAAACTCGACTAGAAAAAACAAATAATTTGACTTAACTCGAGAGGAAAATATTCGATTTGCTTTAACTCGACTTGAAATTTTATAGATTAGACTCGACTCGAAAAAATTTCAAATAAAGTTCGAGTTATAAAATAGAAATTCAAATTTATTTTTAAGCTTGAGACGAGTTTCTCAACTTTTTATGATATATATATAGGGGTGATAATGAGCCTAACTGGCTCGCGAGCTACTCGGGCTCGGATTGGTCAAAGCTCGGTCAAAGCTCGGCTCGAGTGAGCTCGACTCGGGCTCGGGTTTGGCTCGGGATTTAAACGAGCCAAGCCGAGATCACCCAAGTTCGGCTCGAAAAGCTCGTGAACAGGCTCAGAATAATTATATATAAACATACATATATATATTTATATATACATTAAAAATAATTTATTTAGCAAAGAAAAATAATTGAGATTAAATCCTCTAAAAGTAAATTAAATAAAATAAATTGAATATTATCAACTAAAACAAATTTACAAAACTACAAATAATAAATAAAAAATAAAACACAATAACATAGAAAATTGTTTATTTCGAGCCAAACCGAGCCGAGCCTGACAAGCTTTGAGCCCGAGCCGAGTCTAGTAATATTAATTTTGAGCCGAGCTTGAGCCTAAAATTTCAAACGCGACGAGCCTCGAGTCGAGCTCAGATATGTCTGTTTTCGAGCCGAGCCGAGCCTAGCCTGACTCGGACTCGGCTCGGCTCGTTATCACCCCTATATATATATTATTATATGTGGAAATATATATATATATATATTTGTAGAATAAAATTTTCCTTGATTTTATTTATCAGATGGGATAACTATTATATATAAGAATTAACCTAATATTCTAGGTAACTAATTAATAGAAAAAGTAAAACCCTAGACATAATATTTTAATAGAGTTCACTTTTCATAAGTATAAGATACAAACTAAATTCTCATATTCAACCCATATTTAACACATATCACAAAATAGAACAGAACATATGATGTAACTCTAACTTCATCACACCTTCAGATGTGGAAACTCGATCCGAAGGTGGAGCCACTAAACAGAAGTGGAAACTTAACCCGAAGGTGGAGCCACTGATCAGAAGTGATACTCACCAAAAGATGATATCACTGAACTTCCCCGTACATATTATCTAACAAGATGTAATGACATGAACAAATAACAGAGTCAGAATACGTGCCTAAAAGAAATAACATGAGACATGCATGATAATTTCAGAATCAGATATTCATTTAAATAACACGGAGTATGACAATTCTATAATTATTTTAGAGAATCACATAAATGATGCAATCAACATGGATATACAGAATTTAACAGAATCTGCATACAGTAATAAACAAAAAATAGCGGGAGAGACACACCTTAAGTAGACCACTTAAGGTCGATAGTGAGGTTTACTGGGCTCAGTCCTAGCACTAGGTCTAGGAGGCGTTGAACCTACGAGTAACAAAATATAAGATACACTATTATGCCACTATAAAAGAAAAATACACGAAACAAAATTAAACCATAAAAACTCACGTGTGAGTCCCGAAGTCTAAGAAATAGGAGGTCGTCCAGGAGGAGGAGGAGAAAGAAACTCGGGGTCCGAATCCACGTCACCTGAACGAAATGGTAAACCAATTCAGATTCCGATAAATACAACTTTTGATTGAACATTTAAACTAAAAAGCCTTAAAACGTCACTTCGAGTTCAAATTTCAAAAAAAATAAAAACGCCATCAAACTTAGGACGCCAAAAAACATAAAGTGAGACTGGGTCGGAAAAAGTCAACTCTAACTTCGGCATTGGTCAACATTTATGTCAACACTGGTCAACGCTGATGTCAGTAGTGACATCAACAGGTCAGATTGGGTCACGGGTCAGGTCTCAGGTTGGGTCGGATCTCGGGTCGGGTCGATCAACCGAGTTAACGATCCAACCTGTCGAATTCCAGTTTTCTCAAGAAAATCTGGAATTTTCCAGATTTCCCCAAAAAAGTCCAATTTTCTAGCTTCGATTATTCACCCCTACTCCGATTCAAACTCGATTCAAACACTATCTAACACCCTAAAACTGAAACAATTAACATAACAAAACTCCATTCTTCCTACACTCTATCAAAATCAGAAAATGATAACCCCTTCCCACATAACAGAACTAACGAAAACATGAAAGGGAGAAAAATTTGAAAACTTACCAACACCCAGAACAGATCTGATGGAACCGAAAGAGTAGAGAAAATGGTTCTTGTTTTGAAATGAAAAACAAGGAATAAGAGAAAGAAATCGTTTGATAAAAAGAAAAGGTAAAGGCCAAAATCAATGCTGAACGAAAAATCAGAGAAAGGAATTGTTATCAAATAACAATGGTAAATTTATCCAATAAGGGACTGAAATTGCTTAACTTTTTGAGAGAGCTCTTAATTTTTAGAAATTTGCGAAATGACCACTAAAATTCAGTTGATGTTTAAATCAGAAAACCCCAATTTCTATGTTTTGAATTACGGATTTTAGGGTTTTAATTGAGGAAAAATTAGGGTGTTACATTTTCTATGAATAATAAACATGTGCTTCTCTTCTATTAATGTGATCTGGAATGTTTAAAAATATTTGATTTATAAATTAATTGATTTCATAAAAAATAAAATTTTCTTTAAAATTTTTTTTAGAGATTAAGTATCTAGTTCATTAAATATTATAAGTTCATGGATTGAGTTTGGATCGTAATATAAGTTAAAAAGAGTATCACATCCGACTTGAATTTTTTTTAATTAAGTTTTTTTTTTTAATTTAATATTTAGTTACTTATAATTAAAAATGAAATAAAATAATTTAATTATTAAAAATAAAAATTTATATACTAAAATAATTATAAAAAATATAATTTCGCAAATTTATTTTCCATGGTTAACTCTTTGAGAATTAGGTTAATGATTAGAATTAGCTGACTGAATTGTCTAGGTCTTGGGCTAATTTGGCTTTTGTGCCATGGGTAGTGTAGGTTATTGGGTTTGACAGATTAGATTTGAGTATTTGTGGGGCTAATATTGTAATGATACATTTGATTAAATTGTTATTTTGAGTTTTATTTATTTTTGAAGTAATTTAATTTTTATTATTTTATTTTTGATTAGAATAATTTATATGTGACTGAAAATTGTTAATCGATCGTTTATAATGACTTAAAATAACGTGATATATCTGTATGATAGTGTACGTCACTATAGTAATGTCATACAGACAAACAATCTGACTTTACAAAATAACACGTGAGTCAATAAATTTTAAAAAAATTATATAAAAAATAAATTATTTTTTCTTATGATGTGTTTGTCAAATCATTTCAAGTTATTTGTTGTCAATTGATTAACGATTTTCATTTATAGAAAGGTTATTTTAACCTAAAACTAAATCTTTAAACTCCAATAAGATATTTGTAAAAACTTTTAATTTTGATTATTAATATATATACTAATTACCTATTTTTTCTTTATAATTTAAAAATAAGTCATTGAGATTTGTGTAACGTGTTTTAGATAAAATAAAGTGTTTAAACTTTGAGAAATTATGTCATGAGTTTGTCTTACCACATCAATTATGATCCCATCTAATCATAATTACTCATTTCATCACTATCTTTCAAATCAATTTTTTCTACCAATGAATCTCCACTCATTTTTTCATGTCATTTTAAAAATATATTTTTTGAAAGTTAGATTAATGACATGGATGATTAGGGGTTAAATGGGTGACTTTCATTGGTTAGGGATCACACATGACGTGGCGACCCAGGCCTATGATATAATCTCTCCTAAACTAGCAACTAAATACTGAAAACATGATTATAGAAAGAGTTAAAAAAAATAGGCTTAACTTAAATAAGTATATAAATTATATATTTTTTTCTAAAATAGTTGCCTAATATTTTTTTGATTAAAGTAAGTATATAAACTATACACTTTTTTATATAGGTGCCTAATAATTTTTTGACTGAAATAGGAGCCTAATGTTTTTATTTCGTTAGTGTTTTAAGGTAACACCGTTAAAAAAATTTGTTTAACTCATAAATAAGAGTCCAAACAATGCATTTTTCTGAGATAAATGCCTAACATTTTTGACTGAAATAAGTGTCTAAAGTTTTATTTTGTTAGTGTTTTAAGGTAACACTGTTAAAAAATTTATCACTCAATAATAGATTGATACGTGACTTTTATTTTTTATTTTAAAAATAAATTAATTTAAATAATATTTTATAATTTCTAAAAATAATAAAATAATTCAAAAATATTTAAATCTATCAAACCTTAAAACGAAAATTGGTGTTACTATTATCGTTTTTTTAGAAACAAACAATACTATTATGTAATTGATATTTTAGAGACAAAACATAAATATTGAAGATTTTATTAATATAAAGTAATAATACATTAAAAACCAACCAAAATAAGATACGAAAAAAACACCAACTCAGATAGAGATAGAACAAACCCAAAACCTACTGAGATTCAATCTTAAAATTTTTTATAGACAACTTAAGCATTTCATTTCTCAGCAAATTAAGATTAATGAGTAACTTATTGTAACGATACAATTTTTCAAAGTCAACATCGGGCGTTGACTCGTGCCATGGATCATCAAGTCGGGGCACATGTTTGAGCTTGTGGGGTTGTATTTGGTCGTATGGGCCTTAGTTTTGTCTTGCTGGACCTTTCGGGTTTATTATGGCTTTCTTTTGGGGTTTGGCATTTGTGTTGGGTTAGATGAGGAGAATATAATGAAGGGCAAAAGAGTAATTTTCTTGTCCATTCACTTAATTCCCTATAGCCTTAGGGGAAGGAACCCTCTTTTCACCATCATCATAATCCTCTTCTTTTTCCTTTCCTAACTCAATAGAAAGATGAAAACTTGTTGCTACTGAGGGAGAATCATGTTTTGCTCGTCAAGAAAAAGTTGTTTAGTAGCCTAAGATCTACGGTTCAAGGTATATCTTTTGGTTTGGTTGAAGAAGAGGCTTAAAGCTCAAGAACAAGTTTGGAGGAGAGAAAAGCTTGAGGGAAGCTCAAATCGTGTTTGTTGCTTGAGGTTAGTATATTTCTTACTCTTACATTTCATGTGCTTCATAAATTCTTGGCTTGCTTGATTGTTAGTTATTGAATGCTTGAGATGAGTATTTAGGGTAGTTTAAAACCCTAAAATGGTAGATTTCATTTTAGGAGTTGTCTTAATGTAAAATTCTAAAGATATCATTTTCTAAGCTTTATTTAACTTGTAGAATCGATTTGGGAACCAACCATGTGGATTAGGTGAGGTTTCTTGGGGATTTTAAGCCTTATACCTATAATTTCTTCTAGGTGTATCGATACACGGGGAGAGTGTATCGATACCTTGAAGGTAAAATAAAGGCATAGAAAGTAGGCGTATCGAAATGACTATCTCGTATTCTGATATACCAAATTTCAATAAGGTCTGGTATCGATATCGTGTGGTGTATCAATACCCTAGGTAGGTGTATCGATACGGGTAGTTAACTCGTGAGCTGAATAAGGCTGATTTATTTAGCATATCGATACTCTCAGAAGACGTTTCGAAACTTATTTCCTGTGTTTCAATACCAAATCTTCCAGTGGCAAAACATTTCGATACCTATTTAGGGGCGTACTAGAATAGGGTGCGTATCGATACTCCATGTAAGCGTATTGATACGGGTAGGTTTCCTTTAGCCTAAAGCGACCGTTCTAACGTATCGATACACAGGGGGAACATATCAATACTGGTCATCATTTCGATACCACCCTATAGATGTATCGATACCCCTGTGTAATCTGCCTTAAAATTTACATTTTCAAACAGGGGTTCTATAATTCAAGACAAAGGCTTTAATAGGTCTCTGACGGTATAAAATGAACTATAAAACTAATGGATTGAGTTTAATATCCCGATATGTGAAATTATGATTAATAGCTTAATAAACAATAAGTGGTTTAATATTATTATGCTCCTTAAGGAGTCGTGGTGGATCGAAAAATACCTTGATATGTTTTGGCTATTGCAATAACATAAAGAAGATCATATAAGTGACATAGTGGCGTTATGCTTCCAATCTATTTATGAGAGATGGTTTGATTAGTAGTTGAGTTATATGCTTTACGATACGAGTGGATGCTCGTGGAGCATGAATTACTTGTATGTCTTGGTAAAGGAAATTTGGATATCCCAGGGTCAATGCATGGGCACTTAGTTAAGGGGACATGTACTTTGGGCTGTGTGGGTGAGTATGTCTGACGCGTCCACGGGATATATTGTAACATCCCGATTTTGGGGTTAGTAGTTTGGAGAATTCGATTCGGGTCGAATCGGGTTCTCGGTTCATTATTCCGGGAAAAATAAAATAAGGATATTTTTAATTAAGAAAAATAATAATTTTGGAATATGATTTAAAATATTGAAAATGTGTTTCAAGATTAAAAGAAAAATAATTTGGAGTTTTATAATGATTTTTAATTATGCTTAATTATGCATAAATGACCAATTTGTAATTTTTAGAAAATTGGAGGACTATTTTGTAATTTTCAGCAAAATCAATGTTTTAGTGACTAAATTGAAAAGCAAGCTAAACTTAGAATCCTTAGAGGTTCATAAACCCATTCCTAATTTTTAATAATGATTTATTCACCAAAATGTGTTTTAATTACTTTAATTAGATATTTTTAATCATTTTCTCTCAAAACCATTTTTCTCTCATTTTCTCTCATCTTTTTCTCTCATTTTCTCTTTACCTTATCTTCATCTTTTCTCTTCAATTCCTTGCTGATTTTTGCATCTTTTTCAACAAAGATTATATCATTTGCATCATCTTTCCATCCTTTACAAAACCTAAGCATCAATTTCATCAAATCAACATCAAATTGTAAGGAATCAAGAAGAAGAAATTACATCTTTTGGGTGAATAGATCTTGAAGGTAATTTTCTGGATTTTTATTCTTTTCTAAGGTTATTTATTGAAATTCCCAAGTATTAGCTTGCTAATCTTTTAATAAAAACTTGATTCTATGTTTTTAATGTTAGATCTAGTGTTTTTGTGAAAGTTTTTGTGGAATCTTTTTGGATCTCATTCAATGCTAGAATTAGATGGATTCAATTGTGTTTTTATGTTAATTAAATGATTAATTGAGTCTTGATTTGATAGCACATCAATTTAATCACGGAGTAATGCAATCGGTGTAGTTTTAAGGTGCATTTCGGTTGTTTTATGGGCTATTTTAGATGCTTTAATGTTGCTGGAGGTATAAGGATGGTTTGGATGTGTTTTTGGTTCATAATTGAAGTGGATTAGATGTTAGATTCATTAGGTTTTGGGCTGATGTTGTTCGGATGCATTTCGGCTTAGTTTACGGTCTTTTTGGTTAAGTTTTCGGTAGTTTAATGGTGATCGGATATGGCTTTTGGTTTGAGCATGTTATGATGTGAGAATGCTCTGTTTTTAATGTTGTAGAAGAGGTACAAGAAGGTGCTTGATTTCTGATGCGTTGGTGCGATCAACGGATAGCGGCGAAAGCTTGTTTCGCTTATTGGTGAGTGATTATGAATTTAAAGCGAATCGCGTTTGGTACGTTCTGTTTTGGGGACTATGGAAGAGTGTGAAAACCTTCCATAGTTCAAGAGTAAGTAAAGTAAATGTTTTTGATAAACAGATATGAGTTTCGGCTACATTTGTTAAAGGCAATATTTTGGTAATGCAATGAGATTTATGGAAATGCATGAGCATGTTTTGAAATGGTGCATACATGAGAATTGCTTGCTGAAATGCATAGCTTATTTAGCATCCATGATTATAAAAAATTATGAGAAATGATTTGGGATACAATATGGTTATTTGCCTTATATATGATGGTGCCTTTGGGCATGGCTTTTGGTTCATTTGTTGAACATATTATGCATGCATTATGAGCAGCAAGTTATATGATTTAAAATACAATATGGTTATTTGTCTTATACATGATGGTGCCTTCGGGCATTACTTTGGTTCATTTGTTGAACATATTATGCATGCATTATAAGCAGCAAGTTATCATGCACATTTGATTATGATATTGGCTTAGTGACACTAACTTTAGTTTCGAATACGAATGACATGTCATTAGGATTGTCTAAGTGCACTATAAACAAAATTGAGAATATTGAATTTGCCTACACGTAAACAAGGGTGAATTTGTGTCTAACCGTGCGTGGTAGAGCCGCCTACACGTAAACAAGGGTGACTTTGTGTCCAACCGTGCGTGGTAGAGCTTGCCTATATGTAAACAAGGGTGACTTTGTGTACGACCGTGCATATAGTTGACCCATACGTAAACAAGGGTGACTTTGTGTCCAACCGTGTGTAGTGGGGGATAACATGTATACAAGGAGAACTAAGTGTCCGACCGATGCATGTTGAGAAAAAGGATCCGTGTATTCGGTGAACCCAAGGTTCACATTAAGTCGTCACTAGAATGCCAATATACATACATGAATTTGAGAAAAAGATTGTGCATCATTTATAAATTGTTTTGATAAGATTATGTGAACTCAAGGATGCACATGATTTAAAGAACATGAGCATGAAATGTTAGCATGCACGATTTAATAATGTATTACAAACTATGGTTTCATCATGATTTTAAATAGATGCATTGATGATTTGTGTAGAGCTTCCTCACTAAGCATGTTTGCTTAAGCTCTCTTTTCATCCATGCAGAGAAATAAAGGCACTTGGAGCTTCGTTCGAGGCAAAGAAACCAAGGGGAAGAATCACTTTGAATTTGGTATGTTTTTGGCAAACAAATTGGGCAAGGCAATGTGTAACCCAGCCTATGTGAGGAGTGTGTACTTAGGCTTTGGTTTATGTTGTAATAAGACCATTATTGTTTGATTGTTAATTGTTGAACTTTGGAATTGTTTGGATTGTTGAAGCATGTACTAGCATGATTGATATGTTGTTAATCATTTCCTAGGGAGCATGCCTATAGCTTGATCGATGTCTGTGTCGTTGTTGATTATGTGCCATATGTTACTAAATATGCCTAGGATTGATGCATTTAGTGGATCTAATTAATGGTCGAGTATTGAGTAATTAGTATGTACTTAGTGTAACGAAACTTTTGGCTCCAGACCTAAAGTTTCGAAATCTTTTGATGAAGGTTCCGAAACCATTGTCAAATAGTTTCGAAACCTTCACAAGGTTCCGAAACCTTGCGGGCAGATTCAATTCTGGGAAGTTACTGGACGCGGTAAGTTTTGAAACTTTCATGGAAAGTTTCGAAACCTTTTTCAAAAAGTTTCGGAACCTCTGGGAAGGTTTCAAAACCTTTAATCACAAAGAATTGAAAGTTGCTAGAAATTATATTCTAGTCTCGGATATCTTCCTTTGTTCGATTAAGGTATAGATGTTATTTTGAGCTGGAATTTTGCATGCATGCATAAAGTTGACTTAATTTCAAGATGGTTAATCTAATTTGGATAAAGTCCTTGTATTTTTGAGGATTTACATTTTGGTCCCTAAACTAGAGAAACACGCAATTGATGATGTTAGAATAATCCGTTCGAGTTGAAATTTGCTGTGAAGAACTCTTGTATGTTTAATTGAATTTTGATGAAGAGAATTTATATTTTGTTAATAGGATTTAAAAGTTTTACGTTTTAGTCCTTAATCTATGATAGTGTTTAATCGGATGGTTGTTTATAATTAATGTGTTACCAACAATGCTTTGTATGAGACCTTGTCACGTAGGAATAAGATTGTGCATCTAGTAAGATAAAAAAAGGTAACGGTTTTAGGGTTGTTTATCGAATCGAACCTTCGCGGGTTTGGTTTGATATTCCCCGTGAAACCCGTTAATGCTGGTTTCGTCTAGGCCGGACTAAGGGGGTTACATTTGGTGGTATCAAAGCCAGGTTTGAAAAGTGTGTTGTAAGGTTCGTAAAATGTGTTGTTGATTTGTAAAGTGTGTAGTTGGTTGGTTAAAGCATGTATAGGATTGCTAAGTTATGTGCTTAAATGTGTGATTGAGCATGATATGTTGATGGAGTGTGAAAATCTATTCGTGATGATTGTACTTTGCGTAATGATGGTTAAACTGGGGATTATCGGTTACACATTACCAATGCTAACATATTTTCAGATGCTCTCAGATTTCCCTTGGATCTTTCCCAAATGTAAGTTTGTTTTATTTGAACAATTATGTTTTAAACTGCATGTTTAAAGTTTTTGAATATGTTTCTGAGACGTAAGTCACTAGATACTGTTGGTATGAACTTTGATGGTCAAGATTGAAGATGAAACGACTGTTAGGGAACAATAATTTCTTCCTCCTCTGTAAGTGTGCCTTCGGTTAGGCCGGAAGGTTAGTTTGTGGTGTTGCACCGTACTTTCGGGTGTGTTTTAGTTTGTTGAAGCTGGTAGGACTGTTGTTAATCTGACTTGGGAGTTGTCAATAGGATGGTGGTTGAAGTTGTTGGAATTGAGGATGTTATTTGTGAGTGTGAACAATAATCATGTTTAGATTAAGAGCACATATATGTATATATTTATAGATAATGTAGGACATGCATGCATTCTTGAACATGACATTAGAAATTGCATTTACATACATATGCACTTGCATAGGCATTTATGAGGGCATACAGGAAATCATGCATATATTTGTTCACACTTGCGAGTAGCTACTTGAGGGTGTAAGTGGAGTGTGGTTGGTTCTTAAAGGTGAAGGTGTGGAAAAAAAAGAGGTTGAAAGAACTTTCTTGTGGTGTTAAACTGAGTGTGTAGTGGGCAAGCTACCCATTTTGGTTAGGGAAAAGTCTTGGCTGAACAATGAGCGGTTGGTCTCAGAGTTGCGAATGTTTGAAACCGAGGTAAATACACTGTGTTATGGTTAGTTTGAGTTGGTCATTACTAAAGGTGAGGCTGAGTTTTGCGGATTTTTTCTAGTTAAGATTTAGAGGTTGTAACAAGGTTGTAACATGTTTTGTAGAGTAAGGTGGGTTGGTGTTTTTCTGAGTGATGTGAAACTATTTTGTGGAATTATATGGAATCTTTTGTAGTGTGGTTAGTGTGCAGTTAGATCGGAGGTTGTGACCGATCTGGTATGGTCAGGATGGAAGTAAAATATGAGATACATATTGGTATGGGAGTTGTGAAATCGGGTGTTTAAATCATAGATTGTAGTGCCCTTGAGAGGTTTGGTTGTACTATAAAGGAGGAAAGTGTACACGTTGTGTTTACAGGATGTTAAGTTGGATATACTTCGGGTAAAGTTAGTCTTTGATGATGTCTGAAGTAGTGTAATGTGGATCGCTGGACAATTTATGGTTTGTATCAATTGTTCAGTCTTATGGGTTTGCTTTTATCGAAAAGTATTCTGAGTTTTTGTGTTCGGTGGGTTCATGTTTGTGGATGTTTCATCATTATGATTACCGCTTTGGCAAGGTTATAAAATAAGAGATGTTGGAGCTAGTGGAAGGAATAGTTCTACAAGTTTGGATTTTGTTGTGGTATAGTTAATGTAGGAGTTGATTTGTCGATGAGTTGATAATGAAAAAAAAGTTTTTGGTTAAGTGTCAAGGCACTTAATGATGTGTAGATTTTAAATTTTGAACCTTGGTGGAGTTGGTTATGGTGGCTAAACCTTAAGTTGGAGACATTATCGTTATAATGAGTATAATGTTGAGTTTGACACAAAGTTGGTAAGTTTCTTGTATGATATGTTTTGTAAAATGTTAGCAACTGGGGATGACTTGGCTTATATAAGGGTGCTTGCAATGGGAGTTTGTTATGTGGGATAAGCCTGGGTTGTTGTGGAGTTACAAGGGAAGATGTTCGGTTAACCTGTAGAGAGACCTAGTTATATGGTGGATCTATGAGCGAAATTCAACCTTGGTAAAGTTGATCGGAGACAAGTCGTAGCTAAGTGTTTGTTGAGGGTCTAATGAAGGATATGTTCTTGGCAAGGTTTAGTTTTGTGTTGAGAATCTTTTTGTGTTATGTTAACCGCATGGTTGTTACGGAAAGTGTCGAGATGGAATGGTATCTTGAGCAAGGCTTATGGTAATCTTTTTCCATGAGTTTGGTGGTAAGTGTTGTGGTAGGAGTTGGGGAAAAACATGTGTTTTCGACTAAGCTGGTTTGGATTATGTTTGAATCATATGTAAATGTTGTCATGCTGATAAGGTAAGCTTGAGTGTCAGTTTTCTTTGGGTTATTATTAGTAGTAAGGGTGCCCAGGGTTGAAGTCGGGAAGAATCATCATAAGTTTGGTAGTAAGTTCTATCGATGGTATGGAATTTTCTTATGAGGTTTGTTGGATCAATCGTTTGTTGGAGTACGGTTTTCTTGGGTTCCTAAGTCCCATTAGAAAGATGTGTGAGTGGTGTATCTATAACATGATAAGATTTAAAAGTTTTTAGGACCAACATAGGTTGTTGTTTGGATGTTGGATTTTATCATTCATAGGTAAATGGATGATATGTTGTGACGTTGTGATATGGTTAATATAACTCATAGTGAAGTTGTTATTGGTGGTGGAGCTTGCTTAAGACAATGTTGATAGTTTTGTGCAAAGTTAGTCTGAAGTTTGTTGTGTGGAGTGGAGGTTGGTGAAAGGCTTAGTTGGTTACCTGGTATGTGGGAGGATGTCAATTAAGGTTAGTTCGATGGTGATGGTATGGAAACCGTTGCGGTTATCAAGAGTTGTTTATCAACCTTTTGGGGTTTTCTTTTGAGTTATGTTTTCTATAGAGGTTGAGATGGTGTGGTAGGTTGTGCATTGTTGCTTTGGTGTGAGGAAGAAACTTATTGGTTGTCCGAAGAGGGTAAGTGTGGGTTGTTTGTTGCTTACCATTCGAGGGAAGCTAAGGTGATGGTTGAATCTTTGAGCCGTAAAAGGCGGTTGAGTTGAGAGTGATATTTGCTAAGTTGAGTATTTCAAAGGAAGGTGGTTGAGTGATGGAGTTGTAAGTAAAGCCTATCTTGGTTGAGATGATAAGGTGAAACAGTTAGAGGATGAGACGTTGGTACCTTTTGTGGAGGATATGGCTAAGGGTAGACTGACCGAGTATCGTTTTGATGAGGAGGAGATGTTGTGGTTTAGGGGTCAGATTGTGGTGTCGGATGATCCGGAGTTGAGGCAAGCTAACTTGGTGGAAGCTCATACTAGTCCGTTTGCTATGCATCCGGGTAGTGTGAAGATGTATAGAGATCTCAAAAGTGTATAATTTTGGGTTGGTTTAAAGAAGATGTGACGGAGTCCAAGAAGGATTCTATATGGGTTATTGTTGATAGGTTTTCGAAGTGTGCACATTTTCTTGTCGTGCATACAATGTGATTTATGGATAAGTTGGTAGAGTTGTATGATTATGAGATGGTGAAGTCGCATAGTGTGCTTAAGTTGATCATATCGGATAGAGGTCCGCTGTTTATATCTAAGTTTTGGAGGATTTTGTAGGTTACTTTGGGTACGAGGCTTAGCTTTAGTACAGCTTATCATCCACAGACGGATGGACAGTCTGAGCGTGTTATTCAGACTTTGGAAGATATGTTGAAGGGTTGTGTCATCGAGTTTCAAGGTTCTTGGGAGAAACAATTGTCTTTAGTGGAGTTTGTATATAACAGTAGCTCCAAGCGAGTATACGGATGGCACCGTTTGAGGCTTTATACGGGCATAGGTGTTGTACACCTTTGTGTTGGAAAGAAGTTGGGCAAAAGTATGTTTCTTTGCCTCAAGTTTTGAAGATACGGATGGGAAGGTTAAGTTGATATGTGCTAAACTTAAGGAAGCTTCGGATAGGCAGAAGTTCTATGCCGATTTAAAGCGTAGAGAGATAGAGTATACTGTTGGGGACAAAGTGTTTCTTAGGGTTTCTCCGTGGAAGAAGGTGATGAGGTTTGGACGTAAGAGTAAGTTGAATCCTCGTTTTATTGGACCATATGAGGTGTTGGAGCATGTTGGTCCCGTTGCTTATAGGTTGAGGTTGCCAGAGTAGTTAAGTAAGATGCATTATGTGTTTCGATGTATCGATGCTTTGTAAGTATCATTCAGATCCTTTTCATGTTGATCTAGTTGAGGAGTTTGAGTTAAGAGAGGATATGAGTTATGAGGAAGAACCGATGAGGATTTTGGATGTGGGTACAAAGGTTCTTCGAGGGAAGACCATAGTTTTGGTTTAAGTGCTTTGGAAACACTGAGGTGTGGAAGAAGCAACTTGGGAGACAAGGAAAAGTATGGAGGAGCAGTTTCCTCACGTGTTTACTTCAGTTAAATTTCGAGGATGAAATTTTCTTAAGAGGGGGAGAGTTGTAACATCCCGATTCTAGGGTTAGTAGTTTGAGGAATTCGATTCTGGTCGAATCGGGTTCTTAGGTTCATTATTCCGGGAAAAATAAAATAAGGATATTTTTAATTAAGAAAAATAATAATTTTGGAATATGATTTAAAATATTGAAAATATGTTTCAAGATTAAAAGAAAAATAATTTGGAGTTTTATAATGATTTTTAATTATGCTTAATTATGCATAAATGACCAATTTGTAATTTTTGGAAAATTGGAGGACTATTTTGTAATTTTTGGCAAAATCAATGTTTTAGTGACTAAATTGAAAAGCAAGCTAAACTTTGAATCCTTAGAGGGTCATAAACCCATTCCTAATTTTTAATAATGATTTATTCACCAAAATGTGTTTTAATTACTTTAATTAGATATTTTTAATCACTTTCTCTCAAAACCACTTTTCTCTCATTTTCTCTCATCTTTTTCTCTCATTTTCTCTTTACCTTATCTTCATCTTTTCTCTTCAATTCCTTGCTGATTTTTGCATCCTTTTCAACAAAGATTATATCATTTGCATCATCTTTCCATCCTTTACAAAACCTAAGCATCAATTTCATCAAATCAACATCAAATTGTAAGGAATCAAGAAGAAGAAATTACATCTTTTGGGTGAATAGATCTTGAAGGTAATTTTCTGGATTTTTATTCTTTTCTAAGGTTATTTATTGAAATTCCCAAGTATTAGCTTGCTAATCTTTTAATAAAAACTTGATTCTATGTTTTTAATGTTAGATCTAGTGTTTTTGTGAAAGTTTTTGTGGAATCTTTTTGGATCTCATTCAATGCTAGAATTAGATGGATTCAATTGTGTTTTTATGTTAATTAAATGATTAATTGAGTCTTGATTTGATAGCACATCAATTTAATCCCGGAGTAATGCAATCGTTGTAGTTTTAAGGTGCGTTTCGGTTGTTTTATGGGCTATTTTAGATGCTTTAATGTTGCTGGAGGTATAAGGATGGTTTGGATGTGTTTTTGGTTCATAATTGAAGTGGATTAGATGTTAGATTCATTAGGTTTTGGGTTGATGTTGTTCGGATGCATTTTGGCGTAGTTTACGGTCTTTTCAGCTAAGTTTTCGGTAGTTTAATGGTGATCGGATATGGCTGTTGGTTTGAGCATGTTATGATGTGAGAATGCTCTGTTTTTAATGTTGTAGAAGAGGTACAAGAAGGTGCTTGATTTCTGGTGCGTTGGTGCGATCATCGGATAGCGGCGAAAGCTCGTTTCGCTTGTTGGTGAGTGATTATGGATTTAAAGCGAATCGCGTTTGGTACGTTCTGTTTTGGGGACTATGGAAGAGTGTGAAAACCTTCCATAGTTCAAGAGTAAGTAAAGTAAATATTTTTGATAAACCGATATGAGTTTTGGCTACATTTGTTAAAGGCATTATGTTGGTAATGCAATGAGATTTATAGAAATGCATGAGCATGTTTTGAAATGGTGCATACATGAGAATTGCTTGCTGAAATGCATAGCTTATTTAGCATCCATGATTATGAAAAATTATGAGAAATGATTTGGGATACAATATGGTTATTTGCCTTATATATGATGGTGCCTTTGGGCATGGCTTTTGGTTCATTTGTTGAACATATTATGCATGCATTATGAGCAGCAAGTTATATGATTTGAAATACAATATGGTTATTTGTCTTATACATGATGGTGCCTTCGGGCATTACTTTGGTTCATTTGTTGAACATATTATGCATGCATTATAAGCAGCAAGTTATCATGGACATTTGATTATGATATTGGCTTAGTGACACTAACTTTAGTTTCGAATACGAATGACATGTCATTAGGATTGTCTAAGTGCACTATAAACAAAATTGAGAATATTGAATTTGCCTACACGTAAACAAGGGTGACTTTGTGTCCAACCGTGCGTGGTAGAGCTTGCCTATATGTAAACAAGGGTGACTTTGTGTCCGACCGTGCATATAGTTGACCCATACGTAAACAAGGGTGACTTTGTGTCTAACCGTGTGTAGTGGGGGATAACATGTATACAAGGGGGACTAAGTGTCCGACCGATGCATGTTGAGAAAAAGGAACTGTGTATTCGGTGAACCCAAGGTTCACATTAAGTGGTCACTAGAATGTCAATATACATACATGAATTTGAGAAGATGATTGTGCATCATTTATAAATTGTTTTGATAAGATTATGTGAACTCAAGGATGCACATGATTTAAAGAACATGAGCATGAAATGTTAGCATGCATTATTTAACAATGTATTACAAACTATGGTTTCATCATGATTTTAAATAGATGCATTGATGATTTGTGTAGAGCTTCCTCACGAAGCATGTTTGCTTAAGCTCTCTTTTCATCCATGCAGAGAAATAAAGGCACTTGGAGCTTCGTTCGAGGCAAGGAAACCAAGGGGAAGAATCACTTTGAATTTGGTATGTTTTTGGCAAACAAATTGGGCAAGGCAATGTGTAACCCAGCCTATGTGAGGAGTGTGTACTTAGGCTTTGGTTTATGTTGTAATAAGACCATTATTGTTTGATTGTTAATTGTTGAACTTTGGAATTGTTTGGATTGTTGAAGCATGTACTAGTATGATTGATATGTTGTTAATCATTTCCTAGGGAGCATGCCTATAGCTTGATCGATGTCCGTGTCGTTGTTGATTATGTGTCATATATTACTAAATATGCCTAGGATTGATGCATTTAGTGGATCTAATTAATGGTCGAGTATTGAGTAATTAGTATGCACTTAGTGTAACGAAACTTTTGGCTCCAGACCTAAAGTTTCAAAATCTTTGGGTGAAGGTTCCGAAACCATTGTCAAATAGTTTCGAAACCTTCACAAGGTTCCGAAACCTTGCAGGCAGATTCAATTCTGGGAAGTTACTGGACGCGGTAAGTTTCGAAACTTTCCTGGAAAGTTTCGAAACCTTTTTCAAAAAGTTTCGAAACCTCTGGGAAGGTTTCGAAACCTTTAATCACCAAGAATTGAAAGTTGCTAGAAATTATGTTCTAGTCCCGGATATCTTCCTTTGTTCGATTAAGGTACTTATAGATGTTATTTTGAGCTGGAATTTTGCATGCATGCATAAAGTTGACTTAATTTCAAGATGGTTAATCTAATTTGGATAAAGCCCTTGTATTTTGGAAGATTTATATTTTGGTCCCTAAACTAGAGAAACACGCAATTGATGATGTTAGAATAATCCGTTCGAGTTGAAATTTGCTGTGAGGAACTCTTGTATGTTTAATTGAATTTTGATGAAGAGAATTTATATTTTGTTAATAGGATTTAAAAGTTTTACGTTTTAGTCCTTAATCTATGACAGTTTTTAATCGGATGGTTGTTTATAATTAATGTGTTACCGAAAATGCTTTGTATGAGACCTTGTCACGTAGGAATAAGATTGTGCATCTAGTAAGATAAAAAAGGTAACGGTTTTAGGGTTGTTTATCGAATCGAACCTTCACGGGTTTGGTTTGATATTCCCCGTGTAACCCGTTAGTATTGGTTTCGTCTAGGCCGGGTTAAGGGGGTTACATATATGATCTAGATGCAGTTCGAACCTATCCGTGGCTATGATAACCCGAATAAGGAATATAACTTGATGGGTTGTGTGAGCATCAAGCAACTCAATGGGCTATGTAAACTCGAGTAACTTGATGGGACGTGGAAGGTCAAGATTGGAATACTTGTGGTTATGTTGATCCAAGTATTTCTCGGGCGTATATGTGGCTATATTGATCTAAATATGGTACAAACCGACGGCTATGTGAGCACGGGTAAAGTAGGGCTACGCTTGGTCAATAGTTAAGGATGTTGTATGCATATGTTTATGATATGTTATCGGTGATTAATGACCTTAATACTCTAAATTTGTGTGAGTAGGGTAAGGTACATATAAACCAATGGGCTCTGTGATATTTGTTGAAATATTATTTTTGATATAATAATTGAAAAATATTTTTGACTAATTTGAAAGATTTCAAAAATGATTCTTATGTTAAATAACTTGAAAATAATTTTGAAAACTTTTTAAAGGTTTTAGAAGTGTTTGAAACGGTTTTAAATAGTCAAAATTATGTTTTTAAATGAAAGTTTTGAATCCTCCCTTAAGGTTTCGAAACCTCTCAGGCAGAATGATCTTTTTCTTGAAATCTTAGCAAAGGTTTCGAAACCTCTTGTGAAGGTTTCGAAACCTTGGTCCTATAATGGCTATATTTTTTCGAAACCTCTATGTAGGTGAAAATTTAATGCTCAACTTTATGACTTCCCAACGGCTCCAAAACATCATCAACGGGTATAAACGGCTAGAATATGATTCCACACGACAAAAATATGCTTGAGACACTTGAAGATGTTTAGAGACAACATCCAAGCTTCATGATCAAGAGAAATTAGCTTTCAAGTCTTATTTATTCTTTTCTCTTGTATATAGTGTATAGAGAGTGTTTTAATTGTTTTTATTATTTATACTCTTGTGAGCTTAATTCTTGTAAACACCTACCTTGTGAGGTTTTCTTTGTTTACATAAATTACCTTGTAAAAAGGAGAGGTTCTAGTTTAGCCAAAGGAAAAACTAGAGTTAATTCTATCTTAGCCAAGTCCAAAAAATAAGGTTGTAACGGTTATCCCTTGAACCGGTAAAAAGGTTTCAATTCATAGTGAAATGGTTGAAATCCTTAGTTCTTTGCTAAGGTAGTAGACGTAGGTGTGACTGAACTACTCTAAAATCATTGTGTTATTTGTCTCAATCTTTTGATTTTAGAAAATTCAACCAAGAACCAAAAATAACCCTCGTAACGGTTTTCGATGATCGATTTGAGCTTGCACATCAAGTATTTCAATCTCGATGTAACTCGATAGTCTGTTTGATCTCGATGTAACTCTATGGATTGTGTGAGACCGAGTAGATAAGCCTGGAAAGGCATGTTAGCGTTATATATTTTGATGTCTTGAGAATATTTAACTTGAAAACTCTAGCTAAGGTAAAATAATAAATGAACCTTAGTTTAAAAGCCTTTTTGTATACTCTTAACTATACTATCTTGCTTGCTCCTTTTATGACACTCATGATCTGTTAGAGTAAAAATTTACCACTGAGCTAGTTAGCTCAACGTGCGGAATTGTGATTTTTCTTTTGCGTAGGTGACATGTAGCTTTAGAGGGGCACATCGAGGAGGATTTCCCAGCATCGGAGTCGTGAAAAAAAGTACAATACTTGATCTTATTTTGGACATAATGTATTCATAGGATCTTACCACATATCGAGTTTGTATCTTTACTTTGAATGTCATTTTGAGCTAGATAATGTATTTTAAAAAGGAGTTCTTGTTTTATAAACACTTTATTATGTTTTATTTATGTCTACATTGATTTATGAAATGCGATATTTTAAGGCTTTGAGACACGTGATTTTAAAAGAATTTTGATTAGTCGGGTCTTAGGTGACCCTAATGTGACACTTCGGATCGGGATCGAATATGTTACACTCTCACTCAGCAACATTAAGTTTCATCATTTTTTTTCTTCGGGACAACTCCATTATCAGAATCATCAATATTCTTCCATGGGCGATCCCTTTAAGATCATGTTTAAAACCTGCATCAAATAAGTTAAAATTGGGTTTATATTGGGAGGGAGATTCAAACATAGAATTGAAGGTTGGAACAAATTTTTCAGCAGAATCCTTGATGTACCATATCTTGCTGCAAAGATCATAAATCTTTTTCTTATGTGAATCCTCTTTAAAAATATGATTGGTATTAATCCTTCTTTTGAAACGTTTAATTTTATCCGAAAATTATGTCTTAGTGATTGGAATATGGTTGGATTCTTTAATATATTTATAAAACTCAACCATATCAATAGCATCATTCTCATAAGCTCCACCACCCTTTAGGAACTTAACTAAACCCTCCAATAAAATAATCTCATCTTCTTTGGTAAAAACACGCTCAAATAACTATTTGCTTGTGTTTTCTATGATTGTACCCTCCTCCTCAGCAGTAGCATTTGCTTTCGTAAGGGAATCACCTATGGTCGACGATTTTGTAGTTTAGGACTTCTTAGGCTGTAGGGTTTTAGGTGTCTCCGAGAAAAAAATCAAACATCAGAGAATTATAAGCATTTTTAGTTTCTTGAGACTTTTGCTCATGGGAAGAAGAAGGATAAGCTTCAGTAGGCTTGGTGTCAGATTTCCATTGTTTTTTTTAGGGCTTTCCGTTGTTTTCAAAGGTAAAGAAAACTCAAAGAAGATTAAAAATAGAATTTACTATTATCGTTGATATCAATATTAGACCAAAAAAGATAATGCATTAAGAATTTTCAGCCTTTTGCGTTCGTTATTTGATGTTTAATTGAAATCTCTCATGCCGATTATTGATGATGGGTGGTTGGAGAAAATCGACAGTGGCCTAAGACGATGGTAACGATAGGGTCTGACAAGGTTATCGATGACAATAATTAGGGTTGGTCATTGTTGGATATTGGATTGGATCAAATTCAGTTTTTTCAGATATTTTTTTAATTAATTTATTTTATTTTTAAAATACAAAATAAAAAACACATATCAATCTATTATTGGATGATATATTTTTTTTAACATTGTTACCTTAAAAGCCTAACAAAATAAAACTTTAGACACCTATCTTAAAAAAGTGTATAGTTTTGATACCTATTTTTATCAGTTAAACAATTTTTTTAAGCGTGTTACCTTAAAACATAATGAAATAAAACTTTGGAAACTTATTTCAACCCAAAAAATATTAGACATCTATGTAAGGAAAATTTATAGTTTATGCACCTATTTCAACACACACAAAAAAAAACATTAAACATCTATTTTTTTAGAAAATTATAATTTAGACATGAGAAATCAAAAAATACAACTAAACAATTTTAAAAATAAAAGATATAAATAAACACTAATATCAACAATAGAGGATTAAAACCATCATCATTAACACAAAATTAAATATAACGATGATAACACACCGGTAATTTTATCACAATTAGTACATAACTTACCTGAGATGAATGCGGACATTTATTAATATCAAAATATTTTGTTAAAAGAAACGATTGATATTTCTAGAGATCACGGGTTCGAGCACCAGTGATGTCAGTAGAGTGATTGAACGATCAATATTATATGGTAGAGACTATATTTTAGAACAGACACAACTATAATCATAGTTAGCTAATTAAAAAAAATATTTTATTAAAAAAGATTATTTTTGATTGAATAGATATTGACCGCGTATTACAATTTAATACCAAAATCTTGATGATAACCAAAATATTTAATGAATATCCAACATTTCTAATGAAGACCAGATGCTTTAATTACCAAATTTTCTGACCGATTTCAAAGTTTTAAACTTCAAAAAAATTATTATAATTCGAAAAGTTTAGTAAATAACTATAAATCTTAAGATATCGTACAAATTATAATATTATAAACATAAAATTTAGGTAAAGTATTGCAAGGATCACTTTTATTTTACAATCGTTTAGTTTTGTTCATTGAATTAAAAAAATAATATTTTAATTTTTTATATTATCATTTTAAAATATTTTAATCATTTACATTATTGTTTAGAAAACAAGTAACGTTCCGATCACTCAAGTATTAAATATTATTAATTTGATGATATAACACGTTAATAAAAGATATTAATTTTTAAATTAAACATAAAATTTTAATTTAATCATTAAACTTTAAATATAAAAATCATTTAACTTTCGAGATCTGACCAAAGTTCATTACTACTAGCTATCGTTCATCAATATCGTTAATCGCTATTATTCACCGTCAATTGTTGCTCACCGTCGACCACAACTCATCACTAAAAATGGTTTACCGTATATAATTTATATTGAGTGCTTAAGTCAAAAGTTTTCTATTGTACTGATTACAAGCAGAGTCGGAAATCAAGATCAGAGGGTAAAGTACAATAAACCATAAAAGGGTAAATTTTAAATAAATTAAAAATTGAGGTTCAAATACACACATTTTCGAGGCAAAATTATTTAAATAACCCTTTTTTATTATTTAAATCCAAAAATATACCCCTCCCAACTTTAATGACAAATCTATACCCTGTCAGAACACGTGGGAAAAAGTTGCTTCCTACACAGAGCGATTACAGAAATCACTCTATGCAGGAAGCGACTTTCGGCTAATTTGGCATCCCTTGCCACATAAGACATTAATTATAATGTGGATAAGAAATCGCTCTGTGCACAGAGCAACTTCCCTAGGTTTCAGAAGCGTAAAACCCTAGATTCAAGAAATCGCTCTGTGCACAGAGCGATTTCAGTTATGGTTCTAGAAATCGCTCTGTGCACAGAGCGATTTCGGTTATATTTATTTTTATAATATTTTTTTAATATTCTTATCTTAATAAGTAAGGTTAATAATAGAAGGTATATTTTATTAATTAAACGTATCTTAATAAGTAAAGGTTAATAAAAGGTATAATTATGTAAAAAATTATAATAAAAGGTATATTTTATTAATATTGCCCAAAAATATTAAACTTTACATAAGAAATATCTAAGTAGTTAAAGAATCGTCTGTTTTCGTGTCTTCGTAATCTGTAAACACATCAGATGTTAACTTTAGTTCTTTAATTTTTTGTTTCTTTTGATATCGTCTGTTGTTGATACGTTGTAAAATTGCTTCTTCATCGATGTTGCTTGATGAACTAACTTCATCCGTAAATGAACTAACTTCATCCTTAAATTTTACGTAAATCTCAATATAAAGACATGGAATATTTTTGTAAGCTCGAAATATCTTACGAAGGTCTTTAGAACTTGAGAATTTCAATAGGTAATATGCTTCAGGATCTAGCTCATCAACTGATATTTTTGCTTGCATGTATAAGATTTCTCTTGTTCTTGTTGTCTCCTTCGCAACCTCTATCAATATTAAGTCACAGAACTTATCGTATTTTATCTTGCTACTAAATGAAGTGTAACCATAGGTACCAGAGAAGAAAACAATGCAAGAAAACATAGCCATCTACACAAATCTTTTTTGAAACTTGATGAATTATTGATGGAGCGTTTACAGTCTGAAAGCAGAGAAACAAATCTTATATAGTCAAGAAATTATTGAAATCGCTACCTGCAGGAAGCGATTTCTTTTATGACAATGGAAGTCGCTTTTTGCAGGAAGCGATTTCTAGTCTGACAACTGGAGTCGTTTCCTGCAGGAAGCGACTTCTTCGGTGCTTAAATATTTTGAATTTGAATCCCAGAATTTCAAAGCAAAATTCTCAATTCCCAAAAGTTCTCTGCATCACGGGTCGAATTTTATATTTTTTTGGAATCTGTTTTCATTTGAATTTAAAAGCCAAAATGTCAAGAAGAATCATTGTTTTGGTTTATTATGATGGCCAAATGGTTGGTGATGCATCTCTGAGTATGGTGTTTCAGTCTTCGAATACAGTTACACTTGAACTCCCGTGGAGATTAAGCTATAGATCATTGATGAAAAGAGTATCAGATTCTGTTTTGCATGCCCGAGGTCAAAAATTTGAGCCATTAAAATATAGATTACCGATGTTATTGGAGCCATTGAATTATACAATTTTTTATGTGTCCAACAATAACGATATTGAAATGATGCTCGATTCGCTCATGCAATATTCCTTACGAGGTCTGTTAGAGTTATTTGCGATTTTTTTCTAATAATAATGATGATGTTCCTGCCGTCCCAGATTGGCGTCGTGCAAATTTTGATTTCGACCCTAATGTTTATAGCCCTACGTCCAATATTCGAGACGACTTCAACTTGTTGTCGACACATTGTTCACAGAACAATGTTGATGTTCCATCGTCTTCAGTGGTAAGACATTCTTGTGTAGCTTCTTTTGATTTCGACCTTAATCCACCACCCACCCAACAGTCTTCGTTCGCTCGGTCTGAATTTGATTTGAACTTCCCACCAACACAACATTCATCTGCAATTGTTGGTGATACAATGAACTTACAATTGTTCGAATTTGAGGGTGACCGCTCTGACGAAGAACCGATTCAGGAGTCCAGCCCTGATGGTGATGAGCTATGCCCTTTTTATGGACCTCCCGAAGATGTGGATGAGCTAGAGGAGCCAGACAAAATGGGTACCCCTAACACTTCAATGGCAATGTCATTTTATGAGTCACCATCCTATTTTGCATCCATTGATTTGAAAGCCTTCAATGCTCTAGAATTTCTATAATTCCACCAAATCGACCAATAAAACCAAGGTGGTTCTCTTGAAATATATAAAGAAAAGGTTTTCGAGACCAAGGATCTGGCGATTACAGTAACCAAGCATTATAATATCCGCAACTTCGTTGCATTCGGTGTTTACAAGAATGCATATGACAAGTACATTGTTGAATATGTACACAAGAAGTAGGGATATAAATGGAGGGTTTGTGTTTCTCATCTGAAGAAATTAAATAACCTTTGGCAGTTACCAAGTTTGATTGCCCTCACACATGCACTGTGGGTCGCCTTAATCAGGATCATCGAAACTTGGTTGTGCACGTGCTGTGTGATGTCATTATGCCTCTGGTGAAAGCGAATCCGCGGGTAATCGTTGATATTTGTATGGCTTCAGTTACGTCTCAATACGGTTACCATGTTCCGTATAAACGAGCATGGTATGCAAAACAACATGTCGTTCAGAAGTTGTACGGTCAGTGGGAGGAATCGTACAATGAATTGCAATTGTGGCTTTTGTTGATGCAAAAGCATATTCCGGGGATGGTGGTGAAGCTAGAAACAATACCGGCGTATGAAAATAAACGTATCATACCCATTGTTTGCCAATTTGAACGCTTATTTTGGACTTTTTCACAATGTATCAATGCATTCCGTCATTACAAATCGATGGTTCAGATCGACGGTACTTGGTTGTACGACATGTACACGCAAATTTTATTGTTGGCAGTTGTGCAAGATGGTAATCGAAAAATTGTTCTAGTTGCCTTCGCAATCGTTGAAAAAGAGGATCTCCCTTCTTGGGAGTTATTCCTGAAGAACTTGCGAAGGTATGTTCTATCACCTATCTTGTGGGATAGGGATGATGGAATATGTGTAATTTCTGACCGAGACAAAGCGATTAAATACGCAGCGCAAAAGATGGGTCAATCTTGGCAACCGCCACATATTTATCATCGGTATTTTCTATGACACATTGCAGCTAATTACTTAAGATTTGGTGGAGGAATATATAAAATATTTAAAATGTTAAATTTAGAATTAATAAGAAAACGTAAATATATAAAAAGAAAGCGTCTACAATAAAACCCTAAACATATGAAATTAACAAAATTAAGAAAAGATTACATAAAAAAACTAATGATGTTTATGTCCGCCTGTTCCGCGACGTGGTGGATGACGATCCCGATACGGATTTCTTCGCTGCAATATTTCAGGGTCTTCTTCTTCCTCCTCCTCTCCTTCCATATTATCGGAGGGAGAACCACTACCACTTGAACCGATATAAAAGAGGCTCTGAGGAGGAGTTTGGTCGACCATAACTGAACTAGATCCAAAATATGGAAATTGAGGCATAAGAGCAAACTCAGGCACATATGCTGGTTGTGGATAGTAAGAAGTCAATGGTATCGGTACGGTGGTAACACTCATAGCAGACATAAACGGATGTAAGACGTCAGTAAAAAAACCCTCCGAGGGTGGTGAAAACTAAGGAGACCAAAACGATTGGGGAATTGGGGTAGTAGGTGGATCCTCTTGAATATTTCGTCCTCTTCCATGCCTTTTTCGTTGGGCCGGTGGACGTCTCCGCGGAGCAACGGGTAATTCGCGTGCTCGCTCCTCTTTAGTCAAGATGTGAGGCTTACAGTTTTTAATGTACCAACGAAAATACTCGTATCCCAAGCTCTCGGTAACAATTGGTTCACACATCAGGATCTGCTCTAATCTTTCTTCCCACATCTCGATGTACTCCCTATGTTTGTCAGACCAATCCACGCCGGTCTTCCCTTGTCTTTTCAGAGCATGCAATTCATCAAAAATAGAAGGTGGTTTTGGAATACCTTGCTTAAACCCAAACTGCCGTAGAACTCAATTACTAGGATGTCACTCGATAGTTAAGTAATTAATAAGAAGCACCATCGCAAACCATAAGTTTGAGCGAGCCAATATGTCAGTTAGGATACAAGACATAATAGCTGACTCGCGGTACGACTACCAAATAAACTAAAAAAATAATATTTATATTAAAAAAAATTAAAACATTTTTAAATTTAATAATTAAATTAAAATATAAAAAATAAAAACAGAATTACCTCCTCCTCCTCCCTATCTATCAGTATTTGAAAATCTCGTTGGGTTTTCGGCAATCCAGAATGAGACAATGGATAACACCACCTACCATTAATAAAATATAATTATAATTAATAAATTATAAAAAATAATTTAAAAAAATAAAAAATATTAAACATAATAAAATATTACCTCCGAGCTAGTGAAAACTCATATGCACGTCGCATAACCAAAGAAGGCTGAAGAAAAGGCATACGGTACCATACCCAAGACTGAAGTAATATTAAGCAACCTCCTATGACTTGTTTCCGGGGATCAACATTCGTACAAAGCTCTCGATATAAAAAAGTAAGAACAACCGATGCCCAACTGAGATTGCCGAAATCCGAAAAGTTACGTAGATGGTGTAACCACACCAAATGCACTTTATTGCGGGTTTTGTCCGACATCAAAATCCCGCCAATTATGCACAAAATATGTGCGCGAGCATAAAACTATAAATTGATAAAATTAATATAACCTTAAATTAGTAAAAAATAAATTAATTAAAAAATACTAAAATATTAGTTACCTTCTTTATTTCTTCGTCGGCATCAACGGGTAAATTAGAAAAAATTTTGACCAACCACTTTAACAATATTTTCCCGTCGGACATCTTGTCGGGAATACGTCCAAGATATTGCTGACAAAGACTTCCCCAATCGTCTTCCGCAATACCCGTTATAGCGGGACTATCAATACGTAACCCAAGTTGAAAATGAACGTCTTGTAAGATAATAGTTGCCTCATCAGATGGAAGATGAAATGTGTGAGTCTCCGGCCTTCACCTTTCGAGCAGAGCATTAATCAAGTATGGATCTACTTTAGTCTCAGCGATAATAAGACTCATATATCCGAACCCGACCTCGATCAGATAAGGCACAATAGCCGGATGCAGCGTTTCCATAATACGATGATGGTAACAGTTTAGAACTCTTTCATAACCCTTCAAAAAATATATAAAAAATTATTAAATAAAAAAATTTAAAAATAATAATATAAAAATTTAAAAAAATAATAATAATATAAAAAATAAAAATTATCTCATTATAACGCCAGGAATTGAAACAATGATTCTCGTTCAATCTACATAGACCCGCCATATTATCGAATAAACATCGATTTCTTTCTACGTGTCCTGACATGAGTATAGATTTGTCATTGAAGTTGGGAGGGGTATATTTTTGAATTTAAATAATAAAAAGGAGTTATTTAAATAATTTTGCCCATTTTCTATTATATTTTTAGTTAGGAAAAGGGTGACATTGTAAATCCATCATTGGATTTGACCCATTCCGCAACGGTGATCGATGACGAATGAATGTGGAGGTAAGCGGTGACAGAGGGTTTTAGTTGTATTCAAGAGTTAAGATAATACTTCATCCATCCTATTTTTAGTGTCTATTGTTGATTTTTTATAATTTTAAGATAAAAAAATTATATAAAAAATATTATATAAAATAATTGAAAGGACAATTTTATCCTAAAAGGTTAAATTTTGTTTTGCTAAAAAAACAAAAGAAAGGATAGAAAAAGAAATATAACTTATAAAAGTTGATTTTTTTCAATAAGACATTTTAAGTGAGACAATTTAAAACATAAAATAGACATCATATATGAGACATAGAGAGTATATTTTATTTAAAATTTAAATATTAATTATTATTTTATTTAAAATTTAAGGATGAAATTAACATTATATATGAAGTCCATGTGCTAAATTAAAAGCAAACTATTTTTATTTCGGTGATCGAAATGTTATAAAATAATAATAAAATAAAATATTATATTTTAAAGTTCTAATAAACAAAGACAATATTTATAAAACGGAAATTTCTGTTACAAATGTTTATCAAACAACGAGGCTAAGTAATTGTAGGGAACGATGACCTTAAAACGATAAAAAAAAAATAGTTGTATTATTTATTAAAAAATCTATATCAAATTTTTTATAAATTTTGATAAAAAAAAAACCATACAACTGTCTTTAGCTTTTTTTTAAATCTATTTTTTAAGAAAAATATTTTTTTATAAAACACACGAATCCCAAAACCTAAAAATCTCAGTTCCTTTTTTTTTCTTCTTCTTCTTTTGTTTTATGTCCATGCTTCTTTTCTCCATATGATAGCCGCTACTTCTCCACCAGCGCCAACAACCACACCGTTCTCCGGAAGTATTCGAATTCCCAGCCTGAACCGCGTCTTTATTCCCTTCAGCAACTCAAGGTTTCCGCTGTGGAACCCGCAACGGAACTGTCTATCGTATCAGCGAGTGCAGCAGACGCCGATGGCCTGGGTTCGGAACATGGCCGGCGGTTGCTTCAAGAGTGCGGAGCCCTCGTCTAAACAACGGATCAAAGTAGAAGAGGACAGTGGTGGCCAGGACGTTTTCGATCCCGACGCTATGGCCGCCAAAGTTTCACCTGAGCATCTTGTCATCATGGTCAATGGCCTGATTGGAAGGTACCTTTATAAGAATTTCATATGATATTGAAATTTTATTCAGAATAATAATCCAACTAAATACATGCTAGATTTTGTCATTTGAAAGGTTCTATGATTCATTTTAAGAAGGAATTTACTGATAATCAGTATAATGAAGCTGGCTTTATCAGCAAATATATTCATATAGACATCATTTTTGTTTTCTAAATTAGTTGTTGTTTGTATCATATCCTAATTTAGACTTTAGTTAGTTTAAGCATAACAAATTATCACTCTTGACCTGTATTGTGTGTCATAAAAGATGGACCAGTTTCTAACATTCCCCCCCTTATGGCTTGTTCCCAATTATCAGAAGAGGAAATAGAAATTATATTTTTTTCTGCAAACATTTTAAAACTTTAAGGATTAATGTGTAAAATCACATGAAGTAAACAAAATGCTAAAGTCTTCAATGTTATTTTTAGTAGTTCTCCAATGCCTAGTACTTATGAGTTATGTCCAATTGATTCTTTTTAAGATGATTCGGAAAGGTAATTGAATGAACCTTGAAATGCTCAGATCACATTCGAAACGTTGTTGCAAGTGAATTGATTTTCCTGATTTAGAAAACATTTTCAACTTATCCAAGATGAATAGTTTTGGCCCTCCCATGCATGTATCGAGATAAAATTAAAAAACCAACCTTGTGTTATTATTTCCCATTAATGGGGAATACTGAAGGGTTTGAAACACATGATGCATGCAGCTATAAAAAGTACTATTTTTTGTTTAGTACTCTACTTCATGTGTATTTATATATTCTCTTTGATTGGTTCATGTGCATTTATACATTCAAAGAATCTCATTATTCGTGTCACCCAAAATTTTATTGAATGCCAAGTATTTTGAAGTGACACTTAACACATAAAATGATACTCTTTGGTGTTTACATTGCCTAAGTTGTTCTTTTTGCTTGACTATACAATTGGAAAAAACATGTATATCTCTTGTTTTTAAAAAGTGTGCCTTACTTCAATAAGGCGTGCTCCTTGCGCCTCGCGCCTTGGCTATAAAACCCCTATCGGCGCGCCTTGCGCACTTTTTAATAGTGGTGGGTTTAAAGATGTACTTGATGCTAAAGTTGTGCTGAAAGAAGTTTGAAGATGTGCTAGATGCCTAGTGCTATGTGAAAGTAGTGGCACACTAAATAAAAAAAGAGAAGCGAAAGACTTTGTTAACTTTGTGCATTCCAGTTTCTTGAGTTTTGCATCAATTTGATATCAAAACACTTGAAGGAGAAAACCATTTTATATGGGGGTGTATTTTATACTACGCAGATTAGGGTGGCTCCTTTTGGTACAACTAAATTGGGGGAGGGGATGTTTAATGCACTGGGTTTGAACCTTGGATGTGTGGGTGCAACTCCAAGTGGTTCAGTCACTACACCAGATGGGTGTTCGCAGGGTGGCTCCACTTGAAGACTTTGATTTTGGATTTTTCGTTGTTTGCCTCATTATGTAAGAATTGACCTTCAAACTAATTTATGTACGTGATATTCAATGAACAGTTTTTAGGAAATTAATTTGTATTAGATGTGCTTCTTTATATATGATTTGACCATATATTCTATTTATAAAATATGTTAATCAAATATTAGTTATTTCTAGAATTTATTATTTTAAGGTCTTTCTATGGATGTTTGGAAAAGAAATTAATGAAATATTTTTAGTTGTATGTACATTAATATGTGTTGTTTCATTTGCTATCCTTGTCAATATTATATTATTTCCTACAAGTTCAATGTTGTTGTAAATGGATTTGTGTTGTATGTGTCGATCCTTTCTAAACCCGCTTGACCAATTCCATAAGAAGAGGTGGAACACTTTAATTTAAGGATCATTGATTTTTTTGGATAAAATTAAGGATCAATATTGAATGGACTGTTGGGAGATATTAGTGATTTCACCAGTGGGTGGTTTCTTTACCATCTATTTAATTATTTGGAAGCAATAACATATAAAAATGTTAAATATATGTATGGCCTTTTTTGGGTATGACTGGTCTTCTAACAAAGACTTAAATAGCTCAGTGATAAAGATATTAAGATATTGGATTGGAGCTATTCCTTACAACATTTTGTGAAGTTTTTTAACTTCACCAGCATTTTCTTGGTTAAAGGATTCTTTTTAAACATACCCTAACTTTGAATTCTGTTTGCTTAAACCGGTTAATATCTGTTATTCTCCAAATTTGATTCTATTGTTCTTGTAGTTCCAATCTCTTAGTATGAATATGTTATGTATTCTTTTACTTGTTATGTTATTCTGGCTTGTGGTAATCAATAAATTGCTTCTGCTTCTACGCAATTTATAATCTCTTCACCTAAAAATGTGATGAACTAGTCATAATAATTTTCTCTTGTTTCTAGTGCTGCTGATTGGAGATTTGCTGCAGAAAAGTTTGTTGCGAAACTACCCGACAAAGTAATAGTGCACCGTGAGTTTTCTTTTGATCATTTTCTCGCCTCTTCTCCCTTTTCTATTATTATATACGGAAAGAGATAAGTACATGGAAAATGGATACATTTCAGCGTAAGTCCTGATAATGGAATGGTAGCGCCTGCCTGGAGTCTGCACAAGCTCAATACATCAAAGTAGCTCGACAAACTAATTTTTGCTTGTTCCTTACCAAATAACACAATATTCTCTTTGCTCAACCTGTCAAACCAGTTGTTTTGCACCAGTATTCTTTTTATTCAATACGACAAACTAGTTTGTTTTGCACCAGTACACTTTTGGATATTTCATCTTGCACACAGACATAATATGTTTTGTGACTTGATATTTGTGTACAGGCAGTGAATGCAACTACTTAAAATTGACATTTGATGGTGTTGATATGATGGGTGAAAGGCTAGCACAAGAGGTAAAACTTTTTTTTTCTTATTTTGTTGTTTGTTGATTGAGGAAATGCCTTTTCGGTTTCAGTTTTCTAAATTTTCTTCTGAAAATTGTAAATTGTAATTATGAGGACTATCTGGGATAGAATATCATAGCTATCTTCACTTTTGGACTAATATATGAAGGTACTGGACGTTGTCAAACGTTGGCCTGAGGTGCGAAAGATTTCTTTCGTGGCACACTCTTTAGGTGGTCTTGTTGCAAGATATGCAATAGGGAGGCTCTATGGGAATTCTTCCAAGTTTGGTCAAGCAGGTCCTCTTGTGAACTCTTTAACTGGAGAGCACACAGATTCTTCAATGCCATATCTTGAGCAGCCTTCTGAAGATAGAATTGCTGGATTGGAACCAATGAATTTTATAACATTTGCAACACCACATCTTGGTTCAAGGGGACATAAACAGGTAAGAGGCATGCTTTTCTATGTTATCTGGAGTCATTTTCCTATTCCTGTGCTGTTTTTCTTACTTCATAGAAGAAAGATTTCCTAAAACGTCAGACCATAATATTAAGTTAGCTTTTTGCATAAATGGAAATGTTCTTGAAATGATAACTCGTAAGTGATAAATGTTCTTGTAATGATAACTGTAACACATTTAATCAAAGAAGAAGGAATTGACAAGGGATTGAGAATAAGAAGAGTAAAGGAAGACTTAAGAACATAATTTGGGGAGAGAAAACTGTTTCATTCTTTCGATAGAATCATAACAGGATGAGCCTTAGGTACAAATAACCCTATTGACCAAAATGCACCATATTACTAATCACACTTGACGGCTAACAGACTTATTAATTTAAAAGACAACATAACAGAAAATTAAAATTAACTCCAACAGGTCAAATAAGGATTTGAAATTTGCCTCATTACAATAACTCACAAGTGAAGCAGACATGCTTGAATGCTGTCTTTAGACATGACATTATTTGCCACGTCACTCATTTTGGCAACTTCTTTCCACCATATTTTCATTTTTCTTTGGTTGACTTCTTGTTCTTTATTCACTCTATTTGATGTACATGTAAATTGAGGTGTACTTGGTATAGATGACACCGATGTCTATGTTTTGCAGCTCCCACTTCTTTGTGGTCTTCCTTTTCTTGAGAAAAGAGCATCTCAGACCGCTCACTTGGTTGTTGGAAGGTCTGGAAAGCATCTATTTCTCACTGACAGCGAAGACGGGAAACCCCCACTTCTCCTTAGAATGGTTAATGATGGTGATGAATTAAAATTCATGTTAGTGTTAATTTTCTGATTCTCTACTATTATCTTAACATTTATTCTTAATGACTACAGATTTGGTAATGTCCTTTTATTAATTAACCTGTATAGATCAGCTTTGCGTGCATTTAAGAGACGTGTGGTATATGCAAATGCAAATTATGATCGTATCCCTTTTTAGGTTAAATTGCATCTAGTTTATGTATACGACTATGTGTTTTTAATTTTTTTCGTATAAAATTATGTTTATCTTGACTTCTATCTAAGATATGGTTGGTTGGAGAACATCGTCAATTCGACGTCAGAATGAACTTCCAAAGGTGAGTTAAGTTGTTTTTTCTACTCAAATTTCATTTATTATAGTATTTAGAACCAAGTATCCCATAGCAACTTAGTTTTATTAACAGAACTTCCAAAGGTAAGTTGTTTTTTTCTACTCAAATTCCATTTATTATAGTATTTAGAATCAAGTATCCCATAACAACTTAGTTTTATTAACATTTTTCATCTTTATTTCCAGTCAAATCTTCTTGTTTTAGATGAGAAGTATCCGCATGTTATATATGTTGAGAGGGAAACTACAAACAACATCCAAAATAAAGCTTCATCTATTGCTATATCCCAAATAAGTGATGTCGAAGGTTTGTTCAGCTTTTCTCCTTAAGGCTTCTTGTTTAGATTTTGGTACAGCAATTGGTTATAGGGTTTTCATGGTATAGGGGTGTTTAGATTGGAGAATGTTTGATTACTTATGATATTAAGATTATTTAGTTCATTACCGGCAATGTTAAAACTTCCTTGTTTGATTTAGTCGGTACTCGGTTGCAATGTAAAGTTCTTTTGTTTGGTTGAGAGAATATAAGACAACACAATAGTACTTCATACTGAATTGTGATTAAAAAGTTAAATCATGTCAAGAGTGGAAGGTGACCAGCAAGTAGAGGGAAAATTTTGAGGGAATACCATAATCATATTGCTAAAAAAATAATGTGCCTTCAATGTTATGCTTTGGTAAAGGGTAGAACAGAGGGAGGGGTATGGGGACAGGAAAGGGAGAGGGAGAGGGAGGTAGTTCCAATTTTTCTTTTCTTCAATGAACTGTTATGCAATTTAGTATTCGCTAGTAGCTTCTCGTAGTAGCATTAGCCTTAAGGGTGTAGCCGTTGATTATTTATGGACACACATAGCAATGCTATGCTTCTCATAATTTCATCTCTAGTAACTAATACATTCTTAGCTTGGTTAATTGCAAAGAATTTGGTAAAGATATCTTCATGTTCATTCTCTAACTTCCTAAACAACTAAAAATTTCAAAACCATATGTATATGACAACCAACCTTGTAGTGTTTTTCTTCTACTAAATAACTAGGCTAGGTGCCATATGAAGTATGAACTGCTTTGTGATTATATGCGACTAGGATCAAGAGTTGGGTATCTCAACTACTAGCTTTTTGAACATAATCTTCATCAAAACCAACTCACAACTATTATGAACAATGTACTTAGGTTCAACATGAAACAACAATGGGATTGTTCGCCAATCCTTGTGCATTGACAATAATGGATTTGCCAAACGGAAGAACGTACATCTTGAAACAACAGGAACTCGTTTATTTCAGATGAAGGCTCCTAAACAATTATGGACTGGTGTTGTTTCAATGGCCTCTCATCGGTCAGATGCATTTTTTTAAAGTGGATAGGAATAGAAAAATGCAGAAACCATTGTTGAACTGTTGTAATTGTGAATCTAGGATAGTTTTAATTGAAGAGATAGTAATTATTACCTGGGTTGCTCCAGTTTTATTCATCTTTCCCTAATGAAATTATAATTTGTGATTATTAGTTTTATGAACTTGTTGGTCTTACTTTTAGTATTTTGCATTAATTTGTAGAGTCGATGATTCAAGGTCTCACTCAAGTACCTTGGGAACGTATTGATGTAAGCTTTCAAAAAAGTAAACAGCGATACGTTGCGCATACTACAATTCAGGCAAGTTCAATGGTGCAATAGATTTGTTTTTTTATTATTATTTCAGTTTGACTGTTCATTGTTTTGCTC
The DNA here is from genome assembly GCA_035048815.1 of Abelmoschus esculentus. Lineage (NCBI taxonomy): Eukaryota > Viridiplantae > Streptophyta > Magnoliopsida > Malvales > Malvaceae > Abelmoschus > Abelmoschus esculentus. The sequence continues at coordinate 10,689,426 of JAUCBN010000023.1, read as the reverse complement.
ATATTTTAGCATCATCTTCAGGTGAAGAGCTACTGGTTTAACTCTGATGGAACAGATGTAGTTTTCCATATGATTGACAATTTCCTTCTCTAGTCCTGGAAACGCTTGGTGTCCACCTATTGTGATTCAACATCAGGTTAGGTCTTATTTTTTGCATTATCCAAAATGAGAACGTTTGCCGTGTATGTTCTATGTTAATATGAATTGTTTAGGATCGTGTGAAGAAGACGGTGTGACCTAGTCCAAAAATTTCACTTATTCATGTATGTACATATATACTGTGTGCACCTAGAGGCCGTAAATGGATTGTTTGGTTTGAGTTATTTTTATTCAATCATATTTAATTTAGGTTTAATTAGAGTCGGTTCAGTTCAAGTCTATGGTGCTTCGAGTATATCATATTGGGTTTAGTATGTTAATATCAGTTTAGTTAATTTTGGATCTGGTTAATATGAGAACAATCGGTTTTTTGGTTGAGTTAATTTTTCGACCCTATATATGACTTTATAAAGCAATATATTTGATTTTTTGGTGAGTTGTATGATAATTCATATTTTATTTTAATATATATATATATATATATATATTTATTTCGGATTACTTTTAGTTGAGTTTATTCGATTCAATTGAAAATAAGTTTGGATCCCTTTCGATTCAATTAATATTAGAGTCCACTTTAATTCGATTTGATTTATTTTGAGTTTTAGATCAAATTTAGATTATCATGTTCAGGGTGGTTTAAAGATTTTGGGACCTTATGTAATTTATTAAAATGTATCCCTTAGAAGGAATTGTCCATAATCCCCGTTAGCTCTAAAAATGTGATCCTTATAAGCAATAATAATAAGAATAATTAATAAGATTTTATAATCAATTGTCACATTTAGAAAACAATTATAAAATTTTAAAATTTTAATTCATCTTTTTTAAAAGTATTTTTAAAATTTTACAATGAAATTCGAGCTTAATATCATCTAATGAATATAATTTATCTAAATTTTAAAGTCTTTTTTAGGAGCCTTGTATGATTGCTCATATTACGTCTATCTTGAAATCTTAGGTCAAGTTTATGATATTTAAATGCATTCATCCTCCTTGATAACACTTAAAACCTTTAAATACATCAAAATCCTTTTACCTTGCCAATATAGTATCAATCTCGTACACGAATGTTAAAGACTCTATATCATGCTAACTATACTCGGAAACTATTCTAATAATCAATGGTCATTTTAAACAGAGATTATCAATGGAAGCACATCAACTTATTGAACAATATGATTTATTCATTATACTTCTCTAGCTCATTTAATATATCAAATATACTATATTATATCGGTTGATATAAATGTCTATTATCGAAAATCAAAACATATACCTTGGATTGTGAGGTAATTAGGGTTGTTTAAATTCGACTTTATGGGTATTTAGAGGACCATTTAGTCCAACATTATCAGTACTATATTATTATTATATTTTATCTTTTCACTTTTTAACTTACATTATAACATCCTTGACGATAACAATTTGAAAGCTCAAAATAAATTTAACATCGATTTCATACAATTTCATACATTTAATAGGCATATAACAAAACACTCACAATTATTATTTACGACTTTATTCGCTTACATTTGAGTTTTCAATGACTTTGAAATGACCGATCCTTCAATATCCTTCAAAGTTATTGGATTTAATGAGAATAATTTAAACTTTTAAAAAGTATTTCATTAAATTTTTATATATTTTTAAAGTTTATTATTTTAATTTAAGTTATTATTCTTTAATTACTATTATGTTCAAAAAATTATATTAATTTTCACTTTAAATTTTTCTTTTCTTTTAATTATTTATTTTGTGTGTTTTAAATTCGTTGGGAGTTTCTTTGTAATATTATTTCAACAATATTAAAATAATTCAAGATGAATCTCTTTAAAAATAATTAGAAAAAATAATGGAGTCGCATTTTAAAAATGATAATAAAAACAAGATGTTGCAATTTCTTTAAAGATTTGATTAAAACTTATTTCACTTTAAATATATTTATAATTTTATTATTATTAAATAAATTTAAATTATTTTGCAATATTCTGATACTAATATATGATAATATCTATTAATTAAAATTGTTTAATTGCAAGAGAGTATTTGTGTATACAAAGGAGTAAAGTTTATATATATAATTTGTATTAGAAAGTAGGGATGTTTAATAGGTTAATTTATTTAATTTACTGAACTGAACTAACTAAATATTATTAATTAAAATATTAATTAAATTGTTTTTTAAAATTAATCGAACTGAAAATTGTTTGGTTTATTCAATTAATTTTTAAATTAGCCGAAATAACTATTAAACACCTAAAATTTTGGTTAATATATATATGATTAATTTTTGTTTGATATATATTTTTTTGTTAATTTTTGCTTAATATCGGCTAATTAATCTATTTCAAATTAAATTAATTAATAATTATTTAAAAAAAAACATATCTATCAATTAATCTAATATCTTATTAACCGTTTAAAATTTATTTTGATCATTTAATTTAATTTTAATAGAATAATGAACGCCCTTATTAAAAAGGAGCTTGCATGTAAAAATCTACCTATTTATAATAGTTGAATAACTTTTTTTTTTATCAAAACTTGAATAACTTAATATCTATGAAAATAAATAAATAATATAAAGATAATTTAAACCTTAACGTTTATAATTTTTATATTTTGACTGTCATTCTATTTTTAGGATAAATTTAATCCTTAATATATGTCTTTTTGACAAATAACTTATTTTTTAACCAACATAATGATTAAACCGTTAAAAATTTAACGATATTGACATGTCAGATATATATAATAATATATTTTAAATAACATGTCATCTAGCCTCATTCTACATATATATAACATGTTATTATCGTTAAATTTTTTACGATAATGACAAATATCTACATGTAAAATATAATTTTATTCTAATATAAAATATAAAACAATTAAAATTTAAATAAAATATTAAAAGTTAATTAAATATAAAATAAAAGGCTACTAATATTAAGATATAGGTTAAAAATAAAATATTAAAAATATTAATTAAAAAATAAGATATTTATCAAAAAGATATAAGTTAAAGACTAAATTTATATTAAAAAAAGATGAATGTCAAAGTGATAAAAATCATAAATATTAAGGTTAAAATTATTTTTATGACTAAGTAAATCTAATAGTATCTTTATTATTTTATAAATTATTCTGGATATTAATAATTACATTAACTTTTAAGGAATATATAGGATGAATAATGCAAATAAATTAATAAGTACATTTTTTACAATATTTTCTTAATAATGATCAAACACATACTAATTTAGAGATTTTAGCTAGTTAAAGATCTTATCTTATGAAAAGATATAAAATATTATTAAATTTATTAATTAAAAATTAATCATTAAATTTATATATTTTATCGATAAGTAATGTGTAATTATAATATAAATTATTTATATTATAAACAAACAATTAAGGTTTAAACTTCTAAGATTCTTATTGAGAATAAAAATTACGAGTATCGAATATAAATTATAAAATAAATATAATTTGTATAATTTTATTATTATTTTAAAAAAATTATATTAATTAAAACTAATCTGTATCATATTTTGATAGCTAATTTTGATGGATGATTTTTTTAATAAAGATTTTATGTATATAAGACATCAAACTGAAAATAGTTAAAGAGAGATTATTTTTTAAAAAATGTATTTTCTGAATAATTTTTTAAAATGGATAAAAGGTTGAATTAGCTTGAAAAACTGATTTGAGAAACAAGTAGGTTCGTATCTTTGTTCTCAACTTCTCTTTCAAGCAGGCCCTCTGCTTTGGAGATCTGATCCAAAATCCATGCACAGACAGAGCAATTTCTCTTATATTTAACCGGATGGGGATACTCTTTACAAAATTATTCTCTTCACTCTTTGGAAACAAGGAGGCTCGTATCCTTGTTCTCGGCCTCGACAATGCCGGAAAAACAACCATTCTATGTATTACTTCTCTTCCCTGTCTCTTTCAATGTTTTAAGCGATACCCAGTTTTCCATGTAGAGAATTATGAAATGGGTCTTTACAATTTTTTGATAATATTGAGGATTTGGTTGCAGATCGGCTCCAGATGGGTGAAGTTGTCTCCACAATACCAAGTTAGTCTTTCTTATTCATTTCTTGTTTTGTTGGTAAGGGATAATTGAGCATTCTGATATGTTGTGGGGAAGTTAGAATTGAATAGTTGATGTTTTCAAATAATTAAGGATTGTTTGTTCTCTATGGTGCAGCAATTGGATTTAATGTGGAAACAGTGCAGTACAATAACATCAAATTTCAAGTTTGGGATTTAGGTATGCGAACCAGTGTTCCTTGATCTATATCTTAACGTTTAGCAATTTACTGGGATTTTGATTATATGTTCCTAGAGATTGATTGTTTTAACTTTTAAGGTTGAAGTGATGGGAATGAATCACATGTATTCATATTAGAAATTATAGTAGAGAACACACAACCTCTCTAGCTTACAGAGATGTCAGTAAGATGAAACAGTTATTATGTAGAGACCACAGATTTAAGTTGCAAACACGGACGCAACGGATGCTATTGTGGTCATTGCGGACTGCTACTTTCCACAATAGTGGTTTTAGACTGTCAAGCTACCGTGTTATATAGTGGCTGCTATCACGCTAGCACACCACTATTTGAATCCCTGAGACTTTAAACCTTCTATTTCTCATATCAAAGACTTGAACGAAGATGATTATTTTTCACTTATGTTACTTTTAATCTTGATTTTATGAAACATTCAAGTAGCCCTATCTTGATTTCAATCCACAATTCACATGATTCTTTTACCTTTATTCATCTACTATAAGTATCTTTCATGAAAAACCAGCATAGTAACAACTTGAAGCAAGTATACAGAAATTTGTGCTCTTTATCATCAGAGTGGAACATTTTTGAAGCTGGGTTAAATAAAACTTTCACTTAGTTAGACTTAGAGACATCTGCCACAGATCTTTATCATCGGATGCAATTTTGCTGTTATTCAAAGACATTGGTCTTCATCAAAATATCACCTATTGGAACTTTAATCTTAGTATTAGACTTAAATTGAATACCTTGCTTTGGAAGTTTGATTTTTTTTTTATCATTCTGGGTATATAGTTTATTGGTCAAACATAGGTAATGTCAGCTATTTGTCCTGGTGACATCTTTATCATTTCTTGATGCAGGTGGGCAGACAAGTATCAGGTAATTTTTCCAAACATATAACTTTTTTTTAGTTCATTATTTAACTTACTTTTAACGGGCAACTCTTTCAAGAGCTGTTTGGTGTCCTGAACCTCTATGTAAAGTTGTGTTTTTGTGCATCTACAATAGGCCATTGGCTACTTAGAACATTTAATAGGAGCTTATATTGTTTTTATCTTCAAAGGTGTACAATGCACAATGTGTTCTGTTAATTACAGAAAAGATAAGGTATATGTCTTATATACTTTTCTACTTGAACCAGATGTAGTAATTTTTTTATTGGATGTGGTTATAGCATTTATTTTCTTTTAATGCTATTGAACTCATTTTTGCTAAACATCGGTTCGAATGAACATCTTCAAAATGTCACAACTTACACTAATACATCTTTTTCTCTCCTATACATTTGAGAGAGACCATCTTGAACTGCTTTCACTGTATAATCTGAACATATATTTAAGGCTGTTGCATTTTAACATTTAATTGTTCTTAGAAATGCCTTTTGTTTCTCTTTTGGCATCAATCAAACCTACTTTGAGCCTGTCATGTCATTTTTATATGGTGTCATGGTTTCCTCTCTTTAAACCACTATTGTAGTTAGGACTTGTGATTTAATCGACGAGTACTATTCCAGGCTGTTTCACTGTCTACAATTTTTGAAATAAAATGAAATAGGTTTTGCATCACAGTGTATTCATGCCGCGTAAAAAGATTGCTAATTCTATTCAAGTTTTTGTATATGGTTTATATATCATTTACTCATTCTATTGAAGTTTCATAGCATTAATTATATATAGTTTTACATTAATTAATAACATGTTGCTCCCGAAATAGATCACCAACCCTGTTTCAAATTTTCTTTTGCTCTGCAGGCCATATTGGAGATGCTACTTTCCTAATACTCAGGCCATAATCTATGTTGTTGATTCAAGTGACACAGATAGGCTGGTGATAGCTAAAGACGAATTTCATGCAATCTTGGAGGTAATTCACCAAGATATATTTAGTCTTGTTTTTGTATTTTACCGGTGTGACAAGCTTTGTTCATAAAATATTCCATGCTTCCTTTCTGCCCCTCCCCCTTGAAGGTTATTTCCATATGGTTATCTTCAATTTTTAAATGGCATTTCAGGTTTTTATGGTCTTGCTGTATTTCTTTTCCTTTTATATATTTGATTTCTTTCTATGAAGTATGATCATATTTAGAGGACTTATTTGTCTACATGTCATTCATTTCCCACGAAAAAGATATGCACTGAGAAGCACGGACACACCGGAACTTATACAGGTATCTGACACGGGCATGCTGCCAACATACCGGAATACCTGCTGCATACATTGGATTGGGGGGGGGGATTGACATAAGAAACTAGGTTGATGATCTATTTCAGCGAGAAACAAAGATTGCATGAAATTTTAGTGTAAAAAGGTGAAGCAGATGCAGCGGTAGATGAAAGAAAAAGGAGGGAGAAAGAGAATTAAGCAGCGGGAAGATTGAAGAAAGTGAGAATGAAGAAGGATCCTTTTTTAGTGGTTATTTTAATTAGAAGATTGGTTTGGCTAAAAGGTTGAAAAAACCCAAACTTTCAACATGTTATTTTAGCCCGCCCCCCCCCCCCCCCCCCAAAAAAAAAAAAAAAAAAAGAAAGAGGTTTATTTAAAATTTAAAGTATCAATTACTTTTCATGGAATGATTTTTTTAAATAAATACTGGTAATAATATTTTAATTTCCATATTTTTGACATGAAAAATAAATACTTCAATTAAAAAGAATTTTGACATGAAAAATAAAAATAAAATTCATTTAACATATTTTAATTGCTATATTTTTGTCGTGTCTAAATTTTAAAAAATTACCTTACCATGTTGTAACCGTATTTGGTATCCATGTCTGTGCTTCATAGGAGATAAAGATGACCAGTGCATACATCTATTACGAACTACTTCAGCTTTGTGTTTACGATATTTTCATTTTACTTGTCAATGCTTAATTCATACATTTCTGTGCTTTTGTAATAGTTTGTGTGGATCTTTGCAGGAGGAGGAGCTAAGAGGAGCAGTAGCTCTTATTTTTGCAAATAAACAGGTTGGTCTTTTTTTTTTTTAATTTCTTCTTGGATCTATGTTAAATATATTTTGATAATAAACATGACTAATTCTTTTGCTTTTCTCATGTCATGTGTGACATTGAGCAAAAGCTGATTATGGGCATCGTATCAGAAGCCCTTACTATTTATTGCACAAGGAAATAATACCCAGTTTCTTACTGTGGGGCATGTATTTGAGAGTGAATTTGGATTTTATTCACTGTACACATTGAGGATGAATACACTATAAGTCGTGTATAAATTAATCATGAATATGAACTTCATGGGTTCTATTGTTCAAACTAGCGGTAAGTTTGCAATCCAAATCCATTATTTCAAATTTAAGTTCCCAAATACATCCTCAAAAATTTTAGCTGAGAAAAGAGGAATAACTTTTTCATTTGGTGATCAAATCTTGTAAGCTACTTTGGTTATTTTTTTATTTATGATTTTTTTTGTAATTAATGTCTCTTTTTGGAGCATACAGGATCTTCCGGGTGCAGTTGATGATGCTGCTGTGACAGAAGCTCTGGAGTTGCACAAGATAAAAAACCGCCAATGGGCTATTTTTAAAACTTCGGCAATTAAAGGGGAAGGCCTTTTCGAAGGTTTGGAGTGGTAAGTTTTGGATCCACATGTATAATTCACGTTCTTGTTGAATTAGATTGGCACAATTAAATATTTACATATATGATGCCACCTATGCTATGATGAGATTCTCTGCATGAATACATGGATAACAACTTCAGAGACTTCATTTTCATTTCATTTCATTTTTGTCAACAAAACAAGTGTCAAAGTAACTGCTTTCCATGTGGATGTAAATCTTATTATTAATGATAAAGTTGAGGCACTCTTTTTCTCCTGCTATCGTTCGACTGACACTGCTTAGTTGGAGGATGTGTTTTTTTAACGAGGCCTACAATTCTTATATTAAAAAAAAAACTCCTTTATGAGCAGTACCATCCATGCCATGTTGAAGGTAAGGCATTTATAAATGAATGCCTATTCTCCTGATCCTTTGTTTCTGGGACATTGTTTTAGCCACTTAAGATTATGATTCTTAGAAAACTTAACTGAGATGCATTTTCAATTCTCTTTTGTTTGTCTTTCTTATCCCCTTGAATTTATGTTTCATCATTGTAGGTTGAGTAATACACTTAAATCCGGAAGTGGCTAACTCTTGGGTCCGAAGCTTGCGAATTTACGACGAATGGTGTTTCCTCGGTATGATCTGTTAGTAATTTAAGTCCTTGTGAATTCACAGCTTTCTGATTTTGATTTTCTCTTTGTCGAGTAAACTAGTAGTAGACATGTAAAATTTTTGTTAAAGATTTAACTTTTTTATTCTTAATTGATTCTACATTTTGTGCTTCCCAATCCCTTTAGAACCTTAGTATTTTATTTCTAGAGGCCATGGTTTAACACTAAAAGTATGTTCTCCAATGTTTCAAAAATATTGGGTCTTGAAAAGTGCATTGTAGAAGACCAGAGAGCAGTCACATTTGGTCATTGAATTTGGTCAATTTTTCAAGGTTTGTTCCTTTAGGTAATAGGTTCTAGACCCGCTAAAATATCATTATTTCTTCCCTTAAAGTTTCCCTTTTGTCATGAAAAAAGTGCAAAAATATTGATGATGTGAAAATAAATAAATAAATAAATAAATGATCTAGAATTAAATTTTAGGAAAATAGAATATGAAAGGTCTAAAGAATAAATAAACGTTTGGGATTAAATTAAAATTCAAACATAAATATTATTTTAATTTATACATGCAATTAATGAATACATTGCATGAGAAGGAAAAATTATTATACGGGCTTGGTTTATTATGTCATATATGGTCTCATTTGGCAAAATTGGTTCGATATTGTAATATATATTTTTTTTATTTTAAAAACTATTGATGGTGCATTTTTGTTTCAAAATCTATGGTACTTTGAATAGCGCATCTTTCAGGACGGGTGAAACACATTCTGACTTCATGAAAATTAAAAAAAAAATATTAGGGTTACATGCTCTCTATTCGACCTCATGCCGAATTGGATAAAAAAATTAAAATATCTTAAAGGCAGTAAGAAAGCAACTCGGTTGAAAAAATAAAAAAAAGTACGAGGAGGTCTTGCTTGCAACTCGACCTCAACATTGGAAGAAATCAATTCTCCCATGAGTTCAAACATTGGAAGAAATCAACATTGCAAACCAACCTCAACATTGGAAGAAAGCAACCTCATGGCATGAAATCAATTCTTCAGTGCGTGCATCATACTTGTCGACCTCAATATTTTTTATTTAAATTTTTTGAATAAATATAAAGTCGGGTAGAAAGCAAGCATTCTTCACATGTTTTTTATTTTTATAAAGTCGGAGTGTATTCCACCCGTCCTCAAAAATACACTGTTCAAATGTTATAGATTTTGAAATAAAAACGCACCATCAATAGTTTTTAAAATAAAAAAAATCCATTACAATATCGAACCAATTTTGCCGGTCTCATCTAGTGGTGTTTAAAATTGTTCTAATAGGTATCTAACTGCCTAATAAATTTAATATCAATATTATATTATATTATTTTTATTATTATATTTTATTATTCTTTTCATTTTTAAACTTGTACTATGAGTCTATTAGGTCGTTGGGTATTCAGTGAGCCAATTTTTATATTTTATGTCATTTTTAAAGATGAATCTTCATTTTTTGTCATGTAAATAAGTAGTGTGTGGTTACATAAAAATTAATTATGAATGAAAAAGTGACATGAAAAATAAAGATTAGTTGATTGTTTTAGTGGATAGAGATCATAAATGAAGTGATGAGTTGGGTTCATACAATAATTTCTCAAAAAGAACTTAATAATATTACAAAATAATATATTTTTAGTTTGTATTATGAGTAAACATATTTTGTTGGTTGTTTAAATTATTCATCTTTGTTCTTTTATATTCTCTTAGGTAATGGATTCTATACCCATTAGAAATCTCTTTTCTTCTCTTTTAGGTAGATTAAGATTAAATTTTAGATTTTAAAAAATTAAGAAAAACAAATAAAACAATCAATTTACGTATTAATTTAGTAACTAAAAGAAATCAATTAAGTTGTTCTAAATTTTAATTAAATTGGTAAATATACATTATAATTTAATAAAAAAATTAATATTGTGTTACGAATATGGTAAATATTTGTATATTAAATAATATTTTAATGTACTTTATTATTAGGGTTTAATATCCATTGAAATTAAGTTTTTCATCTTATGCCTATAAATATAGACTTTTGGAGAAAACATTGTATACAATCTTACTTTGAGAATATAATACAAATCTCTTTTTTTGTCAATCATCTTTATTTATCTATTTTGTTATTATTCTTTACTTTATTCATAACACGTTATCAGAATGAAACTCTAACCAACAGAGGTATTTGTCGTTTGAATCTTAAAGCAGTTATTGAGAAGAATTTGTATAACACCCTTGACCCAGTATCGCATTGGGCCTTCGGTCCAAAACTTATATTTCAAAATCATTTCAAAAAGCCCAAAAGAACGAGTTCAAATCCAAATTCATCATATTTCATAATTTTCAAACCAATTCGAAACATGAATCCAAGTAAGTTAAAAGTAGTTGGAGCTCCAAATATTACAAACCTTTTAAGTATTCGACTCAAATAAAATAAAACAAGAATTACTATTACACATATAGGGTTCTACAAGTACATGACCTATTACATTTACTAAATGTACTCTAACAGACTAGTCAATGTTGAAACCAACCACGATGATGCTCCTCCGTTCCAAAGTTTCCTTTAACCTACGTACGAAAATATATTTTGAAATGTTGATCTACAGAAGCTCAGTGGGTACTCTACAAACCGGTTCATATCACACATAGCATAAATAAGCATATGAGGTATGAAATGATGACATGAAAAGAGTATGATGATGCTACCATATCCACCAAAACACACGATATCATGCATGTATAAATATTGGCCCATGACATATACATGTCAATAGAAGTTCACACATCATCTCAAGTCCATATATATATATATATATAAGTAGTGCGACCTGCGATCACTAAGTATCGGGATCATACACTATGAGAAGGGACCGCGTCCACTAAGCACAGGGATACCGTACTCTAGGATGAGGTACGCGTCCACTAAGCATCGAGAACCTACATCCATGCTTGGAATGGTTCATCAAGCATATTCGAATTGGCCCGCATCCACTAAGCATCGGGATTCTACGTTCGGAAGGTCTTCGAGTGTTGCAACACTTTGATCATATATAAAGGGTGTCCGAACCAACTACATAATAATATATAATTCTAGGCGACCCATCAGCAAAAAGCAAGGTCCATAGCTTGCCATATCATATATTTATAACACCAATGCCAATTGGGTTTTCATCACATTTCAATTCCATACATATTTTCATGTTTTTAGCCAATTATCACTTAAATGAGGCTAAAAGGTTAATTTCTCGATTTTAATATTCATTTATTAGCTGAAATAACCCATAGGAAACAGTCAACTAGTGGTATATCTCTAAAAGTTGCTCTTGGCCTAATGGTTAAATCATGAGCTTTCGATCTTAAGTAGGGCTGAGCAATATTCGATTTGACTTAAAAAAAACTGAATAATTTGATTCGAGGCAAAAATACTTTACTCGTTTTAACTTGACTCAAAATTTTATAAACTTGACTTGAAAAAATTTCAAATAAAGTTTGAGTTATAAAATAAAATTCGAATAACTCAAAAATTTTAGTAATTAAAAAATTTATATTTAAGTTCAAGATGAGTCTTTCAATTTTTTATGATATATATATATATATATATTAATATATGAAAATACAAGAAATATTGTCACATACGAATATATATATATATATATCTTGTATGATTAGTGTAACACCCCCAAATTTGGGACTAGAGGTTTAGAGGTCTAGTGGACCATTTTTTTTATTTAGCCTAATTCGGGATTAAATACTTAAAAATTGATTTTTAATCAAAATAAATTATGGAAAAATATTCTAAAATCATTATTTAATATATATATTTGACTTAGGTCAAATCAATTTTGAAAATTGAACCTTGAATCCCTACAATTTTTAAATTAGTGACTATTTTGTAAAAATTAAAAACTTGAGGATAATTTTATAAATGAAGCTAAAAAAATCTTTAAGGGGTATTTGATCCAATCCTTATTCTAGCTTATCTAAGCCTTCCAAGGGTCTATTTTAATAACTCATAACCCATTATTTTAATTAATAGCCCAAATAACTTAATATTAATATCAAAAATCTATTTTTATGTCATAAACCTAAATAAATTTTTAAAATTCCAAATTTTCATCTTATTGTCAGCCTCTCCATCATATTTTCAAAGGTAAACATTAATCTTTTCAATAAAAATTTGTTTGGTTAATTTCCTATAATTTTCTTCTTCGATTTTACTTGAAAAACCCTGCATCAAACTTTAAACCCTTCTCCAAGATTTCAATTTCTTCTTTCCCAAGACATATTCTCCATAATATATTCAAGTTAAATATCCATTCTTTTTAATATAATTTCGTTGGTTTATTTTCTTATATTTTTTCTTTATCAAAATCTTGTCATTTTTCTACGAGTTTTCTAGTTTTTAAACCTTTAAAGGGGTGAGATTAATTAAAACAATCTTTAAAGTTTTTAAACAATTTCCTAAGTTCTTGATTTATTAAAACAATCTTTAAAGTCTTGAATCAATAAAATTGTTTTTCTCGATAAAAATTCCATTATTTTCTTGATTTTCATTCAAGGGTGTTACATGGCTGTTTTTGATGCCTAAATACATGAATCTTGAAGTGTTTAGATGTAATTATGTTGGCTTTTAAGTATCAAATTCTGGACCTAAGGTTTGTTTAGAGATGTTTTCGGAGAGTTTCAATTAAGTTTTATGGTGTTTTTAGGGGCTGTCACGTATTGGTCCGACTTGAGGGATGTTTGGGTGTGTTTTAATGCACTAAAACTGTAAAACTAAAATTGATTTTGATATAACAATTATGTATAAGAACTATTTTGCAATAAATTTTTAAGTCCCTAAGTCAAACTTTTGTTTTCAAGTCAAACCAAGAACTTTTTGAAATAAGTTTTCTAAGTGTTTTTATACGAGAGTATCGATACCCTTAGAACAGGTATCGATACCGACCTGCATTTTAAAGCATTATTCTTGAGACCAAGAACAAGCATCGAAACATGGTTCGATACCAATACCTCATTGCCAACATCTTTTTCGAACCAAGTATCGAGCCACTTCGAAATTCTTAATTATTTTAAATTATTTAAAATTATGACTCATGGTATCGATACCCCTTTAATCCCTAACGACTCTTTTGGCATTTAATGAGTCAACCGTTGGTGGCAATTAAAACTTTAAATGATAGTTAGCCTGTTCTGAAATATGGTTCGGTACCAACCATTATAGTTTACTAATAGTATCGAAGCATGGTTCGATACTCCTCTTAATAAATGCATAACATCTTTTTCTACTTTGGTCTGGTTCGAAACAAGTACCCTGTGTTTCGATACCAGTTACTGCAGAGTGCATTTATGGTGAGAAGATGAAACTCCAACGACCTTATTTATATTCCAAACAACCAAAACTGTTAGAAATCAATGAAGAGGTATAAAATGAATCATTTCAAGCAGCATTAAGTACTATTGAACCTCAAGCAACATCTAAGCAATCAAATCCAACTCCCAAGCATATTCATTGAAAATCTTGACTCTCATCTCTTGTACTTAAATTTTATTCTTTGTAATTAAGTTTGGGGAGAGTGATTCTGTATTTGGGGCATATTTATCTTGTGAGAGAATTCATTTTAGCCCACTCAAATCTCTTGTATTTCTTTGTGAGGTCAAGTCAATTTTGGGTAGAAAATTAACTTATTTGTAAAGGTTATCCCTTGAACCTAGAAAAAGGTTGAATTCTTAGTGAATTGGTTACAAAATCCTTAGTGGGAGCTAAGATAGTGGATGTAGAGCTTGTTCCGAAGCTTGAACCACTATAAATCGTTTTGTTCTTAAATTTCTCAATTTTACCGAAAATCTTCCACCAAAAATTTTTATTGTCAATTCACCCCCTCTTGGCCAACTATCAAGTTAGATCAACTCAACAAAAACCTTTGGTTTTGATGCTTGAATTAGTTCAAGAGATAGAGGAACAAATTTGAAGAAGTTTAGAAAGCCAAATTGTGTTTTCGAGTGACTTGTCGAGCAAGTTTTGGTAAATTAGTGAGTGGATTATGAGGGCTGCAAATTTGGCATGGTTTTAAATGTTTTTCAAAGGTTTGGGGTGTAGGGAAGGTTTGAGAAACCTCCCTACACTCCGAAGTAAGTTTAAAGTATTGCTTTCTTAAAGGTTCCCATATTACGACGTATTTTTATTATGTTATTTGTCATGCTCTTATTGTGTTGTGCATATATGATTATGTATGTATATAAATGCTCATCATAATTTTTTTAAAGAGATTTTATATACACTTGATGTTCCGACAGTTTTGTTTTGAAAAATAAGATAAAAATGGTTTTATCGATTTTTGCAAGTGATGCGTAAAAGGTAGGATACATGTTATTTAAATTCTATTTTGAATCAAGTTTTGAGCAGTGATTTCTTATAATATATATTGGCTATTTAAATGATGAACCTTATGGGATAAGTTGATCGATCAATAGGGTCTAGAGTGCACTATAAACATTCAAAAGTCGTACGTGTATAAATTCCTTGTGTGTTGTATTTTGCCTTTTATTCTAATGCTATTTGATGGGAGTGGTACTGTCACATACGGGTTGATCGGAGTAGTACTTTCACCGGATACCAAGGTGAGATAATTCATGTTGAGAGTGGTATCAACATGCGCATGCTCTAGGAGTGGTACTAACATACGGTTGCCCGTTTATCCTAACGATTTGGAGTGGTACAAATCGGATCACTAGCACTAATATATGTTTTTACTTTTCAAAGTTAAATGTCATTGTTTTTACTTGATTGCATATGGTATTATGCATGCGAGGTTTTATGCATTGGTATGCATGTGCATTGCTATGTTGTTAGCATGTAAGACTTGAGTTTTGTGCATTGACATGCACGTGTAAGCATTGCTATGTGAGTAGCATGTAAGACTTGTGTTTTACCTTTTAAAGCATGTGATTTCAAAATGGTTTTTACTAAAATTTATTGATGGCGTTGTTAGACATTGTTTGATGACACTTACTGAGTTTTAAAACTGGCGTTGTTAGCCATGTTTGTTTTGTTTTATAAAAAGCATGATATGTTTTTAAATTGATGAAATTGGTTTGATATGGGCTATATTGCAAGGTGTTTTTTATACTCATTTTTATTCACTCGCTAAGCTTATGCTTACCCTTTCATTTACCTTGCAATGTAGAGTAAATAAAGTTGAGGCAGTGAAGAGAAGCAAAAATCCTGGTAACCACCAAGTGAAAGCTCAAGTATGTCTTTATAACAATAGTAGTAGTGAGAGAGGAATGGGGATGGGTTACTATATTAAGAATATTATTATATTGATGAGACTTGTAGTAGTCGTATGCTTATACATGTTTGAAGTTTGATTCTTGATATCCCTATGTGTGAATTTGAGTGTTATTGATAACGAAGCAAGACTTATTAAGAGTCGAATCTTGATGTTATTTAGGTTGGAATACACTCAAAATTAATGTTGAGTATATTGAGGTGGTTCTTCCATGTTTTTATAAGATTGGTTATGTTGAAGCATACTATTAGGAGTTGAATATATTGTAGTTAATAGATTGAATTGCATCTAGAAAATATGTCATGATATGTGCTTAAAGTGTTTTTAGGTGAATTTGCATCTAGAGAATGTCATAAAACCTTTGGAGGCTAAAAATAGTCCCTAAACTTTGAGCATGCAATTAAATGACTTATAGATATTATTTTACGTCGAATATTTACGTGCAAGTATGAAATATACTTAATTAAATGTTGATAACCTTAATTTCACAATCAGGGCATAAAATTCTATAAATTATGATTAGGTCCCTAAAACTTATTCGATTAAATTTGGACTCATTTCACTTTAGTCTCCGTTGCAATTGAACTCAGTCCTTGCATGAACATGTAGGATCTAATTAAAGCATTTAGAAAACATAAAAAAATTAATTTTTAGGGTTGTTTATCGAGGCGAGTCTCCGGATTAGCCTCGATATTCCCCGTGTAGCTCGTTCGAGTCGGGTGACGTCTAGACTGGGTCAAGGGGTTACATTTAGAGAAAGTTATTTGAATTAGAATTAAATTATATTATAATATGATAAATAATTAAAATTAAATGTTTATAAGAACTCGAAAATCGACTCAATTTTACTCGACTTTAATTTCTTAAACTCAACTCGAATCTAAAAAAATTCAAATAAATTTTGAGTGGTTAAATATGACTCGTAAACTCGAATAACTCGAAATTTTTTGACTCGACTTGATCGAATACTCAAGCCTAATCCTAAGTGCCCGGGTTCGAATCCCCTTGGTAGTAGATTGCTTGATTTTGCATTTTCTCCTTTAATCAGGTGATTCTATGAGTTACCACCTAATTAAATAATTATATTATTTTATTATAATAAAACTAGAATTAAATTTAAAAAATTTATAAATAACAAGGAGTAAATATGTAATAATTCTATTTTATTTTTAACTATCATGCCATCAATCCATTAGTTTTTAATGGTGGATGACTATGTTAGAACCATTTTAATAGTTAAATGATATATTTACCGTTTTTTAAATAATGACGATTATTTCGACATTAACCTCATAGTACGGTGAGTATTTATGTATTTTATCCTAAATATATTATTATTAATTATAGATTGTATTCAACCTTAACCTCATGTGTTCTCAACTAGTAGATTGAATTAAATGTAAAATGAAAATATCAAAAACAATTTATCCTAATCTGAATATTAAAGATAGTAAATACTACCTCCGCCCTTATTAATTTTTCTTCTATAGATTTTTAAAATTAATTTTTTTTCGGTGGAAAATTAAGAAAAATCTAAAGAAAACTGAAATATAAATAATAAAAATTATTAATTAAAAATAATAATTTAGGTAAAATAATTTTAAAATTAAAAATATATTGTAAATAAAGTAGAGAATAACAATAACATAGATCGATGAAAAAAATTATTTATTCTCAATATTAAAGTCTATACAATGCATTCTTTTTTTTATTTATATACATATATAAAATTTTAATTAATAATAATATTATTATTAATAAAATAAATTAAACTCTTATATTAAATTTGACATAAAGATAATTTTAACCCTTAACGTTTACAGTTTTTGTCGTTTTGGCCCTTATTCTTTTTTGGGATAAATTTAGCCCTTAACCTATATCTTTTTGATAAATATCTTATTTTTTAACTAGCTTGATGACTGAACCGTTAAAAATTTAACGATAATATATAAATGAAATATAATTTTAAGTGACATGGCATGTAACCTATCAAATGCATATATATATATAATATAATTTTATTCTAATATAAAATATAAAACAATTAAAATTCAAATAAAATATTAAAAATTAATTAATTTTAAAATATAAGATTATTAAACATTCTTAACCCTAACTACGATAAAATCAAAATCTTATTCGAATTGTGTTTATATTTTTTAAGATGAGATTTTGATTCTATCGTAGTTAGGGTTAAGAATGTTTAATAATTTTTTTTTATTTTAGAATTAATTAATTTTTAATATTTTATTTGAATTTTAATTATTTTATATTTTATATTAGAATAAAATTATATTCCATATATATATGTATTTGATAGGTTACATTCCTATCATTTAAAATTATATTCCATATATATATCATCGTTAAATTTTTAACGGTCCAGTCATCAAGCTAGTTAAAAAATAAGATATTTGTCAAAAAGATATAGGTTAAGGGCTAAATTTATCCAAAAAAAGAATAAGGGCCAAAACGACAAAAACTATAAACGTTAAGGGTTAAAATTATATTTATGCCTATTAAATTTTTATAATAATTAATATTCATATAAATAAATATTCATAATAAATAAAAAAAATATTATTAAGTGATTTTTCGTCCACATCCTCACACCTATTAAAAAATTAAATAAAATTTACTAACTAAAATATATATTCGATTTTATATGACATTAACAATAAATCAAGAATATAAATAAATTATATACTTTTAATTAACGAAAATAAGATGATTTGCGAGAAAAGTTACATGAATTTTTAATATTTTTTGATGATAAAATTTTCTTGTTCTTGTCTCTTTAGGGGTAAAGTTTTTGGTTATTCTCCATCCTTATCGATTTGGTTCCAATAAATTTTTAATATTTCTTACTTAAATACTCTAATTATACTTAATATATATGATACGAGATGTATTGGGTATAGGGGTGCTTAACAAGCTGAGTAACTCGTGAACTGTTCGAACTCGATTTGTTTAAAACTCAATAATACTCGACTCGGATTAACTCGACTCGATACCTTAACAAGTTGAATCGAGCAAAGTCTAACTCGACTCAATAAGTTCGCGAGAAGCTCGTTATTTTTTAAAAATATTTTTTAGTAACTACTTTAAAATAATTTTATTCAAAACATAAATTTAAATACTCATTATAAACATGTGAATTATTACTTTAATTTTAATATGCTAGTTTGGTGTATTTATGGATTGTTACTTTTGAATTTAGACTTTAAAAATGTTTTATACACTTTTTTTATATTTTTGGTTAAATTTGTTTATTTATGTTAATATTAAGCCTCGTATGGTAATATTAAATTTTACTTTTAGTTTAAAATAAGGTAAGTTTTTTGTGAGCTTAATGAGCAACAAGTCGAGCTTAACGAGTAACGAGTTGAGTTGAGCAATAAAATATTTTAACGAGCATGAGTCGAGCACAATTTTAACGAGCTTAACGAGCAACGAGTCGAGCAACAAAAATTTTTAACGAGCATGATTCGAATAATATCTAACTCGCGATCGACTCACTCGATAAGCACCCCTAATTGGTTACATAATACAACATGAGAATAAAGTACACATGCTTTATAGGATATTAGTAGTTCCGGATGGAAATTTCCTATACGAGATGTTATATTCTGTATTTAAGTCTTGAAATTTATTTTTTCTAATATTTATTATTAAATATTTAAATTTTTTCAATACTTGTTATTATGGATATATTTTTTGACATTTATTATTATTTTTTTATCATTACTTGTTATTAGTGCCTTATTTTAAAAAATTATTTTTTTAATATATTTATTATTAGGTCTAATTTTTCTTTAATACTTATATTATAAGTTTAATTTTTTTCAATAATTTTTATTAGGGTCTTAATTTTTTAACACTTGTAATTAGGGGTCAATTTTTCCCAATTTTATCATTAGGTTCTACTCTTGAAATCACAAACGCCACTAAAGATCTACACTTTAGCGGCGTTTGAAATGATAAACACTGTACTAATTTATTCTTTAGCGGCATTTGAAATCACAAATGTCGCAAATAACTTATTCTTTAGTGGCCTTTGAAATCACAAACGCCACAAATAACCTATTTTTAGTGGTGTTTGTAATCACAAACACCGCTATAAGTCATAACCTTTTGCGGCGTTTTTGATTAAAAAATGCCACAAGCTATTGCGACGCTAGATTTAGTAGTTCTTCTTGTGGCGCTTTTCTAAGCGTCAATAAAGTTTTTAACGGAGCCAAAAAAGGTCACTATAGAACTAAAAAACGCCGCTAATGATCTATTCGTTCAAAAAAATTATATTTATGATTAATGGTCTATTTTTTCAATATTTATTAATAGTTATGGATTTAGTTTAGTTTTTTTAATATTTATTTATAAAAAGCTTATTTTTTAAAATATTTATTTTTTGAGGCTTAATTTTTAAGTTTACCTATAGCCATTAAAATATAATAATATCTCAGGAACGACTGTGATAAGTAATAGGTGAAATCTATAGGAAGGCTATAATTTTAAGATAGAGAGAGAAGAGAAAATTCGAGAAAACAATCCTCTATGCATTGAGGAAGGCCTACGCTGAGTCAAGACCGAGGATAAAAGGCCGTTTGCATGTTTTGCCAAAAGAACTGGAACAAACAACGATGTTGGCCACATGCATAACTCGGCCACCTCCATAGGTTTCATGTACGATACTCTGTTCGGCATCGTCCCATCATGACTGAATCTGATTTGGAATCGACGAAGTTTTATCCATGATCCTGTAACATTCAACTTTTATATGTATATTCAACAGAGGTTTTAAAAGTATTTTCGGTTGCGTCGCATTTATTACGATTGCGAACATAATGGTTGTTATTGTGGTCGTTGCGAGAGTCGCGGTCATGAATATTTTAAAAACTTGTACAACTTATTATAAGAGTTTTTTGAAATAACAGTACAATAACGAAAATAACAGGTTATTATTACCGTTATCTGTTAAATAACGGTCGTTATTGACCATTATCGGTGTGAATTTAAATCTCACCATTACTTTTACGAATAATAGTTCCAAATAACGGTGTTATCGTTACATAACGTTTGTTATAACGATAACAAACTATTTTTTGAATCCCTAATATTCAACAAGTGTACAAAATAAATTTTGTAGCCGATTTCTTTCCCCCACATGGATAGAAGTAGATAAACAGGAATTAATTCAACCTCTCTCATAATGAAAAAGGTAGAAGGTATTAAGAAGAAAATGATCCTATTTGACCACTATACATTACTAACATCAGAAAATAAAATAATTGTAAATCTCGAATAACTAACCAAACCGCGATTAAAATAATTGTAAATCCTGTAAGTAAAATAGGCCCTATCAAAAATCCATCTATTCCTAATCTCCAATAAAATAAAATAAAAATTATCTAATTATAATCTTCTTCCAGCTGGATTAATGGATCGTCCGATCAACCTAAGGAAAAGAAATGGATAATGTTCAGTGATTCAGGTAAAATAGTGGATCTGTAAGATATTGAGGTGCAGGGTGAATCTTATCTAAAAAGAAAAGAGTAAATGTTAGGTGTCATCCAAGATTCAAGATTACAAAAGTCTGTTCAAAGTTGTTATTCAATTCAGTTAGATAGTTAGTTAACTTTCTCTAAATCTTTGTATAAATATAGGAGCTTACACGCTGCATAAGTCAAATTGATTACATTCTTCTATTCTTAAGAGTTATCCTTCTGTTTCTTCTTTTACTCTTGCTTTATATTCCAACATGGTATCGGAGGTTTCTCAAGTGAGTGAAGTTCCAGCGGAGAAGCCATTCACAAACAAGACGATCTCTATTCGTCTCGATGATTTCAATTACCTTCTTTGGAGGCAGCAGGTTCTCTTTGCCATTGATAGTCTTGCGTTAGTTAGTCATATTGACGGCACCCTTGCTGTTCCACCGTAGTACATTCTTAAAGATGGGATAAAGACTGCAAATGCTAAATTTGTTATTTACAGGCAACATGATAATGCTCTATGCTCATGGCTACTCTCCTCCGTTGGTACGTCTGTGTTGCCCTCTTTGATTAAATGTCAAACTGCATTAGAAATCTGGGAAAAGATTCATAGTATTTTTTCTGTTTCATCCACAACCAAGATCATGCATCTTCATTGTTCTTTAAAGAACTTGAGAAAGCGTGATCAGAGTATGCGTGAGTATCTGGTACAAATTCAAGCTGTCTGTGATAGCTTATCTGCCTGTGGAAATCCGTTGACGGATACAATACATATATCTGCCATCTTGTCTGGTTTGCCGGCCGAATATGAACCGGTTTAGACGGTGGTTACCTCTAGTCAACAGCCGTACAAGGTCGATGGTGTCTGTAACATTCTGTTGGATACTGAGGCCCGGCAGAAAGATATTCTGGGGCAGGCGAATATGTTTCAAGGCCCGCCTAAACAACAACCTTTTATGGGTTATCATCCGGGTTTTCACCCGAATAATTCTTCCCCCAGTTCCTCTAATTCTCCCAATTTTAACCCCCCTAATTTTAGTTTCGACTCTTCCAATCAACGAGGGTCTTTTCGAGGTCGTGGGGGTCGTTTTTTTGGCGGGAGGTCACGGGTTCAGTGTCAGATTTGTGGGAAACTTGGGTATCTCACAAGTCGGTGCTATTTTAGGTTTGATCAGATGTATAGAGGTATTAGTAATACTTCTGTAAATTTGGTTTCTGATGTTGCTGAGGAACAAGTGGATATCACTGGTGAGTCTGTGAACATGGTTACTGAGATGGGTGTTGCTTCGGGTCAAGAGCTTAGCTACGGTGATACTGCTTGGTATCCGGATTCTGGAGCAACGACTCATTTGACTCCTGAAGCATGTATGTTTTCTAGTTCTTTTCCTTATTATGGGTCTGGTCAAGTCTCTGTTGCAAATGGTATGCCAACCTTCATTTCAAGTGTTGGTGAAGCTTTTCTTAACTCACAATCCAGAACCTTGGTTTTAAGTAATTTATTATATGTACCTACTGTTAAAAAAAACCTTCTTTCTGTGTCAAGGTTAATAAAAGATAATAATATATCTGTAGAATTTTACCCCAATTCTTGTGTTGTGAAGGATCGGACAACCCAACAGGTGATCCTTCAAGGTTCGGAAAATGAAGGTCTCTACAAGCTTTCTTCTAATGATGATATAAGGTCTGTTGGCTATTCCGTTATTGCTAAAAATGATATTGATTGTAATCATGTTACTAGTAGTTCTTTAGAAATATGGCATAGAAGGTTTGGACATCCTTCTAATACAATTTTATTCAAAATGCTTAAGTCTTGTAACATTTCTACTACCAATAAAATTTCTGCTTGTGAAGCATGTTGTCTTGGCAAAAGTCATAAGCTTCCATTTCACCAGTCTTTATCCACTTATGATCAACCTTTGCAATTGATTCAAATTGATTTATGGGGTCCTGCTCCTTTGTTATCCAATAATTGCTCTTATTATCTAAGCTTTGTTGATTCATGTACTAGATATACTTGGATATATTTTTACATCGAAAATCTGATGTTTGCAGCATTATTGTCTCTTTTCATAAACATGTTGAAAGACAGTTTAGTTCTAAGGTTAAAGCTTTTCAAACAGATTGTGGTACTGAGTTTAAGCCTTTAACTTCTTACTTTAAAGATAATGGTATAATCTGTAGAAACACTTGCCCTTATAATTCAGAATAGAACGGTATTGTAGAGCGGAAACATAGATACATAGTTGAAGTGGGGCTTACTTTAATGGACCAAGCTTCAGTCCCTTTCAAATATCGGTCTGATGCTTTTTTTACTGCTGTTTTTCTTATAAATAGAATGCCTACTTCAGTATTACATGATCTATCACCCTTTGAAAAGTTGTTTAAAGAGAAATCAGATTATACTCAGCTGAAGGTTTTCGGATGTCAGTGTTTTCCTCTATTGCGCCCGTATAATCAACACAAGTTACAATACAGATCCAGTACGTGCATATTTTTAGGATATAGTGCACATCAGAAAGGATACAAATGCCTTAATAGTGATGGTAAGGTTTTTATAACTAGGCATGTTCAATTTAATGAAGAAAATTTTTCTTTTGCAGGTAAAGTTGTTGAGAGTCTCAATAATAAATCTCATAAAAGTGTCAAATTCTATGCTCCTTCACTGCTCACAAAAGGACTGCTGAGTTCGTTTATAAATCCTGTAATTGGAATCAGCTCTAGTGATGATATTGACTCTACAATTGTTGCTCGTGAAGCTACCACAGTAGTTGATACTGTTACTAATCTGGAAGTTGTAGCAAGACCTAGTGAAGTTGTTATTTCTGTAGCAGAACCTAGAGTCACTCCTGATGCTGATCCAAGTCTTCAGGCTGAAGCTGGGGGTAATATTGATGTTGATCCAAGTTCTCAAGTTGAACCTGAAGGTAATATTGATGTTGATCCGAGTTTTGATGCTGAACCGGTCTTTGATGCTGAGCCTAGAATCGCTTCTGGTTCTGGTCCGAGTTTTGGAGTTGAACCTGATATTCTTGATGTTGCTCCAAGTTCTGAAGCTGAACCTGATGCTAATGTTGATGTTGGTCCGAGTTCTCAAGATGAACCTAGAGATAATATTGATGTTGGTCCAAGTTTTGATGTTGAACCAGTTTTTGATGCTGGTATGGAGGCTGATACGGGGAGTAATTTCTCAACTAGTGCAGCAGCCGTAAGTCCAGAGTATGGTACAACTTTGTCTCAAAGGTTGCTCGTCAGTGAAGATGATAAAGACACAACACTAAGAGGTACACTTACAGAAAGTTCAGAAGGTGTTGGTAGTGATGTTCACAGAAGTACCGAGGATGCATCTCTTGCTGGTTCTCAAGGTTCTCAAGATTTTCAAAATACTCAAGGATCTGGAGGAGGAGCAATTTCAAGAAATATTCATCTTATGACAACAAGATCAAAAGTAAGTATTTTTAAGCCCAAAATCTTTAATATTGACGTTATTCAAAAACTTGTAGATGTTTATCAAGCCTTGAAACATGAGAAATGGAAAGAAGCAGTTGAGAAAAAATATGGGGATTTAATATCAAAATGTTCCTGGGATATAGTTGCTTTGCCAAATGATAAGATTCTGATAGGATGTAAGTGGTTGTTTAAAGTCAAAAGAAACACAGATGGTAGTGTTGAAAGGTATAAGGCTAGGCTAGTGGCAAAAGGTTTTTCACAAAAAGCTAGCTTTGATTACAGTGAAACTTATAGTCCTATTGTAAAACCTGCCTCTTTCAGGATTTTGTTAAGTTTAGCATTGAGCAGAGGGTGGATCTTAAGACAAATTGACATAGATAATGCTTTTTTAAATGGTGATTTGGAAGAGGAGGTATATATGGTACAACCTCCGGGGTTTGAACAAGTAGATTCTGAAGGTAAGCAGTTGGTTTGTCGACTAAAGAAATCTCTTTATGGGCTTAAACAGGCTTCTAGAGCATGGTTTGAGAAACTTTGAGCATATCTTGTGAATGATCTTAGGTTTATTGAATCTTTGGCTGATGCATCTTTGTATTTTAGAGAACAAAATGGTCACTGGATATACATCATGGTGTATGTGGATGATGTGGTGGTCACTGGTGATTGTCCGTCAGAAATAGATTCAGTCATTAAGAACATTAACACGGCTTTCTCCCTTAAAGATTTAGGAAACTTAGACTTCTTTTTGGGCATGACAGTGCAACATGTTGGTCAAGGGATTATTTTAAGCCAGAGGAAGCACATTTTAGAATTACTTGATAAGACTAATATGGTCAATACAAGGCCTTCACCCATTCCAATGGTTACAACACCACATTTATCAGCTACTGATGGAAATTTGTGTGTGAAAGATACGTTGTATAGATAGGTAGTTGGGATACTCCAACATATTTGTACAACCAGGCCAGATATACAATTTGCAGTCAACAAGGTGAGCCAATTCATACAAGCTCCGTTGGATAAACATTGGAAAACAGTGATGCGTATTATTAAATATCTGAAAGGCACGATGGATCATGGCTTGTTCTTTAGTTTGTCTCCCGCGCTAACAACATTGGTTGCCTATACAGACTCAGATTGGGGTACGAATCCAGATGATAGAAGGTCCACAGCAGGGTATTGTGTGTTTCTTGGTGGTAATCTTGTGGCTTGGAGCTAAAAAAAATAGGGGGTAGTGTCGCGTTCCTCCACTGAAGCTAAATTTAGGGGGATTGCTAACGCAATGTGTGAAGTAATGTGGGTTAAATCTTTGTTGACAGAACTTGGGGTGACGCTTACTTCTACGCCTACAATATGATGTGATAATACGAGTGCGATTGCGCACTGCTCTAATCCTGTCCATCATGCAAAGCTTAAGCACGTGGAGCTTGATTTAGGCTTTGTCAGGGAGAAGGTAGCTGAAGGAATTTTTCAAATTAATTATGTTCCTGCTATAGACCAAACTGCAGATATTCTTACCAAACCACTGTCGTCAGCCTTCTTTGTTCAATTAAGGGAACGACTTAGAGTTTATTGTCCTACAGAATTAACTTTACAGAGTGCTTGTCATACAATGTTTCGTCAATCTACAGAGAAGTAGGAGGTTATAGTTTTGGCTGTGCCAATTGAAAAAGTAGAATGTTCAAATTGTTTTCAAGAAAGGTGGAGGCATGTCAGATTCAAGAGGAAGTTCTCTGTTCACAAAAAAAGTGGAAGCGTGTTAGATATTATCCGGGAGTCAGGAAAAAGTTCTCAAATCACGAGAGAGGTGGAAGCATGTTAGGTGTCATCCAAGATTCAAGATTACAAAAGTCTGTTTAAAGTTGTTATTCAATTCAGTTAGATAGTTAGTTAACTTTCTCTAAATCTTTGTATAAATATAGGAGCTTACACGTTGCATAAGTCAAGTTGATTACATTCTTCTGTTCTTGAGAGTTATCCTTCTGTTTCTTCTTTTACTCTTGCTTTATATTCCAACAGTAAACAAATTCAATGCAAATTAAGGGTAGAATCGCTATACGGATAGTCGTACCTTTAAAAAATTAGAGATATAAAAATAAATTATCAAACGAGTTTTAGATCGATTTTTGTGAGGTCAAGAGTAATTAAGTGTTGACATAATATAATATGATATGATATAAGACAAAGCAAGATTTGGAGATTTTTTCGAATAAATTTAGTTCAATAAATTCGATATATTTTATATAATCAACATGATTCGTTTAACAAATTTATTTTACTTTTATTTAGAATTTGAATTCAAATATTAAATTATGTTATAATTATACTTACATATACATAAGTATACATATCTACTTTAGATGAAAATAAATTATATAGATTTGAAGCATAAGTGAGTTAAAATCTATATGTTCTCCTTTCAAGTTGATAGTCTGAGTCAGTCCCCCTGGTTGTGGGGTTTACAGTTAGATGCATTGTCAACATAAACCACTAATTTAGGAGCAATGGGGACACACTCGCAATATTATAGTGCATGTGTTGTTTTATAAGATATCCAGTAGACTGAGTTGATAAATATTTTTTATTTCGTTAAAAAATTATTAGATGATATTAGTTTATTACGTTATTCATGATATTATTTAATAATAATTTTTTTATTTTATTTTTTAAGATGAATCTTCATATTTTTTTTATTATTCAAGGTCAATCTCTACCTCTTTTCTATATGTTATTAAATCGATAAATTTTATTAAATGAGACCATAAATGATGTAGTGAGTCGGGACCGTATAATAAGTTCTCGTTTTGTTGGCTTGTATAGGGCAGGATATAAGTCACAAAATTTAACGCTGCTTCATACCTAAGGCGAGGATCAAATACTCAACCACTAATTAAAGTAAAAAAGGATTCGTATCATCCCACATAAGACTCGTGATTTTAGTATATCTTTTTATAACCACTTTTATTCAGATTATTATTTAATTAATACATATCGAATATTGTAGATATTCATTATAGAGTGCAAAATATATACCTCCTAATCGTGCCTCCACTTTAAATTAGTGGGTTTAGGGTTTATAATTTAATGTTAGAGGTTGTAGCTAAGGTTTAGGAAATTAGGATTAGGGTGTATTTTTTAGAATATAAAATTTAAGGTTCAAGATGTATAAAATAAGAGTTATGAATTAAAATTTAATTTTTCAATAGAAAGCATATTAAAAAGAAAAGATTTTTACTTTTTATTATAGAGACGATACTCTTAATTTAATTACTTTATTTATAATAATAAAATTTAAATTCTTGATCTTAATTAAACTATCTAAAATCTCGTCCCGCTAAAATTATTTTTATTATAATGCACTTCTTTTTAAATTTCAACCTATATAATATTTTTTTCTTCATAGAAAAATATATCCAAAGTAATCTTTGAAGTATAATTGCAGCCAAGTTTCCCAAAGTCTAGGCTTTACAGTTACATTATCCATCAAAGCAAGGATGGTTTTGTAATATCCAGACATTGATTGCTCAGCAGACAGACAACAATGGAATATGTTGGGAACTGAAACGACTGTGGTAACACAGACTTTAATGCGTCGGAACCTGACTTTCTCTTCACCAAAGCTGTCTGAGACTCAGATTGAGACCCAATTTGGCAAATTCCTTACCTCTAAAATAATTAACATGCAGCTTTCAGGATTTAGCAAACACGTCTATGACACTAGATTTTGTAGTTAGAAACAAACGATTCAGACAGGCGCTAGAAAAAGGCAGCTCAAAGCAATCAGATTCAGACATGCAAGCTGCTGTACGTACTACGTAGAGATCGGTAACCAGCCCCCATCTGGAAAAAACACAAGCAAAACATGGAGGCTGGATCTCTCTTTTACGGAAACAAACCCACCTAGCTATAGTCACCTAAAGAAACCAATAATCCGCCGATGGAGATCAGATCACCGGAAAAAAATATAGAAAAAGAGGGAGAAAATGAAAATTCAATGATTCCGAGTCTCTTGAGTTGATGTCTCCTCTAGTTTCTCAGCCTTCTCAGCAGCAGCACAGCAGCAACTCTTTTCACTGGTGTCGGTGAAAGAAGACGACCCGGACCTGCTTGAAGAAATGGGTGTGGCCAAGAACGTTGGCTTTGCTTGTCCCGCCATTATCACAAGAAATTTCTGTTCCATAACCGGTGCTCCACCTTTCAGGGTCTGGTCTCCTTTCCCTTCTCCTGCTTCCAAATCACTGTCCCCTTCGTCTCCCTCACTGCTCTCGAGGTACCCCGAGAGTTTCCAATAAGAACACGCAAGGATGAGAAGCGCAAACGCTATGAGACCAAGCATGGCAGCCAAGCCTCCGAACAAGTAGGGAACTGGTGAATGCCATGTTGCTGAGTGTGGAGTTGAAGGTGAGGCTGCTTCTGTCACGTTGACTGGCTCTCTCGCTTCCATTTTTGTTTTCTTTTGGGAAAACTGAACAGAAACGATGGCATTCTTGGGGAGGGGATGCAAAGGTATTTATAGAAGGAAGAAGATGGAGGATTGTTTTACTTTCTTTGATGTGAATTATGGCGTCATTTTGTGTGTTGATGCTGAAGAGGGGCCACCAAGAGTTGTTCGGGAATCTCCAAAGGGAACACTAGTGCTACGGCCTACGGGCAAACGCACTGAACCTGTTAACAAGTAGTTTTGTCTTAAAAGCTAAAAAACAAGGACTGTTTATCAGAGGAATACATTCTTAGTAACCTTAAATTTTATATTTAATTAGTAACCTTAACGCTAAAAATATATTATACTTTTAATTTTTTAGATCCTAATTATCATCTCTAACCTTAATTCTAAATTTATTATTTTAAAATCAGATACTACTAGAGATATAATACGAGACAAACCATTTATACTCAAGAAACACTTAAACAACTCTTCAAAACCTTTTTTTTGTATATATATAGATTGAACATTTTCACCGAGAGTGAATTATACGTGACATTGTTGAGTTTTGAGAGAAAAAAATATATATAACATGTTAATTTAAAATAATTATATGTGACATGTTGATTAAAAAAATTATATATGACAGACTGTTATGTAAGTATTTATTTTCTCTTAGTTAATGTGTCACATATGATTTTTTATAGTAGAAATTAATGAATTTACATACTTCATTGAACTTTTGGTCTCGTTTATCTTCAATGATTGAAAAACTGTTATTGTTCCAGCTTGTTGAGTTTATCTTCTATTCTAAGAAAGTGTTAATATCAAAAAACTATAGTATAGTCATTCTCATCGCATTATTTATTAAATTAATTAATTAAATATATTTATTTTATTATTTTATTTTTTATCAAATAAATCTTTAATAGAAGTATTTAAATTTAATTTATACTAATATTAAAAGAAATTAATTTAATAAATAATAAATAATAAAATAAGTACATTTGATATATTTTTCGTAAATCGGTATGCAATTTTTTTTATTGTCTTCCGGTTTCTAAAGTTTCTCCCTATGTTTTTCAGTTTAGGAGTCCCATTTTTTTTAATTTGAAGGCCTTCTATACCCTTAAATATATAATTTATAAATTAATTTTTATATTTAATCATGATTTATAATATATAAAATATAAACATATTGAATGATTAAAATAAGTTTATGATTTTTAATAAGAAAAGTAAGGTTATCGTTACGTTCGTTCGATGAATTTTTTTCAAACGTCAGATTTTAATGGTGAACGATGGACTCACCCAACATTTTTGAAACATTAATTTTTTAATATATTAATAAAATAAAACCCAAAGCCTCGTTATTTTCTTTTCTAAATTTAAACAAAATATAAATATTTAATTTATTCTGCAAAACAAGCAAAAAGGCTTCGTGAGCAGAGTAGAAAATATTTTTTTTGTTTTTTTTATCGTGTCTCTTTTTGTGTCTCTTGTTAAAAATTTTAAAATAATAAATTCTAAATTCTAATCCTAATTTTTTATATCTTAAACCCTACATCTTAAAATATACACTTTGCCCTTATTTCTTAAACCCTAACCACAATCTCTAACTTTGAATCCAAAATCCTAAATTTTAAATTTACTGATTTAAAGTGAGACACCAATACGGGTATGATTAAGGGACAGACGATTTACACCATCTTGAACAACTATTTTCCGGACATCATTTGAGTAAAAATTTCTTGTACTTTTAATCACGTTTCTTTTTATGTCTTATTTAAAAAGTTAAAATTAAATTATAAATTTTAATCCTAATTTTAAGAATATTTTGATAATATGTTTATCTCTATAAAAATATTATTTTTATTTTTAAATTATACTCCCTATGTCCTAAAAATAGTATCTCTTATTGATTTTTTAGGGGTCAAATTTTTTGAACTTTGACTAATGATTATTTAAAATTTATTATTGATAAAAATATAAAAAATTACTTTAGAAACCTCTAATCAAATAGATTTCAAATATATATTTTATAAAATATAATTATTTAAAATATTTAATGTAATTATAATCAAAGTTTTTAACTTTGCAAAAATCAACAAAGGATATTATTTGTGGGACGGAAGGAATAATTTTTTTAAAAATAGTCTCATTATTTTTCCTGGAATGTGTTGTAATAATATAATGTTATCGATAATACGCAAATAACAATGATAGTAAATGATCGTGCAATAAAAGAAACCAACAAATTTTACATGGAAAAAGTCATTAGAAAATTAATGTGCGTAGAAAGAAATAAAACACAATTAAGGTTTCTACTGTTATATTTAATCAAATTATAATACAAGAAATATAGTTGTGTACGAACTAGATGTACCACATGCTCCGTACCATGTATGCTTTTGTCACGGACCGCAAGCCCGCGACCGAAACAAATCCAATTATGATAGCCTAACACTATCTTTGTCACCTTTGGGGCCTTTCAGATAACCCAAGAAAGCCCATTAACCATGGACAACCTGATAAGTCATTGTAATTATCATTTACTATTTGTAGATAATTCTCACATTATCTCTTGTTTAAAATTCAAACGGCAATTTAGATTAGATAGCTCAAATCTTGACCGTTGATGTAATTTAAACAGAACCGTTGGATGTAGGGGGCTTCAGCTATAAAAGGAAGCTTACCCCCACCTCATTTTCATATTTCACTTTTCAATTCAGATTAAATACAATTCAACATTCATTCTAAGTCTCTCTTTTTATTTTCATTTGCCATTGTATTTTCTTTGTTTCTGCTTATTTGTAAGTTCTTTTAGTTAGAGAATTTAGGGTGACTTAGTCGAGTTTCAACCGAGAAAGCGATTAAGGCCACATGATTTGACTAATAGCAGTCTAGCTCCGTGACAAGTGGTATCAGAGCGAGTTTTGCTGAGGATTTTGTTGATTCAAGATGGAACGTGAAGGAGGAGAAAACAATGATGTGAAGAACAATGTTGAAGCCACAGTTGACAAGTCCAAGGGGGGCTCATCGAAGGACCCTATCACATCAATCCAAGGGAAGGTTTCCAAACTTGAAGACGCCATGGCGGAGGCCAAGGTAGTGTTTGAACACTTGGAGTCCGTAGACCTCGAGAAGCTGGGTTCGTTGGATCTAGAGAGGCTAGAGTCCATGGAGGGGATCCAAGAGGAGGTGTAGGAAGCTCTTAATGAGTTGGATGTGAGGATGTCCAAACGTGGCGATGATTTAGAGGCAATAGTGGTTTCTCTAAAGGAGGAGCTCAAGGAAAAGAGTTCTTGAGTCCGAGATTGATTTGTAGAAGGAAATGGAGCTGCTTAAGACTGAGTTGTTTGTGTTGAAGGTTGCATTTGGGAACAATATGGCAACGACAATACCCAAAACCTTAAATGATATCCCCAAACCAGAAAAGTGGACGAGGTCTGCCCAGGATGTGAATAATTTTACTTGGGGGATGGACCAATATTTTAAAGCAATGTGCATCGAGGAGGATGTGAATAAGGTAAACATCGCTAGTGTTTTCTTAGCTGATGTTGCACTACTGTGGTAGCGACGTAGGTGCAGTGATGTGAAGCGTGGGAACATCGCTATTGAGACTTAGGAAGAGTTCCAATTTGAATTCAAGAAATAGCTTTACCCACAGTATACCGAAGATGAGGCACGGTCAAAGTTAAGGCGTATCAAGCAAGAAGATTCACGGTCGTTAAGAGACCATGTTCAAAAGTTTGTTGAGTTGAGTTTGCAAGTCTCAAGTTTGAGCGAAGATGATGGATTCTTCACTTTCATGGATGGGTTGAAGCCATGGGCAAAGAAGGGGTTAAGGCGACGAGGGGTGAAAGAACTCTCTACTTCTTTAACAGTTGCTGAGTTAATCATTGAGATCGGGGTCAAGAAGTCTGACTACTCCAAACCAAAACCAAAGTTCCAAGGTAAAGTGAAGATGAGGATAAGTCATTCAGACCTGATAGAGATGTCAGTGACATTGATAAGCCATTGAACCAGAAGCTTGGAGATAAAAGGGACAAATAGTCTATCAAGTGCTTTAAATGCCACAATAATGGGCATTATGCAAACAAATGTCCAGAGAGACTTAATGACATCGCTCAAAAGGAGGATGATCCAAAAGAGGAAACACACAGACTTGGTGTGATTACCAGTGTTTAGGTAGTCAAGCCGAAGGTGGGAGAGGCATAACAAAAGTGCTACCAACGTAAGGAGCCACAAAAGTCGAATAAATTCAAGTCATCCAAAGAAGAGGACAAATCCGAAAGTAGCGAGGTTGTAAGGCTTGGTTCAATGATATTAAATTCTGCGAAGGCGAGGAAAATTAAGAAGCAGAAAGGGTTGATGTTTTTCGACATCAATATTGCAGGACGAATGAGGAGTGGTCTAATAGATATTAGGGCAACTGATCTATTCATATCCAAGAAAGCCGTAGAAAAA
Organism: Abelmoschus esculentus; assembly: GCA_035048815.1. Taxonomy (NCBI): domain Eukaryota; kingdom Viridiplantae; phylum Streptophyta; class Magnoliopsida; order Malvales; family Malvaceae; genus Abelmoschus; species Abelmoschus esculentus. The sequence continues at coordinate 10,655,688 of JAUCBN010000023.1, read as the reverse complement.
CTTGGTCTTAAAGTTGAAGAGTCAACCGGTAAGATCAAGACTACAAATTTCGAGGAAGTTTCCATTGTTAGAGAGGAAAGAAATGTTGAGCTACAGATTGGTGAATGGAAAGGCAAGGAAAGTTTCAAGGTAATCAATCTAGATGACTTTGATTTTGTTTTTGGATTGAGTTTCCTTGACTGTATAAATGCTCTTATTCTTCCTTATGCCGGTGTTGTCTTCATTTTGGATTCCAAACAACAATGTGTTATGCCCGTGCATCGAGACAAAGGAAAAGAAACCAAGACGTTGACTGTCATTCAGCTTGTCGATGATGCTCCAAGTCAAAGGGACATCACTTTGGAAGCTATTGTTGGAGGCTTTACCTTGGAGGGGAAAGAGTTGGCCAAGCCACTTGAGGATGTGAAGCCCGTTAGAGAATCACCTTTGGTCGAGGTGGAGAATACATTGGACTTCGTGAAAGGAGAAGAGTCAATACGTAGTGCATCAAATATCATGAAGAAAGATAAGTTGATGCAATTTAGAGTGAATATTGTAGAAAGTATTCTGATGAAGGTACATCTCAAACCTAGTATGATTGGTTTTTAGTTTGATTTGCCATAGTTGTTGGGTGTAGGACGCAGAAAACCTAACTCATCAGGCAGTTCAAAGACTTGGTAGGGACACCATAAACCTTTCAAGCTTCTACGAGATCATCGATTATTCAATGTTGTGGTGTCCAAGCCTTTGGTCGAGGATCAAGAGGGTCAAAGCCAAGGTAAATCACAAGTAGTAAGAGAGGGCTCTTACAATCGTGATGTACACGATGATGGTGAGCAAGATGTTACAAGATGGTATGAACCCATACGAGCAATCCTTGTGGGAGGACATTACTGCCCGATTCCGAGTTGGGAACCAGGCAAAGACTTATGACGATTCCGAGGTCAGATTGTCCAATTCTATTCTAGTCGCCTGACGAGGACATCTCTAGAACAAGTGGGGGAGAATGTCATGGACCGCAAGCCCACGACCGAGACAAACACGATTATGGCAACCCAACACTATCTTTTTCACCTTTTGGGCCTTCTAGATGACCTAGGAAAGCAAGCCCATTAACCATGGATAGCCTAATAAGTCATTGTAATTATCATTTATTATTTGTAGATAATTCTCACATTATCTCTTGTTTAAAATTCAAACAGAGATTTAGATTAGATAGCTCAAATCTTGACCTTTGATGTAATTTAAACAGAATCGTTGGATGTAGGGGGCTTCAGCTATAAAAGGAAGCTTACCCCCACCTTATTTTCACACTTCACTTTTCAATTCAGATTGAATACAATTCAGCATTCACTCTAAGTCTCTCTTTTTACTTTCATTTGCCATTTTCTTTCCTTCGTTTTCGCTTATTTCTAAGTTTTTTTTACTTAAAGAATTTAAGGTGACTTAGTCGAGTTTCAACCGAGAAAGCGACTAAGGTTGTACGATTCGATTAGCAGCAGTCTATCCCCGTGACACTTTGCCCTTATATCTTCGGTCAGGTTTGGGCCCCGTGAGACTAGAGGTGTAAGCGAGACGAGTAGAGCTTAAGTAGTGCTAAGCTCAATTCATCTCGTTAAGATTTCGAGTCGAGTTTGAGCTTGAGTAATATTAAATGAGCCTGAAATATATGAGCTCGTCTCATCTTGTTAAGAACTCGAGTTGAGTTCAAGCTTTATTCGAGCCTAATTGAGTTAAGTGTTGATCGATTTTTGATTGTGTTAGACTCGAGTTACTTTTATATGTCACGTCTCATTTAAGGCCTAATTAAGAAAAAACTTTGATACACAAGTTGTGTAAACTCAATCTTGTTAATTTTAGCATTTAGTTTATTAATTTAGGGTTTAAGAGTTATATTTTGAGTTTAGACTTTAGGGTTTTAAGTTTAGAAATTTAGATTTTAAATTATAAAAATAAAAAATAATATATTTGTATTTAGCTCGTGAGCTTTTCGAGTCGGGTTTCATGTTGCTCGGCTCGGTAAGAAATCGAGTCAAGTTTAATCAAATCGAGTTTTGATCAAGCTTTAATCAAGTCGAACTCGAGTAGCTCACGATCTATCTTATCTCATTTACGGTCCTACGTGATACTTATCATTCACCATAAATTTTAGTTTTTCACCAAATAAATCGCATCACGAATAAAATGAAATTGAATCACAAAATCTTTTCACAAAATTTAAATTTGAAAGGATTATCCACCTAATTAAAATCCCTTCAACTAAAATTTGTTTTCCTTAACAATACCTAATGATGTAATATGTATGTATTTTTTTTGTTTAACTACCGATATTCGATTTATAGGTTGATTAATTTATATCTAGTTTTGTAGAGATCCAATATAAGAACGATCCATCCAACTCATTTTTTCATTGATAACTTCGAAATTTAAATTCATAACAATGCTTAATGACTAATTCATATCAAGTTTTGTAGAGAATATTATCTAAATTAATTTAATTAAAAGATAAAAGTGAGCATTTTTCTAAAACTTCTCACGTTATTTTCATAATCAGAGAAAATGATTTCTTCTAGTTCTTCTTTTTCACGAGAAAAGAGAAAGAGTTATAGACTTATTCATGATCTAGTCATATATCATCAAGGGAGAATAACAGTGAAGAGGAGAAGGAGGAAAATAACATCAAAACAAACAACGAAAGACAATAAATTTTCATTCATTTCTTTTCTAATTAGGATTAAACATTGGTTAATGTGATTACCCGTAAACCTATTAACGATCATTCAATAGGATTGTATTTTCGCATTATAGCATATACATGATTATAGGATATGATTTCAATTAGTATCAGAGACAGGTTTATGGGTTTCACGTTACCTAATTAAAGTTGTGATTTAATTTTTTAAAAGAAGTTTGTTAGTCACCAAAGTGGCCTGACTTGTAGGATTGAATCGTAATTTACATATATTTAATTGTTCATGAATAAAGGTGATATTAAGTATAATCATAATCTTTATACTAAAACATAGACAGATAATGGAAGAGCGAGAGTGAGCAAACAGAGCTCCGCTCCAGAATCTATTTGTACCGTTTATCTTGTACTAATTTCTAAGCTAATGCAAAATATTTTTAGGTGTCAGGGCGAAGCCCCCGCGGTACGATACATGTTTCTTTTATTTTGTTTGGTATTTTTTATTACCTTTATATCCAATGACAAAAAAGGCATAGAATGAATAATTATGATCATGAATAGCTAGTTCTATAAGGAAACCTAAAGGTAGACCGTACTACTATACATGACAATAATAGAGACAAACAAATTAGTTTGATTAATACATAAGAATATCCAAAGATAACTTGTATGCTTGATTTAAACTAGTTTAGTAGTCTGCTAAAATTAATTATATGAATTTTTGATACAATAATATGAATGTTTATGTTTAAGAATCATCCAAAGATTAAAATAAATATAATGTTAAAGTTTGTGTTTGAGTATATTAAGTTTACTTAAAGTGTTGACAAAGGGCAGCTCTCAATCTGATAAGGATCATTACATGTCATCAACATTATCAAGATTGATTGTCTTTAAAAAATAATCTGGAAAATATACTCATAATTTTGTCAACTGAGCAAGTAGCCTCGCAAACACAAAATTGCGGGTTAATAACAAGGATACACATAACCATCTAGTTGATGCATCGATAAAAATCATAAAATATCTAGATGGTCTTTAAGAAAGGTGTATGGGTCCATATATATCACCTTGTATCCGTTTCAAAAAAAATAATCACTCTATCTTAGATGTTGATGATTGAATAATCAAATTGCTTTCATAGCAAGTATCACGTGAAATGTTACCATGAAGAAAATCTTAGTTCTTCAATAAATGACCACATGAAAGTGTCAGCAAATTTTCGCATCATAATTGAACCGGGATGGTCTAACCGATCATGCCAAATAAAATTATCAGTAAACATCTAGTTTACAGTAACATGAGCTTCAATTTGTACTAATTCTTATGTAGTACAATATGGATGATAGTGCATATAATTTTGTCAAATTTTTATTATTGCCTTAAATTATACTCGTAATATTGAGATAGTCATCATCCCTTTAGCTGATATTCTCAATATATTTCTATAAATATCTTTAAAACTCAATGTCACTTTTCGACTTTGACGAGTATAACGCACTATAAATATGAGATAAACTCTCATTTGGCAAATAACATATTTGCTCAGTCGGAGCTTTTTGTAATATTAGTACTTTCGGATATAATACTCATATTATTCTCTTGCATTTAAAATGGGAAATATGCATAATTATGTACCTTTTAATACGTGCTTTATTGAAAATATGTGCTTTGTACCATTCACTTCGGGGAACGAAAAAATATTAAAAAAAATAACACATCATATCAAATTGGATCAAAGATAAGCTCTCAAGAGTTCTTCCGAAGCACTGATATTTTAGTACTTTAAGATATAGTATTTATATTTCCCTTGTATTTAAATGAGAAAATATTTCTTATGCTTAAATATTGTATGAGTACTTGCACTGTCTGCTAAGCATAAATCACCATAAATTATTGCATATTTTATTCCGGAAGTAATCATATTCTTTTAAAGAAAAAATTAATATAAAAGATAAATAAACAATATAAAGTAAGTTAACATAAATAAATAATAAATAAAAGTAAATTAACATAAATAAATAAATTAATTACTATTAAACAAAATAAAATAAAGATCAATTATTCCTTTTAGAATTTATAAAGGAAATAAATGGTGAATTATTCTCTTCAAGGGCTATGAGAAAAATTATCAATATCCAATTGAGTTGGATCAACAACACCATTATTTTTGCCACAAAGAAAATTTGTTTATATTTTCTTTAATTTATCATTCATGATTATGGATAAAGTCCATAATACTTCGGCGTTTTACAAGTACGAGATTAATAGTTTGTACCATCACATTGATAACATAAAAATTTTGATATTATCTTTATTATTCTTGTCATCTTTATAATTCCACTTCTGGTGGATATAAGCATTCTCAGAAGAATCATCTTATTCATGTTTATTTTATGACCTCAGTTGCAACCACAATTACTAATATGGATTTTATTCATTCCGCTATAAAATATCGCATTCACTTCAAGGAATATCATAAATCCAATAATCGCATGGAATAATCATCATGTTTGCATTCACTTTAAGGAATGTCATAAATTCAATAATTGCATGGAATAAGCATCATGCATGCATTCACTTTAGGGAATGCCTCCCATAAAAATTCTTTGATCAAGACGATTTTCGTAACTTGAACTTGAGAGAAGTTTATAGTCAAGTTTTTCGATATAAAAATAGTATTGCTTTCAATCAAATATAAACTTTATAATATTCATACTATTAAATAGTATTGATCAACCAATATATATACAATAAGGAACAAAAATTTAATCCTTATACGCGGCGTTGTTAAACTAGTCCACAAGATCCTTTAAAAAAACCTCGTTTGAGACCAATAGCCTCGCAGAATGGGATGTCCAGCCAATAAACTCGGATTAAACCAACATAACAAAGGACATATTAATTAAATGTTTAATATTTATTCTAATATCATGTAATACTTAGAACATGATTAAAACACAAACTTTTATTATAATAATAAAATAAACAAATATTGGTTATAATAAAGACAAAAATCTCAAATTAAATAAGTAAAACATACCGACCTTTTCACTATATGGTAGATTTAGTTATTAATATCTTGTTAAAATCTTTTTCGGGAATTATCAATAAAAACCACGATATTTGAGCCACTTTATCACTAAACAAACACCAAACAACCAAAGATTTTTAATAAATTAAAAATCAAATCAAAGATCAAGAGAGAAAAATAATCGATAAATATAATATAATTGAGAGAGAAGAACTTACCTTTGATTTATGCCAATAACAAATTCTTTTCAATAACTCCTTCAAGATTCGAACGACAAACACCTCCGTTGGTTAGAGTCTCGTGCTGATAACGTGTTGTAAATAAAATAATGAAGAACTAAAACAAGAACAAAGAACAAGAATGAAAGAACAAAGAGAAGATATAAAGAGAGATATTTGTATTATTCTCAATACTGACTTGTGTACAATGTCTTCACAAACTCATCTATTTATAGGCATAAGCAATACATAATGTATTAAACTCTAATTAATGAAGATAATATTTTTAATGATAGAATTCTTATTATGATAGACATTCATATAGATAATATTCATAATAATAAGAGAAAATTTACCGGTTTTTAAGTTTTAACTTCCAATTGTATTCTTTTACATGAGAATTGGAGAATTTTTTATTTTTTGTACTTTTATACAAGTAAAATATTTTGTTCCTTTTCGGTACGTTTATTTATGCACTCGTATTAAAACAAAAGATTTAGGGTAAGATTTAATGTTAGAATTTAGAAATTAGGGATACTGTGTATTTTCAACCAAATCAGCAAATAAAAATGTCTTTAATTATCAATTTTATTCTAATATTAATACATATTTTAGATAATTTCAAATTAAATAAAATTGTCCTAAATTGGTAATGTTAGTGTGACATATTGCTCAAATGTTAATTAGTAATTAAGTTTAATTTTATTATAATTCTAGGGATTGAAGGACACTTAGTAATTAGGTTTATTTAATACTTAATTTTAATGATCAAGTATTTAATTTTAGGGTAAATTACGATAAAGGTCGCTCAATTATGGGTATAGTTTTATTTGGGTCACCTAATTATTAAAAGTTATATTTGGGTTACTCATTTATAGGTAAAATTACGTTTGGGTCACCTAATTATTAAAAGTTATATTTGGGCTACTCATTTATGGGTAAAATTACATTTAGGTCACTCAATTATTAAAAGTTATATTTGGGTTACTCATTTATGGGTTAAATTACATTTGGGTCACCCAATTATTAAAGGTTACGTTTCGGTCACTCAATTATAGGTAATGTTAAACTTGAGTCACCCTTCATATTTAAAAAAATACATCGATTTGGTTGTTTTTCTTCCAAATCACTTATATATTCTTGTTAATATTAGAGTTTTTCATTTAAAATCGTTAATTAATTTAATACATGAATTAATAAACTTTTTTTAATACGAAAGGTGACTCAATTTGGTAACCTTATGCATAATTAAGTGACTCAAGCGTAACTTTTAATAATTGAATAACCAAATGTAACCTACCCATAATTAAGTGATTTTCATTACAATTGGCCCAAAATTTTATAAAATATAAATATAGAGTAGATTTTAACGTTTAAAATTATGAGAAAAATTATTTTTCAAGAGATAGATATTGTGGAAACATTGAGAGAATATTTTGGATACACCAAAATTTAAGTTACATGAGATATCATGTATTTATATTTTCTATAGTCTTTATATTTATAATGCATTATTATTTTTCTCATGCAGATATCAATCAAAAGCACTTTTAAGTGCTTTTATTAGATTTTGATTGTTTTTGTTGCGTTTCAAACCAGTTTTTCACACAAACCTAAAATTCAGAATCCATGGCTTTTGAGTTGGATAAGCTAGTTTGAAAATAAAATTATTTATTTATTTTTATAATATATAGTTAAAATAATATTTATACATATATAATTATAAAATAATATATATTTTATAATATTTATATTTAGAATAAAATTATTTTGTTTTTGATTTATTATTAATTTATAATTTTTATGTTCGTATATAATTTAAAATATAGTTTATATTTTTAAATTAAATTTTACAAAAATTTAAAATTTTTATTATAATTTAAGTTCACTTATACCTTATGTAACACCCGACCCGGATGTCACAATGGGCCTTCGGCCCAAAATCCATATTTCAAAATTTCGTTTTAAAAGCCCAATAATAAAAATCAAGTAAGTGCAAAACCAAGTTCATAATCCAATTAAATAAAAACAAGTCCAAAATAATTCAAAGTAAATCGAAGGTTCAAAATATATTACAGACTGTTTCAAAACATTTGACCCAAATAAAATAACAGAGTTACAATACATATAGGGTTCAACATAGTACTAAGCCCACTACATCTAATAACTGTACTCTGACAACACGGTCGATGCTGAAAGTCCAAACCTTGATGGTGCTCCACAAAATCTCGCTCCACCTAACCTACGCACGAAAACAGATTTCGAAAGCTGAGCCACACAAGCTCAGTGGATACGCCAAACTCGGCCAACATCATGCATATCAAAGCAGTAAAGCATGACATATAAATCACATGCATGGTATGAAGGTCTAGCATGCTTGCCTACACATGGCATAAATGAATGTATACTATCGCACACAGCATATACAAACATATAAGTCAACACACAAGAGCGAGGCCCGCGTCCACACAGCATCGGGATCCTTCACTCAGGATTGAGGCCGCCCTCAAATCCTACGCCCCGAATGTTACATCGGACATCTTCGAACGAGGCCGCCCAACGTTCGGAAAAGGGTGGAGGCCGCTCAACCAACCCTATGCTCGGAATGTTACATCGAACATCTTCGAGTGAGGCCGCCCAACACTCGGAATAAAAGTCTTCAATCATCACCCGACATGTTATATCGGATGGCCTTCGACGTGTTGCAACACTTATGGATATCCGGATTCTAACACACAAGACTCGACCACACAAACGATCCACCTAGGATCTCATCACAACAAGATATATTAAAGTCTTATCTCACTTAGTCTTTCGGAGTTATAACCTTAACTTAGTTCGACAATTCATTTCATAGCTTTTAGATTTGAGTAATTATTCATTTGGATCATTGAACCCCCAAACTCTATTCAAATTTAACCAAATTACACAGGGGTATCGATACCCTTATGTAGGGTATCGAAACACCCTTCATCGATACCCACCAAAGAGGGTATCGAAACAAGTATCGATACCCTTGACTAACTCCAAAAGTCAATAGAAAGGGGAGGACCCGTTTTGATACAGGCATCGGTACAAAAAGTTTCTGGAATCCACGGTATCGATACAGGGTTCGATACCTCTGAACCACAAGCCAAATTATACTCATGGGTATCGATACCGGTAGCCCGAGTATCGATACCCCCTGCACTAAGGACGGGTCTGCACTTAAAAATTCTAGATTTTCAACCCCAAACTTAATCTAATCAATCCCTAAGTGTTCCTACTCAATATTAATGATGTTTAAAGTATTTTAACATAAATTTTCAGCCCTTAACCACATTAATCCGAATTCCACCATTAACAAACATCAAGCTCAAACCAAGCACACACATGCATCAAACCTATATGAAAGCTTCTACCATGATATGCAAAATAATTAGAAAAGTTAGGAGTACCAACCTATTGCAAAACAGCAACCCCGAGCTCCAAGTTCCACCTCAAACTTTCTCCTTCCCAAAGCTTGAAGAAGGCTCTCCCACTTGTTTCTCTACAAAGGGGAAAGACAAGGAGTGGATTAGACACCTTCCCAGAGTCTAAAACACCAGAAAAACTCAGATTAACACCCTTAAAAACCTATTCCCGAACTCAACCCAAAACCCCTCTTAAACCTCCATCTCCATCAAACCCACTCATCTTTACCTTGTTTTATAGATCCTCAAAAGCCCTATAACACCTCCTCTACCATAAAAACGAGATTCCAAACATAGCTCTTAAAGATCTTACCTTTAACTAAGTCTTCTTGCAACTAAGGATATGAAGATGGGAAGAAAAAAGAGGAAGGATATGATATCATCTCTGCAGGAGAAATAAAACCTCCCTCCACTCTCTTCATCCCATTTAGGCATTTACAAAAATGCCCCCATCTTAAAACTCTCAAGGCCCAAACCACTCAAGCCCAACAAGCCTATGGCCCAACAAGGCCCAAACCACTCAAACCCGAGCCTAAACCCGAGGCTCAACACAACAGGTTAACCCGACACACTAAACCGAGGATCCGGGTTGTTACAACTCTCCCTTTCTTAAAGAAATTTCATCCTCGAAATTTACCTGTCAGGAAGAGATGAGGATACTAAGCTCTCATGTCCTTCTCCGGCTCCCACGTGGCCTCTTCGATCCCATGGTTCCTCCACAACACTTTTACCAAAGGTATAATCTTATTCCTAAGCTCTTTGACTACTCTATCCACTATTCTGATGTGCCTTTCCTCGTAAGTCAAATCCGTATTGACTTCGATTTCCTCAAGCTAAACTACATGTAAGGGATCAGAATGGTAACGTCTCAACATTGACACGTGGAACACATCGTATATACGCGCCAACTCCGGAGGCAAAGCTAGCCGATAAGCTACCGGTCCAACCCTCTGAAGCACCTCATACGGCCCGATATACCTTGGGCTCAACTTTCCTTTCCGACCAAACTGGATGATACCCTTCCATAGAGATACCTTGAGAAACACTTTCTCACCAAGCTCGTACTCGATGTGCTTACGCTTCTTATCCGCATAAGCCTTCTGTCTATCAAAAGCTGCTTGTAACCTTTCCTTGATGATCTGGACTTTTTCTTCTGTTTCCTTAACAAGTTCCGAACCCACTATCTTCCTCTCATTGAGCTCTGTCCTACACCTGCGCCCGTACAAGGCCTCAAAAGGGGCCATCCTGATACTCGACTGATAACTGTTGTTGTAAGCAAACTCTACCAAAGGTAACTGCTCCTCCCAACTACGAGCAAAGTCTATCGCACAACACCGAAGCATATCCTCCAAAATCTGGATAACTCTCTCAGACTGTCCGTCGGTCTGAGGATGAAAAGCTGTACTGAAGTGCAACTTGGTGTCAAGAGCCTCGTGGATAGACCTCCACAACCTCGCTGTGAACCTCAGATCCCTATCCGATATGATCGATGAAGGTACCCCATGCAACCTTACGATCTCCTTGATGTACAACTGAGCCAACTTTTCCAAGCTGAAGTCCATCCTCACGGGTAAGAAGTGAGCTGACTTGGTCAACCTGTCAACTATGACCCATATAGCATCATGCTTCCTCAACGTCATCGGTAACCCAGTGACAAAGTCCATGGTCACACAATCCCATTTCCACTATGGAATCTGTATAGGCTGAAACAAACCTGAAGGAACTTGATGTTCCGCTTTCACCTGCTGACATGCCAAACACCTTGTCACAAACTTTGACACATCTCTCTTCATGCACAGCCACCAAAAGAAAGGACGGAGATCCTGATACATCTTGTTACTACCTGGATGAACAGAAAACAGACTACGGTGAGCTTCCCTCAAGATACGATCTCTCAGATCCTCCAAGGCGGGAACAAAACCGACCCAGAAAGTACAAGAATCCACCATCTCGTACCTCAAAGTCTGATGACTCACCCCTCTGAACAGCCTCTAACTGAGCTACCAACTCCTCGTCTAACACTTGTGCTCTCTTTATCTCCTGAACAAGCGTGGGCTCCACACGCAACTCAGCTAAAAGACTCTCATCATTGGTCATCATTGGTCATCCTACTCAAAGCATTAGCGACCACATTCATCTTACCGGGATGATACTCTATGACACAGTCATAATCCTTTAACAACTCTATCCACCGACGCTGTCTCAGATTCAACTCTCTCTGGGTAAGCAGATATTTCAAACTCTTGTGGTCGGTGTAGATGTAGCATTTCTCCCCATAGAGATAATGCCTTCATATCTTCAAAGCAAAGATAATTGCTGCAAGCTCAAGATCATGAGTAGGATAATTCCTCTCATGGGGTTTCAACTGTCTCGAGGCGTAAGCACCATGTTACCCTCTTGCATAAGCACACAACCTAACCCATTCAAGGAAGCATCACTAAACACCACATAATCTTTTCCCGATTCCGATTGCGTCAAGACCGGTGCCTCTGTCAAATAAGCTTTTAACTGCTCAAAACTCTGTTATCTTCTTTCGTTCCATACAAACGGGACTCCCTTCTGAAGCAACTTGGTCAAAGGTGCCGCTATGATCGAAAAACCTTTAACGAACCTCCTGTAGTATCCGGCAAGTCCAAGAAAGCTACGGACTTCCGATACGTTCCTTGGTGGTTTCCATTCCACCACAGCTTGTATCTTCTAGGGATCTACTCGGATACCATCCGCTGCGACAATATGGCCAAGAAACGCCACCTCAGACAACCAAAACTCGCACTTACTGAACTTGCCGTACAAACGCCTATCCCTCAACACCTGAAGAACAACTCTAAGGTGGTAGTCATGTTCCTCCTTCGAGCGTGAATACACTAAGATATCATCGATGAACACAACCACAAACTGATCTAGATACGGCTGAAAGATCTGGTTCATCAAGTCCATAAAAGCTGCGGGTGCATTCGTGAGCCCAAACGGCATCACGAGAAACTCATAGTGTCCATACCGCGTCCTAAAAGCGGTCTTCTGGACATCCTCGTCTACCACCTTTAACTGATAGTACCCTGACCTCAAGTCTATCTTAGAAAACACACGGGCACCCCCCAGCTGATCAAAGAGATCGTCGATCCTAGGAAAGGGATAACGATTCTTGATCGTCACCTTATTAAGCTGACGGTAGTCGATGCACATCCTCATCGACCCGTCCTTCTTCTTGACAAACAAAATCGATGCTCCCCACAGTGACACACTCGGTCTGATAAAACCTCTCTCAAGCAACTCCTGGATCTGTTGTTTTAACTCTCTCATCTCAATCGGTGTCATACGGTAAGGTGCTATGGACACCGGTGCCGTACCAGGCAACACCTCTATCCGGAACTCCAACTCACGATCGGGAGGCAAACCATGTAACTTCTCTGGGAAAACGTCGGGATACTCGCAGACTGTCCTCAAGTTCCCTAAAGCTGGGCTGCCAACACTCACATCCACCACGTGAGCTAAGAAAGCCTCACAACCTTGCTGGATCAACCTCTGAGCTGTCAACGTTGACACCACATTCGGTAAACACGGGTTTCTTTCACCCCTCACAACAGGCTTAGAACCATCTGCCACTCTGAGCTTCAAACTCTTGGATCTGTACCCCAAACTTGCATCGTGTTCAAACAACCAATCCATCCCCAGGATTGCGCCGAACTCCTAAAACGGCAAGACCATAAGATTAGCCGGAAAGATAAATCCCTGTACCTCGATCGAACACCTCCGATAAACTTTATCCACCAACACATCCAACCCCAAAGAACTTGTCACACGAACCCTTATCTCAAGATCCTCCGCTGGTAACCCCTACTGCTGAGATATCCCACTACGGATATACGAGTGTATAGACCCCGAGTCCACAAGGGCAACTATAGGTACAGAAAACAAACTGAACGTACCTGAGATCACATCGGTAGCAGCACAGTCCTCCTGTGCCCTCACAGCATACTGTCTCGTTGGTGTTCTAGCGGTGGACTAAAAGGTGCCTCCGGATGCATGGCTAGCTCCGCCACGAGAGAACCCACGACCTCTCTGAGTCTGGAACACAGTCCTCTGAGCCTGACCGGGAGGGGACGTCACAACCTCAGGACAGTCTCTAACAAGGTGATCCGGGGACCCACACTAAAAACAAGCTCTGGCATTACCCCAACACTCTCTTCGGTGGCTACGACCACAACGCCTGCAAGTCTGAACACTAACACTGGAACTCCTCTGTAAACTCTCTGGACCCCCAGCAGAAGAAGACACAGACTGCCTCCTACGTCCCGCAGACTCTGACCTCTGATCTGACCTCAAACTCTGATTCGATGCTCCTCTGTTCTGGTTCCAACGGTTCCTACTCCTACCAGAGTGGGACTGAGAGTTACCCGTACGACTCTGACTGGCTCCACCGGAGACTCCCTGGCCAACAGACGGCCCATAGGTCAAACCTAAACCTGCTCCAACGACTTAGCACTAGCAGCCAACTCTAAAAACACTGTAGGTGGTCTAGTAGTAAGATAAGCCTGGATCTCCTTCCTCAGACCTTTCAAGAACCTCTTGCATCTCATCTTCTCAGTAGCAACAAGCTCCGAGGCATAACGGCTCAACTGAAGGAACTCCTGCTCATAAGCGAAGATCGAACGGTTCCCTTGAACTAGGTGGGTAAACCGCTCCCTCAAGGTGTCTATGTGAGTCTCTCCCACATACTTGCTCTTGAACTCCTCAAGAAAGTCCTCCCACTTAGGACGATGGGGATACCAACCATGCTCAACAGTTTCCCACCACTCCCTTGCGTTGCCTTTGAGAAGAGATAACACACATGATAACTTATCCTCTGACCTCAGTCGCATCTGTCTCATGATCCACCTTGTGTCGTGCAACCACTGATCCGCCTGTACGGGATTATCCTATCCCGTACCAAAGAAGTCAACAGCACCCTGCCTCCACACCCTCTCAACCGGTGTCTCACGAGGTGTAGAAGACGGTCTCGGTATAGCTCTCACTATCCTGTGTAGTGTACGGTTCAACTAAGCAAATTAGTTGGCCCCTTGACCAACTGTGTCATCTGATGGCACCTCTTCATCGGGCTCATACTCATAGTCGGAGTCTCCTCCTCGAGAACCCCGGCTCTCCTCTTGATCTCTCACGCGTCTAGGCATGCTGCACAACAACCACAAACGGGATTACACCATCAAATTTTTAGCTTTAAAAGAAGTACTATATCGACTCGTGGGCTAGTACTAGTCTAACACCTATATAACACACTAGACTCCCCCGGGGACTCTTAGAACCGACTCAACCTGGGCTCTGATACCACTAAATGTAACACCCGACCCGGATGTCACAATGGGCCTCCGGCCCAAAACCCATATTTCAAAATTTCGTTTTAAAAGCCCAATAATAAAAATCATATAAGTCCAAAACCAAGTTCATAATCCAATTAAATAAAAACAAGTCCAAAATAATTCAAAGTAAATCGGAGCTCCAAAATATATTATAGACTGTTTCAAAATATTTGACCCAAATAAAATAACAGAGTTACAATACATATAGGGTTCAACATAGTACTAAGCCCACTACATCTAATAATTGTACTCTGACAACACGGTCGATGCTGAAAGTCCAAACCTTGATGGTGCTCCACAAAATCCCGCTCCACCTAACCTACGCACGAAAACAGATTTCGAACGCTGAGCCACACAAGCTCAGTGGATACGCCAAACTCGGCCAACATCATGCATATCAAAGCAGTAAAGCATAGCATATAAATCACATGCATGGTATGAAGGTTTAGCATGCTTGCCTACACATGGCATAAATGAATGTATACTATCGCACACAGCATATACAAACATATAAGTCAACACACAAGAACGAGGCCCGCGTCCACACAGCATCGGGATCCTTCACTCAGGATTGAGGCCGCCCTCAAATCCTATGCCCAGAATATTACATCGGACATCTTCGAACGAGGCCGCCCAATGTTCAGAAAAGGGTGGAGGTCGCTCAACCAACCCTATGCTCGGAATGTTACATCGAATATCTTCGAGTGAGGTTGCCCAACACTCGGAATAAAAGTCTTCAATCATCACCCGGCATGTTACATCGGATGGCCTTCGACGTGTTGCAACACTTATGGATATCCGGATTCCAACACACAAGACTCGACCACACAAACGATCCACCTAGGATCTCATCACAACAAGATATATTAAAGTCTTATCTCACTTAGTCTTTCGGAGTTATAACCTTAACTTAGTTCGACAATTCATTTCATAGCTTTTAGATTTGAGTAATTATTCATTTGGATCATCGAGCCCCCAAACTCTATTCAAATTTAACCAAATTACACAGGGGTATCGATACCCTTATGTAGGGTATCGAAACACCCTTCATCAATACCCACCCAAAGAGGGTATCGAAACACAGGTATTGAAACAAGTATCGATACCGTTGACTAACTCCAAAAGTCAACAGAAAGGGGAGGACCCGTTTCGATACAAGCATCGATACAAAAAGTTTCTAGAATCCACGGTATCTATACAGGGTTCGATACCTCTGAACCACAAGCCAAAATATACTCATGGGTATCGATACCGATAGCCCGAGTATCGATACCCCCTGCACTAAAGACGGGTCTGCACTTAAAAATTCTAGATTTTCAACCCCAAACTTAATCTAATCGATCCCTAAGTGTTCCTACTCAATATTAATGATGTTTAAAGTATTTTAACACAAATTTTCAGCCCTTAACCACATTAATCCGAATTCCACCATTAACACACACCAAGCTCAAACCAAGCACACACATGCATCAAACCTATATGAAAGCTTCTACCATGATATGCAAAATAATTAGAAGAGTTAGGAGTACCAACCTATTGCAAAACAGCAACCCCGAGCTCCAAGTTCCACCTCAAACTTTCTCCTTCCCAAAGCTTGAAGAAGGCTCTCCCACTTGTTTCTCTACAAAGGGGAAAGACAAGGAGTGGATTAGACACCTTCCCAGAGTCTAAAACACCAGAAAAACTCAGATTAACACCCTCAAAAACCTATTCCCGAACTCAACCCAAAACCCCTCTTAAACCTCCATCTCCATCAAACCCACTCATCTTTACCTTGTTTTGTAGATCCTCAAAAGCCCTATAACACCTCCTCTACCATAAAAACGAGATTCCAAACATAGCTCTTAAAGATCTTACCTTTAACTAAGTCTTCTTGCAACTAAGGATATGAAGATGGGAAGAAAAAGGAGGAAGGAGATGATATCATCTCTGCAGGAGAAATAAAACCTCCCTCCACTTCCTTCATCCCATTTAGGCATTTACAAAAATGCCCCCATCTTAAAACTCTCAAGGCCCAAACCACTCAAGCCCAACAAGCCTATGGCCCAACAAGGCCCAAACCACTCAAACCTGAGCCTAAACCCGAGGCCCAACACAACGGGTTAACCCGACACACTAAACCGAGGATCCGGGTCATTACACCTTACGACATCATTCTAAAATAGATATTTTATCTTCTCAAAATTACTTTTTGACATCAATGACAAACACTAACTAACTTTCTAAAATCATTTTTCTACCACACTTTTTCAACCATACTTTTTATAAGCAATACCAAACTAAGCCTAACATAAGGATATTGTAAAGGAAAATATCACACCATGCAATAAAGGAATAATTTAGTTCGAGAAATTATGTCATAGATTCAACTCATCATATTATTTTATTATAATTAATAAAAATAATCTATTATATTAATTTTTTCGTTTTATCTTTTCACCAAATGAATCTTTATTCGATAAAAATTATTTTTAATTTTATTTATAATAAATATGAGTGAAAATTCACTTGAAAAGAAAATACCACAATTTTTTTATAAAATAGTTGGTTCTTAGTTGAAACGATAAATGACGGAGCGAGCAAACCTATAATATAATTCTTGTTTACTTTGGGATAATGAAATAGGGTAGAAATATGAATTTTGCTTATTTGTGATCGATTTTATTTAGCGTGTAAGGAAGTGTATTATTTGGTTTTAATCGAACTAATTGATTGATTTTTTTTAGATTATTTTTAAGTAAGTTAGGTTAATGGTTATTTTTAAAAACATAGTTATTGGTTAATTCGGTTGAAATTGATTAATTAAATTAGCTAAAATTATCATATTATATATTTATTTATTTATTATCATTTAAGTTTATTAATTATAAAACGGTCATTAAATTTTTTTGATATAATATAAAATAGTTATTAAACTTTATCAAATTAGCATAAAATAAAAGTTTAGTGACTAAAAAGATCGTTTTGGCACAATTTATGGTCTACTGTATAATTTATCCAAAATTTATAACAAAATTTGATTAATTCAAAAATCGACCTAATTAGCCGAAATAATTTTGGTTCAGTTAATTTAGTTATAGCTAATTTGATTCGGTCATCAATCGAATTAACCAAATACAAATCCCAAACTAATGAGAGATTATATTATGAACCCTTTTTACCACGTCATCCGTGGTCCATACAATCAGGTATGTTAATTTTTAAATAATTACCTGATAACTACCCACTCATTAATTACGTGTAGAAAAGAGGTGATGATTCACCTTAAAAAGGATGAGATTGATGAATTTGATTGATTGAGACCACAAATGACATGTTGAAAAAGATTCATGGTATAATTTTTCCCGATTGAGTGTGACCACCTAAAATTTTCTTTGTATCCTCCTACACAAAAAAAATATGTTATTAATATTTAATATATATTTACTCTAAAAAAATTTCTTAATCCGTCACTGTGTTTAATACGTCAACTTAACTATGGGTAAAAATTATTTGTTTCTTCCAATCATGTCTCATGTTAAAAAAAATTTAAAAATTAAATTTTAAAATCAAACACTTATTTTCTATATCTTAAACCCTAAATCCTATACCCTAAAAAATATATCTTACCTCTAATTCCCTAAATTCTAACCATAACCTCTAAACCTTAAATCTTACGATTTAAACTCTCTAATTTAAAACGGAAACACAAATAAAGACAAAAAAAATACTAGACGATTTGTAGGCCTTAACTATAAACATTAAAAAAAACAAAGGATTCTTGTTCATGATTTTCATGGCAATGCTCCCGTAACCTTCCAAAAACAATTCCTTCCCTCTTTACTTCATCGTTCGTGGTCATCATTCTTTAATTTAAAAACAAACTACTATTTCTACCAAACTCATAATTCTTTCACTGAGTCAAACGTAGGTAAATAAAATGGTTAAAAGTTATCGTCTCTTTATCATGTTTATATCTATGTTTTCTGTCGAAAATTTTTAAAAATTTTGATTTTGAACCCTAACCCTTAATTTTTATATTCTAAACTTTAAATCATATACCCCAAAAGTTATACTATATCTCTAATTCCCTAAACCTTAACCATAATTTTAACTTTAAACCCTAAACCCTCTAATTTAAAACTGAGACACGAATAAAAATATGAGAAAAAGATAAACGATTTATACGATAAATATTTAATATATTCAAATAATTTAAAGAGAAACGAGAAATGACATCAAATCATATAGTTAGTTTGTCCGAACTCTTAAATGGCACATACAAAAACATCAACCAAATTCATTCATCCTCAAAAGCACATCTGACATAGGAATAATATGAACTCTCATATATCACTTCATTAATTTTTGGGTAAACTACACGGATAGCCACTATACTATAAGGTGGGTATTGAAATGACCACAATACTTTAAAAAGAATCAAATACACCGGTAAATTATTATTTTAGTATTAAAATAGTCACCGACCGTTAAAAATAACGGACTGATGACGTGGCCGTTAAAATTAAAATGTAATAATTACCATTTACTCCCTGATATTCATACATTTTTTTAATTTAATCTTATTTTATTATAATAAAATAATATAATTATTTAATTAGGTGGTGACACGTATCACCACTTTATTGAATAATATTTTTTATATATATTTAATTTATTATATTTATTTTTCTCCTCCAATCAGGTATAACTCCAATCAGGTATAAAGAAAAACAAAATTGTCGATGGATGCTACTACGGGGTTTTAAACCTTCAACATAAGAAGCCATTGCCCAAAGACAAAACCAATGCATCAAACTAATCTACTTAAAATGTAGCCCTTCAACCTATTTATATGGCATACGTCTTATTCGAATATACAAATTTTTTTGTTCGAATATTTATGATTTTTATTCAAATATATATTATACAAATATTTTTATTCGTATATTTATTATTTGAATATTTTTATTTGAATATACAAATTTTTTTATTTAAATATTTTTTATTCAAAAATTTTATTAATTTGTATTCGAATAGTTTCAAACTAATAAAATTTGAGTTATTCAAATAAAATTTTATTTTTTATTCGAATAGTTTCAAATTAATAAAATTTTTGAATAAAAAAATATTTTAATAAAAAAAATCGTATATTCAAATAAAAATATTTTAATGATAAATATACGAATAAAAATATTTTTATAATATATATTTGAATAAAAATCATAAATATTTGAATATTTGAATTTAAAAATAATTTTATTTGAATAATTATTATATAAATATTTATATTTATATATTTATTATTCGAATATTTTTATTTGAATATAAAAAATGTTTATTTGAATATTTGAAAGCCGAATATTTTATTCAAATATTTTAATTAAATTAAAAATTAAATTTAAAATTTTGTGTGAATAAATATAAAAAAGGTATGCCATATATATGTTGAAGGGCTTTATATAATGTAGATTAGCTTGGTGCAGTGGTTTAGTTTTTAGGCAATGGTTTCGTAGGTTATAGGTTCAACACTCCCATAACAGCATCCATTGTTAATTTTGTTTTTCTCTTCACAACCTAATTATATTATTTTATTATAATAAAATAGGATTAAATTAATAAAAATATATGAATATCAAGGAGTAAATGTATAATTATTTTATTTTAATTTTAACGGTCATGTCATCAATCCGTTAATTTTTAACAATCGGTGACTATTTTAATACTAAAATAATAATTCACCGATATTTTTAATTCCTTTTAAAATACTATGGCCATTTCGATACCAACCTCATAGTATAGTGGTTGTCTGTGTAGTTTACTCTTAATTTTTTAAGTGATAATTTTATATGTTAATAATTATTTTTTATCAATTTAATTAGTTAACATGTTTTTAATAAAATAATAAAATTAATAATTTATTAATAAAATTTTAAATTAGTTTTAAAATAAAATATTTTTTTGTTGAATCTATTTTTAATTTTTGTATTTTTGCTCAGACCCCTTAAACATTCAAAACAATTTTGCTCAAAAGTAATTTATATTTAAAAATAATCAAATTTGTAACTTTCAAAATATTATAACAATATCAATGGAAAGGTTTACTAAAGAAACGTATAAAAGTAAGAGAAATGTGAGACATGTCAATAGTTTGTTTAGTTCCGACAGGAACCTAATCTGACCAGAATATATGTATGTAATGAAGAATCAATCCCACATTGACTTAGCAAACAGTAGGCTCATGGAAATACAACCATGGAAAGCAGACGAAGTTTGAATATTTCAGTCAAAAGTTAGGACATAAAAGTGTCAAGACAAAAAGAAAATGACAGATACGATGAATACTCGTATACGAGTATATTACGATCCGTATACGATGACGTAGAAGAACTTTACTTGACATTTAAAAAGTATACTAAAAGAACATGAACAAGCAGAGTATAATGTTTCTAAGTAAAGGAATCTGTTAAAGGTATAGTCTGCACAAGGTTGCCTATTGATGTAAACATTGTACCCTTTCTTTGGTCATCTTTTCTGTTTCCAAGTTTTTCTGTAAGTCAGTTTGGCTGTACCGATGTTTCCGAAACACCTCGGAGAAGTCCGATGACATCGACAATGTCATCGACATAGTATTTTGCCCTACTCGGTTTTAGACCAACCGTGCATGCATATACCTCTGCTATGGTGGGCAAGATAGGGCTGGCAGACGAGCGAGCAATGGTCTCGAACATATCTTCGTCCGACCGATCGTCTCCTATGCAAAGGAGAAAATCCGGTGCTTTGCCGTTACTTCTCATGCTTGAGATCACATTTTCCACAACAATGCCTTTGCTCACTCCCTGCAGTTCCAAGGAACATCACTTTAAAGTACAAGGCAATGAAGTAAAAGTACAATTCTATAGATTCTGAAAAGAACTTTGTACCTGTGGCTTAACCTCAACTATGTGTTCCCCCGTTTTAACAACCACAGGCTCATTGGCTAGGACACTCTCCAAGTGGTCATGAAGCTCCTTAGCTTGCCATAAGCCGAAATCAGGGTCGGCGTCTTGATAGTGCCAGACGACTGCAGTTTCTTTGTTCTCTATGCATGACCCGTCGGTTGTCTCAGTGTAAAGTTGCATTATAGGTTCGACAACCTCTTTCCAGCTCAGGTCCATGGAGTGGGAGGTTTCCCATGGAGAGTCCCTAGTCCACCTACCGAATCGGAAGAAACGATATTATCCATCAAGAACGGATATTGCAGCATAGCATGGATTAAATGAGTACAAAATTTAAAAGCATTACCTTATAAAGTATCCATGCTCAGCTGCAATACCCAATTTATCACATGAAGAAAACCACTTGCTCAGGGTGCCCCGATCTCTGCCACTCACGATGAAAACAATGTTTTTCGGGTCACTGCATAATCGATTCAGGACTGAAATAACTTCATGACTAGGCCCCTTGTTTACTGAAGTTGGTGGCATCATAGTGCCATCATAGTCCAAAAGGATCAGTCTGCTACTGGTTATTTTGTAGGCAGAATTGAGAGTATCCCCTGAAAGCTTCCTGAAGTTAGGCTCCATAGCAACAAGCCTAAATGCGAAACCGAGTCCAACTCTCCAATACCTCTTGTGATAATGATCTCTACAAGCTCTCACAAGGTCCTGTTCGAAACTCCGAGCCCAGTAGGAAACATCATGAGAGCTAATATACTTGTAATGTTTCTCATGGCGCAAGTGTTTCTCTGTGTCCGGCAAAGTTATGGCCGTACACATTGCATTAGCCATCTCAGTAATGTCCCATGGATTGACGCGGATTGCACCGCTGAGTGACGGTGAGCAGCCAATGAATTCGGAGACAATGATCACACTATTCTTGGGAGGTGAGTTTTCATCAACACCTAAAGCCTTATCTAAAGCAGGGCAGCGCTGCCTACAAACAGTATACTTATAAGGCACCAAATTCATCCCATCTCTCACAGGAGTCACAACACAATACTCGGCAACTGCATAATACGCAAGCTTCTCCCGTGTAGTGATTGGTCCCTTCATGAAAACTATCGGCTCGTAGCCAGGCACACCATATTTGGCGTTAACCTCCTCAGCAATGCCATTGGCCTCATCCAGAAGATGTTGCACATCCCGGCCTAAACTCCTCGCCGGATTCGTAATCTGTACCAAAACCACCTTACCCCTCAATTCACGATTCCTATCCAACAGCTCCCCAACTGCTGAAAATTTCTGAGGAATTCCTTTAAACAAATCCAAATCATCAACGCTGATCATCAGAATTCTCCCCTCGAACCGATCCTTCAACTCCTTAACCATCCGAATAGTGTTTTCCTCAGAGATGACAGATCCAAGCTGCTCCATATGAACCCCAGCAGGCAAAATCTTAATAGTCACAGGCCTACCATAATATTCTAAAGCAATGTGCCCCCTATTGGACTCAGAATGCAAACCAAGAATCCTTCTACAACAAGACATGAAGTGTCTTGCATAATCAAAAGTATGGAATCCAATCAAATCACAATTCAGCAAAGCTCTAAGAATGTCATCTCTAACAGGTAAAGTTTTATAGATATCAGATGAAGGAAACGGGCTGTGTAAGAAAAACCCAAGCTTTACCCGATTGCACCGTCTCCTCAGAAAGGTAGGTAAAGCCATGAGATGATAATCATGCACCCACACATGATCCTCATCTTCATCGTCTCGAAACATTACTTCAAGCACTTTATCAGCAAATATTTTATTAGCAGACACGTAAGCCGTCCACTGTGCTCGGTCGAAACGTGCCCCATCGGTCCCCGGCATCGGCATCATGTAATGGAACAAAGGCCAGAGATAGTGCTTACAGAAGCCATGATAGAACAAGTTCCGCATCTCCACGGGAAGAAATATAGTTTCGCAGCTCAACTTGTCGTGCAGAACTTGTGCCACCGAATCTTGATCCGCTGCATCGACATCGTCTCTCAACGTCCCGACGTACCTGACCTCGGTATCCGGAGGGAAAGCATCTTTCAGCTGGGCGAGAAGATCGTTCTCGTCGAATTCAAAACACCATTCTTCAGAGACCGAGTCCCTCCACGCACGTAAAGGCAACTGATTGCAAACGACGATAACCCTTTTCCTCGGCATGTTTTTTCGGTCATCTTCCTCGAATTCAGACACAACTCCGGGGACCTTCATGACTCGAGGGATCCGATTCATGACACGGAAATCATCGGTCGACAACATGTTGAATTGGTCTAAACAACAACTGGAAACCATGTTTCAAGATCAAACAACACAAACGAGTAAACTATATACGCAAAATTCTATATCAAATCAAAGAAACAACACAAAGGGTATTGAAAGAATCAATGAAGAAGACGAAAAGAGTTTTCTTTCATAAGTTTCCAAATTCGATACACAAGATTGGATTGCAGGTCTGGGTTTATACATTTATAGAAAAGTATAACGAAGAAATCTGAATTTTTCAGAGATTTGAATCAAAGATATCGATACACATTCCATAAAGAAACAGATTAACAGAGAGAACAGAGCTCATGAACAAGGAAAGAAGCAGGCGGAGAGGATAAGAACGAAAATAGCGAGAGAATGTGAGCAAGCTGTTTATATATGTGCGTCAAGGCATTGATTTCAAGGGTCCAGATTCGATGCTTGTGCACGATTATATCCTGGACATCGAAGCATGGGACTCTGTTCTCACTGTAACCGACTCTTTCTGTTCTGTTCTGTCTGATCCTACTGTAGAGCCGCGGTTACTTTTTTTAATTAACTATTTTTTTTTAATTTTTTTTGAGTTATGAATATAATAAATGAGAGATTGGCTAAGTAAGTCTTATCTTATTTAGAATTTAGATTAGTGCTTATCAAATGTCTAATGCTGTAATTAAAATCTAATCTCTGGTGCTTATCTTATTTACGTTCAAATTATACAATTATAGATAGAATTATAGGTAGATCAGCCATTTAATAAAGATTATGTTTAAATTATCTAATTATAAATAATATTATATTTGAGTCATTTTTCATAGTTAAAAAAAGGTTTATTAATTTGTATTCTATATTAATTAATAATTTCTAATGAAATATTCTGATGTTAACGATGGTATACAAGTGATTTAGAAAAAAATATTAAATTGATGTACTTTTTTAAATATGAAAGGAGATCAAATCGTAAATTTATCTATAATTAAATGATCAAATATAATATTTAATAATTAAGTGACTCAAATATAATTTTACCTATAAAAAATAACTTAGATATAACATTTGATAATTAGGTGACCCAAATATAATTATATCTATAACTTAGTAATCGTGTTATAATTTAAGTACTAACTTAAGAGAAAAAAATAAGAATCGTCTTGAAAGAATGTACCTAATTATACGAGAGTAAAAATTTATCAAGTATAATTTAAAAAATATCTAATTAAAGTAACAAATATATTTTTTTAATATTTTTATAAAATATATAAATAAATTTGTACATTTTTCAATAATCTTATTTATATATGGATTAAGATAAAACTCTTTGTTAGTAATTCCTTAGAAAATCATGTTTGGAAAAAAGTATATTCCTGTATTAAGCTTTTATTATTATATTTTGGGTCAAAAAGGAAAGTGCTTAAATAATCTTAAATAGTGTAATAATTAAATGGAAGATTTTTTTTGTTAAAAGAAATAAAAATCAAAACGAAACGTGTCAGAAATCTTTTCGCATATTTACTCGGTCATGAAATTTCTAGTCTCCGCCACGTGTAAGGATTCCAAGTCTCAACGCCTCTCCCTCTTTTCTCTTTCAAAAGACTTTTCTTTTTTATTTTATGATGAAGTGAAAATTATTACATATATTTAAATATATTTTAAAAATTAATATACTGAAATGGAAAATTTTAATATTTTTAATTTCAATATTTTAAATTATAATTAATACTTTAAATTTCCTGTGCACTAAATACTAACCAGGAGATATTTCCACGTGTGTTTGTAGTTGTGTCGTGTTTGGTTTGTTGAACTCAACCCAAGTCACGGACGTGTCTTCCATGTATGATCTGGCAAGATTCATGTATCTTCGCTGTCACTGTGGGTTCACCTATCAGGAGTTGCCACGTCAATTGAGGACTTACCCATCGATGTCCTTCAAAAACAAAGAAACAGTGATTAAGTTAAAAAAGTGAGTACAAATAATAAAATTTATTTTTTTTATAATGTAAATATATCTGAAAGAATTTAACAATATGATTTAAATAGAAAATAATAATTTATATAAAAAATTCAGAAAACAAAAACATAAATTATAATAAACATCATTTAATTATAAGTATTTATATTTAGGTCATCTAGTTATTAAAATTTATATTTGAATAATTTGTTTATGAGTAAAATTATATTGGAATTATTTAATTATTAAATATTATATTTAGGTCTCTGAATTATAAGTAAATTTATAATTGGGTCATTTTTTATATTTTTAAATGTATATCAATTTGATATTTTTTTTAAATCACTTGTATATCCTAGATAATATTAGAGTACTTCATTTAAAATCATTAATTAATTTAATATAAAAATCGATAAATTTTTTAAAAATATAAAAGGTGACCTAAATATAACATTATATATAACTAGGTGACCTAAATATAACTTTACTTATAATTAGGTGATCTAAATATAATCTAATCTATAAATAAATAATCTAAATATAATTTTTAATAATTAAATTATCCAAATATAATTTTTCATATAATTGAATGACCTTCAATATATAATTTACCCAAAATAAAATTCCGAACCAACTTTCTAGGTTTTCCGCCTCCTATAAGTTATTCCACGTCATCTCTTGACTCGACCCATCTCTATTCACTTTGCTTTATTTTTTATTTGTATTATACTTTAAACTTACTTTTTACTTTCTTAGTTACATCCCCGATTCTCAAGTTTTATCTCGATTAATTTAATTTAATTTAATTTTTATATTTAATTTTTACGAGTATTTTTTTTATAATACATTTATTTATATAAAAATTAAAAATTATATAAATAATATTAAATTATTTATCATTTAAATTAATCTACAAATAATTTAAACTTACTTTAAATTAATATTTTCCAATGCTAGTTTGTAAAAAAAAAGCATAAAGTAAACGTGAGATAATGGCAAAATACATGCATCATACCTCGATTAACATTGAATTTATTAATATTATATTCTTGATTAGGTTAATATTTCAGGTTAATTTTAAAATATAATTTCAAATGATTTAGATATCATATTATCTATAATTGAACTCATATTTTTATGTATATTACAACGGTAATAATTGATTTTATTTTTTTTAATTAATTAAAATATTTAATATAATTATAATCAAAATTTTAAAAAATAACTTTTACAAGTCAAATGTATATTACTCAATGAAGGAATTATTAGAATAAATATATTATTTCAACAAATAAATATATGTATAGAGTAAGCGATTCACATAAACAATTATTAATATTAAATTTGATTTTTTAAATAACTATTTAATTATTTTATTTAAAGATTACATAAAAGTATAAAAACACTTTATTTTTAATTACCATAAACACAATGGCATTTATATTTTTTTATAATTGAGTTGGTATACCATCTTTAAAAATAAAAAGGAATTATTTTATATATAATGTATATTTATAAAATTATATTAATAAATGATTATAAGGACTGCAAAAAGTTTTGTAATCAAAACCTATTAATGTTTTGTTTTATTTCTCAAATAATAATTTTTATTTCTTTTATTTAAATATTATATAAAATAGAATAACTATAAGAGTAAAGTTTATAAACGATAACCGGATTTTAGTTCAATTTGATAATTAAATTTTTAATTATATTTTAAAATTATCATTAATTCGTTAATATACGTTAATAAAGATTATATAATAATACATTTAATTGTTTACTTTATATATTTAAAATGGTATTCAACTAAATTTAAATTTTAAAATATTATAACAAATATAATATTTTAAAAATAAAATAAAATTTATATTTAAAAATAACTAAAACAATATTTAATATTTTATCCGTTTATGTTGTTTAGTTGTAATAAATTCGATGTTTTAATTAGAGCAGTGAAAGCGACAAGAACAAACATGTTAACTAACACGTGGCATTATCCTAATGGATTGACGTGGCGATCAGGTGGTCGTAAAGTCCAGCTTTGGTTTTCTTTTTTCTAGGTAATTGAAGTCGGCAAAATTGTTTTAATATTACATTTTTTTTTATTTCAAAAAATATGGTTGTCAGTAAAATAATTTCGAATCTATAGCAATTTCAACAGTGTTTGATTTTTGAGTTTAGATGACTTACCTTCCGACCTCATTGTGGGAAAAAATAATAAAAAAATCATGAGTTCAACTTGCTTACAATCCGAACTCAAGGAAAATAATAATAAAAAAATCATGAGTTCAACCTGCTTACAATCCGAACTCAAGGAAAATAATAATAAAAAAATCATGAGTTCAACCTGCTTACAATCCGAACTCAAGGAAAATAATAATAAAAAAATATTGAGTTCAACCTGCTTACAATCCGAACTCAAAGAAAATAATAATAAAAAAATATTGAGTTCGAATGGAACTCAGTTCGAACTCATGGTAAAAAAATAATAAAAAATGTATGAGTCCCAATTAAATACATTCTGACCTCATGCACGTTTTGAGATCGAATCTCTGCAAAGAGCTGAAAAGTGGTCTGAAAAAAACAGAGTGTCAGACCTCGAATTAATGAATTATTGACTGAAAATTGGTTAAAATAATATTATGGTGGATAGTAATCTGCAGAGGGGTAATAACTTTAAATTTTAGGTTGTCTTGTTATAGAATTATAGGGGTAATTTCGTTAAAAAATCTGAGAAATATTTTTATTTTTATATAAGTAATGTGGATAGTAGAAGTTATACGAAATTGAGAACTTGTGTAAAGAAGAAGAAGAAAACAGAGAAACAAATTCATGGTAAGTTTTTATTTTAACATTTAAATATGTATGTTGTTTGTTTGTATTTTTTACAATATTATGGTAGCTTTAATTTCTTATTATGATTCGGAAATATATGTTTTTTGAACTAACAGATACAATGAGCAATTTTTTATGGCTGTTATTCATTACGGTGGAGAAATTGTAAAAACTGATGTCGGTGTCATCTTTGACTCGGAAAATACAACAAAGATGAGGTTTTCCAAAAATATTTCCCTTCGAGAGTTGAAGCAGGAGATAGAAGAAAAAATAGAGTCTGAGATTGTTCGTTTGCGGTATCGGTGGAAGACATGCGATGACCCGGTTCGATATTCTGCAATAACTCTTAAAGATGATAATGATGTTGGAATCATGATTGCAGAGCATGAATCAACCTGTATGCGAAGTATTTCGTTACATGCTGCGTTGCGTGCTACATCTGATGTTCCGGGTTCATCTAGAAATGTATATGGAAGTTCTTCTCAGATAGGTTTCGGACGTACGGTTGATGACCAATCTTATAGGTTTGGAGACAATTTTGTTGCGTTGTTGGAAAGTAGAACAACATGTGCTTTTAATCCATATGCTTGTCCATCGACGTTTCCCACTGTTGAATCGACGTTTCCTACTGACGTTGACATTGAAAATCTCCAAGATCGATGGGGAGAAACACTTGCTGATTCTACTGAAGATGAAGAAACTACAGATCCGAACTTGAGTGTTGATGACCTTGGTGAGGAGCCTACTTTTGGTGGTGGTGAAGAGTTCATTTCTGACAGAGATGATATTACATGGTATGAACCTCCCGCTCATATGAATTTAATAAATTACAATATGATAAGGGCAGCGCAATACTCAATCATCCCACAGATATGCGATAGTTCTTCTGATGAGTTATCTGTGAGAATGCAATTTGTAGAGAAAGAAGAAACCGCTTTAACAATTAAAGAGTATTGGTGCAGTGGGACGGTACAATAAACAACTGATATTGGTGCAGTGGGACGGTACAATGGACAAGCATGCTATGTTCGAGTCAGGCAAACAGATTTATAATTTCAAAGTAAAAGTAATAATATTATATTATAATATAAAAGTAAAAGTAATAATATTATATTATAACATTAACGTAAATTAAAAGTAAAATTATTATTATATTATAATATAATTTCAAAATGCATCTGTACCGTGAATTTTAATTTCAAAATCAAAATTACGTAAAAGATTACATACATTAAAAAGTTTTACGTAAAAGATTATATAACATTGACTTATATTAAAATTTAATTACATGAAATTATTTTTTATATAATTTCTGTCCATGCCTAGGTGTAGTCGAATGGTAACGTCGCGGTGGTCGTCTAACCCGTTGTGGCCGTTGGATTACATCGTCGTCGTCGTCGTCGTCGTCATCGTCATCGTCATCATTATCATCTTCTTCCTCTTGTTCATCCTCTTCAACATTATCCATCATCGGAGACATTGGAGACGGCGTTGTAAACATATTTTCAGTATTATACGGCGAGAAGGTGGGAGTACTAATTGAAGTACACGCCATAAAATTTGTTAGCCCCTCATAGTCCATATTTCCACCATAGTTTATATTTCCACCATAATCCATGTTTCCACCATAATTTGGATATATGGGTGACTGTGATTGAAAAAAATTTGGTACATATACTTCAGGTGGCTGTGATGGATAAAAAGATGTTTGTGACTGAGGATTTTGGTAACAACTTACAACCATTGGATTTGGATCGGAACTTCCACCCTCCGGATTTTGAAAGTTGCTCCCACCAATTGTAGATTGTTCATATGAGGTTGAAAAAGAGGAACTATCACCCTCCATACTTTCACCCTCTGTTTGACTACGACTATCATCATATTTCGATGATTGACTACGACCACCATATTTTTTGATGTACATACGGCACTGCTCTCTTTCTTCCGTGGTGGTCAAGTACGGTTTTCCGTTACTCATATAAAATATCATGTACTCCGAATTAATCGGGTCCATATCAACGGCTTGAATTGGATAACAAGGTGGTACCTTTTGATAACGATTGATCCATGCATGAATGTACTTTGCATGTTTTGTTTACCAAGCATGATACCCTTTTCCACGAAAATCAATCTGATGTAAGGAATCATGATTAATTGGCTCTCTTGGAATGGGCTGATGGAACCCAAATTGTCGAAAAACTCTATCTCCAAATTGATATTCCACAAAAGCAAAATGAATCAACGGTGTAACGGCACACCATAGATAGGAATCCACCATCAATTCGTCGGGTATATTGACGCGACCACCGGTATATGGCCTCCAAATAAACTACAACAATTAAATTAATATTAAAAATTAAATAAAATTCATAAGAAATAAATTATATAAATTTATGATACCTCATCTGAACAGGCCAAATCAATATGTGCTCGAAATACTCTAACATTATTATGAACTAAACCGGTGTCAGTTTTTTTAGAATTCCATCTGCATAAAAAGATAAATCGTTTAGATAAAATAAAAGATAATATACAATTTAAAAATAAAATATAAATTCATAAATAATATTTACCTGCTGACGAGAGGAAAATTTGTAGAACTTTTTGTAAGCGGTGTAAAAAAAGGAAGTCGTTCCCATGCCCAAGCTTGTAATAATAACAAGCATCCACCAACACCTTTGGATTTAACACCATTATTATCGAGAAGCGCAGCCTTACACGACTCACGGTATAAGAATGCTACTATTGTAGAACTCCAACTATAACTATTAGCTATTGAAGAAGACGACAAAAAAGGCAAATAACGTGTATGAACCCTATTACCAGATTTATCTGGCAGCAATATACCACCAATGAGCTGTAAAATATAAGCTCGACTTGCACAAGCAATGTCTTGCGTTGTATCACCAAGCTTAAATTCTTTTTGTAACCAGCTCAATTTTATTCGAGATCCTCTAACTTCAGTTCCAGTTGGAACCATACCGAGGTAATCATAACATAACTTTATAGCTGATTCCTCCGGTTCTTTAACAAGAGGAAGTCCGTTGACCGAAACCCCAATTAGCATCACAACGTCTTCAAGAGTAATTGTACATTCCCCACACGACATGTGAAATGTATGGGTCTTCGGTCTCCAACGCTCAATCAATGATGTTATTAACCCCGAAATTAACTTGTAGCCACGAATAAATGTGGCATGATAAAATCCAGCAGCTTGTAACCATTGTATTGTAGCGGGATGCGGGTCATTATTCCCCATGCTCAAGTGATGCTTATAAGTGTCTTCGGTTGCCTACAATATATTAAAAAAACTTTTAAGAATAACAAATAATAATTATAAAATTAAATATCTTAACAAAAAAATTACCATATCATCAACCGTAACACTAGAAACGTGTCGATTTTGTAATCTCAACATAGAATTTTGATTGACCATCCTTCGAAAAAAAGATAAGTAAGCTTTCAATCTTCAAATAATAATAAATATATAAACAAAATAAAATAAATAAAATTATACTTACTGCAAAGATATTTTCAAAATATTTACTCTTCTTCTTCTCTTCTACTTTCTCAGAACTTATTCTTCTTTCAAACTAAATTTTACAAAACAATATAAAATTCTACTTCTCATCAATCCCTATTTATAATACAAGTTTTACCCTCTTCCCGAAAAATAATACAATCCACTATCATCTTATTTTCAACCAAATAATAAATTACACACTACACGAGATATGACAACACACTGCACGAGACATGACATACTCTCTTCCCCAAAAATAATATCATCACTATCATCTATCTAATATTATAAATTATATCCTCTTCTCGAAAAAATAATACAACCTACTATCATCCACTTTTCAATCAAATAATAAATTACACACTGCACGAGACATGACATACTCTCTTCCCCAAAATTAATATCATCACTATCATCTATCTAATATTATAAATTATATCCTCTTCCCGAAAAAATAATACAACCCACTATCATCCACTTTTCAATCAAATAATAAATTACACACTACACGAGACATGACAACACACTGCACGAGACATGACATACTCTCTTCCCAAAAAATAATATCATCACTATCATCTATCTAATATTATAAATTATATCCTCTTCCCGAAAAAATAATACAACCCACTATCATCCACTTTTCAATCAAATAATAAATTACACACTGCACGAGACATGACAACACACTGCACGAGACATGACATACTCTTTTCCCCAAAAATAATATCATCACTATCATCTATCTAATATTATAAATTATATCCTCTTCCCGAAAAAATAATACAACCCACTATCATCCACTTTTCAATCAAATAATAAATTACACACTGCACGAGACATGACAACACACTGCACGAGACATGACATACTCTCTTCCCAAAAAATAATATCATCATTATCATCTATCTAATATTATAAATTATATCATCTTCCCGAAAAAATAATACAATCCACTATCACCCACTTTTCAATCATATAATAAATTACACACTGCACGAGACATGACATACTCTCTTCCCAAAAAAAAATATCATCACTATCATCTATATAATATTATAAATTATATCCTCTTCCCGAAAAAATAATACAACCCACTATCATCCACTTTTCAATCAAATAATAAATTACACACTGCACGAGACTTGACAACACACTGCATGAGACATGATATACTCTCTTCCCAAAAAATAATATCATCACTTTCAGACCACTTTGCAGACCACTATTTTTTATTATTATTATTTTCATGAGTTCGGACTGTGTTCCAGTTGAACTCAAGAATTTTTTAATTTTTATTTCCTTGAGTTCGGATTGTAAGCAGGTTGAACTCAATATTTTTTTATTATTATTTTCCTTGAATTCGGATTGTAAGCAGGTTGAACTCATGATTTTTTTATTATTATTTTTCTTGAGTTCGGATTGTAAGCAGGTTGAACTCATGATTTTTTTTATTATTATTTTCCTTGAGTTCGGATTGTAAGCAAGTTGAACTCATGATTTTTTTATTATTTTTTCCCACAATGAGGTCGGAAGGTAAGTCATCCGAACTCAAAAATCAAACACTGTTGAAATTGCTATAGATTCGAAATTATTTTACTGACAACCATATTTTTTGAAATAAAAAAATAAAATATAATATTAAAACAATTTTGCCCGAGGATATCACTCATTTTTTTATTTATTTTTTCTTATTTTTTTATTTTTTAATTCTTTTTCAAACTATCTAATTTTAATCATTAATTTATAAGATCGATCATCGTATCAATTATCGTTTATCGTTTTAATTTCATGTTCTTCGGTTTTCGTTGGATGAAACTCGAACGCATAAAAATTGTTTTTGTCCTTATATTAAATCATTTATATCAATCTCACTCTTTCTCTTTAGTTTTTATTCGTATCAATCATTTTTTGTTATTTTATTCATAACATTCGATACGTTATATAAGAATTAATGTACATGTCATTAATACAACTAATATATATACCAATATATATATTTTTATTTTGTCTAATATTTTCAAGTCTAAAAAAACTACAACAAAACAAGGAGAAATGGTTATAAATTTTTTATGTTCATTCTTTTAAGTGTTTATGTTCGATTTATATTTATTTTAATATTTAATATTATATTTGTGTTCGTTTAGTTATTTTTAAAGGTGTTGTGTTAATTTGTTTGGTGTTCACCAAAATGATCGTTTAAGTGTTCACGAACATGGTCGTTTAAATGTTCACGAAAGTGTTCATTTATTCGTTCGTGAATATAAACGAGTTTATTCGTGAATATAAATGAGCCGATCACACATTTATTCGTGTTTGTTCGTTTATTAAACAAACATTATACAAACGGTTTGTAAAACACTCTGTTAATTTATATTCCTGCAAACAAACTAAATAAAAATGCGGACAAAACTTAAGATCAAATATTTATGTTTTTATTTTATTTGTAACAGAGGTGTCATGATTTGATAAAATTCGATTTTAAAATTTTTTCAAACACGAGTATGTATATATTATTTTTATGTTATAAGGGATAGAATTTAAAATTTATAATTAAAATTTAAGGTAAAAAATTTAAAGTTTTAGTCTATATGACATAAAATTTTATGATTTATGATCAAGATTTAGAGATTAAACTATAAAGATTATAATTTAAACGTTAAAATTAATATTAAATTTTATAATTTAAATATAAAATTTTATATAATTTTTTATACAACTAATATATCAAAATATATATTTTTTTAACTTCATTAAGAGACAAGTCATCGGCGACCTAAAAAGTCTTTTTTTTTATTTAAAATTTATATTTAAATGTTTATTTATTTTTATATAGAAAGTAAAGACCGGATAGAGTTAAGTTCCAATTCTTATCCTACGAATTTTGGTCGACCTTATCTTTTTGCTTTCCATCGTGGGATATTTTCTTGGAATTTATCGCCTCATGGATTATTATAATATTATTTTTCATTTAAAAAACTGAAAAGAATTGCATAACAGTTTTTTCTAAAAATTTAAATTATATATATTTTTTGTATTTTTTTTAACATTTAATAAATTCGTCTTCATATTTTTTTTTTAAAAAAATTATTAACATAAAATAAAGTGTCGTTTATATTTCTATCTTCAACAATTTCATTTTTTTTTCTTCCCAATTTCTATTAAAACCTTGTACTTTTAGGTATTTAAAGATATGAAATTATTTAATATGCAAATTGAGTAAAGTTTAAACTATATAATATTATTTAATTCAATTTTAAATTTTAATAAAATATTTTGATTTATCAGCTAGTTGGTCTAACATGATAAACGCTAAGTGTTAAATAAAGTTAGAAGATCAAATTTTAAAACTATAAATGAAAAAAATAGGTTAAAAATGATAAATTATATCATGAGTCATTTCCGTCACGTTATTAATAGGATCAACCAATCAAATATATCTATTTAATTTTTTTTTATCTTATTTATTGTACCAAATGAATCTTCACTAATATTACCGTAAATTAAATTTAAAAATAATTTTTATTAAATGAAAATTCATTTAATAAAAAAATAAAATAAAAAAATAATTAAATGAATATATTTAATTGATTGATCTCATGAATGACGCGATATAAATAACTTATAGTATAATTTTTAATTAAAATAATAACATATCAAATTTTTAATAAAATTTAATTTAAATTAATTGATTAATAAAACAGTTAACCAATAAAATCAGAGTTCCCATCATTTGGTTGTTATGTTTATGTTTTCATAAAAAGATAAATGAATTTTGAATCCCATCTAGATGTAACGTTCTTCAAGAAAAAACCTGAGTTGGACACTTTTGGGGGATGTGATAGGTTGGGTCAATCTTAGGACATATCAACAAGGTTTTGGTATAAAAAAAATATTGTACAAATGGATGTCACATAGTGAAAGTTGAAATGGATAAAAATAATTATTTTTTAATAAAAGTCGGTCCAAATGATAAAAAATTTAATTTCGTTTAATAAATTTCAGGTTTAAAATATTTTATATAAAAATATTTTTATTAAAAATTTAATTATTAAAATTAAATATGATACGATTTATTTCGGACTAATCAGAGTAAAACTCTGAAAATCGAAAGAATAATTAAAAAAATAAGAATTCTTATCCATATATTAATTGTGGATGTTTATTATAGTTAAGTTTTTAAGGTCTGTTAGAATTAAAATTCTACGTAGTAATTTATTTTTATGTCTATAATTATAAAATTTAAAAAGAAATTGACTTGAGTTGACTCAATTTAAAATCAAACTCGATTCAAAATCTTAACCAGTCAAGTTGAATAAAATTTAATTTGACTCGATAAATTTTTGAGCAGCTTGTTATTTTTTTTTTATAAATTTTTAGTGGCTAACTTAAAAAATATGTTTTAAGAAATTTAAATATCCGTTGAAAACTCTGAAAAGATTGAGTGAATTGCTAGGTAATTTACTCAAAAAATTGTAGTTTCAAATTTTTAAAATATTTTATATTTCTCAAGAATTAAAAAAATAATTTATATTAATAAATTAAATTATAATAATGAATCTTTATTTTATTTGTTATTAAAGTCTTTCCTTGTTCTTTTATTATTACTTTACATATAAAAGTAGAAAAAGAAAAAAATCTTTTCGCTTTCCATATAATAATACAAATGAAAGTTTAAACCCAAAATTTTTAAGGTATTCTCTCTTTTGTTTTTCATCAAATATTATAGAAAAATTAAAGAGTTTCACACTAGAGTATTAATTTTATCTATAACTCGGTCATGATATATTCGTTTATTTATTTCATCAGACCTCACATATTTTTTGAATTTTCATGTTTATATTAAACTTTAATAGTATCACTAAATTTTATTTATATTTATAAAATAACATAAAAATTTTAATAAACTTAAAGAATAACAAACTAAATCGAACAATAATATTTATTAACGAACACAAATCAACTAAATTTATTAAAAACTTAAGGAACAATAAATGAAATTCAACGAAGCTTCGTCCACCCCTATTCCTGCACCCTTATCTCCACGTTTTTTTGACTCTCCCCTAACTCTCCTCTCAAACGCAATTCCACAGATTCCTTCTTCCTTCACGTAACGTTTGTCAAAGTCTTTGAACCAATCAGTTGACGACAGCTTGGAATGTTGGACATTCTGTTCCTGGGTTGGGGTTATGTTTTTTTAAGTAATCAATAACAGCTTATAGGATATGTACGAGATCTAGTCCGACAATGACCTGAACCCACCCAGATCTGTCCTGGGGGGTGGAGTTTCTTGGGGTTGGAGAAGCCATTTCCACCACGTTTGCGGCGGGGTTGAAAAGACGGGGCAAAGACAGGGACTCAGGCTTTCACATCAACTTGCCTGTGACTTTAGGATTGGTTGTTTAGGGTTTGTTTATATTATTATTGTAATATTTTTTTAAATTTTTTAAATTTAGTACAAAGTCTGAGTAAAAAAATAAATGATATTTATTTTAAAAAATTTAAGTTTAAGTATTTTATTTATAACGTATGTGTATATTATAAATAAATATTATTTTATAATCATCCGTAAATAATTTAAATTAAATTAATATATTTTTAATATAATAATTATTATTTGATATATTGGTCGACTAATTCAGAACATGTATTATAGATTTTTGATAGGGATTAAAAAAATGATCCATAACCTTCATAATGAATGTTATTCAACAGTAACTTCATCGGACGAAATCGTTAATAGCATAAATAATAGTAAAATTTAATTTAACAGTTAATAACAATACGTTATTTTTAGTATTATCATGTTATT
This sequence comes from Abelmoschus esculentus, assembly GCA_035048815.1. Taxonomy (NCBI): domain Eukaryota; kingdom Viridiplantae; phylum Streptophyta; class Magnoliopsida; order Malvales; family Malvaceae; genus Abelmoschus; species Abelmoschus esculentus. The sequence goes on along the minus strand of JAUCBN010000023.1, from coordinate 10,617,659 downwards.
TCAAAAACTCCTAGAAAAATATGAATCATTTGTCAACTTTCATCTTTATAATTTAAAAAGTACAAAAATGATAAATAAATTTATTATATTTATATTTAGATCTATAATAGTTTATGATAAGTCGTTCGAGTTAAAAAAAATTACGACCGCAACACCTACTGTGACCATCATAATAACCATTATATCCGCAATCACGATAAACACGATACAATTTATTTTTTTTTGAATCCCTGATCGTTATAAAAATGACCCTCTCAACTTAATTTACTCTATTAACAATATAAAAATTCAAACTATCGATATTATTTAAAAAACTTATTATCTTATTCTGTTAGATTAATTGATAAATATAAATATATTATTTTACTAATATCTCTTTAATATAAATCCCTTTCTTTTGTTTGAAATAATTATCTTCTGTCCTTTCCTAGGAAGCTGCCTACCAATTCAACAATGTCAACCTTTTACCAATTGTTTGAATCTTAGGAAACATGAGGAAATTTTAAAATTACAAACTACACATTGGATTCTTTCATGTCAAATATTTCAACCATTGAATTCCCAATTGAAAAATACAATATTACAAGTTGTATACAAGTTTAAAACATATTCGAATTAAAAATAATATTATAACAATAACTGTATCAATCGAACTAATATTCAATCGACTTTATCTCCCCGACTCGAATACAAGCAGGTGGAGGAAAAAAACTGTAGAAAGAGAGTAGGGTGATGGGAACAATTAAATGAATTAAAACTATAAAAATGCAAAAAACTTGAATTGTTGGAGGCATGGACCACCCTATCAGATATTCGGGGGAAAATCGTTTCCATTTTATTATCTTTTTCTGTTTTTAAAGGGTTTAAGATTTAGGGTTTAAAATTACGTGTTAGAATTATAGTTTAGAAATTAAAAATAAATTATATTAATATTAAAGTTTATAATTTAACTTTTAAAGTAATTTTTTAGTACGAAACATAAAAAACGACATAATTAAACACAGAAGATTTTTATTACATATATTGATGTACCTATGTTGATTTAAAGCAAGTCGTAACAAATTACAGCTTCATCCATTGCCGCCTGCCCTACACCCTAAAACTCTTTTGGCACGTGAATCATTCATTGCTTTGTCTTAAATACACTTAATTCTTATTAATTACTGGAATTTTCATTAAACGTGATTAGATAAGATGATAAAGATTTCTTTTATCTTATTTATTGGTTGAAAGTTCAATCTTTATCTTAAATATAAAATCATTTTAAAGTTTATAATTATTGTATTTCTTCTCTATATAAGCTAATAAAATGTGAGGAATTAATCATTAAATTCGTTCCAATAAAATATTTGAGAAATCAGAACAAAACTTATTAACCCTAAATATTACAATAGGGTCGAACTTGTGGTGTAGTCTTGTGTTTTTTTTCTTCTAAATGAAGATTAAAATCTTATTATCACATGTCTTATTAAAAAAATAAATTTAATCAATAAAAGAGTAGACTCGATAATAATTATAATAATATAGATAATTTTTTGACACGAGACACGAGTATTTTAAGATCATAAAAAGCAATAAATCATGTGGCTTTGTGTTTTTAATATTGGCTTGAACTTTAACCTTGTTATTGGGTAGCCCAAGCTTTGAGGCCACATTTTCCTAGGCCTACGTTTTGTTATTTTGCTGGAAAGAGATATGTACTTATATTTACCTCAAATATCGAAATTTATTAATTAATTGAATAATTAAAAATAATTATATTTTCTTATTTTTGTATTTTAAGGATATCATTAGCGTATTGGCAGATGTATATTTTTTTTATTAGGATCGGTATGTATTGATATCGGTATAATTTAACGTATCATTTTTAGTTTATAATAATATAAGATTTATATCAGATACAATGACAATAAAAATTAAAATTTTTCGTAAGTATCTTAATTTTAGGGTCTTAGTTTAAGGGTAGGATTTAAGAGTTTAGAGCTTAGAAATTAGGGTTTTGTTTTTAGGTTATTAGGATTTAAGGTTTTAGGGTTTAACTTTTTTGAGCAAGCTAACAATGATTACAGTAGTATTTGTTCTAGAATATAATTTTCATCATTTGACATTGATCGCTCAATCGCTCTGCTGACACCGTTGGTGCTCAAACTCGTAACCTCTAAAAACATCAACAATTCCTTTAACTACTTGGGCTAAAGGGCTCGTGCTTAGAGTTTAAATTTTAAAGAAAGATAATTATGTGACATCGAATTTGGTCTTAGATAATTAGTTGACCATGGGCTTCGTTATGGGATAAATCCTTAGGTGGTTCAGTAGTTATCGTTTGATCTTTATTTAGCAATAATTTTTCACATCTAAAACCTACACCTTAAAAAATACAACTACCCTAATTCTTTTATCTCTAACCACAAACATTAACCTTGAACCTTAAACCCTAACCTCAAACATGAACTTTGAACCCTAAGTCAATTAATTTAAATTAGGAACACCAATAAAAACATAATTAAAAGAACAAACGATTTGTTAGATAAATACAATAATTACCCTTAGGAGTGATAACGAGCCGAATCGAGCCAGACCAAACTCGTCTCAGCTCGAAAACAAGTATATCTGGGTTCGGCTCGATTTGGCTCAACCCTTTTTGATAGACCTTGGATAGTTCACTTGTCTGTCTTTACCAAGGAGAGAGGAAAAAGAGGTAGAATTTAGCTCGACCCTTTCCAATTAATTAAGGATTATTATCTCATAAACTGACAGTAAAAATAAATTTTTTTTATATGCGTCTTAATTTTATGGTTTAGGATTTAAGAGTTTAGGTGTGGAGGTTAGAAATTAGGTTTTATAAGTTAAAACTTAAATTCTAATCGTATTATTTTAAAAATAAAATTTTAATATCTAAACTCTAAATTTTAATCCTAAACCCTAAATTCTAATCATTATGTTAAAATTTAAACCCCTACACATCTAAATCCTAAACCCTAAAACTAAGATACTTGTAAAATTTTTTGATTTTACCGTATAAAATATAAATCCATTAATTAATATGTAAATTAGGTACCAAACTATCAGATTGGAATAGGTGGAATAAGAAAAATTATATCATGGGTAAGTTTTACCACGTTGATCAACCATTAAAAATCATCAATCTCGTCATTTTTTTCATATTATATTTTCTTGTTGAATCTTCACTCATATTTATTGTTAATTCATTTTAAAAATAGTTTTTTCGATTGAAGATTCACTTGAAAAATATATGACATAAAAAATAATGAGATGAATAATTTTTAATGGTTAATAATAGATAATCTAATTTCCTAACCAACCAAATAAAAAAAAATAGGAAAAATAATAATAATTTTTTTCTTATTACAATCATTAAATAGTTTAATAGTTATTTTATATATTTAAATAGCTCAATAACCATTTTATAACTATTAAATAATTGAGTTAAGATTGGAATGATAATTAGACTAGATTCGAAGATCGAATAATAAGGTCAAGAATTGGTTGGATGGCGATTGTAAAATAAAATGAGTCTGAATTCGATTAATGATTAAATTGAATTTACAAAAAGTTTTAATTTGCCCTTAAAATTGATAGGTACAACATGTTTTTAAATGGAAATGTCATTAGAGTGAATATAACATCCGGTCTATTTACAAGTTTATAAGTCTGGTCGACGCCCCATCTCCTAACCCGGGACGAGGGTGCCACATTATGTTGATGGTGGCGCCCGCGGTGAAGGTAGCTGTAATGCTAACGTTGATGATAGAAGGTGTTTCTCCATGGGGTTGTTTGCGTATGTTATGGACGAGATTTCTCTGTTGCAAGTGCTGATCAGAACTCCGGTAAAGATACCGTTGACCAAGAAGAAGACTTGTTTGCCATTGACAACCGATCAACGACTGACGATTTCCCAATGTGATTGCGAATCTTTTCGATTCGCAATCACATGCAACTTTGAAACCAATGAGAGCACTAGTAGCGACAACCACGGCAAGGCCATCAGAAGGAGCAAGAAAGGCTTTTTGATATCGAAAATTTGGCTCCGTGGCAACAAGGGCAAGCTGAATGTTACCGATGGTTCATCAAGGAGGGCCTTTTCGTTCCGGTTTCCGACGAATCACAATGTGTCTGCTGCCAAGGATACTATATCTGAAATAGACTCCGGCCGGTGGGAAAATGGAGTGAGTGAATTTAGGCTCGATGTGGAAAAATAGAGTGAGTGAATTTGGGTTCGACGAGGAAAACCAAAGCTGTTATAGTTTAGATTCACTGGCTAAAACGCCATCTTTTGCCGGGAAGACACTGCTTTGGCTAGCCGGGAGACCAAACAAGGTTGTTCACTCATTCTTCACACCAGACATATCTTGAAACATATCTTTTACTTGTCTCAGGCCTTTTTATCAGACATAATATCCAAATTGGGTATCATTTTTTGTTGTTTACGATGTCAGCTTCCTACTGACCAGAAAACATAGCAAAACAAACTTACAGATCTGGTTTTGTTATTATATTTTCCTTTTCCTTGAATGCAACGTTTTCTTGTCCTAAAATTCCGTATTCAAAATCCATATTTTATTATTAATGAAGGTGAGGTAAGGGAGAAGTGGGATTTCAAATTGAAATTGACAACTACACGCAATTCTGTCTCCATTTTACATTGAATTTGAAAGCTTAGTGACAGGACATTGCCAAAAGACTGACTGTTTGTGTTCTCACTGCGGTAGAAATTATTACATGAACCCGTTCCACTACTTAGGATATGATCCTTAATTAATTAAATTAAGACATAATATATTTTTCATATCATATTTACACATAAGTATTGTCCAAATCATCCAATTTAATGTCTTTGATTTAAAAAGGGAAAAAATATTACTCCCTCTGACAAGTGCTCAACTCACTATCACTTTCTACACTTTTTATGGGTATTAATCATCAATTCTACACCTACTTGAACCAATGCATATACTTAATGTGATATATTTAGGGACGATATTATTAAAGATCATATTTATAGAAAAGTCATACTTTACTGCATTTTTATGTTGTGCAAGAACAAGTATTGCCGCGACAGTAAACCGGGGCCGAGGCAGACCTGATGCCAATGCAGTAGAGGAAAAATAGCAACATGACAGGCAAATTGAGGAGAAAAATAAGGATAACGTTGCTGGACAAGAAACCTAAGAATCGAAGCTGGACAACACAAGGAAAACCCATAGACAAGTCCACGCGGGAAAGCCTTCTAGAAGAATTAAACATGGAAATATTTGACCTATGTACAAGACTTGTTCCCTACTCCAAGTTGTATTCTACTTAGGAAAAGTTTGCCCTAGGCCAAGCCTATATAAGACATAACCGTCCAAGGGTATGAGAGATACATTAGATTCATAGTTTAGGATATAGAATTAGATTTAGGTTTTCTTTCTATATTATGTTTTAATTTTGTTTAGGCTTAGGTGAAGGTTGTAAAATATTAGTGTGAGGAAGTCAAACTTTGTTTCTTGTTCCTGATGCAATAAAATATCGAAGTTTACTTATTCTTTGCCATTTCTTGTTCTTGCATTCAAGCTTAAGAGAGAAGTTTGTTAGTAATCCATTTATCTAATATCGAGAGAGTTAGATTCACGAAAGAAATAAGTACGGTGTTTCAATCGGGAAACACTAACTCGACCTAGAGATAAGTTAAGAGTTTCAGCGGCTAAGGAAAGTGTGAGATTGGTTGATAATTATAATTGATTCACGCCGAGAGGTATCATCAAGGACTGGTCATCAACAGTATTTCAACTTAGAGATAAGCGAAATCATTAAAGGACAATTTGTCGAGCTTTGGTAAAGTATCCCCAAGAGCAAGAGATTGCCACGACAGATAAGTGACACCACTGTCGAGGCAGAAATCTGTAGTCCTGCCGAGGCAACGTTGTACAATTACATTGGACAAGAACAAACTGATCAAATCCACTATACAACACAACTGGATCCTAGCCACTTTTCTTTATTTTATTTTTCTATCTTTATTTAGTGATTATTATCATAATCCAATTCACTTGTGTTTTTATTTTTTTTTACAGAGTAAGAAGATTAAAGGAAGCATATTAAGTATATCAATCTCTATGGAGACGATACTTGATTTACTCATCACTTTATTATTTGATGATGTGTACACTTGCATTACAATTGCACATATATAGCACGCATCAAGTTTTTGGCGCCGTTGTCGGGGATTGACAATTAAATTTTGTTTTCTTTATTTTCTTGCTTTTAATTATTTTTACTAACATATTTTCTTTTTTTTTCTTAAAAAATTATAGGTGTGTTTCAAGTTGAAAGATTTTCAAGATGCAAGGAGAAAGAAAGAAATCTATTCGTGAGTTCATGTTGAAAGATATGAATCGAGACAATCAAGAATTTTCTAGAATAAATGATGATTATCTATGTCAACCAAGAGCAACCCTACAAGTTTATGCTTGGGCAATTTTTTTTTTAATTGTGGAGATGATCATTTGATTAGCAATTGCCCATATATTACTGGAACATATGGCCACATAGAGGATCATAGATAGAACCAACAACAAAATCCTTCATGGTATGATCAAAACGCTCAAAATTTTTTTACCATGACAATTTTGTTGATGTTACAGATATGTCATGGTAATATAATTCTTATCAAGAGTATCCAAATTCATTAGAGGAAACATTGAAAGCGTCAATGGCTAGAATGAAAGAATTAATGACAGAGCAATCAAGGTTCATAGATGTACATATAGCTAGATCGGATGCACCCTTGCGAGATTCAGAAGATCAAATGTATAGATTTATATATACCATGGATACCATGGAATCTGAGGATTACTCTCACTCACAGTTGCCTAGGCAATTACATGACGACATGCTCAATCAACAAGATGGAGATGTTGTGATAATGGAGTATGAGATGGTAATGATTGAACCTTTTGAATTCTTTAAAAACTCATCTCTTCCATTGCAGGTATCTTTCGAGGAGTCAATGTTACAAGATTTGAAGCCATCACAAATAGGATATGATTATTTGGAAGATGATATTTTATCTGTGATAATTCCATCTAATAGTAGCTCTAAACCAAAACCTCTACTGATGGAGATTTCTAAGAAGCATAAAGAATAATGTGGGTTGATTCTCGAAGACTTCAAGAAAGATGGTTCTTCACTTGACTTACACCAAATTTTGACAAAGGATTGCTACGGTAATTGGCTAGCACAACAATTGCCTAGACAACAAAGATGATATCCAACCATTCTAGAAGTCAACAAGAATGAGATAATTAAAAGGTTGGATATTGATATAATTTTTTCTAAAGAGATATTCATGCCTTCTAGAATAATATCAAGTTGGAGGATAGGCATGGACCACAAAAAAACACAAACGGAAGACACCTCCACCATGATCACACAAATAGGAGTATCCGTACCCGTATTAGACCATATCTTTCTGAGTAGAATTGTTACTCGATGGAGGGTGTAGATGGACTATAAGAAATATAGAAAACGACCTTTCATAAGTTTTCTTTATATTCTTATTTTATATTAATTTTCTCTTTTATTTTATTTGGTATTTTCATGAATTCTCTTAATTATAGTGTTTAGAAATAATTATCTTCTCATTACTTGAATGTTTCTTTCTTTATGTTTATCTTTTTAGGTTAGGACAATAAGCAAGAATAAAGGAGAAATAGTTCACAGCAGGAATTCGACCGAGGGAGTAAACAGTGTCAGAAGTCGCAATAGTCCCAACGAGCAAAAACAACATAACAGCTATTTGCCAAGATTCTCGTCGCGAAAGTAAATGCTAACGAGCAATAAAAAATTAAACGGCTACAAAACGGCTACAAAACGGCTAGTAGTTAAAATGGTCACACTGCCGAGGCCTATATAAGAAATCTCTCCCTCTTGAACTATTCACTCTTGCATTCATGGCATCTTTACTTTTTTGCTAATCTTGCTCTCACAATACTCTCTGCCTACTTACTCTCTTACAATTTTCAGAAGCCTTCAAGAAATTCTCCAAGACTCTCAAACTTCAATCACTCACAGATGGTCACCTACAAAAGATTCGCCCCTATCGCCGTTGAAGAACGCTTCGACAAATCCTTCATCTCTCGACAATTATGGGAGGAGCAAGGGTTCCAACATTCAGAGCAAGAAGACTTTGGCATCGAAAACTACCTGTTCGACAAGATTAAATATCAAGAATGAGAGATTTTCTGCCTACAACCTCCACAGGCCAATACCACCATTGTGCGAGAATTCTATGAGCACGGGACAAGCAAAGACTCTCTATTTGTCCACTACCGCGGCAGGCCTGTCAGGATCGATGCCGAGATCATCAATGACTTCTATGGCCTTGTTCCTATTCGTGATGTTCATGCCGAATTTATAGAGGATGTTACCACTCAAGACTACAAGCTAATAAAGGACGACCTCTACTACAATAATACTCCATGTGAGTCTGATGCCCACAAAGGATCTGTAGCAAGACAAAACTTAAAACCCGATGCTAAACTTTGGAATATCTTTGTAAAGAGATGCCTCATCCCAACCTTCCATAACAGCACAGTAGACCGAAAGAGATTGATGCTCATCCAATCCATCATCAATAAAAGGAGTATCAACATTGGAAAAATAATTTTACGAGAAATTTACGAATGCGGTAAAAAAGATAAAGACCCTTTATACTTCCCTTCTTTAACCATTGGTATTTGTAATGCTGCAGGTGTACCAACTGCCGATACAGATGAATTCATACCCAAAAGAAGAGGATGGACCAGAGACTTCTGCCACAAAGTTATGCAGATCACTCAAGCCGAACCAGTCCAAGCAACTCCGCAGTAGTTCACTGTCGTCACTGCTGTCGGAGCCTAGTACACAGCAGATATGCCTGACGCTGCCCACACCACTGCCGCAGCAGACCCATACCAGGAGATTCTACAAAGGTTGACAGTCATGAACCTTAGGTAACAGAGATACATGGATTATCAAAGAGACTTCAACAACAAACTTGCTCAGATAATGCTTCATAACTTTCCAGATCAAGGGGTGCAATTTCCAAAATTTCCGACCAACAGGTTCGTGACGGTTGCATCCTACACAGAGACCACACCAGCTCTAAGAGGACCGAGACCATTCTTCCCCACAGACCCTCAACAATAGTTTAAAACTGTAGGCCCATCTAGGGTAACAGATTCTGCCGCGACATCATCAGCCAGCAGAAGACCTTCAAAGAGGAGGACAATCTTCAGCACTCCCCCAAGATCCCCAATCATCATGGGTAGTCTATCATAAGAGATAGATGCCTATGTACACCAAGCTGAGATGCTGCCAAACCAAGCATTCATATTGCCGGGGTAGATCCAGAGAATGACGGAGGAATGGATATAATAGAGACCAAAGATGAAGGATAAGAAGAAGTAAATGCATCTATGCAACGAGTGACACCAACAAGAGTTCAGTCACCAAGACAAGCAAAGCCATCGCCATCACCAAGGACGTAACAATTGATAGTAAGATTCAGAAGATTAATTGTGGAGGATAGCTCTTCGGAGTCCTCATGATTTTTTTATGCTGCTATTACTGTTTTATATTTTGTTGCCTACTATTTGCCCCTAAATTAAGCATTGAGAACAATGCTTGGTTTGAGTTTAGGGGTACAGAGCCACTACCGAGGCAATCCACTGTCGCGACCTTACCATGAAAATGGAGTTTTTAGTGATAATTTTTTTCTTATGTCCACCACTTTACTTGAAATTGTTGCACATACTCTTGCACTGCCCATCATCAGTATTGTTTTAGTTTTTTCTTTAAGGCAATAGAAATCTTTATCCTTACCATAGTTAGGCTCTATTTTGAAGGCTTAGTTCTAGGATACTTAAGGAGAATAACTTAGAAGCTTACTATAAGGTTGAATTTAAAACACTTTTGGGACTTGTTTGGCTATAGGAATTCCTTTAATAAACTTAGATGATAAAGACTTTGATCTTTAGAAAGGTGACTAGAGGTGCCTATAACCGGCTCTAGGAAATACTTTTTTACATGCTAGAAGTGCCCGAAATTGACTCTAGTATGTTTAAAAAAATAGCAAAAGAATTAAGAAGTAGAAAACACAATACTCGAGGTGCCCAAAATTGACTCAAGAATTTATTGTTTTAAGAAGAGTACACTAAATCCAAGCCTATTTATCTTGAACTTAGAGTTTATCTAAGATGGTCTTTAATCAAACTTGTCCACAAAAATGCATACACTCACAAAATCTTATAGTTTGTCTTCTAGGTATACCCTTAGGTAACCAAAAGGTTAAGTATAAAGAATAAACATAATTATGATGAGAAGAATAGATGGAAGCATAAGAACAAGAGAGAATAGAGTTTGACAAATTGATAGTTTGTATTGTTTGAAGACAAACAATAATTCGAGTTTGAGGGGGGGTGATAAGTGCTCAACTCACTATCACTTTCTACATTTTTCATGGGCATTAATCATCAATTCTATACCTACTTAGACTAATGTATATACTTAATATGATATATTTAGGGACGATGTTATTAAAGATCATATTTATAAAAAAAGCATACTTTATTGCATTTTTATGTTGTGCAAGAACAAGTATTACCACAACAGTAAACCGGGGCTGATGCAGGACCTGATACTGAGGCAACAGAGGAAAAATAACAACATGGCAGGCAAACTGAGAAGAAAAATAAGGATAAGATTGCTAGACAAGAAGCCTAATGATTAGAGCTAGACAACACAAGGAAAACCCATAGACAAGTCCACGCGGGAAAACCTTCTAGAATAATTAAACTTGGAAATATTTGACCTATGTATAAGACTTATTCCCTACTCCAAGTTGTATTCTACTTAGGAAATGTTTGCCCTAGGCCAAGCCTATATAAGGCATAGCCGTCCAAGGGTATGAGAGACACATTAGATTCATAGTTTAGGATATAGAATTAGATTTAAGTTTTCTTTCTATATTATGTTCTAATTTTGTTTAGGCTTAGGTGAAGGTTGTAAAGTATTAGTGTGAGGAAGTCAAACTTTGTTTCTTGTTCCTAATGCAATAAAATATCGAAGTTTGCTTATTCTTTGTCATTCCTTGTTCTTGCATTCAAGCTCGAGAGAGAAGTTTATGAGTAATCCATTTATCTAATATCGAGAGAGTTAGATTCACGAAAAGGATAAGTATGGTGTTTCAATTGGGAAACACTAACTCGGACTAGAGATAGATTAAGAGTTTCAGCGGCTAAGAGAAGTGTGGGATTGGTTGGTGATTATAATTGATTCACGCTGAGAGGTATCATCAAGGACTGGTCATCAATAGTATTTCGACTTAGAGATAAGCGAAATCATTAAAGGATACTTTGTCAAGCTTTGGTAAAGTCTACCCAAGAGTAAGAGATTGTCGTGGCAGACAAGTGACACCACTGTCGAGGTAAAAATCTGCAGTCCTGCCGAGGCAGTGTTGTACAATTGCATTGGACAAGAACAAGTTGATCAAATCCACTATACAACACAACTGGATCGTAATCACCTTTCTTTATCTTATTTTTCTATCTTTATTTAGTTATCATTATCATAATCCAATTACTTGTGTTTTTATTTTCTTTTATAGAGCAAGAAGATCAAAGGAAGCATATTAAGTATATCAATCCCCGTGGAGAGGATACTTGATTTACTCATCACTTTATTACTTGACGACGTGTACACTTGCACTAAAATTGCGCATATATAGCACACATCACCCTCTGTCCCAAAAATAATTTTCCTTATTAACTTTTTGAAAGTCAAATTTTTAAACTTTGACTATAGTTATATTAAATATTTTAAATAATTAAATTTTATAAATTATATATATATAAACTACTTGATTAGAAGTTTTTAAAATATATTTTTTCATATTTTTATCAATAATAAATTTTAAATAATTAGGAGTCAAAGTTAAAAAAGTTTGACCTAAAAAAATCAATAAAAGACAATATTTATGGGAAAGAAGGAGTATCAAAGATTTCTTATGTCATATTTCTATCTGTTCTTTAAAATTTCCTCAATTAATTTTTCTTTTTTTTTATAGATTTGGGGTTTAAGGTTTAGGGTTTAGAGTTATGGGCTATGGGTTATGTTTAATGTTTAGGTTTAGGATTTAAGGTTAGGGTTTAGGGTTAAGGCTTAATGTGGTTTAAGGTTAGGGGTTATGGTTTAGGGTTAGATTTAGGGTTAGGATTTAGGATTTAAGATTTAGTGTTAGTGTTTAAAAATAATTAAAAAAATTGAACAATAAAAAGGAAGACAATATAAAAATCTTTGATAATATTTTTTTCCTTTTTAAATCAAAGGCATTAAAGTGGATGATGCTTATGTGTGAATATGATATTAAAAAATATATTATGTGTCTTAATTTAATTGGTTGATTCCATATCCTAAGCGGTGGAACGAGTCCATGTAATAATTTCTCTCACTGCAGACAGTTGCATTTAATCTAGTCTTGTTTTAAAAGGAAGAAACAATCTTCTAAACAATGATAGTGATTAAAGGTAAACTAGGCATTAATGGGATTTTTAATAAGTTCCTGAGAGCTGTTGGAAGGTTTTTTTCTTACATTATTTGTCACACCTAATAGGAGGAATTAAATAAATATTGTTATTTAAAACTTTAATTCCAAAAATAATGTTCAAAGATCATTATTTTCCAGAATATGGTGAATTATTGTAGAGTTTAGAAGATCTGAGTATTTCAACCCATCTTTGAACAGTAATTTAAATAAATTATATTATTTCGGTGAAGATGGTGTGAAGATAACTATTCTTTGAACAATAATTTTCTGATATTGGTATTGTTCAAAGTTGAGGTGAACACCACCTGACTTCACCTGTGCATGGAACATTATCATGTGCTGGGAAAGGAAGGGTACTGTTCAAAGACGGGGTGCCCTCCCTAAGTCTTCAAACAGGAACTACAGGGTTGCAGAAAGCTTGCAGGACGTGAACAGTGCACACGTGAAGGGGGCAAGAATTATGGCTGTGCAGAGAGGGTAGAAAGGGTGTAGTCTTATCAGTTTTTATGGTGTTTTAGAGTATAGGTATGTATTTTTTAAGTAGTATATTAATTTAAAATTTTATAAGGATAGTAAATTTTTTCTGATTTTAAATTTATTAGTGATTTTTAAAATTCGTATAAGGGTAATTAAGTAAAAGTAATTATTGTTTATTTTAAATATGTATATTGAGGATATTAAAAATTTTGTTTCATATTTGTGTAAAGAAGTAGAAGGAGGAAGAGGAAGAAGAGGATTTTGAGCAGAAAATTTTGTAAGTATTTTAAGATTTTTTTAAGATATTGATTTTCAATTTATTATTATTTTGTAAAATGTTTGTTTATGTAAGAAATCCGGGATTTATAATTTAGAAGAATGTTATTCTTGTATTTTTATTTTTTAGATCGAACGATGAAACTTTTTATTTTTAGAAAATTTGTATAGTTTTAGAAAATTATGTCGAATATATTTTTAAAATATATTTGTGGATTATTTTTTTTGATCTAAAAATGTTGATATTATTTTTTTAAAATTTAGTTTCGTTTTATTTTTTATATTGTGTATTATTATTTATATTATTTCTCACAAAAATGTAGTCAAAATGAGCAACAATAGCTTCGTTGTAAATGTTCATTACAATGGAAAAATGGTGTAAATCGATGCCGATATTGAGTTCGATTGTGATATCCTAACGAAGATGAGATTTAGAAAAGTCATCACGCTTCGAATATTAAAGGAGAAGGTATCAGAGAAAATTGGAGGTCAGATTCATGGTTTGGGATATTGATGGCTTTGTGATAGTTCAGTCAAATATTTCGCAATAGCTCTCGAAGATAATACAGATTTAGAAATAATGATCGCAGAGCTTGATTCAATGAGTATTCAAAATGTTGTTTTGTTTTCTTTGATTTGTGATGTTTCTATCTCAACGTTTTCTATCTCAACCAGAAACGTTGGAGAAAATAGTGAAATGTGTACTGATACCGAATTTGATCTAGTTGGAGACAATTTCGTTTCACTGATGTCAAGTAAGGAGAATCTACGAGGTCCATGGGGGGAATCACTTGAAGATTCAAGCGAAGATGAAGATATTGATGATCCTAATTTGTTTCCTGATAACGTTAGAGAAGCCCCTAATTTTGGTGTTGAAGAATTAGTTCAAACAGGGTATGACACTGCGTTCTCTTAACCACCCAATCATATGAGCTCAGTGGAATTTGAAGCAATGAGAGCGCCAGATTTACCAGATATGCCTCATTTAAATTCTAGTCAGTAAGATGAACTATTTGTTGGACTTTAATTTTACGAAAAAATGAAGCAACATTGACAATTAAAGAATATAGCATTATGCAACATTTAAATTATGTGGTTGTTGAATCCATCCAATGGAGTTTTTTGCGAAGTGCGTGAAATTTAGACAAGAGTGCAATTGGAAGATTTGAGTGTCGTATGTTAAGAAGATTAATCGTTGGGAGGTGACAAAGTACAACAGTGACTACACGTGTCTACGAACATCCATTGATCAAGACCACAGGAAATTGGACTCAAATGTAATAAGTCATCACGTGATGAAGTTGGTTGAAGCGAATTCCAGGGTTCTCGTTTCTACAATACAAACATCCATAGAGCAACAATTTGAATATCAAATAGAATACAAGAAGGGGTGGCTTGCAAGAGAGAAGGCATTGCATTTGGTGTACGGTGATTATGATAAATCATACAATGAGCTATCGGGTTTCTTAGTAGCAATGACTCATTTTATCCCAGGTATCATTGTAAGATATCAAACGAAGGATGCATACAACCGACAATGGCAACTGATTGAAGGTACCAATTTTTTTCACACTCTTTTGGGCATTCAAGCCATGCATCGAAGGTTTTCCATATTGTAAACGAATGATCCAAGTCGATGGTAAGTGGCTGTATGGGAGGTACTCTCATGTACTATTGATTGTAGTTGCGCAAGATAGTGTGAGCAATGTTATTCTGATTGCATTCGTAATTGTAGAAGGGGAGTCAGGGGAAGCTTGAAAACTTTTTCTAACCAATTTACGCGAATATGTTGCCCAACAAGATGGTGTCTATATCATATCTGATCGAGGGACCAATATCATTGCAACAATTAATCGAGTTGGAAGTCATTGGACACCTCCACATGCATACCCAACATACTGTGTTCATCATATCGGTAAGAACAACTTTGAGAGGTTTAAAAACCCATATCTTTGCAATGAGATAATAAGCATGGTTAAGTAATATTTCATGAAATATTTTTTTAATTTCATATATACTATTTTTCAGATGCTAACAACATATATTTGTTTCTTAGGGTATCAACTTATTCGACCAGAATTTGAGCGAAAGATGGAGAATTTAAAGAAATACAGTGAGCGTGTTTGGAGTTGGGCCAACAATATCGAAAAAGAAAAATGGGCACAATCTTATGATGAAGGTGGCAGATGATATGGGGAAATGATAACCAACCTTGTAAAGTGTATAAACGTTATTCTTAAAGGATCACGTCACCTGCAGTAACAAGTTTGGTGAAAGCGACGTACTATTGTTTAGCTAAGTTATGGTCCGTTAAAGGGAAAAATATTGAGGCCTTATTAAATAGGGGGCAACGTTATGCCACAGATATTTATAAGTCCCTAAAATTCCTAAATTTCATACAATTTTCCCACTTGTTTATTGCCACTAAAGGACAAATTTAAAAGTAATAATGAATATTTTTGCTTATTTTCCATATTTCAGCATTCAAACACTTAAAATACGAATTTATCTAATATTTGACATAAAGCAAATGCATTTTTATAGTTTTCTTTCTTAGACAGGAAATTATATTATAGAGATGGCCAAATGAGAAGATAGATGTTGAAGTGCAGATGAAACACCCGTCACGACAACACTTTGGAGGCTGCGACAACATTATAAAGATGACAATTGATGCTCGACAGAGAGAGAAAAAGATGTTGATCTTAACTAACAAAAAGCGAGAGAAAGATGGAGCTGATTTAAGGAGTCAAGCACCGGTCAAAGTCAATTACAGGAAAGAAGAGTTATTTTAGGAAATAAGAATAAAGTATTATAGTTTAATTAAGAGTCGTAATTCTTTGGATCCTTGCATAAAAAACTTTAACCTAGGACTTAGACTACATAAACCACCCTTAAGTCTAGGTTTCGGGGAGTCAGATCTTACATCTCATATATCTTTAACCGCCGACTATATTATGTTCTAAACTTTTTGGAGGTTTAGGTTGTTTGTGGAGTAGTTGGAGGAGAAGATTGTATTATTCTTGATGCTTATTAATACAAAACTTATTTCATAGTTTATTCTTTCTTGACATTTACTTTTCTTTACATATGAGCTCGAGATGATAGTATGTGAAGAAAAATCTATTTGTCTAATATCGAAAGACTTAGGCTCACGAAACGAGAGAATACGGTCTTTGCTTGAGGGCATTGACTAATCTGGTTGAGAGATTAATCGTCCAAGATTTTAGCGACTAACAAGACGCATGTGCTTGGTTGTTGTTCACCCTTGAATCACTCCGAGAGTTATCATCAAGACTTGGATTTCAACAGTTCTCTTTTCTTAGGGATAAGGAAGAAAACATACAAGATGCTCTGTCGAACTATGAAAAGTTGAATTGTCGACAAGGCATAACCTCGCCTAGGCAGTTGCGGTGACCCTTAGTACGATCCGCCGAGGTGACAATTCAACCCATTACATTGATAAGTGGATAAATAATAAAACTGGACCCTCCTATGCAAATCACTCAACTTAGCCTCACTTTTATCATACTTATTTTTTTCGTTATTTAGTTTTTCATTAGTTAAATTAGTTAATTCAACTCAACAAAAATTACTTGTGTTTTTATTGTGTAGTTTTAAGAAGTAGTGAAGTCAACACAGTCCCTGTGGGTTCGACAACCTAAAGTATTACAATCTAACAAAGGTGAAATCAAAAGGAATTTCGAGCCTCCATCAGATATTATGAAAAAATGAAGAATAATATTAAGGAGGCAACGAGGTTGACCGTTCACGCATTCGATCGAAATAATCAAACTTTTGATGCTGCTGGTGCTAGACGTAACAATGAAGTACCTCACTCAAATGTATTCCGATTTGATTTCAGACGTACATGGTGTGACTATGGTAAATTTCAGGCATGGTGATATCCCTGTGCGCATGCAGTTGCAGCATGTATGTATGTTGTGGTTGACCCATATAGTCATGTAGACCGATGTTTCAATCTACAATGAATGGTCAATATCTACAGAGTTGAGTTTCCACCGATCGCAAATGCATAATATTGGCCGATTGTGGATCAAGAAAAATGGTTACCATACCCTGCACTCTAGAGAACTCCAAATGGTCGACCAAAAGCGACTCGTATTTATACCAATATAGATCTCCATTACAAAGAGAATGTACAACGGAAGCGATGTACGATATGTAGGGGTGAAGGACATACGAAATCAAATCGTCCAAATAAACCAGATATATTCCTTGGACTTAGTTATTGTCTGTACGATTATGGTTGTTGTTTGGACCTCTGAAAATCAAAATCATCCTCTTGGAGTACAACTCGTAACGGTAAATTTTGAGCTCAATTATTATACATAAATGTATTCTGCATGAACAATTTCCCATTACACGTCATCTCTACTGTGTCCATCCAACTCATGCAGAAAGTCATGCTTGAATAGACTATTCGAAATTTGTTGATGGAAGCCAAACTGCCTTAATACCTTATCGACGAAAACAAACTTAATAAAGACGAAGTTTATTAATGGTGTAATAGAACACCACAATAAAAAATCCACCAACAATTCTTCAAGTATCAAATTCAGATCATCGGTGCCATTTTATCTACTGCTCCAGACCCTTCGAAAGCCATGTCACTAAAATCCTTTGCCACTTCATCATCAACTATCTCTCCATCTTCGATCTGTAGTCAAAAATTAAGAAATTCACAATAGATTCGAGACAATCTTACTCAATCCAAAAAGAAAAGGTTTACCTTTACAACAGCCGACGACAATCGCCTCTTAGCCGGTGGTTGATCTTCTACATCAGTCCTATCTATCTACCTATAATCGTTTAGAAAAAAATATAGAAAAATCCCATAAAACTTCAAAGGAGAAAAATCAAGAGTTAAAGAGAAATATAAGCATACGAGTCGAAGAAAGCCACGTTGTCGAGAACCAATGACTGCGAAGTTACAAGGACCGATGCCCGATAATATTCCATAGTGGAGTCCTCGAGGATCCCTCATCCTCTCTGTAATCTATATATAACATACAGAAATTAATTATAAATATACAACTTAACAGTATACTGTAGAGTCGCATTTAAAAAGAGGAAACAAAGAGAGAAGGAAAGAGAAACCTCGCGTTGCTGGCGACAAAGCTCGTCGATCTCTCGCTGAAGTTCTTTTGTTGTCTTCTTGACGTCGGTTCTTCCCATTTGGATTTTTACTTCGAGAATGTGTTAGAATTGACGATCGATGTTAACTCGAAAACCCTTGCAAGAGAATTTTAGCGTACAAAAATGGTTGATACTTGAATCGTTAACTGTTGAGGCTTCTGTTAGAAAAAAGACCATTTAAATCCCAAGCACCATAAAAATCATAAGCCCATTTATAAGCTTTATTTTTTTTCCTACCAGAAAATACGTTATTTAATAATAAGGGGGAAATTGATATATAAGTTTTCGGCTGGGTTTAAAAGACTTGGGAAAGAGAACGAGTTCTTCGTTCACATCAACTTGCCTTTGAGTTTAGTATTTGTTTTTTAGGGTTTTTTTTATTATTATCACAATATTTTTATTCTTTTAATTTTTTAAATTTAACACGAGGTCTGAGTAGAAAAAACGATGATGTTTATTTTAAAAAAATCGAGTTTAATTGTTTTAATTATAAAGTTTGTGTATTATAAATAGATATATATTATAATAATCTTTAGACTATTCAAAATAAATAAATGAATATATATTTTTTTTTATTTCTTAGTATAATAATCAGTATTTGATATATTGGTCGACTAATTCAAAACATGTATTACAGTTATGTCATTAGTTATTCAAAAAAATGGTCCATAACTTTTATAATGAATGTTGTTTAACGGTAACTTCATCAGACGAAATCGTTAATAGCATAAACAATAATAAGATTTAATTTAACAGTTAATAACGGTATGTTATTCTCAGTATTATCATGTTATTTCAAAAACTCCTAGAAAAATATGAATCATTTGTCAAATTTCATTTGTAGAAGTTAAAAAGTCAAAAGAAAATCATAAATAAATTTTTTATATTTATATTCAAATCTATAATGATTTACGATAAATCGTTCGAGTTAAAAAAATACAACTGCAACACCCACTGTGACCGTCATAATAACCATTATATCCGCAATCACAATAAACGTGATGCAATCTAAAAATTTTTGAATCCCTGATCGTTATAAAAATATCCTTCCAACTTAACTTGCTCTATTAACAATATAAAAATTCAAACTATTGATATTATTTAAAAAAATTTATTATCTTATTCTGTTAAATTAATTGATAAATATAAATATATTATTTTACTAATATCTCTTTAATATAAAACTCTTTCTTTTGTTTGAAATAATTATCTTTATGTCCATTCCTAGGAAGCTGCCTACCAATTCAACAATGTCAACCTTTTACCAATTGTTTGAATCTTAGGAAACATGAGGAAATTTTAAAATTACAAACCACACATTGGATTCTTTCATGTCAAATATTTCAACCATTGAATTCCCAATTGAAAAATACAATATTACAAGTTGTATACAAGTTTAAAACATATTCAAATTAAAAATAATATTATAACAATAACTGTATCAATCGAATTAATATTCAATCGACTTTATCTCCCCGACTCGAATACAAGCAGGTGGAGGAAAAAAACTGTAGAAAGAGAGTAGGGTGATGGGAACAATTAAATGAATTAAAACTATTAAAAATGCAAAAACTTGAATTGTTGGAGGCATGGACCATCCTATGAGATCTTCTGCTACAAATCGTCTTTTATTTTATTATTTCTTTCTATATTTTTACTTTAAAATAATAGGTTTAAAGTTTAGGGTTTAAGATTAAGTTTATTTCTTTATTTTAAACATTAAATCATTTTAAAGTTTATAATTAATGTATTTCTTCTCTATATAAGCTAATAAAACGTGAGGAATTAATCATTAAATTCGTTTTGATAAAATTATTGAGAAATCAGAACAAAACTTATTAACTATTAAGTGTTGAGTACAGAATAATAGTATAAACATTCTTGAATGAATACAGCTAAGGCTATTGTGTTGTATCTTTCACCTTTGGTTGTTAGTTAGGTAGAGTGGTGGTTAGGAGTTTGTTAGTCCCGTCAAAATCAACCTTCAAAGGCAACCTTTTGTATAAATATCCGGTCCTCCAAAGAAGATATTACGATTAAATCAATAAAATTCAAAGAGTACCGACTCTCTTTCTCCCTTTCTCTCTTAAACTCTTGTTTCTTCTCAGATTTTGAAAAGATTGTAACATGACATCAGTCGCTGGAGCGTACTCTTGGTGTTGATATCTCTGATGTGTTCTTGTTCGTCTCGGACTACTTCGATTGTTTTTGATTGCTCGGTTTTCGCACGGTTTTCAGGTTCTCTGCTTTCGTCTCTTGTTCTTTTTTGGATGCGTTGTTTGTAGTTTCACCATTAAACACTCGGTATTGCATAATCATTGCTTCTCAGTCTATTAAGTCAGTCTACTGAAAGGATTCTGATTCTTCCTTCTTTAATCTTTTCGGTAATGATAAGATTGTGTTCAGTTGTTCTTGCTTCAGTCTAGAGGTTGTTAATTCAAGATTATCTGGTTTGTGTTCATGATCATTGATTACTCATAGTGGTTCGTTGGAAACAGAGTAAGCTAGTGATCGATATGATATCTTTTCGATCTTGGACTGTGTTCCTCTGAATTTTTTAGTTCAACAGGGCTTGTCGGGTGTTTATTTTTGGTGTTTCTGGTGTAGCTTGTATTATACCTAGAACATGTTTGATAAAATGACTCAAAGAGAATCTACGACTTTAAGTCCTGTTTCTGGTCCTACTTCCTCTTACTTGTCTTTGAATATCCTTTCGGTTCAATAAATCCCTAAACATGATGTGGTTAAGTTGACTGACACTACATATCTTATTTGGAAACATCAAGTTAATCTGATAATTGATGGATATGGCTTGTTTCCTTATATTTCTGATGACGCTTCTCCTCCAGCACAACAGTTGATGTCTGCATCAGGTGAGGTTGTTCTCACTGGATGCAATACCTTTTGTACTATTTGGAGTACAATCATTCAAATCTTTGGGGCTATTTCCACTACCAAAACTTCCTCCTTTCGGTATGCTTTACATACACAAGAAAACAAATATGTCTATTACTGAATATCTGACTAAGATAAAATTGATTTGTGAAACATTAAATTTTTCGGGAACTGTTGTATCTGAACAAGAATAAGTGAGTGTTGTTCTTGCATGGTTATCAGCTGAGTTTGAATCTGTCATTGTTGTAGCTTTCAGAGAATTTTTGACTTTGGAGAAACTTACTGAAATGTTGATCGATTGTGAGGCTCGTCAGCAGCTATTCCAGCAGGATAGTCTCCCAATTCATGCCAATTTGGTTGTTTCACAAGGAGAAATAGGTGGTGCTGAGACTCATGATTTTCAGGATAATACTTTTTAGTCCTCTTTTCAACCCTCCTTAGATCCAGAAAGTTATTCAAATAGCGGTCGCCAAGGGGGTTACAGAGGTCGTGATCGTGGTGGCAGGTATGGATCGAACCGACCTCAATGTCAGGTTTATGGTCGAATGGGACACACTGCAATAAAGTATTATCATAGGTTTGATCGAGATTATCAAGGCTATAACTCAAATAATAATAATAATGCTCAAGTTCAGAACAATGGTGCTTCAAGTTTCAATAGCGGTGCTCAAACTTTTACTCATACTATTGGTTATGTGCAAAACTATCCACAACAGACACCTCCTATTTTCTCTTATGTTGACCAACAACAAATGTGTTTTTCACCTTAGAATTTTTTTTCAGTGTCTTTCTCTCCTATAAATTTTTCAGGATCTTTTCCATCTTTTGGTGGACAATAGGTGTCTAATTTTGCAGGGTTATCTTCTTCCAGTTTTTCTTCCACTAGTCTCGGGTGTCCATCATCAGCTGGGTTTGCCTCTGCTCCTGTGGCTTGCTTATCTTCTGCTTCTGATGGTGTTGGTCCTGCAACGACTTGGTGTACCGATTCTTGTGCCTCCCATCATATTACATGTGATCCATCTCAGCTTCAAACAGGTATGGTCTACACAGGCTCAAACTCTTTACATATGGGAAATGGTGTAGGTGTTCCAATTAAGCACATTGGTCAAGGTTTTTTGCTTACTACTTCTAAACCCTTAGTTCTGCAGAATTTATTTCATGTTCCAACCATACAACGCAATCTGTTGTCTATCTCTTAGTTAGCTCGTGATAATAATATCTTTGTTGAGTTTAATGCTATTGGGTGTTGTATGAAGGATATCAAGACTCAGAGGGTGTTAGTGGAAGGCTTGCTCACTCCTGAAGGGTTATATCAACTTCCAGTTTGTTCTTCTCCTACTTTTGTTCCAATACTAGTGTTGAGGTTAATAATGTTATCAAGTCTAGTGCTGACTTTGATCTTTGGCACAAGAGACTAGGTCACCCTTCTGATTCTGTTTTGAAATCTGCTTTGAGTTCTTGTAGCATAGTTTTGGATTCACATAAAAAGTCTTTCGTTTGTGTTTTTTGTCTTCAAGGGAAAGCTCATAAGCTCTCTTTTTTTGTTTCTCATACATAATATAATGAACCTTTTGAGCTTGTTTTAGATCTTTGGGGGCCAGCTCTAATTAGTTCAAATCGTTATTTTTACTATGTGTCTTTTATTGATGTTCATAGTAACATACCTGGCTATACTTAGTGAAGAAAAAATCTGAAGTTGCTCAGTGTTTTATTAATTTTTATACTTTAGTTGAGGTTAAGTTTGGTAAGAAGATAAAAGCCTTGCAAACTGATGGAGGCACAAAATATGTTACACTTAGAAATTGGTTAGTTTTACATGGTGTTCAACATCGAGTTTCATATCCCTATGCATCTGAACAAAATGGAAAGGTAGAGAGAAAATATAGGCATGTGATAGAAATTAGACTCACTTTATTGGCCCAAATAGGCTTACCTTTAAAGTTTTGGAGTTATGCTTTTACAACAACAGTATTCTTAATAAATAGAATGCCAACAGAGGTCCTAAATGGCAAGTCTCCCTATGAAAAAGTCTACAATAAGCTTCTAGATTATTCTAGCATGAAAATTTTTGATTGTGCCTGTTTTCCTTACTTACGATCTTATAATCAACATAAGTTTGATTTTAAAACCAAGCAATGTATGTTTTTAGGGTATAGTCCCTCTCACAAAGGTTATAATTTTTTGACAGAGAATGGCAAGATAATTATTTTAGGCATGTTGTTTTTGTTGAAGATATTTTCCCTTGTCTTGCGAGAGGCCAAGATCCTGACGTTCAGTCTCATGCTTCACAAAGCATTCCTATACTTACAAAGTTACCTTTGTTCGTCGAGTGTGTCAACTCATAGTTGTGATACTCCAGTCGAGTTCAGAGAGGAGCTTGTTTCACTAATAGTTTTTGATCCTCCTGCTACATGATCATTTTCCTGAAATAGCTTGGAAAATTTAGTCTCCACTCCTACTCCTCAAGATCCTCTAGTTGAGCCAACTTTTTAGACTCCTATGACTAATTCCTCTCCATTATCTTCATCTCCAATTTCAGTTCCTGATGTACAAGTTTCTGAGGGTCATGTCTCATCGAGGGGTAATTCTTACGAAGGAAATGCAGACTCTTCTTCTGGCTCACAACAGGTTAATGGTAATGATCTCATAAATGATTTTGTTGCTGAATCTTTTATGCATGCACAAGATGATCAATACCATGTTGCTGAAGAAAATGTTCTCCCTAGTGAAGAACATGTGCAAATTGATCCTCCACAGACTGTTTTTTGCATAACCTCCACCTAACCGAAATACTCATGGAATGCTAACAAGGAGTAAAAATGGTATTTTTAAACCAAAGGCATATCAGGTTGTATCTCTTGACTCTAAAGTAGAACCAACATCAATTAAAGAAGCGATGCGTTATCCTCATTGAAGGGCAACAACTCAGGCTGAGTATGATGCCTTGTTACAGAATAAAACTTGGTCTTTGGTTCCTCTTCCTCCCATCAAAAAGTCAATTGATTGCGAGTGGATTTTTAAGGTTAAAAAGAATGTAAATGGGTCTGTTGCTCGATACAAAGCACGATTAGTGGTCAAAGGATATCTTCAAGAAGCAGGAGTTGACTATCATGAATTATTCAGCCCGATTGTCAAACCTGCTACTGTTCGAACTATTCTTTATTTGGTTGTCAACAAAGGCTGGGTATTGAAACAAATTGATGTAAATAATGCTTTCTTGAATGGTGAGTTACGCGACGAGGTTTACATGGCTCAACCCCCAGGTTATAAACAAAGTGATTTTGGGTCCAACTCAAAATTGGTATGTAAGTTACATAAAACTATCTATGGTCTTAAACAAACACCTAGGGCATGGTTTGAAAATTTAAAAGCTTATCTTGTGTTTGATGGTTTTAGTTTGACAAAGTCTGATGCCTCTTTATTTGTCAAGAAAACACAACATAATATTGTTTATCTTCTAGTTTATGTGGATGACATCATTCTCACTGACAATGATATTAAAGAGGTACAACAAGTAGTTGAGAGGTTGGATAAAGTTTTTTCTTTAAAAGATTTAGGTGCTTTGCATTACTTTCTAGGAATTGAGGTTTACTATTATGGCCACGAAGTGTTTGTAAGTCAGAAGAAGTATATGCTAGAATTGCTACAGAAACATGGTTTTGATCAAGCAAAATCTCTTTCTACACCTATGATCTCCAATTGTAAACTTTCGATGATGGATGAAGATCCTATCAGTAATGTCACCGAATATAGAAGTATTGTAGGCTCCTTAGAATATGTTGTCATCACTCGCCCAGACATAGCTTTTGCTGTAAACAAAGTCTGTCAGTATATGCAAAATCCAAGGGAAGTACATTTTAATGCCGTCAAAAGAATTTTACGTTACTTACAAGGAACTCTTGATTATGGGTTACGATTTTCTCTTTATTCTCGGTTTTCAATTGAAGGCTTTGTTGATGCGAATTGGGGTTCTGACTCCGATGATAGGAGGTCAACCTCAGGGTTCTGCATCTATTTTGCTAGAAATCCAGTCTCTTGGGGTTCTTGAAAACAAGTTGTGTCCCGCTCCATTGCTGAGGCTGAATATAGAAGTGTTGCTTATGCAACTTCTGAAGTTATCTAGCTTCAAGGTCTTCCTGGAGGGTTGCAGGTTGTTCCAGATGGCACTCCAGTTTTGTGGTGTGATAATTCTAGTGTCGTGGTGGTCTCATCAAATCCGGTCATGCACTCTAAGTTTAAGCATGTTGAATTGGATTTGTATTTTGTTCGAGAGCAAGTGGTTTCTGGGAAACTCGAAGTCAATGAAGTTCCAACAATTGATCAAGTTGCTGATATCTTGACAAAGCCTTTGTCAGCTCCTTCTTTTCAACGACATAGAAACAAGTTATCTGTTCTGTCTCTTCCATGTTCTTGAGTTTGGTTGTTTTCTGTTATCTACTGTTGTTTTTCTTTTTTCATATGTTTTTTGAAGGTTATGACTGCAGGGGAAATATAATAGAAAAGAAAAGAAAGTTTTTTCTTTGGTGAGCCGGTTTCTTTCTTCATCAACTTGGACAAAGTTTGAAAAGGTAAAATAGTTAGGTGCATATTGAATGTTGAGTACAGAGTAATAGTATAAACACTCTTGAATGAATACAGCTAAGGCTATTGTGCTATATCTTTCACCTTTGGTTGTTAGTTAGGTAGAGTGGTGGTTAGGAGTTTGTTAGTCCCGCCAAACTCAACCTTCAAAGGCAACCTTTTGTATAACTATCTGGTCTTCCAAAGAGGATATTATGATTAAATCAATAAAATTCAGAGAGTACCGACTCTCTTTCTTTCTTTTTTTCTTAAACTCTTGTTTCTTCTCAGATTTTGGAATGATTGTAACATTAACACTACATAATACAATATAGTTGAACTTGTGGCTTAATCTTTATATATATATATATGAAGATTGAAATCTTATTACACGTGTCTTATTAAAAATTAAATTTAATTAATAAAAGAGTACAGTCGACAATAATTATAATAATATAGATATTTTTTTGATACGAGACACGAGTATTTTAAGATCATAAAAGGCAATAAATCATGTAGCTTTGTGTTTTTAATATTGGCTTGGACTTTAACCTTGTTATTGGATAGCCCAAGCTTTGAGGCCATATTTTCCTAGCTCTACATTTTGTTATTTGCTGGAAAGAGATTTGTACATATATTTAAAAAAAAAATCAAATATCGAGATTTATTAATTAATTGAATAATTAAAAATAATCATATTATTTTATTTTTGTGTATTTAAATTTTTATATATTTTTAAAATATAAATCAAATACTAGAGTATTTTAAGGAAATCATTAGCTTAGAGATTGGAGTTTTGTTTTTAGGTTAGTAGGATTTAAATTTTAACTTATAAATCTTAAATTTTAATCTTAAACCCTAAATTTTATTTATTCCCTAAATTCTAAATCTCTACACTTAAATTCAAAAATCTTACACCCTAAAATTAAGGCATTTATAAAATCTTTCAATTTTCACGGTCAATGTATAGAAGAATAAACATAAAATAGTTTATAACATAAGAAAAATTTTGACAAGCAACTGCGTAAACTTAAGATTTACACGTGTTTGTTAAATTTAGGAGTTAGTAGTTTAGTTTAGGGTTTAGAGTTCAAAATATTTATGTTGTACGATTTATAATTTAATATTTAGAGTTAGTATTTATAGTTTTGAACTTAAAATCTAAGATATTGTTATTAAGGTTTTAGTGTTTTAATTTGTTTTGAACAAGTTAACAATGATTACAGTAGTATCTATTTTATAGAATATAATCTCTAATTAACATTGATCACTCAATAACTCTGTTGACATCGCTGATACTTAAATTCGTGATTTCTAAAAATATCAAACGTTTCTTTAACCACTTGGGTTAGAGGGTCGTGTGCTTAGGGTTTAAATTTAAAAGAAAGATAATTATGTGACACCGAATTTGGTCTTAGATAATTAGTTGACCATGGGCTTCGTTATGTGATAAATCCTTAGGTGGTTCAGTAGTTATCGTTTGATCTTTATTTTCATAGAGGAACTATATTATAGATTTATTTGTTTTATTTAAATTAATAAAAATTATTTATTTTATTAAATTTTATGTTTTTTTAATAAATAAATCTTTATTAATAAAAAATGTTTTTTTTAATTTGGTTCATAGTAACTATGAATGACTATTCAATTTGTAAAAAATAAAATAGATAATTTTTATTGATTAGGTCATGATAGGACGAGACTACTTATAATATAATTTTGTATTTTATATAACTATAAATGAGTAGAAAACCTCTATCGCCTAATCACGTTCTCTTCTATAAATAATTTTTTTTATGGATTTAATAAACATTCAGTGACATTTATAAAAAAAACATCTTAAAAAATACACATACCCCTAATTCTTTTATCCTTAAGCACATACATTAACATTGAACCCTAAACTCTAACCTCAAACATGAACTTTGAACCCTAAATATTAAACCCCAAACCCTAAGTCAACTAATTTAAATTAGGGACACCTATAAAAATATAATTAAAAGAACAAACGATTTGTTAGATAAGTAGAATGGTTACCCCATCCTTCTGCAACCATTTTTCTTTCTTGATAATATTATTGTAGGGGTGAGTATTCGATCGAGTCGAGTCAAAATATTTTGAGTTATTCGAGTTGACGAGTCATATTTTATAACTCAAACTTTATTTGAAATATTTTCGGTTCGAGTCGAGTCAAGTTTTTGAGTTTCTGTAAATATTTAATTATAATTATTTATCATTTTATAGTATGATTTTATTCCAATTTAAATAATTTTCTTTAATCATATAAGATGCATATATGTATTTTTTTTAATATGTAGCAATATTTCTTTATATTTTTATATAACAATGTATATATCATAAAAATTAAGAGATTCATTCAAACTTAAAAATTAATCCTTTAATTACTAAATATTTCGAATTGTTCAAGTTATTCGAATTTTTATTTTACAACTCGAACTTTATTTGAAAATTTTTCGAGTTGAGTCTATGAAATTTTGAGTCGAATCAAAACGAATTGAGTATTTTCGCCTCAAATTGAGTCGAATTATTTAATTTTTTTGAATCGAGTCGAGTTTTACTCACCTTAAATATTAGGTGTGATATTCTCTTATACTCGAGCTTACAAAATGAGATAGAAAAAGAGCTTACAAAATACCATAGTTGATTTGTCGTGCTGTTTCAATTGCAGAGGATGTTTTCATAGCACTCAGGCATCCTTGCCCCTAAATTTGGCTGTCTGTGTTTCACTTTTTAGACATAACCTAAAAGCAAGTAGGGATAAGTATTCGATCGAATTAAATAAAAAATTTTAATAAATTATATTTTATAATTCAAATATTATTTAATTTTTTATTTGAATTGAATTTAAGAAATTTAAATCGAGTCAAGAGTTTTTGAGTTCTTATAAAATTTAATTGTAATTATTTATGATGTTATGGTATGATTTAATTTCGATTTAAACGATTTTTTCTAATCATATAATATATATTTCTTCATATTTTTCGTATGTGGTAATATTTCTTCATATTTTTATATATTAATATATATCATAAAAAATTGAGAGACCCATCTCGAACTTAAAAATAAAATTTTGAGTTATTCGAGTTTTCATTTTACAACTTGAACTTTATTTTAAATTTTTTAGAATCGAAACGAGTTTATGACATTTTGAGTCGAATCGAGTATTTTTGTCACGAATCGAATCGAGTTGAGTTATTTAATTTTTTTCAAACCGAATTAAATTATTTGATTTTTCGAATCAAATTGAGTGTTGCTAACTAACCCATAAATGCAAGTACTATTCCAATAGGTTCAAGGCAAAGGGACAAGTTGTCACTCCCAAAGACTTTTGGGGGTCCAACCCGTAATATGACTCTTTTTGGTAGACCTTTTGATAGTTCACTTCACTTGTCTGTCTTTACGAGAGGAAAAAGAGGTAGAATTCGGCTCGGCCCTTTCCAGTTAATTAAGGATTATTATCTCATACAGTGACAGTAAAAATTAAAAGAAATTATAAGCGTCTTAATTTTAGAGTTTAGAATTTAAGTGTGAAGGTTAGAATTTAGGTTTTATAAGTTAAAACTTAAATCCTAATCATATTATTTTAAAAATAAAATTTCAATAGCTAAACTCTAAATTTTAGTCTTAAACCCTAAATTCTAAAATCCTACGCATCTAAATCCTAAACTTTAAAACTAAGATACTTGTAAAATTTTTTGATTTTACCGTATAAAATATAAATTCATTAATTAATATGTAAATTAGGTACCAAACTATCAGATTGGAATAGGAAAAATTATATCATGGGTAAGTCATACTACGTCATTCATGAGACCAACCACTAAAAAACATCAATCTCGTTATTTTTATATCATATTGTAATAAAAGAATCTTTACTCATATTTACTGTTAATTCATTTTAAAAACAGTTTTTTCGATTTAAGATTCACTTAGAAAAACATATGACATAAAAAAATAATAAGATAAATAATTTTTAATGGTTAGTCCCAATAATCTAATTTCCTAACCCAGCAAATACAAGAAATAGGAAAAATAATTATGGTTTTTTTCTTATTATAATCATTATTTAGGGTTTACTAGATTTTCCTCAAAACATAGTTTTTTATATCATGCGCTTATTGAATGTAGTGTTCGTTGTTTTTGGCTAACTTTCACCAATGGTCATTAAATTACCTTAAGATCTTTTTTAGATACTAAACTTTGAAAAATAATAAATTAAACATTAAACCGTGAATTTTATTATGAAATGAGCACTTAATTGTTAGATGTTGTTTATCAATGGGATGACTAAGCATGTCCACATAATTAAAGTAATATATTATTTATAATAAAAATGATTATTGAACTTTATAAATATTACAAAATAGTCATTAAATTATTTAATTATTATAAAATAATTAATTATCTATTTAATTGTCAAAAAGTGGTTAGTTATTACATGCTTACTCAAAGTTTTTTGTTTGCAATTTTGATTTCAAAAGACTATTTTTCTTTTCAGAAACATCTCAAATGAAGGATTTTTTTGTTTCTATAAATATTTCAAAGTAAATGAATTAAAGTTTTTTTTTTCTCTCAAAAAAAAAAAAAATTGGTAAACCTTATTTACCATGTCATTCATGTTTCAAGCAATCAGAATCATTTATCTTTAAATAGTTACCTAATAACTAGTCACCCACTAATTACATATAAGAAAGAGGTGATGACTCACCTTAAAAAATTAAGATGAACGATTTTTAATTATTTGGGACCACAAATGACGTGATGAACATGTTTCACCTAATATTTTTTCTTTAAAAGAAACGATTCTAAAAAAACCTCTTTTGTTTCTTTATTTAAAATATTTCTAAAAACATTCTTTCTAACTCAACCGACAACTAAAAAAAAACTTACAGTATAACATGTAATAGTCAATAAATTTATAACAATTAAATAGTTTAATAGTCATTTTATATATTTAAATAGCTCAATGACCATTTTATAACTACTAAAAAGTTTAATAATAATTTTATAACATTAATACCTTATTTTAATAGGTTTAACAGTTTGATTGACGGATTTTATAATTCGATAACTAAAATAATATCTTTAAACAATTTAATAGTCAATAATATAATTTATCTTATAATTTATTAAGTGAACACCACCCGTTTTTTATGAAAAAAAAGCTTTTAAGGAATTTAAAAAAAAAATTGCATGCATAGGGTTTCAACTTTTATGCGTCGTTGAGTCGAAATCGTCTATATTTTAGTTGTGTCTTATTGATGTTTTATTTTAAATTAGTGGATTTAGAGTTTAAAAGTTAAAAGTTAAAGATTGTTTTTAGGGTTTAAGGAATTAAGAATAAGTTATATTTTTTAAGGTATAAAGTTCATGTGAAACTAAATTTGATTTTGATATAACAATTAATTATAAGGATTATCTTGTAATAATTTTTTAAGTATTTAAGTCAAATATTTGCTTTCAAGTCAAACCAAGAACTTTGAAATAAAATTCTAAGTATTTTTCATACGAGGGTATCGATACCCCAAGAATAAGTATCGATACACATGGGTTTTTAAAGTCTTGTTCTTGAGATCAAGAACAAGTATTGAAACAAAGTTCGATACCTTTTCTTCACTGTCAATATCTGTTTCGAACCATGTATCAAACCACTTCAAAGACTTTAAATAATTTTTAAATCTTTTAAAAATTGACTCCATGTATCGATACTAGTATCAATACACCCCTTAATCCCTAACGGCTATTTTAGCATTAAATGA
This sequence comes from Abelmoschus esculentus, assembly GCA_035048815.1. Taxonomy (NCBI): domain Eukaryota; kingdom Viridiplantae; phylum Streptophyta; class Magnoliopsida; order Malvales; family Malvaceae; genus Abelmoschus; species Abelmoschus esculentus. The sequence goes on along the minus strand of JAUCBN010000023.1, from coordinate 10,585,925 downwards.
GTCGACTGTTGGTGGCAGTTAATTTTTTATTGGTGGTTAGCCTATACCGAAACAGGGTTCGATACCCAACATCACAGTTTCATAAAGGTATCGAAGCATGTATCGATACCCCCTCTATTAAATACACAATAGCTCTTTCTACTTTGGTCTATTTCGAAACGGGTAGCCCGTGTTTCGATACCACCTGCTGCAGAGTGCATTTATAAATGGTAGATGAAGTCTCAACGACCTTATTCACATTCCTAACAACCATAACGGTTAGAAATCAATGAGAATGTATAAAATGAAGCATTTTCAACAACATTAACAACTATTGAACCTCAAGCAACATCCAAGCACAAAAATCCAACTTAAAGCACTTAATTGCATATCATTGCTCCCAAATCTTATATTTTCTCTTTGATCATTTTTAATATGAGTTTAGGGAGAGTTTGTTTGTAATTCGGGCAACATTTGACTTGTGAGAGATCATTCTTTTTTCCTTTATTTTCTTTGTATCATCTTGTGAGGTTGAATCAATTCTTAGATAGAAGGATTGATTCGAATTGTAACGTTTATCCCTTGAACCGAGAAAAAGGTCAAATTCAATTAGTGAATTGGTTTCAAAATCCTTAGTGAGAGCTAAGTTAGTGGATTTAAATCTTGTTCGAAGCTTGAACCACTATAAATCGCTTGTTCTTCAAATTTCATATTTTTACCAAAAATTTCCCCTACCAAATTTTTAATTGCCAATTTACTCCCTCTTGGCCATCTTTTAAAGATCGATCGACTCAATAATTGGTATCAGAGCCTAATTTTTGAAGAGATTCACATCTACCAAAGAAGATCCAAGAAGTGTTGATCACATCTATAAGAAGAATCAAATGGCTTCTACCTCTGGTTCATGGAACGAGTCATATTCCATCACCAAGTCACCATTCTTTAATGGGGATAACTATCCCGTTGGAAGAATAGGATGAGGTTATTCATCAACTCCAATAATTATGTCCTTTGGGATATAATCGAAGATGGACTCTCAATTCCTATGAAGCAAGAAGGAGATCGTTAAGTGCAAAAGAAGAAGAACGAGATGACCGACAAAGAGAGGAGAAAAATATCCAATAACGATAAAGCCTTGCACATACTCTTTTGTGCTCTAGGATCCGACATCTATTCCAAGATATCTTCATGTACAAGTGTCAAAGAAGTTTGGGACTCTTTGGAGACTACATATGAGGGCACCAATAACGTCAAAGAAACGAAGATTGGTCTTCTCAATCTGAATTATGAGAACTTCAAGATGGATCCAGATGAAGACATCACCAAAATATTTGATAGATTCTCGGTGATCGTCAATGGTCTCAAAGGTTTCAGTGAGATCATCCCGGAAGAGAAACTCGTTCGAAAGCTCATATACTCTCTTCCTAAGTCTTGGGATAGCAAGAGGACGACTATTATTGAAGCCAAGGACCTCAAGACTCTCAAACTTGATGCTCTTATGAGATCTCTTCTCACCCATGAGATCATGAAGAAAAGAAGAAAGAAAAGGTAAAGATCGAAAAGAGAGAGGTTGAGAAGAAGAAGCAAGAGATTGATCTTAAGGCCTCAATGTTAGAAGAAGAAGTGGATACTAGTGAAGAAGAAGAACTTGAAGAGTTGGCTATGGTAGCCAAAAGATTCAATAGACTCATGATGGCCAACCGGAATAGGAGATTCTAAAGAAAGAAAGATTTCAAATAAAAGAGCAAAGAAGAGGATAACGATCAAATTATTTTCTATGAGTGCAAGAAGCCCGGTCACATTAGGACCGATTGCCCACTATACATAAGAAAAGGTTTTGACAAGAAGAAGAAGCAAAAGGCTCACATTGCTACATGGAGTGATGAGGATTCATCATCCGATGAAGATAATGAAGTGACCAACTTGTGTCTCATGGCTCTTGATGAGCCCAAGGTAACCCTTGAACCATCTTGTAATGATTTATCTTATAATGAACTTTATGATGCTTATGATGAGTTACAAGATGTGTATGATGAGTTGGTTTTAAAATTCAAAGAATCGGTTTTGAAAAACAAGAAAATCATTTCTGATTTAAAAGAGAAAAATGATTCTTTGACTAAAACGATTTTGGATTTTGAAGAAAAGGTTGGTGATTTAAATGATGATTTAAAATTTTTTTAAAAAGAAAATGTTGATTTAAATAACCTTATTTCTAGCTTGAGTGAGAATCACCACAAAGTGGTGAATGAGCTTAAGGAATAAATCAAAGTGGTTGGTAAAAAAGGAAGCTCTTCAAAACCCAACCATGAGAAAAAAAGGTTTCAAAACCATAAACAAAGAAATTTTCAAAGGCATTTTAGACATAGAAAAATTAGGAGTGTTTGGGTTCCTAAGGAACTCATTGCTTCTAATAATTTGAATGCCATTGCTTCTTGGATTCCCAAGGGAACCAAGCTTTTAGGGACTAACTCTCATGGACCCCAAATGGTTTGGGTACCAAAAGTCAAAAACTAAATCTTTGTTTGTAGGTTGAGCATTGCTTCAAGAACAAAGCTTCAAGTCAAAACATGTGATACCTTGATAGTGGATGCTCAAGCCATATGACCGGAGAGAAGGAACGATTTAAGGAGTTAGAGCATAAAAAGGGTGGAGTAGTGACATTTGGTGACAACTCCAAGGGCCAAATTGAGGGTATTGTCTCTATTGGTAATCACTCCTCTATTTTAATTGAAAATGTCTTGCTTGTTAATGGTCTTAAGCATAATTTGTTGAGCATTAGTCAATTGTGTGATAAGGGTTTCTATGTTTCTTTTGATAAAAATGGTTGCAAAATAATAAACATAGAATCCAATAAAACAATGCTAATAGGTCATCGCATAGGAAATATTTATATGATGCATCTAGATGACATAAATTTTTCTCATGCCTGCTTAGTTGCTAGTGATGAAAATGATGCATGGTTATGGCATAGAAAACTAGATCATGCTAGCATAAGTGTTTTAGAGAAACTAGCCTCCCAAAATCTAGTTAGAGGTTTACCCAAGCTTAAGTTTTCTTTAGACAAATTTTGTGATGCATGTGCTAAGGGTAAATAAAAGAGAGTTTTTTTTAAATCCACTAATGATGTTTCAACTAGTAGATTATTACAATTGATCCAAACGGATCTTTTTGGACCTATTAGGACTACTAGCTTGGGTGGAAAATCATATACATTTGTCATTATTGATGATTACTCTAGATACACTTGAGTTCTATTTTTAAGCACAAAAGATGAAGTCTTAGAAAAGTTCATCACATTTTCAAATATTTCTCAAAATGATCTTGATCAAAGAATTTCTCATATTAGAAGTGATCATGGAACCGAATTTCAAAATTTAGGTGTTGAAAATTTTTGTAATGAAAATGGGATTAACCATAATTTTTCGGCTCCTCGTACTCCTCAACAAAATGGGGTAGTTGAGAGGAATACTTTGTGAAAACAATTTATCTACGTATATTTGGGCGGAAGCCATGAACATTTCTTGGTATATTATAAATCGAATAATAATTAAGCCAATTTTAAAGAAAACTCCTTATGAGATTGTAAAATCCAAAAAGCTCAACATTAGTTATTTTCACCCTTTTGGGTGCAAGTGTTTTGTTTTAAACAATGGAAAAGACAATTTAGGTAAATTTGATGCAAAAAGTGATAAAACTATTTTTCTTGGATATTCCTTAAATTCAAAGACTTATAGAGTTTTCAACAAAAGAACCTTAGTTGTAGAAGAGTCAATACATGTGGTTTTCGATGATAACCTCCTTCCTAGGAAGGATTCTTGTGATGATGATGATGTATGAATTATTTAAACTATTAATGATGGACAAGCATCAAAGGTGAATGTGGTTCCAACCAATAAGAAAACACAAGATCCCCCAATAGAAGCTTTAGGAAATGTAAAGTTTGAGAAAAAGGAAGTGAGTTATCCAACATAGTTCAACTATATCAAGAGCGGTGAAATCTTGGGTGATCCATCCAAGAGGGTAACTACTCGTTCTTCTCTTAGGTTAATAAACCATATTGCTTTTATCTCATACATAAAGCCTAAGAATATCAATGAAGCTTTAGATGATGATTTTTGGATATTAACTATGCAAGAAGAGTTAGATCAATTTGAGAGAAGTAATGTATGGACATTAGTTGATAGGCCTAGTGATAAATCTACTATAGGAACTAAATGAGTCTTTAGAAACAAACTAGATGAGAGTGGTAACATTGTGAGAAATAAATCTAGATTAGTTGCTCAAGGTTACACTCAAGAAGAGGGGATAAATTTCGATGAAACCTATGCACCCGTAGCTAGAATGGAAGCCATTAGGATGCTACTTGAATTTGCATGTTATCATGATTTCAAGATTTTCAAATGGATGTCAAAAGTGCTTTCTTAAATGGATTTATAAATGAAGAAGTGTATGTTGAACAACCATCGGGTTTTGAAGATCCAAAATTTCCAAATCATGTTTTTAAATTAACTAAAACTTTATATGGTTTGAAACAAGCCCCTAGAGCTTGACATGAAAGGTTTTCAAACTTTTTGATTAAAAAGGGCTTTGAAAAAGGGAAGGTGAATACTACATTTTTCATAAAAAAATTTAAAAATGACACCTTAGTAGTTCAAATTTATGTTGATGATATTATTTTTGGATCTACTAATGAGTGTTATTGCCAAGAATTTTCTAAGCTAATGCAAGGTGAATTCGAGATGAGCATGATGAGGGAGCTCTCATTCTTTTTGGGACTCCAAATTAAGCAAAGGAACGATGACACCTTCATTAATAAAGCTAAATACATCAAGGATATGCTCAAGAAGTTTGGCTTGGAGAATGTGAAACCTCAAACCACTCCTATGAGCTCACATACTAAGCTTGACAATGATGAATGAGGTAAGTGTGTTGATTCTAAATTGTATAGATCCATGATAGTTTTTTTGCTTTATCTTACCGCAAGTAGACCAGATATCATATTTAGTGTTTGCTTGTGTGCTAGGTCTCAAGCTAGTCCTAGAGAGTCACAATTAGTAGCCATTAAGAGAATTTTTAGGTACCTTAGAGACACACCTTGCTTAGGTCTTTAGTATCCTAAAGTCACATTCTTTGATTTACATGCTTATTTGGATGCAGATTATGGAGATTGTAAGATAGATAAGAAAAATACTTCCGAAACTTGTCAATTCCTAGGTAGTATGCTCATATCTTGGTTCTCTAAGAAACAAAATAATGTATCTCTATCTACCACTGAAGCAGAGTACATATCTTTAGAGAGTTGTTGTCCTCAAGTATTATGGATGAAACAACAACTCTTAGATTATGACATTAAGGTAGAAACCATACCACTAAAGTGTGATAATACTAGTACCATATGTCTTACTAAGAACCTCATTCAACACTCTAGAAACCAAACATATAGAAATTAGACACCACTTTATTCGAGATCATGTGTCTAAAAATGATGTAGTTTTAGAGTTTGTTGACACCTTAAACCTATTAGCGGATATTTTTACTAAACCTTTAGACAAAGAGCGCTTTTGGACCCTTAAGTGAAAGTTAGGTTTAACTAGCCTATCTTAAACTCTTAACTGTTGTTTTTATGCAAAACTTTGCTTGAATCTTGATTGAAATCATGCTATTGTTAGTTTACATCTTGTTACTTCTATGCATGTTGCTAGGAAGAGTATGAATTTAATCATACATCTTAATCATGTCATAACATCATTTGTATGACTTTAGAGTCTTTAGAGACTCATTTCTAGTACTTTTAGAAGCCTAAAATATAAAGCACAACTCAGTGGTATTGGTACAGCTAACACCTGTTTCGATACCTGTTCATCAGTTCATCTGAGAATTTTCTAGGAAGAACATGTATCGAACCATGGTTCGATATCAGGGTATCGGTACAAGCATCGAAACAGGTTGTTTCGATACCGGTATCGATACACGAGGATGCAGATTTCTTTAAATCACTCCAAGCCTAATTTTAATTATATTAAAACACTTCCCAAACTTAAACTCAAAACCCTAGTCGGCCACCCCTTTAAAAATCCTCTCAAATCCGTCCGTTTTAACACAAAAATAAATGATTTCTTTGAGGGATTTTTTTATACTTATCAAGCCCTACACAATATCATCAATTGGTGCTTTACAATCCACAAATTCTTCCTCATCCATAATCAAGGTAATTCTTGAAAAACCTTATTTTCGTATGGTTTTAGGTTGTTAAAATTTAGAATTTGAACAAATATTGAATGCTTATTGTATGGGTTTTTATAATCTTATAAATTTTTTTCAAAATCAAAAAGTTGTTTAATAGAATATAAATTACTTTTCTCGTATTTGTTTTTAATGTTTTTCAAGAATTTTTTCAAAATTCTCAAATACCTTGAATTATTAACTAATAGAATTGAATTCGATTGTTCGAGCATACATGTTTTTATGAAACTAATCCAAAATTTGTGTAATCTCTAGATCATGGCACCAAAGAAACGATCTCGTACCGAATCTGGTTCATCTTCATCATCTCGTGCCTCTTGTGTTGATATCCAAGAAATTTTTGCATAATGTTTGGATATACCTCGTAGGGCTGATCTATTCAATCTTTTCCATCATCTTCCTCTCAAAAAGGAACGTTATGTGGATATTCAATTCATAAATTCACCCAAGTTCCGATTCAAGTACTTTAACCATCTCGTTGATTGGAATTTTTTGAGCTTTCTCACACACTCCGACAAGTTTTTCCTCACTCTTGTCCTTATCTTTTACACTAATGTCAAGTGTGTTTTTAACTCTATGAACAAGACAAAGGTAGTGGCCATTAAATCTTTTCTTATGGGTAAACTTTTCTATATTGATGTCTCTACTTTTGTTGATGTGTTTGACCTTGATGATGAGGGTAACACCGATGAAACATCTCTTGGCTATTTCACCGAATCCATCACAACTCTTGACGTGCACGATCGTTTTCTTCATCTTATCATCTCTTGGTGGATTCTTCCATCGAATGGTAAGTATTCTCGTATTCATCAAGTGGATAGTTATTGGATCAGATGTTTTCGTGACGATATTCAACCTAATATTGCTCAAATTGTTTTCTCAGACATCGTTTGGCATGTCCAAAACTGTGCTACCCCACTTGTCCAATCTCTTCCATATGTATGCATTCTTAGCTCTATCTTTTTGTATTTGGAAATTGATTGCTCTTTCGACAAAGTGGGATCTCTTAAAGAGCTTATTGGTGAAACATCTTTAAACCGTTCCCACTTCCAATATATTTCAAATGGTGAATAGGTTCGTGGTGCACCTCCTCCTCCTCCCATTGATCTCGAGCTTCTTGCTCAAGTTGCTCTGAATGTCGATTTGATGGCTTTTTTCACTACAAGATTCGATAATTTGGATGCCCAATTTGATACCTTGAATGATCATTTTGGTACTTTGAGTGCTCGCTTGGATTCTATGGATGAAAGACTTGACTCTATGTCCACTCAATTTTGATCGAGTTTTGACTCTATGAGTACTCGATTGACGGGATTAGAGACTCAAGGTCATGTCATGCTCATATCCATTGAGGCTCTCCGCTATAGCCAAAAGCTTGATGAGAAAGATGAGGATGACAATGAAGACAATGAAGAAAAAGAGGAAGACGAAGAAGACGAAAAACATGATGAGGATGATGAGATGGACGATTAGTGATCTTAGCTCTATCTTATGCTTTGCTATTGGATTTTAAGACTAGTTATGTTTCTTTAAGCATTATGTTACATTCATATTAGATCTTATGCACTTTGTTATTTTCTTATGGTTTAGATTTATTATGTTGAATTTGGTTTTAAGTATCTTATGCTATGGACTATGTTTATGATGCTACAATTACTTTATATTTATTATTATTTTCCATTGATTTTGATCTAACAAAAAGATAGAGAAATATTATGTTTTTAAGTTAGGAAACCACAAACTTTTAAAATTCAAAGTTATGCATATATTAAGGGGATTCCTTTAAAAGTTTTAAAAAGTTTTTCAAAGTCTTGGAATTTAAAAATCTTGATTTAAATTTAAAATTTTTTTCAATGATTTTGTTATATCAAAAAGGGGGAGATTGTGAAACTAAATTTGATTTTGATATAACAATTAATTATAAGGACTATCTTGTAATAATTTTTTAAGTATTTAAGTCAAATATTTTCTTTCAAGTCAAACCAAGAACTTTGAAATAAATTTTAAGTATTTTTCATACGAGGGAGGGTATCGATACCTCAAGAACGAGTATCGATACACCTAGGTTTTAATGCCTTGTTCTTGAGATCAAGAACAAGTATCGAAACAAGGTTTGATACCTTTTCTTCACTGCCAACATCTGTTTTGAACCATGTATCGAACCACTTCAAAGACTTTAAATAATTTTTAAATCTTTTAAAAAATTGACTCCAGGTATTGATACTGGTATCGATACACCCCTTAATCCCCAACGACTATTTTAGCATTAAATGAGTCGACTGTTGGTGACAGTTAATTTTTGATTGGTGGTTAGCCTGTACCGAAACATGGTTCGATACCCAACATCATAGTTTTATAAAGGTATCGAAGCATGTATCAATGCCCCCTCTATTAAATGCACAACAACTCTTTCTACTTTGGTCTGTTTCGAAACATGTAGCTCGTGTTTCGATACCACTGCTGCAGAATGCATTTATGAATGGTAGATGAAGTCTCAACGGCCTTATTCACATTCCCAACAATCACAACGGTTAGAAATCAATGAGAATGTATAAAATGAAGCATTTTCAACAACATTAACAACTATTGAACCTCAAGCAACATCTAAGCACAAAAATCCAACTCAAAGCACTTAATTGCATATCATTGCTCTCAACTCTTGTATTTTCTCTTTGATCATTTGTAATATGAGTTTGGGGAGAGCTTGTTTGTAATTCGGGCAACATTTGACTTGTGAGAGATCATTTTTTTGCCTTTATTTTCTTTGTATCATCTTGTGAGGTTGAATCATTCTTAGGTAGAATGATTGATTCGAATTATAACGACTATCCCTTGAATCGAAAAAAGATCGAATTCAATTAGTGAATTGATTTCAAAATCCTTAGTGGGAGCTAAGATAGTGGATGTAAATCTTGTTCGAAGCTTGAACCACTATAAATCGCTTGTTCTTCAAATTTCACATTTTTACCGAAAATTTCTTCCCACCAAATTTTTAATTGTCAATTCACTCCCTCTTAACCATCTTCTAAAGATCGATCAACTTAACAGTTTAGAGTTTAAAATATAAAAATTAAGATTAAGGTTTAGAATTTAAAATTTAAAATTTAAATTTTTTTTAATAGAAGACGGAGTACCGGTTACAAGTTATGCCCACTGTCTCATTCTCTCCTTACTAATCATGAATCATGAACCTTTCTGTGCAGTGAACTCCCATTTCTGGTAGTCCAAAAATGGCATTTTTGCTAGCAGATGATTAAGTCTAAAGTTTCAGTCTTTGAAACTTATGTCCAGAAACAACAATGGAGTTTTATTTTCCATGAAATGAAGCAAAGAAGCTTGATTTCTCCATCGGAGCAAACATATTATAACCTCCTACCTCCACCGCAAAACTTGCAGTCCGACAGTTTTGATCTGAACAACATGGTCAGTCCGAGTATACTATTTATAATTATAGTGCTCAGAGAGAGATTGTAACAGAGATTTCGGTTGTAAGATCAAACTCCCACCTAGGCATTGAACTGGGGTCGTCGTCCCGGCGTAAATCTTGTGAGATCGTGGAAAATAATGAAGCCAACAATCAGATAGTAGCGGCGGATTCTGGGGGGGGGGGGAATTGTTACGGTTAAGCTAGGAAAGTTTAGGGACGTTGATGGTGGCGCCGGCGGTGAAGGTAGCTGTAATGCTAACGTTGATGATAGAACTCCGGTGAAGAAACCGTCAAGCAAGAAGAAGACTTAGTTGCCGTTGACACCCGGTCGACGACCGGCGATTTCCGAATGTGATGTGAATTTTCTCCATTCGCAATCACAAGCAACTTTGAAACCAATGGGAGCACTAGCAGTGACAAGTGACAACCACGGCAAGGCCATTGGTAAGAGCAAGAAAGAAAGGTTTCCGATATCGAAAATTTGTCTCCGGGGCAACAAGGACAAGCTGAATGTTACCGATGGTTCATCAAGGATACTATATCTGAAATAGACTCCGGCCGGTGGGGAAATGGAGTGAGTGAATTCGGGTTAGACGAGGAAAACCAAAGCTGTTATAGCTTAGATTCAAAGGCTGAAACGCCATCTTTGGCCAGGAGGACACTGCTTTGGCTAGCCGGGAGACAAAACAAGGTTGTTCACTCAGTCTTCACACCAGACATATTATATACTATTTTGACAAAAATATAATATTATAATATTAATGCATGCATAGTTAAGTCATTCGATATGTAATTTTTCCTAAATTTAAATAAGTAAATGCAAATAATTTCGAATTTAGTTCTTTTATTTAATTACCTATATCCAAGCTATTGAGTAATTAATCCGGATTAGGTACCGTAAAGCTTATTATGAGGAGAAATTATATTATGAATTCTTTCCATCACGTCATCTATGGTCACAACCAATGAGATTCATCTATCTTATATTTTTTTAAGGTGAATTATCACTCTTTCCTACTTGTAACGGGCGAACAAGTAGTTATCAAATAATTACTTAAAGATGAACGAGGATGACTATCTCAACTCATTGATTGACTAATATAAAATATATTTAATAATTTTAATCAATTTATATTTAAATATTTTTCTCTAAAGTTCATTTTCAAAAGACTTAATAATGAAATTTAGAGAAATAAAAGTTGAGGGACGAAACTTAATGGGAAAAAAGTGAGGATTTCTCTAAACTTCATTATTAAGCCTTTTGAAAAGGGAGTTTTAAACCCTACTCTTCTGTGGATAAAGACGCCACTAGGAATTCTAGAAACAGTTCGTTATCGTTATAAAAACTGTTATTTAATAATAATAGATAATGATCGATAACGATGATAACGATTCGTTATTTATATCGTTATTTTAAAAATTTTTATAATGAATTTTGTTAATTTAAAAAAATTTACGATCGCGACTCCCGCAACGACCACGATAATAATCATTATGTTCGTAATTACGATAAACGCGACGTGACCGAAAACGCTTTTTAAATTCTTGATCACGACCTTAGTGGTTTACATTGATAGCATATTAAAAAATTAATGATGTTAATTTTTTTGAATCAGCTATAATATTACAGTAACATTTGGTTGTACTCGAACCCGTGATGTTAATTATAATTTACTGAATTATCGTATTAATAATAGATATTAATAATGTATTTAATTAAATATTATTAAAAATATTAAATACCTATTTAGTTTAAAATATATTTTGGAAACTTATCTTACTTTAAGCACTTGTTTAGCCTTTAAGCCGAATATATTTTAATTTATATATTTAAATTAATCTGTGTAAGATTTTGCCGTTTCCTCCCCTACACATCTGCATATATCTGTTTCCGCTTGGCTTACGATTTTGAGTTCATATGAAACATTTTCGGAATTACAGTCGCAGCTAAAGATCAAAGAATGAGACAGAGAAACAAGGGTTCTTCATCTCAACATCCAAATCTGTCTGAACCAGAAGAAAACCCACAAAAGAAACAACCCTATTCTGCAAATGATGTATTCAAGATTTGTTTGGGATTTCGAATGCTGAACGCGTTGTTGATCCAAACTTACTTCAATCCAGATGAACACTGGCAAGCCCTTGAAGTTGCGCATCGCATCGCCTTTGGGTATTCCCATTTCTCTTCTAAACTATCACTATAATAATTATTAATTAATGCTCACGAAACCCGTTTTTGAAGCACTGGAATGTGTTGGAAATCGTAGTTTAGCCATATATGATGAGAAAGTGGTGATGGGTTTTATGTCTGTGATGTGTTTGATGAAATGTGTAGGTACGGTCATTTGACATGGGAGTGGGAGGAGGGAATTCGAAGCTACTTGCATCCAATGGTGTTCGCTCTCTTTTACAAAATCCTCTCATTATTGTGTCTTGATATACCATGGTTCATGGTAAATACAAATACAATTCTGGTTCAATCTCTGCTTCCATATGCAATGTGTTTGTGTGTGTGTGTGTGTGTGTGTGTGTGTGTGCATTTCCTTATACATTATAACTCTATGAATACATGTATAACTGGGTATTTCTTCATTCTTTTTGTTGAATATTTACATTTGTAGAGTGTAGACTAGGATATTTGTATGGAATCTATGGATTATATTTGGTGCTACAATGGTTAAGTTAAAAATGTATTCCCCTCTTTATTTTGGTATTCATGTAGTTTCTGCATTGTCATTCCTCTTTAGCAATTGACATTAATTATTCTGCAAAAATAACCCTTGTTAAAAGTGAGAAAAAAATTCATATAAAGATCATCAATTTTGACAACTATCATCATGGGAAGCTAAACAAATTCTCCTGCACTTGCTAATCTTTGTATATTGCAACTAATAGTTTTTGATATCTTTGGAGCTGATATAGATAGGGAAATGGAAATTATTTGATACCAAGATGATTTTATTGTTTTAAAGTCTTAATGGAGGACCTAAATTTTTGCTAGACCAACAATTGTTAGCTTTTTGACCTTGATTCCTCCAAGCCATAGGTGGACCTGCCATTGAGAATGCTTGATGCCATCTGAAATATATTAAAAATGTCTAGATTAGTGGATATTGAAACATATTTTTAACATTTTGTTTATAGAACCATATCTTTTTTTTGTCTTTTGTTGCTCATAGCTGTTTGTTACTGTTGATAATAAGTAGCTAGAAAATAATGGTTATGTTTGCATTCTTTTTTATTCATGATGTTATTCTCTATTCTTCTTTCTCTCATCATATAAATGTAACTTTGAATTCACAAAATCATGGCTTATTTATTTGTTTTCAAAGATGTATTGCTTATATCAATTGTTCGCTCATTTGTAGATTAAGGGCCCACGATTGCTGCAATCCATATTTTCTGCAATTGGTGATTTATACTTGTATAAACTTTCACTTGTTCTATTTGGTGATGGTGTTGCAAAATGGGTCGTATCCTTTTGCTGAATGTTCTTCAGTTATGCTACCTTGTACAGATGAGCTATTCATTCTTTTTCGTCAATAGAGCTTTATGATGATGGATTATGTACTTAACTTTTCCTTCAGCTATTCTCTCAATTGACAAACTGGTTCATGTTTTTCTGTTTCAATCGTACGTTTTCAAATAGTTTGGAGACGGTTCTCACTCTTGTAAGCCTTTACTACTGGCCATCACTGAGAAGCTCTTCGAATAAAGTTCCTTCTGGTTCAAGAAAATGGGGTGTGGCCCTAGCCGCATTAGCTTGTGCCATTAGACCAACAAGTGCTATCACTTGGGTGTATGTTGGCCTACTTGAGCTGTATTTGACTCGTGAGCGGCTGAGATTTATATTTTTGGAGTTAATTCCTATTGGGTAGGTATTGCTCTCTCCCTCCTTTTTCCTTTGAACATATTGTATCCTTTTGTGATTAAAATGCTTACTATTTTTGTTATTCATTTATTCTTAATAATAGAAGATATCATGATCATGGTTGAAATTCTTGTTATTGAGTACAATATGAAATCGTGACTAATGAGTGCAATAAGTGAGTGGCACAAATTTTATTCACCGCTCACCTAAACTATAGTTGCGCACATGAGCATATTCAACATTCAAATGTAATCCTAAACTACTTTAAATAAATGACATGTGTGCACGTCATATTGGGGATGTGAAAAAATAGAGTGTTAATTGAAACTCTGTGAATTGTGTGAGATTATATATATAGTATTGGTAGGAATTTGAGTTAGGATCTATTACTTAGAGATAATTTTAGTAGAATTAAAAGTCTTAAGTTAATAGGATTAAAAGCCTAAAGTAATTAGGACTTCTAATCCTATTCAAAGTCTTATTCTAAAGCCTATAAAAAGGCATTAGCTTGTGTAAACAAAATCATTCATTCAACAACAGAAAATCAATTATGTTTCTTCTTCCGTTTCACAAAAAGCTTAATTTTTTTTTATGTTTCTTCTTCCGTTTCACAAAAAGCTTAAATTTCTTTTTTCTTTTTTCAACATTATTTTATTTTTTCACAAAGTTGGAAGTTTATTTTCTACATGGTATCAGTCTAATATCGATCCTAGTCCGAATTCTTAATGGGATTCCTTTCGACAACCTCTAAGATGTTACCCACAACAAAACAAACGGTTGGATTAGAGTTTTTTCAAGCAATTCCAGGTTCGACAGTAACCTGTGAAACAAATTTAATTCTCGTGGAGGATAAAGACATGCAAAATATTTGTTCTCCTACTGCACTCTTTTCTTCTAAAGGTACATCAACATGGATCATCGACTCTGGAGCATCTGATCACATGACTGGTAACAGAGAATTATTCCTTAATTTTTTAGATTCATCTTCTAGAAGTTCTATCAAAACAGCCGATGACTCTTTTTCTCCTATCAAAGGAAGTGGCTCGGTCCTCATTAATGATAACTTGTTGCTTGAAGATGTTCTGTTTGTGTCTAATCTTGCCTGCAATCTTATCTCTGTTAGTAAACTCTCCAAGAATTTGAAGTGTTCATTACAGTTTACTGAATCTGGTTGTTTTTTACAGGCAACGAACTCGAGGAAGATGCTTGGTAATGCTAGCTTACAAAATGGTTTTTATGTCCTCGGTAATCAACCAACTGCCATACCAAATACTTCTTGTTCCTTTACTTCTTTAGGACAAATTGATAATATAATGTTATGGCATCCTAATTTCTATTATCTTGCTAAATTATTCCCTAAATTATTTGTTAATAAAAATCCAAGTTCTTTTAAATGCCATATATGTCCCCTTGCTAAACAGACAAAAACATCTTATTTACCATCTTTCTACAAACCATCTCACCTTTTTTATTGATTCATAGTGATGTTTGGGGTCCTTCTCGAGTGAAGAATGTAACTGGTAGTAGGTGGTTTGTCACTTTCATTGATGACCATAGTAGAATAACTTGGACATATTTGTTAAGGGATAAATCTGAAGTAGCCTCTGTTTTTGAGAAATTTTATCATATGGTAGAAACCCAATTTGGATGTAAAATTCAGATATTCAAATCTGATAATGGGAGTGAATATTTTACCAAGTCATTGGGAGAATTTTTTAATAAAAAAGGATTTTGCAAATAAGCACTTGTGTGGATACACCACAACAAAATGGGGTTGCAGAAAGAAAAAATAGACATTTGTTAGAGATTACTAGGTCTTTGATGTTCACCAGTAACATTCCTAAGTATTTGTGGGGTGAGGCTTTATTAACTGCGACCTATCTCATTAATCGAATGCCTAGTAAGGTTTTGCAACATAGAACACCTAGAGCTGTTTTTTTTAGAGTGTTACCCAAATTTTAGACCATTGTCATCTATTCTTCCTTTTAAAGTTTTTGGTTGCACTGTGTTTGTAAAAGATTCTGCTCCCTCTATGTCAAAATTAGACCTTAGATCTTTGAAGTGTGTCTTGGTAGGGTATTCTTCACTTAAAAAGGGCTACAAATGTTACCATCCTCCTCAAATTTTTTTTATTTCATTGAATCTCACCTTTTTTGAACATGAACCTTATTTCCACTCGACTGAAAATCAGGGGGAGAATAGTGATATTTTTCAGCCTCTCAAAAATCAGGTTTATTCTTCAGATTTATTTATTAATAATCCTGTGTCATTTGAACCTGATGACTCTTCCATTTCTACACCTACAACTTTTCATCCTTCACCTACTATTACTACTCCTCAATTCTCACCTAAACCTCCCTCACAAACTCCTCAATCCTCTAAGCAATTGAAAGTTTACACCAGAAAACAAAAAACTATTCTAGAGACTGTTTTGCAATCTGACACTTGTCAAGAATTGGACTTGAGTTCAGTTGCCAATGAGAATGATGAAGGTAATGTTCTAACTGAGATTCTTTCCTCGTTACCTGAGGTTGATGATTTACCAATTGCTAAAAGGAAAGGGATAAGAGAATGTACAAAGCATCCCATTCAGAGGTATGTTGCTTATGGTAATCTAATGCCATCTTTCAAGGCTTTTACAGCTTGCTTAGATAAAGAACAAATACCTGACACTATTGAGGAGGCTCTAAATGATTCTAAGTGGAGAAGAGCTGTTGAAGAGGAGATTGAAGCACTTAAAAAGAATGATACTTGGACCCTTACAGATCTTCCGCAGGGCAAGAAATCAGTTGGATGTAAGTGGGTGTTCTCTATAAAATACAACTCAGATGGTAGTATACAAAGGTATAA
Source organism: Abelmoschus esculentus (assembly GCA_035048815.1). Taxonomy (NCBI): domain Eukaryota; kingdom Viridiplantae; phylum Streptophyta; class Magnoliopsida; order Malvales; family Malvaceae; genus Abelmoschus; species Abelmoschus esculentus. Next base: position 10,569,555 of record JAUCBN010000023.1, on the reverse strand, counting down.
AGCAAGGTTGGTAGCCAAAGGTTTTACTCAAACCTATGGAATTGATTATAATGAGACTTTTGTTCCTGTAGCTAAGCTAAATACAATTAGAGTTCTCTTAAGTTTGGCAGTAAACAAAGACTGGATGCTGCATCAACTTGACATTAAGAATGCTTTTCTTAATGGAAAATTGAAAGAAGTGTACATGAGAGTACCTTCGGGTTTGAAGTCGATAAAAGGTGATCAGAAAGTTTGTAGACTTAATAAATCCATCTATGGTTTGAAACAGTCGCATAGAGCCTGGTTTGACAGATTCACCAAGTTGATTCTGAAAGCTGGATACAAACAATCCTTAACAGATCACACACTCTTCATTAAGATAACCTCTAACAATAAAAGGGTTATTTTAATAGTGTATGTGGACGTCATAATTTTTACAGGTGATGATGAGGAAGAGATAAGTCACCTGAAAAGGTTATTAAATACAGAGTTTGAAACAAAAGACCTAGGAAAACTCAGATACTTTCTTGGCATGGAGGTTGCTAGGTCGAGCAAAGGTTTAGTAATAAATCAAAGAAAGTATGTTCTTGATTTACTTAATGAAACTGGGATGCTAGGATGCAAACCAGTTGATACTTTCATGGAAGCAGGATTAAAATTTAGTAAAGATGACTCAAGCCATAAAGTTGATAAGGGTAAATTTCAAAGGTTAGTGGGAAAGTTAATTTATTTATCATTAACTAGACTAGATATTGCCTTTCCAGTTAATGTTATCAGTCAACACATGACTGATCTAAGGGAGGATCACATGGAAGCTGCAATTACAATTTTGAGATACTTGAAAGGGACACCAGGGCATGGACTGCTATTTAAAAAGACTCAAGAACGTTCTATCCAGATTTTTTCAGATTCAAGCTGGGCAAGTGAACTGACAGAAAGAAGATCAACTAGTAGTTATTATTCCTTTGTTTGGGGAAATCTAGTGACTTGGAGAAGTAAGAAATAAACAGTTGTATCTAGAAGCAGCGCTGAAGCAGAATATAGGGCTTTAGCATTGGGAATGTGTGAAGGAATTTGGTTATTAAAGCTACTGAAAGAGCTAAATGTGAATCAAGAGGAAAAGTTCGAGATTTTTTGTGATAATCAATCTGCCATACAAATTGCTAGAAATCCAGTTCAACATGATAGGACAAAACATGTAGAGATTGATAGACATTTTATCTCAGAAAAGATTACTAATGGGACAACTTCTTTATCCTATGTTCTTACAGAAGAACAAGTGGCAGACGTGTTTACAAAAGCATTACCAAAAGCTTCATTCGACAAGTTTTTATTCAAGTTGGGAATATACAATATATATTCTCCAATTTGAGGGGGAGTGTGAGATTATATATAGTATTGGTAGGAATTTGAGTTAAGATCTATTACTTAGAGATAATTTTAGTAGAATTAAAAGTCTTAAGTTAATAGGATTAAAAGCCTAGAGTAATTAGGACTTCTAATTCTATTCAAAGTCTTATTCTAAAGCCTATAAAAAGGCATTAACTTGTGTAAACAAAATCATTCATTCAACAACAGAAAATCAATTATGTTTCTTCTCCCGTTTCACAAAAAGCTTAAATTTTTTTTTTTCAACATTATTTTATTTTTTCACAAAGTTGAAAGTTGATTTTCTACAAATTGATCATTTATTCAAAAAAAATAGTCTATTATATAGACTTTTACAAGAGAGTTTAAACTTAACTAGATAACCTCTAGATAAGAAAAATAAATTTGAAAAACTAAAAAATCTGATAAGATATTGTTAAGATAAAGTAAGACTCTTTCTCAACAACTTCCTAAAATCAAGGAAACAACTTTATCTTAACAACTTCCTAAATGCACTATAGCTAACACTCCCCCTCAAACTGTGTATATGTTGTATATACCCAGTTTGGATGTGAACTCATCAAAGTAAACTCTTGGAAGTGCTGTAGTAAAGATGTCAGCAATCTGACTCTTGGTCGGAATGTAGTTTTAACTTCGCAGTCCCACCATTCACTTTCTCATAGATAAATTGCCTATCAATTTCAATATATTTGGTCCTGTCGTGTTGTACTGGATTCTTAGCAATACTCATAGCTCATTGGCTGTCGCTGTAGATTTCGAACCCATTCTCTCTATCTAACTCCAGTTCTCCGAGAAGCCTCTTTATCCATATTCCTTCACATATTCCAAGGGCCAATGCTCTAAGTTCTGCTTCGGCACTACTTCTTGACACCACAGCCTGTTATTGCTTCTCCAAGTAACTAGGTTGCCCCAAACATAAGTACAATATCCACTAACTGACCTCCTATCAGTGAGCTCACCTGCCCAACTTGAGTCTGTGTAGACTTTCACTGTTCTGTCAAGACTTTTCCTGAAGATTAGTCCAGATTCAGGTGTAAACTTTAGGTACCTCAAAATTCTATTAACTGCCTCCAGATGTTCTTCTTGAGGGTTACTTATGTGCTGGCTTGCAATACTTACTGAGTATGCAATGTCTGACCTCGTTAGAGAAAGATAAATCAGTTTTTCAACTAACCTTTGATAGAGTTCTTTGTCAACTGGACTACCAGCTACTTCTTTATTGAATTTCAATCCTGGATCCATGAGAATTTCGGTTGACTTGTACCCAAGCATTCCAGTATCTGTGAGAAGATCCAGAATGTACTTCCTTTGATTAATAATTAAACCTTCACTAGACCTTCCTACTTCCATACCCAAAAAATATCGCAGACTTTCCAGGTCCTTTGTTTCAAATTCTCGGGCGAGAAGATCTTTGACATTATTAATGTCACCACTATCATCCCCTGTAATAATTATGTCATCAACATACATAATTAACAAGGTTATTTTACCAGTTGTTAAAACCTTTCTAAATAAGGTGTGATCAGCCTGACTTTGTTTGAACCCATTTGTCACCATAGCTTTAGCAAACCTCTCAAACCATGCCCTAGGAGATTGCTTGAGTCTATACAATGATTTTTTTTAATTTGCACACAGTGTTTCTAGTTACTTTACCTTCTAGACCAGGTGGTATTTGCATGTATACTTCCTCCTCAAGCCTCCCATTGAGAAAAGCATTCTTGATGTCTAATTGGTGCAACTTCCAATCCTTGTTTACTGCTATAGACAACAAAACTCTAATAGTATTTAACTTGGCCACTGGTGCAAAGGTCTCCTGATAATCCACTCCATACGGTTGTGTAAATTCTTTGGCCACTAGTCTTGCCTTATACCTTTCAATGCTCCCATCTGAATTGTACTTAACAGTGAAAACCCATTTGCATCCAACAACCTTCTTTCCTTCTGGTAGATCTGTCAAACTCCATGTTTCATTCTTTTCAAGTGCGTGTACTTCTTCTTCGACAACCTTCTTCCATTTTGGATCTTCCAAGACTTCCTCTACTGTTTTAGGAATTTGCACACTGTTTAGGCTAGCTGTAAAAGCCTTAAAATTGGGTTGAAGTTTACCATAGGCAACAAATTTGTCAATTGGGTGCATAGTACATTTTCACACTTCCTTTCTAATTGCAATCGAAAAGTCATCAAGGTAACTAGAATTTTGAGAAATAATGTTACCTTCAACCTCAACAGTAGTAGGATTTTCCTCTGGTTCAGCAGCAGCAAGACTTGAATCCGGTTCTTGACAGGTGCCAGGCTGGTTATCTTTTTTATTAAGGGCTCTTTTCCTTCTGGTATACACCTTTAATGGACTGTTTACAGGCTGTTGGTGTATAGAGGCAGGGGTTTGTGTTACAACACTCGGTGATGAAGGGGTTGTGATTTCAGGAGAGGGCATGAGAGGAATGTCTAGTAGCGGAGGAATATCTGGTGGTAGTGGAGGAATAATAAAAGACTGAAATTCCTCAAAGCTCTCCCCCTGAAATTCAGTTCCTGCAAAATATGGTTTATATTCGAAAAATGTAACATCAAAAGAAACATAGGTCCTTTTTGTAATTGGAGAATAACATCTATAACCTTTCTGACTAGGAGAATATCCAATAAATATACATTTGATTGATTTTGGATCCAACTTGCTTCTATTTTTCTCATGGACATGGATAAAAGCTGTGCAACTAAATACCTTTAGAGGAAGAACTGATGATAGAGGTTGAAAGTGAGGAAAGTGTTTGGATAAGACTTCTGTTGGGACTCTAAACTTCAAGGTTTTGCTAGGCATTCTATTGATAAGGTAGGTGGCAGTAAGTAAAGCCTCCCCCCAAAGATATTTAGGTGCTTTAGCCGAAAAAAGGAGAGACCTGGTAACCTCTAAGAGATGTCTATTCTTCCTTTCGGCTATTCCATTTTGTTGAGGAGTATTGACACAAGAAGTTAGATGAAAGATGTCTTTTTCTCGAAAAAAATTCAAGGGATTTACTTAGGTATTTACTCCCATTATCACTTCGGACAACCTTAATACGTGTCTCAAACTGAGTTTCAACCATTTGAAAGAAAGATTTAAAAATCGATTCAACCTCAAACTTTTCTTTCATTAAAAAGGTCCAAGTAGTCCTAGAATAGTCATCAATGAAGGTAATAAATCATCTAGACCCAGATAAGCTTTTGACCTTAGATGGACCCCAAATATCACTGTGTATTATAGAAAAAGGAGATGTGGGTGTAAAAGAGGAAGGTGCATATGTTTGTCTTTTATGTTTGGCTAATTGACAAATTTCACACGTAAAAGATTGAGATTGTTTATTGCTAAATAAGTTGGGAAACATTTTTGAAAGATATGAAAAATTAGGATGTCCTAACCTAAGGTGCCATAACATAACATCATTGGTGTCACTAGAAAGTTCAAAGGATGAAGATTGAAAACAAGTTAAAACGGAAGACATTGAAGGTGGGAACTCATCAAGGATGTAGAGACCTTTGATAGTCTAGCACTGTCAATCACCTTCTTCGAGCCCTGTGCCTGAAATATACACCCATTTAGGCCAAAGTTAGCATCACATTTGACATCTTGTATTAACTTATGGACTGATAACAAGTTACAAGCAAGATTAGGAACATATAACACGTTTGACAAGATCAATGTACCACCCACTTGAATAGTACCGCTTACTTGTACTTGTGATAGAGAACCATCTGCAACCTTAATGGAGGTTTTCGAGTTGCAGGGATTATAGGTGTGAAAAAGCTGAAGATTTCCGGTCATATGATCAGATGCATCGGAATCTATAATCCATGAAAGAGGATTAGAAGTTGCTAAACAAGAAAGTCTACCTTCACTGGCTGATAGGGCTGTAGAGGAAGATTTGGCAATGATATGGGCAAACAGTTGTTGAATTTCTTCAATCTACTGCTTGTTGAAGCCATTGGAGGAAGTTTCAGTAGCAGTGTGGGCTGCTTTTTGGAACCTGGTCTTATTGGGTTTCCAATCCGCAGGCTTCCCATGCAATTTCCAGCACCGATCTACCAAATGACTAGCCTTTTTACAATGGTCACACCAAGGCCTCCCCTTCCTTTGTTTATTTTCAGAGGCAGAATGAGTAAGGAGAACAGAAACAACCTGTTGGTGGGAAGTAGAGACCATCACAACACGTCTACTTTCTTCTCTTCGAATTTCGGAGAAAGCCTCTCGAACAAGAGGAAGAGGTTTCATGGCTAATATTCTACTCTTGGCTCCATCATAATCACAATGAAGATCCGAGAGAAACTGGAAAATCCTCTTTTGATTTTTGAGTTTGTTGTAGAGGTGGACATCATCAATACACTTCCATTCATTAGTCTCATAGAGATCAACTTGCTGCCAACATTTGGTTAAGATACCAAAATATTGTGCGACAGTAAGATCTCCTTGTCTGAGATCTTTGATCTGATTTTCAACTCCAAAAAGTTCAGAGATGTCGACGCTCGAATAAGTATCCCTTGTTGCACTCCAAATTTCGGCTGCAGTATTATAGAGCATGAAATCTCTCCAACTTCTGGGATCATGGAGTTTATTAACGACAACATGATTGTGGTGTTTTCACTAAGCCAATTAGAGTAGGCTGGATCAGACTCATTTGGAATGGAGGAGTCTGTGAGATAAGAAGCTTTCCTTCTGCCTGTGATATAAAGTTTCACCGATTGGGACCATGGTAGGTAATTGTTTCCATTTAGTTTATAGGATATAATTGGAGTAGAAGATGCATCTGAAATTTGAAATTCAGATGATCGAGGGGTAATATGGGAGCTAATTTCAAAGGAAGTAGCCGTAAAGGCCATGGAAAACAAAGAAGAACCGAGAGAGAAAAGGGAAAAACAATATTGAAGGATCGGTTCCTAAACTGATACCATGTGAAAAAATAGAGTGTTAATTGAAACTCTGTGAATTGATCATTTATTCAAAGAAAAGGGTCTATTATATAGACTTTTACAAGAGAGTTTAAACTTAACTAGATAACCTCTAGATAAGAAAAACAAATTTGAAAAACTAAAAATTCTGATAAGATATTGTTAAGATAAAGTAAGACTCTATCTCAACAACTTCCTAAAATCAAGGAAACAACTTTATCTTAACAACTTCCTAAATGCACTATAGCTAACAGGGGATAAAAGTGATAATGCAAAATATCTAATACTATATCTTTTGGTTCAAAAGCTGAGTTTTGGCACTAAGTGGCATTTCTTGGTTCATGGATAGCCTAGAAAATTTAGTCATGAATTTATCAATAAAAAAATTTAGCTTACTACGCAACTGTAGTCCTGAATTTCTTACTGCATGACTTGTCATCTTTAGTTAATAAGCTTAAAATTAGACGTTGGATGATGTACCAATTAAAGTTACCCTTATTCATTTTCTATATATGCCATATTTCCCCCCCAAATAGAGTAGTCTAAATTTTTTATTTCAAAAGATAAAATTGGGTTTGTTTTCCAAAGACAATGTTTTAAGTCACATATATGCCATGCCTTGTTTTACACCTATACAGCTACTCTATTTTTTTGCTGTAAACATTGATGCTTTGAGCAGATCTGCTCTTTGGGAAACAGGCAATACTTGGCTAAAATTAAGTTCCAACTTATACTCGTAATGCATAACTCATGAAAATTGATGGATGTGTTCATTTAGCCTTAAAAGCTCTTGTATGAATATGCATGTATCTTTAGATATCAGATTCAGATGAAAATTGATGGATGTGTTCATTTAGCCTTACAATCTATTTTCCTAATTTATCAGGTTTGTGGTGCTTGGAATTTTGTGTGTGTTTGATCGTCTGATGTATGGCTCCTGGATTTTAGTACCAGTTAATTTTCTGAAGTTCAATTTTCTTTCCTCTGGCGGAGATTATTATGGAACTCACAAGTGGCACTGGTACTTCACTCAGGGATTTACGGTGATGGTATTCACTTTTCTACCATTTTGTGTTGCTGGCATTCTCAAGTCTAAACATTGGAAGCTTTCTGGTCTTATTCTATGGGTTTTAGGGCTTTACAGCATTCTTGGTCACAAAGAATTCAGGCAAGTCTACAAGTATAATATCATGTACTATGAGTTCACATGTAGCTGGGAACTCATTCTTTAACTTTTGTTTTGGTATCTTCGACTTCATCTGTTAACTGTAGGTTTGTCCTCCCCGTGCTTCCCATAAGTTTGATATTCGCTGGATACTCGCTAGCTGCACTTGAAGAACGTAGTTCTCCAAATGGCGAAAGGAAAATATCTTCATGCATTTGTAATAAATTGCCTTCCAGAAAGCATCTTGCTATCTTCTTTTTGCTTGCAAGCAATATTCCAATGGCCCTATATATGAGTTTGGTTCATCAGGTATACTGAATGGCTTGTCAATGCAAACAAAATTGTTCAACTCGTGCCTTCTTTATTACGTGAGCTTAATTTGCCTGACCATTTACACCTAAATCTGTTCAGGACAGATCAAGTCAGGTTTAGGCAGGGAACAAATCGTTTCTCTTTCTCCTATGTCTGGATCAACACAACAATAAAGATAATATCACAACAACACACCAAATTCAACACAAATTTGTCAAGTTATTAAATATTTACTTGTATTCGAGTCGAGATAGGCTCAGATTTGATGTTTTCTGCTGAAATCCCATCATCTATTAAAAGGCGTCTGTATTTGTTTTTTACCCAAGCCCATTTTTTGAGCCTTGAATTTTTGTCTGCTCTCCAAACCATGAAGACCCAGCTCATGCTCATCTACTTGCATCATGTGTGCCCCCCCCCCCCCCCCTCAATATTTTCTTTATTAATTTATGTAGTTCCATTGATATCCTTTTTATTTCTTTATCATTGTCCTAAAATGAAACAGTAGAATCAGAAAAGATCCTTTACTATGTTGTTTTGTTGATTACTCTATGATACTCTTAGATCTCTTTCACTTGATGCTCAAACCTCAATCATGCAAAACAGAGAGGATCCGAGGATGTGATGAACTATCTATCTAAGGAAGCTGCGAATGAGAGGGTGAAAAGTATCCTTTTCCTAATGCCATGCCATGCCACACCCTACTATTCAACTCTGCATTACAACCTGCCCATGCGTTTTTTAGATTGCACACCAAGGTTAGTTACTGACACTTCAATTTTTTTCTTTTGTATTTGTGCTGTTGCTTTGTTTGTAACTCATTTACTATTCAAATGTCTTGCAGTAAGGGAATCCCTGCTGAATCAGACCGTTTCATGATGGATCCTGTTACTTTTGCCACAGAATTTGCGAAAAATTGGTCTCACCCCAGTCACATTGTATTGTTTGATTCAGAGGAGAGGCACTTAAAAGATTTTCTAGTTTCACATTCTTTTAGAGAGGTACGCTCCAATGCTGGTTTGCTTTATCTATTTATCAAGCCATTCTTGTTGGTGCTACTTTTCTCTTGCAATAAAGCAGTTGCTTTTGTATAACTACAGGTTAGAAGGTTTTTCCATGCTCACTTCAAGGTGGACCGCGATCTTCAAGCATCAGCTGTTGTGTACGCTCTGTCTGACACGTAAAAGCTTCCAAAACCCGCAATCTTCAAGGTTTTTCCATGCTCATTGATCTTTTTTTAATGAAGTTGAACTCGAGAAATAACTTGGAGCATGGTGGTAAAACACACTTATGTTGTCAGAACTCAAAAGTGTTGAGTCATTTACGTTGTCTTAGAACCAGAGCATTTGCAGTTTGAGTTCAGGAAAAATAGTCACATTAATGTAACCTTTATTCTTCGGATAATTACGGACCAGATCCTCTGCTATTGAGTTTAGGTGGCTGAGTTGAGTTGAAGAACTTGATTCTTGAGACTAAAGCTAAATGCCTGCAACTATGATTCACCGACTCCAAGTAATGCGATTTTGAATGATGCAAAGTCTCTTGTTTTTGTTCAGGCATCCTCAGTGAAACAATTGAATTCGTTTGCAGGTGAACTGTACATGAAATGCCAGTTTTTCCTATTGCAAGTTGGCCTACTTGGCTCAACTGGCTATATTTTTTGAAACTCGACCCCGACGTGTTTACCGGCTGAGTTCTACCCTTCCCATAATGATAAACTTTCATTCATGTTCCTGTTGAATTTAGTGTTATATAGCTGCTCTGTACCACTCAGATTTAGAATCTACAGTGTTGGTGGGTAGGATAAAGAAGGCCAGATGTATCTAGAGGTGGCAAATGGGCTGATTTGGATCGGATTCTCTTCAAGTTAGGTTTATTTCGGACTCGGATTTTCTCGAGTTTGGACTTTTTTGGACTCCGGCTACTTTAAGCTTGGACCCTTCTTAATTTGGATCTTTCCTGCTTGAATTATTTTGAAAGGGAAAAATTTCACTAAAAATAAAAAATGGAAGCCGAGGCACCAAACAAGCCCCCCACCCCCCAAAAAATAAATAAATGAACCGTCATCCGAACATAGAACAGTGATCGTTAACAATTATCGAGCAAAGTCGAACTTCAACTCTCACATAAAACATGTGGCAGTCTTGGCAATAAGTATGGATTGCAATGAAGTGAAATTCAAATATCGGATTGATCAAGACGATAAAAGAGGTACCAATAAAATGAGCAAACCTCTTTTTAAAAATTCTGACACAACAGCAAAAAGTAAAGGCCAATTGTACGAATGACATGCGACACAAAAGACACAACTATCGATCCCATGTAACCAAAACAAAACAAAAGGTAAACTATTATAAATTATAAATTGGTCCAACGACTTAAAAGTTATAATAAATTGATCTAATTCTGTTAAAAAATTAACGGTTGATGACGTGACAGTTAATATAAATTGATATAATTATATAATTAGACTTCAAGTTCTACACTTATTTTAATTTGACCCTAATTTTAAAAAGTAGCCCCCGTAGTTTTAATAACCTATCAATTTAATCCCCCATCCAACCAAAGCTTTCATAAACTATTACTGCAAGTTCTTATCTTCTTTCAAGTTCAACTCAGGTAAAGGTAACATGAAAAACCCAGTTTTTGTTTTGGGTTTTAATGGGAACATTACTAAAAAGTGGAAGAAGAGAAGTGTGATGCTTTCTATAAGTTTGGTGATTTCTGGTTACGGGAGGTATTCCTCAACGCAGCAAGTAGCAACTCTCCGCAAAAAGTGATGTATTCAATTTTGTTGTGTTTCTACTTGAAATTATAAGTGGAAGGGAGCCTCCGAACATACAAAGGCCGCGAAACGACTGGAGTTTGGTCGAATGGGTATCATCTGATCTCATGGTTTCTCATTTCCAGATTGTTGAATTAACCCATCTCCAAAAGGCAAGAGAAAGAGTGTGACATTTCCATGCAGGCAAAACCTTTCATAAGGGAGTCAAAGATCGATGACCCTAACATAAAGGGAGGGTACCATGCTGAGGCAATGTAGAGAGTAGTCGAGGCAGCATTGGCATGTATCGAGCCATTTTCTGCTTATAGACCGTGCATGGACGACATCGTTCGAGAACTGGAGGATGCTTTGATCATAGAGAACAATGCATCCGAATACATGAAGTACATCGACAGCTTGGGAGGGTCCAATCGCTTCTCAATAGTTATGGAGAAAAAGATGGTTCTACTTCCCCCATCGACTGCTTCGGAACCTTCACCTGTTAATCCACAGCCATTGGCTCAACCCGAGACCCGATAGTAGATAGGTGAATGAGATGTTTATCGATTTACAACGGGAATAACTACCCCATCAAAACCCAAAAAACTGGGGTTTTCACGTTACCTTTACCTGAGTTGAACTTGGAAGAAGATAAGAACTTCCGTAATAGTTTAGGGAAGCTTTGGTTGGACCAGAGATTAAATTGATAAGTTATTAAAATTATGCGGGTTAATTTTTAAAAATTAGGATCAAATTAAAATAAGTGTAGAACTTGGGGGCTAATTATATAATTATATCAATTTATATTAACTGCCACGTCATCCACCGTTAATTTTTTAAGGCATTAAACCAATTTGTTATAATTTTTAAATCGTTAGACTAATTTTTAACTTATGATAGTCGAGGGATGCAAAAGATAATTGAGGTATAGTCAGGGGAACATTTATATAGCTTACCCAAAAAAATTGAAGACAAAAAAATTATTCTTTTTATTGTTTTCTGTTCAAAGTCATAAAAAATTTGAACATGATGATCAGAACTTATAAACTACATAACTTTTTTTAAAAACAAACAAACTAACCGAGAAAACATAAAATTTATTATTGATAAAAATATAAAATAAATAATTTAAAAACCTTTAATCAAGAAATTTTTAAATATTTATCTTATAAAAATTAATTATTTAAAATATTTAATATAAATATAATCAAATTTTAAAACTTTTTACTTTCAAAAAATTAATAACGGATAATCCTGATAATACAAAGGAGTATCTTTTATCATTTTTATTTTTAAACTAGCTTTTAGAACCGATAATTAATTTGAAAAAGTAACCCAAAACAAACCATAATAATACCTTTTTGTTTGTTGATTTTTAAATAAGTTTCTGGCTCTAAAAACTTATTTGAGATCAACCATAATATATCTTTGTTTAGATCATAAATTATTTTATATTTTTAAAATATATTTTAAAATAAATATTTTATCTATCTAAATATTTTTTTACAACAATACCAAGCACTCATATTTCAACCCAAAAATACTATTTATGTTATTTTTTATCTGTTATATTTTTTTCCAAGTGAATCTTCACTTAAAAAATTATTTTTAAAAATAATTAACAGTAAATATGAGCGAAGATTCACTTTAAAAAATATGACATGAAAAAAAATGATGATGTGGGTGGTTTTTAGTGGTTGGTCCATGAATAACGTGGTGAGACTGACCCATGATATAATTTCTCCAAATTTAGGGGAATAATACAATTCCAAATAATATTTTAGAATATGAGAGGAATAGAAAAATATTTTATCATTTTACGACAATTTTAACAGTAAAAAGGCAAAACTTCATGTGTACATGACGTCACTCTTAAAATTAGGTTAAAATAACCCTACATATATAAAAGGGTAAATAGCTATACGGCTCAAGAGAAATTATTAGATGAACTTTGTTCATTATGTCATTCATGATCCTTCGTTCATCTTTAAATAATTACCTAATGTCTATCACTCGTTATTTATATATAGGAAAGAAGTGATAATTTACTTTGAAAAAAATAAGACGAACAAATTTAGTTAGTTAGAACCACAAATAATGTGATGAAAAAAATCCATGATATAATTTCTCACGACTCAAGAATTATTTTAATCCTATTTTAAGGAAAAATCATTATATGAACCCGTTTCACCACCTAGGATACGGCCCTCAACCAATTAAATTAAAACACATCATATATTTTTTCATATCATATTCACACATAAGCATCATCCAAATCATCAATTTTAATGTCTTTGATTTTAAAAAAAAATATATTATCAAATATTTCTTATTCTATCTTTCTCTTTGTTCTTCAAAATTTTTCTTAATTAATTTCTTCTTTATAGATTTGGGGTTTAGAGTTTAGGTTTAAGGTTTAGGGTTATGGTTAGAGGTTATGATTTAGGTTCAGGGGTTAGGGGTTATAGTTTAGGAAAAAATAATTAAGAAAAAATTTGAAAAATAAAGAGAAAAAAACATAAAAAATCTTTGGTAAAATTTTTTCTCTCTTTTAAATCAAAGACATTAAAGTGGATGATTTGGACGATACTTATATGTGTATATGATGTAGAAAAAATATATGATGTAAATTAATTTAATTGGTTAAGACCATATCTTAGGTGGTGAAATGAATTCATATAATAATTTCTCTATTTTAAAGGGTAACGTCATGTATACATAAAGTTTTATCATTTTACTGTAAAAATTACCATGTATAATAAAATATCTTTTTTTTTAAAATATTGTTGAGAAAGATTATTCCCAAAATTTCCCATTTCTAAAGGCCCTCCAAATATTATTCTGAAAAAAAAAACTTTGTAAAACATGATTTCATGGTCTTTTTCTTACCCAATATTTTCTGCAACTAATCCTGCACATTTCATACCCTTAGGTAACATCCTGCAGATGTCAGACTGTTAATAGAGGCATTACTTCAAGTCATTAATCTCTATTAAAGATGTTAGGTATGCTACAACTCAGTACTTAAGCCGATTTGTACACAAGTATTAGGTAAGAATACAAACTTACGGTGGGGTTTTTGGACAGGTATAATAAAAGCGTCCGCACAGAGTTCCTGAAAAATAAAGATTCTAAAATTTTGATAAATTAATGTTAAACTTAAAATCTATTATAAAAGTTTTGAAAATACTCTTAAGAAAGAGTTATAATTGATTCTTAAATGTGACAATTGATTATAGAATCTTATTGATTATTTTCATTATTATTGCTTTATAAAATCAGTGAGGTTCTAAGTAATCGCAATAGAAATTATTGTATAGGGCCCCTAAAAAGAATAATTGATTTTAAAGACCATATTTTTAAAATTAATAAGAGTTATAAACAATTACATCTAAGGGTTACATTTTAATAAATTGCAAAAGGCCCCTCAAATTTTTGAATTGTCCCAATAACTTAAATATTTAAAATTTAAAATTTCAGTATCTATTTATGATAGGCGAAACTTATGGATAGTGAAATTTTATTAGATAGGTGAATTGAATTGAAAAAAAAAAACTTAAAATGTCTTTTTTTATTTTTTATTTTTTATTTTATACTTTTCAAGTATATAATACAAAGACAAGAACCAAGATAAAATATAATATTTTTAAATTATAAGGTATTTTTAAAAGTATTTTTTTAGAAATATTTTTTTTTATTTTTTAATATGTAGTGTTCAAATTATATTTTTATATAGGTGTTCAATATTTTCTAGGTTAAACAGGTGTTTAACATATTAAAAATTTTATTTAGTGTCTTATGGTTAACAACTGTTAAAATAATTCCGTTAGTTAATAAAAACATGATAAATTCTTAAAAATTCCCTAAATACTCTCTAAATCACTAAATTTTAAGTCCTAAATCTCAAATTCAATCGCTATCGTTGTCAATTTCTCATAGCGTGCCCACGACTTTCATCATTGAACCCCACAATCATTTCTCTTATCCTTTTATCAATAAAGGATGTACCTATCAACTATCGTTAAAATAAAATCAAACTCGCAAAAATACATGATCTACAAAATAAGACGACCGATCAACTGACAAACAACGTTCAAGTTTTACAGTAAAAATGAGATTTTATTTTCACTTATAATATGATAAGCAACGATGATATTGATTAAATTTAGGGATCTAACGATTTTGAGGTTATTTTATGAATTTTAAAAATTATAAAGATTTTTTAAAAGTTAATAACAAATACCTAAACAAGTAACTTTAAAAAAAAATAAACATTTATTTAATTCGAAAAATACTTCAATTTCTGATAAACTTTCAACCAAAATATACATAGAAGTGGAAACAATTCCAAAGGGTCATAGTATTAATTAGTATTCCCTTGGTAGTAACAGTAATGTCTTAAAATTCTAATTTCATTTTATTTTGTTTCATAGTATTAATTAGTATTCCCTTGTTTAGACGGCTGACACTGGCCTTAAACCATGCTTCATAGCTGCTTCCCAGACAAGATCGATCCTATCGACATCGATCGCCCCGACTTCGTGATGAGTCCAGCCTTCGAGATGATGGACCACGCCGCCGGCATGGCACGCGTGCACCACTCCTCGTTCCATCGTGTACTGTCCCCAACATTCACCAATACTTACAACAGTTGGACTATGATTATGTCTGAAAGAAAATGGATGATTAAAGAGAAAGATTGGTCACCTCACAATTTCCGAGCCCTTCGACATCATCGGGTAATCTCATGGCAGCCAGGTTGCCGTATGTGCAGTCTCTTCTGAATGCCAAAATGGGTGGCACCACAAATTGATGAAAATGTGTCCTCGGAGGAGCCCAACTTTGTTCCCTCGGAGTTATCCACTTGCCAACAATCCATGTCTATTACGTTACAACAACGACGACGACAACAAGTTGATTATTTCGTCTGCTTGCCTTTTTTGGTATTTCAATGATCTTAATTGATGAGTTGAGACTGGCATTTGCATATCATACCTTGCAATTTTGAGCAGCCTGGTACTTGGTCACCTGGACAAGGTAGTTTTGGCAATCCACAGGGGCTTCCTTTTGTATTTTCTGAAACCTTTCGGTCGACATCGTCAACATCTGCACATTATGTCCGAGTCCATAAGCAACCGAATTCCATTAGCCCCAGCGGAATAGAGGATGTAACATTGTTACAAGACTTACAAGAACGCGTACTCTCCTTCGACAGAGGTAAAGAGCAATGGCTCTGCCAAGCTTGGAAGTGGCTCCTGTTAAAAACACTTCCTCAACATCTTTCGGAATATCGTTCAGAATAACCGCAGCCGTCAAGGTATTGCCATGGGCTACTCTCACTTTAAGCTCCGGATGCTTTTCCACAAAGAGTATTCCTCCTCCATTCAGAGCTTCATTCTGCACACGTTTCTAACTTTTAGGATCACAAAATGGTTATCATTTGGACACTAAGCCTGTTTGTATGAACCGATACGAGCTAATACTGACCGGTATCGATCGTATGGTAACACAATGTTAGTCCAGATCTTTCCAGGCCAACTGAGACAAAATGATAGGCCACTGGGGTTTTAAATGAAGGACATGGGGTTGATTCATATCTCATATTTATTTCTACCAACTACTGCTGTATATACTTAACCTAATCGATTTTTTAATATTCTGGTATAATTACATGGTAGTATCTATTCGTTTTAAATTGTGGATAAGTTTAGTAACAGAGAAAAAGACAGACCTTGTTTAATGCAGCAAGGCTGATGACCTTCACCCCTATCCTATCAGCTCTTAGAATAGCCTCCTCTATGCGCTTGTTGATGCCTTCCTTTGCAAAAGGTAAGAAATACTGCAAAATATGGTTATGTTCTACGTGATCAATCGGCTGTCCTATATGATGATTTCAACCGAACATTTTCTTTTTAATTTGAAATACGAATGCGAACCTGAAATCCGAATCTAGGAACCAGCCATGTCTGGTGCAAACATCCTCTAAGATTGTAGAAGGTGAAGAGAAAGACCTTAGACCAAGGCCACATCGCTAGCATGACCACAAACGCCAAAGGCCAAAGCGGCAATATAAAGACCCTCGTCGAGAATGGTATGGAAGAGAACGATCGGAAGACGAAAGGGGCATGCAATGATGAAGTTATGTCCACCACATGTGCTAGGAACACAAAATTCGGTACCCTCCCATTCTTTGCTGCATCATCCACCAAAACTCCATGTTTAGTATCTATGGCAAAATGTTTCATGGTTGAACAAAAGAAGAAAAGATTCAACCACCTGAATTCGAACTAATCTTCTCGTGCAGCTGCCACGAGTTCCGGTTAAGTGTGTTCCCCACAGCATCAAACAGCGGCATGAAGAGACAGAAGTTGGTTCCCATCTCGGTGTGGTGCAAGCTATGGTATCTGTCAATTTTTTTTTTCAAAAACATCAATTTATGCAACATGAAAGTACCTCATTAGCTTCAATTTTGGACATAATATTCAAGATTAGGTAGTAAGAAACCCTACATCCATCTTGTAATTAATTCCATTGGAACTAAACTTGCTTCCAAGAGGAAAAATCCAAATGAGCTTTTCACCTCAGTTAGTAGGAGTTAAAAAATGGTACTTAAATGAACATTTCTAACTTTTCCAGGACTAAAAATGGAAATGAGTACCGTCTAGAAGATAATTTTTCAACAACTGTGATACACATTAATTGCATGAATACGAGACAAGGGCTATTGCTTACGTGGGGGTATAGAGCAAGTATCTGAGGAGAGGTAACTTGTTAAAATCTTGTGGGGAACAATTTCTACATTGGAATGCCCCAAGCATCTAAGGAAATCAAACATCGAAATGTATCCGTAAACCGTGGATATCGATCCACACCCCATCAGAATCGATCCCGCCGTCGGAATTCCGATCACGACACATAGTATAAGGTGCTCAAGAAACGTTGCATGACCAGCTGCACCACCAGGAATTCAAAACTCAATACACACATACATACATAGAACATACATATATACATATCAAATGAAAAGATGGTTTTACCTGTAAAAGGATGAGGAACAGGAGATGAATGATGAAGTGAATGGTAATGAGTGAAAAGATAGCTTTCATGGAGAAACCTATGTGCCCAATAATACAATGGCTCCGACCCGGCGACATGGAGTAACAGTAAAGTAATAAACCCCTTTGTGTTCCATAGAGGAAGACCATTCAAGGAAGGGAAGATCAAGCAGGCCATGGAAGCCAATAGAGCTTGAAGGATTATGAAATTGTCCCTGAAATGTTACATTAAAAAAGGGTGGTTATGGTTAATCAAACCATATAGTTTACATGCTTTCCCCAACAATTTTAGGTGTTCATATGGATTACCAGTCCCATTCTCTGTCAATCTGCTTAAAATCAACTCCTTGCTGAATAATCCGGCGATTCCGAGTTAGGAAAAGCATATTACAGTAAGAATTCCATAGATAGTGAGCCAGTCCTCTCAAAACACATACAAGGAGTATATGAAAACACCAGAGATCCTTAATGGTACCCTCATAGACCCATGAATGCACAACTTTTCCGGCCAAAGGACCGATCAGCAAATACTTTGGCACCCGGAAAACAAATTCAAGGATCAGTATTCAGTACAGATTAGGAACAAGTATAAGCAAACATATTACATCTGGGACTGAAAGATTCTAGTACCTTGAAAATCCCCAAGTTCTCCCATGGCCAAGCTGACAGAGGTGCAACCATGTTTTCCTCTGTTTAAATATATAAAAAAGGAATCTTTTTTCACTGTTTTCTTTAGCAGACAAATCCCAGACAAGAAATTGCAAGGTTTTTTCTTTGTTCCTTCTCTTGGGGACGGAGAGAACAAGTTGAGAATACAGAGGTATTGCAAATTTGCAATTGTGTTACATGGAAATGCAGGGTTATTTATAGGCCCCAGTAATCAAGTATCTAAGTGTGACGTAGTTTCTGACTGGCAGTTGGTGGTTACCAAGGAGAAGGGTGGTCGTCTACCATGACCGTGCAAGTGGTCAGGGACGGAACCGGCCACAGCTGTAATGGTTTGAGCAATATTAATGCTTGGTATGGTTGGGGGTGGGAGTTAGATAGGTGGCGCGTCTGCTGGCCTCCAACTTGTAATTCTCCCTCCACCCTCATTTTTAGGGGTGATTATTCGATTGAGTCGAGTCGAGTTAAGTCAAAAAATTTTGAGTTATTCGAGTTGACGAGTCATATTTTACAACTCAAACTTTATTTGAATTTTTTTCGGTTTGAGTCAAGTTTAAGAAATTCGAGTCGAGTCGAATCGAGTCGAATCGAGTTGAGTTTTCGAGTTCCTATAAATATTTAATTATAATTATTTATCATATTATAGTAAAATTTCCAATTTAAACGACTTTCTATAATCATATAAGATATGTATATATATTTTCTAATATATAGCAATATTTTTTTTATATTTTTATATAAACGTATATATCATTAAAAAATTGTTAGACTCGTCTCAAACTTAAAAATTAATCCTTTAATTATTAAAAATTTCGAGTTATTGGAATTTCATTTTACAACTTGAACTTTATTTAAAATTTTTTCGAGTCGAGTCTATGCAATTTCGAGTCGAGTCAAAACGAGTTGAGTTTTCATCTCGAGTCGAATCGAGTTATTCGGTTTTTTCAAGTCGAGTCGTTTTACTCACCCCTACTCGTTTTATTTATTTATTTATTTATTTATTAAATGGCCTCTTTAAAGATTATGACTTGATTTTATGATAAAGCTTAGTAGCTTAAGATTTACATAAAATATCATATCTAAAAACTAAATTGTGTTTTATAATAACTAATATTTGGTTGGTATAATGCGGTAAGGTGGTAGGTTCTTTTAAGTAAAGTTAAAAATTTAAATCTTAACATTGTGAATAAAAATTTAGAAAATGATCCGTCACCGTTATAATGATCTTTATTTAATGGTAATGCTACCGTCCAAAACCGTTATTAATAAAAATGATAGTGAGATTTAAATTCACATCAGTATTGATCGATAATAGTTGTTACTTAACAAATAATGGTATAATAACGATAATGGTCCTTTATTTCTGTTATTGTATTGTTATTCTAAAAACTCACATAATAAGTTGTACGGATTTAAAAAAAAAAATCACAATTGTGACTCCCACAAAGACTGCGATTGCAACAGTTATGTCCGCAACTGCGATAAATACGACGGGATCAAAAATACAAAAACTCTAAACCTTAAACACTAAAACTAATAAACTTGTCAAAACTTTTAATTTACACTATTAGTGTCGAATATAAATCTTTAATTTAAAAGATTTCTTAAAATTTTAATGGTTATAATAATTGATTACGACATAAACAGATAATATACTTGTAACTTTAATATTTCAATATATTTTTTGATTGAAACAATTTAAAATATTTAAGTGTTTAATATACATAAATAATATAAGATCAAATATATTAAAGCGTTTAATATTTTTCGATTTGTGAATTATTTTTTTAATAATGTATGCATTTGTATCGAACTATATTCTAATAACGAACAAATCTATTATTAGCATCTATAAGGGTTTGTTCAAGTAGTAAGCCGTTTAATTTTATTTAAGCAGGCATGGGGTTTAAAATATATATATGCAAAAAATCTTTATTAAAAAAGTCACTCATTAAAATTAGATGTGCGATACAAATCTATCAAGATTGATTAATACGAAACTTTGAAAATAAAAAAAATAAATCTATTAACAACAACCAAAGATCACTCCATTCTTTTTCCTTACAAGAAGCCGGCCTTTCCCTTCATTTCTTTTACACAGCAACTTGAAGTAAACCCTGTTCGTGTTTTCTTTTCATTTCTTGAACTTAGGGTTTGTTTAATAAAACATGCAACATAAAAAATTGTATGTTAGAAATTAAATATTTTTTATGAAATTCAAGGCCCACCAACAAACTGCAAAATGTACATGTTACGTAAGAATTTGTGGTTGGTATTCTTGTTAGAGGAATCGTATGATCGAAGGAACCCAAAATATTAACAATTAGTTAGTTTATTGAGATAGGGTATAAGTACACATGATAAGCCTAACTTGAGATTTGAAAATTAAATTAATTTATTCGAATTAAGATATGAAATTGACTTGAATGGATGACTTGATTTTGAATCGAAACCTGAATCGAAACCGATCTGAATTCTAATTGAACTGAAAATAGATCTGAATAGATTCTTCAACCGAATGGAACCAAATTAATTTTCACCCGAATCGGTTTCACTTGAACCGAAAATAACCCAAAATAAAAAAATATATTAAAATAAATAAATAAAGAAAGGATATGAATTGTCCCACAATTCAAAAAAAAACCTAATATACATACTATACAAAGTGATATATAGGGCGTAAAAACCTAATTCGGTCTAAAAACTCGATTAAAACCGATAGATCTCTTGCTAACCTGATATTGACTCAATTCAAAAGCAATCAACCCGAAATAACCGAACTAATATTAACCGAACTAAAATGTAACCGAACCTAAAATCAATCTACTCGATCCAATACCCGAAACGAAATCAACGTAGACCCAAACTAAAACTAAAAATTTAAACCAAACCGATCCAAACTGAATTTAAACCAATAATAGTCTGAACAAAAATGACCTTAACCAAATCCGAACCAATTGACCTGTTTACCGCTTTAAATACAAGATACTATATATAAAGTTAAATATTCAAATTATGTAGTCGTAAATAGAGCAATTTAATTAATAGGATCGTCGTATAATATCTCTGTAACATTTAATACGAATTAATTAATCAATTAAATATCATTTGTTATGGAAAAAACTGAAAATAAAACTTAGTCTATACTCCATTGATTGCTTGAAAGATTAAATATGTAATTTCCTTTTAAACTATTAATTAACTTTTTCTTGTGTAGTTTATTTCTTTAATTTTTTATTTTGTTTATTTTTGTGACAATTTTTTTATAAGATTAAATTTTATATTATCTTTTAAATTTGATATTATCTAAAAAAAACCCTAATTAAACATGTTTGTAACAGGTTTGATATTGTCTGGTGTGATGCTTGTAACAGGTCACACCGGATAACCTAAGTGATTCCATTCATGTCTTTTACACCTCAACTTGAAGTAAACCCTGCTGGTGTTTTTTTTCTTTTGTATTTCTTGAACTTGGGGTTTGTTTAATTAAAAATAATATTTTTTAATTAAAGATTAGCAATTAAATATTTTTTTATGAGATTAAAGTCCTACGAACAAAATGCAAAATTTACATGTTATTTAAGAAGTTGTGTTTGGTATTCTTCTTAAAGGAATTTAATGATGGAAGGAATTAAAATATTAATAATTAATTAGTTCAGTGAAATAAAATATAAAATATTTTGTAAAAAATTAAATATTTAAACTATATAATTATAAATAAAACAATTAAATTAAGAGTCGTACTCTATATAATACCTCTATAATATTTAATACGAATTAATTAATCAATTAAATACCGTTTATTATAAAAAAACTGAAAACAAAACTTAGTCTATACTCCATTGATAGCATGGAAGATGAAATATGTAATTTCATTTTTTTTGACTAATATGTCTCGACTGAAAAATTAATTTTTCTGGAACATTAGTCATTATTTTTTTTTTCTCTTGTGTCGTTTATTTCTTTAAATTTTTATATTTTTATTACGAACGATGATATCAACACTAAAATTATTGTTTATCATTATTTTTATTATTTTTTCAATATTAAAATGATCTTCGATCATTGTTTTTTTTCTTAGAAAAGTAATGGATATTTTATTTATTTTATGATATTTTTATAGGATTAAATTTGATGTTGTTTTAAAATATTTGCATTTAAAATAATGAATGTTTTTATTTTTTGTGTGCGTGTCACGTCTTTTTTTATTGTTCTTTGTTAAACATATTGTTAAATGTGGCTTGAAATGTACGTAAGTTTCATAGCCATTTAATAGGAATTAAATTGAGCCATTTAATTTGGTATTAAATGGTTTATGGGAAAATTATTTTTGGGTCTTTAAATATTAGGCTATTTACAGGTTTAGTCCTTGGAGCCTAACTATAAATAGGGATGAAGTTTTCATTTCATTTCATCCCAAAAATCCTAACCATCTCTCCCATTTGGTTCTTTCTTCTCCCATATATTGTATTCGGGAATTCTTGGAAATTCCATTTGTTTGTACCATTGTGGTAATAGTGAAGTTATCATCCGGTAGTGGTGCCCGAGGAGTAGACATTTGTCGAACCTCGTAAATTCTCTGTGTTCTCTTCATTATTTAGTTTGGTTGTTTATTAGGGGGTTCCTTGGATAACAATATTCAATAGTTTGACGGGTTTGTTTGCTGTGCAAACTTTGGTGGTTTCAATTTTGACATTTTAACTCAAATTTGAAGCTACTTTCGTGGGGGAAATAACCCGGTTTCCCCAACAATTGGTATCAGAGCTTCGGTGAAGGTTATCTCGGTTGCTCGGTCTGCAAAGAATTGTGATATTATGACATTGCATGTCTAAGAAAGTTCTGTCTAGGAAAGACTTGGTACTTAAGTGATCCGTGTGATCCACCTCTCTTTCTTGGGAACTTACCTGGTGTAGTGTTCTCAGTATTTAGTTCTTGCATAAGAGCAGTTATTGAATATTGTTCGTTGTTATGGAAAAAAACGGGTCAGTTGGGGCATCAAGATCTTTTACGTACCGGTAAGGAGAATGATGTCAAATGTAAGCTTCTCGGTGGAGCTGTTTGATCGATCCGATCATTTTGGCATGTGGCAAGGAGAGGTGCTAGATGCTTTATTCCAACAAGGTTTGGATGTTGCCATTTAAGAAGAAATTCCCAAAGATATGATGGAGAATGATTAGAAAACAATCAATCGTATAGCGTGTGATACGATTCGATTTTGTCTTTCTAGGGAGCAGAAGTATGTCTATAAGAATGAGACTTCTACATGCAAGTTGTGGAAAGCATTGAAGGAAAAGTTCCTAAAAATAACTCTTAGAATCGTCTCTACATGAAGAAAAGATTGTTTCGATTTGATTATCAACCAGACACCAGTATGAATATACACATCACTGCCTTTAATGAGTTAGTGTCAGACTTATTGGCATGGATGAAACTTTCAAAGATGAAGATTTTGACTTTAATGTTGTTGTCATCACTTCCAGATGAATTTGAGCACCTTGAAACAACGTTACTTCATGGGAAGGAAGAAGTGTCCTTTAAAGATGTAACTGTTGCTTTGTACAGTTACAAGCTAAGAAAGAAAACAAAGATAGAGAACAAGAATAATGCAGCGGAGGCCATGGTGGCAAGAGGTTGCTCGAAAAGCCAAAGATCAAAGTAGAGAGGGAGATCAAAGTCGAAGTCCAGACTTGAGAAAGATGAATGTGCCTTTTGCCGTGAGAAAGGCCATTGGAAGAAAGATTGTCCGAAGCTAAAGAGAAAAGGAAAAGTTGCTTTAGATGCATGTGTTGCAGAGCATGATACTAGTGACTCTGAAATATCACTAGTTGCTTCACCATCAACTTTCCATTCAGATGAGTGGATATTAGATTCAGGTTGCACCTATCATATGTCTCCTAACCGAGAGTGGTTCTCCGACTTAGCAGAATTAAATAGAGGAGTTGTTTATATGGGCAATGACAATGCCTGTAAAAATTGTTGGGATAGGTTCAATTCGTTTAAAGAATCAAGATGGGTCAACTAGAGTTTTGACTGATGTTCGATATGTGTCCAGTTTAAAGAAGAATCTTATTTCGTTGGGAGCTTTGGAATCTAAAGGCTTTGTTGTTACTATGAGAGATGAGATTTTAAAAGTTACATCTGGTGCGTTAGTGATAATGAAGGGCATCAGAAAAAATAACTTGTATTATTACCAAGGTAATACAATTATTGGAGCAGGAGCAGTAGCTTCCAAGGGAGACAAATTGGATTCAGTCATGTTATGGCATATGCGGTTGGGACACGCTGATGAGAAATCCTTGTAAATTCTGGCAAAGTAAGGATTGTTGAAAGGTGCAAAGGCTTGCAAGTTAAACTTTTGTGAGCATTGTGTTCTGGGAAAGCAAAAGATAGTGAAATTCGGCACCGCTATCTATAATATGAAAGGTATTTTGGATTATGTTCACTCAGATGTGTAGGGTCCTTCAAAAATAGCATGGTTGGGAGGAAAACACTATTTTATAACTTTTGTTGATGACTTTTCCAGAAGAGCTTGGGTGTATGCAATGAAGTCTAAAGATGAAGTTCTCAAAGTTTTCCTAAAGTGGAAAATATGATCGAGAACCAGACTGGCAAGAGAATTAAACGACTTAGGACGGACAATGGAGGGGAATATACAAGTGATCCGCTCTTTGACGTTTGCCAAGAGTTTGGTATTGTTCGACACTTCACTGTTAGACATACACCACAACAGAATGGGGTGGTAGAGCGTATAAATCGAACGTTACTTGAGAAAGTTCGATGTATGTTGTCCAATGTTGGATTGGACAAATCATTTTGGGCTGAGGCTGTGAGATATGCTGGTCATCTCATTAATCGTCTGCCGTCATCAACGATTGAAGGATAAACACCATTGGAGGTTTGGTCTGGAAAACCTGCTACAAATTATGATTCCTTACATGTATTTGGATCCACTGCATACTATCATGTGAAGGAGTCAAAGCTTGATCCTATAGCAAATAAGGCTCTCTTTATGGGAATCACCCATGGAGTGAAGGGATTTCGTCTTTGGTGCTTAGAGACAAAGAAGATAATTTGTAGCAGAGATGTTACCTTTGATGAATCTGTCATGTTGAAGAAGGTAATAAATGGTGATGTTCAGACGGGTAGTACTCCACAGTAGGTGGAGTGTACTTCAAAATAGGTGGAGCTTCAACGAACGATGATTAGCCCAGTAATTAATGTTACTGATTCTCTAACTCCAATAGAGGAATCTGAAGATGATGATGTTCAAACCCAAGAACCATTGGAGACACCAACCACTTGCAGTTAGAAGGCCAAGGAGAGAAATTCGTAGACCTGCTCGATTTACAGATATGGTGGCCTATGCCCTTCTAGTTGTTGATGATGGTATGCCTATCACTTATTAAGAAGCAATACAAAGCTTAGAAAGTGATAAGTGGAAAATTGCTATGGAAGAAGAAATGCAATCTCTCCAGAAAAACAACACCTGAGATTTAACGTATTTACCTAAAGGTAAAAGGGCAATTGAATGCAAGTGGGTATTTGCAAAGAAAGACGGATCTCCCAACAAGAAAGATGTTCACTACAAGGCAAGAATGATAGCTAAAGGTTACGCTCAGAAGGAAGGAATTGACTACAATGAAGTATTTTCCCCTGTTGTGAAGCATTCCTCCATTAGAATATTATTGGCCTTGGTAGCACAATTGAATTTGGAGCTAGCTCAACTCAATGTAAAGACGGCTTTTTTGTACGATGATTTAGAAGAGGAGATCTATATGACTCAGCCAGAAGGATACATGAATGCTGGTGGTGAGAAATGGGTTTGCAAGTTGAACAAACCGCTTTATGGATTAAAGCAATCTCCGAGACAGCGGTACAAGCGATTTGATAATTTTATGATGAGGCGGAAGTACAGAAGAAGCAAATACGATCATTGTGTGTATTTGTGAAAGCTACAAGATGGTTCTTTCATTTATCTTCTCTTGTATGTTGATGATATGTTGATCGCTTCACAGAGTCAACAAGAGATTGACAGATTGAAGGCTCAGCTGAATCAAGAGTTTGAGATGAAAGATCTTGGTGAGGCCAAGAAGATTCTCGGCATGGAGATAAGTAGAGACAGACGGAGAGACAAACTTTGTTTAACTCAGAAGCAATATTTGAAAACGGTATTACAATGTTTTGGTATGAATGATAATACAAAATATGTAAGTACCCCACTCGCTTCTCATTTGAAACTTAGTTCTCAATTATCTCCTAAAACTGATGAAAAGCGAGAATCTATGGTAAAAGTTCCATATGCTAATGCAGTAGGGAGCTTGATGTATGCGGTGGTGTGTACGCGGCCTGACATTTCACAAGCAATTGGAGTTGTGAGCAGGTACATGCATGATCCTGGAAAAGGACATTGGCAAGCTGTGAAATGGATCTACGGTATCTCCAACAAATCGTAGATGTTGGTTTAGTGTTTGAGCAGGATGAAGAACTTGGTCAAATTGTGGTTGGATATGTTGATTCCGACTATGCTGGGGATTTGGATAAGCGTCGATCAACTACTGGATATTTGTTTACTCTAGTAAAAGCGCCAGTGAGTTGGAGGTCTACTTTATAGTCTACAGTGGCTTTGTCTACTACAGAGGCAGAGTATATGGCAATTTCAGAGGCTGTTAAAGAAGCAATTTGGCTTAACGGATTGTTGGAAGACTTGGGAGTTGTTCAAAGTCACATTAGTCTCTATTTTGACAGTCAGAGTACTATTCATTTAGCGAAAAACCAAGTCTACCATTCAAGGACTAAGCACATCGACGTGAGGTATCACTTTGTGCGGGAGATCTTTGAAAAAAGAAAGATTCTATTTCAGAAGATTGTAACAGCAGAAAATCCTGCAGATATGTTGACCAAGGTGGTAACAACAATCAAGTTCAGTCATTGTTTGAAGTTGATTAGTATCTTGCGTGTTTGAGCACCTTCGGGTGTATGACGCTCGTGAGCGCATTTGGAGGCACTGCAGAAGATAACTTTATTTTGGGGAGTTGAAGAAGACTTGAGAAGCTTTGTGAATTTCAAGCCAATATGGAGATTTGTTAAATGTGGCTTGAAACGTATGTAAGTTTCATAGCCATTTAATAGGAATTAAATTGAGCCATTTAATTTGGTATTAAATGATGTATGGGAAAATTATTTTTGGTTCTTTAAATATTAGGCTATTTACAAGTTTAGTCCTTGGAGCATAACTATAGATAGGGATGAAGTTTTCATTTCATTTCATCCCAAAAATCCTAACCATCTCTCCCATTTGGTTCTTTCTTCTCCCATTTGTTGTATTCGGGAATTCTTGAAAATTCTATTTGTTTGTACCATTGTGGTAATAGTAAAGTTATCATCCGGCGGTGGTGCCCGAGGAGTAGACATTTGTCGAACCTCGTAAATTATCTATGTTCTCTCCATTATTTATTTTGGTTGTTTATTGGGGGTTTCCTTGGATAACAATATTCAATAGTTTGATGGGTTTGTTTGCTGTGCAAATTTTGGTGGTTTCAATTTTGACATTTCAACTCAGATTTGAAGCTACGTTCGTGTGGGAAATAACCTGGTTTTCCCAGCACATATAACGCTTACTTTAGATGAGTTGCAACTTCTTACTGAGTTTTTAAAGTATGTAGCTCTCAGTTACATAAATAAGTTCTCTAAACCTAGTCTATCAATAGGGTTTGTAGAAATAAAAGTTAACAAAATAATAAACTATATTTTCTTGTTAATCTTTGTACTTATTCTTCTTTCATTTGTTAATAATATCTACCACCTTTATTAGAAGTTTACCTCACCGACAGCCACCGTCAATATGGTATCAGAGTTATTTCTTACATTGAGAAATTGTATCACATATACAGAGTTTAACTTTTATTTTAATTTTTCTTTATAAAATTAAAGTTGTTATGGGACGAATATGATGCTTTGGTTTCTTTTGCTACTTGTAACCGTGAAGTGACACAAGATAATGCTTTGTATGTTTGGCAGAAAGATTATTCTAGATACTTATGAGATTGAATGAATCATACTCAATGGCAAGGAGTTAAATTTTGTTAATGAAACTATTGTCAACTGTTAATCAAACTTATAATATGCCTGTGCAATAAGAAAGTCAGAAACAAACCTTGGGAACACAGATGTCTAGTGAACCAACATGTAACACCCACAAATTTTTGAACAAGGGGAATCCTAATTAATTTTGAATTTCTAATTCAATAACTCTAGAATTTGGGGATTTAAAATCTGGTAAGGTGTATTATCAAAATTATAATGATAATCCTAAACCAAAGTGGAGTATAGTCCCTCTTTATTTTTAATTTACCGGTTTTGTCTTTTTCCCTTCTCTCTCCCTTCGTTTCTTTTCTTTCCCAGCACCCATTGCTTGGTCCTGCTGTGTTGTTGGTTTACCGATGAGTAACCGACAAGCAAAACCTCGTTGTTCCCTTCATTTCCTTAGAGAGAGTGGTGTTTGGGTTAGGTTCTCTTTGTTTTCTGTTAGGTTTGTTAAGTTTGGGGGTTACCGACGGTGAGGGAAGTTGGCTTGTAAGAGGAGTGATCTTCTAGCAGGATTGGTGATGGCTACGATCATCATCGGATTACTTACCGTTAATGATTGAGGGAGTCGAGAACCTTAGCTCTCGGTTAAGGGAAGAAGGAGGTTTGGGTTGAAGGTTATAGGTTTTGTTGGGTGGTCTTTGTTTTTTGGTATGTCATCGGAGTGTTGTCGATCATCAGGGCTCTTGGCTGCTGCCGATACTGGCCGCTGACAATGATGTGTGGTTGTTTATTTTTTAGGTTAGGATGGTATTGGGTTGGGTGAGAGTGATGAGGGGGTTTGGTTGTGTCTTAAGTAAAACAAACTGAGTTTTGAGGGTGAAGAACCAAACCGAACTAGGTCCAGCTTGAGTTATAACTATATGGACCAAACCCGTGACGCAATACCCAACCCGTGATCAGAAAACCCTAAACCAGTTTGACCCTTGACTTGCTGACTTCATCTGTGATGTAAGCGATGACGTCAGCAGTGACATCCGCGTTGATCGTTGATTTTGACTATGATTGTTGATTTTTTACCCGAGTTGACTTTTTTTTTCTAAAGACCCTATCTTGATATTTTTTGATGTTCTGGGTTTGTTTTTGTAGTTTATTTGGCCAAATTTGAACCCTGACCATGTTTTGACCATTTAAAGTATATTTTTGGTAAGTTTACTTGAATAAGAGTTTAATTAGAATCTTGTGGTCTTTTTCAGACGAAACGAACTCTAAAGAGTACGTTTTACCTTCACTGCCTTTGCCTCCAGTTCGAACGACTCCTGTTAGCATCGCTCAAGATACACGTATGTTTTCTTTTAGTTTATTTAGGTGGCATAGTACAATTTTTGGAATAAGATTGTTTATTAGAACTTTATTTGTAGGCTTTGACTCAGCTAGAGCAGGATCTAACTCAGACCATGGAAAATGTCCGTGTCAACATTATTTTTTGTGCTACGAGAGGTGTGTTCTCTTCTTGTGCTAGATTTTCTGTGTACTATGCTTATCTGTTTACTAAGACTCTAAGATATATTGACATGCTATATGATATTATGAAACTTGTGAGATTGTGATCGAATTTATTAAACTGTGTGATTAGTATACTATACAGATATTTGTGATGAGACATTTGAGATCATTGACATTGGTTGCATAGCATGTGCAAGTGGTGGATTTGTAGGGAGGAAGGTGGTTTTACTACACAAAATTTTGTTGAAATAAGGGGTAAGGGGTTATGGGAAACTACCTCCACAGCGACTGGTTGGTTTAGACACCACTATATTTGGCGTTCAGAGTATGAGACTACATTCTCTGTGACATTGCATTGCATTCATCACTCATTGTGCTTATTTATTGCGAATATATATTATTACTGTGATTGTGAATTAATTGATATTGTGATTTGTGACTACACTTAAGAGACACACTAATTTTATAGCTCATTCTTTTAATTTAAATTTTCAGATACCTGACCCTAAGTGTTTATACTCAGAGCTCTCAATCGGACCTCGATTTCCTATTTTCAGTATAATTATTTATCGTATTTTATTTCATTGAAGTTTAAAATTTTTAGGGATTGAGATATATTTAAATTTCATGCATCAAACCGATTAATCAATTTTTATTAGTGTTATTAAGAATACTTATTTTTAAATGGTGATTTTATTACTTGGTTTATAAATTTAATTTTTGAATCACTTTTCGCGTTTATTTGACGCTAAAGTTATAAAGTAATGATTTTTAACCTAACGTATATCTTAAGTCAAAATTAAAAGGTTACACAATAACCCTATTCTTTAATTCAGAATCAATATTAAGTAAAGAAAAGATTTACTAAAATATGCGACTATCGTCATGTTAAATGAAACAAAAGAAAATCTTGTTATAGGCTCATAGGCTTTCCAACAGATTTTAAAAAATAAGGGTAACTATGAAACTAAGCATAGTACAACAAATATCGCTACCAATACGGATACAATATAAAGTTAAGAGAATAGTTTAACCAATGTCAATATGGCACAAAATTCTACTTTTACAAATGACAATATCAGCAGACTATTAATCTTCTTAATAAAAAGTCATTAATTCATGTCTCTACACACATGGTAGATATATTATCTAATCCTTCATCTACTTTAAAACAAGACTGGATTTTAGATATATGTGTAATAAATTATATGACTTATGAGATTATTTCAGATACTTATGAGATTGAATGAATCATACTCGATGGTAAGGAGTTAAATTTTATTAATAAAATCGTTGCCAACTGTTAATCATGCTTATAATATGCTTGAACAAGAAGAAATCTAGAAACAAACCCTAGAAACATAGGTGTTTAGTGAATAAAAACCCTATATTCTTTAGTTCAGAATCAATATCAAGCAAAGAAAATGTTTAATAGAATATGTGACGATAAAGGAAACAAAAGAAAACCTTGTTATAAGCTTATAGTCTTTTCAAAAAATTTCAAGTTCACGAAAAAGGATAATTATGAAACTATGCATAGTACAACAAATCTTGCTACTAATATGGATACATTGCAAAGTTAAGAGAATAGTTTAACCACGGTCAATATGGCACATTGAATAATTTGAGATGAACATACATCTAGCCACTTTAGTGTTCTAATGAGACACAATCTAATACAAGAGGATTTTAAAGTAAATATAATGTAGTTATATATATTTTTATGATCGTGTTGATTGTATTTATTTTATATCAATGACGATAATAGTTTTTTGTTTTTATCATTTGTCTAAGTTGTATGTTCGATTTTTAACCTTTTTATTGTTTGATCTTAGTTTATTTTAAATCGATAATTTGTGCAATATGATGATTTTAGAGAAAATGTATCTATTAATTAATTCTTATTTTGTATCAATATTCTTTTACAGTGGTATAAATTTTGTTTAATTTTAATATATATGTTGGAACTATAATTCATATTTAATATAAATATAATTTAACATTTACCAAAATTCATATATTTAAATTTTAACTTAAGTAAAATAATTTAAAATTATAAGTTTATATATATTTGAATAGTTTAAATTATAATAAAATTATAATTTAAGACGAATATAAAGTGTAATTTAGTATTTATCATAATTTATCTATTCATTTTTATATTTAGTTGCAATATAATATTTTAATTTAAACTGAAATATAATTCAAGATAAATATAAACGTGTAACAATATTTTTTTAAATTTATCTAAATATTTTATTTAGTTTTAATATCATAATACATTCACTCTTATTTTTCAAGTAAGATACAATATTGTATAATATAATTTTATTTATATTTTAATTGGTTTAAATGAAAATAAAAATGCAATTAAAGATTTTACTTATATTTTATTTATACATAAATCGGGTATATAGGTTTTACGGGTACCCAATTATACCGCGTTAAGACACAAGTCGACAAATATATTACCCAAAAAATTTTGTTCTCCACACTTTGGGTACTTGAAGGTTTGAGTATCCGAATTTTCACACCCTTACTGGTATATACCACTTTAAAAAAAATAAAGAAATATAATTTTTCAGAGTTGTGTCGTTCACTTTCTCAAGTTCGGGATCAAGTAGTTGACTCACTCCTTAGATAATCTTCTAGAATCGAGTTATTTATCTTCTTTCCTAATATTTTTCTAGGGAAGTCATCTATTCTTGTAATGATTTTTCAAAGTTGAGTAGTTCACATATTTTCTTATACGTGTGAAGATAAATAAAATCTCAGAATAGACGCACTCAATAATAATTAACTAAGAAATAAAATTTAAATTTTTAGAACTAATTTAAACTCTTACTTCTTCCAACAATGATTTTACCCCACTTATTATCTGATGAGACTATTCTTGTATGATATATGTTTTTTGAGCTAATATATATTTCTTTCGAATTCAACAAGAGATCTGAATTTAAATCGTTTTATCGATAAGATACATACATATCATTAAGGAGTTAATAATATATATGAACATATACTAATTTGTAATTATCTTTAAACTATTAAAACATATTGTTTAAAGACTAGTTGGAATAAGAAGAAATTTTTTTTTGCAGTGCTTGCTTCCCTTCCACCTACCTATAGAGATAGGCATGGGTGGGTAGGGTCGGATTTTCAGCCCACCTATACCCATTCTGAACATTAATACTTTCATTTGCCATCCGAACTGACCCGGGTTAAGTGACATGTCCCTCGATCTAACCCGAGTTCTAAGCTTCAAAACCCGATTCAACCCGAGTTATTTTTTAAAAATTTTAGAGACTTAATTGTAAGAAAATAAATTTTAGAGATCAAATTGTAAAAAAATAAAATATTAATGACCTAATTATAAAAAATCAATTTTAGTAACCTAATTGTATAAAAATATATATAATTCAGATAATTAAATATATATATATATAATTGTATAAAAAATCGATTCAAAATCCATCAAATTTAGATTTTGCGCACATCCCTACCTATCAAGAAGAAAATTCAGATAATGAAATGGGCGGATGCAAGATGGAGCAAGTAACGGTATAGTTATTGATACAACAAATTCAATAATGTATAATTTGCCCTAAATTTATTAAATTAGGTAATTTTGGAATTTATTATAAATACTATAGGAATTATATAAAAAATTAAATCAATTAGATTAGCGGAACGGGACGTTAGATCCCTAAAATATGGTTATAAGATTTAATTTTAACATTGAAAATAGAAAAAAAAACAGGGTTGAGAGTATCATACTCCAAAATAAACTTATTCAAAATTTGAGTCAGATTAATCAATAAATAGATAAATATTAATGATTATAAAAAATAAATTCAAATCATAATTAAAACATTTACATCGTACTAAAAAGATATATTCTTGATTTATATAAAATATATAAATAATTTTAACTGCTTTTTAAACTTTTAATGGTTCAACGTATACATATTTTTTATTTTTATCTATCCACAAATATTTAAAAAATTAAATAATATTTATTTATCATTTTTAGGATTTAGTCTAATGTTTTGAATATAATTATATTTTTATTTTAAAATTTAAACTTAAAAATTTATATTTAATCTAAAATTGACCTTTATTTCTTTATAATTTTTATGATTTAATCTAATATTTTAAATGTAATTAGATTTTTTCAAATTAATCCAAAAAATTTTATTTAACTCAAAATTAGCCCTTTTACTTCTATTTTTATCATTTAATCCAATATTTTAAATATAATTATGATCTTGTTCATTTTAGTCTTAAAAATCCTTTTCAAACCCAAAATTAACCCTGATTTACTTTTAATATTTATAATTTAATCCAATATTTTAAATATATTTATATTTTTTTCATTTTAGTCCTAAACTATTTATTTAACTCAAAATTAAGCCCGATGGAACAAAGAGTAAAAGTGTCCAATTTATTACTACCGGAAATATGTTTTTCCTAAGAATAATACATTGTTTCTACAATATTATACAGAATTGTACATGTATTACATACTTATTTAAAGTTTAAATATGTTATTTTTTTTATATAGAAAAAATATTTTTTATTCTAAATTTAATAATTAAACTAAAAAATAATAATATTATTAAAAATTATTATTATCCAAACAAAATTAGTGTCGATTAAATCTATACTAACGGACAAAATCGAAGGTATATGTCTATTAAAACACACATCTACATGATATTTATACCGATGGATAAATCGTCGATAAAGATAAATATTGTAACGACAAATTATCCGTCGCTATATGTATATAGATTTGTCGGGGTAATACATATATATACCTACAAATTTGTTAGTACTAATATCTATACTAATAATGTGTCTCATCGATAAGAATCTATCTCGACTAACGTTTTACCGACGACATGTTATTTGTTAGATTTTTTTTGTCCATCGATAAAAGTATTCAGATCATATACCGATGGATAAGTGCAGTTTTAGCGATGGGTTTCTATTCGTCGTTATATGTCATTTTGTTTACAGTAAATTTAATGAACTTATTGATATTTATGTCGTTGATAGTGATGAATGAACAACAAATCCTACAAATTTGATATCAATTTAATTATTTAATTTTCGTTACATAATTCACGTGGGTTCTAAAATCTATTTAATTTTTCACATATTTGTCTTATGATTTAATTCATATAATATATTTATAAATATAAATTAATTTTAATAAATAAAATATAAAATTTAATTCTCAAAACTATCTTCGTATATATGATATTATTCAAACTATTATAATTTTAAAGTTGAGAAACTGAATTAATAATGCATGTGAGTGTGTTACAAATTGGGAAAGAATACAGAACCACGGCTCTTTATATGATGGCCTTAAAATATAGTAATGAATATAAGTCGATTATTATGAGAATTATTATTTAAATATTATTATTTTTAATATGCATATGATGGATAATGGTTGAAAAAATATATCGTGGAGAGGACGAGGATAGGATGAGACATTTTAAATTTTAAACTCTAAATTATTATGTAAATATCGATGAATATTATTTTTTAAAAAGATATATTTAATGAGATATACAATACTATTATTTATGTATCTTAATTTTTTTTTATTTTTATGTGGGATTAATGTCTTCGTATTTTCTCAAGCGTGATATTCTCTTTACTCAATCTCGTAACACCCTTATCACGAGTCAATCATACTTGTGATGGTTGTTCATCGTGTCTATCTGCTCACGAGCATTCAACTTAAAATTGAATTGTTAAAAAAAATTTCTGATGCCACTTATCATAAAAATATATATATATAATAAGATATACAACATTATCATTTTATATATCTTATTTTTTAATATTAAAACTTCATATTTTTCAAATGCGACATAAAGCTTGTGTTGCAGTAAATAATTAAAATTGAGGCCATCTCATTTAAATCTCTTAATTTTGATGAATTTGGCTTTAATTAAACTTAAATCCCAAGAAAATAAATACTCTAAAATTATCTCATGGCTTCAGGCTTATTTCCAATGCTTCCAAATTCAGCTTCCATTCTTAATTAATATTCATTTAAATGGTGAATTTATTTATTTATTTAGGAAAATTTACGATAGGCGTCGAACATCGCTGAATATCGTTAATAATAAATACCGCTGAACATTATTAAACTAATTAATAAAAACTAAAAAATTTAAGGACTCAACATGTAATTATAAATTATTTAAAATATTTTTTATTAAATTATTTTTTATATATATTATTTTACTTTTTAAATAATTAAATAAAATACTAATTTAAATTATTTTTAAAAATAAAAAATAACTCTAAACTCTAAAACCAAAATTCAAGACCTAAATCACTCAACATAAAACTTTAAACCCTAAAATATAAAATCTCAAAACCCTAAAATCAAAACCCCTAAAAGTACTAAAGTATAGACACTAAATCTAAACCCTAAAATCCTAAGCACTAAAATAATCAAAACCCCTATATCTAAATCTTAAATTAATTTTGGATTTCAAGTTTAGGGTTTATACTTTTTATAGTTTCAAAATTTTGTATTTTAGGGTTTAGGTTATGATTATATTTTTAAATTTTATGGTTTAGGGTTTTATTATTTTAGGGTTTAGAGTTTATGATTTAGTGTTTTGAATTTTATGATTTAATGTTTAGTATTTTTAGCTTGAGTTTAGGGTTTTAGATTTTAGATTTAATATTTTTTAAATTAAAAATAATTTTAAAAAATTAAAATATAATAGATATAATTTGTTTAAAATTATATTTCAAATAATTCAAAATTATATGTGTAGTCCTTAAAAATTTTAATTTTTATTAATTAATTTAATAGTGTTCAGCGGTGTTCATCGTTAATGGTGTTCAACAATGTTCGACGCATGTGGTAGACTTATCCATTTATTTATTCATTATTTTTTAGTCTAACTATTTTTTATCCAAACTCAACCCGAAATTACTTTAAAAAAAAACTCAACCCAATCTAAATTTTTACCCAAAAATTTAACTCGATCAAATCGATTCAAAATCTATCAAATTTAGATTCCGCGTCCATCCCTACCTACCAAGAAGAAAATTCAGATAATTAAATTGGTGGATGCAAGATGGAGCAAGTAACGGTATAGTTATTGATACAACAAATTCATTAATGTATAATTTTTTCCCCAAATTTATTGAATTGGGTAATTTTGGAATTTAGGAATTATATAAAAAAAATTAAATCAATTAAATTAGTAGAATGAGATGTTAAATCTCTAAAATATGATCATAAAATTTAATTTTAACGTTGAGAATAGAAAAAATAGAGTTAAAAGTATTATACTCTAAAATAAACTCATTCAAAATTTGTGTGAGATTAATCAATATATAAATAAATATTAATGATTATAAAATAATAAATTCAAATCATAATTAAAACATTTACATCGTACTAAAAAGATATATTCTTGATTTATATAAAATATATAAATAATTTTCACTGCTTTTTAAATTTTTAATGGTTCAAAGTATACATATTTTTAATTTTTTTCTATCAACAAATATTTAGAAAATTAAATAATATTTATTTATAATTTTTATAATTTAGTTTAATATTTTAAATATGATTATATTTTTATTTAAAATTTAAACTTAAAAATTTATATTTAATCTAAAATTGACCTTTATTTCTTTATAATTTTTATGATTTAGTCTAATATTTTAAATGTAATTATATTTTTTTTCAAACTAATCCAAAAATCTTTATTTAACTCAAAAGTAGCCTTTTTTTTTCCCTATTTTTATAATTTAATCCAATATTTTAAATATAATTATACTCTTGTTCATTTTAGTCTTAAAAATCCTTTTCAAACCCAAAATTAACCCTTATTTACTTTTAATATTTATAATTTAGTCCAATATTTTAAATATATTTATATTTTTTTCATTTTAGTCCTAAAATATTTATTTAACTCAAAATTAAGCCCGATTTTTTTAATCTTTATAATTTAGTCTAATATTTTTAATATATTTATATATTTTTTTATTTTAATCTTAAAAGTATTTATTCAATCCGAATTTGACCCTTTTTCTTTCTCCATGTGGTAGAACGATATTGGGTCACATAGAAAAAAATATATATTTAAAATATATTTATATAATTTAGTCCAATATTTTAAATATATTTATGTTCATGGGACCAGTCGCTAAAAATCATCCATATCATCATTTTTTTATGTCATATATTTTTTAAAATGAATCTTCACTTGAAAAAAATATTTTTAAAATAAATTAACAATAAATGACATAGAAAAAATAATAATATGAGTGATTTTTAATGGTTGATCCTACAGATAACGTGATGAAATTTATCCATGATATAATTTTTCAGGAAGATAGAAAAAAGAAAGTTGTGGGTAAAGAAATGTAACAAAGAGTAAAAGTGTCTAATTTATTCCTACCGGACATATGTTTTCCTAAGAATAATACATTGGTTTGTACAATTGAGCTAACTTATTGATATTTATGTGGTTGATAGCGAAGAATGAACGACAAATCCTATAAAACTCGATGTCAATTTAATTATTTAATTTTTGCTACATTATTTATGTGAATTTAGAAATTTATTTAATTTTTTATATATTTATCTTGTGATCTAATTTATATAATATATTTATAAATATAAATTAATTTTAATAAATAAAATATAAAATTTAATTCTCAAAACTATCTTCGTATATATGATATTATTCAAACTATTATAATTTTAAAGTTGAGAAACTGAATTAATAATGCATGTGAGTGTGTTACAAATTGGGAAAGAATACAGAACCACGGCTCTTTATATGATGGCCTTAAAATATAGTAATGAATATAAGTCGATTATTATGAGAATTATTATTTAAATATTATTATTTTTAATATGCATATGATGGATAATGGTTGAAAAAATATATCGTGGAGAGGACGAGGATAGGATGAGACATTTTAAATTTTAAACTCTAAATTATTATGTAAATATCGATGAATATTATTTTTTAAAAAGATATATTTAATGAGATATACAATACTATTATTTATGTATCTTAATTTTTTTTTATTTTTATGTGGGATTAATGTCTTCGTATTTTCTCAAGCGTGATATTCTCTTTACTCAATCTCGTAACACCCTTATCACGAGTCAATCATACTTGTGATGGTTGTTCATCGTGTCTATCTGCTCACGAGCATTCAACTTAAAATTGAATTGTTAAAAAAAATTTCTGATGCCACTTATCATAAAAATATATATATATAATAAGATATACAACATTATCATTTTATATATCTTATTTTTTAATATTAAAACTTCATATTTTTCAAATGCGACATAAAGCTTGTGTTGCAGTAAATAATTAAAATTGAGGCCATCTCATTTAAATCTCTTAATTTTGATGAATTTGGCTTTAATTAAACTTAAATCCCAAGAAAATAAATACTCTAAAATTATCTCATGGCTTCAGGCTTATTTCCAATGCTTCCAAATTCAGCTTCCATTCTTAATTAATATTCATTTAAATGGTGAATTTATTTATTTATTTAGGAAAATTTACGATAGGCGTCGAACATCGCTGAATATCGTTAATAATAAATACCGCTGAACATTATTAAACTAATTAATAAAAACTAAAAAATTTAAGGACTCAACATGTAATTATAAATTATTTAAAATATTTTTTATTAAATTATTTTTTATATATATTATTTTACTTTTTAAATAATTAAATAAAATACTAATTTAAATTATTTTTAAAAATAAAAAATAACTCTAAACTCTAAAACCAAAATTCAAGACCTAAATCACTCAACATAAAACTTTAAACCCTAAAATATAAAATCTCAAAACCCTAAAATCAAAACCCCTAAAAGTACTAAAGTATAGACACTAAATCTAAACCCTAAAATCCTAAGCACTAAAATAATCAAAACCCCTATATCTAAATCTTAAATTAATTTTGGATTTCAAGTTTAGGGTTTATACTTTTTATAGTTTCAAAATTTTGTATTTTAGGGTTTAGGTTATGATTATATTTTTAAATTTTATGGTTTAGGGTTTTATTATTTTAGGGTTTAGAGTTTATGATTTAGTGTTTTGAATTTTATGATTTAATGTTTAGTATTTTTAGCTTGAGTTTAGGGTTTTAGATTTTAGATTTAATATTTTTTAAATTAAAAATAATTTTAAAAAATTAAAATATAATAGATATAATTTGTTTAAAATTATATTTCAAATAATTCAAAATTATATGTGTAGTCCTTAAAAATTTTAATTTTTATTAATTAATTTAATAGTGTTCAGCGGTGTTCATCGTTAATGGTGTTCAACAATGTTCGACGCATGTGGTAGACTTATCCATTTATTTATTCATTATTTTTTAGTCTAACTATTTTTTATCCAAACTCAACCCGAAATTACTTTAAAAAAAAACTCAACCCAATCTAAATTTTTACCCAAAAATTTAACTCGATCAAATCGATTCAAAATCTATCAAATTTAGATTCCGCGTCCATCCCTACCTACCAAGAAGAAAATTCAGATAATTAAATTGGTTGGATGCAAGATGGAGCAAGTAACGGTATAGTTATTGATACAACAAATTCATTAATGTATAATTTTTTCCCCAAATTTATTGAATTGGGTAATTTTGGAATTTAGGAATTATATAAAAAAAATTAAATCAATTAAATTAGTAGAATGAGATGTTAAATCTCTAAAATATGATCATAAAATTTAATTTTAACGTTGAGAATAGAAAAAATAGAGTTAAAAGTATTATACTCTAAAATAAACTCATTCAAAATTTGTGTGAGATTAATCAATATATAAATAAATATTAATGATTATAAAATAATAAATTCAAATCATAATTAAAACATTTACATCGTACTAAAAAGATATATTCTTGATTTATATAAAATATATAAATAATTTTCACTGCTTTTTAAATTTTTAATGGTTCAAAGTATACATATTTTTAATTTTTTTCTATCAACAAATATTTAGAAAATTAAATAATATTTATTTATAATTTTTATAATTTAGTTTAATATTTTAAATATGATTATATTTTTATTTAAAATTTAAACTTAAAAATTTATATTTAATCTAAAATTGACCTTTATTTCTTTATAATTTTTATGATTTAGTCTAATATTTTAAATGTAATTATATTTTTTTTCAAACTAATCCAAAAATCTTTATTTAACTCAAAAGTAGCCTTTTTTTTTCCCTATTTTTATAATTTAATCCAATATTTTAAATATAATTATACTCTTGTTCATTTTAGTCTTAAAAATCCTTTTCAAACCCAAAATTAACCCTTATTTACTTTTAATATTTATAATTTAGTCCAATATTTTAAATATATTTATATTTTTTTCATTTTAGTCCTAAAATATTTATTTAACTCAAAATTAAGCCCGATTTTTTTAATCTTTATAATTTAGTCTAATATTTTTAATATATTTATATATTTTTTTATTTTAATCTTAAAAGTATTTATTCAATCCGAATTTGACCCTTTTTCTTTCTCCATGTGGTAGAACGATATTGGGTCACATAGAAAAAAATATATATTTAAAATATATTTATATAATTTAGTCCAATATTTTAAATATATTTATGTTCATGGGACCAGTCGCTAAAAATCATCCATATCATCATTTTTTTATGTCATATATTTTTTAAAATGAATCTTCACTTGAAAAAAATATTTTTAAAATAAATTAACAATAAATGACATAGAAAAAATAATAATATGAGTGATTTTTAATGGTTGATCCTACAGATAACGTGATGAAATTTATCCATGATATAATTTTTCAGGAAGATAGAAAAAAGAAAGTTGTGGGTAAAGAAATGTAACAAAGAGTAAAAGTGTCTAATTTATTCCTACCGGACATATGTTTTCCTAAGAATAATACATTGGTTTGTACAATTGAGCTAACTTATTGATATTTATGTGGTTGATAGCGAAGAATGAACGACAAATCCTATAAAACTCGATGTCAATTTAATTATTTAATTTTTGCTACATTATTTATGTGAATTTAGAAATTTATTTAATTTTTTATATATTTATCTTGTGATCTAATTTATATAATATATTTATAAATATAAATTAATTTTAATAAATAAAATATAAAATTTAATTCTCAAAACTATCTTCGTATATATGATATTATTCAAACTATTATAATTTTAAAGTTGAGAAACTGAATTAATAATGCATGTGAGTGTGTTACAAATTGGGAAAGAATACAGAACCACGGCTCTTTATATGATGGCCTTAAAAATATAGTAATGAATATAAGTCGATTATTATGAGAATTATTATTTAAATATTATTATTTTTAATATGCATATGATGGATAATGGTTGAAAAAATATACCGCGGAGAGGACGAGGATAGGGTGAGACTCTAAATTTTAAACTTTAAATCTTATATCACTACGTAAATATTGATAAATATTATTTTTTTAAAAGATATGTCTAATGAAATATATAATACTATCATTTATGTTTCTTTTTTTTTTTTTAATTTTAGTGTGGGATTAATGTCCTCGGATTTTCTCAAGCGTGATATTCTCTTCACTCAGTCTCATAACACCCTCATCATGAGTCAATCACACTTGTGATGGTTGTTCATCGTATCTACAAGCTCACGAGCATTCAACGTAAAATCAGATTGTTAAAAAATCATTCTGATACCACTTGTCATAAAAATATATGATAAGATATACAACGTTATCATTTTATATATCTTAAATTTTTTATATAAGATTAAAACTTCACATTTTTCTGATGCGACATAAAGCTTGTGTTGCAGTAAATAATTCAAATTTAGTCCATCTCATTTAAATCTCTTAATTTTGATGAATTTGGCTTTAATTAACTTAAATACCAAGAAAATAAACTCTAAAATTATCTCACGGCTTCAGGCTTATTTCCAATACTTCCGAATTCAGCTTCCATTCTTAATTAATATTCCTTTAAATGGTGAATTTATTTATGTATTTATTCATTATTTTTTAGTCTAACTATTTTTTGCAGTGTCCTCTTAACGAGAAATTATACCATAAGTCAGTCCCATCACGTCATCCATGAGACCAACCAATAGAAACTGTTCACCTCATTATTTTTTAAATTTTCAAGTGAAGATTCACTTGGAAAAAAATTATGATATAAAAAAATTAATGAAGTAAACAGTTTTTATTGGTTGATCCCATAGACAGGTGGTGGGACTGACCCATGATATAATTTTTCCCTCTTAACACACATTCAAATATTACTTTTACAGAAATATTTAAATTATTCCATTGCAAAATCGAAATATTTTAAATTTAAATATCCTATTTATCTACTTTTAGTGGGAGAATAAGCTTTAATTGCTCTGTGCCTATTGCCTAACGTCTCAACGCCATGAACCTTTTTATAATTCGACACGTATTTGAACCACCTAACGAATTCCATGCCCACTTTTCACTTTATTACAAAAAAATATATAAAAATAAATGTCCAGAATTAAAGAAAGTGTTTTGTATTTATAAATTTTAAAAATCTATTTTTTAAAAATTAGATTAATGATATAGATAATTACTAGTAGAATAAATAATTTTTATTAGTTGGAAATTACGGATGATCTGACGAGCTGAGATCATGATATAATTTTTCTAAGTTTGGAAGGTTGGAGAGATTATATCATAAGTCCGATTCTAAACTTAAAGAGATTATATCATGAGTCTAACTTATCACGTCATCAATGGTCCCTAACTCATCATGTCATTATAAAAGGGGTGATTTTGAATGATAAATATATTTATCGATAATCAATTGATTTAATAAGATAAAATAATAGATCGTTCAAAATTTTATTTTTGATATCGTAAATAAAATAATTAAATTTAAAGAATTATTTTTATAATAAAATTTTAATATTTAATTTAAATTAATTAATTAATAAATTAGATATCGATATTATAGGGAAAAAAACAGCCTCCCCCTATGTCCTGATCATGGAACTCTAACTTCCAACACATACCCATACTTTATGATGTTGTGTGTACCGAAGAAACAAGATTCATTTAAAGTGATGGAGATATCACATACGAAACGGAAAAACATTGTCAACAAGGTGGGGCTGAAAGTGCAACACGGGAGAATTGGGTGGCATTCAAATAAGATAGATCGGGTTAGATTTTGACTTAAATTCTAATTCAAAACCTATATTATAAATTATTTTTGTTATGTTATTTATGAGATCAATTAATTAAATATATTAATTTAATTTATTTTATTTTATTTTATTTTTTATTGAAAGAATCTTCACTAATATTTACTGTAAATTAAGTTTAAAAATAGTTTTTTTACTAAACGAAGATCTTCACTTGGTAGAATAGATGAAATGGAAAAAATAATTAAATGAATATATTTTATTGATTGGTCACATAAATGACGAGAATAACCTATGATATAATTTCTCTTGATCGGTAGGGGTTCTGGAATGAGTAATAGGAGAGATCGCACATGACCGCCTAAAAAAGACCCAAAATTTTGATAAACTACATCCATTAGATAATGTTAATCTCAAAATTTATTATAAAAATTTTAAAAATACTCTTAAAAAAGATGAGTTATAATTAACTGTTAAAACATTATAATTGTTTTCTAAATGTGACAATTGCTTATAAAAATCTTATTGACTATTCCTGTTACTATGCTTCTGTAGAACTATTGAGATTCTAGACACACAATAAAAACGATTTCACAAAAATTTTTAATAAATTATACAGAACCCAAAAATTTTTGAACCGTCTCCGCTCTTGATGATAAGCATATTTTTATTAAAATTTTAACGGTGTAAATATTTATTTTTTGGTAATAAAGTATTTGACTTTATGAATATATGGTATGTTTTAAACTTTAGGAATATAAGATAATTATT
This sequence comes from Abelmoschus esculentus, assembly GCA_035048815.1. Taxonomy (NCBI): domain Eukaryota; kingdom Viridiplantae; phylum Streptophyta; class Magnoliopsida; order Malvales; family Malvaceae; genus Abelmoschus; species Abelmoschus esculentus. The sequence goes on along the minus strand of JAUCBN010000023.1, from coordinate 10,524,804 downwards.
TTGGAGAGAGATATTTCTTTAGATATGTTTTTTTTTTAAAATTTTATAATTATTGAAACTATGTTGGAGGAGAAATTATATCATGAGTAAGTTTTACTATGTGTTTATGGGATCAACTACTAAAAATTATCTATATCATCATTTTCTTATGTCATATATTTTTTAAAGTGAATCTTCACTTTAAAAAACTATTTTAAAAATAAATTAATAAATATAAGTGAAGATTCACTTTAAGAATATATGACCTAAAAAAATATGATATTGATGATTTTTAATAATTTGTCCATAAATAACGTAGTAGGACATATCCTTCATATAATTTTTTATGTTAGAGAGATAAATTTTACAGGGATATTGAAAGAGTATTTAAATTTTGGAATATATATCTGTAAACGCTTTGAAATTGGATAATTGGTTCATAAATGAGACTCAGGCTACATTAAGGGTGTAAACTTGAACGAATAATGATATATTCGAATTTGTTTCGGAAGGTTTTCGTATTTGAATCATAGATCAATTTCAAGTTATTACATCTTCGAGTCAAAACAAATTTTGACTCGAACAAATTTTAATTATTTATTGGTGGATAAATTTTGGAAAATTCTACAACGAGCGTTGAACACCGTTAATGATGAACACTGCTGAACACTATTAAACTAATTAATAAAGATTAAAAACTTTAAGGGCTCAACATATAATTAATAATTATTTAAAATAAAATTTTAATTAAATTATTTTTTATTGAGATAAATATAAAGGTGGTCACTCAATTGTCACAATTTTTTTTTTTTTGTTTTGGTCACTCAATTATTTTTTTGATCAAAATTATCACTAATATTTTATTTTGTTATTGTTTTGGTCATCAAACATTAAATGTTTAATAAGATTGTACCATGACATAGTTTAATAATAACTTTAATCCCTAAATTTATGATATTATATTGATTTAATCTTATTAAAAAAACTCATCAAATAAGTTCTTATATTTTTATATAAACCCGCATAATAATACAAACAATACTTATCCCCGAAAACAGTTCGCTTTCACATCTTTCAATCACTCTATATTTTTCCTTTTTTGTTATGTTCAACTCTTTATCAAGGTTTTGTTATTTCAGTTTCTTTTCTTTAAATATAAAACTCAACAATCACAGTTTATTTCTTTTCATCAATTGCCAGCGAGCCTCTTCAAATCAATTAGTGAACAAAAATAAAGATAATAAAAGATAGAAAATCATAACAAAATCTTATGCTTAGCTTTCCGGTTTTACCCATATAATGAAGAGAAACCATAACAAAACTCTATTAATTTTATATTTTAACCGTTTTAAGTTGTTCAAGAAATAACGAGTTATACTGATATACATTAAATTTATTTTTTAATTGTGTGTGAAAAAAATTAAAATAAATGAGTTTTTTAATCACAAATTCAGAGTTTAGTATAGCTATAAGTACATTTTATGTGGTTTAATAGTTTAAACAATACCAATAATATTGTTTGTTTTTACAATATTATTATGTTGTTATGTAATATTTTTAAAAAATATTTTCTCTTTAAGTTGTATAGTGTTTGTGTGTGGATTTTAATTCATATAATATGTAAAATTGAAACATAGTAATCGGTTATAATCTTACAGATATTCATTAAATAAAGTGAAAAACATAAATTATGCAATAATCACATGAATAAACTGTTTGATTTTATCTATCTAAAAAATTATTTGATTTTTTTACTATTCAATCCCTGTAACTAACATAATTTAATTAAAATATTTAATAAATTTAAAATTATATTCGGAAACGTATTTTTTAAAAACTGATTTTTAATAGGAAAAATAGTTATGAGTTTAACTTTGATTAAATTAAGAAAAAACTGATATTCAATTATTGTTTTGTAAATTTAGTATTAAAAAACAATAATTTTGTGTACAATAAATTTGATTGGAATTAGAATAAATGTTTAAAAATCTTTGAATTACAGGAATAATTTTCAATTGACTTTGCTTTATTTTAATATTTATATGTTAAATGTTAAAATATTTGTACAAATTTGACTCAAAAAATAATGTATATGAGTAACTTAAAGAATCGAAAAAGTTAAATTAGATTTAAAAAAACAAATCATAAAATTAAAATGGCGTTTTACAATTTAAAACTTAATAAGTTCCACTCAAAGACACAAAAAAAGAAATAAAAAGTGAGTTGGTTAATTAGTTTTAAGAGTAGTGTTGTAAAGGAAAAAGAAAAGGGATGAAAAATTTAGGGTTTAATCCAAATATTTGATGATTTATTTTCTATTAGGATTAAATTGATATAGTATAATAATTTCAGAAACTAAAATTATTATTAAATCGTGTTATTTTATAATTTTCGTTAAATATATAATAGAAGATGATCAAAATGAGAATAAAATAAAATGTTAGTGACGGTTATCACTAAAAATTTTGTTGGATGACCAACAAAAAAAATGATGATAGTTGAATGATTACCTGTGTAATTCTTCCTATGGAAAATAATTTAATTAAAATTTTGTTTTAAATAATTACTAATTATACATTGAGTCCTTTAAATTTTTAATTTTTATTAATTAGTTTAATAGTGTTCAACAATGTTCAGTGCTAGTGGTGTTCAGCAGTGTTCAACGCACGTAGTAGACTCATCCATAAATTTTTTACATCCTAAGTTAATCGGTTAACTAGTTTTCATAAATGTATTGATCATATTTGTAGAGTAAAGATCATCTACCTCTTTATGATACATCATTTGAATATTTTCTAAAAATTGAATTTCAAACCATAACCCTTATTTTCTAAACCTTAAACACTACACCTTAAAAAATACACCCTACCCCTAATTTCCTAAATCCTAACCACAACCCCTAACCTTAACCCTTAAACCCTAAACCCTCTAATTTAAAACGGATGCACAAATGAAAGCGTGAGAAAGAGGTAGACGATTTGCACCCATTTTGTGTGCTTCAAAGTTAAATTAACTTTTTGGTATTGCTCGATTCACTTGTCGTTTCATTTTACGCGGCTGAGATATCATTCATGATATCATCTAATAATAATTTTTATTTCATTTTTTTAATATGAATCTTCATTTTTCTTCCTTTTTTTCCAGGTAAATCTTCACGTCTTCTTTACATATCATTAAATGGATGAATCTCATTAGATGTGATTATAAATAACGTGGTGAGCCGAGACCATATAATAATTAATGGTTTCGCTTGATCCTCCATGTTCAGATAGAGCAAATAGAGCAGCACGGGGCACCTAAAGGGGGCATGGTTCTATTTTGTCAACTCTAGGAGCAATGCACCATGAATATTATGAGAATTTCATGTAAGCCTACTAGGTTTGAACGATCCTACGTAATAAAGTAAGCATTAAGTACGTAGTCATAACCAAATGCCGTGGAGGGTATGGCTCTACCTGATTTTGCCTTCCCCCGACATGCGTTTGCTAAGCTGGACCACTCACCAAGTCGGCTACTTCAAAGCAACAGGAATTTGGACCAAAATTCACATCGATGCTTCATCCGCCGCCTATGGCTTCCCACAACTACAAAAATAATAATGGAGATGTTGAAATGTTACTCGACGATTTTGCATGGAATCAGATGTCTATGAGCAACTCACCAAGTTTGATCAAACTCCCGTGGATGCAGCCCCCTATAAGTAATAAGTTTGGTTCAGTCCTTCATGAGCTCTTGCTATGGTGTAAACGAGTCGAGTTTGAGTAGTCTTGAACTTGATTTGTTAAGATTTCGAGTCGAGTTCGAGTTTGAGTAACTCTTAACGAGTTTGAGAAATTTGAGTTCGACTCAACTTGTTAAGAATTCGAGTCGAGTTCGAGCTTGATTCGAGCCTAATCGAGTCAAGTGTTGATTGACATTTTTGATCGTGTAGGACTCAAATAGCTCGTTATATGTCACGTCTCGTTTAAAACATTGTCAAAAAAATCGTTGATATACAAGTTGTGTAAACTCAAGCTTGTTAATTTTAAGGTGTAGAGTGCTAGTTTATGGTTTAGATTTTAGGGTTTAGGTTTTAAGATTTTAAGTTTAAGAATTTAGATTTTAAATTATAAAATTTAAAAATAATAAATTATATTTTTGAATTGCACACTATAGAGAGATCAACAGAAGGAAAAGAAAATGAAATTCCTTGTATATATTCAGCTCAACTCTTTACATGCTTTATATAGGAGGTAGAATAGAGTAGTTAGTTTGTTTGAGCTAACTCTCAACTTCCCTAACAACCTAACCTCCAAAACTATCAGATAATACAACTTGTACATCAGTTTCTATGAACTACATTGCTTAACACACACGAGCTTTTCGAGCTGGATATCAAATAGTTTAACTCAACTCATTAAGAACTCGAGTTGAGTTCAAGTTAAAGCTTGAATTGAGTCTAATTAAATCGAACTTTAACTAAATTTTGATCGAATCAAACTCAAATAATTCACGATTTGTCTTATCTTGTTTACGACCTTAACCCTCCAATATGCAAAGTCGGGCCACTTTGCATTATTTGATGGTGGCTGAGTTGTTGTGGGTTGGTTATGGCAAATTGTTTCCGATTAGCCTTTTCCCTTTCATAGCATTTATAGAAAAATTGACATTTCAGTCTTGTTTTTTTCAGTTTTGGGTCGGCCGACATTCAACTCTTTCGGAATAAGGAAAAGGTTGAATTAGGACCCGTGAATGTAACATGCTCTATTTCAGAAGACTTACGTACTATAATTTTTTAAGGGTAAACTATTATACTAGTCATTTTTATTTACTTTCAGTATATTTTTAATTATTGATTTTAAAAAACGATTAGTAAAGTCACTATCGTTTTGAGGGTGTAAAGTTTTGGTCATTCTAACGTTAAGTGCCGTTAAATATAGACGAAAATATGATCTGACATAATAAAAAAATGATAAATTACTTAAATAGTCATTAAACTATTATTATACTTTTGTTTTATATTTAATTTGACCCTAAAAAATTTAAAACTTTATATTTTTACCATATTCTCCAAAAAAAACTTAACCCTTATCCAAACCCCAAAATCCTCATCCAAATAATATTGAAACAAAATCTCATTCCTTTATGTCTGATAATTGAAACAAAATCTTAACTAAATAGTATAAAAATCATATGATAAGTCCAACAGAAAAGAATTAAATGATAGGGAAAGAAAAAAATAAATTGACAATCAGAAAAAAAAACTTGCTTTATCACAATCACAAGGACAAAATGCAAGAAAAAATATAAGCAAAGAAAAGGAAAGCACCTGCATGGGAATCCATATTGACGAGAATATCACAAAGAAAAGAGAAAAAAAAAACCCCAAATCAATAGACATGAAGAAGAATCATATTACAAGGAGGTTTAAAGAAAAAAAGCTACAAACTCATTAACTGCACTGGGGGCTACATCACTTGAAGAATGTCAGCAAAACTCTTCCTCCTTGCACCAAGTCCAGAACCATTCAACCCAACCGAACTATCTGAGCCTTTATCAAGCCAGTCCCTTATGCTCCCAAGGGAAGACCCACGGGCCTGAAACCATTGTGCAACACGCTAATCCTCTTTTGATAACAATGGTCAGGACAGTCTCGGATTTATGTTTTCATAGGAGAAATAATACGAAAGATATGCAGGATGCGAACGTATCTCATCTTCAAATATTTCATTATTGCTACTATTATTGCTAACACCAGTGATACCCTTAATGTCTCGGAAATCAAGATTAAAAAAAAGGCTACCAACAACACTTTAATGATCCCTCGACCGTGGACAAAGCACTTGCACTCCTATACATATTAAGATCCCTTTCAAGATCCACAAATTGTTGATTATGATGCACTAGCAACATCAATTTTAACTCGGTGACTAAAAGTTTTAAAACTTTATTTGGATGAGATTTTGTTTGAATTATCAGACATAAAGGAGAGATTTTATTTCAATGTTATTTGGATGAGGATTTTGGAGTTTGAATAAGGGTTAGGGTTTTATCGGAGAAGATAGTAAAAATATAAAGTTTTAAATTTTTTAAGGTCAAATTAAATTTAAAACAAAAGTATAATGATAGTTTAAGAACTATTTAAGTAATTTATCATTTTTTATTATGCCAGATCATATTTTCGTTTATATTTAATTACACTTAATGTTGGAATGACCAAAACTTTACACACCCGAAAACGATAGTGACCTTACTGGTCTTTTTTCAAAATCGGTGACTAAAAGTGTACTAAGGGTAAACAAAAGTGACTAGCGCAGTAGTTTACCATTTTTTAATTCAGATGTGCATTTAGGAATGTAAAAATAGTTACTCGGATGGGTTTTAGATCATGTATTGTCAGGTTGCGTAAAATCGAATACATGTTATTTCAGTTTGATTTGATGTTGACTTAATTTGGGTTTGATGCGGGTCAGTTTCAGGTCGGGTTCAAACGGTTCAGATCAAAATTAGATAATTTACAGGTCCATTTCGGGTCGAGTAGATTTCAGTTTGGGTTAATTTCAGTTCGGTTGCATTTCAGGTCAGGTTCATTTCAGTTTGGTTTCATTTTAAGTCGGTTTTATTTAAGGTCGGGTTAGTTCGGGTTTTGAATTCATATTAAGTTTGAGTTTGCTACAAATAGTTGATAGATTTTTGGTTGATCACTCACTTTAAATTAATTATTTAATATCTAATGGTTTTTACTAGTATGAATCACATTAAAAATAAATATTACGCGCTAAACTAAACAAAAATATCATCAAATGATTCATATCTTTAAAATTAGACTAAATTAGAAAAAAATCAAAAATTAATAAATTCAAATTTCAAAAATAAATAAAAATATCATGATATTAAAAACACTAGACTAAATTACAAAAAAAAATGAATAAGGGTCAATTTGGAGTAAGAACAGAGTTATAAGGACTATAATTAACAAAATATAAAATTAAAATAATAAATATTGGACTAAATTGCCTAAAAAATGAATGAGTTCAATTTTAACTAAAAATAAAGTTTTAGGGACTAGAAAGAATAAACATTGTACTAAATTACAAAAAAAATAAAATAAAAAGGAATAAATTTAAGTTAAAAATTTAAAAATAAAACATGAATAAAATAAAATAACATCTTATTAAAAATATTAGACTAAATTATAAAAATAAATACTAGTCAATTTAGAATTAAAATAATGTTGTAATGATTAGAATGAACAAAAAAACTATCTAATGGGTCATATCTAAAATACTGAACTAAATTATAAAAAATTATAAATTAATAATTATAAAATTTGGTGAAAATCTAAACTTTTTGGGACTAGTATAAATAAAAATATAGTTAAGTTTTAGTATGTAAGTATAATATATTTTAATATATTATACATATACAATATATTTTTCTTATAATATACTTTAATATATATACCGCATAATATAGAGAGAGAATGTATACTTAATAATTTAATATATATACGTTAATATATGCATACCTATAGATGTATATAGACGTATATATTACGTATAGAATATATAATATATAAATATATATACAATATATATGAATGTATACTTTAATATGTGAACTTTATGTATATTAAATATATACATAATAATGTATATAATATATATAATATATTAATGTATATATATAATATATAAGTATATATGTATATATATAATACATTAATATATATATGTATATATTAATATACTAGATTTATAATACATTATAATAGATTAATATATAAGTATAATATATTTATTAATGTATTATAATATCAAAGTATATATATATTATATATTATATAATATATACTTTAATATATACTTAAATAATAATAATAATAATCCAAAATTAAGAAAACTTATATCTTTATAGAATTTTTATATGGGTGACTTATTTTCTTCTAAAATTTTATTTTTTTTATCTCTTTCCTTTTTCTTTATTAATTATATTTTTTCCTTTTTTTTATCAATTACGTTGATTTAATTCAATTGAGTAATAATTCAGATTAATTTAATAAAAATCTACATCTAATTTTAGAATTCTTTTAATTATGTTTGTAGTTTATACTTTTTTTATGTTAATTTAGCTTAATTAAATCATAAGTTTAATAAGTTAATTCAATTTGAATATGTTATAATATATAATAAAATTTAATAAAAATATAATTATAACAAAAATCTTGAAATGAATGTGAATATGTAATTTTACGCATTATAGTATTAACGTTTTAGTTTAAGTTTAAAAATTATAAATTTTAATGAAATATTAATTTAAAATTATAATTTAATTAAGTACACTAAAATTAAATAATATAATAAATTAATTAATTAAATTAAATATATAATACTAAATTTTAATATTAATTCATAAATTAATTATCTAAGTTCATGCTCAATTTTAAAATTTTAAGCCTAATTATATTTATCAATATTTTAAATTATTTAAATTATAGATATCTTTAATTACATTTCATGTAAATATTAAGTCTTATAAATATTAGTTCATATCAATAACACGTCGGGTTCAAAACAAGTCAGGTCAATTATGAGGTCGTGTTAAAATTAGGTCAGGTTCAAAATAGGTCGGGTAAAATCAGGTCTCAGGTCAATTCAATCGAATAATATCAGTTATCTGTCAGGTTAGACTCGGGTTTGAGTTCGTTTCAGTTGGATGCACATATAGATGTTTAGAGTTAAGGTTTAAGGTTATAATACGAACGGAAATCACATATAGATGTTTTTTAGGACTTAAAGTTCATATTTTAAAATTTAAGGTTAAAATTTAAAATTTAATTTTTAGTATTTGAGACATAAAGCATACATCTAAATAGGATAAAGGATGTTTGTCGCCGTAATGTTTTCATATCTCCATTATTATCATTAGTAGAGGTGAGTATCCGGTCGAGTCGAATTAAAAATTTTCAAGTTATTTAAATTGACGAGTCATATTTTACAATTTAAACTTTATTTGAAAATTTTCTGGTTCAAGTTGAGTTTAAGAAATTCGAGTCGAGTCGAATCGAGTCTATGAAATTTCGAGTAAAGTCAAAACGATTTGAGTATTTTGCTCACCCTAATCATTACCATAAGAATATTACTAAGTTGTCTTGTACGCTATTAAAGAATTCCGATGAACTTCGATGGTGCATGTCGCTCTAATGATGGAGCAGCGTCTATGGGAGTCCTGGCCCGTAACAACAACGGTCTGGGGTTTTAGTTGTCTGCTCAAAGTTCATCCTGTCGACCACATATGCATCTCTTATTGAGGCCTTAGCTTGCTACGAGGCAATATTGTTAGCCGTCTGAGGATGGTTGAGAATACTGATTGAAGGTGATGCTGCAAATGTAATCAACATGTTTTAGGATCCGAAAGAGATCATAATAGGTAATAGGTTAGAGCTGACATGTAAGAATAATGATTAAATGTTATAATATCATGACAATGGCTATATACTACGTTGTACTAATTCTTCAACATTAAGAGATGTCTTTCCAAAATACATAACATGTTTTAGTATATTGTCACGGAACTAGATTATCAAAAAGAAAAAGGCTCTGGAGATGATCAATTTTTTTATTTCGATCAAACTTTGCAGCTTCAATATTTTTCCTGTTAAGATTCTCTAGAGTCTAAATTAATTGAATTTGTAAATATAAAAGAATATGTCTACATATCGGATATTAATTCAATAAATAACCAGTTATTCTCCATTTCTGCAGTATCCATGAAAAAAATTTGAAAGAACATAAAACAAAACAAAAAGGTGAGATTTTAATTAATCTCCTTACCAGCTACTACTTACAACTTTCACAGCCTTTCAAGCCTCTTAGTTGTTATGAGTTTCGGCATCGAGTGTCGATCCGTTTTGGAGCATTTCTTCAGCAAGCCTCAGAGTCTTCACATTGGCCTGAATTGCAGAATCTATGTATTAAGCAACTATAGGTGACCATCTCAGGTTTTAAATCTTACTGCATCATTAGTTCAACAAGGTAATGGCTTCTTCAGTCTTAACACCTTCATTTAACTTCCTACTAAACAAGCTTGTCCTTATGCACATTTAACTGAATTGCACCAGTCCACTATTAAACAACTATAGGTGACAATTTCAAGTTTTACATTTCTCTGAGTCATTACTTCATACGCGGTAATGGCTTATTTGCCTCTCTTTCCCTCGTACGAAACATTGGTTAAAGAAAAATGTGAGTTACAACATTAGGATGGACATTACCGAGCTTGTCGCTTCTGTATGTCCATTCTAATGTGGTAAATTTCAATTCTTCTATCAATGATTTATGCAAGGAAAAAATGAACCAAATAGGCCATGACATTATTCGAGCTAATAATGAATGTGCTAAAAATCGGACATTGTCGTCACCTACAATTGTTTCACAGATGAGTTTTGCAATTCCAAACAAAATACAAAAATCACAAGCTTGATCATTGGAATGATGGTTGAAGGAATTCATCCTCATGTAGTGACTTTCACCCCTTTGATTACAGCTATATACATAAGAGTACAAAAGAAGCCATTACCATGTTGGAACTAATGATTCAAAGAGATCTAAAACCAAAGATTGCCCCTCCCCACTATTGTTTAATACGAAGGTTTTGCAATTCACTCACCAAACTTGCATAAGTCATGAATTAGGATTATCAGTACAAGTAACAACATCAGGCTTTGAGCCTCTTTGGATCATTGAATCGACCAGCCATATCGATTCATAGATCTTCCCATCCTGTCAAAGAAGGCACATTGAGCATTAAAGATACGTTTAACTCAAATTCTCAAGCATATCTCGAAAGATAACCACAGCCTTCTGTTTAAAGAAACCACCAATAATTGTATCATAGCATATCACATCAGATTCAAGGTTGAAGACCGTGTTTTACAATCAAATCCAACACAGAGAATCCTAGGTTCCCCTGATAATGGAATTGAAACCCCCCATCATATAGTGTTTCATCTTGGAGACTGATCCAAGCAGATGGTTGAAAGCCCAAATTGCAGGCAAAGATCTCAATGAAACCATGGAATTGAAAGAAAGAAAAACCCCAGAGCTTTTCCAAGCTCAGGGGATCTAAAATTACACCTATTTATGACCAATATCTAGAGCTGGGTGAGTTTAGACATACCCATATTGGGAAAAATTATTATAATATTGCATCTTATTTTTTTAATTTAAAAAATATGGTTGTAAGAAAAATATTTTCGAATCTATAGCATTTTCAACAGTACCTGAGTTTTGAGTTCGACTTAAATACAATCCGACCTCTTGATAGAAAAAAATATTAAAAAAGTCATGAAAGCACCTGAATCAATCCGAACTCAAAGAAAAAAAATAAAAAAGTTTTGATCCCATTTAATTTTTTTTGCCGCCCACCCACCCACCTGAATTGAAATTTAATATTATTTAACTTTTACTTTACATGGTCTACCGCCAACCCACCCGCCCATATTTAATTTTATTACTTTATCGAAATTTCACTATAAAATTCAGACTGCAGTAATAAGTTTGGCCCCCACTTTTACCGCTTTCAATTGGAATAATATTAAATTTCTTATGAGTTCGGACTGTGTTCCGGCCGAACTCAAGATTTTATTATTTTTTTTTGAGTTCGAATTGCAATCTAAATGCTTTCATGATTTTTTTAATATTTTTTTCATCATAAGGTCGGAATGTATTTAAGTCGAACTCAAAACTTAAGTACTGTTAAAAATGTTATAGATTTAAAAATATTTTTTTGATAATTATATTTTTTAAAATAAAAAAATAAGATACAATATTATAATAATTTCGCCCCCATATTGAGATTTTCATCCAAAAGCAATACAATAACTAGAAAGAAAACCCTGAAGTGCAGTCCAGAGAAAGAATAGAGGAGACTTACCGGGAAAAGGTAGAATAAGAATCGAAAGCGTACAATAACTAGAAAAGGAAATACAGGATGTGCAGTTCAAAAAGAGAAGACGAAGAATTCCTCAGGTGCCTACATCTTTAAGGGCTAGTTTTACATTGCTTATAAAAAAGGCTATTGAAAAAGTGATTTTGAAATTATGATTGAAAAAGTAATTTTAAAAAATTAAGTAGTATTTGTCATTGATATAAAAAAGTGATTTTGAAAAGATAAAATGTCTATTTTAGACATGATGTATTAGTGAACTTAAATTATATTTAAAAATTTTAAATTTTTATTAATGTTATGATTATTAAAAAATAAAGTTAAATTATAATAAAAATATTTTTTTTATAAAATTTAATTTAAAAATATATACATATTTTAGATTATCTAAGAACATAACAATTATAAATTAATAATAAATTTAAAATAAATTAAAAATAAAATAATTTCATTCTCAATATAAAATATTATAAAATATATATTATTTTATAATTATATATATAAATATTATTTTAAAAAAATATATTATAAGGGTAAATAAGTAATTTTATTTTCAAACTAGCTTATCCAACTCAAAAGCCAAAAATTTTAGCTTTTGGTTTTGGGTGAAAAAACTGGTTTGAAAAGCAACTAAAAGCAACCAATAATAACCTATATCTGTCAGAAACACTTTTTTAAGTGCTTTTAAAACAGGGCCTAAGACTTTTGTATAATTTTGATCGGATCAGATCCGTTAATATATAACACTCGATTTTGTCTTATAATATATGGTAAATTTTTAGGTGATTATGGAATTATTAAGAGTGATATGTTTTAAATATCAAAGAACAAAAATTAAAATTTAATTATTTAATTTATTAAATTAACATATTTTGACTATCATAAAAAAAATCAATAAAAGGATTAATTCAAAAACAAAATAATAAAAGGATAATAGATGGATGATGGAACAATTAGTGAGAATTTATAAAATTATAAATTTATTGTTAAGAATATTTTATTTATGGTGAATATCCATGTATTAGAGGAAAGTTTAATGAGTTTTATTATTAGGTTTCCATCTTATGCCTATAAATATATACTTTTGGACAAAGCATTGTACACAACCATACTTTGAGAATATAATACAAATCTCTCTCTTTTGTCTCATCGTTGTTCTCCTACTCTGTTCTTATATTTTACATTATTCACAATACGTTATCAGCACGAGACTCTAACCAACGAAGGTGTCTGTCGTTCGAATCTTGAAGGAGTTATTGAAAAAAAATTGTTATTAGCATAAATCAAAGATAAGTTCTTCTCCCTCAATTATATTTTAATTATCGGTTATTTTTCTCTCTTGATCTTTGATTTGATTTTTAATTTATTAAAAATCTTTTGTTATTTGGTATTTATATAGCGATAAATTTATTCAATTATCGTGGTTTTTATCGACAACTACCGTGATTTTTGTCGACAATTACCGAAAAAGATTTTAACACAATATTGGTAACTAAATCTATCATATATTCAAGTTAGTGGAAAGTCTGATATGTTTTATTTTTTTAATTTGAATTTTTTATCTCTATTTATAATCAATATTTGTTTATTTTATTATTATGATAAAAAATTATGTTTTAATCATGCTCTAAGTATTACATGATATTAGAACAAATATTAAATCTTTAGTTAATTAATATGTTCTTTAGTATGTTGGTTTAATCCGAGTATATTAGCTGGACATCCCGTTCTGCGAGGCTACTGGTCTGAAAGGAAGTTCTTTTTAAAGGACCTTGTGAACTAGTTTAACAACGCCGCGTATAAGGATTAAATTTTTGTTCATTGTATGTATTGTATATATATTGGTTGATTAATTTCTATTTAATAGTATGAATATTATAAAGTTTATATTTGCTTGAAAGCAATACTATTTTTATTCGAAAAACTCGACTATAAACTTCTCCCAAGTTCAAGTTACGAAAATCGTCTTGATCAAAGAATTTTTATGGGTGGCATTCCCTGAAGTGAATGCATGAATGATGCTTATTCCATGCAATTATTGAATTTATGACATTCCTTAAAGTGAATGCAAGCATGATGAATATTCCATGCGATTATTGGATTTATAGCATTCCTTAAAGTGAATGCAAGCATGATGATTATTCCATGCGATTATTTGATTTATATCATTCCCTTAAGTGAATGCAAGCATGATGTTTATTCCATGCGATTATTGAATTTGTTTCATTCCTTGAAGTGAATGCAAACATGATAATTCACTATATGGTTAGTGAATAAAACTCAATTATGTGTCAGAGTATCATTGATGAGGAATAAGCAAACATACTCCACTTTTCACACTAATATTATCTTACAGACACAATATCATGAAAAGGTTTTAGTCTTCGTTCCATTCCTAAAGTGAATGTGATATTTTTATAACGGAATGAATAAAAGCCACATTAGTAATTGTGGTTGCGATTGAGGTCATAAAATAAACATGAATAAGATGATTCTTTTGAGAATATTTATATGCATCAGAAGTAGAATTATAAGAATGACAATAATGATAGAGATCATACCAAATCTTTATGTTATCAATGCGATGATACAAATTATTGATCTCGTACCTGTCAAATGTCGAAGTATTATGGACTTTATCCATAATCATGAATGATAAATTAAAGAAAATATAAATATATTTTCTTTGTGGCGAAAATAATGGCGTTATTGATCAAACTCAATTAGATATTGATAATTTTTCTCATAACCCTTGAAGGGAATAATTTGCCATTTATTTCTTTTATAAATTCTAAAAGGAATAATTGATCTTTAATTTATTTTATTTATTTATATTAATTTAATTTAATTTATTATTTATTTATGTTAACTTATTTTATATATTATTTATTTATCTTTTAGGTTAATTTTTCCTGTAAAAGAATATGATTACTTCCGGAATAAAATATACAATAATTTATGGTGATTTATGCTTAGCAGACATTGTAAGTACTCATACAGTATTTAAGCATAAGAAATATTTTTTCCATTTAAGTACAAGGGAAATATGAGTACTGTATCTCAAATTACTAAAATATTAGTGCATCGGAAGAGCTCTTGAGAGCTTATCTTTGATCCAATTTGATATGATATGCTATTTTTTTAATATTTTTTCATTTTTCGAAGTGAATGGTATAGAGCACATATTTTTTATTTCCCAAAGTGAATGAAATAAAGCACATATTAAAAGGTGCATAATTATACATACTTTCTCATTTTAAATGAAAGAGAATAATATGAGTACTATATCCGGAAGTACTAATATCACAAAAAGCTCTGACTGAGCAAATATATTATTTGCCAAATGAGATTTTATTCCATATTTACAATGCATTATGCTCATTGAGAAAATATGTTATTTCCACATGGAACTTTATTCAATATTTACAGTGCATTATACTCATCAAAGTCGTAAAGAGACATTGAGTTTTAAAGATATTTATAGAAATATATTGAGAATATCAGTAAAAGGGATGCTGACTATCTCAATATTACGAGCATAACTCAAGGCAATAATGAAATTTTGGCAAAATTACATACACTGTCATTCATATTGTACTACATAATAATTAGTACAAATTCAAGCTCATGCAATTATAAACTAGATGTTTACTGATAATTTTATTTGGTATGACTAGTTCAATTATGATACGAAGATTTGCTGACACTTTCATGTGGTCATTTATTGAAGAACTAAGATTTTCTTCATGGTAATATTTCACGTGATAATTGCTATGAAAGCAATTTGATTATTCAATCATGAACATCTAAGATAGAGTTCTATTAATTTTCTGGAACAGATACAAGGTGATATATATGGGCCCATACACCATTCTTAAAGACCATCTAAATATTTTATGATTTTTATCGATGCATCGACTAGATGGTTATATGTATCCTTATTTAACCCGTAACTTGGTGTTTGCGATGCTACTTGCTCAGTTGATAAAATTACGAGAATATTTTCCAGATTATTTTCTAAAGACAATAAATCTTGATAATGTTGATGACATGTAATTTTATATGTAGTATCACAAATTTGCATCAAGCCAACAAATAATCATAAGTTCTCCCCATTAAAAATGGTTTTTGATCAGGAACCAAATATTTCTCATCTTAGATTTTCTATGTGCGATATATGCTCTAATTGCTTCACCACAACGCACAAAGATGAATTTTGTTGAGAATATGTATCAGATTTAAATATCTTGAGCTTCTGATAGGAAATTTATTTACAATCCGATTTGTTGACTATCATTTTAATGAGTCAGTTTACCCAACATTAGATGAAGAAAATAAATAGCTGGGGAAAGAAATAAGTTGCAATGAATTCATTTTGTATTTTTGATCCACGTACTACACAATGTGAACTATAAGTTCAGTGGATAATTCATTTAGCAAATTAATTGCCAGATGATTTTGTTGACCCTAAAAAAGTGGCTAAGTCACGTGTACCAGCTATGAATGCTCTGATTAAATTTGATGTCATGGAAGGACAAACTCTAGTTGCTAATGTGTTTAGCTTACGCTTAAAACGTAGTAGACAAGTAAGTTCCAAAGATAGGAGATCTTCAAAAAAGAAATGAGCTATATTTTATGATGGTCTAATCGAGGAATCAATGATTATGAAAATCTATAGAAGAGAATAAATGGTATCCAACAGAGACATTAGCGTGACTCAAATACCTGATAATAAAGAGATCTCAATAGATTATGTCATGTCTGGTAATAAGTAGAGCTAAAATTAAATTGACGTCGTTAATATATTTGCATGCAATATAACACTAGAGATTTTATTTGATGATGTGGATCATGAATCATTGTCAATTGGACAATATAAACAAAAAATGATTGACCAACATGAAAGAGACAATTGAGGTGAAACTAAAATCTTTTGAAAAGAGAAGTATTTGAGCCTATAGCTCGTACATTGAAATGTAGCTCATAGATATAAACGAGCCTTTGTGAGAAAGGGAAATCAAAAGGGGAAATCATGAGATATAAGCTCATTTGGTTGCACAAGGATTCTCACAAAAACATGAAATTGATTATGAGGAAAATATATTTCTCGGTGGTGGATGCAACTACTTTTAGATTTTGATCAGTCTGACAATAAATAAAATTACTCGGTTTCTGCCTAATGGATGTTGTTACATCATATTAGAATGAGCCTTTTGACAATAATATTTACATGAAACTTTAAGAAAGATTTAAATTGTCATACGCAGTTCATTCAAGTTCTTGAGAATATTATTCAATCATATTGAATATATATTTTTATGGCTTGAAACAATTTATGCGTATTTGGTATGATCGCCTCATTGAATACTTATTAGCATAATTCTATATGAATTATTTCCCTGAGTATTTTTATTAAGAGGTTTAGCTCTGAAATTTTATTATTGTGTATGTCGATGATTTGAATATCGTTGAGACTCATGAAGAGATCTCCTCAAATCTTTGTGCATCTATCGACATTCAAAAAAACATTGAAAGAGACTTTACATGCATAACGCATATATATTGATCACCCTTATGGTTGTTGCTAGGTCTCTTACTGTAAACAAAGATTTTTTTCGCGTCACGAAAAAGGTAATGATATTCTTGGTCTAAAGCATAATATACACATTATTTGATCTTGAAGTATCGTATCTTAGCTGGTCCAGAAATATTATTTAATTACTACGAGATCATTACCTTTAAATAATTGTTATGCATGAGGCAAAGCCGAAATATGTGTTTGGCTAAACATATCGTGAAGATATGTGAATGTTTTTCATAAGATAAGATGCAAGCTATCTTGAACAAAGATAATACAAAATTTATATCTTAAGATAGATATATCAAATATGATAAAACGAAACATATTTCTTCAAATTTCTTCCCTCATGATTTTCAGATGAATAATATTCAATGAATCATTTCAAGAAATGATTTGAAAGATTTATCCACTAGTGTATGATCTACTTCAAAATTTGAAGATTGTATTCAATATTGAATATGAAGATTCAAAGATCTTATGTGATATTTTCATGAGGGGGAGTAAATACGCGTTGCACTCTTTTTCTCTTAACCAAGGTTGTCCCAATGAGTTTTCCTGGTAAGGTTTTTAATGAGGTAACATGTTATGTGTATCAAAGATGTGTGTACTTTTTTTTCCTTCACTAAGAATTTTTTCCTTCACTAAGAATTTTTTCCCATAGGGTTTTTATCTTAGTAAAATTTTAACGAGGCATATTATCTTCATGGATATTCAAGGGAGAGTGTTAAAAATATTTTATTTATGGTGAATATCCATGTATTAGAGGAAGATTTAATGAGATTTATTGTTAGGGTTTAATACCCATTGAAATTAAGGTTTCTATCTTATGCCTATAAATATAAACTTTTGGACAACAATTGTAAACAACCCTAGAATATAATACAAATCTCTCTTTTGTCTCTCATCTTTGTTCTCCTACTTTGTTCTTATATTTTACTTTATTCACAAATTTATCATGTTATTTATTTATTATATCAATTTGACCATAATTTTAATTTAATCAAATAAAATTAATTAACTAATCAGATAATGACATGTGTCATTACTTGATTGGATAAATTTATTTTAATTTTTAATTTAATTTATTTAATATTTAAAGAAAATTAAAAATAATAATTGTTTTGACGTGAATTGAACTTACAACTTCCGAATTAAAATACTTATAATTTTATCATTACTTCAACTAATCTTTAACAAATGAATTGCATCATTTAATATATATATCTTATAATGCAATATAAATTAAAAAAATAAAAATATTTGGAGAAGATTATTTTTTTTAATAATTGTCATTTAATTTTTATTAAATTCATAAAAAATATTACGATTACAATGAATTCAGAAAAACCAAAAAACAAAAAAAAGTAAAATATTTTTTATGGAGATAAGCATATACCATCAAAATCCAGAAGTTTCCTGAATCTCCTTGTCTTTGTCCGATCGAGACACACAACGGGTGAATAAGGAGTGATGAACGATCTAAACCATCATGCATAATATTCCGCTACCCATGACTGATTATATCGGTACACAACCATCAACCGAATGGGGTTCTAGCCATCAATGACCACTGAAAAAATCATAATCAGAAGCTAGCGCCGATTAAAATCTCTGCAACAATCGTCTGATAGGGTATGCTGAATCATACCATAAGGACAAATAAATTAAACCACAAAAATAAAATAAAAAACGTGTTACAAGGACAAAGGAAACGCTTGCCATAAAGACGGAGATTCTTATTGACATATAAAAAAATAAAAAAAAAGAATAATAAAAATCTGGTGGTTGATAACTAATATAAAATTAGTTATCGACCACCGATTAAAAAACAAAATAACTAAACTTGACCCGTTCTTTCTAAAATAAACTCAACTTCCGTAATTATCTGAATATCTGTTGCAACATATATTTATCTTCGATTATTGCTACATTTATTTTTATTGCTTTTAGTTCTATAAACCATCTTTACGTTATTATTTATATATTAATTTTAAATATAATTACTTCGAAGTTATTGGAATGGTTTCAATACTACTTTATCATTTTATTACTTGATCAAAGAAAATATTTACTATAATTTGCATACATATTCCATAAGCATCGGTTAGCAACCGTGAATTAGCTTACATGGCTTGAGCCGATTAGGTTAGTTGAATGGTTTGTTAATCTTTTAGTGCGGTTAAGCCTAACTGTGTGTAATTCGATACATAGAAAAGAAATAGTAAGATTTGTCTTTTTTTTATATACTTTTATATTTTTATTTAATTAAAAATTAAATTCTAAACTAAAATTTTAATTTTTTACATTTTAAACCTTAATCTTTGTACTCTAAAAATACACATTACCTCTAATTCTTTAAACATTAACTATAACTAGGGATGACAAATGAGCGGGGCAGGTGCGGATATCCCCTTCCCCTTCCCCATACCCATTACCCACCTAAAATATTTATATCTACCACATACCCATCATCCACGATGGGTACAATTTTAAAATCCACACCCGCCCACGTGGGTACATTTTAAAATTCATCCTCACACCCACCACTCAACAAGTATCCGCTTGTACATGCCTACAAGCAAATATTAATATCGAAATATGTAAAAATAAATCATAGACTTGTATAAAAAAGAGTAAAATTTTGCATACTTTATTGACTAATTAAGTGTATATATATATATATTATATTTACAGCTATATAAATTTAACTACATCTAACTAAATAACGATAACTAATTTAACTAAAATACATTTTTATTGATATAAATTCTACTTAACTACAACTAACTAATATATAATTAATTTAGCAAAAAATATTTAAACTTATATAAATTTTACTTATTCGCATATTATAAATTTTTAACTTGATTAATTCAAGAACAATCATAAATTATCAGTTTTTCAAACTAAATTAATTGAGTTTAAAGTCTACAAGCTTAAGGATTAACATAAATTTTAATACAAATTAATATCTTAGTACATAAAATACCATAATAAAAGACATAATCAAAGTCTATAAATACAAATGGTTCAAAATTTATATGAAGGGAGGATACGGAGTGGGTAAATATGAGACGAGTGGATACGTTGCGGGTAAGGTATTAAACCCATCACCTACCCTCTACCCATGATGGGTATGACTTTTACATCCACACCCGCTTATTGCCCACCAAATTTATCTCCATCCCCACTCCAACTGGTGCGGTGCGGAATCCGCAAAGTTGTACCCATCTACCATCCCTAACTATAACCCTAATTTTGAATTTTAAATCTTAAATCTATTAATTTAAAGTGAAGAAATCAATAAGGTATGATTAGAGAGAAACAATTAAAAAAAGGAGTTTTGTACAAGTAAACGAGACAAATGCACATTATGAGTGTAGGCAGCTGGCAATCAACACAAATTTCGACCAAAAGAAATCCTAACCATGAAAGCGAGACAAGTGTAATAAGAAATTGGAAAATTAATCATCCCCTCAGCTTTGCCCTATGCTATATGTGTTAAAGAAAATAAAAAAGTTTTCTTTAATAATTAGTTAAAATTGTAATTATTAATTTATTAGTTTGTTAATAATTAGTTTTAGTTTATATAAGCCTAACTATGTATAATGGATACATATTCTATGAACCCATCTTATTTTAATAAAATAATTCTCGGAACTCTTTCTATTTTTTTTATTAAATCCTTAATTTCAATTCTTTTTCTTTCCTATATTCTCTACTGTTTTTCTACGACTATGAATCCATTCTCACATGATATCATTCTTCATTGAAGATTTTGAAGCCATCCTTGTTCTTTGGTTGTCATTTGGTTCATCCTCTGTGTGTTTACGTTTACTGTTGTTTGGATTTTGCTCATCGCAGTATTGTTCTCTATTTGTCTTCTGTATTTCCGTCTTCTCCTTCATTCGTTGTTCAACATCAATTGTTAGTTTGGTGAGATCTCTCAATTCTTAGTTTATTATTTTGTTCATCTTTGTAATCACCGGTTTTGATCCGGGAAGTCGCCACCAATCACTTTTACATTGCGATTGGAACACCAAAAATTTAGGTCTGCGAAACAGAGTTGAGTCCGGGAGTCTGTTACGCGTAGGGAAGGATGAGCACCCCTACAACGCCCAAAATTAACACCTATCGGTTACAAAATATTTTATATGATCGAAAAATATAAATTCGATGTTAATTTTATGATCCCATAATTTTTAAACTACAAAATAAAAATATTAGATGACAAAAATATTTAAATTGACATAGATTAGTAGTAAAAGGATGTAATAATAACAATAACAATAACAATAAAAATAATAATAGAAATAAAATAAAAAGGCTAAATCTGCAAAACAGAAATTTTTAGGGTTAAAATAAAATATAATAGTGACGAAATTGAATAAAATATAAAGCTTTAAGGTAAAATTAGGAAAACAGTGACCAAAATGGGACAGAATGCAAACTGCCTGGCTGAAACACGAGCACGCCGAGAGTACATGGACTGATGGAGTGATTTTCCCTCATTTTTGGGTTGGACACGGGTCTGGGCCGGATCGGGTTTGATCCACGGGTCAAGGTTGTCAAAACTGCACCGTTTTGGGTCATGGATATTGGCACCAAACGGTGCCGTTTCACGCGTGGGTTAAATACCCCTTTTGATGTTCTTTTTTCATACTTGTTTCTTCTTTAAAGGATGAACAGAGCTTTAAGCTCTCTCAAATCCTCTACAACGTCTGGTGGAGAACCACCGTTCAACTTCGCCGGCCATCGTGCCGGCCACCGCATCAGTGACCGAAATAGAAAAAGATGGTGACTTTCTGGCTCGTTTCGGTATGGAGAACTCAGATCTAACCTTACTTTTTTGAATCGAATTGTGTACAAGCATAGACCTACGATTCAAGATAAGTAGATCTCGATTTTTTTACCTTTTCTATTTCTGATTTGAAATACTCTCCTCTTTTCCTTTTTCGCGTTTGTTTCTTTCTCTGATCTACTCTTTTATTTTTTTGATTTGTTCGAATCTTTTGCAATACTATTGGATTAATTTTTTTGTTTCGAAATTCTTTTTTGTCATTCCATCATCCGTTTTTTATATCCGTTCGAATGGGGTTTATATAACCCATATTTTACACTAAAATATTATAAAAGATCTATGTTTTTTTGTAGGTCTCTAAAGGCGATGGGACGGTGGAGATAAGACTGAAGCGGTGGCGGGCTGTTTGGACCAATGGTTGAGCGCGTGTGGTGTACGCGCGAAGAGGAGAGGCCATGAAGGCGACGGCGGTGGCGGCTGGGAAGGGTGCCGTGGGTTTGGTTTGTATGGGCTTTGGGTATGGTTCATGAATGGGTTATTACAGTTTCCCTTCTTTTCTCATTGTTGTGTAACGATAATGGAGCAAAGATAAAGAATAACCCATTTCGTTTGGTATGGTTTAGGGTTCTTTTTTGGTAAGGTGGAGATTCTTTTTTAGTAGGGTTTGGGTTCTTTTGGCCACCGCTTCTTCCTTCTGGAGCTTAACTTGATCTACTCAACCGCTCTTGTCAGCAAAATCTTCAAAAGTTACGGCTGAACCGTTGGAGGAGACAAAATAAACTTGGCTTGCTACAACATTTATGACGTTGCCATCTTTGGAGAAAACTTGATCTAGATGCAACATTTGACAAGTAGGTAGGGGACACCAAGCTGGATCCCATATCAACGGTAAACCGAGATCGATCAAACTGTGATTTGCTTACGCCATCAATGGAAAAAATGAGAACTTGTTAGATCTGGTCGAAGAGGTAGGACTTGAAGTAAAAGGTTGAACTTTATCCACACCATCAATGGAGGGGTAAGATAAAATTTCGGCAACTTTGATCCTACTCTGCCATCAACGGAGAAGTAGGATTGAACTTTATTGATTTAGATCTGGACACACCATCAACGGGGACAAGATCAAACTTCAGCAGTTTGGACCCTATTATGTCATCAACGGAGTAACAGGATCGGGTTGGATCTATCTACTCAATCAACGGATGGGTAAGGTTAAGTCTGGATCATATTGCACTATCAATGATGAAGCATGATTAAATGAGATCTAGCCACACCATCAATGGGGACGAGATCAAGCCTATAATTTAGAGCCTATTATGCCATCAATAGAGAAGCATGATTGAATGGGATCTGGACACACCATCAACGGGGGTAAAATCAAGTATGTATCATACTAGGCCATCAACGGAGAAGCATGTTGAATGGGATCTGGCCACACCATCAACGAGGACGAGATCAAGTCTATGATTTAGATCCTACTGCGCCATCAATAGAGAAGCATGACTGAGTTGGGATCTATCCACTCTATCAATAGAGGGGTAAGATCAAGTCTGTATCATACTACGCCATCAATGGAGAAACATGATTGAATGGGATCTGGCCACACCATCAACGGGGACAAAATCAAGTCTATGCTTTGGATCCTACTACGCCATCAACGGAGAAGCAAGACTGAATTAGATCTATCCATTCCATCAATAGATGGGTAAAATCAAGTCTGGATCATACTACGCCATCAACAGAGAAGCATGATTGAATGGGATGTGGCCACACTATCAACGAGGACTAGATCAAGTCTGTGATTGGGATCCTACTGCACCATCAATGGGGAAGCATGACTAAGTTGGATCTATCTACTCTATCAACGAAGGGGTAAGATCAAGTCTAGATCATACTACGCCATCAACGGAGAAGTATGATTGAATGGGATCTGGCCACACCATCAACGGGGACGAGATCAAGTCTGTGCTTTGGATCTTACTACGCCATCAACGGAGAAGCAAGACTGAATTAGATCTATCCACTCCATCAACGGAGGGATAAAATCAAGTCTGGATCATACTACGCCATCAACGGAGAAGCATGACTGAATGGGATATGGCCACACCATCAACGGGGACGAGATCAAGTTTTTGATTTGGATCCTACTGCACCATCAACGGAGAAGCAGGACTGAGTTGGATCTATCCACTCCATCAACGGAGAGATAAGTTCAAGTTTGGATCATACTACGCCATCAACGGAGAAGCATGATTGAATGAGATATAACCCCCTTAGCCTGGCCTAGATAGAACCGGCACCAATGGGTCACACAGGGATTATCGAACCAAACCCACGAAGGTTTCATTCGATAAACAACCCTAAAAAAACTGATATATATATATATATTTCTTTCCTAAATGCATAATTATGTTCCTACATGTCTTGGTCTCATACAAAGCTTTAACCGAAGCAATCTGATCATATACGAGTATCCAATTAAACTCTTAAGTGAATTAAGGACTAAAATGTAAAACTTTTAAATTCTATTAATAAAATAGAAATTCTTTTCGTCAATGCTTAATTAAACACACAAGTGTCCTTCATAGTAAATTTCAAGTCAAACGGATCATTCTAACATCATCAATTGCATGCTTCTCTAATTTAGGGACCGAAATGTAAATCTTCTAAATTACAAGGACTTCATTCAAATTAAGTTATCCATCTTGAAATTAAATCAAATTTATGCATTCATGTGAAATTTCAGCTCAAAATAACATCTATAGGTACCCTAATTGAACAAAGGAAGATATCCGAGACTAAAGTATAATTTCCAACAACTATCAATTCCTGGTAGTCAAAGGTTTCGAAACTTTTTGTAAAAGGTTTCGAAACTTCCTTGAAGGTTTCGAAACTTTTCACGTCCAATAACTTTCCAGAATTGAAATTACCCGTAAGGTTTTGAAACCTTCCTGAAGGTTCAAAACTATTTAACAAAGGTTTCGGAACCTTCACTAAGGTTTCGAAACTTTGGGTCTGGAACCATTAATCACTACCATTATATTCTCATACAAAGCTTTAACGGAAGTAATCTGATCACATACGAGTATCCGATTAAACTCTTAAGTGAATTAAGGACTAAAACGTAAAACTTTTAAATTCTATTAATAAAATAGAAATTCTTTTCGTCAATATTTAATTAAACACACAAGTGTCCTTTAAAATAAATTTCAAGTCAAACGGATCATTCTAACATCATCAATTGCATGCTTCTCTAATTTAGGGACCGAAATATAAATCTTCCAAATTACAAGGACTTCATTCAAATTAAGTTATCCATCTTGAAATTAAATCAAATTTGTGCATTCATATGAAATTTTAGCTCAAAATAACATCTGTAGGTGCCCTAATTGAACAAAGGAAGATATCCGGGACTAAAGTATAATTTCCAACAACTATCAATTCTTGGTAGTCAAAGGTTTCGAAACCTTCCATAAAGGTTTTGAAACTTTTAAGGTTTCAAAACTTTTTGTAAAAGGTTTCGAAACTTCCCTGATGGTTTCGAAACTTTTCGCGTCCAGTAACTTTTTAGAATTGAAATTACCCGCAAGGTTTTGAAACCTTCCTGAAGGTTCGAAACTATTTAACAAAGGTTTCGAAACTTTGGGTCTGGAACCCAAAAGTTCCGTCACACTAAGTGAACACTAACGACTCGATACACAACCATTAATCACTACCACTATATGCTCAAGTCCTAAGCATAATTAACAACATATGACACATGATTTTCAATGTCAAGAGCATCAAGCAAACTATAGGTATGCTACCTAAAACACGATTAAAATCATAACAATCATGCAAATACATGCTTCAACAATCCAAACAATACCATAGTCCATCAATTAGCAATCAAGCAACATAGGTCTTATTTCAATATAAACCAAAGTCAAAGTTCACACTCCTCACTTAGGTTGGGTTTACACATTGTCAAGCCCCAACTTATTTGTCAAAAACATATCAAATTTGAAGTAATCCTTCCCCTTGGTTTCCTTGCTCCGAATGAAGTCCCGTGTGCCTTTATTTTTCTGCAAGAATGAAAAGAGAGCTTAAGCAAACATGCTTAGTGAGGAAGCTCTACACAAGATCATCAATGCATCTATTTAAAACCATATTGAAACCATAATTTGCAATGCATCACTAAAACCATGCATGCTATCATTTCATGTTCATGTTCATTGAATCAAATGCTTCCTTGAGTTTGCACAACCTTATCAAAACAATTTATAAATGATGCACAATGTCCTCCTTAAATTCATGTATGTATATTGGCATTCTAGTGACCACTTAATATGAACCTTGAGTTCACCGAATACACAGATCCATTGTTAGAGACTATTGTCTCATCATGACACGAAGTCACCATTGACATGACACCATGTCACCATTGACATGACACAGAGTCACCATTATAATACTACCATGCACGAGCGGACATATAGTCACCCTTGTTACGTGTAGGCGGCTCTACCACGCACGATTGGACACAAAGTCACCCTTGTTACGTGTAGGTAATTTTCTGTATTCTCAACATTATTTATAGTGCACTTAAGACAATCCTAATAACATATCATTTGTATTATAATCTAAAGTTAGTGTCACTAAGCCAATATCATAATCAAATGTGCATGATAACTTGTTACTCATAATGCATGCATAATATGTTCAACAAATGAACCAAAAGTCATGCCCAAAGGCATCATCATATGTAAGGTAATTAATCATTTTGTATTCCAAATCATTTCTCATAATTTTTCCATAATCATGGATGCTTGATAAACTATGCATTTCAGCAAGTATTTCTCATGCATGCACCAATTCAAATCATGTTCATACATTTCCAAGAATCTCATTGCATTACCAACATTAAAGCCTTTATCGAATATAGCCGAAACTCATGTTGATATATCAAAAATATTTACTTTACTTACTCTTGAACTATAAAAAGTTTTTACACTTTTCCATAGTCCTCAAAATAGAGCCGTATCAAATGCGACTCGCTTTAAGTCCGAAAACATTCACCGACAAGCGAAACGAGCTTTTGCCGATATCCCAATGACCACGCCAACGCACCAGCACTCACGCACCTTCTTGTACCTCTTCTAAAACATTAAAAATAGAGCATTCTCACATCATTACATGCTCAAACCAACAACCATATCCGATCACCACAAAACTACCGAAAACTTAGCCGAAAAGACCATAAACTAAGCCGAAATGCATCCGAATAACATCAGACCAAAACCTAGTGAATCTAACATCTAATCTAATTCAATTATTAACTAAAAACACATCCAAACCATCCTTATATCTCCAGCAACTTTAAAACACCTAAAACAACCCCTAAAACAACCGAAAAACACCTTAAAACAACACCGATTGCATTATTCTGGGATTAAATTAATGTGCCATCAATTGAAGACTTAATTAATCATTTAATTGAAATCATAACATAATTAAATCCATCTAATTACAGTATTGAATGAGATCTAAAAAGATTTCACAAAAACATTCACAAATCATTAGATCTAGCATTGTAAACATAGAATTAAGTTTTATTCAAAGATTAGCACGCTAATACTTGGGAATTTCAATAAAAAACCTTAGAAAAGAGTTAAAATCCAGCAAATTACCTTTGAGATCTATTCACCAAAAAGATGAAGTTTTCTCTTCTTGATTCCTTGCAAATTGGTATTGATTTGATAAAATTGATGGTTAGATTTTGTAAAGAATGGAAAGATGATTAAAATGAAGTAATCTTTGTTGAAAAAGATGCAAAAATCAGCAAGGAATTGAAGAAAATAGATGAAGGAAAATGGAGAGAAAATAAGAGAAAAAGATGAGAGAAAAAAGGTAGTTAAGTGAGAAAATGATTATCATCTTTAATTAAACTAATTAAAAAGTATTTTGATGAATAAATTATTATTAAAAATTAAATTGGGTTTATGGTCCTCTAAGGATTCTAAGTATAGCATGTTTTCCAATTTAGTCACTAAAAATAATAATTTTCGAAAATTACAATTAAATCCTCCATTTTTTCAAAAATTATAAATTAGTCACTTATGCATAATTAAGCATAATTAAAAATCAATTTAAAGTTCAAATTATATTTTTTTAAATTTTGAAACATCTTTTTAATATTTTTAAACTATATTCCAAAATTATTACTTTTCTAATTAAAAATATTCTTATTTTATATTTTCCCTGAATAATGAACCGGAGAACCCAATTCGACCCGAATCGAATTCTCCTAACTAAAGCCCAAACTAATAACCCTAAAATCGGGATGTTACATGAGATCTGGCCACATCATCAACGGGGACGAGATCAAGTCTGTGCTTTGGATCCTAATGCGTCATCAACAGAGAAGCAGGATTGAGTTGGATCTATCCATTCCATCAACGGAGGGGTAAGATCAAGTCTGGATCATACTACACCATCAATGGTGAAGCATGATTGAATGTGATCTGGCCATACCATCAACGAGGACAAGATCAAAGCCTGAAAGATTTGAATATCTGATTCGAATGTGTCTTCAATTGATATCATGTATCTTCTTTGCATTTTTCCCAAATGCACAGGGATTAACAGATTTGATATGCCTTTACCGTTAGCTGTTTGCTCCGAGTTAGCTGTACCGTTACTCTAGGTACAATCATTTGGTACCAAGGATTTAATTCCTTGACCATTCATAAAAATAGATTTCAATGGACATTTGAATGGTCCTTATCAATGCATTTTCCCCAAATGTACAAGGATTAACGGATTTATTTTGCCTTTACCGGTAGTCGTTTGCTCCGAACTAGTTGTACCATTCCCCTAGGTACAATCAGTTTGCACCAATCACAAGATTGAATTTTTCCAAAGGAATGAATTTCCTTTGACCATTCGCAAAAATGAATTTTTGAAGGACATTTAAATTGTCCAATGTCTTGTTTCTGCATGTCTTTTTCAAATTTTCATTTCATTTTTCATTTTTATTTCATTTTTTTATCTTTTTTCATTTGCATTTTTCATCATTCATCATTTGTTTTTCATTTTTCATTTTTTCATTTGTTTTTCCAAAATAATTTTGATTCACATGTACTATTTGTACAAATATAGAAACATGAGATCTGCATGAAGATCTAATCCTCAACATAGCCACCAAGAGGGCAAAGCTCTGAAAAAATTGACCTACCACAATTGATGGAAGTGACATTGGAAAAATTCGTTTCTACTACTCCATAATGGGTAGTTAGGACCTAAAAGCAAAATAAAACCTTTATTAGTTACTGTTCAAAATTCTGGAGTCATTACCTGAAAAATCTGTGTTATTTTAGTCTTCTCGGGGACATAGTTTGGTCATCGTGTTGTTTCCCCCTGATTAAGATCTTCCGGTCTCTTCTCTAAACCCGTTTATATGTACAAGCAAAAATATGTGAATGCTCAATGTACATCAAGTCTGAATACATGATGTCTAAATGTAAAATATCTAAATGCATGAATGATATGATTTTTCTATTTTCAAAGGATGTTCTTAATTTATGCTCGATGCCTGTTTAATCTAAATACATGGTTTGTAAATACAAAACGCTTGAATGCATGAATGCCATAATTTTTCTAGGGGTGCCCCTGATTCCATTGATGAAAGATGTTGGAACTTCTTTGATTTGGCCTCCTTTCTCGGAATCTTTTCTCAAAATGGATGCTCCAAACAATTTTTAACAGTCTGAACCTTTAAAGTACAAAAATTCACATGGTCATGTTACCCAGTTAGGTTGCCTCTATCTTCTAAAGTTGGTTCGCACATTCACCCTCAATATATTACAAAATATATTTCATTGTAACTTGTAATTTTGGGCCCTTACAAAAGACTCTCGTTGCCAGTGGGCTTAGGCTAACGAGATGGTTCACAAAAGCATCTCATTGGAAGAGATGAAAACTACAAGTGACCTACTATGGTCAAGGTAGAGTAATATCTTAGCCTAGCAGGCATAATTTACTTCAAAAACAACATTGTCGTTCTTATTTGGTGTCATCATGCTTCGGTAAAGGATCATTATTCATGGTCGTTTTAGCTGAGTCGCCAAATCTTATTACTCCGAACTTGATAAGCTTTTCCACTATCCTTTTAAAACCAAAGCAATTTTCAATTGAATGCCCCACTTGTCCTGCATCATAATCGCATCTTACATTGATATCGTACCATTTCGGGGAAGAGGGTTGTATCAGGGCTTGATAAAAGGGCGACACCAAACGCTTATCATACAACTGTTTGTGTAGCTCCTCGTAAGACATTGGTAATTGAGTAAATTCTTTCTTTTCAACATTTTTTCTCTGAATGAAATCATGGTTTGAGGAATTATAAGTACCAGTAGCTGCAGGTTGTGTCACTATTACAGGCTTGGAATAATTGACATTATAGATTCCTGAAGAATTCGCTTCATTATCCTTCTTCCCATGTGTTGACCTTTTATGGGACGAACTTCCACCGGTATCAATTCTGCCACTCTTGATGGCATTCTCAATGAGTTCATCGGATAACACCAGATCAACAAAATTGGTGGTTGCATTGCCTATGAGGCGATCCAAGATTGGGCCTTCCAAAGTTTGGATGAATATAACAACCGTCTCTTTTTCACTGAAAGGAGGTTGGACTTGTGCTGCTACATCTCTCCAGCGTTGTGCATGTTGTCTAAAACTTTCGTTAGACCTTTGTTTCATGTGTTGCAAAGTCAGGCGATTTGGTACCATATCGCTAACATGCTTATATTGCTCTAGAAAGGCCTTAGCCAAGTATTTTCATGACTTTATCTGTTGACGATTTAGCTGATTATACCATTTAGTGGCAGATCTCGTTAAAATATCTTTAAAGTAGTGTATCAGTAACTTTTCATCCCTACCGTATCCTGTCATTCTTCGATAAAACATAGTAAGATGGACTCGAGGGCAACTGGTCTCGTCATATCTTTTAAATTCTGGGATTTTGAATTTCGGGGGCAACACCAGATCTAGGACGAGGCTGAGTTCGTTGGCATCGAATCTGATGAAGGTGTCTTCAATCTCCATAGCTTCCATTTTCTCTTCGAGCCGTTTATAAAGCTCTTCAATTTCTTTTGAAGTTTCAATCTTTTGTTCGATCAATTGATTAAGTTCTGAGACAAAATTTTCTGCATGATTACCCCCTGGTTTGGCTTCTGATATAGAAGGTATGTTCATGGGGCCAAATATGTCGGTTGGATGCAACGATAACTTCCCTTTAGAAAAAACCACCTGGGGATGAGCCTCTGATGGTATCTTAGTTTGAAGAGGAGTAAAACCTGAAGGATATATGGGATCTCCAATCATGTTAGCGGGATTTGCCCCTGGGTCAACAACAGAAGCATCTTCTTACTTGAATCTGAGCATTTGTGCTAGTTTCCCGAGTATTTCTTGTTGAGATCTTACGTTCTGGTCTTTCATTTCTTGTCAAGCCTTAGCTAATTGATCTTCCACTTTTCTTGTTAAGTCATCCTATAAATCCTTCTGAGTCTGCTCAATCTTATCCAATTTATCCTCGTTCATCTTCTTCATCTTGATTCGAGTTTCGTAGGGATGTTGAATTGTCTTCTGGTCCAGTATTGCTAAGACAGGGAATCTCAAACATTAGTACTAATTTGAATGCATGTGAATGCATGATGCATGACTTAAACGTGAAAGTATCGATTCAAAAATGATTCTCGGGTCCATCATTTTATGTGCACGGGATTTATTCACAACTTTGAATGTTGTATTAATATCTAGAGTGTTATATTTTCTCCCGATATATTTTAAATTAAGAACCAATCGTGAATCAATACTTGTATGCTTCGTGAAATCCAAAAATTTAAACATGATCGTGATAATTGATGCAAAATGGATAATTATGAAATGTTATAATATATTTAAAAAGAAATAAAGTTAATTCACATTAAAATAAATAAATAATTTAAATTAAAAATATAACAACAACAAATAATAAAGTTGTAAATAAAGACAACAAAGCCTAAAGGGTTACTGCTAAATGGACAGAGTTTCGCATGGCTCTAAGGGTGGGCTCCTAAGTCTCACTACATGTGGTTCGGTTCTAGAAGGTACCCAAACAATACTTATTACCCTACTAAGGATAATAAGCACGATTCAGGGGGATACGTTCCTCTAAGTCTATACGGAGATGTAGGTCTCACGAAGACAGAGGGAAAAATATTTCGAAAGCAATTCCCCATCCTACACGGAGGCAAAACCTCATGAAGGAGTGGTTTCATGCTCCCACTTAAATGGACGGAGCCCGGGTTGAGAGCTCATGAAATGGATAGCCTTGAAAAACATTTAAAAATATTAGTAAATATTTTAAATTAAATAAAATGAAGGATCAAAAAATTAAAATAAAAATCAAATTTAAATTTTTGATCATTAAATAAAATGTAACCGATCTTGAGGCTCGACTCTCGAAAATATCCCCAGCGGAGTCGCCAGCTGTAATCACCGGTTTTGGTCCGGGGAGTCGCCACCAATCACTTTTATGGTACGATTGGAACACTAAAAATTAAGGTCTGCGAAATAGAGTTGAGTCCGGGAGTCTGTTATGCGTAGGGAAGGATGAGCACCCCTACAACGTCCAAAATTGGCACCTATCGGTTACAAAATATTTTATATGATTGAAAAATATAAATTCGATGTTAATTTTATGATCCCATAATTTTTAACCTGCAAAATAAAAATATTAGATGACAAAAATATTTAAATGGACATAGATTAGTAGTAAAATGATGTAATAATAATAATAATAACAATAACAATAACAATAATAATAATAATAATAATAAATATATTATAAATAAAATAAAATGGGATAAATCTGAAAAATAGAAATTTTTAGGGTTAAAATAAAATATAATAGTGACGAAATTGAATAAAATATAAAGCTTTAAGGTAAAATTAGGAAAATAGTGACCAAAATGGGACAAAATGCAAACTGCCTGGCTGGAACACGAGCACGTCGAAAGTACAGGGACTGATGGAGTGATTTTCCCTTATTTCGGGTTAGACACGGGTCTGAGCCGGATCGGGTTTGATCTAGGGGTCAATGGTGTCAAAACGATACCGTTTTGGGTCATGGATATTGGTACCAAACAGTGTCGTTTCACGCGTGGGTTAAATACCCCTTTTGATGTTCTTTTTTCATACTTGTTTCTTCTTCAAAGGATGAACAAAGCTTTAAGCTCTCTCAGATCCTCTACAACGTCCGGTGGAGAACCACCGTTCAACCTCGCCGGTCACCGCGCCGGCCACCGCACTGGTGAGCGAAATAGGAAAAGATGGTGACTTTCTGGCTCATTTTGGTATGGAGAACTCAGATCTAACATCGGTTTTTCGAATCGAATCGTGTAAAAGCGTAGATCTACGATTCAAGATAAGTAGATCTTGATTTTTTTACCTTTTCTATTTTCGATTTGAAATACTCTCTTCTCTTTCTTTTTCGCGTTTGTTTCTTTCTCTGATCTACTCTCCTATTTTTTGATTTGTTCGAATCTTTTGTAATGCTATTGGATTAATTTTTTGTTTAGAAATTCTTTTTTTTTATTACATCATCCGTTTTTTACATCTGTTCGAATAGGGTTTATGTAACCCAAATTTTACACTAAAATATTATAAAAGATCTCTGTTTTTTTTTTGCAGGTCTCTGATTGCGGTGGGGTGGTAGAGACAAGACTGAAGTAGTGTCCGTTTGTTTGGACCAATGGTTGAACACGTGTGGTGTACGCGCGAAGGGGAGAGGCCATGAAGGCGGCGCGCGGCGGCTGAGAAGAGTGCTGGTTAGGGTTAGCTTATTTTAGGGTTAGGTTTACTTTAGGTATTGTGCTGTGGGTTTGGTTTGTATGGGCTTTGGGTATTTTGTAAATGGGTTCATGAATGGGTTATTACAATATTCTATTGCACAATCTACAAATGCTTTTAGATGATAATCTTCACTTATGATTTCGGTCGATAATATTGATATTTCAAGATCTGGTTTGCGACAATTGATTGTTTTTGTGAATTGATCCTTGTTGCTTATTGATTCTTCAAATGATCTGGTTCTCATGAAGAAAATGCGTTGATCTTATACAATAGCTTGACCAAAGGATTACTACAATCATCGCATTGAGTCAAAAGCTGACGATCATAACAATCGAAGGATATTTTATTAAAAACAATATATAGTTCTGTGTTATGAGTTAATTTTTGGTTCAATCGAGTATTTGTTCAAATCTTCTAACACTCGGGATGCTCAACCATTGATTCTTTTCAATTGATTATTGTTTGTGTGATTTGATTCACCTTACAACAGTTTATCATTATTTGGTATATTGTACTGCTGTTGTGCGTTATATGTTGTTGATTTCTGATCTGACTGATTGATTGGTTTCCTACTTTTTGATGTCTGCTTGAAGTTCTTACTAGTTGATTAATTTGGTTTTTCGTATTACTACTAGAAGTTGATAAAGGTTGAGAATATGGTTAAAACAATATGGTTTTCAATTGTTTCATTGTTTGTTGTTGCTTCTCACAAGGTACA
This sequence comes from Abelmoschus esculentus, assembly GCA_035048815.1. Taxonomy (NCBI): domain Eukaryota; kingdom Viridiplantae; phylum Streptophyta; class Magnoliopsida; order Malvales; family Malvaceae; genus Abelmoschus; species Abelmoschus esculentus. The sequence goes on along the minus strand of JAUCBN010000023.1, from coordinate 10,489,923 downwards.
CATGGTATAACATCCTAGACTCGGATGTTACATTGGATCATCTTCCTAAAATTCGTATTTTAAAATTTCTCTTCAAAATCCCACTTAACATATTTAAATCCAGTAAAAGTCCATGCATTTCAAATAAAACCAATCCAAGTAAATTCAAAAAGAAAAAAGAGCTCCAACATATTATAATTGTTTAAAAGCATTGGAACCAAATCCAAATAAAATAAGAGTTATAATTACATATAGGGTTCTACAGGTACATGGCCCATTACATCTACGATGATGCTCCTTTGGAACGCTAAGCTACAAAAGCTCAGTGGGTACTTCGCCACTCGATCCACATCACACATATCATAAATAAAGCAAATGTTATATGAATGATGTCATGGCATAAAAAAATGGCGCTACTATATCCTCTTAAACACAAAATATCATGCAAGTATATTTTCGGCACACAACATATACATATCAAGAGAAGTCCATACAACATCTCATATACCATAATAAAAATTCATATAGTAGTATGACCTGCGACCACTATGTATCAGGATCATACACTACAAGTAGGGTTCACGTCTACTAAGCATTGGGATCCCATACTCTAGGATGAGGCTCGTGTCCACTAAGCATTAAGATCCTACATCCATACTTGGAATGGTCCATTAAGCATCTTCGAACGAGGTCAACGTCCACTAAGCATCAAAATCCTAATTTTGGCATGTCTTCGAGTGTTGCAAAACTTTAATCATATATATAAGGTGTCCGAATTCACCATATAGTATCATATTATTAGGCAACCCATCAGCACAAAAAAAGGTCCTTAAATTTACCACAACACATATAAGTCCACCAAAAACTTAAGGGTTTACTATCACCATTTTAATTCACCCGCCAATTACCGAGTAGTTAGCCAATTATCTCATAGACATGGTTAAAAAGTTAATTTCTCAGTTTTAGTATTCATTTTACACCTTAAAAAACCCTTAGGACCCTTACCACGAATTATGGAACCCTTGAAAGAAAGTGTTAATTTCTGGATAGATTGTTCAGCGAGTACTGATACGCTTATTTGGGGTATCATTATGCCCCTCTATATCGATATGCTTCTATTACGTACCGATAACCTAAGCTAAACAACTTCAAGCAACCCCAAATTATATACATGTACCACAATGCCTTTATATCATAAACCTAATATAATAGTGGTATTGATATGACCTTGTGTATCAATTCTGAAAAACGTATATGAAATTTAAAATATACAGTGAGTATCTATACATAGGATCTCGTATCGATACGCCTGTTACTAAAAGTCCTTAGGCTACCATAACAATCAAGAAATCCAACACACATACAACAAGCCTAATTTTATGAGATGCATGATACTAAGGAGTTAGTAGAGTACTAACTTTTAGCAAAACCAGTTGCAAAACATGGATTCTCCTTCACTTCAAGCTTTCTCCATCCCAAATCTCTTTGAGGGTTCTCTAACCTCTTTCTCTACAAGGAGGAGATAAGCCAGAAATTAAAAATTATTAGGAGTGATTCTAAGAATTAAAAACGTCAATAAAATTGTATTTCAAAGAGCTCAACACTATCATTTCCCTTTCTTGGCTCTTCAACCTCATTAAAATCCTTCTTCTACCAAAACCAATACGTTTTACCTTGTTTTGTAGATCCTTTGAAGCTCTAAAACTTCCTCTCAACATTCAAAATGTGATTCCTCATCAAAACAACTAAGATTGAATCTTTTATCAACATTTTTTTTCGTTGAGAGAGGAAGGAAATGATAAGAAAAGAAAAGGGGTGATGACTTCACCCAACCAAAAACCCTCTACAGAACATTAACCTCTTTTTCTTTATCCTCAACTATGAATTTACCAAAAAGCCATCTTATAAAATCACTTTGGATCAAAGATAACTCAATACACCCAAGCCCAAGGCCCAAACCTAGCCTAACACTCAAGCCTGAGGCCCATCAAAAACCAAGCGTCAAAGCCCAAAGCCTCGGATTAACCTGATACTCTGATCCGAAACCGGATCGTAACACATGAAACTTGAGGTTAACAACCAAGTATCCATAGTAGAAAATCTCTGTGAAGAGTTAAGTGTTTAATAACCTTACTCTTCATTGACTAGACATAATAGAGTGTCTTCTTGCTCGAAGGAGTGCTTTAGATTGCACCCAAAAACTTGATGCTCAATAACCTTGTTTCCAAAAAAAAAAAATATCCAAATAAGTGAAGAAAAACAATGAAGAGTATGTGATATTATGATATCCAAATAAGTGATAATAAACGGTCCGTGATATTATGATAAAGCAATAACAACATATAATAATGGAATTACGTAGAGTACGGAAGTACAATCATCTTTAATCTATTTTTTATATTTTTTATTTTATAAAATATTTATTTATAAATTTATTATTTTTATATATTTATAAAGTTATAGTCCAATTATTTAATATAAGTTCAGAACAATCAATTAATCAATTAAAATTTTATGATAAATAAGTCATTCTTTTATTAAAATTAAAATAAGAACATCATATAACAATAATTTTAGTCTCCAAACTTATATATTCTATTAATTTGATCGTAAATAAATTTAACATTTTATATTTAAATTTTTTTGTCATTGCACCATCCTGACACACCCTTTGATCACTTATCATACTTTATGTTATTATCTATCAGTTCAATAATCAACAAATGTAATAACTTGACTGTAATATCCTAAACTTTGGCCTAGGAGTATACTACATTAAGCCATTCAATCAAATTGACTTATAAGTATAATCTTCTAAGCTTATTGGATGTGAACATTAAGCCATTCAATCAAATTGACTTATTAGTATAATCTACTAAGCTTATTGAATTTGAATGTCCAAGGACCAAATTGAGAAAGTATAAAATTAAAGAATGAACCAAATGGAAATGAAGGCAAAAGATCTAAGGTTGCATTGATATTTCACCATTTACAATTAATGTAATACATGTATCCAAGTCTTATAAAATTGATAATAAATAATACATAGTTTGTGTAATAAATATTAGAATAGGCTTACCTTCTATAGTGGTTGATGGTAAGGACACAATCACTTGTATATAATTGAATAATCGATAAACTAATAAAATAGGCTTATTATGAGCTTTTCCTTAGCTGTTAGTAGATATCATCACTTTACTGATACAAGTTTTAAATATAAAAAATTAAATTTATTGAATTATTTTAAATCATGATCAAATTAATAGAATGCATAAATTTCAAGATAATTGTTTTTATTATACCAAACCTTTGTTTGAATTTTATTAATAAAATGACTTGTTTGTCATAGAATTTTAATCGAGTGATCCGTTTGTTCTTAAACATATATTCGAGTAACTAATTGTTACTCTAAAAAAAGTACTATATTTATTTTTAAATATTTAATTGAGTGACAACTCTTACTTTAAGAAGACAAGTGATATATTTATTATTAAATATACAACTAAATGTAGAGTAGAAATCTCTTGTTTCTTAACCGAGTCTCTTTTTATGTCTCCGGTTAAAAGATCTTAAAAAAATAATTTTAAATCATAACTCTAATTTTTTACATTATAAACCTTAAATCTTACACTTTAAAAATATACTTTACCCTTAATTTTTAAATCGTAACCGTAACTTCTAATTTTAAACCTTAAAACCATTAATTTAAAATAAAAACATCAATAAAAACACGATTAAATGGTAGACGATTTACACCAATACGCGTACCATTTTGTTATGTGAGGTTGATATATATCCTGCGTGGAATCCTTGATATGATATCTCTCACAGTTGCCATCATGACATTGGATGCGCGTGCTCTTATATATCTTCTTCTCCAATCAATCTTTTTCAGTATATCTATATGCAGAGCTACACGCTCGACCTTTTCAATTTGCCATCTTCATTACACCTTATTGACGGAAACAAAACCACATGGTGAAGCTACCTCGGTCTTAAAAAGGAAACGAAAAAGTAATACTTCACCAGCCACATAATAGAACATGGTACCAGGAACATGAATTGTCTTCTACAGTGGATGTTCAGACTTCATACATCAAATTGTTTAGACATATTTCTCGAAAACACTCAACACAGTGCAGAGGTTTATGTTTCTATTTTTTTCTTTTTTTTTGTCATTTTATAATTGTAGAAAACCTTAGCATCAACCACTATATAAACTAGGTTTTTCTGCCTGTAATATATCAAACGCAGGAAAGAAGAGATTGGAGAGTAACATTTTGTCAAGTGAAATTTATATCCAGAGTGACAAAATAAAATGGGTGTACTTAAGTCCCTAGCTTTGGTCGCCTTTCTCCTTGCCATGTCCACTGTTGTGTCGGAGAGCAGGGTTGTAAGAATGGACTTGGGTCTTGGTCTCGGTGGTGGTATAGGAGTGGGGATTGGAGCAGGTGTTGGCCTGGGTATAGGAGGTGGTATCTCAGGGTCTGGAGCTGGGACTGGTTCCGGTTCAGGGGGACGTCAAGGTGGTTCGGGGTCAGGTTCAGGCCACGGTGGGGGGCATGGCTATGGAGAGGGTCATGGCAGCGGCGGTGACAACTAAAATCTTGCTGCCCATGCTTGAGTAGTTATTAACTAAATAAAGAAAATAAATAAAGTTGCATGTTGTCCGCACAGTCGATGAAGATAGAACTTTTTCGATCTATGTAATGTGTCGAGTTATTAGTGTTTAACGATTTTTTTTCTATTTTTGTTTTATGAATTTTAATATGTAATAATTTTTTTAACGGAGAAATTATATCATAGGCCCGGCGTACCACGTCAGTTGTGGTCCTAGCCAATGAAAATCACCCATTTCGTCACTAATCAACCATGTAATTAATATAATTTTCAGAAATTATATTTTTAAAATGACATGTAAATTATGAGTGAAGATTCATTGGTTGGAAAAAAATGAGTTGGAGTTAGTGATGAAGTGGGTGATTATTATTGGATGGGACCACGACTGACGTGGTAGGCCGAGCCTATGATATAATTTTTCCATTAAAAAACATGATCCGGACCTTATTTATTATGCTATTTATGATTCAAGTAGTCATGTGTTTATTTTTAAATAATTACCAAATAACTACTTATTAATTGTACGTAGGAAATTAGAGGATAAAAGTAATGATTCAACTTGAAAAAAACAAGATGTACTAATCTGATTGATTGGAATCACAGATTACGTGGTTAATAGACTAATCTAATAATTTTTTTTCTTACGATGGGTTAGATTAGAATATGAGATAAGAGAATTTTTATGTCATTATAATATAAATATTATTAATTTCATTCTCAAATAAATCAAGTGAAATTAATTATAATATTTTTATAAAAAAATTATTAATTTTTTTTATAATTTTATTTAACTCTTTAAAAATCTTATACCAGAACAAATTCGTCGTGATCTATACGTGCGGATTGTAAGCCTTCATTTGATTTTCTACAATATCTTATGTTTACATTTTGTATTTTTAAAAAATATTTTACATTTTTATCTGTGTTTTCTATTTTCTAAAAAAAGTAACATATGATTTGTGAAACAAAATCGAACATTAATTTTCTTTAGAGGGTAAATAAGAAGATTTGATCATAATGAAACAACAATAATAATTAATTATGTGGTAAATTTTGACACAAATTTATTGCTATAAAACTTATTAAATTGTAGAATTAATTTAATTTATTGCAATAAATTTATATAACGAAAAAATAACGTTTCAAAAATAAGGTATGACTTCCTGTATAAAAAGAAACCCTAATTCAGCCTCTAAATTATCAGGACAGGAGAACATACGGTTCTCATGGCAAAGTTGAACATGTTTTATTTCTCCATGTTGCTTCTCTTAACCACCACCATTGTTGTTGTATCTTCACTTGAACCAAATATATCCCCAACGACAGAGGATTTCGCACTTCCGTCTCGACTGAATCACGGTATAGACGCTGACTACAAGCATCACGGAGAGAATTTCGCAAGGCCACCTATGACGGATTTTGATCTAGACACCAAGAACAAGCATGACGACGAGAGATTTACGACAATACCAGTGAAAGATTTAGGTGGACCTAATCATGCCATAGACTTCGACTACAAGCATGACGGAGAAGAATCCGTTGTTCCACCGATGACGGATCCTACACTTTCACCGGAATCTGATTTCGACATAGACTCTGACTACGAGGACTACGAACACGAAGGTGATGAATTTACAATGCCACCAGAATCGGATTACGAATTAAACCTTGATTATATGTATATAGGAGATTAATTTGCAATGCCATAATTGTTGGATATTGGCATTTAATTTTTAAGAGCAATAAAAGAATAAATTCTAAAATTTTATCTCTTTTACTAATCAATTCTTCAAAGTTGCATGTTTTATTATATATTCATGTGCCAACATATTAATATAGCATGATCCGTCTAGCCTTAGTGATTAAAGGAACGATGTTGTTTTTAGAGGTTACGGGTTCGAGCACCAGTAATGCTAGTAGAGTAATTGAGTGATCAATATCCAATGATAAAAAATATACTCTAGAACAGATTCTACTGTAATCATTGTTAGCTTATTCAAAAAATATATATGTTATTTTAATTCATTTAATGAGTGGAACGTTATTTTGTCGTATATTTATCAAATTTTTTTTGAGGTAAGCATGTAAATATGTTTTTATAATGGAAGAAAAGATTATTTGTTTTTATTCAAAAATAATAACAAATAAAATCAATATTAAATATATTTGGTAGCAAAATAGACTTGTAAAAGTATTGGAAATTTGGCATGAATGGTATTATAGGAGGGATTGTATCAGCAAGCTTATTCATCACGTCATTTATGGTTCAAATAATTAGATTCGTTAATCTTTAAATAATTATTTGATAACTATTCTAATTAATTGCATGTGGAAAAGAAGTGATAATTCATCTTGAAAAATGAGATGGATAAATCTAGTTGGTTGTGACCACAGATGATTTGATAAAAAAGACTCATGATATAATTTCTCGTATTATAGACACTTAATAGGATAAACGTAGTAAATAAATTCAGAACATTGTAATATTTGATATACAGTAAGATTTATATATAAGAATATTATTCGTAAGATTTCATGATTATTGGACATTGTTTAGATGTCTAAAGTGAAAATAAATCAAATAAGTTACTAATTTATAAAGGGCGTATCAGTATAATAGTTTCATTACAGGATATCCGTATGAAAATAGAGGTACAAATTCAAGAAATGCTCATTAAAATTTTACTATAATAGGAGTATCGATACGGGCATAGTAGTAACGATAACTTTTTGATTCAATTTGAGGTTTTAAATTACACATATCGATATAGTCAGGGACTAGAACTGATATGCATGGCTATATATCACGTACCGATACGGTATTGTCCGTATCAATACTAAAATTAGGTTCGATAAAAAAATAAATACTAATGTATCAATACGGTCTCTTCAAATATTATCGATACTGATACATGTAAGTCACTCATGGACCCTAAAATTAGCTTTAATATATTGAAATTAAGTCATATTGAACTTATACAGGTCAGTTGAAACACTAAATGAATCCCTTTCACTCTAAAATTTGACACGAGCATTGAATTACGCATTGGTATAGTTGATTAAATATAAGGACTTCATAATTATAAAATTTACAGATTAGTCTTATAAAATTGTAAAAGTTATACATTGATCCTTAAAATGCTTAATATCGTATTACATTGTTCCTCTACTCTCATTCTATCAATCTATTGACATTAAAGCATCGCATTGCATCGAGTTATAATTAACTTATCAGAATTACTATATCGATCACTAATATTATTTCTCGATAATATTTTTGACCTGATTCCTTATCAAACCGAGAAAGTGTGTTACACAAATAACATGACAAATCAAACCAGACCGTCGAAGAACCACTCCCCTTAACCCTAAGAAACTACGAAACTACCAAAATATGAAACTCGATCCAACAGGAAAAACACAACTATAGAAAAAACTAAGATTAATCATTGAAAAATACGTGGGTATTGTAAATGAAAAAAGTAACCAAATATATGTGATAACATAGTTTTTTTTATATAAAATATGATAATATAAAGTTAAAAATTACCTATAACATAAAGAAACGACTCGAACCACCTAAAATATCATTATAAGTTAATTAAAACATTTGTTTTTAAACTTCTTAAGCGTATAGGTTGATTTCATATGGGAATACATTGTATGTACCGAGGGGCAGTTCAAAAATTCTGAGGCCATGCGTAAGTTATTAAAATGTGACCCTTAAAAGCAATTGTCTATAACTCTTGCTAGTTTTAAAAATGTGACTGTTAGAAGTAAATATCCTTTTTAAGGTCTCCTATACGGTCGTTTCTATTGTGCATGTCCAAAACCTCTACTAGTTTTACAAAAGCAATAGTAATAGAAATAATCAATAAGATTCTATAATCATTTGTCGTATTTAAGAAATAATTATAACGTTTTAACAATTATAACTCTTTTTCTTAATAGTATTTTCAAAATTTTTACAATAAATTTCGAGATTAACATCATTTAATAAATGAAGTTTATCAAAATTTTAAAAAAAACTCTGAATGATCGCTCCTATTGTGCGTGTTCAAAACCCAATTGTATATACTGAGAGAGAACTTTCTAATGTTCCCGAAAATTCACATATTTTTATATTTAAAATTTTTATTGTTGTTCATTAATTACATATTAATGAAACAATATTAATATGTAATTAATTAAGTCGCAAATCTAGGGTTAGGGTTTGTATGACTTTATAAGATCTTTTACCTAGAAAAATAATTAGTAATAAATTTTCACATAAATTTTAAATAGAACTATTATGAATGCGTTTCTCAAACCAAAAATATTAAAATTTACAATTAAGATTATTTATTGTTATAAGTTTATATATGAAAAAACGTTTCACAACTAAGGTATGATTTTCCCATATAAAAGAAACCCTAATTCGGCCTCAAAATTATCAGGACAGGAGAACATCTGGTCTTATTCATGGCAAAGTTCAACATGTTCTATTTCTCCATGTTGTTTCTCATAACCACAACCACAACCACTGTTGCTATAAGACCACCTGTAATCGGTTCTGATCTAAACACCAAGACCAAGCATGACGACGAGAGATATACAACTGTGCCGGTGAAAGATTTGGGTGGACCTAATCACGCCATAGATTTTGACTACAAGCATCACGGAGGGAGACCTCTAATTGAGTCTGATCTAACCACCAAGATCAAGCATGACGACGAGAGATATACAACGGTGCCGGTGAAAGATTTAGGAGGACCTAATCACGCCATAGATTTCGACTACAAGCATCACGGAGGGAGACCTCTAATTGAGTCTGATCTAACCACCAAGATCAAGCATGACGACGAGAGATATACAACGGTGCCGGTGAAAGATTTAGGTGGACCTAATCACGCCATAGATTTCGACTACAAGCATCACGGAGGGAGACCTCTAATTGAGTCTGATCTAACCACCAAGATCAAGCATGACGACGTGAGATATACAACGGTGCCGGTGAAAGATTTAGGTGGACCTAATCACGCCATAGATTTCGACTACAAGCATCACGAAGAAGAATCCGTTGTACCACCGATGACGGATTCGACACTTTCACCGGAATCAGATTTCGACTTAGACCTCAACTACAAGGTCTACAAGCACGAAGGTGATGAATTTGCAATGCCACCAATGTCGGATTTCGTTCTTCCACCGGAATCTGATTACGAGTTAAACCTTGACTTTATCTATATTTGAGGTGAATTTGGAATGACATAATTTTAAGGGCAGTAAAAATTATTAAATATTTCTATAATTTTATTTAACTCTTTAAAAATCTTATACCACGACAAATTCACGGTGATCTATACGTGCGGAGTGTAAGCCTTCATTTGATTTTCTACAATATCTTATGTTTACATTTTGTATTTTTAAAAAATATTTTACATTTTTATCTGTGTTTTCTATTTTCTAAAACAAAAATAACGTATGATTTGTGAAACAAAATCGAACATTAATTTTCTTTAGAGGGTAAATAAGAAGGTTTGATCATAATGAAACAACAATAATAATTAATTATGTGGTAAATTTTGACACAAATTTATTGCTATAAAACTTATTAAATTGTAGAATTAATTTAATTTATTGCAATAAATTTATATAACGAAAAAATAACGTTTCAAAAATAAGGTATGACTTCCTGTATAAAAAGAAACCCTAATTCAGCCTCTAAATTATCAGGACAGGAGAACATACGGTCTTCTCATGGCAAAGTTGAACATGTTTTATTTCTCCATGTTGCTTCTCTTAACCACTACCATTGTTGTTGTATCTTCACTTGAACCAAATATATCCCCAACGACAGAGGATTTCGCACTTCCGTCTCGACCGGATCACAGTATAGACGCCGACTACAATCATCACGGAGAGAATTTCGCAAGGCCACCTATGACAGATTCTGATCTAGACACCAAGAACAAGCATGACGACGAGAGATTTACGACAATACCAGTGAAAGATTTAGGTGGACCTAATCATGCCATAGACTTCGAGTACAAGCATGACGGAGAAGAATCCGTTGTTCCGCCGATGGCGGATCCTACACTTTCACCGGATTCTGATTTCGACATAGACTCTGACCACGAGGACTACGAACATGAAGGTGATGAGTTTACAATGCCACCAGAATCGGATTACGAATTAAACCTTGATTATATGTATATAGGAGATTAATTTGCAATGCCATAATTGTTGGATATTGGCATTTAATTTTTAAGAGCAATAAAATAAATAAATTCTAAAATTTTATCTCTTTTACTAATCAATTCTTTAAAGTTGCATGTTTTATTATATATTCATGTGCCAACATATTAATATAGCATGATCCATCTAGCTTTAGTGATTAAAGGAACGGTGTTGTTTTTAGAGGTTACGGGTTTGAGCACCAGTAATGTCAGTAGAGTAATTGAGTATTGATTAATATCCAATGGTAAAAAATTTACTCTAGAATAAATTCTACTGTAATCGTTGTTAGCTTATTCAAAAAAATATATATTAATATATATGTTATTTTTTTGAATGTACTGGATTGTATCTTAGTCAGTTAGCTGAATGGTGAGCTAAAACTAAATTAGTTTGGTGGTTAACCTAGGTGGTTAGTCTTTTGGAAGTCAGAACCTTATGTATAAATAAAGGAGCTCATCTCCTGTGTAATACAAGTTGATTCTCATACTCAAGCTGGTTTACTCGTTTCTTAACATGGTATCATACGCCAAGATTCGTGGAGCCTTCTAATCTTTTGTTGTTGATCGGTTTTCTCGTGTTAGTTTACCAACCCACTTTTGCTGTATCTTTTGTCTTGGGTTTGTTCTTTTCAACTCCTCTCTTCTGGTTTTCTTGTTTTCAAGATGCCTGCCTCTGTCACTGCTGCCTCTATGTCCAGTTCTGCTCCTAGAGGTCTTCCCAAAACCGGAAAAGCCTTCACCAATAAGTCCATCAATATCACACTCAATGAGACGAACTTCTTGCTCTGGAAGCAACAAGTGCTTCTCACAGTAAGAAGTCACAGACTGGAAAGATTGTTGAATGGCAGTATTCAACCACCTCCTAAACTGATCCGTAACCTGATCCTTAGAAGGTACATGATTTATTTTAATTTTGTTTGCTGCCACTTTCTTCTGACAAAATGCACATCCAACTCCACATGTTTCGTTTTGGAGTGGTACACAGGATTGTTGCTCATTGCAATGGCGCTGGAGTTATCACTCCTTACCATTGGAGTGTCTGCTACTTCAACCTTCATGTCGCTCAGTAAAGCATCCAACCATACAATATCAGAGGTAACATCAACCAAGCTACGATATTCTGCCTCATTTGTGGACCTGGAAACAGTAGTTTGCTTCTTCGAACTCCACATGATCAGATTCCCACCTAAATACACATAATTACCTGATATGGAGCGACGATCATCTACATTGCCTCCCCAATCAGCATCTACAAAGGCCACCAATTGTAAGGGAGCTGCTTTTGACACAGTGAACCATAAACCATAGTCAAGCGTGCCATTCAAGTAGCGTAGCACTCACTTGGATGCTGCTAGATGTTGTTCATTGGGGGCATGCATAAACTGCACTAACTTGTTAACACTAAAGGCAATGTCGGGTCTTGTATGGCAAGCATACAATAAGGAACCTATCAAACTTTGATACGGCTTTGCATCAGTTAACGGGCTACCTGCTTCTTTGGAGAGCTTGAGGGACGATATCATAGGAGTAGGGGTAGGAGTAGCTTTATCCATTCCAGCTTTTGCTAGTAATTCCATGACATATTTCTTCTAACTTAAGAAAAGAAATTCTTCATTTCTCTTAATCTCAATGCCCAAGAAGTAATGTAATTCTCCAAGGTCTTTGAGAGAAAACTTATCAGAAATCTAACTGATGGCTTTTTCTATCTCCTGGTTCGAAGTCCCTGTTACTACAATGTCGTCCACATATACAAGTATGTACACAACCTGTTCCTGAGCTTTTCTGATAAACAATGAGGTATCAACAAGGAAGCTGTTGAACCCAAGGCTAACTAGGTAGTCTCGTAACTTAGAGTACCAATTCCTAGGAGCCTGTCGTAGACCATATAACGCCTTTTCCAGCTTGCATACTAGCAAGGTGCCATCCAATGCTCTTTTTTTGAACTCTTGTGGTTGATCCATAAACACCTCCTCAGTTAGATCGTCATTAAGAAAAGTATTGTTGATGTCGATTTGCCTAAGTGGCCAGTTGTTTGTTGTCGCCAAGGAAAGTACCACATTAATGGTAGCCGATTTCACCACCGGACTGAAAGTTTCCTGGAAGTCTTGCCCAGGGACTTGCGAGTAACCCTTGGCCACAAGCCTTGCTTTGTAACGCTACACAGTCCCATCTGCATTTTTCTTGACTTTGTAGAGCCATTTACAGCCTACTGTCGAGTGTCCACTAGGTAGGAGAACCAACGTCCAAGTGTGATTGTTTGTTAGGGCATCATATTCTGCTTAAACTGCTGCACTCCAATTTAGTGAGGCAAGAGCCTTTTGAATGGTACTGGGCTTAGGATCATGCTTAGTAATTCATTTAATGAGTGGAACGTTATTTTGTCGTATATTTATCAATTTTTTTTTTAAGTAAGCATGTAAATATGTTTTTATAATGGAGTAAAAGATTATTTGTTTTTATTCAAAAATAATAACAAATAAAATCAATATTAAATATATTTGGTAGCAAAATAGACTTGTAAAAGTATTGGAAATTTGGCATGAATGGTATTATAGGAGGGATTGTATCAGGAAGCTTATTCATCGTATCATTTGTAGCTCATACAATTAGATTCATTAATCTTTAAATAATTATTTGATAACTACTCTAACTAATTACATGTGGAAAAGAAGTGATAATTCACCTTGAAAAATGAGATAGATAAATCTAGTTGGTTGTGACCACAGATGATTTGGTAAAAAAGGCTCATGATATAATTTCTCGTATTATAGACACTTAATAGGATAAACATAGTAAATAAATTCAGAACATTGTAATATTTGATATACAACAAGATTTATATACAAGAATATTATTCGTAAGATTTCATGATTATTGGACATGTTTAGATGTCTAAAGTGAAAATAAATCAGATAAGTTAATAATTTATAAAGGGCGTATTAGTATAATAGTTTCATTATAGGATATCCGTATGAAAATAGGGGTACAAATTCAAGAAATGCTCATTAGAATTTTACTATAATAGGAGTATCGATACGGGCATGGTAGTAACGATAACTTATCTGACTCAATTTGGGGATTTAAATTACACATATCGATATGGTCAGGGACTAGAACTGATATGCATGGCTATATATCACGTACCGATACGGTATTGTCCGTATCAATACTAAAATTAGGTTCGATAAAAAAATTAAATATTGACGTATCAATATGGTCTCTTCAAATATTATCAATACTGATACATGTAAGTCACTTATGGACCCTAAAATTAGCTTTAATATATTGAAATTAAGTCATATTGAACTTATACAGGTCAGTTGAAACTCTAAATGAATCCCATTCACTCTAAAATTTGACACGAGCATTGAATTACGCATTGGTATAGTTGATTAAATATAAGGACTTCATAATTATAAAATTTACAGATTAGTCTTATAAAATTGTAAAAGTTATACATTGATCCTTAAAATGCTTAATATCGTATTACATTGTTCCTCTACTCTCATTCTATCAATCTATTAACATTAAAGCATCGCAGTGCATCGAGTTATCATTAACTTATCAGAATTACTATATCGATCACTAATATTATTTCTCGATAATATTTTTGACCTGATTCTTTATCAAACCGAGAAAGTGTGTTACACAAATAACGTGATAAATCAAACCAAACCGTCGAAGAACCACTCCCCTTAACCCTAAGAAACTACGAAACTACCAAAATATGAAACTCGATCCAACAGGAAAAACACAACTATAGAAAAAACTAAGATTAATCATTGAAAAATACGTGGGTATTGTTAATGAAAAAAGTAACCAAATATATGTGATAACATAAAGTTTTTTTTTATATAAAATATGATAATATAAAGTTAAAAATTACCTATAACATAAAGAAACGACTCGAACCACCTAAAATATCATTATAAGTTAATTAAAACATATGTTTTTAAACTTCTTAAGCGTATAGGTTGATTTCATATGGGAATACATTGTATGTACCGAGGGGCAGTTCAAAAATTCTGAGGCCATGCATAAGTTATTAAAATGTGACCCTTAAAAGCAATTGTCTATAACTCTTGCTAGTTTTAAAAATGTGACTGTTAGAAGTAAATGTCCTTTTTAGGGTCTCTTGTACGGTCGTTTCTATTGTGTATGTCTAAAACCTCTACTAGTTTTACAGAAGCAATAGTAATAGAAATAATCAATAAGATTTTATAATCATTTATCGTATTTAAGAAATAATTATAACGTTTTAATAATTATAACTTTTTTTCTTAATAGTATTTTCAAAATTTTTACAATAAATTTCGAGATTAACATCATTTAATAAATGTAGTTTATCAAAATTTAGAAAAAACACTTTGAATGATCGCTCCTATTGCGCATGTTCAGAACCCAATTGTCTATACTGAGAGAGAACTTTCTAATGTTCCCTAAAATTCACATATTTTTATATTTAAAATTTTTATTGTTGTTCATTAATTACATATTAATGAAACAACATTAATATATAATTAATTAAGTCGCAAATCTAGGGTTAGGGTTTGTATGACTTTATAAGATCCTTTACCTAAAAAAATAATTATTAATAAATTTTCACATAAATTTTAAATAGAACTATTATGAATGCGTTTCTCAAACCAAAAATATTAAAATTTACAATTAAGGTTATTTATTGTTATAAGTTTATATATGAAAAAACGTTTCAAAACTAAGGTATGATTTTCCCATATAAAAGAAACCCTAATTCGGCCTCAAAATTATCAGGACAGGAGAACATCTGGTCTTATTCATGGCAAAGTTCAACATGTTCTATTTCTCCATGTTGTTTCTCATAACCACAACCACAACCACTGTTGCTATAAGACCACCTGTAATTGGTTCTGATCTAAACACCAAGACCAAGCATGACGACGAGAGATATACAACGGTGCCGGTGAAAGATTTGGGTGGACCTAATCACGCCATAGATTTCGACTACAAGCATCACGGAGGGAGACCTCTAATTGAGTCTGATCTAACCACCAAGATCAAGCATGACGACGAGAGATATACAACGGTGCCGGTGAAAGATTTAGGTGGACCTAATCACGCCATAGATTTCGACTACAAGCATAACAGAGAAGAATCCGTTGTACCACCAATGACGGATTCGACACTTTCACCGGAATCAGATTTCGACTTAGACCTCAACTACAAGGTCTACAAGCACGAAGGTGATGAATTTGCAATGCCACCAATGTCGGATTTCGTTCTTCCACCGGAATCTGATTACGAGTTAAACTTTGACTTTATCTATATTTGAGGTGAATTTGGAATGCCATAATTTTAAATGCAGCAAAAATACAAATCCTAAAGCTCAATCTTTTTTACTAATAAATTCTTCTGAGTTACCTGTTTTATTATATATTGACGTCCCAACATACCTGCCAATATATAGTATTATATAAGTTATGTTAATTCATTTCACGACTTGCAAGTCTTTTCTGTCATGCTTCATCCATTGAATATATCGAATTTGTTTCTAAATTTTACAAGCCCACCATAATCTTAATATGACGTAAGCTTTTACTACCAAAAATTATTTGGCGAACCATATTCACCACATCATCCGTGGTCACAAGTAATTAGAATCGTTCATCTTAATTTTTTAAAATTGAATCATCACCTCTTTCCTACATGTAATTAGTGAGTGACTGATTATTAGATAATTATTTAAAGATGAATGATTCTGATTGCTTAGACCATAGATGACGTGGTGAAGAGGTTTCACCTAATAATCTCTCTTTTGCTACAACAATGTAGGAGATGAATTTGTAACGCCATAAGTGATTGATACTTAAATTTAATTTTAAATACCTGTTATTATTGTTTTACTCTTAAAATTTAATTTTTTTCAATATTTATTATCAGGATTCTAATTTTTTTTCTCAATATTTGCTATCAAAGTTCAATTTTTTCAATATTTATTATTAGGTACGTACTATTAAAATTTAATAATTTTCTAATACTTGATATTAGATTCCCAATTTTTGCTAATATTTGTTATTAAATGACTACTCTTAATTTTTTTTAAATACTTGGAAGCTTAATTTTTAAGTTTATCTTTAGACTATTAAAATCTCAGAAACGTGTCCGACCCGAATTTGACTTGAACTCAATTTGAACATTGGGATTGTAATTCCTAATGAATTCAGACCTACTAAAAGTAGTTCACTTAATATGAGATACTTGACTTAATACTCCTAATCATGCCATAGATTTCAACTACAAGCACGACGGAGAAGAATCCCTTGTGTCACCGATGACGGATTCTACACTTCCACCAGAATCTGATTTCAACTTAGAAGTTAGACCCTGACTACGAGGACTACGAGCATGAAGGTGATGATTTGCAATGCCACCAATGGTGGATTTAGTACTTCCACCAGAATCAGATTACGACTTAAACCATGACTACATCTATTATTTTTAAATCATTATCCTTATTATTTTTATATAAATTTAATTTTTTAAATATTTTAAATACATTTTAAATTATGACATATTCTAAATTGATATTTAAACTTTTAAATATTTTAATTTTACCCTCAAACATTCAAACATTTCAATTTTATCTTCAAATTATTTATAATACATCATAATATATATTGGTGTTTATATGATAGTTTATATTTTTATAATGATTTTATTAACATAAAATATGATTAGTATATGTTATTAATTTGAGGATTTAGGGGAATGAGATTGAAATATCCAAAAGTTTAAGGATTAATTTAGAATGATAATTATAGTTTGAGGATCAGTTTAAAATGAGAGAGACATAGTTTGAAATAAAATTAAAATATTTAAATGTTTGAGGACTGACATAAAATGAGGTTTATAGTTTGGGGACATACGATACAATTAACTTAAATTTTGTTATTAAATTACTTTGTACAAAGAGATCACACGTAGAATTAGATCAGATAACTGTAATATCAATCCAATTATCTAAACCGATTTATTCGATTTAAGATTCAATGAGAATCCTATCTGAATCGAATATGAACATCTAGAGTATAAGCTTTGTTGATTCCTAATGAATTCAGAGTGAATAAAAATGTTTATTAAAATTTGTTTAAGAGAAATAATTTAGATTCAGGTGAAATTCAACGTTGATAATTAAATTTTAAAAAATTATTTGAATGCATCAATAAAAATTTAAAAGTTGTTATATCATTTTAAATACGAGAAATTACATTATGAGTAAGTCTTAACACGTTATCAATGGGATCAACCACTAAAAACTAGGGCTGCTCATGGTAGGTTAATCGTACTATTTAATTTAAACTGTCAATTAACCGTTGTAATAGTTATTGAATTTTACTAACCGTAATCTAACCATTAGGAAACGGTTAACCATAATGATTAGCCGTTAAGATGCGACTAACCAACAGTTCAATTATAGGTTAACCTATATATAACCTATTATAATTTTTTATGTGTCCATTATATTTTAGAGAATTATATAATTATTTCTATAATAAATAATATATTAAAACATTCATGAAAATACTTGAATAAATATTTTCTAATCACTTACACCGTAATTAAAACATATTTATATACTATAAAGTTTCAAAAAAAGGCAAAACACACAAGCTTTATAATATTTTTAAAATTTAGAAGTTTTACAACACATAACATTATAGCAATAAACCATCAAAGTTCAAGACATAAAAATTATTATAAAAGTTTTAAAGACAAATTTTTAACTAACATATAATAATCAAAGTTCAAGACATGAAAATCACAATCAAACTATAAAATGTTATTTTATATTTTAAATATATATAAAAATAATTTAATAATATTTAACCTATAGATTAACCATTAGTCAAAATTCATAACCATAATCGTAACCATTAACCATCATTTTAAAGGTTCAGTTAATTAACCTATAAAATATGACGTTTATATCGGTTAATGATTACGGTTAGCGGTAAAGGTTAATTATTCATGTAACGCCCCCAAAATGAGTCTGGAAGTTAGTGGGCCGATTTAGCCGGTTAAGACTTGTGCGAGATTAAATTCTTAAAAATCAATTTTTTGTCAAAATAAAATATAGAAAAAATTCCTAAAATCATTATTTAATATATAATTAACTTTGGTCAACTCAATTTCAAAAATTTACCCTTAAATCCTTATGACTTTGAAAATAGTAACCGTTTTGTAAAAATTGAAAATTTGAGGACAATTTTGTAAAACAAGTCAAAACTTTGAATCTTTAAGGGGCTTTGATCCAATTATATCCTAGATGGTCTAGGATTTCCAATTTTTAAAAACTTCTCATTTTCTCATCGTTTTCACGTTTTAAAACCCAGAAAGCAATTAGATTAGTTTTAGAGGTGAGATTTCAGCAATCCTCTAGAAATTTGAATTTATTTACTGAAATTCCCAGGTTCTTGGCTTGATGAAAATGTTTTTAATCCTTTGTTTTAGAAAAATCGGTTTTGGGGTCAAAATATCCCATTTTTGTTCAATGGTTTTTACCCACTGTTTTTGGATACTAAAAGGATGATTTTCAATGCGTTAAGATGTTTATAATGTGTTTTTAAAATCCCTAATCCTGGACTAAAGGTTTAAGAAAAGTTTGATTGGTTTCGGAAAGTTTTCGGTTAAGGTTTTGTTAGGTTTAAGGGGTTATCCGACTTAGGATTTATTGAGTGCGATTAGGAGCACTAAATACATAGTTTTTTATGCTTGAAATAGGGCAAGAATTAGGTGATCTCGTTTGAAGTGATCGAGTAAATTTTCGGTAACTTGTCGGACAAGTTTCGATTATCAGTGAGTGGATTTGGGAGTGGGCTTCTTCGACAGTGTTTTAACTTTGTTTTCAAAGTGGTGGGAGTGTAGAGAAGAAGTGAGAAACCTTCCTATACTCCGAAATAAGTTTTTCATTTGCTCTTGTAATTCAGTTTTCCCATAATATGCTTGTTTTACTATGTTTTGAAACACTCGTGTTATAATAGTACATATGTGATTTTGTACGTGTTTAGAATGTTCTCGTTATTGTTTTTATGTTGATTTTAAAAGATCCCATATTTTGTTATTAAAATAAGCTAAAAAAAGATATTATTGATTTTGCGAGTAAGCATGAGAAAAGGGGATACTAATGTTTTATTTACTATTTTTTATATGAAAAATTGAGCATTGTTACTGTTTTGTGTTGGATATTGAGATGATGTTATAGGGATAAGTCGATCGATGGATAGGATGTTAGTGCACTTTTATTATTTATGAAAATCGTATACGTGAGTAAATTCTTTAGCGATTAGAGTTATTGCTTGAACTGTAATATATGTATTGTATTGCGTCTAAGCGTAGCTTATCTCGAAAACTAAGGTGGGAAACATGTTTGGAATTGATTCCATTCGTGTGCATAAGATAAACTCGTGTGTGGTATGAGTAGGTGATAGAGCCCTCAAACGTGGTATGGTAACGATTTTCAAACGTTTGATTTTACGTTTATCCCAACAATTAGAAGTAGACTAATCGGATCACTAGTACCAACACGTGAAAACACAACTGTTAATTTTACTAATTTTAATTGCAAATTGAGTTTGCGTGAGTTTGACTTGTTTTCAAACGTTTATAAAGCCTTAGTAATGGAGCACGTAAGTCTTGAGTTTTGTGGATTTGTTTCACGTGTTAAAAAACTTGTTGGATTTTATACTTGGTGGCGTTTTAGCCACGTGAGATTGTTTTAAGAGCATGAACTGATCTTTTTTTTCTAAAACTTCTTTAGTATATTATGGGTTATATTTCAAATTGTTTAAATTAATTTTTTTACATACCTCACTAAGAAATTACTTACCATTCTCTTTTTCCTTACAATGTTGAAAAAAATGAGTCGTTGTCCGAAGAAGCAAGGAGTGTCATATTTACGCTTGATACATTTTTAATTTGAAGTATGTTACTTTCAATTGAACCGTAGATAGTATAGAGCAATGAAACTAGAGACCTTATGCTAGTTAAGATTTGTTTTGTTGACATCCTTGAATATGCTACTAAGTCCATGAGTTTCTGAGTTTTGTTGTAAACATGCGTATCTAAGTTTTATGAGTTAATGGAGTATTTTGTTTGAATTCTACATGTTTCTACGTTTCTCTATGTTGATATTTGGTGAACTTTGAATGTATTCACTCGTTGGATGATTCTTGTATAAACTAGGATAAATTGCATCTAGAAAACTTGTTGATACATGTGTTTCATGACCCTTTAGGTGAAATTATGCATTTAGATTTTGTTGGACACGTTTAGACTTAAAACCAGAGTAATCTACACTTTTTAGGTAGAAGGTTTCGATACTAGTTCATGGGGTATCGATATCTAGGCAAAAGCATAACGATTTTCTGGGAAATTAAGCTTGAGTATCGAAACCAAATGAATTGGTTTCAAAAAAATAAAAATATTTCTTTAGGCGTATCGGTACAGTTTTGTTTGGTTTTGATACCCACCCTCACAGATCCAAAGTGGTATCGGAACGGACCTTCAACCGCACAGGTAATCTTCTGAGTTATCGATAGTGTATCAAAACACTTAATACTTGTATCGATACCCCTCTGTCGTTTACTACGGTATCGATACCAAGAAGGGTGTTTCGATACCCATGTTAGGTAATGTCATTAAAGGATGAAAAATACTTTGAAATCCTTACATTTTAGTCACTAATCTTTAGGAATACAACTAGATGACTTGTAGATATTATTTCAACCTGAAAATTTGCGTGCAATCATAAAATATACTTAATTTAAGATTAGTAACCTTAATTTTACTTTTAAATCACAAATTTATAGAAAATCTCAATTAGTTCCCTAAAACTTGTTTGTTTAAATTTGGACTCATTCCTCGTTAATTTCCGCTACCAATGAACTCAGTCCTTACATGAACACATAGGATCTAATTAATGCATTTAGATAAGATAAAAGAAAAGAAAATTTAGGGTCTTTTATTGGGACAAATCTTCGGACTAGCCTCGGTATTCCCCATGTAGCTCGTTCGAGTCAGGTGGCGTCTAGACCAGGTCGAGGGGTTACAATGCACACCCCTACTAAAAATCACTCTTCTCATATTTTTTTCATGTCATATTTTTCTCAAATGAGTCTTTACTCATATTTATTGTTAATTTATTTAAAACTGTTTTTTCAAGTGAAGATTCACTTGAGAAAAATATGATATAAGAAAATAATGAGATTGATGATTTTTTTTAATAATTAATCCTATAACCAATCGGTGAAATTTACCTATTATATAATCTCCTTAAATACAACATTAATTAAATGGTTCCTTGTGGGTTTCGTTTGGTTGGTACCACAAGTTCTGTTATATATATACTTTACTACCTATTACAGCTATTGCATCAATCAATTAATACTCTTGCGGTCAATAACGTATAGGTGGGTTAACCCTTTAATTTTGGGAATACACATTAAGTTGGTCAACTTCACGTTTATTTACGTTAGTAGTGAAGTGCTTTGTTTAGGTGATTTGTATTTAATTTTTTAAATGAAAGTGGAGATTATTAATAAGTGTTTTATTTAAAAAATTAAGTTTAAATAAAAAAAATATACCTGATCAATAAAATACAGTCAAATATCTTATAAATAAAACTCAATAACATAAATCATGAACTAAACTCGATCATAAAAACAAAAAAAAAGCAATTAAATATTACTAATAAAAAATTCAACAGGTAACCATCTATCTATAACAGAGGAACGATCACATCTAGAGGGACATGATATTGAATATCATCTATAATCGTTGTCTAAGCTAATCAGACAAGTTCATCAACCACTCTAATACTGTAGAATTAATGTTTTGATATAATAATTGAAAAATAGTTTTAGACTAATTTAAAAAGATTTCACAAATGGTTTGAATTCCAAACAACTTGAAAACAAGTTTAAGACATTTTCTAAAGATTTTAAATGTGTTTCAAATGTTTTAAAGAAGTCAAAGAGGACAATATGTCTCAAGCATTTTAATACCGTTAAGCTTTTCAAAGACAAAAATACATAGGCGTTTCGATACGGTCTTGGATAGTTTCGATATAGTTTGTCACTATGAATTTTAGTTTCGATACAAAAAAAAAACACAATTTCGATACACTGGTATCGAAACTAGTTTTAGGTGTTTCAATACACCACTAACGACTTTATAAAACCTTCAACGGCTAGCAGTCGTATCGAAACAGGCTTTTTAATTGTTTCGTTGTTGGTTACTTTTGGGAGATATTGAATTTCGTTTCAGTGTTGGTTATGAAGAAAGTTTTTAACGAGACCTTATCTTTTATAAAAAATATATAACAAATTTATAGTCGAGCCTAACGAACCCAAACTCGAACCGAATATAATAACACTATTTTAGAGTATGACTCAACTCATTATCACCCCTATGCTCGACTTTGCTCATATGTTTATTCGTAGGGCTGTAAACGAACTGAACGTTTAGTGAACCATTCGGCAGGAAGTTTGTTTATGTTCGTTCGTTTAATAAAGAACGAACATGAACATGATTTTTTTTCATTTAATTAAATGAACGAACATGAACAAAAGGCTCGTGTGTTCATTTACGTTCGTGAACGTTCAATAATCTGTTCGTTTATGTTCATTCGATAATCTGTTCGTTTATTTATGTTTGTTGATTTATGTTTGTTAATCTAATTAAATTATATTCTATATTATTTTATGTTTTATTAAATATATAGCCCTATATATATATTATGTTATATTACTTATATACCCTTCTAAACTTTTAGCCTTTAATTTTTTAAACCAAAAATTTATTTTCCCCAAATAAAGAAAATTAGAATCCCTAGCTCCAATCTCTCGACAGCCTGTGCTCCTGCCTCATTGTCGCTAGTTTTCTCTCCGACGCCAAAGCTGACACTCCGCTATCCTCAACATCTGTCAACTTTCACTATTGCAAACAAGTACAAAAAAAATTAGACGTTAGTCTAGACTTTATATCCATCTCAATTAATATAAGTAAACCAAATTAAAACCGTAAGACAGATTAAGTCCTAGTTCCTCTTATTATAAAAGAAATAATTCAGTCAAATTTTATTTCTTCAAATACATATTATCTTAGCTAGTTAGAACCATAATTTTTAGCATTTAATTTATTTCTTCAAGTACAGAAAATTTATTACTGCATTAGGGCAACCGGATTCAGTCATTTCAAAACATAGTTTTTAGCATCTAATTTTGCTAAATCTTTTGGCTAGACAATAAGGCACATCGAAAAGATGACAGATGTTGCACTTAACTAGAATTTATTGATTGTTGGTTAGATCTAATAAGCATGTTCTTCTTACTGATATTACGTAGGTTCAATTTATTTCAATCACGGTTATCATTTTCTATAATTTTAGTTAAAGGTTGTTTAAGTTATAATTTTACTGATTTTAGTCTTTTCTTTATTCAATTTAACCCTCAATAATTTATTTATTCATTGTTGAATTACATATGTCTAATGGTTCGTGTAGTGGTTCATTCCACTTTCATGATGATCAATATTTAGATGATTATTCATCACTTGAATAAAACGAATTTGAATTAAGTGAAAATGCTTTTACCATTAAAATACAAAAAATTCTGAAGATATTATTAGTACCGTTGATGATGTAAAAGTTTTACAAATATCGATGGTGGTGTAAAATAAATTGATGCGGTTAGTAATGAAGGATCAACTCCATTCACCAAAAGAAAAACAAAGAGGACTTCAGGAGTTTGAGAATATTTTCATTTGATAATGTTGTCTAATGAAACAAAAGTATATGAGTGCATCAATTGTAGAGAAAAGATTAAGATACTTAAAGATAAATCACCACACCATTGCATAGACATATTGGTGATTGCCTAAATCTAAAAGTGGTTAATCGAGATCAATTACTTTAAAAGTATTACCTAGAAAATTAAATTCTTCATCTATGATTCGAAGTTGAAAATTTAACAATGCCGGAATGAGAAAAGTTATTTCTCACATGATCATGGTTCATGAGTTAACTTTTTAATTTTGTGGAGTATGAATTATTTAATGTGATCATGAAAGAAGCTAATATAAGATTCAACAAGATTTCACGTGCTTTTATTAGACAAGATAGTATTTCTAATTATAAGATTGGAAAGAAAAAATCAAAACTTGTTAAATATTGTCAAACGTGTGAACATCATTACATATATGTGGACATAAAGTCAAAATATTCATTACATGATAGTACATGGTAGTGCATATTAAGTTTTGTTGACGTCCCTCTACCATATTTCAGAATTTGTATCTATGATTCCTTTTTTCAGGTGTAAAAGATTAAACATTAAGGCAAAAGTAGCTACTTTAACAGTGGATAATACTAAAAACAATGACGTAGTGGCTAAGAAGTTGATGAAAATTTTGAATCTTCGGAATAAGCTTATTGTCGGTGAAAAATTATTTTATCTGCGATGTTGTGCATATATTCTTAAATTGTTAGTTCAAGATAGTCTTGGAAAATTTTAAGATATAATTTATAATGTTTGTGAGAGTGTAAAACATGTGAATGCCTTTCCGAGTCGGTTATATATTTTCAGTGAACTCGTCAAAGAAACATTTGATTTTAGATGTTATTAATCGATGGAATGCTACATATGCTATGCTGTCTATTGCTTTGGATTTCAAAGAAGTGTTTGTGAATTATGTCAATCGAGAGTCTACATACACTACTTAGTCGAGTGAAGAAGACTGAAAAAAAAATTAAAGATGTTTTTCTATTCTTAGCACTTTTTAACGAAGCTAAAAATAATAATTTCATATATTATTTGATTTTTTTAATTTTTTAATAAAAAATATTTTTATGTGAAATTTATTAATATGTTTTATATTATAGGTTCTGAATAACCTACATCCAATTTATTTATTAGTGAATTATTTGAGATAAAAAAAAATATTGGATGCGGTGATTTTGGATGGAAGTGATTACATGATTGTTATGGCTATGAAGATGAAGAGAAAATTTGACAAGTATTGGGGTACTTGTAATTTATTGATTTCAATTGGCGTTGTTTTAGATTTTAAGTATAAAATTAATTTTTTAAAAAAAAAATTATTGTTGTTATTTGATTTAAAGTGTCGTTATTTTCTTTAATAGTACAAAATAAAATTGCTTAAGTTTTCTTTTAATTCGAGAAATAAAAAATTATTTACCTTATGAGTTTTCGAGAAATAAAAATAGTTCGAAATACTATGTATGAGTTGTATCAAAAATATGTCGATGCTTATAAAGCTACAAATATTGTTTCTTCTACTGAAATTAGTGGAAGTCAGGGTGTTAACACTAGTAGTACTTCTAAGAGTGGTTTTAGCTTTTTTAACCAATCAACTTGGTAAATGTATCAAAACTAATACAACTAAATATGATCAACATATTAAAAATGTTGATACTTTTATATCTGCAAAGTCAGAATTGGATGTTTATCTCAAAAAAGGAATTTATATTTGTGAGCCTAGTGTATATTTTGATAATTTGGAGTGGTAGATGAAGAACAATAGTAAGTTTAGAATTGTATCCTAAATGACAGTTGATATCTTGACAATTCTTATCACTATGGTTGTTTACGTATCTACTTTCAATGCTAGTGGAAGTGTTATTGAACCACATCGTTCCTCTTTAGGAAATACCATAATTGCCTAAACACATGATGGTGCTATCATAATCGCCTAAACACATGGCATCATGAATGTATACTATCGCACACAGCATATACGTATCAATCAAAACCATAAAATAGTGAGACTCGTTTCCACACAGCATCGGGATCCTCAATACGAGTGAGGCCCGTATTCACACAGTATCGAAATCCTACACTCCGAGTGAGGCTCGTGTCCACACAAAATTAGGTATTGAGGCCCGCGTCCACACAACATTGAGATCCTCTAATCATATGCTCATAAGGCACCATCGAGAATCTTCGAATGAGGCTCACATTCACACAGCATCAGGATCCTCTATTTGGAACAGTTGTCCACGCATCACTCGGCCTCTCACATCGGATGGCTTTCATTATGTTGCAACACTATTCTTGGGTATCCGGATTCCCATCACATAAGGATTCGACCACACAAGATGATCTACTTAGGATCCTCATACCAAACTATACCACAATCAAACCAAAGACCAAGCCTCGAGCATATTTCATCATATCGAAGTGATTATCATCAATTCTCAGTTTTAATATACATTTCCTAGATAAATTAACCCACAAGAATTCGTAGAATACTTTACAGAACCCCCAAACTCAACTTTAAAAACTGTGGCAGATTATCTAGGGGTATCGATACGCCTATATGGGGTGTAAAAACGCTACCATATCGACATGCCTAAAAAGAGTGTATCAAAATGCCTCGGTATCAAAAAGTGTCCTTAGCGTACCGATATGTTAAGACGAAAACTTTGAAAAGACCAAAAGGAAACCTACATGTATCGATAAGCATATATGGGGTATCGAAACAATTTGCTTCTAAAGTTATAGGTTTCGAAACATGGGTTTGGCATACCGAAATGCCTGTTAAATGAACCCTTATTTCCTCTTTAGAGTATCGATACTTCTGTACGAAAATAAAGGTCTGGACCTGAAATTTACTAAGGAAACTTTATTAGAAGAGTTTAAGCTATGTTGTTAATAGTTTTAATCCATCAAACATCTAATTATGAAATTCACCATTAACGGTCTCTAAGCTACCAACCAAAAAATCATGCATACCATAAGCAATGAAACCTAACTCATGAGATATGATGAAGGCTATGGTGTCCTATTAATTCCACCTTTGTCAGATTATAATACTTTTGGTTGTCAAATCCACAGGGATTGAGTCGATTTCACTACTTCTTATGTCTGCACTATAAAAACTAAAATCACAAATTGAAAAGTTTGAATTATAACTAAGAAAACTATAAAACATAAAATTAAATAATGAAATAATAAGACAATAGAAGCGAGGCTAAATTGAGTGCTTTGTAGAGGAGAATCCAGTTGTGTTAAGTATCCACTTATTAATGCAATGGGTTGAATTGTTGTCTTGGCGAATCGCACAAAGGGTCGCCGCAGTTGCCTAGGAGGGGTTATGCCTTGTCAACAATTAAACATTCCATAGTTTGACAGAGCATCCTTATATGTCTTCTTCCTCATCCCTAAGCGAAGAGAACTGTTGAAATCCATATCTTGATAATACCTCCCGGCATGAATCAAGGGCGGACAACAACCAAACACATGCGTCTTATTAGTCGCTGAAATCCTGGGTGGTTAATATCTCAACCGGATTAGTCAATACCCATGAGCAAAGATCATATTCTCTTGTTTCGTGAACCTACATCTCCCGATTCTAGACAAATGGGTTTTTCTCACATACTTATCTTTCGAACTCATATGCAAGAAGAGTAATTACCAATAGAGAATAAACTATGAAATAAGTTTTGCATTAATAAATATCAAACATAACATAACCTTCTTCCCCAACTACTCCACAAAAAATTTAAACCACCAAAAGATTTAGAACATGATGTAGTCGGTGGCTAAAGGTATATAAAAGTAAGAATCTGTCTCGACTCCACACTAAACTTGTAAGTTATGTTAGATAAGTTATATTAGATTAATTTATTTAAAAGTAGTTTGTTTTAATCATATCCTATTAATTAGGGATAAGAGATTAATTTGTATTTACTTAGAACTCCTAATATGAGTCTAGATCTAGCATCAAAAGTCTTTAAAAAGACTTTCTCTGTAAACTATTTGAATATAATGAAATTACAATAAAGAATACTTATTGTTTTCATTAGTTTCTTCAAAAACTAAACCTAATAAGTGTTTTATATAGACCAAGCCCTAAGTTAAACTTTCCATGCAAGGAAAGAGTTCTAAAAGGGAGAGAAATATAATTCTTAGTTAAACTATATTAATTTATTATTATTTCCTAAAGTATCTCTTCTTTCCTGTGGTTGACTTTGATATTGGCTTAACCTCCTAACTGGGCTTCTTCTGTCTCTTGATCTTTGTCCGTTAAAATCGATATATTTTCTCTCTTTCGAGCACCAATTGTTATCTTTTACGCTGCTACGGCGGCCTCCAAAGTGCTGCCGTGGCGGGTGCTTTATCTGCAATTCAGCATCTATTTTCTCCTTTGGCCATCTTTGTGATATAGTTTACTGTCTAAGAAAGAAAACTATCAAACGCATATTTTTATACCAAATAATAGATAAATTCATAAAATTAGTGTTCGGATACTGAAATATGGAAAATAACCAAAAATATATATTGTTGCCTTTAAATTTGTCTTTAATAGCAATAAACGTGTGGGAAAATGATATAAAAAATAAGGATTTTTGAGTACTCATCAAGATGTTTGATGAAAAGGGGAGGTGGAGGGGTATCAACCTCATGCCAAGGCAACCCCAAATCTCCTTCCTACTCAGCTAGAACATTCCCATTTTCAAGAGCCTTTGAAGGTCCTCTCACTTCTTTGTCTACAAGGAAGAGGTAACTCAACCATTAAACATTGTCATTGATGCTCTTATAAGCTAAAAAAATCTAGAAAGCTACTAAGATAACCCATAAACAACCCTTTCCCTTTCTTGATTCTACAAGTTCACCAAAACCTTCATTCACCAAACCCAACATATTTATATTAACTTGTATATCCTCTCAAGCTCTATAACTTCGTATCAATACTTAAAACGATATTTGCAACTCAAAATAAAAGATTAAGCCTTGAACTTGATTTGGGTGGGAGGAGAAAATGAACAAGATGAAGACAAGGTGACTTCACCACCTAACTTTTCTGCAGAAAAATTCTCCCATTTTTCTTCTCTTTTTCATCCCAGTATGAATTTACCCTAGAACCCCTCTCATAAATTATATTGGGCCAAAGATAACCCAATAACTCAAGTCCTAGAACCCCTGGTTTACAACTCCGAGCAAAGTCCATAACACAACACCAGAGCATATCTTCTTAGATTTGGATGACTCTCTCAGACTATCCATCGGCTTGAGGGTGAAAAGTTGTACTAAAGTGCAACTTAATACCAAAAGCCTCATGGATAACATTCGCAACCTCGCCTTAAACCTCGTGATATGAGAACGAATATGATCCTTACATTATTTTTTGCAATCTTTCAGACATTGTTTGACCGAGACAAGTTGTTTGCATTTGATAAACTTCAAGAAGCATATTCTTCCTTAATATTGGATGTTCAAATTAAGTTCAGATTTATGGAGGTGTATTTCAACTGATAAGTACTCAACTCACTATCACTTTCTACATTTTTCATAGGCATTAATCATCAATTCTACACCCACTTGGACCAATACATATACTTAATATGATATAGTTAGGGATTATGTTGTTAAAGATAATATTTACACAAAAGACAAGCTTTACTGCATTTTTGTATCTGTACAGGAAGAAGCATTGCTGCAGCAGCAAACTGTGGTCGAGGCAGGACCTGATGCCGAGGCAGTAGCGGACAAATAGCAATATGGCATACAAACTGAGGAGAAAAATAAGAACGTTCCTAGACAAGAAGCCCAAGGATCGGAGTTGGATAGCGTAAGGAAAACTCAAAGATAAGGCCACGCGGGAAAGCCTTCTAGAAGAAATAAACTTGGAAATATTTGACCTATGTACATGACTTGTTCCATACTCCAAGTTGTATTCTACTTAGAAAAGGTTTGTCCTAGGCCAAGCCTATATAAGGTATAACCGTCCAAGGGAAAGATACATTAGACTCATAGCTTAGAATATAGAATTAGATTTAGTTTTTCTTTTCTACATTATGTTCTAATTTTGTTTAGGCTTAGGTGAAGGTTGTAAAGTATTAGTATGAGGAAGTCAAACTTTGTTTCTTGTTCCTAATACAATAAAATATCGAAGTTTGCTTATTCTTTGCCATTACTTGTTCTTGCATTCAAACTCGAGAGAGAAGTTTGTGAGTAATCCATTTATCTAATATCGAGAGAGTTAGATTCATGAAAGAGATAAGTACGGTGTTTCAATCGGGAAACATTAACTCGGCCTAGAGATAGGTTAAGAGTTTTAGCGGCTAAGAGAAGTGTGGGACTTGTTGAAGATTATAATTGATTCACGTCAAGAGGTATCATCAAGGACTGGTCATTAACAGTATTTCAACTTAGAGATAAACAGAATCATTAAATGATATTTTGCCGAACTTTGGTAAAGTCTGCCCAAGAGCAAGAGATTGTCGCAGTAGACGAGTGACATCACTATCGAGGTAGTAATCTGCAGTCCTGTCGAGGCAGTGTTGTACAATTGTATTGGACAAGAACAAGTTGATCAATTCCATTATACAGCACAACTGGATCCTGACCACCTTCTTTATCTTGTTTTTCTATCTTTATTTAGTTATTATCATTTAGTTCAATTACCATCCAATTAATTGTGTCTTTACTTTATTTCTTTTACAGAGAAAAAAAGACTAAAGGAAGCATATTAACTATATCAATCCCTGTGAAGAAGATATCCGATGATACTCATCACTTTATTACTTGGCGACGTGTTCACTTGCACTAAAATTTCGTATATCTAACACGTATCATCAACCCGAAGGAAGAATCTCCACCGAAGATCTTAAAGGATAAGGGATTTTTTTCCTTATTTCACCTTTTAGTTATTCATGTCAATATATAAATTTAATTTCTAGCTTAGGAGTTTGTTGCATGTAGTTGCATGTAGTTGCATGATAATTAATATGTTTGCATGTTTAAGAATGCATGATAGTTCATTTAATATGTTAGCTCATTTAAGCATGATAGTTCATAAGTATACTAGTTCATTGAATATGTTATGTTCATTAAGCATGCTAGTTTATTTAAGTAAGTTCTAATTTGCATATAAGTTTTATTATTTTAACATAGTTTTTGTGTTATTAGGTGCATTAAGGATGAATATAGTTATGTTTGAAGTCTGCTAGGATTCAAGAAATTAAGTGAGAGTAAAGGTATGGATTAAAACAATATTTAAGAGGGAATTCAAGAAGTCTTGTATTTTCAGTCAACTTGTTCTCTATTTTTGAGTTGGATCCAGACCGAAATGAGTCTTGAAGTCTTTTTGAAGTTTATTCCTCTATTTCTTATCTTTCCAACGCACTTTGAATTACATTAATCTGATGTTAGAAGCTTGAGATATAATTATTTTACCGAAGATAGAGCAAGCTAGAATTTTATTACGGGAAATGCATGCAAGGATGAGTTTGAACTAAGGAGAGACTTTTCATATTCAGAAAGAGAGACAATAAATTGAATGACATCTTTATTCATACAAAAAAAAGCATTCATGGCCTTCTCATCATCCATTTTGTGAGACTATTCAAATTAATATAATAAGACACACATTGAAGAGCTTCTTTATTCATACCATTATGACATTCAAGGAGGACAAATGACTAGTAGATGAGAATGGAATTCAATGAGACACTCTCCTTTGGATAAATGGATGTCTACATTTATCCTAGTGTTGTCCATATTCATCCTACATATTCTATAAAACTACTCAGCTAATAAAGAAGATGTAAGAACACAAGCCTTAATATCTTGTCATCATTGTCATGTTTCTTCGTTAAACTTTTTATTTTTATTTTTTTTTCCTATAAATAGTCCCTATCATTTCATTTGTAAGACAACAACTTTAATTCTAATAAATTTTTGTGTGAGATTTTTATCTCTTTGTTCTTCATTGAACTTATTTGACTTATCAAGGAATTCTCCTTGTGGCATCATTCCTTATTTCTATATACCAAGGTTCCTAGTTTTCTAACTAGAGGGTCACGGTCTTTCGTTTATGAAAATTATAGGAAACGGGTATTTACTTTTATATAGTGTTGGTTCCTTCCTCTTTCCTCTAAATATACAATAGGATTCGGGTTTATTCTCTATAGTGTCGGTTCTTTCCTGATTACTTATCATTGTTACCTTTCCCCATTTACACTTATACTTTCATCATCATCTTATATTCATCTTATTACATTCTCATCAAATCACTAAATTAGCTTCCGCAATCATATCAACTCCATCATCAAGAACCCATTTGAATTCATTTCATCACGTTATGATTTACTTACTACGTTCACGATCGGCCAACTAATGAATTCCGGAAACTTACGTAGCCAAGATCATATCACCTCAGATCCCTAACCGATATGACCAATGACGGTATACTGTGCAACCTTATTATCTTTTTAAGGTACAACCGTGTTAACTTTTCCAAGATAAAGTTCATCTTTACCGGTAAGAAGTGGTACAACTTTTTCAACCGATCAAAAATGACCCAAACAGCATCATACTTTCTTAACATCATCGCTAACCTGGTGACAAAGTATATGGTCACTCGATCCTAGTCCTACTATGGAATCTGGATAAGCTGAAAAAACCTTGAGGAACTTGATGTTCTTATTCCACTAACTGACACTCCAAATACCTCATCACAAATTCGGGAACATCTCTTTCTATACATGGCCATCAAAAAGAAAGGACGAAGGACTTGATACATCTTGTTACTACATGGATGAATAGAAAAACATGCTATGGTGAACTCCCCTCAAGATGTGATCACTTAGATCCTCTAAAGGTGATACACACAACCGACTCTTGAAGTACAAGAATCCACCAGCTCGTATATCACCTATCTGATTCGCCTTCATCTGAGCTACCAACTCCTTATCAAGCACTTGTGCTCTCTTTAACTCTTATATTATCATAGGTTTCGTACACAAACCTACCAAAAGACTTTCATCCTCAATAATGCTCAACCGAGCAAACTTAGATCTCAAGTCAGACATGGACTTCTAAATCAAAGTATCGATGACCATATTCTCCTTATTAGGGTGATATTCTATGACGTCTTCATAGTCTACCAACAAATCTATCCACATTCCCTGTCACAAATTCAACTCTTTCTGGGAACACAACAACTTACTCACAAATTGTTCTCAAACTCTCCAACCATAGACTCTCAACCTTCACATCCACCACGTGAGCTAAGAAAACCTGATAACCTTATTGGATCAACTATTGAGCTGGCAAGGCTGACACTACATTCGTTAAACACAGGTTTCTATCTCCTCAAAACAAGCTTAGAATCGTACACAACACGGAACTATAAATGCTTAGATCTACACCTCAAACACGCTACATGCTCGGACAACCCCTTGTTAAGATTTCATAAAACTCTTAAACGAAAAGACCATAGGATCAGCCAGAAAGATTGAACCTTACACCTCTATGGGACACCTATGCTACACCTTAACTACCAGTACATATAATCTCAATGAAATTTCTACAAGAACTCTTAATTCTAGATTCTCGGTTAGTAACCCCCAAAGCTGAGATATCTCGCTACAGATATATGATTCGGTAGACCCCGAGTCCACAAGAGCAACTATATGAATTAAAAATAAGATAAACATACATGAGATAAAATTTATAGCTACATAGTCCTTTTGTTTTTTAATTGCAAACTGTTTAAATGGTGTTTTAGTAGTTGACTGAAAGGTGTCTCCCGTTGCATGGCTAACTCCTTCACGCGAGAACCCTCGACACTCTGAGCTTGAAACTCAATCCTCTAAGCTTGACCTGGTGGTGACATCACTACCTCGGGATAGTCCTTCACAAGGTGACCCGGTGACCTATACTAGTAATAAACTCTGGCATTGCCTCAATACTAACCCATGTGGCCCCGATCATATTGATTGTGAACTAGTGCACCAACACTCCTTTGTGAACCTTACGGCTCTTAACATAAGAAGATACAAATTACCTCATACGCCCCACAGACTATAATCTTCGGTCCGACATCGAATCCTAATTCAAAGCTCCTCTATCTCAATGGTTTTTACTCCTACTAGAGTGAGATTGAGAGTTACTAACATTGCTCTTACTAATCCCACCTTAACTTACTTGGCCAACAGATGTACCAAAGGTTATCCATTGTACTTGCTCTAGGGACTTAGCATTGATAGTCAATTCTGAAAACACCTTAGGTGGTGCAACAGTGAGATAATTCTGAATCTCCTTCCTCGGACCTTTTAGAAACCTTTTACACCTCATCTTCTCTATTGCAACCAACTTCGGGGCATATCGGCTCAATTGTAAAAACTCTTGCTCATAAGCAAAAATTGATCAATCCTTTTGCACTAGATGGGGGTTAATCGCTCCCTCAAGGTATTGATGTGAGTCTTACCCACATAGAAGTCATCCAAAGTAGGACAGTTGGGATACCATCCAAGCTCTACGGTTTCACACCACTCTCGTGCATCACCCTTTAGAAGCAACAGAATACGTTATAACTTGTCTTCTGACTTTAACCTCATGTACCTCATGATTCGCCGGGTGTTATGTAACCATTGATCCACTTGTACAGGATTGCCTTACCCAGTTCCATAGAATTCTATCGCTTCTTGCCTATGCGCCCTCTACACCGGTGCCTCTCTAGGCATAAAGATGGCCTTAATATCACTTTTACGATCTGGTGAAAGGCTCGGTTTAACTAGGAGAAGTACTTAACCCCTTGACTAACTGCATCATCCTAATATGCCTCCACATCGGGTACATATTCAATGTCATAGTATCCTTCCACGGAACCCCAACTTTCCTCTTCATATCTGCCTCCTCTTGGCATTTTCCTTACTGTACAACAAACGGACGAGGTTATACCATCGAAAATTTTAACTTTAAGCAAGTACGACATCGACTTATAGGCATGTACTTGTATAACACTAATATACCACACTAGACTACCTTGGGGATTTCCTAGAATCGACTAAACCTAAGTTATGATACCAGTAAATGTAACACCCTTGACCCGGTGTCACATTGGGCCGCCGATCCAGAACCCATATTTCAAAAATTTTGTTTTAAACCCCAAAATAACGAATCCAAATTCAAACCATAATAAATCCATTTAAATTCAAATCTAAATCGAAACATAAATCCCAGTAAATCAAAATAGTTATAGCACCATCTAATACAAACCATAAAACATTTTACTCGATCAAGTTTAAATAAGAGTTACAAATGATAATATATGGTACGAAAAGTACTAACCCATTACATCAATTAATTTTTACTCTGACACTAAGTCGATGCTAAAATCTCAATCTCGATGGTGTTCCTCTGGTCCTCGACTTCACCTAACCTATGCATAAAAACACATTTTGAAACGTTAATCTACAGAACCTTAATGGGTACACCGTCACCCGACCAACATCATACATATCATGAATAAAGCAATTCAACACATGTAATATCATGCATGATATGATGGTACTATAATAATCGCCTAAACACATGGCATCTTTTTTGGTTTGGTTTTATAACAGAATTACATAGGAAAAAACTGAAAGAAAAAGCCCATGAAATTCTATTGGTTATGCTATTTTCCTCTGAAACTCGTTGAAATTATCTTCATATTTCGGTTCTTGTTGCTTTGCTAGAATTGGATTTGTATGTGTATTGTTGGAATTTTGTTTGCTTGCGTCTAAAATTTTCTAGTTTATTCTGAAAATTCTTGTACGAATATGACATATTTTTGTTTCTTTTCACATGAACGACTGTCGGAGGGTCACCAGAGAATCATCGGAATTACGATCGGCCGGCGATCAAGAGACGAACAAGCTACTAGACATTCGAAAGGTCGTGTGTGCGTCACACACGCGCGTGAAGGAGCCGACGAGTCGCGCGTGTGGCTTTTGGAAGCCTCTCCGCTCTTACATCTGGACCGTTGATCAACCTCCTTCATCTGATGGCTGGAAACCAGTTGTGCAATAGAAGATGGTGTTAGGGCTAGGGTTTTCTGTTAGCCGGTTTCGGCTTTTATAATTAACGGGTCTGTAATTAAAATTTGGGATTGATATAATTTTTTGGTTTTATATTATAATGGACTGAAAATTAATATAAATGGGTTTTGTTTATTAGTTATAGGTTTATTTATTTACATTTGTTATATATATATATAACAATACTAATATTAATAATAATATTAATAATAAATAATAATAATAAAATACTAAATAAAATAAAGTTAAAAAGACTACTAATAATAAAGGAATGTGTCCAAAAATAAAAGGAAAATAAGTTAAGTATAGGATATATTTTTTAAAATTTTCAAAACATAATAATATAATAATATTTTGGTTTTTCTGATTTTAATAACAAAAGAATAGGTGATAATAAAAGCTAATTAAAAAAACAAAAATAATTATTATAATGTATATTTACAAGGATAAAAACACATATAATATTATTTTAAAATAAATAAAATTAAAGCTCGTTATTTGAAAGAAACAAAATTTTAAAATTGAGTTTTTAACCCCGGATAAAATCAGTGATTACATCCTCCATTCAGAATAGTTTTTCGTACATCATCCGACATCTCACATCGAAAGACTTTTATTGTGTTGCAACACTATTCTTGGGTATCCTGATTCTCATTATACAAGGACTCAACCACACAAGATGATCCACCTAGGATTCTCACACCAAACTATACCACAACTAAATCAAAGACCAAACCTCGAGCATATTTCATCACATTGAAGTCTTTATCATCAATTCCCAATTTTAATATTCATTTCTTGGCTAAATTAAACTATAAAAGTCCGTAGCATACTTTATGGAATCCCCAAACTCAATCTTAAAAACTGAGGTTGATTGATTGCCCACAAGTATCAATACGCCTATATGGGGTATCAAAATGCTTTCATATCAATACACCTACAAAGAGGGTATTGAAACGCCTCGGTATCGAAACATCCCCATGGCATATCGATAAGCTAAGACGACCACTTCAAAAAGACTAAAAGAAAATCTATTTATATCCATATGCCTATATGGGGTATCAAAACGATTTGCTTCAAGAGTTTTAGGTTTTGAAACACGAACTTGGCATACCGAAAAGCCTGTTAACTAAGCCCCTCTTTCCTCTCAAAGGTATCGATACGCCTGTACGAAAATACAGGTTTGGACCTGAAATTTTCTAGGGACACTATCCTAAACAAAACCATTCAATCTCAAATTATTCCTACACATTATTGAAAGAGTTTAATGTTTATTGCTATTAGTTTTAAGCCATCAAACATCTAATCACGAAATTCACCATTAAAGGTCTCTAAGCTACCAAACAATCAAACATGCATACCACAAGCAATGTAATCTAACTCATGATATATTTGATACAAAGGAGAGTTAGAGGGGTACCAACCTCAAGCTAAGGCATCCCCAAATATCCTTCTTACTCAGCTAGAACCTTCTCCTTTCCAAGAGCCTTTGTAGATCATCCCATTTCTTTCTCCATAAGAAAGAGGTAACCCAACCATTAGACATTGTCATTGATGTTTTTATAAGCTAAAAACATCTAAAAAGCTGCTAAGATAATCCCACAACAACTATTTCTCGTTCTTGATTCTCCAAGCTCACCAAAATCTCTTTTCATCAAACCCCGACATGTTTACCTTAACTTGTAGATCCTCTCGAGCTCTATAGTTTCTCTCAACACTCAAAAAAGGATTTGCAGCTCAAAACAAAAGATTAAGCCTTAAACTTGATTTGGGTAGAAAGTGAGAATGAATAAGACGAAGACAAGGTGACCTCACCACCTAATTTTTTTTGCAATAAAACTTTCTCCTTTTCTTTTTATTTTTCATCCTAATATGAATTTACCCTAGAACCTCTCGTATAAACCATATTAGGCCAAAGATAACCAAATATCTCAAGCTCAAGGCCCAAAACCAACCTAACACACAAACTCGAGACCCAAAAAGCCCAAATGTCAAAGCCTAACGCTTCGGGTTAATCCGTCACTCGAATCCAAAATTTGGATCGTTACAGAATCAGTATTAAGTGAATGATGTTGATCTTATAAGATTCGGGTTCAAACATCTATGTATATAAGATATGTTTGATTTGTCAAAGAATTAAGAAAGCATGAACAAGTAACACTATAATATCGCCAGTATATTAAAAAATAATATTTAACTTAGATTAGTCAATTAATGAATTAAGTATCAGTGATTATACCAATTTTAAAATTGCATATAGAAATTCTATTCAAAAACCGTAGATACACAATTTAGGTGAGTGTAAAAACAATATGATCTAATTGATTTGATTCGTTTATTCAATGAATCGATCTAAAATTTTGGATATATTATCTATTTTTATTTACTATATAATTTGCATTAGACATTCAAATATTTCAAATTGGATGTAGATAGTGATTTTCCTTTCAATATATGATTATCTAAAATCCAAAAGTTTAAACTTTTTATAGATATAAACCTTGATATATTCAATATTTTTGCTTGCTATATTTAAACAATTAAATCTCCTGAATACTAATCTATTTATATTCAATAACTTGTTTATTGTTATATTTGAAAATATTTTTTTATAAATAGAATCGATAAATTAAAAATACTTAAAACAAGTCTTAAATTTGGATATTCAAATATCCAATCCGAAAATTCGGATATATAATTTTTTGAATTAGATATGAATCATATATTATCAATCCGATTCAAAAATATGAATATCTAAAATTTCAAATCAGATCCAATCGAAATTCGAAATGCACACCACTAATAAACATTACATAATATTATTTTTAAAATATTCATTATAAAATATTTTAAATTATTTTAAATAATTAATTCTTTCTCTTGAGAGAATGGGTAAATATTTGATTGAATCAAGTAAAAAATTGAGTTAGTCTAGTTGGTGAATTCTATTTTATAACTCAAACTTTATTTATAGTTTTTATGTTGAATCGAATTTATGAACTTAATTCAAGTTTCAATTCAAATTTAATTATAAATATTTATAATATTATATTGTTAATTAGTTTCAACTTAAATGGCTTTGCATGACTATACACGATATGTATATATTTTTTTCATATGAGATATATCAGATACATATATCAGATAGAGTTAAATGGCTCAACTCAAATATAAAAATTATTCAATTAATTATTAAAAGTTTTAAATTATTCAATTCTATTTTATAAATCAAACTTTATTTAAAATTTTTAATAAAATCTTTTTTTAAAATTATGATTTGGTTAATTTTTACATAAAATTAAATTAAAAATTATTATTATTAATTTGAGTCGAGTTTTATTCTTAATACTCTACATGGGAACAATAAGTGTGGGACCAATTTTGGAGTAGGCCTCTAGAAGCTCACATTTACCTCATTTCCCATACGTTTTTGCAAAATATAATTAAATAAATAAAAATAAGCTTTTTGTTTTTGGCTTTATGCATTGAACATAACTGGTCACGCTCTTGGTGCATTATTGAGTGGTTTAATCATAATATTTTTACTTTATTTTTTAAAATATTTTAATATAATTATAAAATATATATTTTATATATAATTATTAAAATTTAGATCTCTTAAAAAGTAAAGGTAAAAGTTTGATAACTCGAGTTAAAATAATTAAATTATTTGAGTTAATTTATTATTTTTTACGATTCAAATTTTATATGAGATTTTTTTTTATTCAAGTCGAGTTTAGTTTTTAAGTTTCTATATAAATTTAATTGTAATTATTGATCTTATTATAATACCTTTTGATTATGATTTAAATGACTTTCTCTAATCATATAAGATATACATATATATTTCTTTATATTTTTTAATTTATGACATATATTTTTCATATTTTTATATCGATATATACATATCAAAAAAATTAAGAGACTCGACTCAAACTTAAAATTAAATCCACTAATTATTTAAAAAATCCAGCTATTCATATTTTTATTTTACAATCCAAATTTTACTTGAATTTTTTTGAACCGAGTCAAATTTATAAATTTTGAATCAGATCAAAACAAATCGAGTTTTTACTTTAAACTGAGTCAAAAATTTAATTTTTTAAACCAAATTTATTTAACCCTATTAAATATATATATATATATTCACCAAAATCGCTCAAATAAGTTACTCTTATAATTTGCACAAGTCATCTAGTCTCAGTAGTTAAAGGAACAATTGTTGTGCTTAGAAGTTACGAGTTCGAACACCAGTATTGCCAATATAATGATTGAACGATCAATGTCTAATGGTGAAGAATATATTTTAAAATAGATATTACTGTAATCACTGTAACTGAATAAAAATTAAAAACAAAAATTTACTCTTGTAATCTATTATTTATGTTACTAATAAATAAATTCTCAATATATCCATATTATTGATGTCATTTTCAAATTATATTATTTTTATATTATATTCTTCTACCTCACAGCCTTTTAGCTTTTTCTCTCACACATTGTCCATATTATTAGTAACAACAAGAAAAGAAAACCCTTGTCTAAATATCTTGGGAAAATGAAATTGTTAATAGCCATGAGTTTGTATGATAAGATAAAGTATAATTTAAAAAATAAATAATTATATCCAAATTCCAACAAATATAATTTAAAAATGTGATCTGACTTTAATTTATAAAAATTTTAATACATAATTTGTCCCCTTGTAGTATACCACTTTATAAGGTTCCTTTTCTATTCCTATCAACACCCATTTATTTATTTATTTTCTAGTTTATATATATGGTAAAATTTTGATATATATATATAGGTGGTATAAAATTAATTGTATATAAATATATATTTATACTATAAAATTTAAATTTTAAATTTTGGATTCTAAATTTAAAAAATTAAATCATAATTTTAAATTTTATACTCTAAATTTTAAATATTTATTTTAAATTCTAAATTTTAAATCCTTAAATTTTAAATCTTAAATCTTAAATTAAACTTCTGATTCCTGAAATTAAAAAACTTACATAAATTAAATTTTATATTACTTGTATGTCAATTTTTCATTAATTATATCTTTCGTCCTTCTCACCACAGAATCTATGATTTTAACTAATAAAATAATTTTTTATTATTTTTTTATTTTATCTTTTTACCAAGTGAATGTTCATATGATGATAATTATTTCTTAATTTTTATAAATAAGAGTGAGATTCACTTGATAAGACGACCTAAAATAAAATTAATATAAAGAACGATTTTTTTAATGTTATAAATGACGTTATAAATACGATTCATAATATTATTTTTCCATATAAAAATAATTATTTATATTCTATAATATACGCCATAAAATTAATTGATTTATAAAAGAACTGAGTGTTGGTGGATGAGTTTTTCACTTTTTCCTGTACGAGGCATATATATTAAAATGAAGCTTGTAGCAAAATGTTTATAATTTTAATTATTATAAAGATCGTAAAAATTTTAGTATCAACTTTTTTATATGTATTAAAATTTTTATACTTAAATAATTAAAAAATTTAATATATAACAAATTTTTTATTATTTTTCAAAATTCAATATATATAAAAATTAATACCAAAATTTTTATAATTTTTATAATAATTTTAATATAAATCTCGTTTTACTCTTATTTTAACCAGTTTATCCTAAAACTTCCCGTTAGTAGATGCCATAGTTTTAACCCAAAGAAAGAGAGAGTACTTAGGGGGAGAGTAGATGGGAACGTGTAGCAAATCAGTTCACCAACTCGTCCTCCTCTAGGAACCCAACTCACCTTCAAATTGTCCTTTTAACTTCTATATAAGGAAGCTAATTACCAGAAGAAACCAGATATATAAAAGAAGAAGAAATACAGAGGAGAAAGAAACTACTTTGACAACAACAACAACGAAAATGGATCAGGAAAAGCCATCCGTTTGTGTTCTTGATGCATCAACCTATGTGGGTTTCTGGATTCTCAAAGGACTGTTGGACAAAGGCTACACAGTTCATGCAGCTGTTCAGACAAAGGGTATCTGTTAATCTAGTTCTCCCCTTTCCTGTTCTTCTTCTTGTCGTGGTGTTCTTTCTTTTAATTTTTTTTGTTTTGGGGGTTGTGACAGGACAGGAGACAGAGATAGAGAAGAAAATCAAGGAAATGGAAAGTGGGGAGGAGAGATTATCAGTTTTTAGTGTGGATATACTTGATTACCATAGTATTCTTGTTGCTTTGAAGGGTTGCTCTGCTTTGTTCTGTTGCTTAGACAGTCCAGATGGTTATGATGTAAGTCAAGACAAAACAAAACAAATCTGTTCTAAATTCCCATGTTTTTTTGTAACACTGGGTTGGGGTTTTAATGTTTTTGTTAACAATTTCCATGGTTGATTTGTTGGGTGGGGGGAGCAGGATTTAATTGTGGATTTGGAAGTGAGAGGAGCAATCAATGTGGTTGAGGCCTGTGCACAAACAGATGGCATGCATAAAATTGTGTTCACTTCTTCCTTAACTGCTGCTATTTGGAGAGAAAACATCTGTTCACAGACAGATGTAGATGAGAGGTCTTGGAGTGACCAAGATTTCTGCCGCAAAATGAAGGTTTTCATTCACTTTTCAGTGTTTAATCAAAGAATTTGTGTATGGAGCCTTGCCGGTTATCGATTTTCGAGATTACTAATCCGAATTTTAGACTATTTGATCATCATTCATGCTAATGAAATAAGATGTTAACAGTATACCAATTCATTTCAGGGATACTAATTAGCCTAATTTGGATGTAAAGAAAATGGTGTGCTAGCTATAGAATGGTTTGATAGTCAGTCCTTGATGTGTTCTTTATGTGTATTGTGTAGCTATGGTATGGTCTTGCTAAAACACTCTCCGAGCAGGCTGCTTGGGCTCTCGCCATGGATCGAATGCTTAATATGGTTTCGGTCAATGCCGGACTCGTTCTCGGCCCTGCTGTTGCTCAGCAGAACCCTTGTTCAACCATGTCCTATCTCAAAGGTATAGAACAACATTACCATACTATGTTACTCTCCAATTAGTCTCTAAGACCATGTT
The DNA here is from genome assembly GCA_035048815.1 of Abelmoschus esculentus. NCBI lineage: Eukaryota > Viridiplantae > Streptophyta > Magnoliopsida > Malvales > Malvaceae > Abelmoschus > Abelmoschus esculentus. The sequence continues at coordinate 10,446,179 of JAUCBN010000023.1, read as the reverse complement.
TTATTTCAATCTGAAACAGGAGCTGCTGAAATGTTTGAAAATGGGGTTCTAGCTGTCGTTGACGTAACCTTCTTAGCCGACGTCCATATCCGAGCATTCGAAGATTCATCTACAACCGGACGATACTTTTGCTTCAATCAAATAGTGAATACTGAGGAAGAAGCTGTTAAACTTGCAGAGAACCTGAGCCCTTTGTTGTCTTCACAACCTAAGTAAGAATTTGTAAATGATCTGTTATGGTCGATAAACCGAAGAACGAAAAATGGTGAATTTATGATTCCTGTTGAATGCAGGTATGAAAGCCAAGGGAGTGAGGCCTATGCTGAGAGGTTGAGAACCAAGAAATTGAGTAAACTGGTTGAAGGCACTGCATAATTGCAACACCCTGGGGTTGCCTGCCTTATTCCTTGTGGATTGTAGTTCTTAACGTTTTAGGATAATATATATATTATGTTGTTGATACTGAGAAAGATGTGCTGATTTTCCTGTCTGCATTCTTGGTTTCGTATGTTTGTAAGAGTATATAAATCTTAATTTGTCTTGAAGCCAAAACAAATGAAAATTAAGTCGTTTTTTCTTTTTGTCTAAAAATGATTTTTCGGTAAGCAAATTGATTTTGTTTAAGTATATCTCGAATTTGAGACGTTGTGTTTAAGTATATTTCGAATTTAAGACGTCGTGTATGTAAAAAATCTTTACTAGAAGATTTACTCACCAAAACTAAGTGTATGACGAATAATAAAAATATTTTATTTTATAAAATTGAATTTTTTATAAAATTATAGTATTTTTATTTAAATAAAAGTAAATATTTTTGTATTGGAATTTATGACCTCAGCATTTAAGTCAAACTCCATTATTCATGAATGTGTTTTGAGGTCCAGCTTGATTGCATGAATGCTACAGTTACCGGTGGCTAAGTGTATGGATGGTTCCATCCCCTATTCCTGAAAGTAATTAGATTGATTGATAACATCAAGGCTTAAAAAGTCGAGCAAAATAAAAAAGTTTTATGCCCAACAGATTCTGCGTACACAACACATAAACAGTGACGTAAGGGAGGGTATTAATGGTTGGATATTGGATCATATCGAATTTAAATTTTTTAAATATTTAGATTTTTAGATCACTATTAAATTTTTTAAAATATTTAGATTTTTAGATCAATGATAATAGTGATCCGTAATCGATTCAGAAAAATAGATATCCGCATATTTAAATATCATAATTATAAAAGTTTTGGTTTTTTAAATTTTTAAATATAACAAGTATTAAATTTTTAAATATAACAAGATTAATATTAATAAAACTTTGGATTTTCAGATTTTTGAATAATATGAAACTTGAAATATTATGATCTGTATTCGATCCGAAAAATTTAAATCGAATCAGATATTCAATCTAAAAATAAAAATTGAATCGGATATCTGGATTTTCAGATCGGGTTAATGAATAATCAGATCAGATTGACCAGATCAAATATTTTTGGATACCCTACTCGAATGTGTTGGGTATAGTCATACTAGGGATGTCAAATGGGCGGGGCGGGTGCGGATACCCTCCCCATACCCATACGCATACTCACCTAAAATTTTTATATCCACCACCTACCCATTACCCACGGTGGGTACAATTTTTAAATCCACATCCGTCCACACGGGTATATTCTTAAATCCACACTCGCCCACATGGATACATTCTTAAATCCATCCTCACACCCATCACTCAAAACATATCCACTTGTACATACCTACAAACAACTACTAATATCTAATTATGTAAAAATAAATCATAGACTTATACAAAAAAGAGTAAAATTTCACATATTTTATTAACTGAATTAGTGTATATATATAATATTTACAATTATATAAATTTAACTACATGTAACTAAATAACGATAACTAATTTAACTAAAATACATTTTTATCGATATAAATTCTACTTAACTACAACCAACTTATATATATAGCTAACTTAGTTAAAAAATATTTACACTTATACAAAATTTACTTATTCACATATTATAATTTTTTAACCTAATTAATTCAAGCACGGTCCTAAATTATCAATTTTTCAAATTAAATTAGTTAAGTTCAAAGTCTACAAGCTCAAGGATTAACATAAATTTTAAAACAAATTAATATCTTAGTACATAAAATACCATAATAAAAGGCATAATCAAAGTCTACAAACACAAATAGTTCAAAATTCATATGGCGGGTGGATACGAAGCGGGTGGATATGGGGCGGGTGGATACGGGGCGGGTAAGGTCTTAAACTCATCACCTACCCACTACCCATAATGGGTATGACTTTTTACATCCATACCCGTCCACTACGCACCAAACTCATATCCATCCCCATTTCAACTGGTACGGGTACGATGCGGAATCCGCAAAGTTGTACCTGTCTGCCATCCCTAAGTCATCCCCTAAATCTTTCATTTTTTTATATTTTATATATATATTTTATGGCATAAAGATAATTTTAACCCTCAATGTTTAGATTTTTTATTATTTTGCCCCTCATTCTTTTTTTGATATAAATTTAACCCTTGTTTTTTTGACAAATGTCTCATTTTTTAACTAACATGATGACTAGACCGTTAAAAATTTAACAATGATAACATATGATAATATATTTTAGATGACATGACATCTAAGCTATCAAATATATACACGTGAAATATAATTTTATTCTAATATAAGATATAAAACAATTAAAATTCAAATAAAATATTAAAAATTAATTAAAATTAAAACAAAAGGATACTAAAAATTCTCAGCTCTAATTACAATAGAATCAAAATCCTATCTAAAAAATATAAACACGGTCTGAAAATAAGAATTTTGTAAAAATTGCTATCTATAAATCAAAGATAAGAGATTTTGATACTAATCAATTGATTTTTTTTATTTTAGTTTAGAATTCAGGTATTTTATTGTTTAATCTAAATTGAAAGGTTTATGTTTTGATTTATAGTTTAAGATTTAAAATTAAATTTAAAAGTAGTAAATTTGAGGTTTTAAGTTTTAATTAAATCTAAAAAAAACTAAAATTATTAAAAAAAAATAAAGAGTAGTAAATTTATTTAAGGTTTAATAGCCTTTTAGATTTAATTAAGTTTTAATATTTTATTTGAGTTTTAATTATTTGATATTTTATATTAGAATAAAATTATATTCTATATACATGTATTTGATAGTTTAGATGTAATATCATTTAAAATATATTATCACATGTTTACTATATATGTGATTATCTTTAAAATTTTAACGGTGCGATCATCATACTAGTTAAAAATGAGATATTTGTCAAAAAGATTTAGGTCAAAGGTTAAAATTATCCTAAATAAAGAATAAGAGCCAAAATGATAAAAACTATAAATATTAAGGGTTAAATTTATCTTTATGCCTTTTTTATTGATAATCTAATTTTATATCTTCTAAATTTTTGTAATTTTGCACCCAGCGTTTCTAATATACCTTCTTGATATTTTGTACCCTCTTATATGAATTTCTAGGTTTGTCCCAGCACATAAACTCCATTCGATTTATTAAATGATTAATCTAGATCAAATAATGTAAAATTTTATTTTATCAAAAAAAAATATAAAGGTTTATTATCGAACAACTTTTTTAATTTTATTATTCTATTTGTAACGTTAAAATTTAAATATCAAATATTATTTTAAGGATTTAATGTCTCTTCCTACCAAATTAATTAGCTATTGATGATATATGATCAATTTTAATAATTAATAAACTCACACACATTCTACAAATAAAGTCGTCAAACTCGTAAAGTGATTAACGTTCTTTTTTATACTGAAATCATACATTATATTCAAATTACAGCTATGGATAGTATTTTATCTGACCCGATCAAATAAGATTTTTTTATTAAAAAATCAAATTTGTATCATATTGAGTTCGGGTTTATGATGAAAAATATGTTCCGATTGTATAATTTTTTTTTTAATTTTTAGGAATATTTATAATAATATCCCTCTTTATATATTTTTTAATAATTAGATCTTTAAAATTAAATTTTTATTTATAATTTAATTATTTAAATTATTATTTTTTATAATTAAAACTTTTGATTTAATTTTATAATTAAATTCTTAAAATTATTTTTTTAAGTTGCGTAAAGTTTGAAGTATTTATTTTCAAGTTAAACTATTTTTTTAAAGAATGTGTTCAGATCGAATCAAATTCAAATTTAAAATATTTATTTTCGGATCAAATCCAAATGGATCACAAATTCGACCCGTACTGATTCTCTAATTCCGACATTCTTTGGGTGTAGACATTATAATGGGATATGGAATTTTTTCCCTTTCTTCTCTCGTTAAGAAATTTTAATTATTTTTATGCCAAATAACATTTTGACCTTCAAACTTTAAAATAATATTTTAATCTTTAATTTTTATTTTTATTTTTTCTGATCTCACATTTTGTCTATCCTTTTACATATTCGTGAGTTAACAAGGAAAGATTGGAGTATTCGTTTTAAACACGTGGGTTGAACGTGTAATAGAGCGGCTGATTATATTATTAAACTAGCTTTTCCTTTGATAATATTTTTTTCTAAAATAAATATTCATCTTTTTTTTACGAGATAAATCTTCACCTCTTTCTTACGTATCGTTAAATTTATAAATCTTATCTAATAAAATCATAAATAACGTAATGAGTTAGGACTCAAATAAAGCATGTATTAGTAAAGTCTCACTCATTAGAATTTGATTATTAATAGCGATCAGTTTAAAAATAGAAATATTGTTTAAAGTTGGAGTCCTTTATCACCAATTATATTTTTTTTACAGTTTTTTACTGTTTAAAGTCAAAGCCTTATATTTCCAATTTTAAATTTTTAATCTAAAAAATAAATAATCGTTTAAAATCCGATTTTAATAATTTCGACTTTAGCATTATTGTTCAAATATAATATTTTTAAATTAAATTGACTTGTACCATATTTGAAGGAAAAAGTTAACAACAATATTTAATTAAAATTCCTTTTTAAGAGTTAAGAGGACGAAGACAATGGATAGAAAATGTCTATCTTCTAACCAAGTTTTTTATCTCTATTTTAAAATAAAAAGTTTAAAAATTAAAGTTTATGGTTTGTCTCTTAATTAAATTAAAAACTGAAATAAAATTAAAAATAATGCTAAATAATTAACTTTAAAAAAATTACGTTTATAAATTGTTTTTTTAACTCAAACGTAAACGTTAAATTTTTTAACTTTTTACGATTACAAAAGTGTTTTAAGATCTAAATCATAATTTTATCCTTCATTTGTTATTGTTTTTATTCATAATTTATAAATTTATGATTTTTATGAAGATATAATTAAAAAAATATTTTTAGTTTGAAAACTATATGTATTAAATAAAATAATATAATTTTTATCATATTTTCATAGAACACATGCAATTATTAGAAAAATATATATTTATTGATAAAGATATTTTTATATATTTTTATGATAATTTAAATTGATATATTATTTATATATACTCCTTATAATACCATGTCAGAAATTAGCATTTACCTTTTTAAAAATACTTTTTTACAATAATATTTTTCACTCTATTTAAATTGATATATTATTTATATATACATAAATTCAAAAATATAAAATCACTTCTAAAAAACTTCTCAACAATATTTTTCACTGTATTTTTTTAAAAATAATGCTAAACTGACTGTAAGAATTTAAGACCAAATTTAAATTAAATTAATTAAAAAAATAGTTACTATACAGGTAACAAAGCCCGGTCCAATAAAAGCCCAATCAATTTTCTTTCCAAGACCCAGACCACTAAACGATGTCGTTGAGGAGCTCTTTTATAATATAAAAGCATCCGTATGGTTACTTGAAAGAGTAAGCTGTTTTCGATTCGTTGATCCTAAACCCTCCAAAAATGGTGCTGATTGAACCCCACCCATCTGATGAACAAGCTAAGAATGCGACTCAACCTGCATCGTCAACTGAGACGGCGTCGGATTCTACCACCGCCGCCGCCGCCGCCGCATCATCATCTAATGTGAACTGCGGAGATACCGCATCCGATGGATTCGAGACAGCGAGCGAACGTGAAATCAGCGACAACGAAGAAGACAATCTCCCCCTCGATCAACAACCTTCCGATCAGAAAGGCCTCGATTCTTATCAGGATGCCTTAAACGACGACGAATTGAAAGAGGTTCTCTCTTCTTCCCGAGCCTTTTTTTTTATCGATATTTCTTAATCAATCATTAAATGAAGTAAAATAGATAAATTTAAAAAATTATGTTTCCAGAAAGCTTTGGCACGAGCGAATGATGCGAAAATGGAAGGAAATAGGTTGTTTGGGAACGGGCAGTACGAAGAAGCATTGCTACAGTACGAGATTGCTTTACAAGTTACGGCTGACATGCCTACTGCCGTTGAAATTCGTTCAATTTGCCATTCGAATCGAGCAGTTTGTTATTTGAAGCTGGTAAATTATCTTTCTAAATTCTTTTTATTAGTAATATTCTTGAGTTGAAGAACAGTTGTTTAACATTTTTTTTCAATATTAAAAAATGCACAATTTTAGGGGAGATATGAGGAAACTATAAAGGAATGTACAAAAGCATTGGAACTTAATCCTTCATATATAAAAGCTCTTGTTAGACGAGGAGAAGCTCATGAAAAGCTTGAACACTTTGAAGAGGCTATTTCTGGTGAGTTTTATTTTCTTTTATATATTTAATTTCATAGTGTTTGTGGAAAACTTTATCCATGAATCTTAATGATAGGATTTTGTGTCAGGATTAAGTGTATATATTGCTTAAATTATTGTTAATTTACAGATATGAAGAAGATACTGGAATTAGATCCTTCTAACCTCCAAGCTAGGAAGACGATTTATCGCTTGGAACCACTGGCTGCCGAAAAAAGAGAAAAGATGAAAGAGGAGATGATAGGTAAGCTTAAAAGCTCCATTTTGTTTGCCTTTGATCTCATAAATTGCATTCTTGAAGAAGGTAAATCAATTTTCTTGATATTTACCATATGAGATATAATCTTCATTTTCCCTCGACTCATTTATCCATGCTTTACTGCTCTAGATTATGGTATCCTAAAAACATATTATGAAGAGAAGAGGGAAGGAAACTAGGGAAAATTTTGGGATAATCCAACTCAAAATTTATCATTGTCCCTAAAAGTTTTGAAAAAATATTTAAAAAATGGAGAACGCCAACTATGTGGCGTCTTCTTCTTAAACAGACATTTGCAGGTGGCGTTTTCCCACCTATGTTGTAGTTTTTGGCCTAGATTCCAAAATAAACTTTAAACACCCTATACATCCAACGAAGCCAGGAAACTAGCTAGTATTATACTAAATCTCTCTTTATCTTTACATGGTTCAAGGTTGTGTTGAAATTATGGGCTTTATGGTTTTATTTGGATTCGTTCATCGAGTTATTATGCTAATGAATGTACATAAAGGTCTGTAAGAATATTTACTTCCAAATTCATAGGTATTAGATGTGGTATCAACCCCCATTTCCCTAATTCCATGAGCTTAAACAAATTTACATTGTTTCACCGTTTATTGCTTAAACAAATTAGCTTTGTATTAGGTTCCGTCTCTAATTGAATAGGTAGACGCGGATTGCAAGTGTTAAATGATTGACTACCAGACATGAAATACTAGTTGGATTTTGCATTTCATTGTAAGCTATGAAACCTAATGCAAAAGCCGAGCAATTTGGCATTTGATTCTAGTCACTGATAACTATTTTGAGCATTGTTTCTTTTCGATGTCAGCTTCATAGAAATGGATAGGATATTGAGCTTACATTTTATTTGATGTTGCTGTATTTTCGTATTAGTAAGTGCACGTTGAAGTGGCAATTTAGATCCAAACAGTATAGTTGTAGCTAAACTAACCGAGAACACTTATTTTACTCTCATCTTGCATTGCATGCTTTATTTATACATCACTAAACATATGTAAATATGCATTCCCTGAGCAGGAAAGCTGAAAGAATTGGGCAACTCTGTTCTGGGTCGATTTGGGATGAGTGTCGACAACTTCAAAGCTGTCAAAGATCCAAATACTGGCTCGTATTCGATATCATTCCAGCGTTGATAATGGTATTATCCACTCTCTATATTTTCTTTTTTGGCAAATGCAGTGAGAAAACAGATGATGGAAAACCTTTTGAATATATTCATATATGTTATACGTCTATTGTGTTTTTCCTTAATGCCGTAGTTGCATTAAGTGGTTGGTCTAAATGTTCCTCTCGCATGTCTTGATGAGTATAAATCTACTAACTTTGCTTCAACGTTCAAAATCCAAGTTAAACTCTACTGAATCCTTTTTTCAATGTATTATATTTACTCATGGGTAATTATTTCATACACGTGGTAAAAAAATTGCAATTGTTTTAGTTTTAGGGTTTAAACTTAAATTTTAAGGTATTTAAGGTTTAGGTTTGGTGGTTTGGAATTGATGAATTGTTGTTAGAATTTAGGGTTTGTATGTTGAAATTTAAATCACTTACCATATTAGTCTAACCCTTGAACTTCTAACCCTAAACCTTAAAATTAAAGCACTTATGGAAAATTTTTTTATTTCTACCATCTTTGTATTAAATATATATATCATTTTTAATAGGTATATGTATCTTTTATTAGTAGGATTATTAACCTAAACATTGACAATGAAAATTGAAAGTTTTCTTGGATGTTTTATGGTTTAGGGTTGTAGTTTAAGGTGTAGGGTTTAGAAGTTAGAGGTTGTGTTGGGGTTTTGTTTTTAGGTAAAATACGGTTAGAATTTAAGTTATAACTTATAAACTTTGAATTATAATCTTAAATCTAAGGGAAAATTACGATGGAGGTTACTCAATCATGGGTAAGGTTACATTTGAATCACTATATTATTAACTGTTACGTTTGGATCACTAAATTATATGTAAGATTATATTTGGGTCACTTAATTAATAAAAGTTACATTTAGATCACTCAAATATAAGTAAGTTTACAATTTGGTCAATTTTCATATTTAAAAAAGTACATCAATTTGGTTATTCTTTTCTTTTAAATTACTTTATACACTTGTTAACGTTAGAGTACTTTATTTGAAATCATTAATTAGTCTAATACACGAATTGATAAATATTTTTTTAAATATGAAAAGTGACCCAAATATAACTTTACCTATAATTGAGTGATCCAAATGTAACTATTCATGATTAAGTAACCTTCGTTGTACTTTACCCTAAATCTAACCACTATCCAAAATTTTGAACCCTTACTTTAAACCCTACTCTTTAAAATAAGATCATAAACCATAAAATTAAGACGTTTGTAAAAAAGTTTTACTTTTCATCGTCATTATATAGGATATAAATCCTTATGAATTTGTACATGTAATATTATCACGCAATGGTTGAAAAATATATTATTTATAAAATATTATCTATGTGTCAGCATTTCGAACACCTAATAAATATGCATAGAAACATTGAATAAAAATTACTTTACTTTTTCCAAAACCTTAGAAAAACAAAAGAAATTCTGACCAAAAAATTGGAATATTCATAATAAATATGGGCAAAATTTCGAAGCTTATATTTTAACCCTAACTTAATTATACATGAAAGATGATATTACCATCCATAGATCCAATTGAAACCAAACCATGAACATGTATATAGTAACATGGAACTTCACAAATTTCATATCTTCTTCCTTATTCAAACATGATACAAAATGGTATGGAAAGAAGCATTTCGATCAGATTTGTGACCAAACCCCCCAAGGGTCAGTTGATCCATTTGTTGAATGTTAGCTACTGGGTTTCGAACATTATTATTATTATTGCTATTCTCCATTGTATGTTTTTTATGCTTTATACTTGAGCTGCATCTGCCTTGTTGAGAAAAAGCTGCCTCTCCTCGGCATGTTGTTCGAGGTATTCTTTGCTATTCATTTCTGTCAATCTGGCATCGTTTAGACGATCGGAGTCAGTGTTTCGGTAAAGAAGCAAGAACATACTGAATATATGGTTAATCGGATACGTAGTTATATCTGACACTCACTCTCGAATCCTTTGGATAATAAAGAATTCGGCTAACCAACACCTAGTACTATACAAACATACAAGTAAGACTAGCATGCAAACCAAAAGGAGCCTTAACTGGTGTTTCATTACGAATAGTAATGAAACTGGTATGGAGACTGTTGATATGTGAAGGTTAGCATTTGTACCTACTAATGGTGCGATCCTTCGCAAATCCAAGCTCGTTATCCACACAAAGGTTCGAATCATCGTTTCTCCTTGACCGGGAGGAGGTTCGAGGGGTCATATGTTTGGCATCCGCAACGGTCACGATGTTGTCAAAGAGTTCGAGTGGGCTGCCCTCAGCTGTACACAACAGTCTGGCCTTGTTTTCATACATGACCTGCAACAATGAAAATAAAATTGCAAGGGAAGAAGATTTAGTTTCTCATCACCCAAAAAGAAAAAATCGACGACAACACGACGACAGATCTATGATAATATTTCATTCATCCGTATATGACTGCAATAGCAATTCATTTGACATAATACCGAACCATTCCCGAACTCAAAATACTGCTCTGTAAACAGTCAAAGCTGTAAGAAGAAATGGAGCATACATCAACTAAAGTGACAAACCGATATGCTGCCGTCCTGTTATGAAGTCCAAATCTCTGAACACCTTCAAGAGCCAGGGTATGGAAATTCTCTGCAACAAGATAGTAAGATAAACACAGTTAAGAGTAATAAGTTACACATTATCATGTCCAGACTCATTCAAGATATCCTTGTCCTAATTAGTTGAGACTCGGAACAAGAAACACAGTTTCGATGTCAACATTGCTCGAGTAATTTGAGTATCACTTACTGAACAATCCAAAGTAGTCTGCAGCTCCAAGAGGTCTGTCACAAAGTTCCTCAAACGTGAAATAAGCACATCCATTAGCACCAAGGGGAACCTGGTAACGAGAAACAATACGAAAACCTTATCGAATCGATCAAGATATGGACCCTACATAGCAATAAAATTAGTACTCTAGCACATACCTGCAATGTCCTACCCATAACTACTTCAACCACTTGTGGACTAGCAACATGTTCACCAATCAGTTGCTGAAAGTTCTGTTTTAGGACTGTGGACAAATCGTTGCCGATGAAGTAGAAACCTTCTTCCGCCTGAGAATCGGCATTAGAAAATGATAATCAGACTATAATTGTAGAAATAAAATCTCAGTGAATCTACACGATGATTTGATCGTACCGAGGTGAGTTTCCGGTAATCTACTGCAGAACCAATTTCATGAACAACACATCTTTCCTACAAAAACATAAGCTCCGAGATTATAAAAACATCTTTCCTACAAAAACATAAGCTCCAAGATTATAAAAACATCTTTCCTACAAAAAAATAAGCTCCAAGATTATAAGTCTCCATCCAAACCTTCAAAGTGGCAATGAAGGGTAGAAAAAGATCCCTCTGCAGTCCACCTTCATAGAGATTATCTGGAGCTCGATTCGAAGTCGCAACAAGTATCTACACTTTCCTCCCATCAGAGTCCAAGCAAAGAAGTTTAATGTTAATCTTCAAACAGAAAATGAAACCCAACACAAAATAACTACACTTATAATGTTATACGATTTACTTACAATGCCGTTACTAAATAAATGTCGGAAAAGACGGTTTAATATTAATGCATCAGCAACATCAGTCACCTGCAAGAGACCATAAACATTCAGAGATGTAAAGAAATCGATTTGAATGTTAATCAGAACGATAAATGATATTTCAATTTAAATGTGGTACCATAAATTCATCTAGACACAGTAAGATAGCATCATCAGATATCTCTCCTGCAACAACTTCAAGTGGATCTGCCACACCCTTGTGCCTCTGCAAGAGTTGATCATTGTTATTACATTATACATTCGTCTTGTCTGTATCATACACATCCAGGGTTGAAGTATCATACTGATTCTTATTCGTATTTTGAAAGATAAGAATACCGAGCAAAACCAAGTAGTATAGAAACAGCTCGAATACTAAATTCATGTTTACATCTTGTCTGTAATGTGAGATGTTTTCTTACTTATTCATTGACTTCTTCAACTATGAGAAATATAACCATACATATTCTCACCTGCAAGCGACTGTGGACATCTAACATAAAGTCATGAAAATGGATCCTTTTCTTCCTCCAATTGCAGGGCCTGACACAGTGGAAATAGAATATAGGATAGAAATCAGCAAGTATAAGCAGTTGGCATGGTGGGAAATGAAGACTGGGAAATCAGGGCCTTACAATTGATCAAAGAAGAGGTCCATCAGCATAGTTTTCCCAGTGCCAACTCCTCCGAAAAGATATAATCCCTTGACCGGGGAGTACGAAGACTGTGGAGATTGCGGCATTAAACGAGACCAAAACCATCGATTCCTGAAGAAAAACTAAATGTTGATCAAGCTTTGATGAATAAAGTAAAACAGGAAGAATGTGATCAAACTAAAATCTCTTACCTAACATTTCTCTCAGGAACTTCATAGCGATCCAACCGGCACGAAGCAGCCGACTCAACAATCTCAGAATAAAGCCTTTGAAGTTCTCTTAAAGTGCCAACCTGCAAAAAAATCTTAATTTCACAATGCCACCAGATGACCACACCTCAAAACTGCCCAACACAAATAGCAGCAGAATGCATGTTTTACAAACCAATCACACATTCTTATTAAGCATTTCACAGGGGCGATAAGTTTCCCGAATGTGAAGTCGGATTCAATGTAGTGCATTTCTTTTAACTGATGAATGATTAGCTCACTCAAACATGTATCTTCTCCAACAAGATAAATTCAAGCCTAATGAGAAATTCATACCTGGCAGGCATCACCATCAAAGAGCTCACCAGCTGAAATTCTTCGTTCATACTCCACAAGAGGCCCTCTTCTGTTCACTTCTGCATAATAATACCAATAACAATAACCCTTAAATGACAACTTCACATCAGGTCTATTTCCTAAGACAATTTACATAACCGAAACAACAAGAAACGGAATAGAACCTGTGGTATCAACTTTACTTGTAGCACCCGTTGAGAAAGGTCTTGATGTAAAAATCAGAGGGAATAAAACTCTATTGGTTTCAGCATGATCAAGCAGCCTATAAACAGAAGTAGAATTGTTTCGAATCGAATGGCTTCGTCTCCTTACAAAAGCACTCGAATAATTGTTTATCCTCTGTGGACAAGCCAATCTTATGTTTCGAATCGATCGAACAATCACCCTCATTATCAATTAAAAACACAATCCCAGAAACAAATTTATTCTCCAACTAAATAAGAACTTCAACCCCTTCAACTATACAGTTTCCTGAAGCAAAAATTAAAATTGGTTAAAGTTCTGCAAATATTAGAATCAGAATTAATTCTGGAATTAAACTATTTATTAAAAAAAACACTAATCATCCCCAGCATAAAACTTTCATTATCAATAAACTTTATTTAAAAGGACAGAATATGAATATATTGTGAAAATCAGCATGATTCAACAGGAAATATATCTAATCAATGAATAATTGTTAGGCTGGCAAGAATTAAAAGGTTGAATATTGACTGCCCCCCTCACAAGAAAATTATGAAAAATAAAATTAAACAGGATGTCCATAAGCAGACAATTTTCTTTCTTTCACATTGAAATCTAAACCGCGTTTGATCCATATGCTTCAATTTTCCGAGAAAACAAAATCATGAACAAACACAGATTATGTATACTTCGCAGGTCAATAGAGAAAACAGAACAAAACCACTCACCTGGATAGCCTCTGCTAATTATAGGATCTATGAAAATATGAAAACCCCAAGAGGAAAAACGATAAGGAAAGAAGCTTTTAGCAGAGAATTCAATCTCTCTCTCTGTATATTTATGGTGAAGAAATAATTTATTGTGTTTGGAGTTTTTGTTGTGAGAACGAAAAGCGACCCAAAGTTTCGGCTCCCAAGAAACAGGGAATCAGATTATCATCAGAAGGAGAAAAATAGGGTGGCGGAGGAGGAGGAGGAGGAGGAGACCGAGAACGCCGTCTTGCTTCGATTTACACGTAATCTTGCACTGTACTTGTAACGGTTAATCTATACTTTTGTTATTATATATATGTGTGTGCTTTTTCTTTTCTTTAAAATATTCTTTTTTTATATTGTTAGGAGTTTAATTATTAATTAATCACGTTCTCTTATTCTAATTTTTAATTAATCACGTTCTCTTCAAAATAGGCCGATGAAACTTAACCTTACCAAAAATTATATTATGGGTCAGTCCCACGACGTGATAATAGAACCAACCACTAAAAATCACCAACATCACAATTTTTACCTGTTATATTTTTTTAAGTGAATTTTCATTTAAAAATTATTTATAAAAAAAATTAACAGTAAATATGAGTGAAGATTCACTTTAAAAAATATGACATAAAAAAATGATGATGTGGATGATTTTTAGTGGTTGGTCTCATTACCACGTTATGGGACTGACCCATGATATAATTTCTCCAAACCTACACACTTAAATCTTATTATAATAAGTTGAAATTAAAAATTGTTTCTACTTAAAATTATAATCAATATTATTATAATAATATTTTTATTTTGGTCCAATAATAAGTTTAGTATTACTTAGGCTAAGGTTTTAGATTCGAAATATTGTGTATGTAAAAAATAAATATTAAAAAATTTACTCATTAAAATTAGGTGTATAATACGAATCAATTTAGATTAATTAAAGCGTAACTTTAAAAATTAAAAAAAAATATTTTTATTATTTATATAATTTATAAAATATATTCTTCACTTACATCGTAATTATAATAAAATTTAGTGTTTTTATTATTTTAAATTAAAATATCTCATCACAACCAATAATTTCAATTCTATGATTTATTGATATAATGTTTTAAATGTATTGTTCTTAATCTTTTACCTAATTAGATATGATTTATTAATTAATTAATTAGAATCGAGTACGGTATTAATTAATTACTTTATTTATAATATTATGGTTTAAAGAAAAGTATACCTAAACTCCAATAAGATAATCAGATATTATGAAAATCAGATATTAAGAAAAGTATAAGAATAGACTGTATATAATTTATAAAATCAAATTAAATAATTGGGTAGTATTTACTTAAATTAAATTATTGTAGTTATTTACCCTTTTTTTTCTTTTTAAAAACTACATTAAAAATATGGGTATAATATTCAAATAGGTACCCAAATTATGTTTATGGGTCAATTTTTGTGTATAAACTATTTTTAGCTCTAAATTGGTGTTTAAAATTTTAATTTCGGTCATTTCAAGTGCCTAACTATCAACTATCATTATTTTTATTATTTTTTTTTAATTTATTTTAGTTTTAACTTAATCTTTTTAAAAAAATTAAAAGTTTTAAATCTTTACAAAATAGTCTCAAATCTCTAACGCTAAACCTCAAACCTCTAAATTATC
Source organism: Abelmoschus esculentus (assembly GCA_035048815.1). Lineage (NCBI taxonomy): Eukaryota > Viridiplantae > Streptophyta > Magnoliopsida > Malvales > Malvaceae > Abelmoschus > Abelmoschus esculentus. The sequence continues at coordinate 10,430,633 of JAUCBN010000023.1, read as the reverse complement.
ATTATTATCACTGTTTACTGTATCATCGGAGACCACCATTACCGTCGACGGACTACCACGATTGTTTTCCCTAATCAACCATCGTTGGTAATCGATGGTAGGTGAATCGGTCAGCTTCCTAATATCGAAAAAACCAAAATTGTGAAAATAGAATCATCGACCTGCCTACCTTCAGTTATAGGCGATAGTTGATTGAAAAAATTGATCATGATGATCCGACGACAGTAATAGTGATCTCTGGTAAGGTAGTAAATGATGACAACGATTATAATTCAGGGATTTTGGGTTCTAGGTTAACTATTTAAAACTATTTTGTAAAAATTTAAAATTACTAATTAAAAAATAAAATTTTAATTTTAATTAAAAATTAATTAAAAAATAAAAGTAAAACTTACCTTTTTCATATTTTTATTGACAAATAATTTTTTTATTAATGAATAGACACTTAAAATAAATTAAATTAAAACTTTAAATATTTATTTAAAATTAAAAATAGTTTATATATCAAAAATAATCTATAAACATAATTTAGATATTTATTTAAATATTAAGCATAAAAACATTACACAATAAAATAAGATAGTACTTACTAACTAAGATCATTACAATAATTTAATTTTTAAACATCTACAACATCGTGCAGCTGTTGTTTTATTTAAGAACTACCCTGTCAGGCGTTATTATTAAATGTTTTTTTCTTTCAATTATTTTACAATTGTTACAGAATTCAGATTTAATTAATTGGTGTCGTTGTTGAAGGTAATTAATTAAACCAATTGAGTCATGACTCGTGACTGAGTCGTGTCAGAAAACACTGGAATTCTCCGTATTTAATAGGATGTATTTATTTTTATTAAATTAGAGGGGATTTTATGGAGAGAACGTTAAAAAAACATTTGAAATATTATAAATAGTATTTAAAATGGAATAATTATTTGATATATTAACGATAAAAATTAAAAAATTTTATCAACATTTTAATTTATGATGTATAATTTAAGAATTAGATGTGGAGGTTTAAAATTTAGAAATAAAGATTAAAATTTATAGTTTAGGTTATAATTTATAGGGTTCATAGATTAAAACCTAATCTTTATTATATTATTTAAAAATTAAACTCTAATTTTTAAACTTAAAATTATAACCACTGTACCTAAATTATAAACTTATATACTTAAACAAATAAATCTTACACTGGTCTTAAACCATAAGAATAAGGCGTTTGTTAAAACTTCTATAATTAAATTTGAAATTTGATTTAGCCTAAATATTTAATATTCCATAAAAGTATTATCAAAATTCTTAAAAAAACTATATTTGTGTCCCATCCTTCAGTGAATCATATATAGATACTCTGTATATTTATTCCAAAATTATTTTAAATTAAATTCTTTCCAGTAATATTTTTAATATTTTATTTTATTTATAACTATTAGAGTATATATTCGTTGCCCTATAACCATTATTTAAAAAGATATCAAATTTTGGAATATTTTTTAGAAATTTGTACGACGAGCGTCGAACACCGTTGAACATCACTAATATTAAATATTGTTGAACATCATTAAATTAATTAATAAAGATTATAAATCTTAAGGACTCAACATATAATTAATAAATATTTAAAATAAAATTTTAATTAAATTATTTTTTACAGGGAAAACTATATGTATGGTCATCCAACTATCATTTTTTTCTTGTGTTGGTCACTCAACCAATTTTTTCATTAAAATCATCATTAAAATTTTATTTTGTTATATTTTTGTCATTGACTATTAAATATTTAACGAAAACTATGACATGATATGGTTTAATAATATTTTAGTCCTTAAAATTATTATATTATATCAGATTAATCCAAATAAAAAATAACTCATCAAATATGTCAAAAAATTAATTTGCCAACTCTCTTATTATTTTTCTTATGTCTGTGAACAACTTATTAAGTTTCAGAGTATAAAAAATATTTTAATTTTATAATTTATTCTTTTAAAATCTAAGTTAAAAGAATAGTTTTTTTCGAATCAGGATGGCATTTTCGTCGAATAATTTTTTTTCCAGTCCAAGAAAGGTTGTGTTCCAGCATCTAAGAAGTTATTGATACAAATTTGTGTGAAGTTGTAGGAACATCCATTTGAAGATTGAAAAGTTTGACTACTCAATGAAAATTTAAGTGAAACTAAATTTTATTTAATCCCAAGAAAAAATTTAAGACGGCGTCGAATTGATCTATATTTACATGTTAAAGATTTTTATGACTATTGATCTATATGAACCTTTACGTGAATCGATAAATTGAATTTTTTATGGATCCGGTAAGCATAAAAAGGATAATATATATATATATATTGAGAAAATTCAAAGAAGGTATATTAGATTTTAAAAAACAAATCATAAAATTAAAGTGATTTTCTATAATCCAAAATTTAATAAATGGTTCAAAGATGCAAAAAAAATAAAGAAAGAGTTGACAAATTAATTTTTAAAGTAATGTTGCAAGAGAAAAAAAAAAGGAAAAATTAAGGTTTAATTCAAATATTTGATGAGTTATATTCTATTAGAATTAATCTGATATAATATAATAGTTTTAGAGACTTAAATTATTATTAAACAATGTCATATCACAATCTTTGTTAAATATTTTGGGAAAAATCAAAGAAAGTATATTAGATTTTAAAAAAATAAATCATAAAATTAAAGTGATTTTTTTATAATCTAAAATTTAATAAATTATTTAAAGACGCAAGAGAAATAAAGGAGTTGACAAATTAATTTTTTTAAAGTAATGTTGCAAGAGAAAAAGGGAAAAAATGAGGTTTAATTCAAATATTTGTTGAGTTATATTCTATTAGAATTAATCTGATATAATATAATAGTTTTACTGTTTTAGGGACTAAAATTGTTAAATATTTAACAGCCGATGGCCAAAATAATAATAAAATAGAACGTCAACAATAATTTTGATAAAAAAAATAGTTTGATGACCAACCCAAGAAATGAGTAATAATTGAATGACCATTTATATAGTTTTCTTTATAAAAAAATAATCTAATTAAAATTTTATTTAAATATTTATTAATTATATATTGAGTCATTGAAATTTTTAATCTTTATTAATTCGTTTAATGGTATTCAATAAGTGTTGTTCAACAATGTTCCATACGTGTGATATACTCATCCATATTTTTTTATTTATTTTGTCCATTCCATTCTATTTACAGATCGGCAAGAAGCAAATGGACTGTGGGGCCCAGCAGTGGCTTTGTTCGTCACTTGTCCCATCCCATAAACCAATCGCCACAAAATTAGGACAAGACAGTGACGTGGTTGGGGGTTGTGTCTTATTATTATTTTAATATTATATAATGTATTAATTAATTAATTTAAAATAAATATTTATTATAAATCTGATTCTTTTAATTTAATTTATATAATTATTTTTATTTAAAAATTTTAATATCTTATCTATGTTAATTAATCATGTTTCGTTGAGCTTCAATGATTCTCTTAGTTGAGCCTTCCGTCTTCACCATAATAATAATGAGAAGAAGAATATACTTGAATAATGGAGTAGCTGTTTCCTTCACTCTTATCTTACATAAATTTCATATGCTTTCAGGATTATAAAAAAAATATCGGGTTTTAGTTTACACAGTAAAATCAGTGTTTAAATTATATTTTTGTAAAGGAATATTTATTCTTTATTAAAATAGTTGTTTTATTTTTTATTTTATTATTATTTTATGCCAATCTGTCAACTGTCCAAAAAAACTACTATCCTTTTGTTTCTTGACATGGGGCCTGTCTTTTTTAATTATGTTTCTTTTTTAATTTTACATTTTCTTAAAAAAACAAATCTCCCTTTTTCCTTTTTTTTTAATTTTTATTTGTTTTTTTATTATTTTATTTATAATATTTAATAATTTTTTATTTATTTTAAACTTAAAAAAGAACTGATTGATTAATGATCAGAGGAGAAATTATATCATTAACCTTTTTCATCACGTCATTCGTAGTTCAAACCAATTAGTTTTATCCGTTTCATTTTTTTATGGTGAATCTCATCACTTTCTTACATGTAATTAATGAATGAATAATTATCAAACAATTACTTAAAATAAATAATTATAATTATATATCACAAATGATACGATGAATAAAGTTCACAATATAATCTTGGAGGGTTGGTTGGTAAAAATATTAAAATAAACGTCACCCACGTGCATGCATAACATTTGCCACATCGGTGTGTCCTTAATCCACCTACCTAACTGCGCACCCCAAGGCTGTCTCACACTATCTCTCCACTTGGTTAAACCGCATTGGATATCAGAAGTTATCTGATCCCTATTACACAACAATTTGTTTATTTATTTATCAGAAATTTTTTTAAAAATAACAATGTTTAGCTTACATTTAAGAAAATAAATTAATTTAAAAAATAGATCAAAATTTACAGTATTTTTTGGACTTCGTCATTTGTAAATGGCGAGATTCATGTTAATCGTTAGATTAAACTGAAATCAACGGTATACATGAACCTCATTACCTACAGACAACGAGGTCCAAAAAACATTGTATTAGAAATTATCAGCTTCAAGGTAGAACAAGAATTGGATAGAGAGAAATAAAAAATAAGAATAACAGAGAAAAGATTTGTTTATAAAATTCAGGTTTACAGTATATATAGTTAGATCCTAAATAGTTTACGAAAATCAAATAAAATCTCTGAAAATCGTTAACTTCTTTGAATATTGTATTGTATTTTTTTCAAGTTTGCTCGTTACCATTGATCTTATCCCATTGTTTTCATAGCCTGTATATTTTTTGATCATTTGTTGACTGATCCTGTGCTCCAAGCAATAGTCGTAGTGTCCAATAAGAAAGATAAAAATGATAGATGTTCACATAAATTCGCAAATTTGCATGACAGTATGAGGCATCCATGTTAGTTGATAAATCACATCTTCTTTTATATCCAAAGGAGTTTGATTGGTCTTTAAAATTGACTTTGTAAGAATTTTGTTGCTTCTGCTTTTTTGATTGTGTATTTAACTATTTCTAATTTTATAACATGAAACTTTTCATGCATATCCCTTCCAAGTATCTACGGCTCTTAAATGGATTGAGGTAAGAACTCAGAAAATTTTAGAGGCTGATCAGTAAATTTCAAGTAATTCAGCAAAAAAATTATTGCACCTTATGAATGAAGTTAATAAAACTTTTGAAATGAAAATAACATCGTAGATAGTTAGCTATGATTGAGACATGTTAATTCAAACGAAAGAAGTTAAGTTCTTTGAATTGTCATAAGTTAAAACTCTCAATTATAAATTTATTTCTGTTTGAAACAAAAAAGATAAAAAAGAAGTATGTGCCTGCAATGCACTTGAACCAGTTCTTTCGTCCTTCTTTTCGTCACCAATAATCGAAACATATAAATGTCATTCACCTTGACAACATCATTCGTCTTAAACTCTTCTTCTAATAATATATCTAAATAAGTTATAGATACAAAATTACTTATAAAAGTTATCGGTATCGTTTCAAAACCACCTATACTAATTATCTCCATCACTTCAATGATTTCTCCATACTTTTCAAGACCACCTACACTAATCATCTCCATCACTTCAATGATTCCTTCATGTTTTAGAGGTTGGACCACTGTTATGTTTCGAGAGAACATCAGATTTGTAAGACTTTGTTCATCATATTTCTGAAAATTGAACACATTGATGATGAAAAACAGTGTTGATATTCATCAGAATCAACGTGAATCATTGCTCTATGAAAATCATCTATCATATTACGATGAGTCAGTTGATTAAGAATTTCAATGTCAATTGGTGTAGCCAATTTGTCGAATAGTTGGTGGGTTTCTACGACTGAATTATATCGCTTTGCTCCCATAATACCCATATCATCGTAAGTAATGGTTACCGTAGATGCTAATCCCAACTTCGATGATATAACTGTCAGTTGACGTGATATATTTTAAAATTTTCATTGGGTACCATTATTCACCTATTTTTACTCTTTGAAGTGTGCTTGCTAAGAACTCAACATCAGCTTGTGAGGCGTAGAGGTTTCTTGCAATGCTTTAATCAAATCTATAACGTTTATCATAACTCAAGGATATCTCAATGATAGCATCCATGTTAAAAATTATCAGATTTAAGGTAGAAGAAGAAGGAAAAATTAATTAGAAGATAAGAATCATAAAAAAGGATAAATTCTGATAGATATAGCTAGGCCCTAAATGGTTTATGAAAAGCAAATAAAATTCCTGAAAGTCGTTAGCTCTTTTTTATGTACTCTGCCCTTCAATTACTAACTAACTATCCTTGCTGACTCGGACGTAATTAAATTCATAATACAATATTTCTTTTGATCTATTCTCCCAAATATTTTTTAAATAAACTTATTTCCCTTATTTTTTCTCTTAACTTCATTATTCACCTAAATTAACCTAATTTTCAACTTAAAATATGAACGAGTGGTAGTTATTTTGATATGAATTACAGCTGTCTCTTGTCTATTCGTTTTAATAATATGAACAAAAATTAAATTAATCGATTTATATAAAATAAAGTATTTTTTATCAAGTATTTTGACATCATCGTATTTCCAAAGTCTCAAGATTCTAAACTTTGATTAAACAAAACTAATCTTAAATTAGTCTATAAACGGAGATGGAGTTATGATTCTCATGAGAAGATAATTTTTTAATTTAAAAAAATATTATTTTAAAAATCAATGGAACTACAAAAATATTAAGGGAATTGAAATTTTATTGTATTAATTGTAAAATTATAAAAATTTAAAATAATTAAACTATAAAATTGTGAGTAATTTAATAAAGTCCATGGCCACAAATGTCGTGTTAGAAGCTGATGTTGGGATTATTAACAAGTTGTCCAAGCCACAAATGGACTTGTCTCTGGTAGGCCTTTCATGTAAGATCCACTCATAATATTAACGTTTGTTATGTTAATTAAAACAAAAAGGTTTCGTTCCTCATAAAAGGGATTATCATTTTTTGGGTGAGTAAGATCGGATTTAATTAGAAAATAATTATTATTTTTTATTTGACGTAAAAAATTAAGTTCAATTTATTTTTTTAGTTAGTACCCAGATAATTTATGTTCACGTACGTTGTACATGAACTGAACACATTCTCTCAAGTTAACACTTAAAAAATTTTATTCTCAAATTGATACTTAAATAATACACTTTCTGTTATACTTAAAGTGTACAATACAAATGTGGTTCGTATCTTAAAAAAAGGAATGCAAAATGTGGTTTAGTATCATTGGTTAGGGAGATTTGTACATTATTAGATTAATCTTGGGAGATCAAAATTTATCAAATCTGTTAGACAGCGAATAAGATTACTGATGGATTAACTAAAATGGTTCAATCTCGTGATTTTGTTTTTGAGAGCTGGACTTCTCATCTTGTATTTTCATGTTTCCACCAGATGTAGTTTTGACTTTAATTCATGATGACTTGTTACCAATGTGGGTGTAGTTCTATAATCTTTACTTAGGTGTTTCTTTTATCGCTTTGTAAGTATTATCAAATGTGCTAATTTTTTTCTCATTTAGGTTTAGAAGGGTTTTTTAATGGGGCACTTGCCAGTATGATTCTCTCTCAATTTTATATAAAAAACACACTTTCTTCTAAACTGATATCAAAATTTATACATTCTATCGATTTAATCTTAATTTAAAATAAACCAATGAAATAATCGTTTATATTTGAAAATATTATAAACTTACATATTATTCTCTTAAATTATTTGTTCTTCTCCCATAAATGTTATATCATTTTTTTTAGTATAATAAAATTTAATAGTAACTTGTTATTTTATCATTGAATACAATTATCTAATCGTTCTTTAATCCAATAGTTTCATTTGGTTTGACAATATGGTAAAATAATGGTTAAATTGATGAAATTTTAAGTTTATTGATTTTTTTGAATTAGGATCAAATTGATAAAATGTATAAGTTTGAGAAATAACATTATTAATAAATGTAGCAAAATAATAGATGAAATTAAATTTTAGGTATTAATTTTGGAGCAAAAACTTTTTAAGTGTTATGAATATATTTATTTATGGGGATATCCATTTATTAAGTTAAACTTTAATGAGTTTTATTATTAGGGTTTAATACATATTGGAATTAGGGTAAAGCTTTGTACATAACCCTACTTATAGAATATAATAAAATCTTTCTCTTTTGTCTCTCATCTTTGTTCTCCTATTTTATTCTTATTATTTATTTTATTTATAACACGTTATCAGCACGAGACTCTAACCAACGGAGGTTTTTGTCGTTCGAATCTTGAAAGAATTATTAAAAGAATTAGTTACTAGCACAAATCAAAGATAAGTTCTTCTCCCTCAATTATATTTTAATTATCGGTTATTTTTCTATCTTGATTTTTGATTTGATTTTTAATTTATTAAAATTTTTTGTTATTTGGGTGACTCAATTACCGTGGTTTTTGTCGACAATTACCGAAAAAGATTTTAACACAATATTGGTAATAAAATCTACCATATATCTAATTAGTAGAAAGTCCGATATATTTTATTTATTTAATTTGAGATTTTTTTATCTTTATTTATAATCAATATTTGTTTATTTTATTATGAGGAAAGTTTATGTTTTAATCATTTTTTAAGTATTACATGATATTAGAACAAATATTAGAGATTTAATTAATTAATATGTTTTTTGTTATGTTGGTTTAATCCGAGTATATTGGCTGGACATCCCGTTTTGTGAGGCTACTGGTCTCAAAGGAGATTCTTTTTAAAGGACTTTGTGGACTGTTTTAACAACGCCGCACATAAGGATTAAATTTTTGTTCATTGTATGTATTGTATATGTATTGGTTGATCAATTACTATTTAATAATATGAATATTATAAAGTTTATATTTGCTTGAAAGCAATATTATTTTTATGTCGAAAAACTCGACTATAAACTTCTCCCAAGCTTAAGTTACGAAAATCGTCTTGATCCAAGAATTTTTATGGGAGGCATTCCCTAAAGTGAATGCATGCATGATGCTTATTCCAAGCAATTATTGAATTTATACTATTCCTTGAAGTGAATGCAAGCATGATGTTTATTCCATGCTATTATGCAAGCATGATGTTTATTTCATGCGATTATACAAGCATGATGTTTATTCCATTCGATTATTAAATTTGTTTCTTTCCTTGAAATGAATGTAAACATGATAATTCATTATATGATTAGTGAATAAAACTCTTTATATGCTAGAGTATCACTGATGAGGATATGTTAGAAAAACATACTTCATTTTTCATACATTAATGTTGTTCTATAGACACAGTATCGTGAAAAGATTTTAAATACCTATTAGTCTCCGCTCCATTCTCTTAAATAAATATGAATAAAAACCACATTAGTAATTGTGGTTGCGATTGAGGTCATAAAATAAACATGGATAAGATAATTCTTTTAAAAATGCTTATATCCACCAGAAGTGGAATTATAAAGATGACAAGAATGATAAAGATCATATCAAAATCTTTATGTTATCAATGCGATGGTATAAACCATTGATCTCGTACTTGTCAAAGGTCGATGTTTTATGGACTTTATCTATAATCATGAATAATAAATGAAAGAAAATATAAGCAGATTTTCTTTATGGTGAAAATAATTATGGCGTTGTTGATCCAACTCAATTGGATATTGTTAATTTTTTCATAACCCTTGAAGGAAATAATTCATAATTTATTTTATTTCTTTTATAACCTCTAAAAGGAATAATTGATCTTTTATTTATTTTAATTTATTTTAATTTATTATTTAATTTATCGTTAAGTTATTTTACATATTATTTATTTACGCTTTATGTTAATATATCATTAATTTATTTTATATATTATTTATTTAAGTTTTATGTTAAGTTATCTTTCGAAGAATACTATCACTTCCGGAATAAAATCTACAATAAATTATGGTTATTTACGCCAAACAGATAGTGCAAATACTCATGCTATACTTAAGCATAAGAAAAATTTTCCAATTTAAATACAAGAGAAAATATGAATACTATATCTCAAAGTACTGAAATATCAATGCTTCGGAAGATCTTTTGAGAGTTTATCTTTGATAGATAACTGATTTGATATAATATGCTATATTTAATATTTTGTCATTCCCCGAAGTGAATGGTACAAAGAACATATTTTTCATTTCCTGAAGTAAATGAAATAAAGCACATATTAAAAGGTACATAATTATACATATTTTCCCATTTTAAATGCAAGGAAATAATATAATTATTATCCGGAAGTACTAATATCATAGAATGCTCCGATTGAGCAAATATGTTATTGTCAAATGGAACTTTATTCCATATTTACAGTACTTACTGAGTTTTACAGATATTTGTAGAAATATATTGAGAATATAAGTCAAAGGGATGTTGATTATCTCAATATTACGAGTATAACTCAAGGCAATAAGAATATTTTGACAAAATTATATGCACTATCATCCATATTGTACTACAAAAAAATTAGTGCAAATTGAAGCTCATGCTATTGTAAACCAGATTTTTACTGATAATTTTATTTAGCATGACTGGTTAGGTCATCCCGGTTAAATTATGATGTGAAATTTTATTGATACTTTTATGTGGTTACTTATTAAAGAACTAAGATTTTATTCAAGGTAATTTTCATGTGATACTTGATATGCAAGCAATTTGATTATTTAATCATCAACAGCTAATATAGAGTGTAAATCTATTAATTTTCTGGAACGGATACATATTGATATATATGGGCCCATACACCTTTCTTATAGTCCATTTAGATATTTTATGATTTTAATCGATACATCGACTAGATGGTTATATGTATCCTTGTTATTAACCCGCAACTTGATGTTTGCCAGGCTACTTGCTCAGTTGATAAAATTATGAGCATATTTTCCAGATTATCTTATAAAGACAAACGGTCTTGATAATGTTGATGACATGTCATTTTACATGTAGTATCACCAATTTTCATCAAGCCAACAAATTATTATAAGTTCTCCCCATTACAAATGTTTTTTGGTCAGGAACCAAATATTTCTCATCTTAGATTTTTTGGGTGTGGATATATATTTTAATTACTCCACCATAGCGCACAAAGATGAGTTTTGTTGGAAATATATATCATATTTAAATATCTTGAGCTTCTGATAAAGAAATTTATTTATAGCTAGATTTACTGACTATCATTTTAATGAGTCAGTTTACCCGACATTAAGGGGAGAAAATAAAATAGCTTGAAAAGGAAATAAGTTGGAATGAATTATCATTTTTTTGTTTGATCCATAAATTCAACAATATGAACTATAAGTTCAAAGGACAATTCATTTAGCAAATCAATTGTCAGATGATTTTACTTACTTTAAAAGAGTGACTAAGTCACGTATACCAACTATGAATACTCCGATTAAATTTAATGTCTTGAAAGTACAAACTTTAGTTGCTAATGATTCTAACTTACGCTTGAAGCGTAGTAGACAAGTAAGTTCCAAAAATGAAGAAATCCTCGAAAAAGAAAAGGAGCTATATTTTATGATGGTCTGATCGAGGAATCAATGAATTATGAAAATCTCTAGAAGAGATTCAAAGGTCTCCAACAGAGACATTGACATGACTCAGGTACCTGATAATAAAGAGATCTCAATAGATTATGTTATGTTTGATAATAAGTGAAACTGAAATTAAATTGACGTCATAAATATATTTGCATACAATATAGTACTAGAGATTTTATTTGATGATATGGATCATGAATCATTGTTAATTGGGCAATGTAAACAAAGAAATTATTGACCAATATGAAAGAGACAATTGAGGCGAAACTAAAATCTCTTTTGAAAAGAGAAGTATTTGGGCATATAGCCTATACATTGAAATGTGTAAAGCCCCTGGATATAAATGAGCATTTGTGAGAAAGAGAAATTAAAAAGGGAAATTATGAGATATAAGGTCATTTGGTTGCACAAGGATTCTCACAAAGACATGAAATTTATTATGATGAAAATATATTCCTCGGTGGTGGATGCAACTACTTTTAGATTTTGATCAGTCTGGCAATAAATAAAATTACTCAGTTTCTGTCTAATGGATGTTACATCCTATTTGAATGAGCCTCTTGATAGTAATATTTACATGAATCTTCCGGAAAGATTTAGATTGACATAAGCAATTAATTCAAGTTCTTGAGAATATCATTCAATCATATTGAGTATATCTTTTATGGATTGAAAAAATTTAGGCATATTTGATATAATCGTCTTATTGAATACTTATTAACATAATGCTATATGAATTGTTTAATTTTTCTGAGCATTTTTATTAAGAGGTTTAGCTCTAAATTTTTATTGTTGTGTATGTCGATGATTTGAATATCGTTGAGACTCATAAAGAGATCTCCTCAAATTCTTGTGCATCAATCGACATATAAAAAAATGTTGAAAGAGACTTTACATGCATAACGCATATTCATTGATCACCTTTATGGTTGCTAGGTCTCTTAATGTAAACAAAGATTCTTTTTGCCTCAAGAAAATAGTAATGAAATTCTTGGTCTAAGAGCATAATATATACATTATTTAATCTAGAAGTATCGTATCTTAGCTGGTTCAGAAATATTATTAAAGTTCAGAAATAATTATTATGCATGAGGCAAAACCGAAATATGTGTTTGTCTAAACATATCTTGAAGATATGTGAATTACTTTAACAAGATAAGATGCAAGCTATCTTGTGTAGAGATAATGCAAAATTGATATCTCAAGGTGGATATATCAAATGTCATAAAACGAAACATATTCCTTTCAAGTTTCGTCCCTCATGATCTTCATAAGAATAATATCCGCGATTCATTTCAAGCAATAATTTGGAAGATTTATCCATTAGCGAATAATCTACTTCAACATCTGAAGATTGTTTTTAATATTAAATTATGAAGATTCAATCTTTTATGATATTTTCATTAGGAGGAGTAAATACGCGTTGCACTCTTTTTCCTTTAACCAAGTTTTTGTCCCAATGGGTTTTCTTGGTAAGATTTTTAGTAAGGTTTTAACGAGACACATTATCTTCATGGATATCCAAGAGGGAGTGTTATGAATATATTTATTTATGATGGATATCCATGTATTAAGTTAAACTTTAATGGACTTTATTATTAGGGTTTAATAGCTATTAGAATTAGGGTTTCCTTGAGAATATAATAAAATCTCTCTTTTTTGTCTCTCATAGTTCTCATATTTTATTCTTGTTATTTACTTTATTCACAACATTAAGTACTAACTTAAGAGGTCTCTAGTTTAGGTATCAACTTTAGAGAATGTGCCTAGTTGAGTTCATGTACCAAATATATATTTAAGCCATTTTATTTACTAATAACTACTAATTATTTTCTAGTTTAAGGTGAACTCCTAGATTACTTATGATATATGTATATCACATATGAAGAACATGAAGAAAAAATTATATATCATATATGATTATATAAAGTCATTTAAATTAGAACCAACTAGTACCATAATATTATAAATAATATAATTAAATTAAAACAAAAACTTGAATAACTAGACTTGACCAAAAAATTATTGTCATCCTTATAATTTCACTTATGGTGAATATAAACATCTCAAAAGAATCATCTTATCCATGTCTATTTTATGACCGCGACCACGACCGCAATTACTAATGTGGCATTTATTTTTTCCACTATAAAATATCACATTCACTTCAGGAAATGGAGCGAAGACTAATATATATTTAAAATCTTTTCACGATATTGTGTCTACAGGATAACATTAATGTGTGAAAAGTTGAGTATGTTTTTCTAATTATTATCATCAGTGATACTCTGACACATAACTAAGTTTTATTCACTAACCATATAGTGAATTATCATGTTTACATTCTCTTCAATGAATGAAATAAATTCAATAATCGCATGAAATAAACATCATGCATGCATTCACTTCAAGGAATGTCTCCCATAAAAATTCTTGGATTAATACGATTTTCATAACTTGAACTTGAGAGAAGTTTATAGTCGAGTTTTTCGATACAAAAATATTGTTTTCAAGCAAATATAAACTTTTATAATATTTATACTATTAAATAGTAATTGATCAACCAATATATAAACAATACATACCAAGAAAAAAAATTTAATTTTCATACGTGGCATTGTTAAACCAGTCCACAAGGTCCTTTAAAAAGAACCTCCTTTGAGATCAATAGCCTCACAGAACGAGATATCTAGCCAATATACTCAGATTAAACCAATACAATAGAGAACATATTTATTAATTAAAGGTTTGATCATTTGTTCCAATATCATATAATACTTAAAACATGATTAAAAATATAAGCTTTCATCATCAAAATAAATAAATATTGGTTATAACTAAAGACAAAAAATCAAATTAAATAGATGCGAAATACTATCCTTATATGTCATTGTATTTTAAATACTTGATAATTTCATGTTTTGAACAATCATCCTTAATTTGAGAATAATTAATTATCCACTATATCGAGATAAATAAGTAAAATATACCAAATTAAATATCTCGTTAAAATATACCAAACTTTCCAAGCTAAGTTGAATATATGGCTACACAAACACCAAATAACCAATGATTTTTCAAAAATTAAAAAACAAGTTAAAGGTCAAGAGAGAAAAATAATCAATAATTAAAATAAAATAGAGGGAGAAGAATTTATCTTTGATTCATGCTAGTAACAAATTCTTTTCAATGACTCCTTTAAGATTCGAACGACAAACACCTATGTTGGTTAGAGTTTCGTGCTAATAACATGTTATGTATAAAATAAAGAATAAAAACAAAATAGATGAACAAAGATGAAACACAAAAGAGAGATTTGTATTATATTTTCAAAGTAAGGTTATATAATATTTTCTCCAAAAGTCTATATTTATAGTATAAGTTGAAAGTATTAATTCCAATGGGAATTAAACTTTAATAATAAAGTACATTAAATTATTATTTAATATATATGTCACGACTCAGATTCAGATCCGAGTGTCGGGTTAACCCGAAGGATTGGGCTTCGATGTTGAACCCCAAGTTTGAGTAGTTTAGGGCTGGTTGTTATGCCTTAAGCTTGTTTGGTTTGCTTGGTTTGGGACTTAAGACTTGGGTTAGGGACATTTACCAAAATGTCTAAATGGGATGAATGAGAGAGGTTGAGGGTTTTATTTTCTCCTACAGAGATTATATCATCTTCGTCACCCTTTTTCTTCCCATCCCTACCTCTCTTTTGTTTCATTAAAAGATAGCTAAATGATGAATCTTTGGTGTTGTTGTTTGGAATACCGTTTTAGTGTTAGAAGAAGAGTTGCAGGGCTATCAAGGATGTACCAAACAAGGTAAGGAAGTGTTGGTTTGGTGGAAGATGAAGGTTTAGGAGGGGTTTAAGGTTGAGTTTGGGAATGAGATTTTAAGAGTGTTAATCTTAATTTTCTAGTGTTTCTCCTTGGTGTCTAATTCACTTCTTATCTTTCCCTTTGTAGAGAAGCAAGTGGAAGAACCATCTTCAAGCTTGGGGGAGGAGAAGTCTTGAGGTAGAGCTAGGAGCTCTAGTTTGTTGTGTTCTTTGCTAAGGTTGGTACTCCTACAACTATTAATCATCATGCATATCACGTTTTAAGCTTAATAGCATGCTTGTTGATTATTATGGTATGTTTGCATAAGCTTAAGGTGGTTATTAATGGTGGATCATGTATTTTTAGATGAACTTCTGTCATTATAGTGTAAACATGTTAGGAAGGTTCCCATAAAGTCTAGGACCATTTTGGGATTGAATGGGTGAAATTTGGATAGAGTTCTAAGTGTTAGAAGACTCAAAACTGCAGATTTCGTGCAGGTGTATCGATACCCTCTGTAAGTGTATCGATACCCCAGAGAAAAATCTTATACAAACAAGGCAGACATTTCAGAACGCCTAGCCTGAGTTTTGATACCGGGACCTCTAGAAACATTTTGTTTCGATACCTCTTTGGGGGAGTATCGAAATGGGTAGTCCTCCTTAGTTGACTTTAAAGTTTGGTCAAAGTGTATCAATACCTCTTTGGTGAGGGTATCATAGTTCTATTAGACTTAAAGTAGCTCGATTGAAAACCGATTTAGTAAGTTAAACGATGAAGACTTGACTATTTGGATGATTTATGGTGGATGCAAAAATATAAGAAATTTGATACAAAGATTTAGAGTGGTTCGGACTTCTAACCCAAATCCTACATCTACTACCTTAGCTTCTCACTAAGGATTTCCACAATTTACTAAGAATTCAACCATTTGAGGAACAAAGGGATACCTTACAACCTTGATTCACAACCCGAATCAAGCATCCAAAGATCACTATCATACTTGCTAATTCACTCACAAAGAGAATTCTAAGCAAACTTGAATCTTTCTAATAAGCCTAATTGTTTGCAACTAAGCTCTCACCTAATCTTAAGAAACTTGAGCATACATAAACATTAAGCACACAAGTATTGTCTATACAAAAGATGAAAATTAAGCTCTAAGACAAATCTTTCATCATATTATTGTTACAATGTAAGCATTCATCTTCTTTTGATGCTTGAGGCTTCCTTTTATCATCCTAAATGAGCTTCTAGTAGTTGGTGACCGTTGGGATTGATTTGAAGTCGTTTAGATCTGATTTCAAGGTTGATTTATACTTCTGGTATAGGTGGTATAGAAACACGTAGAAGTTGTTTCGATAAAACTGCTTTGGAAAATAACCGCTGAACATGCATTTACGAACCATTATCGAAACACATACAAGGTGTATTAGAACCCTTAGCTCATGTTGCTCCTATCCGTTGAGTTTTTTCATATAATCATTAGTAACCGTTGAAGGTGTATCGAAACAGATGTTTGTGTAATTCAAACCTAGATTAACGGTGGAAAAATGTATCAAAATGCTCCAAAACATTATCGAAATGTCTGTGCAATTTTGCCTTTAAAAGCATGGATGTATCGAAACACCTAAAAGGTGTATCGAAACGCCTAAGTTAAAAACACTTCTTTGGTTTCTTTAGATCATTTAAAGCATATTTAAAATCTCTCAAAAACATCTTAAATATATTTTCAAGTTGTTTGAACATAAAAATCCATTTTTAAAATCTTTTCAAATTAGTCCAAAACTATTATTCAATTATAATATCAAAATATTAGTTCTATAATATCCTCTTTTTGATATGACAAAACTCACTTGAAAAATTGTTTTTGAGATTTCTCCCCTTTGTGAAATAAAACTTGAATAAGAGAATAAAAGAATCAAGTCACTTAAAGTTCTCTCTTATCCCTTTAAAACACAATTTTTCACAAAATTCTTCCCCTTCTGTTATATCAAAAATGGTTCAAAACAAGTTTGAAACTCTTTAAAGTTCATAACATAAGAGAGCTTTACAAATGCCAATTGTTATAAAGTCAAATAACATAAGTTTGTTTACAAAAACAAAAGGATCTCTCTTACTCAAGGCATCCCTAAGTGGTTAGTCCAACAAATATGATAATCTAGTTGAAATAAATGATAAAAAGATAAGTAAAAGAAACAATCAAGAAATTTTTGGTATCCAAATTGCTTTGGTTCCTTTATCATTAGAAGCAAAAACTTTAGTCCCTTTGTAAATCCATTTTTCAATTTGATCTCTTTTAGTTGAAGTGGTTAGTCCTCTTGAAACCCCAAACACTTCTAAAACATTTTTCATTCTCAAATTTAAGGATACTAGATTGTTTAAAATAAAATTTTGATTTTCTCAAATTATTTTTCTTCTCAAACTCTTTGGAAATCAAATCTTTTTCTTTCTTAAGATCATCTAAAGCAATTTGATAATATTTTTTAATATTTTAAAGCAAGTTTTATAAATAAAAACTTTAAGTTCAAGTTCTTTCAATCTTGTCTTAATTTCAAAATTGGTTTTGGAAAGCAAATCATTTTCTATTTTAATCTTTGAAATCATCCTTTTGTTTTTAGAAAATGAATTATTGAACTCAAAAATCGATTTGTCATATGTTTCTTGTATCTCATCAAATGAATATGTATTTAAACTAGATGAGTTAGAAGTTACCTTCCCCTCATTGAGGGCCATCAAGAATAGGTTAGCTTCTTCATTTTCGGTGGAGTCATCATTAATCCAAATTGCCACATATGCTTGCTTCTTTGAAGATGATACCTTTATCATAGACTTGTGGGAATCATTCATCTTCTTCTTTGAATCTTGCTTTGAAGATTTCTTTATTTTGTTGCTCACGAATCGACCGAAATCAATAAAGAGTTGGTTGAGCTCCTCATCTTCTTCTTTATCCTCCTCACTTGATTCTTCAAAGTGAATGCACTTGGAAGTCTTTAGAGCAATTGTTTTGACATTTACATAAAGCTCTTGAATCTTTTTCTTCTCCATCGATCTAATATCTCCCTTCTTCTTCCTCTTCTTCTCCTCTTCTGTTCATTTCATCATAATTTGATGTGTGAGGAATGACCCCATGAGTTCATCATGCTTGAGAGTCTTTAAATTCTTTTCTTCGATGATGACGGTCTATTTTGAGTCTCATGACTCAAGAAGGGAATTACACAAACATCTGTTTTGATACAAATGCTGTTTCCTTCGATGGTGATGGTGGAGAACCGATCGAACATCTTTCCAATGTCCTCTTCCGGATTCATCTTGAAGTTCCTATAATCTTGGTTGAGGAGTCCAATCTTGGTCTCCTTCACTTCATTTGTACCATTGTATGTGACTTTTAGCTTGTCTCAAACTTCCTTGACACTCACACAAGAAGAAATCTTCTCATAGATGGTTGGATGAAATGCACAAATGAAAGTGTGTAAAACCTTACTATTTAACATTATCTTCTTACGATCTTCCACGCTCTATTCCACTTTAGTTCCTTTTGGCACAAATGATCCGTCTTCCACTATATCCTAAAGCTTATATTCTTTTGAGTTGATGAAATACTTTATCCTTATCTTCCATTGCGAGTAGTTGGATCTGTCAAAAAATGGCGTCTTGTCAATGGATTGAGCCATGGAATATGGGTTGATCATAAATTGGTCGAACTCACCGGATCTTGTCAATAGGATATTAATCCTCCTTGATTGAGCCTCATTCTGATACCAATTGTTAGACTTGAAGTAGCTCGATTGACAACCGATTAAGTAAGCTATGCGATAGAGAATTGACTATTTGGGTGATTTGTGGTGGAAACAAAAATATAAGAAATTTGACACAAGGATTTAGAGTTGTCGGACTTCTAAACCAAGTCCTATATCCACTACCTTAGCTTTCCACTAAGGATTTTCACAATTCACTAAGAATTCAACCTTTTGAGAAAAAAATGGATAAACTTACAACATTGATTCACAATCTGAATCAAGCATCCAAAGTTCACAACCGAACTTTGAGAATTTACTCACAAAAAGAATTTTAAGCAAACTTGAATCCTTCTAATAAGGCTAATTGTTTGCAACTAAGCTCTCACCTAATCCTAAGAGACTTGAGCATACATAAACATTAAGCACACAAGTATTGTCTATCCAAAAGATAAGAATTAAGCTCTAAGACAAATCTTTCATCATATTGTTATTACAATGTAAGCATCAATCTTCTCTTGATGCTTGAGGCTTCCTTTTATCATCCTAAATGAGTTTCTAGTCGTTGGTGACCGTTTGAATTGATTTGGAGTTGATTTCAAGGCTAATTTCTACTTTTGGTACAGGTAGTATAGAAACGTGTGGAAGCTATTTCGATACAACTTTTGAGGGAAATAGACGTTGAACCTGCATTTAATAACCAATATCGAAACACCTAGAAGGTGTATCGAAACCCTTAGCTCATGTTGCTCATAGCCTTGGGGTTTTTTATATAATCGTTAGTGACCGTTGAGGGTGTATCAAAATGGGTGTTTGCGGTATCGAAACCTAGATTCACAATGGAAAAAATGTATCGAAACGCTTCAAAACTGTATCGAAACGTTTGTGCAATTTTGCCTTTGAAAAGCATGGTTGTATTGAAACACCTAGGAGGTGTATCTAAACGCATGAGTTAAAAACATTTCTTTGGTTTCTTTAAATCATTTAAAACATATTTAAAATCTCTCAAAAACATCTTAAATATATTTTCAAGTTGTTTGGACCTAAAAAACTATTTTTGAAATCTTTTCAAATTAGTCCAAAATTATTTTTCGATTATTATATTAAAATATTAGTTCTACAAGTTCAATCCAAAATCATAATTTATCTGGAATCTTATTTATCTGAAGACACAAATTCACGGGATTTAAAATCATAGTTACTCACAAAAATGTGAGATTTCAAATTTTATATATTTCTAAAATCACAATATTAAACATGACACGAAAAAAAAATATATTTTTTAGAAAAACACATAGCACCAGTAAAAGAACACACCTTAGCCAAAGAGACTCAAATTACTGAATAACGTGGTTTTAAACTCGAACAAAAATAATGAAAATAGAGGCTTTAGAGAATCTTGATGAAAGAAAATAATGTAGGGTTTTCTCTTAGACCATAATATATATTTATAGAGAAAAATAATTGGTTTTAATTAAAATTAAAATTCTATTAAATCATATTTCAAATATAATAAAAAAGTTGTATAATTTCAAAATGATTTCTTTTCTCTATCTGAGACTATATGTAAATGTATATTATAATAGAAAATAAAGAGTTTTAATAAAATAATAATTATAATAAAATAATATTTTTATAAAAAGATTGATTGTAAAAAAACTTTTAATAAAAAAATAATTAATCTCAATGAAAATAGAATTCAATTTAAAAGCAAATTAGTTATCCAAAAGTCATCAAAATTCAGAACATCACTTTAGCTTTTTAATCTTTAAATTCACATTTAAAACTTTCAAAACTTTATAATCTTATCTCAAAAAAATTCCTTAAAATTAGAAAATCAATTTAAAACTTTAAAAAATTAGGGTTTTAGAAATTAGGAATCTAAAAATTAGGATTTTTAATTAGTGTTTTAAAATTAGGAATAATTTTTTGGTATTATATTAAGGGTTAAATTTATCCCAAAATAGGATGAGGGCCAAAATGATAAAAATCATAAACTTTAAGGGTTAAAATTATCTTTATACATTTCAATAATTAATTATACCTATACAACTATTTCGGATCGTAAATTAGTTTTCGGTTTTAAGGGTTTCATCTCAATTAATTTGAATTGAACCGTTTTGTACAACTAATTTTAGTCGATAAGTTTTTTAATAAGAATTTCAAATCCAAAATCTACTTAAACAAATCAAATTACTTACTGTTCCGTCAAATTTTTAATAATACACAGTCATTGAATTATAATTTTATTTTTAAATTTTAAAATATTTATACATTTAAATATTTTTGTATAAAATATGACACAGATAACGATAACCGGTAAACAACCTTGCAGTTGGGTAATCGAACAAAACTAAATATAAAAGAAACCCTAAAACTTTAATAGTATTTAATGACGAGGAATTGTTGTTGGTTAGGCGGTTGATCCACCAGCTTTCTCCACCCCGATGAAAGCCGTGTAACGGCGGCAATGCCGTAGATTCTTCCGTTCCCTATCCGCCGCTCTTTGCTTCATAAATAAAGAGTCCTACCTCATAGCCCATAGGACATACACTCAACCACTGTCCTCGAAAGTATCAAGACCATCCACCTAAACCACGAACCTAGAAAGGCAATAGATATATAAACTGATTTGTTGTTTTAGTTTATATTCTCTAAATAATTTAATTTTAATATTTTATTTGAAATTAAAATAATTTATTATAAATAAAATTATTAATTAATTTAACAATAAATAATTTAAATAACATGATAAATTTATAAAATATTATATATCATGATAACAGTGTTATTATATAAGTAAATATATTAATTTTAGAGAACAATATATTAATAAAAAATAACTTTATAAAATTATATAATATAATATTTTTTATTATTAAATGTTATTTTATCAAGTTATTTAAAATTATTTATCATCGTTTGATTAATAATTTTTATTCATAAATAAAATATTAAAAATTAAAATTTTTAAAAAATAAAAAACTAAATAAGTATTTAATCAAATATATTTTTAATAAAAAAACAGAATTAAAGATATTTTAAATATTATATCAAAATTAATGTTATCCTCATTCATTACATCAAAACTTTATTACTTCATTATTTTGTCGGTTATCATATTTAATACAAAAACAACGCAATGAATTCATAAGAGATTTAGGATTTTCATCAAAATTAAACTTTATTTCTTAATTTGATATTCAAAGGTTTTTTTTTCCTAATAGCACTCATACAAAAATTAAATTTGTCTAACATGTTTTATTTTTCATAAATTTTAATGTAAGTAATGTAATTTATTCAACTATAATGGTTACAATAGTATATGTTTAGAGTATACTCTTAATCATTAAATATTGATCATTAAATCATTGTATTGGCATATTAATGTTTTAACCCGTAACCTTCAAGAACAATAATTATTCCTTATGGTTATGGTTTGTGCAAGTAATGAAATCTTTAAGCGTTAAACAAAATAAAATTTAATAATACTCATATGTAAACCTGATGAATTTTATTAAAATTTAAAAATAATAAAATTCGATATACATGTCTTACGAATGGGGATGATACGGAACCCAAACTGACAGGTCCCAATCAGACCTGATTGGATTTGATTTTTATAATGAATTCGGGTTTAGATTAGGTTTTTCAAGGATGGTCTCGGGTTTATGATGAAATAAAATCTGACCCGGTACAGAATTAATAGAATATTTTTATATTTTTTTAGAAAATTTGTAATAATGATCATTCCTTATATATTTTATACAAATAGATTACTAAAATTAAATTTTATAACTAAATCACTAAAATTTTAATTTTTTAATAACTTGAGTTAGGTCAAATCAAATGAAAAGATGAAAGGTAAGAATATTCAAGTCAGATGCGGGTGAACCTAAAATCTAACCTTACTCGACTTATACTCATCTCAGTTTTTAAATTCATCGTAAAAATGATATAAAAAAATAATTTTGTATGTCAAAACTAAAAAACAAAATTTTAAAATGTTATTTTTGGTGAAAATGCTGAAATCTTAGCCTCAATAATTATTAATTAATATCCACATTGTTCTGAGGCTTTGAGTGCTTATTTTTCCTTTAAAGACTATAATTACGATCATTATTTAAATTATAAACAATATATTTGAATAGTTATTTTTAAAAAATAAGTTTAGAATAGATAACACACACCATCACGCACCATTAATTTTTTATTAACTTTAAAATAAATATAAAAACTTTTAAGATTTGATATATAATTAATCATAATTTAAAAGTAAAGCTAGAATTATAACCTTTTCATCCTTGTCTTCGATGCCTCTGATCCTAACTTTTTACTACATTTTTTTAACAAATTAATATTGATTACAGTAGTATCTGTTCTAATTTTTTATTACATTAAACTTTTTTTTCAAAGAATTTAAATTTTTTGTGTAATTTTAATTAAAAAATTATGTAATTTATCATCTTTTGTTTAATTTTGCGTTTGAATTGCTTAATAAATTTGAATTAAAATCGACTATGAATAAAAAAATTAACATTGAATAGACTGAAAAATCTAAAATAATTAGATGAAATATTAGGGGAGCAAAACCCAAAAGTTATTTTTCAGAAATCCAAAACGAAAAAAAATCACTTGAAACAAAAAAAATTATTCGTAACAACTAACATGTTAGTTTAAAGCGGTAAATAACTTAATATTACTTAAACAGATTTCGAATTTAAACTATTTTTTATATTAAAAATTTTATTTTTTAAAATTAAATATATAAGATAAATCAATCTAAATTAATCAGGTACACTGTATACCACAAAATAAACTCCAAAAATTCTGGCTTCTCCCATCATCCACTTTGAACACATAACACATCAAAATACAAGATAAGCTCACCCCTATGACTATTCTAAAAGGGCTTAATGAGATGAATATTCCTCTTTTATTTATTTATTTAAAAAATAATTTTTAAACTTTATTTTGAAAATAAACTTTTTCCTGCACACGTAGAGATAAGTCACATTTAAAGAATGTGAAATATGACCGTTGTAAATTATAAAATCTGAATTACACCTAAAATATCATGATAAATAGCATGAAAATTTTTAAATTTAAGAGTAATTCATATTCCTGCATGATACGAATTACATAAAAAAATTAAAAATATTTAAAAAACAGGTAACATATTATCTACATCAGTTATACTTTACATTCTACGATATGTAAATTAATAATTTATGTCGTGCACAACAGAAAGAGGTTATTTTTTAAAATAAAGTTTAGAAAAATATTTTTCAAATAAAAATAAATATTATTCCATTTAAGTCATTCTAAAAGGGTAACAACTCAACTCTCAAACATAATTGAAATTTAAATAATCTCACAAATTACACAAAATAATCTCAATTAAATTACCGATTAAAACATTGGAAATCGAGTGCTCTAAAAAATTAAATACATGACATTATTGAATTAAGCATCATTTATTTTTAAAAGAATATTTTTATTTACTTATTCATTATTAGCATTTTATTACGAGTAATAGAAAATTAGGATAAAACATATAAATTATTTTTAATATATTTAATTTTTACATAATATTACTATGTTAAATAATATAAAATGCCTTCGGATTCACCACCTTCGCCCTTATCTATATTGTTGAGATATTGATTTTAATATAATAATTGAAAAATATTTTGGACTAATTTGAAAAGAATTCAAAAATGATTCTTATGTGCAAACAACCTAAAAATAATTTTGAAAAGTTTTTGAGAGATTTTAGAAGTGTTTGAAATGTTTTTAAAATAGTTAAAATTAAGTTTTAAATGAAAGTTTTGAAACCTCCTGTAAAAGGTTTCGAAACCTCTCAGGGCAGTCTCAAACATTTCGCTACATGAATGAAAATCTCGGAACTTTTAGCAAAAAGTTTAGAAACTTTAGTAGAAAAGTTTCGAAACCTTGATCAAGGTTTCGAAACCTTAGACCTGTAACTACTATAATTTTTGAATTGCTTAAAGGTTTCAAAATCTATGGTAAAGGTTTGAAAACAGTTTTGCAAAAGTTTCGAAACCTTTGGTAAAGGTTTCGAAATCTTTGTGCATGTGAAAATTTAATGCTCAATTTTTTGACTTTCCAACGGCTCTAAATCATTTCCGAAGGTCATAAATGGCTAGAATATGATTCCACACTATAAAAGCAAGTTTTGGACACTTGAAGATGGTTAGAGACAACATCCAATAAACATGGTCAATAGAAATTGAATTTAAATCTCTATTTTCCTTTTCTCTTGTACATAGTCTTAAGAGAGTGATTTTATTGTAAATCATGTATTCTCTTGTGAGCTTAATTGTGTAAACACCCACCTTTGTGAGGTACTTAGTTTACCAAATAAATCCTTTTGTAAAAGGAGAGGTTCTAGTTTAGCATTAGACAAAAACTAGAGTTGGTTCTATCTTAGCCAAGTCCAAAAGATAGGGTTGTAACGGTTATCCCTTAAACCGGTAAAAAGGTGACAATTCATTGTGAATTGGTTGAAATCCTTAGTAGTGTGCTAAGGTAGTAGATGTAGATTTGGCCAAACTACTCTAAAATTATTGTGTCATTTGTTTCAATCTTTTGATTTTAGTAAATTCAACCAATAACCAAAAACAACCCTCTTGACGATTTTCGGTGATCAATTCGAGCTTGCGCATCAAGCCTTTTCAATTGGTATCAGAGACTCGTCTCCATCAATTCGGACTAATATTCGGGAATAAAGATCCATCACTCGAAGTCTACCATTCAAGAAAATAGCTTGCTTTGAAGAAGGTTGCTCTATCACGTGTCCTCCGCTTTTTGAATGAGAAAGCTACTTCCAATGGATAAACATCATGAGGCGGTTCATCAATTCCCATGATTTTGAAGTTTGGGAAATTGTTGAAAATGGCTACACCGAAGCTCCTAAAAAGAAAAAGAAACAACAGAGTATAAATGATGCAAAGGCAAAGCTAAACACCAAGGCGATGTACATCCTTCTTTGTTGCCTTAATGAAGATATCTCAAAGAAAGTCTCCACATACAAGAGTGCCAAAGAAATATGGGAGAAACTTGAGAAACTCTATGGCAAAGAAGAGAAGAAAGATGAAATCTCATCAAGTGCAAACCTTCTCCAAACAACCAAGGTGGAAGGTGTTTTAGCTCTCGATGAGACCGAGGTATCTTCTAACTCTAATGAATCTAAATCATATTCTTTTGATGAGTTACAAGATGCATTTGATAAATTATTTTTATAATTTGAGACCATGAATTCCAAATTTAAGAAAATGATTTCAAAACTTGAAATTGAAAATGATTTTCTTTTGAAATTAAAAATCGATTTTGAAAGTCAAAATGAAATTTTGAAAAATGATTTAAAACTTTCAAAAACAAAAAATGAAGATTTTAAAAAAGAAATTTTTGATTTAAAAGTTAAGTTTGATAGTGTTGCGTGTCTTATAAAGGTGGTTCCTTTTAAGTGCAATAATGTGTAAGTATACACATCGAACAAGTAATAAAATGTGTGAGTGAGATTGTTCTCATGAGGATTGGGTAGGTTAATTCAAAAATAGTTAACATACACAAAAGATAAAATAATCCTTTGTATGGACATATGCTAAAGCAATTCTGCAAGTGTCACCAAAATGTTTTAGCAAAATAAAAAATATCACCAGTGATGCTAGAGCAAAACAAAGATTATCACGAAAAATGCAGTAACAATGTTACAAGTGTCACCAAAATGTTTTAGCAAAATAAATAAATAAAGCTGTACAAACACAACACAGAGAAGATATTCAAGCTTAAGATAGGCTATGCTTGCTATGGTATGACCTCACCGTTCTCCTGAATGTTATTGTTCCACTAGTTTACTAGTGCTCGACAGAGTTTACTAAAAATATCTTCACTATCCCTAGTCAGAAGGCCTAGCACTCGAATATGCTAAGGCATTACCTCCCGATCTCAACCCTAACACTTCTAATGTTGATAAAGTGCTACCCCTTTTAGTCGTTGAAACTCTACCTTATCCCTAAGGTGAGTTAGGATTCTGCTCTCGCAGCAACCCCATTGTTCTAGTTGATCTAGCTTTGTCTATCCATATATCTAAGCTTCTCGAACCCCTTAATTTATGGCTACCTCCCGGTGCTCTTACAAACCAAGGTTTAGATGAAAAAGGTGTTAGCTTTCTTGAATAAAACACTAAAGTAAACACTGAAACAGTAAACATCAATTATAACAAAGTAAAAATCATCCAAAACAAGCCTTAGCCATACTAGTTTAGTTCATGGCTAGGTACGAAAAACTATTCAACTTTCGTCCCTTGCAATACATTTTCAACAACTTAGAAAAGAGGTAAAACAAAGTGAAGAGGAAGGAAGTCTCAAACGCATGTTTCGTGAAGCTTTTCCTAGCTTGTCGCTCCTTCCGAAGTCACGCAAATCCCTTGCTTGAAACTCTCCATCAATGGTGGCTTGGCTAGAGGTTGAAGACGAAGAAAAATGACCTCCTTTCTTCTTTCTTCTCCCTCGTGCTCTCTTAAAGTTCTCTCCTTTTTGTGACTCTTTTAGCTAATGATTTTTTCTTTCTCTTGCTCAACATGTTTGTTGAAGGAGGCTTGAGGTTGTATTTATAAGAGGCTTCTAGGGTTTTGTGCCATAAAGATGTAAGGGAATATTCTCTGACATTTGTTGCAACAGATGACAGTAAAATGCAGGTCTGTAAGAGCGGTGCAACGCCTGCCAAGGAAAGGTACAGCGTCTGTAGAGGAGGTGCAACGCTTGCAGAGCAGGTTCAGCTGACCTGGAAAACGCGTGAGGACAATGGGTTAAATGTATGTCCTTTCTTCCGTTCTGTTTTGTCCGTCCAAAATGCTATAGCGCCTTTGAAGTCCGATCCAAAACTTGAGAAATAGGCTCAAAAGTCTTGGATAAATTGAATTTCTATGTGTTCTTAAATTGATTTATTTTAATATAACATTGAAATTCAATATCTTTTAAGTGTCAAGCTTTTGAGCCTTTTTTTTGGAATGATTTAAGTAAGGGGGATATTTTAAACAAAACTTATTTTAAAAATTCTCTTTTTTTATGAGCTTTGAAATTTTCAAACTTTGCTTGAACCATTTTTGATATAACAAAAAGGAGGAAATTGTTTTGAAAAATTGGTTTTTCAAATGAATAAGGGGGAGCATTAATGTGTTCAAATCTTTAATTCTCTTCTTCAAGTTTTTTTTTTTTTGCAAAGGAGGAGGAATCTCAAAAATAATTTTTCAAGTTAGTTTTATTATATCAAAAAGGGGAGATTGTTGAGATATTGATTTTGATATAATAATTGAAAAATGTTTTGGACTAATTTGAAAAGAATTCAAAAATGATTCTTATGTTCAAACAACTTAAAAATAAGTTTGAAAAGTTTTTGAGAGATATTAGAAGTGTTTGAAACTTTTTTAAAATAGTTAAAATTGAGTTTTAAATGAAAGTTTCGTAACTTCTCAGGGCAGTCTCAAACATTCCGCTACTGGAATAAAAGTCTGGGAACTTTTAGCAAAAAGTTTAGAAACTTTAGTATCAAGGTTTCAAAACCTTAGACCTATAACTACTATAATTTTTGAATTGCTTAAAGGTTTCAAAACCTCTGATAAAGGTTTGGAAACAATTTTGCAAAAGTTCCGAAACCTCTGGTAAAGGTTTCGAAACCTTTGTGCCTGTGAAAATTTAATACTAAAATTTTTGACTTCCCAACGGCTCCAAATCATCCCCAACGGTCATAAACGACTAGAATATGATTTCACACTATAAAAGCAAGTTTTGGACACTTGAAGATGGTTAGAGACAACATCCAAGAAACATGGTCAAAGAGAAATTGAGTTTAAATCTCCATTTTCCTTTTCTCTTGTACATAGTCTTAAGAGAGTGATTTTATTGTAAATCTTATATTTTCTTGTGAGTTTAATTGTATAAACACCACCTTTATGAGGTACTTAGTTTACCAAACAAATCCCTTTGTAAAAAGAGAGGTTTTAGTTTAGCCTTAGACAAAAACTAGAGTTTGTTCTATCTTAGCCAAGTCCAAAAGTTTGGGTTGTAATGGTTATCCCTTGAACCGGTAAAAATATGACAATTTATAGTGAATTGGTTGAAATCCTTAGTGGTGTGCTAAGGTAGTGGATGTAGGCGTGGTTGAACCACTCTAAAATCATTGTGTCATTTGTTTTAATCTTTTATTTTAGTAAATTCAATCAAGAACCAAAAACAACCCTCTTGACGATTTTTGATGATCAATTCGAGCTTGTGCATCAAGCCTTTCATATCCTTGTATTGCTACACTTTTCAGATAGTTTAATGATCATTTATATATTTTATCTAAAAAAATTATTTCGTTTAACAATATATATGAAAAATTATGATAAATTATATAAACCTTATTTATTTATTTTTATTAAATAGGCTTAACTCAGTAATAGGTGCCTAAAGTATATATTTTTTCTGAAATAGGTGTCTAATGTTTTTTTACTGAAATAAGTGCTTAAATTATATATTATATTTTCATATCAAAATTTACATTATGTAAAGTAAGATAATATAAATATTTTTAATTAATAAATTTTAAATTTGTTATGAATATCTTTATTTATGGTGGATATCCATATATTAAAATAAACTTTAGTGCTCTTTTGTTAAGCTTGGAGTGGCTCGATGCACAACCGATTAACTTGCCAATTTGATGGAGAAAGAACACTATGGATGATTTGTTGTGGAAGCAAAAATAACACAATGATTTTAGAGTGGTTCGGGCTTCGAACAAGCACCTACATCCACTATCTTAGCTTCCCACTAAGAATTTCCAAAATCACTAAGAATTTCAACCTTTTGAGTCCAAAGGGATAACCTTACAATCCTAGACTCAAACCCGAATCTAGCATCCAAAGTTCACAACCGAACTTTGGGAATTCACTCAAACAAGAAGAAACTTAGAAACTTGAAACCTTCTAATAAGGTTAATGTTTGCAACTAAGCACTCACCCAATTCCTAATTACACTTGAGCATATATTGGCAATTAAGCTCACAAGTATTTGTCTACCTAACCAATAGGAAATTAAGCACTAAGACAATTTCTTGATCATAATGTTGTTACAAGTGAAGAATTAGTCTTCTCTTGATGCTTGAGACTTCCTTTTATCATCCCAAATAAGCTTCTAGCTGTTTATGACCGTTGGGGATGTTTTGGAGCCGTTTGGAGCTGATTACAAGGTATATTTCTGTTTCTGGTGCAGGTGATATCGATACCGCTTGAACTGGTATCGAAACACCCTCTTTGGGAAATAGTCGTTGACCTGCATTTAAGAACTGGTATCGATACCAGTATCGATACCGCTCCTAGCTGTTGGGGGTTTTCATAAAATTGTTTTGACCGTTAAGGGTGTTTCGAAACAAGGTTCAAAACAGAGCATCACAGTGGCAAAAGGTATTGATACCGGTATCGATACCACTTTGGTTTTGCCTTTGAAACCATGGTATTGAAGAACAGGTATCGAAACACCTTGAGGGTGTATCGAAACACCTAGGTAAAAATCAGTTCTTTTGTTTCTTTAAATCATTCCAAACATATTTAAACTTTCTCAAAAACATCTTAAATATAATTTCAAGTAGTTTGGACATAAGAACCATTTTTGAAATCTTTTCAAATTAGTCCAAAACTATTTTTTAATTATTATATCAAAACATTAGTTCTACAATCTCTCACTTTTTGATATAATAAAACTAACTTGAAAAATTATTTTTGAGATTGTTTCCCCTTTGTCAAATAAACTTTGAATAAGAGAATTAAAGAATCAAATATTTAAGGTTCCTCTTATCCATTTGAATAAAATTATTTAAGGTTCCTATTATCCATTTGAAAGTCTTTGAAAAGCATTTTTCATAACATTCTCCCCCTTTTTGATATATCAAAAATGGTTCAAAATAAGTTTGAAAATCTTTAAGTATCAAAATCTTTAAAGTTCATAACGTAGGAGAATTTGAAAGATATCAATTGTTGGAAAAATTAAGTATCAAAATATAGGTTATGAAAACAAAAACTCCCCCTTACTCAAGGCATCACTAAGTGTTAGTCCAACATATATGATAAAATAGTTGAAATAAAGCACAATTAAGCAAATAAATACAAATTCAACTAGAAATTTTACCACACTTGAATCAAAGGTAGGATGTGAAGCCTTCCTTCTTCAAGTGTCTTTCTTGTGTGTATGGAGCTCCCCCATTAATCTTGCACTTTCATGCTCATACCTCCATCACACCTAAACAAGACAATCAAGTAATTTTTGGTATCCAAATTGCTTTGGATCCTTTAATGTTAGTAGCATAAATTTTAGTCCCCTTAGGAATCTATTTTTCAATTTCATCCTTTTTGGTTGAAGTGATTAGTCCTTTTGGGACCCAAACACTTCTAAAGCATTTTCCATCAATAAATCTAGGGGCACTAGATTGTCTCATATAAAAGTTTGATTTTCCCAAATTATTTTCATTTCAAATTCTTTGAAATCAAATCTTTTTTCCTTCTTAAGATTATCTAAAGCAACTTGATGATCTTTTTCCATTGTTTGAAGCAAATTTTGTAAATCAAAAACTTTAAGTTCAAAATCTTTCATTTTTGCTTCAAACTCTAAATTGGTTTTCAAAAGTAAATCATTTTCAATTTTCAACTTTGAAATAAACTTCTTTTTCTTTGAAAATGTAATTTTGAAATCAATTGTAACTCATCAAATGTATAAGAATTTAAAGTATGAGAGTTAGAAGCTACCTCCTCCTCATTGAGGGCCATCAAACATAGGTTGACTTCTTCATTTTCGATGGAGTCATCATCACTCTATGTAGCCACATATGCTTGCTTCTTCGAAGATGATCCCCTTTTGATAGACTTATGGGAGTCCTTCATCTTCTTCTTTGATTCATGATTTGAGGATCTCTTACTTTTGTTCCTCACGAATCGATCAAAGTCAATGAAGAGTTGGGCAAGCTCTTCATCTTCTTCACTATCCTCCTCACTTGAATCTTCAAAGTGGATGCACTTGGAGGATTTTAGAGCAACGATGTTAACATTTACACCAAGCTCTTGAACCTTCTTCTTCTCCATCGCTCTAATCTCTTCCTTCTTCTTCTCCTCTTGTCTTCGTTTCATCATAATTTGATGTGTGAGGAGTGACCCCATGAGTTCATCAAGCTTGAGTGTCTTTAGATTTTTGGCTTCGATGATGATAGTCCTTTTCGAGTCCCATGACTTGGGAAGGGAATAGATGAGCTTACGAACAAGATTTTCCTCCGGAATGATCTCTCCATATCTTCTAAGTCCATTGGTTATGGTGGAGAAACGACCAAACATTTTTGCTATATCCTCTTCCGGATTCATCTTGAAGTTCTCATACTCTTGGTTGAGGAGTCCAATCTTGGTCTCCTTTACTCCGTTTGTTCCTTCGTATGTGACTTCTAGCTTGTCCCAAACTTCCTTGGCACTATCACAAGAACATATCTTCTCATAGATGCTTGGATGGAATGCACAAACAATAATGCGCAAGGCTTTGTGATTAAGCACCATCTTCTTGCGATCTTCCACGCTCCATTTCGCCTTTATTCCTTTTGGCACAAATGGTCCATCTTCAACTATATACCATAGCTTGTAGTCTCTAGAGTTGATGAAATACTTCATCCTTATCTTCCATTGGGAGTAGTTGGACCCGTCAAAGAAATGTGACTTGTCAATGGATTGAGCCATGGAACATCGGTTGATTGTAAATTGGTCGAGCTCTCCGGATCTTCTCAATAGGATGTTAATTCTCCTCGATTGAGCCTCGCATTGATATCAATTGTTAGTCTTGGAGTGAATCGATGCACAACCAATTAACTTGCCAATTTGATGGAAAAAGAACATTATGGGTGATTTGTTGTGGAAGCAAAAATAACACAATGATTTTAGAGTGGTTCGGGCTTCGAACAAACACCTACATACACTACCTTAGATTCTCACTAAGGATTTCCAAATTCACTAAGAATTTCAACCTTTTGAGGCCAAAGGGATAACCTTACAATCCTAGACTCAAACTCGAATCTAGCATCCAAAGTTCACAACCGAACTTTGGGAATTCAATCAAACAAGAAGAAACTTAGCAAACTTGAATCCTTCTAATAAGGTTAATGTTTGAAAGTAAGCACTCACCCAATTCCTAATTACACTTGAGCATATATTGACAATTAAGCTCACAAGTGTTTGTCTACCCAAATAATAGGAAATTAAGCACTAAGATAATTTCTTAATCATAATGTTGTTACAAGTGAAGCATTAGTCTTCTCTTGATGCTTGAGACTTCCTTTTATCATCAAAAATGAGCTTCTAGCCGTTTATGATCGTTGGGGATGTTTTGGAGCCGTTTGGAGCTGATTACAAGGTATATTTCTGCTTCTGGTACAGGTGGTATCGATACCGCTTAAACTGGTATCGAAACACCCTCTTTGGGAAATAACCGTTGACCTGCATTTAAGAACTAGTACGATACCAATATCGATATCGCTACTAGCCGTTGGGGTTTTTCATAAAATCGTTTTGACCGTTAGGAGTATTTCGAAACAAGGTTCGAAACAGAGCATCACAGTGGCAAAAGGTATTGATACCAGTATCGATACCATTGTGGTTTTGCCTATGAAACCATGGTATTGAAGAACAAGTATCGAAACACCTTGAGGGTGTATCGAAACACCTTGAGGGTGTATCGAAACACCTTGAGGGTGTATCGAAACACCTGGGTAAAAATCAGTTCTTTGGTTTCTTTAAATCATTCAAAACATATTTAAACTTTCTCAAAAACTTCTTAAATATAATTTAAAGTAGTTTGGACATAAGAACTATTTTTGAAATCTTTTCAAATCAGTCCAAAACTATTTTTTAATTATTATATCAAAACATTAGTTCTACTGTTTTATTATTAGGGTTTAATACCCATTGAAATTAGGGTTTCCATCTTATTCATATAAATATAGACTTTTAGATAAACCATTATACACAACCCTACTTTGAGAATATAATACAAATCTCTCTTTTGTCTCTCATCTTTGTTCTCCTATTTTATTCTTATTCTTTACTTTATTCACAACACGTTATCAGCACAAGACTCTAACCAACAGAGGTATTTGTCGTTCGAATCTTAAAGGAGTTATTGAAAAGAATTTGTTATTAGCATGGATCAAAGATAAGTTCTTCTTCCTCAATTATATTCTAATTATCGATTTATCTTTCTTTCTTGATTTTTTACTTGATTTTTAATTTTTGAAAAATCATTGATTATTTGGTGTTTGTGTAGCAATAAAGTGACTCAATTACCGTGGTTCTTGTCGACAATAACCCAAAAAGATTTTAACAAAACATTGATGATTAAACCTACCATATATTCAAATTTATGAAAAGTTCGGTATATTTTACTTATTAATTTGAGTTTTTTATCTTTATTTATAACCAATATTTGTTTATTTTATTACGATGATGAAAGTTTATGTTTTAATCATGTTCTAAGTATACTGTGATATTAGAACAAATATTAAACATTTAATTGAATAATATGTTTTTCTTATGTTGGTTTAATCTGAGTATATTGGTTGGACGTCCCGTTCTGCGAGGCTACTGGTCTCAAAGGAGGTTCTTTTTAAAGGACCTTGTGAACTAATTTAAAAACGCCGCGTATGAGGATTAAATTTTAGTTCCTTATATGTATTGTATATATATTGGTTAATCAATTACTATCTAATAGTATGAATATTATAAAATCTATATTTGATCGAAAGCAATATTTTTTTTCGAAAAACTCGGCTATAGACATCTCCCAAGTTCAAGTTACGAAAATCATCTTGATCTAAGAATTTTTATGGGAGATATTAACTGAAGTGAATGCATGCATGATGATTATTTTATGCAATTATTGGATTTATGTCATTCCTTGAAGTGAATGCAAGCATTATGTATATTTCATGTGATTATTGGATTTATGTCATTCCCTAAAGTGAATGCAAGTATGATGTTTATTCCATGCAATTATTCTAAATGTTTCATTTCTTGATGTGAATGCAAAAGTGATAATTCACTATATGGTTAGTGAATAAAACTCAATTATGTGTGAGAGTATCATTGATAAGAATATGTTAGAAAAACATACTCCACTTTTCACACATTAATATTGTCTTACAGACACACTATTATGAAAAGATTTTAAATACCTATTAGTCTCCGCTCTATTCCCTAAAGTGAATGTGATATTTTATAGCGGAATGAATAAAAGTCACATTAGTAATTGTGGTCGCGATTGAAGTAATAAAATAAATATGGATAATATGATTCTTTTGAGAACGTTTATATCCACCGGAAGTGGAATTATAAAGATGACAAAAATGATAGAGATCATATCAAAATATTTATGTTATCAATGCGATGGTACAAACCATTAATCTCGTACTTGTCAAACGCAGAAGATTTATGGACTTTATCAATAATCATGAATGATAAATGAAAGAAAATATAAATAAGTTTTCTTTGTGGCGTAAATAGTTATAATGTTGTTGGTCTAACTCAATTAGATATTATTTATTTTCTCATAATCCTTCAAGAGAATGATTCGCCATTTATTTTATTTCACTTACATATTGTTTATTTATACTTTATGTTAATTTATCGTTAATTTATTTTACATATTATTTACGTTTATGTTAATTTATCCTTTGAAGAATATTATCACTTCCAGAATAAAATCTAAAATGAATTGTGGCTATTTATGAAGCAAACAGTGGAAGTACTCATACTATACTTAAGCGTAAGAAATATTTTCCCATTTAAATACGAGGAAAAATGTGAGTACTATATCTCAAAGTACTAAAATATCAATGCTTGGGAAGAGCTTTTGAGAGTTTATCTTTGATGGATAACTAATTTGATATATTATGCTATATTTAATATTTTTTATTCCCCGAAGTGAATGGTACAAAGTACATATTAAAAAGTGCATAATTATGCATATTTTTACATTTTAAATTCAAAGGAATAATGTGAATACTATATCCGGAAGTACTAATATCACATAAGACTTCGACTGAGCAAATATTTTATTGTCAAATCAAACTTTATTCCATATTTACAGTGCATTATACTCGTCAAAGTCGTAAAAAGACTTATTGAGTTTTAAAGATATTTGTAAAAATATATTGAGAATATTAGTCAAGGAGATACTGACTATCTCAATATTACGATTATAACTCAAGGCAATAAGAAAATCTTTGTAAAATTACATGCACTGTCATCCATATTGTACTATAAAAGAATTAGTACAAATTGAAGTTCATGCTATTGTAAACCAGATGTTTACTGATAATTTTATTTGGCATGACCGGTTAGACCATCCTGGTTCAATTATGATACGAAAATTTATTGACACTTTCATGTAGTCATTTATTGAAGAACTAATATTTTTTTCATGATAATTTTTCATGTGATACTTGCTATAAAAGCAATTTGATTATTCAATTATCAACATCTAAGATAGAGTGTAAATCTATTAATTTTCTAGAATGGATACAAGGTGATATGTGTGGGCTCATACACCTTTCTTAAAGACCATCTAGATATTTTATGATTTTTATCGATGCACCGACTAGATGGTTATATGTATCTTTGTTATTAACCTGCAACTTGGTGTTTGCGAGGCTACTTGTTCAGTTGATAAAATTACGAGCACATTTTCCAAATTATCTTATAAAGACAATCGGTTTTGATAATATTGATGACATATCATTTTACATGTAGTATCATTAATTCGCATCAAGCCAACAAATGATCATAAGTTCTCCCTATTATAAATGTTTTTTGGTCACAAACCAAATATTTCTTATCTTAGATTTTTTGGGTGTGCCATATATGTTCTAATTGCTCCACCACAACGCACAAAGATGAGTTTTATTGGGAATATATATCAGATTTAAATATCTTAATCTTTTGATAGGGGATTTATTTACAACCCGATTTACTGACTATCGTTCTAATGAGTCAATTTATCCAACATTAGAGAGAGAAAATAAATAGTTGGAGAAATAAATAAGTTAGAATGAATTATTATTTTCTCATTTTGATCTACGTACTACACAATGTGAACTACAAGTTCAAAGGATAATTCATTTAGCAAATCAATTGCCAGATGATTTTGCTGACCTTAAAGGATGACTAAGTCACGTATACCAGCTTTGAATGCTCTGATTAAATTTGATGTCATGGAAGGACAAACTCTAGTTGCTAATGAGGATCATGAATCATTGTCAATTGGGAAATATAAACAAAAAAATGATAGTCAACATGAAAGAGAAAATTGAGGCGAAACTAAAATCTCTTTTGAAAAATAAATATTTGGGCTTATACTTCGTATATTGAAATGTGTAAAACTCGTGGATATAAATGAGAATTTGTGAGAAAAAGAAATTAAAATATGAAATTATGAGATATAAGCTCTTTTGGTTGCACAAGGATTCAAAAAGACATGAAATTGATTATGATGAAAATATATTCCTCAGTGGTGGATGCAACTACTTTTAGATTTTGATTAGTCTGACAATAAATAAAATTACTCAGTTTCTGCCTAATGAATGTTGTTACATCCAATTTGAATGGGTCTCTTAATAGTAATATTTATATGAAACTTCTAGAAAGATTTAGATTTTCATAAGCAATTAATTCAAGTTCTCGAGAATATTATTCAATTATATTGAATATATCTTTTTATGGATTGAAATAATTTAGGTGTATTTGATATAATCGCCTCATTTAATACTTATTAGCATAATGCTATATGAAATATTTAATTTCCCTGAGCGTTTTTATTAAGAGGTTTAGCTCTAGATTTTTATTATTTTGTATGTCGATGATTTGAATATCGTTGAGACTCATGAAGAGATCTCCTCAAATCCTTGTACATCAATCGGCATATAAAAAAAATGTTGAAAGAGACTTTACATGCATAATGCATATTCATTGATCACCCTTATGGTTGCTAGGTCTCTTAATGTAAACAAAGATTCTTTATGTCTCAAGAAAATGGTAATGATATTCTTGGTCTAAAAGCACAATATATACATTATTTGATCTGGAAGCATCATATCTTAGCTGGTCCAGAAATATTATTAAAGTGCTACGAGATCATTATCTTTAAATAATTGTTATGCATGAGGCAAAGCCGAAATATGTGTTTGGCTAAACATATCCTGAAGATATGTGAATTACTTTTACAAAATAAAATGCAAGCTATTTTGTGTAGAGATAATATAAAATTTATATCTCAATGTGGATATATCAAATGTGATAAAACGAAACATATTTTTTTCAAGTTTCATCCCTCATGATCTTTATAAGAATAATATCCTCAATTCATTTCAAGCAATAATTTGGAAGATTTATCCACTAGTGCATAATCTACTTTAACATTTGAAGATTGTATTCAATATTGAATTATAAAGATTCAAAGATCTTATATGATATTTTCATGAGGGAGAGTAAATACGTGTTGTACTCTTTTTCCCTTAACCGAGGTTTTGTCCCGATGGGTTTTCCTGGTAAAGTTTTTATTGAGGCAACATGTTATGCGTATCTAAGATGTGTGCACTCTTTTTCCTTCACTAATAATTTTTTTCCTACAGGTTTTTTTATCTTAGTAAGGTTTTAACGAAGCATATTATCTTCATAGATATCCAATGATGAGTGTTATGAATATCTTTATTTGTGGTGGATATCTATATATTAAATTAAACTTTAGTGAGATTTATTATTAGGGTTTAATACCCATTAGAATTAGGGTTTCTATCTTATGCCTATAAATATAAACTTTTGGAGAAAGCATTATACACCCCTACTTTGAGAATATAATACAAATCTCTCTCTTTTGTCACTCATCTTTGTTCTCCTATTTTATTCTTATTCTTTACTTTATTCACAATAAAATTATATTTATTTAAATTTGTTATCCTATTCAAATTTCAAGTTTTATAATTTTAGAATTTATATATAAAATTACTTAACCTTATATTATCTTCTTATCAAATAATATATCTTGTATTTGATATAGGGAAGGGGAACGAAGACTACAATTGACACGTGTCAACATGTACAAGGATTACCCAAAATTTTTTGGAATTTTCTAATAATGTTTTTTTTAAATATAATATTTTTTACGATAAAAATGTAAAGACCTAAGGATACTTATTATTTTTGAACGATAAACAATTATTTATTAAAATATTCGAAAAGAATTTATTGTTTTTTAATAATATTTTACACTAAAAATAGATTATAGACTTATCATTTTTAATATTTTTAATTAAAAATACAAAATAAATTAAATTGTATTACCACTAATTTTATTTTTTATATTAAATATTATACATCAAAAAATATAAATAAAGATATTATATTTGGCGCAAATTTCTTAGCTAAGCAAAGTAGCTGTTTTCGAAATTCGAAATTATTTTTTTAATTAAGAAATAATTTAAAATTGTTTCAAATAAATTGCTTGTTTATATATGTTAAATAAGAAAACGAGGGCAATAATCAGATGCAGTCAAACTACACCTACACCCTATGCTTATTCATCAAAAAAGTTCTTTAAAAATCATTTCTCTCAAATATTTTAATGCCACGCAAGCAAACAAAAACATTTTTAAATCAAACAAATTAAATAAAAGCTGAGTTTTCTCCCTATATATACACGTTTACAGAATTATAGCAGAAAAAATCCTAAAAATATCTCCCAGAAAAAAAAGTTTTAGATTCCTTCGCCGGTAAAAATCCCGGAGGCGATTTTCAGGCACGGCGTTTGGACGTAGGTTCCAAGTAATATGAAAAACAATCGCCGTCATCGAAAGGTTGCGACGGTGAAGAATGATCATAAGAAACTCGATCGAGTTGACTCGGTTGTAGAAGACAAGATGAAGAAGCCGAGATTCAAGAGGAAATTGCTGAGATACGAAGAGTTACCGGATTATTTGCAAGATAACGAGTTCATTTTGGATTATTACCGATGCGAATGGCCATTGAAGGACATTTTGTTAAGCGTTTTCTTCTGGCACAACGAAACGCTAAATATCTGGACGTACGGAACTCCATTCTGATTTCAAAATTTTCGTTCGATTCAATCTCTTGTTTTCATTTTTTTCTAATTTCTTTTTGTTTGTAGGCATTTGTTAGGGTTTCTAATCTTCGTAGGATTAGCTGTGTTGAGTTCCATGGCCGATTTTGGAGGTGTGATTACTAGTTTCTCCAGGTAAGGATCTGATCGTCATTTCAATAATTTCTGTTTTTTCACACGGAATTTAAAAACAAAACAGAGAAGCTAAACTTTTGCCGTTTTGCGTGTTAATTTTGCAGATCTCAGGTATCGGGACCGTCGATGATGGTGAATGATGTTAACGCCTCTGATAATAAGCATAGCAGCATCTTCCAGGTTAGATCTTAATCAATTCTTCTTATTTAGCATTAAATTCCTTTTTTCCCATTTCGGAAATTATGGTTTATAAAAAAGAATATAATTAAATAAATACTTAAAATGAAAAAAAATTGAAGAAAAATAGAGAAAGAAAAGAAGGGAAAGTGGGAGGGACGTGACAGCAAGTTTTGTTGACTTGTGTGTGGTGGGTTACACAAAGATAATATAAGCCTGAATTGAAAGCCTAGTGGGTCACACCATGTGATTTCTCTTAGTTTTCACAAAAATGTCAGTTTTTGTTTAATAATAATTAATTTTACTAATTATTTAATTAGAGAAAAAAATCTAATCTAATGGTTCAATGATTAATTTTTAAGATACAAATTAAAATATTTAAACCGTGTATAACTTCTCGACTTTTCAATCAAGGATAATAATTTAATTAAACCCACAAATTTTAGTTTGTGTAA
Source organism: Abelmoschus esculentus (assembly GCA_035048815.1). Lineage (NCBI taxonomy): Eukaryota > Viridiplantae > Streptophyta > Magnoliopsida > Malvales > Malvaceae > Abelmoschus > Abelmoschus esculentus. Next base: position 10,389,460 of record JAUCBN010000023.1, on the reverse strand, counting down.
ATCAATTATAAAATAATATCTTTTTAGATATTTTTAATTTTTTTTACAAGATACACACCTTAAAAATATTATAATTAAATTCTAATATCTTAAGCATCATCCACTTTTTTATAAAAATTATTTATTAGATTCAAATAAATAACTTTTAAAATGTTATAATAACAGTGTCAACTGTACTACAATTTTAAAATTACAATCAATGAGTAATTTTCATAATTAGAAGTTGTAATTAATTTAATTGTTATAATTATAATTTATTTTTTATTTTTTCTATTAACTCGATAAGAACTAAATAAGTTCTTATTATTAATATTTATTTTTATTTTTAATGAAATATAATAAAAATATATTTAATTACATTTTTTAAAAAATATATTTCATTTATTTATATGATATGATTTTAAATAAATTTAAGGTTTACAGTCTAGAATATTTAATGATTATAAATTTAAAGAGCTTAGAATTTAGAATTTTATTGTTTAGGATAATAAGATAAAGTTTTAAAATTTTAAGATTTAATTAAATTAAACAAAAATCTAATACTCCTGTTAGATTTCATTAAAAAGCAAAATAAACAAAAATCCTACATTATGGTAAATTTTTGACACTACTTAATTGTATAAAACTTTATAACGTATATAGAAATAAATATGAAATTTTATAACATTGTATTAGGTGAAAATTATTTTTTTAAAATAGTAAAAAAGATTTTTGTTTGTTATTTTCTAAATAACATGACTGAATAATTATTTTCAGATTTAAAATATCATATTATATTATTTGTTATTATTGATATAAGTAACATTATTGGAACTTGAACATATTAGTTTTGGTTAAAATTGATAGATACTAATATTTAGTATTTTGGTTTTGTATCTCAGAAAGAGTTATTTTTGTCATATTATTTATGAGTCTAATTAATTAAATGTATTTATTTTATCAATTCTTTTATTTTATTATTTTTATTATAAATGAATCTTAAAAATTATTTTTAAATTTAATTTATAATAAATATTAGTAAGATTTATTTGATAAAAAAGAATTAAAATTAATAATAAAATTAATATATTACTTTGTTATAAATGACACAACGAGAATGACTTATGTTATAATTTGTCCAGGATATATAATATATTACTTTATTTATTTGAATTGATAAATACTAATGTTTTGTATTTTGGTTTTGTATTATTATTTTTATCTCGGTATATATGAGAACTTATATTATAAGTTATTTTTATCACGTTATTTATTATATTAATCAATTAAATATATTTATTTTATTATTTTATTAAATGAATCTTTATTTGATAAAAATTATTTTTAAATTTAATTTTTAATAAATATTAGTGAAGATTTATTTAATAAAATAATAAATTTCAAAAATCAATAAATTTAATATATTTAATTGGTTATGAATAACTTGACAAGAATAATTTATAAAATAATTTACCCGATATATATAATAAGATCTTACTTTATTTATTTGAATTTTAATCAAAATTTAATGTTTTTCTTATTACCATTTTTATTTATTAAAATATTATTTTTTACCATCCTGATTTTGTATCTTTTAGTACATCTCATGTCACTATACAAAAGATTTTATTTTATTTCCATTTTTAATTTGTTTGAGTTTTATTCAATATTTAATATTTTTCGATAGGATGAGTCTATCATATTCGTCGAACATTATTGAACACCACTAACGATAAACATCATTAAACACTATTAAATTAATTAATAAAAATTAAAAATTTTAAGGATTAAACATATAATTTTAAATTATTTAAAATAAAATTTTAAACAAATTATTTATATATATTATATTTAAATTTTTTTAATAATTTATTTAAATTATTTTTAATTTAAAAATAAAAAATATATATTAAATCAAAAACATAAAACCCTAAACTCAAAGGCCTAAAATACTAAACCTAAGATCCTAAAATCCAAAACATTAAATCATAAAATCTAAACCATAAAATAATAAAATAATAAACCTTAAAATCCTAAAATACTCAAATTTTCTAATTTAAGGTTTAGGTTATGGTTATATTTTTATATTTTATGGTTTATGGTTTTATTGTTTTAGAGTTTAGATTTTATGGTTTAGTGTTTTGGATTTTAGGATTTAGTGTTTAGTATTTTTAGCTTGAATTTAGGGTTTTAGGTTTTGGATTTAATATTTTTTATTTTTAAATTAAAAATAATTTAAAAATCATTTAAAAAATAAAATATAATATATATAATCTGTTTAAAATTTTATTTTAAATAATTTAAAATTATATGTTTAGTCCTTGAAATTTTTAGTTTTTATTAATTAATTTAATAGTGTTTAGCGATATTTATTGTTAATGGTGTTCAACAATGGTCAATGTTCGACGCACGTGATAGACTCTTCCCCTATCCAAATTCTAAATCACCCTTTTTCGAAACAAATTTAAATTAGAGTGAATTTTCTCTTAAAAAATTTAATTCACTGAGTAGAAGTGTAAAAAAAATAATTTTTTGTACCTATTCTAAAATGGTTAAACTATAACATAGTTCACTCAATTATTGCTAGTATTTTTTGTACCTATTCTAAAATGGTTAAACTATAACATAGGTCACTCAATTATTGCTAGTTGGGTCACTCAATTATTAAAATTTATATTTGGGTAACTCACTTATGGATAAAGTTATATTTGGGTCACCAAATTATTAAAGGTTACATTTGAGTCACTCAATTATGGGTAAGTTTATGATTGGGTCACCCTTCATATTTAAAAAAGTACATCAACTTGATCATTTTTTCTTTCAAATCACTTGTATACTTTCATTAGCATTAGTGTACTTCATTTGAAATCATTAATTAATCTAATACACGAATTGATAATTTTTTTAAATATGAAGAGTGACTCAAATATAACAGTAACTATAATTGAATTATCCAAATATAATCTTCATTAATTGGGTGACCCAAATGTAACTTTAATCATAATTGAGTAATGCAAACATAATTTTTAATAATTGAGTGACCAAAATATAACTTTACCCATAATAAAGCAACCTTTGATGTAGTTTATCCTTTTAAAAAACATACTTCAAATCATATTTTTAATTTTTTGATCAATCTATTTTTATTTGATAAAAAATAGTCAAAAATAAAATAAAATAAAACAACTATACCGTACTCAATAAAATATATTTTCCTTAAATACTTGGCACCATAATTGATTTTCAAAAGCACCTATATCCTGCAAAAAAATCCATCCAACAACCAAATCAAAGAATTTAATCCAAAAATAGAAAATAAAATTTTGATAGCCAATTTAACTTTCAGAAGGACATACTAATATCCCCAATTTTGACCTATCGTCACAACCTCCATCTTTCCCCTCCACCGATTTGCTCAATCCCTTAATGCAATTAGCTTTTATTTACAGTGTACACTAAATGACCACCGATGAAAAAATTTTAGATACACTGTGTGAAGTTAGGCGTCTTAAATTTAAGATTTAATGGTTAATTTAAAGTTTAGATGATATAATTTAAAAGTTAAAAGTTAAAGATTTTAACATAAATTATTTTTCTACTCCTAATATTATAACAATCCAACAAAGTTATTATTACACATGCTAATTAATTTATTTATGTTCGTCATAAAATTTTATAATTAAAATCAGATGTCATTGGAATAATATTAATAAAATATAAATTAATTTTAACAAATTATAAATTTATTATGTTGCAAAAGTTAATATTAGTCCACAATCTCTACCTTAAGTGGTTAAAACTCTTAATTGGCAATCTATTTTTTTTAGGTCGTGGGTTTAAAACCCGTTAAAGGTAAAAAATTTCATTCTCTTCATTAAAAATTGTTAAAAAATGGGATAACTATAATTTGGTATCCATCTTTACTTTTTTCGTTTTGCTTTGGTATCTCAATTTTTTTTAGCACAATAGTACTTAATGTTATATTTTATTTTTATTTTGATATCACGTTGTTAAAATATAAATGACAGGCTAACTAGTAGATAAAAAATTACACGTGACAAGCTATGACATCATTTTTTTCTTTTTTAGTCAGCGTGATATGTCGATTAGAATTATAAAAAAAAGTGGTGTGTTGACCAGGACAAAGAAAATAATGTGACAACCTATCACATGGAGAAATTATATCATGGTCATTTTTATCTTATTATTCATGGGACTAAACAATCAAATATATCTATTTAATTATTTTTTTCTTATCTTTTTTATTAAGTGAATTTTTACTGTAAATTAAATTTAAAAATAATTTTTATCGAGTAAATATTCATTTAGTAAAAAATTGAGGTAAAAATAATTAAATGAATGCATTTTACTAGTTGATTTCATGGATGACGTGACGAAAATAACTCATTATATAATTTTTTTTATCATATGTGATTTTTTTATCTAATTATCATGTTACATATACTTTTCTCTCTCTTAATCATTATATTAATAATTTTTAATTACAAGAATATTTCAAAAAATAAAACTTAACATTAAGAATATTAAAATAAATAAGTAATATTAAATATAATTATTACATTAAATAGTTAATATTAATATTGTTTATTTTGTATTAGTGCGAATTTATGTTGATGTGTTACGGTCAAATAGTCCACTGTATCAACTCTCGGCTCTCAATTAGGGACAAGCACGAGTCGGATTTTTGGTCACTCGAATCTAACCTAAACATAAATATTTTGAAGGGTAAACTACTGCGGAGGTCCCTTTCGTTTATCCTCAGTACATTTTTGGTCACCGAATTTAAAAAACGACCAGTAAAGTCACTTTTCTTTTCGGAATGTTAATATTTGGTCATTTTGTCGTTAAAGGATGTTAAAGTTAAACAGAAATCTGATCTGACAGCTGATGAAGAATTTTTTTTTTCACCTGTCATCCATGTAACTATCTTCCTCCATGAAACCCATCACTGTCATTCTTCCTCCTTCACTTCTTTCTTCTTTATAAATCGAAGCTTGAACTGCAACATCGTTCGTTCAAACTCCATTGAAATCGGATCCCCTCTCTTTGTTTTCAGAAGCTCAACTAACTCAACCTCTAACATCTCGAGTGACATAACATGATCGTCACCAACAACATCCATCAAATTATGGCTAAACATCTGAGGGAAACCATCTGAAACTTGACCATGAAAGTACCTACAGTTACTTCCATGCTTACAGTACCCTTTGTTGAAATAATGACAGGTCTTAACAGGAAAGTTGTGTGGATTTTGATACCGACGTCTTACTTTAACATCATGGTTAGCAATCAAATATCCACCATTTTCCACAAACTCCATTGGATCTTCCAAACCCAATAACTGAGTTTGCGCCTGCAAATTGGACATCGAATCCAAGTAGTCGGATGTCATAAAATCTGGGTTATGCTTAGCAACAAGTTGTTGTTCCACTATGGAGGTGTCACCTGGACACTTCTAGGGGACAAAAAAAGCTTAGAGGAAACCGATGACGAAACAGGCGGCGAAAAGGAAGTGAACTGTGAGAGCAATTCTAGAGCAGGGACAGGGCTCATCGGAGGCGATATCAGGGGCTACACGGATTTGAACGACAGATGTTGCAGTTCAAGCTTCGATTTATAAAACTGAAATGGAATTGATTTATGAACTTGCTAGATGTTCCTTGGAATACAAAAGTCCACTTTGAAGCCTCTCGAAAGAAATAGATTTCAGAAGCTTCCCAAGGTTATGAGAAAATCACATTCTTCTTCAATAAAGAAACTGAAAAAATACAAATATTTGACATCTTTGTTGTGTCTTCATGAACCTATTTTTTACCTTGGTCTCGTAAGGAACATGCTTAGTTCTTGGCCGGAATATTCATCTGGTTTCACAAGGTGAAATGACTCATAATCAGAGTTGTCGATAACATGTTCATAATTAGCTCTCATGTACATGATCTCCTCCCAATCCGACGAACCGAAATCAGCCGGTATCATCCTTGCTCCAACCGTTGAAGACTGCATGATCTTTAACATCAGTCGGTTATGTTGGTTGGCTTTTCTTTTTGTGGCAAATCCTAATTTTCGACCATGACAGTGCACGGTCCAAACGAGGATCGAACAGAGAGGACAGGAGCCGAGATCAGATTGGTGGCACTCGAGGGTGATACGGACGGTTCCGGCACTCGATGGTGGGTAGAGTTGGGAAACTCGATGGTGGGTAGAGTTGGGAAAGATGTTAGGTAGGGAGAAGGAGAGAGTGTGGGGCTGTTGGAGTGGTGATATTTGTGGTGGAAGCGGCGGTGGTGATGAAAAGAAGGAAGAGGTGAAGGAGAAAGAGTGGTGGTGGTGGTTTCATGGAGGAAGAGAATTACGTGGATGACAGGTTGAAAAAAAGTCTTCATCAACTGCCAGATCAGATTTTTGTTTAATTTTAACGTCCTTTAACGACAGAGTGACCAAATATTAACATTCCGAAAAGAAAAGCGACTTTACTGGTCGTTTTTCAAATTCGGTGACCAAAAGTGTATTGAGGGTAAACGAAAGGGACCTCCGCAGTAGTTTACCCTATTTTGAATTCGAATTTTACCCGATCTGAATATTTTTTTAAAAAAAAATTGACCCAATTTAACTATAAAATAAATATCCTAAACTCGATTTTGACCCGACCTGACCCATAGGAAAAAATTTAGGGACTAAATTATAAAAAATAATTTTAGGGAACTTAATTATAGAAAATTATAATTTTAAGGACTAAATTTTAAATAAAAATTAATTTTAAGGATCTAATTATAAAAAATATACAAATAGAGAATTATTATTATAAATATCCTAAAAATTTTATAAAAAATTACATATTTAGTCATGGGTCGGATATTTTACAGTATAAACCCAAACCTAACTTGACTAGACCTAAACCCAATTTTTCATTAAAAAATTCACCCGATCAAGCCAGATAAAATACCCATCCTTACTGTCAACATGCTTAAGGTCTGGTTAACACTTTTTAAGTACTTTTATCAGATTTTTGGTTGTTTTTTTTGCTTTTCAAACCAACTTTTTCACCCAAAAATCAAAAGCGAAAATTTATGATTTTTGAGTTGGCTAAGCTAGTTTGAAAATAAAATCACTTATTTACCCTTATAATATATTGTTAAAATAATATTTACACATATATAATTATAAAATAATATATATTATAATATTTATATCGAGAGTAAAATTATTTTATTTGTAATCTATTTTAATATTTATATCGAGAATAAAATTACTTTATTTTTAATTTATTTTAAAATTATTATTAATTTGTAATTGTTATATTCGTATATAATCTAAAATATAGTTTATATTTTTAAATTAAATTTTATAAAAAATTAAATTCTTTATTATAATTTAAGTTAATATATTTAATAATCATAACATTAACAAAAATTAAAATTTTTTATTATAATTTAAATTCACTTATATTTTACAACATCATGTTTGAAATAGATATTTTATCTTTTTAAAATTATTTTTTGACATTAATGACAAACACTACTTATCTTTTTAAAATTATTTTTTCTATTATATTTTTAAAATTAATTTTTCAACTACACTTTTTATAAGTAATGCCATGAGTAGAGGCACAAAGCCTTTGGCCCATCAATTTAATTATTTTAACATTTTATTTTTTATTACATTTCTTATATCCTTTAAATTATTTTTTCAAATTGATTTAAAGGTGATGGAATTATAATAAATTATTAAAGCAGCATGAATTATTTTAGCTTTATTAACAAGTTACTATTATCTATGTTATTTTTTATCACGTCAAAAAAAATCAAAAATATAAATATTATAAACAGCTGATCAACAGTTAGGGACAAAATAATTCCTTCCCGACCTTTCAAATATTTAATGACTTGGTAAAAAAACAAAAAACAAATTACATCAACTTAATGTTCTTGTTACTATTTTATTATATGTGTCAATTTAAAAAAAATAAAAGTTCGAAGGAACACAATAAAAAGTAAAGATATGATTAATATGATAAACATGAGGTAAAAAAAATACCTAAGTTGAATTATATTGGGCTTGGAACTTGTTTGATCACGAATAGGGTGAGCATTCAGTTTTCCGATCGGTTAACATCGGTCGGTTTAGTTGATTAATTGATTTTAGTTATACATTAACTATTTTAAAAGTGATTATAAAATAATATTTATTTATATATATTTTTAATTCTATGATGATATATATACCTTGTAAATTTAATCAAAGGCAAAATTAATCTAATTATTAAAATTGATTATAAAATAATATTTGTTTATATATATTCTTAACTTTATGACCATATACACTTTGTAATTTACTCAAAGTTAAAACTAACCTATTTATTAAAAGTGATTATAAAGTAGTATTTGTTTATATATATATTCTTAATCTTAGGGGTGTTCATTGTCGGGTATCCGGTTTTTGGGTACCCGAAAAATCGGATACTCGGTTCCTTCGGATCATAAAAAATCAGTCCATGTCCCGTACCATTTAAATCGAATATTTGTTATCAGGTATCCGTAAAATTTTAGGTACCGGCTAATTGGGTAACGGGTACCCGATTTATAATTTTTATTTTTTATTTTTATTTTAAAATTAAAAAAAATAGATATTAACCATATAAGTTTTAAAAAATTTATAATATATAACCAAACATAAAAACGAGTAATTTAAAGTTAATTTTAGAATTTATATATACATCATATTTATTAAATTTTATCACTAAAATGACGTTAAAAGTATTAATCCCGATTTTTCTTTCGGTATTAGTAAATTATAAAAATATAGTTAAAATTTTTAAAACCTAAAAATATATAATACAAACATAAAACTAATTTAGAGATTTAAATTTAATTTTAGGTATAAATCTTAAAGAAATCTAAAATAAAAATATAATTTTAAACTAAAAATATATATAATAAAATTAATCGGGTCGGGTCGGGTACCTGAGAATTCAAAATTTTCGGCCCAGGCCCGGCCCACTAATTCTTGGGTCGGGTATTTTTTTCGGGAATTACCCGATATTTTAGTTTGAGTCATCGGACCAATCGGGTCGGATAATTTTAAACACCCGTACTTAACCATATGACAATAAACACACCTTATAAACTTAATCAAAGGCAAAACTAACCTAATTAATTTAGTAGACATAATCAAACTAAATAAATTTAACTAATTGAATTGATTAAATCAATTAAAACTCTTTCCTATTCACGAATATGAAAATACATGTTATTCAAAATTTATTATATTGTATAAATATAAAGGAATAGTATTTGGTTGTGAATGTTCACTTCAGGAATGAACAAGTATAAATCATAAGAGAATTTACTTGTGGTGTATGTGCATGGTAGTGTTTCAATTTTGCTTTTAGATCTTTGAATAATTATGAAAAAAAAAAAAAAAAACTTGGTGGTTCATTTTCTTCTGTTTAATGCCCTTGGTTCTGATAATTGATTTTGAATCTGATGTTTCCTTTCGGGATAGATTTAAAGGTGTTGGGTACGATTGTACCCCTAATTTTTTTTAAATTTTTTTTATATTTTATATTAATAATTTAATTTTACATCTTTAAAACTATTATAATTTTATATTCTTACAATTTTAATATGATTTTTTGATAGTTTATACATCTTACATGAAATTTTTGGTTTGTCCCTGTTTACTTCGCAGGACTCACACTTGAGGCACATTTCTCAGCCATCTCTCCTTGATTTGAAGAAAGCAGATGACTATAATGCTATTCCAAAATGGCCCTGGTTTGTTTTCTTGTTCGGTGCAATGGGCTGCTTGGTTTGCAGCTCGGTTTCCCACCTCTTTGCTTGCCACTCCAGACGCTTTAACATCTTCTTCTGGCGCTTAGATTACGCCGGCATTTCTCTAATGATTGTCTGCTCCTTCTTTGCACCCATCTACTACGCCTTCTTCTGTCATCCATATTCATGCCTTTTCTATCTCGCATCCATATCGGTACTCGGACTCCTTGCCATCATCACTTTATTATCACCAATTCTCTCAACAGCCCGGTACCGAAACTTTCGAGCTACCTTGTTTCTTGCAATGGGATTTTCAGGGGTGATCCCAGCAGCACATGCAGTTTCACTGCATTGGGGTCATCCACATATATTTGTTGCCCTTGGATACGAGGTCCTGATGGCGTTCCTGTATGCTGCTGGTGCCGCATTTTACACCAGCAGAGTACCCGAACGGTGGAAGCCCGGCGCATTCGATATCGCCGGGCACAGCCATCAGATCTTTCATGTGTTTGTCGTCCTCGCGGCACTTGCACATAGTGTTGCCACCCTTGTGATTATGGATTTTCGCCGGGAAGCCGCAACCTGTGCGTATTAGTGCTCAACCGTTAGGTAAACGAGATTCCGATGTCAAGGGAGAACTCCTAGCTCTAAGCTCTCCCTGTTTTTGACTTACATTGTATCACTTCCAACATCATTCTCTATGTTTCCTTACGCTTATGGTATATGCATAAGGGTAATAAAAATTAATAAATACTCGACTAGATTTTATTGCATACACGATCTTAGTAAAATTATTTTAGGCTTAACTCAAAAATAGATACTAAATTATAAATCTTTTAGATTTAAATATAATATTTATGTTGTAAATTTTTAATTATTATCACTTTTAATTCAAAAAATTATATATTTTTTAAAAATAAGAATCTAATATTATTTTGGTTGAAATAGGGGTTTAAAGTTTTATTTTGTTACTGTTTTAACGTCATTATTAACAAAATTTGTTTACTCACAAATAAGTGACCAAATTATATATATTTTTTGATGTAGGTGTCTAATAATTTGTTTTAGCTAAAATAATTGCCTAAAATTTTATTTTGTTAGTGTTTAAGGTAACATTGTTAAAAATTTATCACCCCATAATAGATTTGACATGTGATTTTTTTTTTATTTTAAAAATAAAATAAATTAATTTAAACAAAATTCTTGTTTTAAAAAATTATAAAATAGTCCAGAAATATTTAAAAAATCCAAACCTTAAAACCACAATTAACATCACTATTATCGTTGATAGTGATCCAAAATCGGTGCCTAATGAATTTTTTAGCTAAACTAGGTGCATAAAATTTTATTTTGCCAGTGTTTTAAGATAACACCGTTAAAAATTATCAACCAATCAAAATTTAACATGCAATTATTTTAATTTTTTATAAATAAATTAGAAAGAATAATTTTAAAAATTTTAAAATATTAAATTTTCTAAATAATTTTCTAATCCCTAACCTTAAACTTTAAAATCTCAAAATTGACACTATTGTCATTGATAGTCTCGTCGGATCTTATCGTTGCCTGAGGTCATCGCTCGTATTTTCAATCACCTATCGTCGATAACCGACGAAAGGCATTACAGTTGGAAGTTGAACAACTAAAATCTTTCACATTCGTTGTTCGATATTGACGACGGGTGATTGAAGAAATCGGTGGTGACCTGCGACTATAAGATCTTACAAGGCTATAAACGAAGATAGTAGTACCAATTTTGATTTTAAGGTTTAAATATTGTGATTGTTTTATGTTTTTTTAAAATTTTAGAATATTGTTTAAATTAATTTATTTTATTTTTAAATAAAAATAAATGTCATATGTTAATCTATTATTAGGTGATAAATTTTTTAACAGTGTTATCTTAAAACACTATCAGAATAAAGTTTTAGACACCTATTTTAATAAAAAAATATTAAACATATCTTAAAAAAATTATATGATTTTGCATCTATTTATGAGTTAAATATATTTTATTAACAATGTTTGTTATCCTTTAAAACATTAATAAAATAAAATTTTATATATTTATTTTAACCAAAAAAAATATTAAGTACTTATTTTAAAAAATTGTATGATTTAAGCTTATATTTTTGAGTTAAACTATTTTTTATGAGAATATATTCATAAATATTTATTCAATAAATTATCACGACTGAGAAATGATTTGTTATAAATCTTGTATTTGATTATTAAGTAGTGATTTTTATTTGTTTTTTTAAAAGATAAGCTAAAATTATAAATCAAAGAGTCGACATGACGTAATAGAAAAAGTCTCAAATATTAAATATTAACACAAAACCCTGAATTATAAATTAAACTATAAATTAAAAATAAATTATAATTATAAATTATAAATTATAAATCATAAATTATATATTGTAAAAATTATTATATTTTAAAATTTTAAACCCTGAATTATAAATTTAATCTTAAATATTAATCTAAAATTTAAATTTATTTTTAAGTGAGTTGTAAAGAGATATATTAGAAAGAGTAAAAATCTTTAACCTCTTAACTGTGCTTTCTTTCATGTTTCTTGTTAAAAAATCTTAAAAAATAATTCTAAGCTCTAACCCTAATTTTATAGTTCTTAAACCCTAAATCTTACATATTAAAAAAAATTCACATACTCCTAATTCTTTAAATCCTAATCAAAATTATTAATCTTAAACTCTAAACCCTAAACCTATTAATTTAAAGACACCGATTAAGAGATAAACGGTTCACGCTTAATAAAAAAATTAAATAAATTTTATTCTAATCAACACGTGCATGGCCTCATATGCTTGGCAAATAGTCGTGTTAAATATGCTACATATCATATCAATGGCGGATGCACATTCATCCGAGAGGGTGGATCATTACTCGTCTTGAAATTTTAAAATTTTATATATTTTTAAATTATTTATATATTTGGTTTTAGTTTTTAAAATATTTGTAAATTAATCTTTAATTTTTTTAATTTTTATTATTGTTCTTGTTATGAAATTTTAAGATTTTTATAACTTAGGCTTATCTTAAAAATTATTTTGATTTGTGTTCACCCTTATATATTTTTGGATCCGTCACTGGATTAGATCAAATAAATTATTGAGCAAACGACGTGGTTGGACAATTTGGATGTCCACGTTCATCCCCCTAACTCCCATCTGTCAACATGTCCTTTGTTTTATCTTTGGATCAAAGTTTCTTAATTCATATAAACTTTTTATATTATCATTTCACCACGTTTTGCATATTATCTATGTTATTATATTTATATCATAGAATTTTACTATACGAAATTTTTAATTATTCTATCAATAAATTAAATATTAATAATTATATAAAAATATTTTTTATGAAGATTTATTATATAAAAATAGAGAAATTGTCGAATATATTTTGACATAATAAAGATTTATAAAATATTTTGTTATAAATAAAATAAAGAACAAGAATAAAATAGGATAATAAAGATGAGAGACGAAAGAGAGAGATTTGTATTATATTCTCAAAGTAGAGTTGTGTACAATGTTTTGTCCAAAAGTATATATCTATAGGCATAAGATGGAAACCCTAATTCCAATGGGTATTAAACCCTAATAATAAAGCTCATTAAACTTTAACTTAATATATGGATATTCACCATGAATAAATATATTCATAACACTCCCCCTTGGATATCCACAAACACACATCAGTATGCAACAATATATATACGTAAACAAACCTAATAAATAGTATAATCTAATATGTCACTCAATATAACAAACAAGATATATATATATAAAATAATATGTCACATATCAGTATGCAACACATTATAAACCCTATGTTCTAATGCATAAATATTATCAATTAAATTCGGAATTGAAGCACAAGTAAAGAAAAGTGCTTCCCTGAAATATTTTGTCTTAGATCGAGTAATGGATCCTAAAGGCAAGACCTCCGAATCAGTGTTAAGTGTTGGTGAAGATGTGCTCACATCATTTATACATTTCAATGTACGGGCTATAGGCTTAAATACTTCTCTTTTCAATAGAGATTTTAGTTTTGCCTCAATTGCCTCTTTCATGTTGGCCATTCATTTCTTTGTTTACATTGCCCAATTGACAATGATTCATAATCCATATCATCAAATAAAATCTCTAGTGCTATATTGCATGCAAATATATTAACGGCGTCGATTTAATTTCAGTTCCACTTATTGCCAGACATGACATAATCTATTGAGATCTCTTTATTATCAGGTACCTGAGTCATATCAATGTCTCTGTTGGAGACCATTTAATCTCTTTTAGAGATTTTCATAATCAGTGATTCCTCGATCAGACCATCATAAAATATAGCTCCTTTTTTTTGAGAATCTCTTATCTTTGGAACGTATTTGTCTACTACGCTTTAAGCGTAAGTTAGACTCATTAGCAACTAGGGTTTGTCCTTCTATGACATCAAATTTAGTTAGAGTATTCATAGCTGGTATACGTGACTTAGTCATTCTTTTAAGGTCAACAAAATCATTTGGCAATTGATTTGCTAAATGAATTACCCATTGAACTTATAATTCACATTGTGTAACACATGGATCAAAAAGAGAAAATGATAATTCATTCAAACTTATTTCTTTCCCCCAGATATTTATTTTCTCCCCTAATGTTAGGCAAATTGACTCATTAAAATGATAGTCAATAAATCAGGTTGTAAATAAATTCCCTATCAGAAGCTTAAGATATTTAAATTTGATACATATTTCCAACAAAACGTATCTTTATGCGTTGTGGTGGAGCAATTAGAACATATATCGCACACAAAAAAATCTAAGATGAGAAATATTTAGTTTCTGACCAAAAACCATTTGTAATAGGGGAAAATTATGATCATTTGTTGGCTTGATGCGAATTTGTGATACTATATGTAAAATTACATATCATCAACATTATCAAAACGGATTATCTTTAGAAAATAATCTGGAAAATATGCTCATAATTTTATCAACTGAGCAAGTAGCCTTGCAAACACCAAGTTGCGGGTTAATAACAAGGATACACATCACCATTTAGTCGATGCATCGATAAAAATCATAAAATATCTAGATGATCTTTAAGAAAGATGTATGAGCCCATATATATCATCTTGTATCTGTTCTAGAAAATTAATAGCACTCTATCTTAGATGTTGATGATTAAATAATCAAATTGCTTTTATAGCAAGTATCACATGAAATATTACCATGAAGAAAATTTTAGTTCTTCAATAAATGACCACATGAAAGTGTCAATAAATTTGTGCATCATAATTGAACCGGGATAGTCTAACCGGTCATGCCAAATAAAATTATCAGTAAACATCTAGTTTACAATAGCATGAGCTTTAATTTGTACTAATTCTTATGTAGTACAATATGGATGACAGTGCATGTAATTTTAACAAAATTTCATTATTGCCTTGAGTTATACTCGTAATATTGAGATATTCATCATCCCTTTAACTGATATTCTCAATATATTTCTATAAATATCATTAAAACTCAATGTCTCTTTGCGATTTTGACGAGTATAATACACTGTAAATATGGAATAAATTTCTATTTGGTATAACATATTTGCTCAACGAGCATAATGAACTGTAAATATGAGATAAAGTCTCATTTAGCAGATAACATATTTGCTTAGTCGGAGCTTTCTATGATATTAGTACTTCCGGATATAGTACTCATATTATTTTCTTGCATTTAAAATGGGAAAATATGCATAATTATGCACCTTTTAATACGTGCTTTATTTCATTCACTTCAGGAAATGAAAAATATGTGTTCTGTACCATTCACTTCGGGGAATGGAAAAATATTAAAAAAAATAACACATCATATCAAATCGGATCAAAGATAAGCTCTCAAGAGCTCTTCCGAAGCACTGATATTTTAGTACTTTGAGATATAATCCTCATATTTCCCTTGTATTTAAATGGAAAAATATTTCTTATGCTTAAATATTGTATGAATACTTGCATTGTCTACTAAGCATAAATCGCCATAAATTATTGCATATTTTATTCCGAAAGTAATTATATTCTTTTAAAGGGAAAATTAACATAAAAGATAAATAAATAATATATAAAGTAAGTTAACATAAACAAATAATAATTAAAATAAATTAACATAAATAAATAAATAAATTAACATTAAACAAAACAAAATAAAGATCAATTATTTCTTTTAGAATTTATAAAGGAAATAAATGGCGGATTATTTCCTTCAAGGGTTATGAGAAAAATTATCAATATCCAATTGAGTTAGATCAATAACGCCATTATTTTTGTCACAAAGAAAATATATTTATATTTTCTTTAATTTATCATTCATGATTATGGATAAAGTCCATAATACTTAGCGTTTTACAAGTACGAGATCAATGGTTTGTATCATCACATTGATAACATAAAAATTTTGATATGATCTCTATCATTCTTGTCATCTTTATAATTCCACTTCTGGTGGATATAAGGATTCTCAAAAGAATCATCTTATCCATGTTTATTTTATGACCTCAATCGCAATCACAATTACTAATTTGACTTTTATTCATTCCGCTATAAAATATCATATTCACTTTAGGGAATGGAGCGAAGACTAATAGGTATTTAAAATCTTTTCACGATATTATGTCTATAGGATAACATTAATGTGTGAAAAATTGAGTATGTTTTTCTAACATATCCTCATCAGTGATACTATGGCACATAAAGAGTTTTATTCACTAATCATATAGTGAATTATCACATTTGCATTCACTTCAAGGAATGAAACAAATTCAATAATCGCATGGAATAAATATCATGCTTGTATAATTGCATGAAATAAACATCATGCTTGCATAATCGCATGGAATAAATATTATGCTTGTATTCACTTCAAGGAATGACATAAATCCAATAATCACATGGAATAATAATCATGCTTGCATTCACTTCAAGGAATGTCATAAATCCAACAATCGCATAGAATAATCATCATGCTTACATTCACTTTAAGGAATATCATAAATTAAATAATTGCATGAAATAAGCATCATGCATGCATGCACTTCAGGAAATGCCTCCCATAAAAATTCTTTGATCAAGATGATTTTTGTAACTTGAACTTGGGAGAAGTTTATAGTTGAGTTTTTTTGACATAAAATTAATATTACTTTCAAACAAATATAAACTTTATAATATTCATACTATTAAATAGTACCAATATATATACAATACATACAATAAACAAAAATTTAATCCTTATATGCAGCGTTATTAAACCAGTTCACAAGGTCCTTTAAAAGGAACCTCCTTTGAGACCAGTAGCCTCGCAGAACGGAATGTAATACTTAGAACATATTAATTAATTAAAGGTCAAAAATTTGTTCCAATATCATATAATGCTTAGAACATGATTGAAACATAAACTTTTATCATAATAATAAAATAAAAAATATTGATTATAAATAAAGATTAAAAAAATCTTAAATTAAATAAATAAAACATACCGGACTTTCCACTAACTTGAATATATGGTAGATTTAGTTATCAATATTGTATTAAAATCTTTTCCGGTAATTGTCGATAAGAACTACGGTAATTGTCGATAAGAACCACGGTAATTGAATCACTTTATCGCTACAGGAACACCAAATGACAAAAGATTTTTAATAAATTAAAAATCAAATCAAAGATCAAGAGAGAAAAATAACCGATAACTAAAATATAATTGAGGGAGAAGAACTTATCTTTGATTTATGCTAGTAACAAATTCTTTTCAATAATTCCTTCAAGATTCGAACGACAAAAACCTCCGTTGGTTAGAGTCTCGTGTTGATAACGTGTTGTAAATAAAGTAAAGAACAAGAATAAAATAGGATAATAAAGATGAGAGACGAAAGAGAGAGATTTGTATTATATTCTCAAAGTAAGGTTGTGTACAATGATTTGTCCAAAAGTCTATATTTATAGGCATAAGATGAAACCCTGATTCCAATGGGTATTAAACACTAATAATAAAGCTCATTAAACTTTAACTTAATATATGGATATCCACCATGAATAAATATATTCATAACAATTTTAGGTTTATCAAATCCTTAGAAAATAATTAAAGAAATCTTAAATCTTAAAAAAATATTTTTTTTACTTATCTCGTAAATTTTATATACAATTAAGAGTCGATAGTTAAATTTTTAAAATTTTAGAGTAGAGTTCGATACCCTATTTGATAATTTTGAGATAATTTATGTATAAATGTTTTGGAGTCAAAATCTGAGCAATGGTTTCAAGATCATGCATAAGATTTCCAAACCTTATTTAAAGGTAAGAGTGTGAAAAACTCGACTTGAGGCGAAAATATTCGATTCAAAATTTTATAGACTTGATTCGATTCGAAAAAAATTTAAATAAAGTTCAAGTTGTAGAATGAAAATTCAAATAACTCGAATAACTCAAATTTTTTAATAATTAAATGATTAATTTTTAAGTTTAAGACGAATCTCTCAGTTTTTATGATATATATAATTGATATATAAAAATATAAAAAAATATTGCTACATATGAATATATATATATGCATATCTTATATGATTAGAGAAAGTCATTTAAATTAAAATCAAATCATACTATAACATAATAAATAATTACAATTAAATATTTATATGAACTTGAAAACTCGACTCGAATTTCTTAAACTTGACTTGAACCAAAAAAAATTTAAATAAAATTTGAGTTATAAAATATAACTCGTAAACTCGAATAACTCAAAATTTTTTGACTTAGCTCGATCGAATACTCCTATTTAAAGGTTTGGATACCTTTACTCTTGTAACAATTAAATTTATGAAAACTCACCTAGATACCTCTTAGAAATTGCTCACATGACTAATAAGTTTTCAAAATGGTATAATAATGTTCCAAACAATTTCAAATTTGCTCAATTAAAGAAACTAACAGTTCAAAAGGATAATTAATTGCTCAACGTTGGAAAAATTCTCCAACAAACTTTTTTAATTTAATAATCTAATATATTAACTTTACCACGTAATTTTTTTATAAAAAAATTGACATACTTGACCCCCTAATATATACACTTTTTTATCATTTTATCACGTCATAATATTTTTCTCCAACCTAAATTTATAGAATTTTTATTTTTTTTATAAAAAAATTAATATATATCTATTTTTTAAAAAAATTATAAAAAAACGATATATATATATATATATAAATAATTACTAAACTTCTTATAAATAATAAATATAAAAAATTTTAATAAAATTTAGTATATGCCTGAAACGCAACATTTTGTACTAGGCATCCAATGAACACATGTGTCAACTTCGAAAGCAATATGGTAAGTTGTGATGTTGATTGTTGGACATTGGATCGGATTTAATTTTTTGGATATTCAGGTTTTCAGATTATTGATATAGTAATTGATATCCGCTCTAGAAAAAACAAATATCCACGTATACGGATATTCGGATATCCGATTATCAAAAATATAATTTGATTAAATTAATTTTTCGAATTTGAATGTTGTATTTATGAAAAATTTGAAACTTCGAATATAATAAACAATAAATTATTAAATACAACAACATTTATATTTATAAAAGTTAAAATTTTTTAAATTTAAATATAACAAGCATTAACTTGTTGAATATACCAAAATTAATATTAGGGTAAACTACCCCAGTGACCACCCAACTATTTGGGGATACCTAATTTGGCCACCCAACTAAAAAACTCGTCAAAGGCCACCCAACTTTGAAACCCTACCTATTTGAGTCACCGCCGTTAAAATTTAACAGAAAAAATTAACGGTGATGACGTGGCTGTTAATTAAAATCTGTAAAATTATACATTTAATTCCTCTAATTTATTTATTATTTTAATTTAATTCTAATTTTAAATTAATAAATAAAATTAATCATCCAATTCGATGATAACACGTGTTACCACTTGATTAGTGAAAAGGAAAGAAAGAAATAAAAGAGAGATTTAAGCTTAGGGGATTTGAACCCAAGTAAATAGCATAGAAAACATGCATGCTAATCAATGAGTCAAGCTCTCTTTTATAGAATATTATTGTAGCATAATATATTTAAGGTAAATTATCCAATGATCACTAAATTAATTGAGTTCGAATACAATAGACAAATATTTTTGAACGAAAACATGGACTCAGGGTTGTACACGTAGATGAATACAATTTTAAAGGGTTCGAATATAATTTTAATAAAAAATAAAAACATAGTTGATATTAAATATATGAATAAAAATATTCGAATAAAAATCATAAATATTCAAATAAAAAATACATGTGTTATGGATGATTAATTTTATTTATTAATTTAAATTAGAATTAAATTAAAATAATAAATAAATTAGAGGGATTAAATGTGTAATTTTACAGATTTAATTAACAGCTGTATCATCATCGTTAATAGTCACGTCATCATTGTTAATTTTTTCTGTTAAATTTCAACGACGGTGGCTCAAATAGGTAGGGTTTCAAAGTTGGGTGGCCTGATTGACGAGTTCTTTAGTTGGGTGGCCAAAATAGGTATCCCCAATTAATTGGGTGGTCACTGAGATAGTTTACCCTTAATATTAATAAAATTTTAAATTTTTGAATTTTCGGGTTTTCGAATAATCCAAAACTTAAAATATTATGATTTGTATCTGATCTAGAAATTTAAAATTAAATCTGATATCTGATCTAAAAATAAAAATTAAATAAAATATTCTAATTTTTAAATCAAATCAATGGATAATCAGATCATATTGACCGGGTTTTTTAAACACCCCTAAACCGGTGGGAGCTAGCCTTGATCTTCCGCCACGTGTACGACAACCCCATACCACCGCCGTCAATTAAAAGAAATCCTAACTTTACTGGGCCCCATATATTATCCATTTATTTGTTCACGTGTCTGCCAGCACATGCTCCTCTCTTCCTACCGATTACCCAAAACACCCTTATCTCTAACCCCAATAATTGTTACAAACAAGGACATTAGAGTAATATGCATCCCCATCGCACGTGTGGCGGCTCAAACGACGCGGGATTCGCACGTGCTCGCCGCCAAAGAGGATCCCTTCTTTACCCCCATCTCCTTTTAAAACACCGTTGATTAGATTTCCCCAAACTAGTTTTTCTAGGGTTTCAGAATCTCCGAAATTCGCTCTCTTTCCTTAAATTTCGATTACAGAAAAAACTTTGAAGTTAGATTTTTCTGCGAGTTTTCCGGGTAATATTGGGAAAATCAGGATTTCGCTTAGATTGGATGGTGCAGTTGATGAGATCGGGAAATCCGATGCCAGAACCCGAATCGTTCCGGGAGAAGGCGCCGGTGAAATTGGAGATCGTTGAGGATTATTTAGAGGAAGAACATGGCCCTGTTAATAAACGATCCAAACGTTCTCCAAATCTTCAACAGGTATTATTCTCTTTGGATTTTTTTCCTCAATGGAATGAAATATTTTCCTTATTTTGAGAGAGATCTAAAATATTTAGAGAAAAAAAAAAGATCCTTTTGCTAGAGCTTTTGAATTTTAAAGATTTCTGGGTTTTATCATTATATCTTTTCTTTTAGTTGAACTCCGATGTATACAATCCGTTGGATGAGCCGAGCCCACTTGGTTTGAATCTAAGGAAGAGTCTTTCGCTTTTGGATTTGATCCAAATGCGCCTTTCTCAATCCCAAAGTAGTGGCTCAGCGGCTGAAGCTGAGAACTCGAATTCTAGAGTCAAAAAGGAGAGTAAAGCTGTTGTAGCTGCCGATAAGCTTAAAGCCTCGAATTTTCCAGCTTCTATTCTTCGAATCGGCCACTGGGAGGTAACTTTTCATTAAGTTTATATATTAAATATAAAATCCTGTTATTTGGGTGGTCAAGTACTCAAGTAGCTGAAGAGTTGTTTACTTGGTGATCTGCAGTATAAGTCGAGGTATGAAGGGGATTTAGTTGCCAAGTGTTATTTTGCAAAGCACAAGCTTGTTTGGGAGGTATTGGAAGGTGGGCTTAAGAGTAAGATTGAAATACAATGGTCGGATATTATGGCTATTAAGGCAAATTGTCCTGATAGTGGACCCGGGACTTTGAATGTTGTGGTAAACTTTCCTCTTTTCCATATTATTCTTTTCCTTTCCTTTTCCTATCTCTATTTTATTTTTCTGTAATAATTTTGAGTTGAATTTGCTTGTTTCTTTGATGATGCAGTTGGCTAGACAGCCCCTTTTCTTTAGAGAGACTAATCCGCAGCCTAGAAAACACACTTTATGGCAGACAACCTCAGATTTTACTGATGGTCAAGCTAGTATACATAGGTAATGGTGATATGTATTTTATTTTTTCTTTGTTGAAATACAAGCTGAATATTGTTGTTCTACGTTGGTTGTTTGCATAGAGTTATGCGGATAATATGCTAATAAATTTTTATTGCCAATTTGCAGGCAACATTTTCTGCAGTGCCCTCAAGGATTGTTAAACAAACATTTCGAAAAACTGATCCAGTGTGACATGCGTTTGAACTGTTTAAGCAGACAGCCAGAGATAATTTTGGATTCACCATACTTCGAATCAAGGAGTTCGGTTTTTGAGGATCCTGGTGAACCAAAAGGATCAACTAGCTCTGGGTTCCAGAATATGGCATCTCCTTCTGCAGCTCACTCTTCTTCCTTCGAGATTGAGAAAGGGGATTCTACTGCCATAACCTCGGAAAATATGTCCCGAGAAGCACCATCCCCCAGTTCAGGTAGAACCAAGAGATCAGGTTTTGTTTTTGATGTGCTTGTAGATAAAGTTTCTATGTTGTTGTCCTTTAATATTCTCTTTATCCACTCCTTTTGAAGTCCAATGACTAACAGAGTAACCCTTTTTGTCTTTTCTTCTCCATTTTTAAAATTTTGTGTCTTCGTATGGTGCATTTTGATCTGTCCATTCCTTTTCAGTTTTAGTATATGCGTTGGTGTTGTTCAGTTTTCTTTTTCTGGGTTAGACTTATAGTTCTAGCTGAGTTGAAAGATATTTTCTTAGTATTCTTCCTCTCTAATTGAATCTCATTTCTCATTAGTGATCGACTGTCGTGGCATGGAGGGAAGCGGAGTCTGTGAAGCAGTGGATTCAAAGGCGCCAAGAAATTGGGACCAGATAAAAGTACCTGGACTTCACCCGTCTATGTCCATGAGTGATCTTATGAACCATATTGGACACCGTCTCTCAGAACATATGAACGAAAATCCATCCTTCGAAAATAGACCAGACTGCCAGGAAATGCTGGACGATATTGCGCAATATCTTCTCAGTGACACTCAATTTACAACAGCCTCTGATGAGAAATCCCTCATGTCAAGGGTCAATTCTCTCTGTTGTCTTCTGCAAAAGGATGGTACAACTGGCACAAGCTCGCAAGCTAATGGAGAAACTTACAATGTGCCTGATGATGAAAAAGATGATCAGCTTAACAAAACTCATGGATTTGAGTTCAATATTTCAGCCAAGGACAATGTGAAGGCTTTTGAAGGGGAAACAGAGGAAGTCTCTAGTAACAGACCGGCCCCGGGCATGTCAAGAAAAGACTCATTTAGTGAGTTGCTGCTTCATCTTCCCCGAATTGCATCTCTCCCAAAGTTCTTGTTTAACATATCAGAAGAAGATGGAGAGAGACCAACCAGATAAGATAGTTTTCTTGTTTGTAGACTGTTTAAAAAATACCAATGATAAAATATCAAGCAAATTCCCCAATCAATCCTCTCTTTAGTTGGAAATGGAATGCTTGTCTAATAATATGTCAAATGTGTATGTTGAGAGATGCTTGGATAGTAGGATTTTCCAGGATTCGGAGAATTCTTTTGATGAAGAATCCTATATAAAAATCCCAACATAAGTCTTTAGGTGTTGTAGCAACTACATTATTTGATGTAATATCATAAACAGATTGCTGGTTCTGTTTTAATTTGCAAGTAAATCTGTAAGTTTCCATTCTCTTTTTACCATTTGATGTAGACCCTTTTTTGGATGATTGATTTTGAGAGGATCTTTGGACATGCTTTTTAGGATGTTACATGTGAAAAGGCTAAATGACAACACTGATGAAGCATCTTTTGATCATTATTGGTGAGATATGTAAGAAAAAAACAATGGAAATTGTGATGTAAGATTAGGATATAGAGTTGGAAAGAATGGCAAAAAGATTATGACAGGGAAGCCATTAGCTTTCCATCTGTCCAATGGAATTTAGTTCTGGGAATACCAGAGATGATGACCCTTTTATTCTCTTGACTTGGATTTTCACTGTAAAGCTTGTAGATTCTGGTGAGCTGAAAGGAACTGCAGAGCACCAAGGAAAGTGAAGAATTTAACAAAACCTGCAACCGAGGATGGAGACGGCCGACCGGGTGAGATTGATAGCTTTATATATTTGGATTGAAAACACTGGTATTCCTACAATACAAAGGTAGGAGTGGCAACCCATACCATAAAATAGCATCTCCCAAACCTTTGCACAGTCTGGAGATGCTCAGGTATTATATTCTAGCATAAAAAGGAAAAGGAAAGGGAAAGAACAGATTCTGGGTTGTTTGTACAAGCACACCCACTGAGCATTTTGAACGTGTCATTGGAAAAGCTAAAGGATCACAAGTTTGTCCGTTATGAGACGCATTCTTTAGACATAATTTATTTCATTCACAGCGTAAGCTCAAACTTCAGACCTTAAAAAATCTAATATCTCATCTCGTTAGATCAATTGATTGCATGAACATAAATCGTTCAAACCCAATCACTCTTTCCAAAAATCCTAAATTTAAGTTCCTTTAATTCTTGGTAATTCATGTGGACTATATTAAAAAGGGAAATTGAAATTAACTATGCTGTTCTGATTAGTATTTCAAACTTCTGGTGCAGACAACTTATACTTTCTAAAGCATTGATTAATAAAATTTAACAATTATGTGCTCGTTTCTTATGTAGGGGAATGATGCTTCAACAGTTGAGGCAAAAGTGAGCTGGTAGGGGACATGGACGAGAGATTATTAGGTGAACCTTATTTACCACATCGTTTATGGTTTAAACAATCAGAATCGTTGATCTTTAAATAACTATCTAATAGCTACCCACCCATTAATTACATGTAGGAAAGAGGTGATGATTCACCTTAAAAAATTGAGATAAAAGTTTTGATTGATTGAGACCACAGATAACTTAACGAACAAGATTTACCTAATAATTTTTCGACACAGACATCGTAGTCTAAAGGTTGTTTGGGCCTCAAGAATCTCCATTGCTGTAACAAAGTTCATTTATTTTTCGTTTTGCTAATACAATTGATTCCAACAATATGAACATCCAAAGAAAATTATAGAGATACTATGAACGTGATACTGAGGAAAATAATAAGACTGAATTTTCATCCTAACCGTCGATTTAAATCAGTATATAGCGTCTTTTTTATTTTAAATTCTTTCGATTATATTTTTAGATTGATTTAAACGTTTGTCTCAAGCTATATTGTAACATCAAATAATTTTATAATTATGAATTTTAATCTTGTAACTAGGGTTGTTCAAACAGTTAAATCAGTCGGTGTCCGAACCGAATAACCAAAAACTGAATTAACCGAACTTTTTAAATCTTTAACCATTAACCAAACTGAAATTTCTTCGAAATATATTAACCAAACCGAATAAATTTTGATTAATTCTAAAATTTATTATAAAATTTTGGATAAATTACACAAATGGACATTCAATTATGTTAAAATAGTCTTTTTTAGCCATCAAACTTTTAAAATTATAAAACAACCATTAAACTTATCAAATTATTATAAATTGATAATTGATTTATTGTATACTATAAATTATCGATAAATATTGAAAATTTTAATTATTATTTTTTAATAATTTAATAAATTTAATTATTATTTTATACTAATTTGATAAAATTTAATGACAATTTTATAATTTTTAAAATAGTGGCTAAAAACAAATATATATAATATATAAAATATAAAATTTCGGTTAATTTGGTTAATTAATCGATTTCGAACCGAATTAACCATTAACCGAAACTCTTAAAAAAACTTTAACCACTTATCAACTGAAAAAATTCGATGACCGACCGTTTTATCGAATTAATTCGGTTTGATCGATTAATTCGATTTAATCAACCGTTTGAATACCCGTACTCGTAACAGTTGATATCGATATTTAAATAATTCATGGTTAGTTTTTATAGAATATTGAGAAGAAACTAACAATTATCTAATATGCTTCCCTTTGCACCATAGCAGCGACTATGGTGGCTCAGTAAAAAATAAAAAAAAAATAAAATAAAAAAAACTCCTACTGGTTATGATCGAGACAATAATAAATTTTGCAGAAATTTTTTTGATGTGCACAGTTAGACTAAATTGTATCTTCACTTTGTGGTTTAAATCGGTACTTTAATTTTACTTTAGGGTTCTAATAAATTATATTTATTAAGTATCAATTTAGAAAAAAAATTAAAGATAATATTAATTTAGGTTAACGATTCAAGCCGAACTAGATGATAAGTACCAATTTTACTTTTGGTTACCGGTTATGAAAATTTTATATTTTGATTATTTATGTTATTAATTTATTATTTTATATCATTAATTTTTTATATAAACAAATAATAAAAATATTTTAATATACAAATTTATACAAGTCTTTCAACCTTAAGTTTTAAAATTTTAGGGTGAGTTTAGATTGAAAAATATAAAATTTAAGGTTTAGGTTTAAGTTTAAGGTGTTAGGACCGTGGATTCAAGTTTTAAATTTTATAGTTTAAATATAAAGGGTTGTGTAATTTATTTATATACCTTATGTATCAAAATATGACCAAAATAAAGTAAATTTTAAAAAATAAATATTGTATCGGTCAGATCTGACCTCTTCGTACCAAAGAAAATTTCTATGATACATTATAAGAAGGGTCCTAATGAGTTATCAGCACATGAATTAGATGAAATCTCCAAAATTAATAATCATCTTATATGTCTATTCGGAAAATAATAATATATTATAAATTATATCGTCAAACAACTCTGGAATGAATCAAATTCTACATAACTATCGATAAACATAAATAAAAATCAAGTATTGTGAATCATTGTACGAACTCTATAAACCTATAAAAATAATCATAGAATTATACCAAAAGAAAAAAAAGTACCCTAGAGGTAAAGGAAAATGAAAAAAAAAATGTAAAAAACAAATAAATAAAAAAAAACAAATAAAATATAAATTACCGACAATCAACAACTACCACAAAATTAATATTCTCGTTAGTTAAATAAAAAATTATATTTAATATTATAAACATAACAAAAATATAACATAACAATGTTAAAAAAAAACACGAGTTTGGTTATAATATAGGTATTATCATAATTTAAGTCGAAAAAATTTGAAGGATTTTGTATTAGATTCGTTGAGTTCAAGGCATTTTCCGGTGAAATGAGAAATTATGTCATGAACCTTTTTTATCACGTTATTTATGGTTTAAATCAACTAAATTCATAATCTTATATTTTTAAAGGTGAATTATCAGTTCTTTCTTATATATAATTAGTGAGTAAGCAATTATCATATAGTTATTTAAAAACGAACTGATATGATTGCTTGGACTACGAATGATTGCCAATAGCGAGATATTTCAGTTGAATTTAGAGGTCAAATTAATATTTTATTTAAAAATTTACTGTGTCACATCATTAAACTAATGCGAGTTAAATGATCCAATGACCAAAATATAATAAATTGATAATATAATTGATATAAATGCAATAATATAAATGGTCAAAATATAATTTTTCAAAATCAGTGAACAAAATTAAACACTTATGAAACAAAAGCGACCATTTTATGATTTGCCCTTTAAACAATGGAATAAGTATATATAAAAAAAAGAATAAAAGCTGAAAAGGAAATAAAGAACAAAATTTAACATGAAAAAAATCCAGAAGCGGTTATTTTGCTCCACTGCTTCAACCTCCTTTATCATCAAGGTATGCACCAGAACGTTCTTTCTTTCTCCTTCTGTACTGATTTGTTCTTCTGATTTCATTTATCTTCAAAAATGATGCATAAATCCCCATTCTTCTGAATCAGAATTCGATAATCGCTATGGCTTCTCTGAAATTGTCCCTTTCTTTGGATTCTATTGATCAAAAGAAACTTAATTTCTATGCCAACCCGTCTTCTTTACCTGATCATTGTTCCAGTTTTTCATTCGCTAATTGTTTTCATGTCATTCGAGCTGCTTCCCTACTCAGTTCTTCGACTAGGATCAAACATATTAGAGTCTCTCGCTTTGAAACTGAACCCTCCAATGTTCCCGAGCCAAACCCGGTCGATAGAGATACCCTTTTTTCTTCAGAAAACGAACTAGTGAATGAAAATCAAGAATTTGTTCAAAACCGGAAGAAAGGGATTAAAAGAAATGTGGGTTTTAAGTTTGGTTTCAGAAGGAATAGTAATGGAGTCGAAAGGGGGGATTTTTTTGTGTGTAGAAGTAGTGGGTTGGATGTTGATTACTCTGCTATTACACCTGACTTGAAATTGGAGCATTGTAATTCTATATTGAAAAGGCTTGAGATGTCTAATGATGGTAATGCTTTGAGATTTTTTGAGTGGATGAGGAGGAATGGGAAACTAGAGGGAAATGTGACTGCTTATAGATTGGTTCTTCGAGTGTTGGGTAGGAGAGAAGATTGGGATGCGGCTGAAACGATGGTTAGGCAAGCAAATGGTGATTCGAGATGCGAACTTAATTTTCAGGTTTTCAATACGATTATATATGCCTGTTCTAAAAGGGGGATTGTTGAAATAGGTGTAAAGTGGTTTAAGATGATGCTGGAATATGGGGTTAAGCCGAATATTGCCACTTATGGGATGCTTATGGGACTTTACCAAAAGAGTTGGAATGTTAGGGAAGCAGAGTTTGCATTTTCACAAATGAGGAATTCTGGCATTGTATGTCAATCAGCGTACTCTGCGATGATCACGATTTATACACGGTTGAGTTTGTATGACAAGGCAGAAGAGATTATTGGCTTCATGAGAGAAGATAAAGTTATGTTGAATCTCGAGAATTGGTTGGTGATGCTTAATGCTTATAGTCAAAGTGGCAAGTTAGAGGAGGCTGAGCGGGTATTGGCTTCGATGCAAGAAGCAGGCTTTTTTCCAAATATCGTCGCATACAATACACTAATCACAGGGTATGGAAAAGCATCAAATATGGATGCAGCTCAACGCGTATTCATGAGCATCCAGAAACTTGGATTAGAACCTGATGAAACAACATACCGTTCAATGATTGAGGGCTGGGGGCGAACTGGCAATTATAAGCAGGCTGGAAGGTATTACAAGGAGCTGAAACAGCTCGGATTCAAGCCTAACTCATCCAACTTGTACACGCTTCTAACTTTGCAAGCAAAGCATGGGGATGAAGAATGTGCCATAAGAACACTTGATGATATGCTCAAGATGAGGTGCCAACATTCTTCAATCATCGGTACTGTTTTGCAAGCATATGAGAAGGCTGGGAGGATTGATAAAGTGCCTCTTGTTCTAACCGGGTCTTTCTATCAACACATTTTAGATGACCCAACTTCTTGTTCTATTCTGGTTATGGCTTATGTGAAAAGTGGATTAGTGTCTGATGCAATTGAAGTTCTGGGAAGAAAAAAGTGGAAGGATTCAGCTTTTGAAGATAACCTGTATCATTTATTAATTTGCTCTTGCAAGGAGTCGGGTGATCTTGATAATGCTGTTAAGATATTTTCTCAGATACCCGACTCTGAAAACAAAACAAACTTGCATATCATGTGTACAATGATTGACATTTACAGTGCCATGGGTCTCTTCAGTGAAGCAGAAACACTCTATTTGAAGTTGAAATCTTCAGGGGTTGCCTTGGACATGATTGGCTTTAGCATTGTCATAAGAATGTTTGTTAAATCTGGATCTTTAAAAGATGCTTGTGGTGTTCTACAAATTATGGAGACGCGGAAAGACATTGTTCCGGACATTTATCTGTTCCGTGACATGCTTCGAATTTATCAGAAATGCAATATGCAGGGTAAATTATCGAATCTTTACTATAGAATTTTGAAGAGTGGAGTTACCTGGGATCAAGAAATGTATAACTGTGTCATTAACTGTTGTGCACGTGCTCTGCCTGTTGATGAGCTTTCCAAGATTTTTAATCGGATGCTTCAGCATGGTTTTACTCCTAATACCATAACCTTCAATGTCATGCTTGATGTTTATGGCAAAGCCAAACTTTTCAAGAAGGTCAAGGAACTATTCTGGATGGCAAAAACTCGAGGTTTGGTGGATGTAATCTCTTATAATACTATTATAGCTGCGTATGGGCAAAGCAAGGACTTCAAGAATATGTCATCAACAGTTCGAGAAATGCAATTCAACGGTTTTTCAGTTTCACTTGAAGCCTATAATTGTATGTTGGATGCGTATGGAAAAGAAGGTGAAATGGAGAAATTTCGAAGTGTCTTGCAGAGGATGAAGGAATCAAATTGTGCTTCAGACCATTATACATATAACATTATGATCAATATATATGGGGAACGGAGATGGATTGATGAAGTTGCTGCTGTGCTAACTGAACTGAAAGAATGCGGTCTAGGACCTGATTTGTGCAGTTATAACACATTGATTAAGGCATATGGAATTGCTGGAATGATCGAAGATGCTGTAGGTTTGATCAAGGAAATGCGAGGAAATGAGATAGAACCTGATAGGATAACCTACTACAATCTGATCACTGCATTAAAAAAGAATGATAAGTTTTTAGAGGCTGTTAAGTGGTCATTATGGATGAAACAGATGGAAATGGAAAATGCAGATGGACCTACATGATCATGTTTTCCATTGTCATTTCACATCCAAGCTCCTCCGACTTTCTAGCTAAACATTTCATAGGTGTTTACTTCTAAGGTAATCAATTTAGTGTCCTGCATTAAATTCTTCTGTTCATGCATAAGATTCTGTTAATGACTATATTCATCTATGGAATTCTAAGGTAATCAAGTTTAACGTTGCTGCTCAAGCAAATCTGACAATTTTGTTAAATTGTAAATGCTTATGATAGAAGCCCAATAACAGTTACAAGATCGAACTGCTTTACCTGTGAAGGCAAAAAGCCTTTAGTTACTAGCTTCCCCCTCCCCCTCTTTTGAATGTGTTACAGCCAGTAACTTTCTTTGGATGTTCTTTTCTCCATTTTAAGAGCATGATTAGCTTTTAGTTTCTTCTTCAGCCTTCCTGTTCCACACTTAAATTCAATGGTTCTTACTGGTCAAAATTCAAGCAGAAAACTGATATATTGTTTATCCTGCAATCTCTACATTTCCTCAGCTTAAATATGTTTTCGGTATCTTTCAGATGTAAGAATGATCCAAGAAGATTGTGGATGCCCAGCTATTTGGGAAATCGATAAGTAGATGCTATTGGATCCTTGCAATGTCCAAAATACATTAGTGTCTTTGAAGCTCATTTATGGAAGTGAAAGCGCTGAATTAACTTGGTTGAAGGAGCAAAGACGAGCTGAAGCACATTAAAGGTGAGTGTTTCCCCCCTCAGTTTCACTTCTACCATGAATCTTGGTTTTGAGACACAATAGTTCGTGTTCATCACATGGCATATGCTGCATACTCCATGAATGAAACAGACTGGGTATAATCATTAAGGTTGGAGTTGCACACTCTAGGAAGCTAAACTTCAGATTTATGTAATATTACTTAGAAACAGGAAAGCATACCATATTTATTCTTATTTCTCTCTGTTTTACATTTACCATATATGATGGTTTTAATCTCCCATATTGTCTCTTTCTTTTTTATTTCCATCTTTCATTGTTTTTTCATATTTGCTTTGATGTAGGCAGAATTGCCATTGTGCGTATAAGTATATACAGCTATTTTATCTTTTTAAATTATTTTCATACTGTAAATTATCATGATATGTTTTCCTGTATTTTAGTACTGGAAGTAACAATAAATTAACTTTGCTTGATATTTGTTAATCACTCACAAGATTTAGTTTAAACAAAGAGAAGAGTATATTTTGCTTATTTTGAAGATGTATTACCTTTTACTTTGTGTTTTTACTCTTCTTTCTAATTTATAATTTAGATTTGTAGTAATTTTTATTTAGGTTGTGACAAACTATTTTTAAAACTCATGCAATGCATAAGCTTTTCTTTGTGTTAATATTTATATAACCAAGAGATGCACTGATTAGCCGATTGGTGAAAGATGCAATCAATAAGTTTTACTAACAAATGTAGGATAATGTGGTCAAGTTCATTGCATTCTTAAGAGAGAATTAAGGGTTTTTAAAGACGAAATTATGAAGAGACATAATCACAGATTCTGAAAATAAAACAAACATAAAAATTTTCTTCATTCTTAAGATAGATGTTCAGTCAAGACATAGAAGTAAACTTAAAGTTTAATAATTAAATTAATAATTTTAAACTTGAATGACTAAAATAAGAGGGAGGTGAAAGTTGAGTGATGAAATTTGTAATTTACCTTTTAATTTTCTTGCTTCTAATATTTTCTTGTGGAATTGGTTTATGATTTGAGTGTGTTGTATTTGTTGTATGTTAGTTTTAATGAAATCAAGTTTCTTATTAAAAAAATTATACTATATTACTATTATTAAAAAAATAAATTTATATAATACTCGGTAAGTTGCTATTAAAATTAACCTGAATAAAATTCGTCTACCCTTTTCTGTGTTTTTGATTTGCCTAACCAATTATTTTAACCATGAGTACTAATAATATTTTTACTATTTTATTGATTGTTTCTACTTTATTGATAGCATGCGACATGAAAGTATTGGTAGACATATAGAGAAGCATAGAAAAAGGGCAGATGAATTATGTTCCCTGTGTACCTAGAAATGAAATATGAAATTTGTCATTTCACTTCATTACTTTTCAGACACTTTCTATAACAATATTAACTTAGGTTCCAACCGGTAAGATAATATTATTGGGTTAGTTGTGAATCTCGAACATAAATCGAGAAGCCTATGAATCTATAAAATGAAAATAAAAAGCATGAAATTAGAGGAAGCAGACGTAAAACGGACATAAAAGATACCGAAAAACATATACGAATATATTGCTGAGTTTTACAGACCATCTCAAAATTCTGGATGGAGATACAGACATGAAAGAGGCCAAACAAACCACTAAAGAACATAAACATACACATTTCCTGTTTTCCTAATGGATGCATATGAATCCCTTGAAGTCAGTTTGAGTAGATTCCACATTAACAGCTTCTTTACAACCAAAAGTGCATCATTATCTGTACACATACATAGATCAACAGCATCGTCAAGATTCGAAGAAATAGGATATAAATAAAGGATTACTATCCGGTACATCGGCGTCAGAGTAGTAGGTTAACTATTCATCTAGCTTACACCTGAGAGGCATTTGAAACTTAAATATAATAGTTCATCCAGCTTGCATGTTAAGGAACTTGAATAGAATAGTTGAACTTGAGTCATATTCTGGCATCTTAAGTTTTTCAGACAATGACCACCATTTTTAACACTTTGCATGAAAAAGAAGGATAGAAAAAAGGCATACCTCTACTAGAGGAAGTAGTGACACCTCATCTGAAGGAGACAGCTTGTTTGGTCTCCAACTTCTAATCTCGGTTTGTATCGAATTAAGCTGTTCACTTAGCTGCATCAACAAATTCAGTTCATCTTCCCTTCCTTCACTAATTCCATGGCTTGTATTGGTTCTTCTACTCTCAAGCCGCCCAACTCTCTGAGCCAGCTTTTGAAGTTGTGATCGATAGCTAGTAATTCTAGTGGATGGGCGACAAAGAGCCAGTTTGTAGTCATCACTTGGCTCATCGCTCGGTTTACATGATCTTTTCCCCTTGTTTGAGCTTGCAGGGTTAGTCATCTTTATGCCTTCAGTACTATCATAGTCAACAGATGAGTCATAGTCGGGATCAGGGTCGGGATTCATCTCATCTCTCAGTCTATATCCTTTTTTCCCAGGCTTTACAATTCGAAAGTCATCCTTGCTGAACCAGTCGCTATCATCAGCTACAGGTGATCCAGCCGGGAATAAATCCGGCTTCTTAAGCCTATTATCTTCTTCCACATGTAACTTCCCCTTATTCTTTTGCTCATTCGAACAACTGTTTTTTCTTTCACTGCTCTCTGGAATTTCAAATTTACAATGGACTTCAAATACATCATGAACAGATTTAGAAGAATTGTCGGAATTCGAAGTGACTTGGTCTGATGGATCTTCACAAGTTTTTAATTTTTGACATTTAGGGGGAAGTTTTGTTATTGATGGACTGGTGCCTCGGGACTCTGGTTTTACCTTTATTTTAGGCAACTTCATGTTACCAACTTCTTTAAAATCTGCAATCTCTTTCACCTTCTCATCTAGAATTCTCATCTGTTCCCAGTAAGAATTGAACTCCATCGAGTGTGGTGAACTTTTCCTTGAATCAAAGCCCTGATCTCGAACTACTGAGTCAAGATTTCCGGCATCAATGCTTGAACACAAGTCTAGCATTGGGTTTCCATGCTTCTCTCCATCACCGGAACTCTTTACTTTATTGAAATCTGTCGGAAAAAGTGACGGCAGGGAGCTGAGTCTTCTCATGGTGGATTTAATCCCCTTTTCTCCACGGGTTGCATAATTTCTTTCTGCAAATGGATTCTCTGGAAACTTTTTCTCAATTTCATCCAATTCATCACACCCCAAACTTAGAAGCTTGTACTTATAAGACTCAATTTGGAATTCAAGAGCAGAAATCTCCATTTCTTTCTGATACATCAGTTCTTCGAAAATTGCAAGAGATTCCTCTGCATGGCTTATCTTTTCTTCTGCCATTCTCTTGTATTGGCTTGCTTCCATCTTCATCTCAGCCTTTTCACCTTGCAACCGCAGTATCATCGACATAGCTTCATTGGTAGCGGTTGCGGTGGCTTCTCTTTCCACATCAAGCTCCGCATAGAGTTTCTGTAGAAGTTGTTGTTGAGAGAGAAGCGTTTCTTTTAGAACCGTAATATCCGTTTCCTTAACGGGCGACACTGCTGTACTACCAGCCATTGTTACCTCGACCTCAGCTTCATACGACGTCAAACAAGCATATCCAGGTTCTGAAATGCAAACAAACCAAATCACCAATATCAAACACCCACACTCACATATTGGCATCCAAAACAACAGATTGCAATCCATGATA
The DNA here is from genome assembly GCA_035048815.1 of Abelmoschus esculentus. Classification (NCBI taxonomy): domain Eukaryota; kingdom Viridiplantae; phylum Streptophyta; class Magnoliopsida; order Malvales; family Malvaceae; genus Abelmoschus; species Abelmoschus esculentus. The sequence goes on along the minus strand of JAUCBN010000023.1, from coordinate 10,354,348 downwards.
AGAAGAGAAATATGAAAAAAAGCATGTTAATCAAGCCCACAGAGGCAAATGATCAAACACAAAGAAGGCATAATCAAAACGAAACACAATACCTGGAATTCTGCAGAAAGAAACAGATTTTATCTTTAGAACGAACAACCCCTGATTCACGGATAAAGCAATCAAATCTAATTTTCAAGACAACAACCCTCGATTACAGACCGAACAATGAACCACCTGTTTTCTTTATCAAAGAAACCCAAGTAATGGAGGGAAATAGGAACTGGAAACAAAAACCCAGATTTCAATTCTATAAAAACAATGAACCCTGGGATTAGGATCACCTGCAATTAATCAAGAAACCATACGGTTGCCTTGTTGCTTTGCTTTGCTTTCAAACAAAGCAAAGCCAAGTTCAACCGTGTCTGGTTCAAAAGGAATACAGAAACGGATTTTACAAGGCAATCTGTATAAGGAAGAGAACAGAGAAAGTCAATGTAAAAGGTGAAAAATTGTAGGCATTTGAGGCTGGGATTATCATATAAATCATTCACCTTCTGTCCTTGTGAGGGGCTTCGTTTATCCCTTTGCCGTAAACTTTGTTCAAACCGTTAAAGGGGATGTTCTAAGTCTTAACGGCTATTAACAACCAACCTGTCTTGTCGTATGACAATCTCATCTTATTACCTAATTCTCCCCCAACGCTTATATATGTTGTTATTTTATGTCATCCATATCCCCAAGGTTACTAACAAATCAAAATTTATCCTTTATTTGACATTGGACACCAAAGGAAGTTAGCCAAGGTTAAGGTTACAAAAAAGGCTCATTTTATTTTAATAAAATTAATTTCTGATTTTGATTTTGTCGGTGATAATAGAAAGTGGTCAATGGTTGTTTATTAATTTAATTAATTTTAGGTAACGGAACATCCTACTTGATACTTTGGGTCGTTCATCACTCTTTTCACTCATTAGGTGTGTCGATAGGATAGAGACAAGAAGATTAAAAAAAGATGTTATAAGAGATTTTGATAAATTAGTCTTATTATTCTCATTCTTAAATGCGTTATAATTGTAATATCTTCTATGATTTTAATAAAAATTCAATGACTAAAACAACAACAGATGTTCTCTTAGAACATACTCCTCAGCTTCACGTGTAGGAATTTAAATTATGATTGTGATCGTGTTTTCAGTTACGTTGTTTTATCGCGATTATAAATATAATGAATGCTATTACAATTATTGTAGATTGTTATAATAGTAACGGACCACTATTTGAATCGCTACATGCATCCCTTTAACTCAATAGGGTAGGTAAAGTTATGTTTGACAGACGGTCTAGGATGCAACTATTAACAATTGATCAAGGTGATATATTTAGTACTTTCTAGACCTTTTATACCTTATCCCTTAGCTTATACACTTGGAAAACTCTCAATAAATAACCGAATTGCTATTTCAACTCGACTAAAATGAGATTAAATAACGATAATATAGAAACCACTAGAACTTTTCTTAAATTGATATCCAAATTTTAATTGTATTTATTATTTTATTACTTTTATAAATAATTTTAATCTCCAAAAGTTCATTTATCAAAAAAATAAACATAAATCAAAATGTATACAACTTTATTTTTTAACAACCCATAAACACAACCACAGATACCATAAGGAATGAAGATTCCAGTTGCAAATAGTAATCACATAGCTACACATGCTGCAAACTAGTAAGGTGGTGGTGCAACTGTGTTAGTACCCCCAATAAGCTGGCAAACGGCCTTAAGGACAAAAGGAACGTAAGGTTGATCAGGAAAAAGAATGGACCAACAGTTGTCGCTGAGCTGAACGACGGCGGTGCAGCATTCTTTTTCTAGTCCATCATACACCTTGTCCGTAATAGCGTCATGGATTGCCTCGACACAACCTTTGACACTTACAAACGACAAGAGACATCCAGCAAGATCTTGGGTTTCCACTGCCGATCCCGATGGAACCACAGGCACAGCCGCCGTGGCAGCAGCAATGCAGGTGAAGACTAACCAAAACACGAACACTTTTGATGTTGCTGCTTCCATGGAATCTGGTACAATGTGAAGGTTTTGAGAATGGATTGGTTATATTTTTAGCCCTGTCTGAGTGGGCATTTATAGTACAAGTTTTGACCTGAGTGCTTGTTTTAATTGGAATAATTCTATGTTTGGTAAAATCATATATGTGAAAGGAAAAAAATATTATGTTTATCCATCTGTTTTTTTTATATAGAAATTATATCATGGATCCGGCTCATCACGTCAACCATGATCCCATCCAATTGTAACCACTCACTTCACCACTAATTTTCAACTCATTTTTTTCAATCAATGAATCTTCACTCATATTTTTTATGTCATTTTAAAAATATAATTTTTGAAAATTATATTAATTACATGACTGATTAATGATAAAATGTGTAAGTTTTATTGGTTAGGGACCACAGTTAACGTGATAAATCGGGTCTATAATATAATTTCTCTTGTTTTTTATTTTGTTTTACTTTAGGCATCCCGTGAGTGGAGGCAAGTACAGTTGTCTTTTATTTTATTTATAAGGAAATAAATGATTTTATTATCTTCAAGTGTGGAATGTGTAATACAAAATTAAATGAGATGGATCTGGTTGTCCTCCGTGGGTGTAAATTCCGATTGACTAACGTTAAACTTAATTTGATTCGTTAAGATTAGCAATTTAAAAAATGATTTATTACCGTTATAATAATTAGTATTTAGTGGTAACATCGTGTCTAAAATTGTTATTAATAAAAATAACGATAAAATTTAAATTCACATCAATAACGATCGATAATGACCGTTATTTAACAGATAACAGTCAATAACAGAGATAAAGGTCCGCTATTTTGTTATTGTCTATTATTTCAAAAATTTCTGTAATAAGTTGAGTGAATTTAAAAAAAATTATGACCGCGACTCCCACAACGACCGTGATAAATATGGCGTGACCGAAAACGTTTTTAAAATCCCTAATTAAGATTTTAAGTTAGATTCAAGTTTGAGTAACTTTTATCGAGTTTGAGAAATCTGAACTCGATTCGACTCATTAAAAATTTGAGTCGAGTTTAAGTTTGATTTGAATCCAATCGAGTCAAGTGTTGATCAATCTTTGATTGTGTCAGACTTGAGTAGCTCGCCATCTATCACGCCTCATTTAAACCTTATCAGGAAAAAACTTTGATACACAAGTTCTGTAAACTCAAGCTTATTAATTTTAAGGTATAATATGATAGTTTAAGGTTTAGAATTTAGGATTTAGATTTTTTAGACTTATATTTAGGTTTATATTTTAAGGTTTTAAGTTTAGAAATTTAGATTTTAGATTATAAAAAAATAGTATATTAAAATATTTTAGATTATATTTTTTAAACAATAAATTTTTTGTTTGAATTTATGGTTTATATTTTAAAGTTTTTTAAATATGTAAATATTATATATTCAAATTTTATTAATTATTTATTAAAACGTTGTCTCAAAATCGATGTTAATAAAAATTAAAATTTCGTCGATAACAGTCGTAATATAACAATATAATGGTTGGTTACAATAATAACAGAACGTTCTTCCCGTTTTCATATTAATCGCGGATCATTGTTTTTTAGGATTTTTGAGTTTAAATCTTGTTAACGATCGACGGGAGGATAAACGATTGATAGAGATTTACTAGGGACGGGATGAGAAGTTGAAGGATGAGTTGTGACGGGGTGGCCAGAGATGAAGTTAAAGGACCTAAAAGGTAAATAAAGAAAAAGAGAGATCAGCTTAAAAGTTTTAATATGCTTGCATTTTAGTCCTTTTAAGGTAGATTTTTAGTTTAATTAGGATATTTTGTTTTATTTCATTTTTAATTAGGTCCTCAAATCTATAATGAAACTTTCAATGGATCCTTTAAGTCTTATTTCCTTTTAATTAAATTCTTTTATAATTGTTAGAAAGCATTCTAAAAATGATCAAAACTAACTTTTTATAATTATAATTAATTTCTCTCTTTATTGATATTTATCTTGATTATTTGTTTAATTTAAGTATTGATCGATAGAACAAATATATATTCTTTATTTTTGAGTTTATCAGTGAAAAAGAACTCTTCGATAAAATTGTAAGAAATTTTAGTCTCCTGTCTCATAATTATAATAGATTCATTTACTCCATTTTAATTTATATATGTCAATTTTTGTTAGAAAATACTCTAAATATCATATAAAATGATTTTTTATAATTATAACTATTATCTTTTACTATAAGTTACGTAAATTTTAGAAAAAATCACAACCCGCGACACTCGCAATAACCATAATAGCCTTCGTTATGTCCGCAACCTTAATAACTGTGACGCGACTGAAAACACGACCTCGAATGCTATTTAAATCTGGACAACCTTTGATCTTGATCTTCATAAGAGCAGTACCAAAGGGTTCAAGAATTCCATGCAAAAAACTTCTGCAGATAAAAATCTCAAGGCCTTGAAATGATCTAAGGTCCACCATGAACCAATATAGAATTTAACTCATGACCGGTAATCTTCAATATGTAAGTAGTGTTAAGTTTTAGCGAATTTTCGAAGACGCATCGAGACAGATACTAAAGATAACCAACAATGCAATTAAGTTAAGTAGTGTACCTTCAAGTACGATAATTTCGATCCAATCGAAAAAGACTTCTTCAGGTAGGCCTCCTTGTACAAATGCATTTTCAGATCAAGTTTTGTCATCAAAGATGGCACCAGTGTGGAGAGAACGGCGATGCAACTCTTGACAAAGTGGCCAAATAGTGAGTTCTCTTTAGTGAAGATAAAGCAGGATTATGTTTACTCGAATGAGTCAGGTTTTCGATGATGCCACCAGGCACCAACAAATCCCATGACATTGATGCTAAGAGTAATTTGTTCCATCAAGTTTGACAAAAACATATCGGTAGCATAAGGTTACCATGCCCCTGACACAGCCACCTGCAGGCGTAGACACTAGAGAACATATATTGAAGCTGTTTCTTTCTACAGTTCGAATCCACTTCGATGTAGATAGGTCTTGTAAAGAATCTGCTATTCTGGTTCAGGTTCCATCAAAATTTGAACAAATATTGGAAACATTCAATAAATGGTATCAGTTCGAAGAAATAAAAAGCTGCTCCAATCAAAATATACTCAATGGAACAAAACCCGAATGGCTTCTCGAAAGCATTCTGCCACCGAGTATTGAAAACCACAGCAATTAAAGAATGTCTTTATATACCTCCGGTATAGTAAGCCTTCATTTAATAATCTCCATAGAATTAGGCCTTTTTGGTTTCATGGTCCAAAGCCTATGAGGAAGTCGGTGTAATATTTAGGATGACCATACGTAAATTCAGCAATCTCCATTTGCCGTGTTAGCTGAATTAAGCAATCGTATATCTGTTCCGATTCAGGGTGAGACTTATCTCTAACAATGAACTCGTAAACAGTTCCGTTGACCTCAATTGAGCTACAACCAGGGGTCTTCTCCACTCCTCTCTCTCTCATCATCTTCCTAATTTTTCCCGCTTCCTCCCACATATTTGCATCAGCATACATGCTGGCAAGCAGTACATAAATGCCACTATCGTGAGGGTCCAGTTCGAGAAGTTTTAAAGCAGCTCTTTCTCCCATTAGAAAGTTTCCATGCATTCGACATGCAAAGAACAACGCTCCCCACACCACAGCATCAGGTTCAATTGTCATACTCTTGACAAGCTCTTCAGCTTCATCCAAAAGCCCCGCCCTACCAAGAAGGTCCACCATACACGAATAGTGCTTAAGCTGAGGTGACAGACCAAACTTAGATGTCATTTGGGCGAAATATTTACGACCCTCTTCCACCAAACCACCATGACAACAAGCTGACAAAACCCCGAGAAAGGTAACCTCGTCCGGACTCAACCCCACTTCGATCATCTCTGAGAAATAAGATAGGGCATCATGTGCATTTCCGTGAAGAGCCAAACCTCCAATAATTGATGTCCAAGTCAAAGAATTCCTAGATGGCATTTCATGGAAAACCCAAAGGGCCTTTGTGATGTTCCCACACTTAGCATACATGTCAATTAGAGCAGTCCCCAACACAACATTTAAATTAAGTCTGTGCTTCTCAATATAATGATGATTCCAAATTCCGACATCAAGGGCTCCAAGTTGTGAGCATGCAGATAAACAATAAACCATGGTAACCTCATCAGGATCTATACCACTATCCTGCATTTCATGAAACAAAATCAAAGCCTCCTTAGCACGTTTGGCTTGAACGTAACCCCCAATTATTGCATTCCATGGCACAACGTCCTTCTCAGGCATCTCATCGAAAAGCTTCCTAGCAGCATCCAAAAGCCCAAATCTAGTATATCCAACGATCATTGTCGTACAAGAAACAATCGTTTTCTTCTCCATGTTATCGAATATCCTTTGTGCTCTCTCAAGACATCCACACTTAATATACATGTCCATGAGTGCATTCGATAATGGAATTGTCAAATTCAATCCATGATCTTCAATATACTTGTGAAAATCTCTCCCTAGATTCAAATCTTCCAACTGTGCACATGAAGAAACTATCCCAATCATTGTCACCTGATCCGGATAGACTCCTTCCTCTTCCATTTTCCTATAAAGCTCAATTGCTTCCTTCGCTCTCCCACTCCTAACATAGCCATTAATCAAAGAATTCCAAGAAACCAAATCTCTCACACAACTTTCATCAAACACCTTAGATGCAAACTCCAATTCCCCAGATGAAACCAAAAAGTGAATCACCCCATTGTGAACATACATATCTGCATCAAAACCCAACTTCAGAACATGACCAAGAATTTCAAACCCTAAGTTTTTCAACATTAAAAAGGCGCAAACTTTAAGCAAAGAAGGGTAAGTATAATTATCGGGCCTAATGCACCCATTATTTCTAAGCATCCGCTTATAAATAAAAATAGCTTCTATGGGGTTTCCACTCTCTGCACAGCCTCTAATAGTAACATTCCATGAAAAAACATTTGGGTTCTGCACATTGTACAGAATTTTAAAGCAGTGATCAAGATTCTTGTGTTCTGACAAGGCGCAGAAAGCGATAAGGCGGCTGGAAAAGAACCAATCTGAAATTAAACCTCTGATTGTCATTTGGGTTTGGATTTGTTTTACTTGGGGCAAGCATTTGCATTTCTCTAGGATTGAGAGCAGTGGGTTATGGGGAAACAAAGGAGTAGTTATGTTCGGGTTACTGGGAGGCCTTTTTCGTTTAAAAGGAGGAAGCGAACGAGAATGAAGAGAGGAACAAGATGAAGAAAAGGGAGAAGGGTTTAAGAGTGGCTTAGCAATGGAATGTAGAGATCGTACATTTGATGATAACATAGAGAAGGCTCATCAGATTTCTTCGACTGTAGATGTTCACTGGTTAAGGCGGGAAAAAGACCTTTTCTAATGCAGTCTTGAAAGAAGAGAATTTTTGCCGAGCAACTTTTAATAAAGGTTTGAGTTGTACCGGTACTTGATTTCAATATAAATGTTTACACTAAGAGTAAGAAAAATATTATATACACAAATATTTATAAAGGTAAAAAAAAATATAAGGTAATCTAGATGATTATTCGATAATATTAATTTTTATAACACGTTATAATAATTTGAGTTATTATAATGGGTGTTTAATGAGTTTGAAATGATCAAACTCTACTTGCTTAAAATTTGGTAAAAGTTCGATTTTGATTGATTTAATTTGAACTCGATTCTAAACTTTAATGAGTTGAATTGAGTAAAGTCTAACTCAATTTGAAAAGTTTAATAGCTCGTTAATTTTTTAAAATATTCTTTTAGTAATTATCTTAAAATTATTTCATTCAAAAATAAATCTAAATAATAATTATTAATTTTGGATTATTACTTTAATTTTTATATCTAGTTTGGTATTTTTCGTAGATTTTTATTTAGAAATTTAGAATTTAAAGGTGTTTTATGCATTCTTTTGATATTTTTTTTATTAATTTTGTTAATTTATGCGCACATAACTATATATAGTATTATTAAATTTTACTTTTAGTTAAAAATAAGATAGATTTTTTTAGTGAACTTAATGAGCAATGAGTAAATCTTAACGAGCAACGAGTCCAGTTGAGTAATAATTTTTTTGACAAGCACGAGTCAAGCACAATTTTAACGAGTTTAACGAGCAATGAGTCAAATCGAATAATAAATTTTTTTAACAAATACGAGTCGAGCATTACCCAACTACATAAGTTTTTACGAAATCTATTTAAATAATTACATTAATTGTTAGGAAAAAAAAATGTTCTTTTACTTAAAATTACCAAACTCAAATTATTTTCGACTTATAGTAAAAAATTATGTCACGGCATAAACTATAAGAGAATAATATTATTTTTCACCAATTCATTAAACTTTAGGTAAGTACACAGATTCTTATAAAATCAATATATTTTTACACAAATGCTAAGAAAATATGTGATAAAACAATTTTTTATTCATAAAAATATTAAGAAATTGTGATATGACATAAAATCGTAGATGATAACAACTAATTCATAAGAAATATATTAACTACTCAAATTGTTACAACACCTACAACATTTATTATAAAATAAGTAAGACTAGAAGTAATAACAGAAATTCTCATCTCATATCACCAAATCTAAAACAGACTTTATTTAAGGTAGAAAATTGTGTTATATTATAGAATCGATAAAAATGTAATAACACAAGATTTATTAAGGATGCTCATCTTACCCCATCGTATATGGGTTTGAATATCGATATAAGAAAAGTTTTAATCTCTATTTAATAAAAAAATAATAACACAAATTTTTATTCCATATTCATGAAATTTAAAATCATCCAAACTTATAATAAGAAATTGGGAAAATTCTACGATAGGCATCGAACACCGCTAAACATTGTTAATGATGAACATCGTTGAATATTATTAAACTAATTAATAAAGATTAAAAAATTTAAGGACTTAAAATATAATTATAAACTATTTAACATATTTTTTATTAAATTATTATATATAGTTTATTTTTTAAAATAATTGGGAAAATAGTAATTTAAATTAATTTTAAAAAATAAAAATCCTAAACTCTAAACCCTAAAACCAAAATTCAAAACCTAAATTACTGAACATTAAACTCTAAACCCTAAAATATAAAATCTCAAAACCCTAAATCTAGAACCTAAAATCAAAAATCTAAAAACACTAAATCTAAATCCTAAAATCCTAAACCCTAAAATAACCAAAACCCCTATATATAAATCTTAAACTAATTTTGGGTTTCAAGTTTAGGGTTTATACTTTTTAGAGTTTCATATTTTCCATTCTAGGGTTATATTTTTAGATTATGTTTTATGGTTTTATTGTTTTAGAATTTAGAAGTTAGAGTTTATAATTTGTGTTTTGGATTTTAGGATTTAATGTTTAGTATTTTACCTTGAGTTTAGGGTTTTAGATTTAATATTTTTTATTTTTAAATTAAAAATAATTTATTTTAAAAAATAAAATATACTATATATAATTTGTTTAAAAAATTATTTTAAATAATTTAAAATTATATGTTTAGTCCTTAAATTTTTTAATTTTTATTAATTAATTTAATAGTGTTTAACGATGTTCATCGTTAGTGTTGTTCAGCAATATTCGACGCACGTGATAGATTAATCCTAAAAAATTGTGTTATAATATACACTCTTAAAAGATAACTCTCAAGAAATAGGGTATTTATATAGATTTTTATCACATATCACCTAATTTAATAACATAATTTTTTACCATATATTATCAAATTTAAAACCAACAAAGCTTATGATAAAAAAATTGTGTTATAATATAAACACTTTAAAAGATAATTTTATATCTTACAAAAGTCATAACAAATAGGATGCCTACCTAAAGTGTTATGAATCATATATAAATTATTATAGAACCAATATGATGGTAAAAATACAAATTTTTACCTCATCATCAAATCTAAAATTAATCAAACAATTGTGATAGAAAAAATGTTATTGTAACACTCTAAATTTGGATGTTACATTTAGGTCACAAACTCAACCGTTCTCATAATTTTTTTCTTACAAACCACATAAATCCAACGCCATGAACCACATGATGGTGTAAAATCAAAATATTAAAATACGATAACAATGTAAATATTCATAATAGTTAAGAAGCTTCAAATACAATAATTAAAATATTTGACCATATACGAGTTAATTAAATAGAGTTACAAATATAAGAGTCTTATAAATACGTAGTCCACTACATCTAAATACTTATACTATACCAAAAATTCAATGTTGAAGTTCTTCTTGATGGTGCTCCGCAACTCACGATTCACCTGCTTACCTGTAAACGAAAATACAATTCTAAATGTTGAACTAACAAAGTTCAGTGGATACACAACCTATCGACTATGCCTTAAGTGAATCATAACTATAAGTATGCTAAAATGAACTATGACAATAAGATAATAAAGCATTGACATTATCATAACCGCTTAAACATGTAATATGAACAAACAATACCCAAACAAGAATAATAAACAAATCACGAGTAAAGCCTAATGCCACACGATATTGGAACACCTACTCATATTCAGAATCTCGCATCGAATTATTCGAAATCTCGTGTTGATCTAATATATTCAGAATATCACATCGAGTTTTCACTCAAAATCTCTCATCAAGTGGAACTCGAAATCTTGCATCGAGTAAATATTATCACTCAAAATCTTACATTGGATGACCTTCATACATCACTCGAAATCTCAAATCGAATAACCCTTATTGTGTTATAACACTCACTTACTGAGTATTTGGATTCCACCAAACAAAGACTTATAACCATAAATAATCCACCAAAGATCCCTAAACCTTGCTAATACAAGCAACCATCTCAATAACCAACTCAATACAAGAATTTTAAACATTTATTCCAAATTTTAATATTTGTTTTATACCTTAAGAGACCTTTATAAATGTTAACTATAAATTATGGAACCCTAAACTTAAAATGTAAAAATTTAGACAGATTGTTATGTATATATCGATACGCTTTCACGCATATCGGTACCTTTCTCTACGTACTGATACACTCATGCGCTTACCTATATTGAGATTATATTCGATGCATTTGACCTTTCAAGGTGTACCTATACGCCTATCTAACATTTCGATACGTTGCATCGGCACTCATACATTAAGTATTGATCCCAAATCCCATACCAGTACCCCTTGTGTACTGATACTCGAAATGATCGTTAGATTTTAAAATAGTGCACTCGTACTGATATGCCCTTCAATCGTATTGATATCCCTTTGAGGACGCGCACCTTATTAAAGGGGCATACCGATACGCAATTCTATGTATCAGTGTAATCACTAATTTTATTCGGGTCTAAACCCGAGTTTTTATTTTTATCGTACTCGAATAATGGGCTTGTAATAATCAAAAAATGCAAATTTTATTTTATGTATTTCCTTTTTTATTTTGGTTTCATTTCAATTTTATCTTGTTATTGTTAAAAACAAAATGATAAAAAATATATATATATATATATATCCTAATTGTTGTTAAAAACAACAATCAAAATATATTAAAACATTTGTTATTACATATATTTATATTCAATTTTTTTAAAAAAATCTATATGTTAGCCCTTAATTTTTGTTTTCGATTACTCTACTACTACTACTATTATTATTATTTTGTTTTCATTATAAATATTTATTAATTATTATTATTTTATTATATTATGTGTATATAAATAAAAACCCAAATAATATAAATAAACAACCCATATTTAAAAGTCCATTTGTTTTATTACAAACCCAAATATATAAATATATTACAAAGCTCAGAACAAAAAAATAATTACACCAAGCCCACTTTCTTAGCCCATCTGTTAATTACACCAGAAACCCTAATCATCTTTTTCTATAATGCGCAGTCAATTAGGAGCCGTTGGATCTAATCCATGATCCAACGGCCATGATCAAAGAGGAGAAGCTTTCAGATCCCCACGCCCCACAAGCGCAGCCTTCCGGCTCCCACCACGTTCCCGATGTTTCCTCTTCCCTATTTGCCTCTTTGAATTCCCTCACCGTTGGCCACGTCTCCGATCGTCCTTTTTCTGGCGTTCAACTCGCACAAGAAAACAAAGAACCTAGTGTTAGAATCGTACGAGTACACCAAGCAAAAAACAAAGATCTACAACGAAAATTTCAGAGATTCAGTACAATCCGGCCACACATCAGAGAGCATAACCAACGAATTTCAGAGCAAAAATCGCAACATATACATCCAAGAACAAAGACATCATGAGCAAGGAGAGAGATTTTTATTTTTCTCATATAAAATCGGTTATTTAAGCCTATCTAAACAATTATAAAAGGGGGTTTCCTTTTTTTTTTTGAGATCAATAGAAACCAAGAGATCTTAGAGGTAAAACAAAACCCTCTTTTTTTCGCACAGAGGAAGTAGGGGAACCAAAGAAATTAGTTTAAGAAGTTTTTTTTTTAACTTTGTTTTTCCTTCTGATCTTTCGCTTCTCATTCTTCTTTCCGGCGACAAGCCTCGCGATCCTCGTATCATTATCGGTGAGCCGAACTTAAAAAGGAGAAGGAGACTCGTCTTTTTTGTTTTTCTTTTTGAAAAGAACTTCTTCGGTTCGTTTTGCACAAATGAAATGGTGTTTGGATGTTGTTTTTACAAGGAAAAGGGGAAGATATGGTTTTGGTTTTGAAAAACCTTCAAAAAAATAAGGGTTTCATTTTCTCCGGCCATCACTAGCGGTGGTCGGCAACTGAAATTTGTGGAGGAGTCGGCAACTGAAATGGTGTTTGGATGTTGTTTTTACCCGAAATACTGTTTGAGCTTCTCTTGACATTGATATCCACCTTAAATCAAATTTCCGTATTGTGGCATTTGTTTCTTCTATTTAAGTTTCTAAACTGCCTTAAATGATGTAATTGCAAGGAGATTAGATAATTTGACAAAATGATCCAAGACTGCACTCTGAGTAGGTGTAGTAAAACAAGGCCCTTTTAAAATCTAATCTCCATATTGTGGCATTTGTTATAGACATGGATATTATCAATTCATTCAAATCTGTAGTTCCAAACTGAATAAATGACGTAATTGTTATATATATATGTCCCAATAAACTTGTCAGTTTTGTGTTTTAAAATTGTCCCATTCAAATTGTCACTTTGAAAAATTCAACTTGTATAAGACACATTTCCTTTTCTATCATTTGTTAGTTTCTCAACAAAAACAAAAGTTCACTTTCTAAGTGCAAACTTGTCATTTAAATTATTTTGCATCATGCATCTTATATAATTTTTTTTCTTCCTAAAACTAAGCGAAAAGTCAACAAGTGACAAAATAATTGAGACGGAAGGAGTATAAAACTTAACATAATGAAATTTATAAAATTTAAAGACATATGAATAGGTTTAATTCCTGCTTTAAATCATGTAATTGCATGAAAAATTGGGAAATAAAATGAAACGGATAAAATTTAAGAAAAAAATAATTTACTTAATTCTTAATTTCTTCATTTTGCTCATGGTTATAAAGTTTTTTTTTTCTTATTCTTCTTGAAGTCATTAATTTGAGGTAAATTCATTTTCGAAGAAATTGACTTGACCATCATAAGTTGCTATAGCTTTAATTGTTGAACCACTGCTTAAGTGCTCCAAAATGAGTTATGGTTCCACTTTTATCTGGGAATATGTCGATGAATACTAATTTTGTTACTAATGCTGTTAAAATGATCAAACCTTATTTTCTACTTTTTTGCAGTGTTTTGACTCCTTACTATACAGAGGAAGTTCTCTTCTCCTTGCATGAATTGGAAGAGCCAAATGAAGATGGTGTTTCTATTCTGTTTTACTTGCAAAAAATCTTTCCAGGTTTACACTTGTACCCTGAAAATGTTAAATCCTTGCTCTTTTGTTCATATATGGCTGATTGCCATTAATAATCTCCAGATGAATGGAATAACTTTCTCGAAAGGGTGGATAAAAACAGTGAAGAAGAACTTAAAGGATTTCCTGAGTTAGAAGAAAAACTACGTCTGTGGGCATCATATAGGGGCCAAACTTTAACAAGAACTGGTTCTCTCTCCCTCTCTCTCTCTCTCTCTCTGTGTGTGTGTGTGTGTGTGTGTGTGTGTGTGTGTGAGTGTGTGCATGCGTGCTTGCTTGGGCACTTGCGACTTTGTTTACGAATTGATTTCTGTTTTTCTAGACTAATAGATCATTATAAATGTCAGTTAGAGGTATGATGTACTATCGAGAGGCATTGGAGCTTCAGGCATTCCTTGATATGGCCAAACATGAAGGTATATGTTTCTCTTTCGACTGAAGTTCCAGTATAGTTGATTGTATGCATGCTGCTATTCTCTGATTAGTGGTACATCTCAATTACAAAATTCTCTGCTTGTGTGAATTGTTGGTGATCTGAGATTTGTTCGAACTCACAGTTGTTTTAATTTCAACCTGATTAGATTTGATGGAAGGCTATAAGGCCATTGAATTAGAGGATAGTAAAGAGAACAGATCACTGAAGGCACAGTGTGAAGCTGTGGCTGATATGAAATTTACATATGTGGTGTCTTGCCAACAATATGGCATTCAGAAGCGGTCTGGTAGTGAGCGTGCACAGGACATTCTGAGGCTTATGACAAAGTAAGTGTGCAGATCTTCTTTAGTATGAATTTAAGACATCAGTTGCTTAACAAGCGGACGTACACAATATATTGAACATAATGAGGATATGTGTATTGGCAGATATCCATCACTTCGTGTAGCATACATTGATGAGGTTGAACAACGTAACGAGGATAGGTTGAAGAAGCTTAATGGAAAAGTTAATTATTTCTCTGTTTTGGTGAGGGCTGTGCCAAAATCTAGTGATTCTTCAGAGCCAGTGCAAAATCTAGACCAGGTAATGCATACTTGGTTTCAGTATTTTAGCCTATTAGTTATGAAGCTGTTTCAACATTTTGTCAGTAGGGCTCCTTTGATGAGCCCATAAGAAGATCAATAACCATCTTTGAAAGAAATACAATATTAGCATTTAAACTGCATTTTTCCTGATGTTTCGTTGGTTTATCAAACGTTGGTTAGATAGCAGAGAGGTATCATCTAGTATATATTTCTAATATTCTTGCACTTCTAGCGTTTTCTAATAATGTCCTAAAGATGTGGAAAAGGACCTGCTTTAAAATATTGGACCTTGTTTTGCTTCCAGTAAGCATTTTGTTCTTGAAATTTCATGTTGGGTATTCCAAGATTCTAAATTCAACGCGTGAAATAAACTTAATTGTTCAGTCTTGTGTTAGATATCCACTTCAAGATTGGATTTATATCACTTTCTCAGCACCCTAAAGTTTTTCCCTTTCAAATGGCCTGTTTGTTGTGATCATTTCCATAAACAGGAAATTTATCGGATAAAGCTTCCTGGACCTGCTATCTTGGGCGAGGGGAAACCTGAAAACCAAAACCATGCTATTATCTTCACACGAGGAGAAGGCTTGCAGACAATAGATATGAACCAGGTTGCTTTTTGTTGTGTTTTTACTAAACATGATTGTCCACTACACTGCCTTGTGTTATTTTTTTGCTCATTCTCATAGGATAAAAATACTTTTCCTTCTTGGAATGGATTGTCAAGGATAATTGCCTTTTTTTTTCTCTTTTCTGAATGATTCAAATAGGATAATTACATGGAAGAGGCCTTGAAAATGAGGAATTTGTTGCAAGAATTCCTCAAGAAGCATGATGGTGTAAGGTATCCAACAATTCTTGGCCTCAGAGAGCACATATTTACTGGAAGGTAATATGGCAGCCTGTTTTCTCTATGTTATAACTGTTTATATATATTGGCTAATACTCCACTGTTTTGGTGCAGTGTTTCTTCTCTTGCATGGTTCATGTCAAATCAGGAGACCAGTTTTGTTACTATCGGTCAGAGATTGTTAGCCAACCCTCTCAAGTAAGTTGTTATTGCTTTAAATCTTTTTCAGTCTTAATACTGTTGTAGGTGGTAGTTTATGTATGTTAAAACATTGAAATACTCGTGTTTCCTGCAGGAGTTTTATTTTAGTACCAAGGATTGAGCTTGTTTAAGAGTTTGTGTTAGTTTCTCACGTTTAAATAATTTTAATTCGACAAAACATCAACTTATATTGTTTCTCTTCTATCAAATAATTAGTAATAGTATATAGTGAACATCTCATTGACGTCTTGTTTCTCTACTATCAAATTGTTAGTAGCAACTCATCCCACTTATTGTTTTTCTACTTTCAAGTTAGATGTCATAAAATACCATCGTTTTCCCTCTTACAAATGAATCTTCCATGTCCACCGTACTATGATACTACGGATGACAATGGGTTGGATATCTGCAATTTCTGTAAAATCTGAATCTGAACCCAAAATTCTGCTTTAAAATCCAAATCCGTTTGTTATCCACCTTAAATTCGAGTTACTATCCAATTTGAGCCTGAAAGTAATTAAATTATATGTAGGATATACAAATCCACTAAAATCCACATTTAGTAAGTCCTTAAAGGTTATTATATTTAAATATTTTAAAAAAAGTCAAACGGAATGTGGGTTGGATATCCGAATCTGTTATTCGTGAAAGTAAAGTGTATTTGGATAATCAGCATCCGTCTGAGTCAGTGTCATCTGAATCTATAATATCCAAATCTGCAAAAAGCATATTGGATATCTGCAACTATCCGAATTTGCACTATCCATTGCCATCCATGGTACTGTGGGTTTTATTCCTAGGAAACAAAAAAATGCTCTTTCATTCTATTTTCTCTGTTTTTTTTAATTACATTTTGTTAATAATGCTAGAACACTCATGTACAAGTTTCCTGTTTGTGTAGGGTTCGATTCCATTATGGCCATCCGGATGTATTTGATAGGCTATTTCACCTCACTAGAGGAGGTGTCAGTAAAGCATCCAGAGTAATTAATTTGAGTGAAGATATTTTTGCTGGTAGGAAGGCCCCATCTTTTGTAACCATGTTCTATTTTTGTGCTTGTCTTCATTTTGTAACTTCTGTGATTTGATTGTGATTACAGGCTTCAATTCTACACTTCGGGAAGGCAATGTCACCCATCATGAATACATACAAGTTGGGAAGGGAAGGGATGTGGGTCTAAATCAGATATCTATGTTTGAGGCCAAAATAGCTAATGGCAATGGTGAACAGACACTGAGTAGAGATATATACCGGCTTGGACATCGTTTTGACTTTTTCAGAATGCTGTCTTGTTATTTCACTACAGTTGGTTTTTATTTCAGTACTCTGGTAATTCTTTTTAAACTTTCCCCCTTTAATTGTGACTTTAAGATGTCATACAGACTTCTTTCAATAATAATAAGATTCTGTGTTCTTTGGCAGGTAACTGTGCTCACTGTGTATGTGTTCCTTTATGGGCGCCTCTATCTTGTACTAAGTGGCCTTGAACAAGGATTGAGTCAGGAACCAGCAATTCGTGATAATAAGCCTCTCCAAGTGGCTCTTGCTTCTCAGTCTTTTGTTCAAATTGGATTTTTGATGGCATTACCCATGTTGATGGAAATTGGCTTGGAAAAGGGTTTCCGAACTGCATTTAGTGAATTTATATTAATGCAACTGCAGCTGGCACCGGTATTTTTCACATTTTCTCTTGGAACAAAAACCCACTATTATGGAAGGACATTACTTCATGGAGGTGCTAAGTACAGGCCTACAGGCCGAGGGTTTGTGGTGTTTCATGCCAAGTTTGCTGATAACTACCGGCTTTATTCACGCAGTCATTTTGTCAAGGGTATTGAGATGATGATCTTGCTTCTAGTGTACCAAATCTTTGGTCATACTTACAGAAGTACAGTTGCATATGTATTGATCACTGCTTCATTGTGGTTTATGGTGGGCACATGGCTTTTTGCCCCCTTCCTATTCAATCCTTCTGGTTTTGAGTGGCAGAAGATTGTTGATGATTGGACTGATTGGAATAAGTGGATAAACAACAGAGGTGGTATAGGTGTACTTTCAGAAAAAAGTTGGGAATCATGGTGGGAGGAAGAGCAAGAGCATCTTCAGTATTCTGGGATGCGTGGTATTATTGCCGAGATATTGTTAGCTTTACGATTCTTTATCTACCAGTATGGACTTGTCTATCACTTGCATGTTACAAGGGAAACCAAAAGTTTCTTGGTATGTTCCTCTCGATAATTCTATGGCCATTTCCCCACTAATATTCGTCATTTATGCTTTGTAATTTCCATCCACATGTCTCAGGTCTATGGTGCATCATGGCTGGTGATTATTCTGATTTTGTTCGTAATGAAGGTAGGTGGCTACTGAGTATTTCCTTACAATCTCCTGAGATTAGAGTAGACACAAGTTATCATCGACCATTGTCCTTTTCCTGTTAATATTCCTCTAAGATCAATCAGGTTTATTGTTTAATTATTCTTATCATCTAAATGGGATATTTTCAAGAAAAATAAAATCAAGTAGGTCTTTTTGCTGAGGTAAACAGGGCTTAAGTTCATTGTTTTGTGGTTTACTCGACCACGGTCAACTGCCGATAACATTACCGCTTAAAAGATAAAACAATCAAATGAACCAAAATGTGGTTTATAATTTATTGTTTTCATCGTACAAGAGAATGATGTAATCAGTGACACTTTTCAGTATTACAACAGTTTCATCTTCCTATTTTATGCTGTCAATGTTTCAGTAAAACCATGATTATCATGTTGATCTTAGTCTCTAATTTGGAAGTTGAACTGTACCATGTCTTAATGATTTTTCATTAACTTTTTTTGGCTTAGACTGTATCTGTTGGAAGGCGGAAGTTCAGTGCAAGTTATCAACTTGTGTTCCGGCTCATCAAGGGTTTAATATTCTTGACGTTCGTGTCCATTCTGGTTATTCTGGTCACACTTGCTAAGATGACAATTCAAGACATTATAGTCTGCATTTTTATCTTCATGCCTACCGGTTGGGGAATGCTTCTGGTAAAGCCCGTCTCCTCCGTCTTACAGTTTTACAATTATATGGCAATAGTTATTTTTTGCATGGTTTTCTTTAGCTCTCAAATGCACATTTTATATCTTGAAGCCCCGAAACCGATCCGAAAACTTTTATGCTTTGCTGATTTGCTAATCTGTTATGGGTTGCCTTTTCTGTCTCCATGAAGCTATAGTGATCTGCACCTAGAGTTACTAGGCAGTCTGTCTCAATGCAACAGTTCCATATTTTATTTGAAGTCAACACTTCGATGAATGCTTTTCCCTTGAAAATGACAACCTAATCTAATCATTTCTGGTAATTCTAGTTTGTAATGGATGACGATGTTATTGCTGTTTTGATGTGTATCAGATAGCTCAGGCCTTAAGACCTGTTGTTAAGAAACTTGGTTTCTGGGGATCTGTTCGAACCCTTGCTCGTGGATACGAGATCGTAATGGGTTTGCTTCTGTTCACTCCTGTTGCCTTCCTTGCCTGGTTTCCTTTCGTCTCCGAGTTCCAGACTCGAATGCTGTTCAACCAAGCATTCAGCCGAGGTCTGCAGATTTCTCGTATTCTTGGTGGTCACCGTAAAGATCGTGCTAATCGACACAAGGAGTAATCGATGTCGTCACCAGGATTTGTAATTATATTCGATGAAACCAGTATCTTGTCCCCTGTTCTAACAGATTCTGTCTCATGGTGTTGTCGATGGCAGGGCAATTTTGGCATTTGGAATGTGTAAGTCTTATGGTAGTGGTGGAATTGTTCAAACTCGTAATGTATTTTATGAGCAATGAGAATGGATGTTTATTAGGTGATGAAGTACTTGTAGACAGATAAGCTAACAAATAAATAAATACTTTTTATTTCAAAATAAAATGAAGTGAAAAATAATTATAGGATGATTTTTAATTACATTTAAGCTGGTTTTTAAAAATTAAAAATATAAATAGTTATTTTCAAATAATTAAAGTTTAAATTCTATCGAATGAATGAAATAGTCATCCGGTGATTCGTGCCTCTCGGTTATCAAGCAATGCGGAAGGATCTTCACATTTGCAAAGTTGGATCTTCATTTGAAGAATAGCTAGACAAGTAGATCATTTTTAAATCTATATCTCGGGAAAAGGGCTTGGATGATCGCTTGTGATAAGCGTTTGGGAACCTGCATTTTGTTCCTTTCCTTTTTCTTCAAATTGTTTTGCCATGTTTGTTTCATACAAGTTTACGAAAAGCTCCAATAAAGATACTTATTTCTTTATTTTTGAGCTTTCAATTCTATTCAAAGCATCATGCTAGTGAACTAATATGAATTAATGAATACAGAAAATCTTTTGGCATCACTATGTTTTAAGTCACAGGTAAGATTTGTTTTTTCGGATCAAGATAACGGAATATAAACGGACATATTCTGACATTCAGATGAAATTTGTCTCGAAAGAATGCCTCAAAACAGCTTTGTAAAGAGGACAATCATTAAAAGTTGCCCTTGCTATGTGGATGAAAACCTCAAATGCAGAAAAGAGGAAGAAGAGTCAATCAGTCCCTTCAGAGTAGCGAACTGACTGATAATAAATGCCTTTCAAGGCAGTACTCATCATAATAGGAATATTTTGCATTAGAAGCATGATAACAATACACAATATTTCTGTTAAACAGGATTCAAAGAAATCAACAACAACGAACATTATTGACAGCCTTCTCGGCGTGAGTCCCGATATAAGATACTATTGACAGCCTTCTCGGCGTGAGTCCCGATTAAAACACTATTGGCAGCCTTTTCGGCGTGAGTCCCGAAAGAAGTGGTGTATCATGAGAAATTTCGTAATAAGAAGAACAGCCTCAAGTTTCACCGCTTACATCTAGAGAATTTCGTAATAAGAAGAACAGCCTCAAATTTCACCGCTTACATCTAGAGAATTTCGTAATAAGAAGAACAGCTCCAGATCTTCCGGAAATAAGGAATTTCATAATAAGAAGAACAACCTCAATTTCCACCACTTGATGAGTTTAGAGAATTTCGTAATAAGAAGAACAGCTCAAAATTCCACGAGATGCGAGGAATTTCATAATAGGAAGAACAACCTCGAATTTCACAACTCTTATCTGGAGAATTTCATAATAAGAAGAACAACTCCAGATCTTCCGGAAATGAGGAATTTCATAATAAGAACATCCTCAATTTCCACCACTTGATGAGTTTGGAGAATTTCATAATAAGAAGAACAGCTCCAAATTCCACGAGATACGAGGAATTTTATAATAAGAAGAACAGCCTCGGATTTCACCACTCTTATCTGGAGAATTTCGTAATGAGAAGAACAACTCCAGATCCTGGAGATGAGGAATTTCGTAATAAGAAGAACAACCTCAAGCTCCACCACCTGATGAGTTTAAAGAATTTCGTCTGAAGAATTTCGTAATAAGAAGAAGAGCTTCAGACCCTGGAGAATTTCATAATAAGAAGAACAACTCCAGTTATTCCGAAGACGAAGAGTTTCAACAACCTCGAGTTGCGTCACAAGGTTTTGCTTGAAGAATTTCGTAATGAGAAGAACAACTTCAAGCTTCAGGGCTTTAACAAATTCGTGTTTTTCAGTCTTTGCCCATCTCCTGCTCCGCAGCATTGAGCAAAGAGGGGCAGCTGTCAACACGAATATAAATAATAAAATATAATAAATAATTAATAAAATATAAATAATAAAATATTAAAAAAATCAAAAATCGTGAAAAAACAGAGTTTGAACATGGGATGTGGCCGGTTTGTTAGGGATTAGATTGGGTGGTTTTAGTGTTGAGATTTTGTGGGATTGAGGAGAGTTTGAGTGGGTTTTGGTTTGTTGGATTCGAATCCCTTTAAAAGGGATTCAATCGAGATGGTTTGGGGGGAGTTTTTTAGAGATTGAGGCTTTCGGAAGTGGAAGTAAAGAGCAATCGGATTTCTTGGTTTTGGAAGCTTGCAAATCGCCCGAAGGTAAGCCTTTGAACCGATTCTTCAAGTTTTTTTTTTCTGTTTTGATACTTAAATTTTGGTAAGGATGAGTTTAGGGGTTTGGCCGGTGGTATTAATGTTTAGGGTAGGTTTCAATCAGGTGTTTTTAGGACTCTAGAGGTATTTTGGCATGTTTTAGGGCCTCCGATGGTCTCGCCGGTGTTGAAAATGGCCGCCGAAGACTTTTGGGCGACGGCCGGCGTGATTCGCGGTGGTCGATGAACACGCCGGAACGGCGCCGGACGGTGGCGGGATAGATCGTGCGGTGGTTTAAGCAGCGTAGTGTAACCGTGTTCTTCATGTTCATCTAGAACATGAAGAACATTCAAACTATTCTTGTCTTTTGGCCCCCTTTGATCCATTTTTTGGGTTAGGTTCTGGGTTGTTAGTGTTGGAGTTGAGAGAAAAGTGAGTCGGGCCAAGTTGGTCTCGGTGCAAATGGCCGAGCCAACTCGGCACTTGGGGTTTTGTTATGGGATGGAACGACGCTGTTTTAGGGCGCGGGTACGCGGGCCGGATCCGGGTTCAACCCGGATCTGCGCGTTTCTATCCGAATAAGGGAAAATTGCTTCCTAGATCTAAGTTGCTTTACAATGTAGTCCCTAAACTTTCAATTAGCCCCTAAAACTTTAGTTTTCACTCAATTAGGCCCCTAAACCTCTAATTTAGACCCCTAAGATTAAAATTAGTTAATTTTAGACTTTAATTAGGATAAAAATTTAATTTTAAGACTTAAAAATTTATTAATTAGGTTCCAACATACAAGGACTCAAACCACACAAACGATCCACTGACGATCTTAGCACAACAAGATATATTAAGGTTATCTCAATTTAGCCTTTCGGGGTTACAATTATCGACTTTGGTTTAACAATCCATTTCATAGCTTTTAAAATTAATGGAACTATTTATTATCATCGAACCTCAATTCTCTACTCAAACTTGGCCAGATTACACAGGGGTATTGATATCTGTAGGTGGGGTATCGAAACAGGCTGCATCGATGCCCACTCAAGGAGGACATCGAATCACGGGTATCGATGCCAACATCGAACCACGACATCGATACCCTTGACCAACTCAAGGGGCAACAGAGGAGGGATTATCCGTTCGATACCAGTATCGAACCAAAAATGCCATTGGACAGTTTGGTATCGAACCATGGTTCGATACCCTAGCCAAGAAGCCTATTAATCTCTTAGGGGTATCGATATACGAGCCACCAGTATCGATACCCCCTGCACGATTTGCAGTTCTACTCTTAGAAAATTTTGAGATTCTTTCTCAAACTCAATCTAATCGATCTTAAAGTGTTCTTACTCATTCCTTAAGATATTTAGGATGTTTTAATATCATTTTCCAGTCATTTAACACATAAGTACGAATTTTATCATTAATGTCCTTAAGCTTTCAACCAAGCACACATGCATCAAAACTCTATATGTATGCAACTACCATGATAAGTATAATGAAAAGGAAGAGTTGGGAGTACCAACCTTGAGCTAAAAACAACAGCAAAACGTCACTCTTCTCCTCCTCAAGCTTTCTCCTTGCCTTGCCTTTGAGATGGAGCCTCCACTTCTTTCTCTATAAGAAGGAGGTTAAACAAGCAATTAGGCATTGTTTGGTGATGTTTTAAACTCTAAGAAAATATCAAAAACCATAGAACAACCCCCTCAAAACTCCTATTCCCAAATTATACCTTAACTCCCACTAAAACCTTACCTCCACCAAAATCATCCATTCTTACTTTGATATGTAGATCCTTTGGTATACAACAACTTACCCTTAAGCTTCTAAACGAGAAACACAACTCACAACAACAAGATTACTCCTTTAACTCCTTGTTGGGAAGAAAGAAAAGATGGGGAAAAAGGTTAGCAATGGGGGAAAAAGATAATATATTTTAAATTAAACATTAATTTATTAGTTATCAATATTTTGTATCTATTAATTAAATTATAAAGAATATTTTTTAATATAATATTACAAAGCATATTTAAAGGATATATATTATTTTATTATAAAGAATATCTATTATTAGTTATCCCACTCCCCCACGCGCCGGCCTCTCAGCTACACCACGCGCGCGTGTGATCGACGTGCGAGACCCTTCGACTCTCTGAAGTCTCCTCGACTACCCTCCATGTCGCTCCGATCACCGGCCGTTTCGATGGTCCCCTCATTGTTTCCGATCGCCACGATTCACATAAAAACAAAGAAAAACGCTAATGTTAGGTTGTACAAAGCACAGATCAAAAACATCAAAAAATCAGTACTATCTGTAGAGAAAATTCGGCCAAATCAACAGCAAATGCATCCAAGAATGGTGCATCGAATTTCAGAAGCATAACATCAAAACCAAACAAACTCCAACAAGGATCAAAGGAGATTTTCTTTTTTACCCCTTTTGTAATCGGTTATATAAATCGAAACCTAGAACGTTGTAAGGGGTTCCCCCCAGAGCACAAATCAATACAAAAAAAGAACTTTGAGGTATATCCTCGCTTTTTTACCATCTCGCATGCATCAAAAACAGTGAAAAGAGGAGGGAATTGTTTTGTTCTTTACCTTTGAAGAGTCTCGACTGTCGGCCTCCTTACTCCGGCAATAAACCACGATCTTAGCACCAAGAGTGAGCCGATGATGGAGAGTGGTCGAACTCGCTCTTTTGCAAATAAAAGGGTTTGTTTTTTGTTTTTGGTTTTGTAAACAAGAATTTCAGATCAGTTCTTCAAAAAAAGAAGGGCTTTTTAGTTGATTGTGAAGTTCTTTTCAAAGGGTTTTTTTTAGCGTTTCGGTTTCGAAAATAAGGGAAAAGGGTTCTTTTTTGGTGTTTTTAGGTTCACCGGCCACCGGCCGGAATATGGAAAATGCGGTGGCGGTTGGGTTTTGACAATGAACAAGATGAATATTCATCTTTATTCTGGGTTTTGATAAGAACAGAAGAGAGGATTTAATCCTCTTTTGTTTTTTTTTTGTTTTAAAATAAATGAAAAGAGAGGCATTTTTTTATTTTGTTATGTTTTATACTTGGGGGCTTTTAAAAATGGGCATTTTATCATCATTAAATCCCTCCGTCCTATTCATATGACGCGTACAGTCCCTAAATTTTTGTCTCGTTTTACAATCAAGTCACCATTTTGACGATAATCCTCATTTTAGTTTGGTTTTATCACAAACAGATCCTTCCGTGTTTTTACTTTTGTTTTTAGTTCTTCCCCTTTGTTAAATTCCTTACCAACTCCCTCGTGTTTTATTTTGCTTTTCAATCCGACCCATGTTTTAATATAAAATCTGTTTTTCTTCGATTTTGACCCCAAGTCTTCCTTTTTGTTCAAACCAATCCTCTCCAATAACCTTTTCTCTTTTGTTATTAATTTATTTTATTTTATTTTTGCATTCATATTTATTTATTTCACATGTAAATATTTTGCACATATTTTGTTTTTGATTTATTATACTATGTACGTTACTTATGCCTTCGTTTATGTATTTGTTTGTTTGTTTTTGTTTTTTTCTCTTTATCATGCATACTTATTCTTGTTTTTTTTTTTCATGTTGCTAAATTATTTCGTTCATGCTTATTTTCGTTGTTTATATTTACACATGTTATCTTTTTATCATGCTTTTTTTTTGCTCATTTCACATTTCACACCTAACCATCAATTAATAAACCTAATTCAAACGTCTTTATTCGGTCATAACGGGCCCGTATTCCGACGTAGTGGTCACGGTGTATACGTTGCCTTTGAATAAAGACACGGTAAAAATAAAATTTAATTCAAATCTTAAACAAACCGTAATTTAAATGCCACTTTAATTCGTAAATTTTAAAATTAATTAAGCGTTTATTTTAAAGGTGCCAATTTTGGGCAATTTTTAAATCCTAAACCCGTTTTTAAACCGTAACTGACTCTTGAACCCGTCTTCTTTGAATCTCTTGTTTTTACGGTGTTCGACCTACCAAAATGGCCGGTGGCGACTCTATCTTTTTTAAATCCCCAAAATCGTTTCAAATCCCTAATTTTTTATCCCTAATTTTTAATTTTAAAACCTAAATTTTTGAATTCCTAATTCTAAACCCTAATTCCTAATTTGAACCTAAATTTTTTTTGAGATATTCCAATTCCCCCAATTTTTGAAGTTTCTACTAGTGACCCTTTTTTATTACACGTATAATTAATTTTTAAATAAAATTTTTAATTATTTTAAAAGGGTCACTACAATTGGCGACACCGCTAGGGATGTTTTTTAAAAACTAATGAGTCAAGCCTTGTTCTCAAAAAACCGCTTAATTAATTTTGAAAGTTTTGAATTAAGTGACAATTAAATTATTAATTGTTCATTAATTCGAGGTAATATCATTTCAACCCGTCTCTCTAAGTGGGGGGAAAACGCTAGTGCTTTCGTGAGGATATTGTTCCTTCGTATGGGCCTAGCAAAGTACCTTTGGGGCTCGATTACCCTATGCTTTCGTAAGGATATTGTTCCTTCGTATGGGAATAGCGAAAAGGTCTCCCTAAATTGAACTCGATCGAGATGAGCCTATAATGAATGACGATCGGGGGCCTTGCTACTCTTAGAAGAGGACAGCGAGGATAATTTGGGTACCTCGGAGAACCAAGACTGCATTTAGAGAACTAGTCAACCCATCTGATTAGAGCCATGCGGTTAACCTAGGTTCTTTTAGATGAGATATATAGGGTTGTTTTATCTTGTCTCTTTTTTGCTTCTATTTCATGCTTCATTTTGCATCGATATTTCATGAAGATGTCGGTCTAAGTGGTTTGTCCAATTAGAGGCTTTCACTCAGTTAGAGAGTTAAAAGGAAAAATAGAAAGATAAGTGGAAAAGGAGAGAAAAAAATAAGAGAAATAAAAAATGAAAAAAGAAAAAAAAGAGAAAAAAAGAGATAAAGAAAATAAAAAGGAGAGATACAAGATAGAAAAAACAAAAAAGAAGGAGAAATGAGAGGACACATAAGAGCTTTTTAATTGGCGAAAGTTGCTCAAAGGGCGATCACTAGCATGATCGTCGCCTTCGCTTGTACTCATTTTTGCATTTCATGCATAGCATGCATACTCTTTGCATTCATCAATAAGACAAGGAGATTAACCTTGGATAAGTCGGGGCAGTTTTCAACGGAACCCAAACATGGAAAGGAACTTAAGAGGAATATTTGCCTCGGAAACTAGAAGAGGCGAGAGGTTAGTATCAGGTCAGTACAGCTTCGAGAGCATGAACAACCTCGTGGCTACGGTGAGCAAGCTCGAAGAACTTTATGAGCTTTTGATCGAAAATCAGAAAGAGATCTTGTCGTGCGTAAAGAAATTACAAGAAGAGTGATAAGTGATCAAAAGTCCTATTTTTCATACCATTCTCCCACTCGATTATTGCTAGTAAAGGACAAATTTAATGGCAATATTTGATAATTCTAATTATTTCCATATTTCAGCATCTCAATACTCAATATATGAATTAATCTATTATTTGACATAAAACAGATGCATTTGATGGTTTTCTTTCTTTAGACAGGAAACTGCATAATAGGAATTGCCAAATAAGAAGATGGATGCTGGAAGTTGAAACTGAAATGTAGATAAGTACCCTCCTCGATAGCACTTTAATGCCTCGGCAGCACTTTAATGCCTCGGCAGCACCTGAGGCCCCGACAACACCTGAAAGGAAAATATCAATATGGTAGGCGATTTGAAGAGAAAAATAAGGTGAACGTTTTAAGATAAACGACATAGAAATCGAAGCTGGGAAACACACGAAAAGACAATATCAAAGGCCACGTGGGAAAAGAATCCTAATAGGAATAAACTAGGAAATAAAATAAAGATCTTTTATTTATGTACTTAACTTGTGTTTTACTCCAAGTTGTATTCCTACTTTGAATAGGATTGTTCTAAGCCAAGCCTATATAAATCATAGCCTATGTAGAGAGGAAGATATCTTGAAATCAAGTGTTCATAGAAAATCCTAAACTCCTCCATCGTCTCCTAGGGTTTAGGAAAAGGTTGTCGAGTATTTGTGAGAGGATATTGTACTTTGTTTCTTGTTTCAATGCAATAAGAATATCAAAATTTGCTTATCCTATTGTCATTCTTTTTTCTTGCATTCAAGCCCGAGAGGGAAGTTTGCAAGTAATCTATTTATCTAGCATCGAGAGATGTAGATTCACGAAAGGGATAAGTGTGGTGTTGTAGACACTAACTCGACCTATACTCCTTTAGAAGCACCGGGAGATAGGTTAAGAGTTTCAACAGCTAAAAGAAGTGTTGGATTGGTTGGTGGTTATCGTTGATTTACGCTGAGAGGTATCATTAAGGATTGGTCATCAACAACACTTTGACTCAGAGATGAGCGGAGTCATTTACGGACACTTTGTTGAATTTTGATACCCCTGCCCAAGAGCAAGAGATTGCCGCAGCAGAGGAGCATCAATGTTGTCGAGGCGGTATCTGCAGTATTGTCGAAGCAGTGTTGTGTAATTGCATTGTACAAGAACAAGTCAATTGAATCCACAATACGACACAACTGGATCCTGACCCACTTTTCCATCCTTGATTTCTTGATCATTTATCTTTATTTTTTTAATTAGTTTTCTTAGTTATAATTCAACCCCAATAATTTGTGTCTTTTATTCTATTGCAGAGTGAGAAGAGAAAAGGTAGCATATTAAGTATACCAATCTCTGTGGAGACGATACTCGATAAATGCTTTTTTAATGGCAATATTTGATAATTCTGCTTATTTCCATATTTCAGCATCTCAATACTCAATTTATGAATTAATCTATTATTTGGCATAAAACAAATGCATTTGATGGTTTTTTTTTCTTTAGACAGGAAACTGCATAATAGGAATTGCCAAATAAGAAGATGGATGCTGAAAGCTGAAACTGAAATGTAGATAAGCACCCGCCTCGACAGCACTTTAATGCCTCGGCAGCACCTGAGGCCCCGACAACACCTGAAAGGCAAATATCAATATGGTAGGAGATTTGAAGAGAAAAATAAGGTGAACGTTTTAAGACAAGCGACATAGAAATCGGAGCTGGGAAACACACGAAAAGACAATGTCAAAGACCACGTGGGAAAATGTTATACTTATTTTGATATAACTTAAAGCAAATTTTCAAAGGACTAATTTGTAAAAATTTGTAAAACTTTTTTTCTCGAAATAAAATTTTCAAAAAATCGTTTTAAAGTTGTCAAAATGATTTATAATATAATTGACTTTTTATCTACATTGAATATACTTTTAAAAGTCAATAAAATGGTCAAAAGTGTTTTCCAAAGCTAAAAGTCTCGAAACCTTGTTGAAAGGTTTCGAAACTTTCAGGATAAAATAACCTGATTTTTGAAACCCTGGCAAGGTTTCGAAACCTTGTTTAAAGGTTTCGAAACTTTCAACTTGTAACGGCTATTTTATTTGAAATTCTTAAAGGTTTCGAAACCTCTGGTAAAGGTTTCGAAACTTCTGTGCAGATGAGCATTAAATGCTCAATCTTAATGACAACCAACGGCTCCAAAGTACTTCCAACAGCTACAAACGGTTAGAATCAATTAAGGGCATACAAAAGAGGCTTGAAAAACATATTGGAACAACAAGAAAGCCTATCAAAAGATTCAAGCATTCATAGATTCAAGGTGTGCTTCATTTTCAATCTTTCTTGCAAAAACACTAGTGTGTTCTTCATTTGTAATCCTTTACTAGTGTTTAATTGGGTGTGTGAGAGATCTTAATTTGTGCAAACACTTGCCTTGTGAGGATTTCCTTGTTTGCTTCTTTGTACTCAAATTTGGGGATTGATTCAATAGACTTTGGGGTATAAGTCTATTGAATTGTGTAAGGTTACTCCTTATCCTTAAAGGAAAGACAAATTAGTGAATTTGTGGAAAATCCTTAGTATGGTCACTAAGGTAGTGGATGTAGACTTCGTTGAGGAAGTTGAACCACTCTAAATCATCTTGCAATTTTCTTCCTTTGCAATTAGTGTCCACCAATTTTTAAAAATCCAATTCACCCCCTCTTGGCATTTTTCGATCGATTGCAACACTCAACAGAAAAGAATCCTAATAGGAATAAACTAGGAAATAAAATAAAGATCTTTTATTTATGTACTTAACTTGTGTTTTACTCTAAGTTGTATTCGTACTTTGAATAGGATTGTTCTAGGCCAAGCCTATATAAACCATAGCCTATGTAGAAAGGAAGATATCTTAAAATCAAGTGTTCATAGAAAACCCTAAACTCCTCCATCGTCTCCTAGGGTTTAGGAAAAGGTTGTCGAGTATTTGTGAGAGGATATTGTACTTTGTTTCTTGTTTCAATGCAATAAGAATATCAAAGTTTTCTTATCCTATTGCCATTCTTTGTTCTTGCATTCAAGCCCGAGAGGGAAGTTTGCAAGTAATCTATTTATCTAGCATCGAGAGGTGTAGATTCACGAAAGGGATAAGTGCAGTGTTGTAGACACTAACTCGGCCTATACTCCTTTAGAAGCGCCAAGAGATAGGTTAAGAGTTTCAACAGCTAAAAGAAGTATTGGATTGGTTGGTTGTTATCGTTGATTTTCGCCGAGAGGTATCATCAAGGACTGGTCATCAACAACACTTTGACTCAAAGATGAGCGGAGTCATTTACGGACACTTTGCTGAACTTTGATACCTCTGCCCAAGAGCAGGAGATTGCCACGACAGAGGAGCACCAATGTTGTCGAGGCGGTATCTACAATACTGTCGAAGTAGTGTTGTGTAATTGCATTGGAAAAGAACAAGTCAATTGAATCCACAATACGACACAACTGGATCCTGACCCACTTTTCCATCCTTGATTTCTTGATCATTTATCTTTATTTTTTTAATTAGTTTTCTTAGTTATAATTCAACCCCAATAATTTGTGTCTTTTATTCTATTGCAGAATGAGAAGAGAAAAGGTAGCATATTAAGTATATCAATCCATATGGAGACGATACTCGATAAATACTTATCTCTTTATTACTTGACGACGTGTACACTTGCACTCAAATTGTGCTTTTATTACACGCATCAAGGAGACACACGAGTTAAAGTGTATGATGGCTACCTCAATTTAGGGGAAAGGCTTAGTGGAAGATCGTCCCATGCCAAAGAAGACAAGTGAGAATTTGGACTTTTGGATGGGAAAGACTATCTCCACTGAAGATCAAGAAGTCATCAACCAATATGAAATTGTTTGCGATGCCTCAAATTGTCACACGAGGTTAGTGTTGGACAAAGTTGAAGCTTCTCTTCATAAAATTCTGTCTTCTGCATCCCAAGGTAATCGTTCTAAGTGTCTAAGGGTGCACACCCACGAAGAAAGTCATGCGAGCCCCTATTTCCCATCAAAAAGGACTCAACCTCCTCGTCTCAAGGGGAAAAGAAGGATATGCCAAGGAGGAAGACTAAGCCCCTAAAGAAAGAGAGCGAGAAGACACCTTCACCCCGTTGCCGATCACATACAAGGAAATGTATTCTCGATTATATAAGGCCAGTTTAGTTCGACCTTATCATGTCACTCCCTATAACCCACCTTATTCCGCATGGTATGTTGCTTAGGCATATTGTGAATACCACACCGGAGTACCGGGGCATACAATTGAAAATTGTGTTGCTTTTAAGAAGTTGGTGCAAAACCTATTGGTCGCTGATGTTCTGCATCTCAGCCCATCG
Organism: Abelmoschus esculentus; assembly: GCA_035048815.1. Classification (NCBI taxonomy): domain Eukaryota; kingdom Viridiplantae; phylum Streptophyta; class Magnoliopsida; order Malvales; family Malvaceae; genus Abelmoschus; species Abelmoschus esculentus. Next base: position 10,322,575 of record JAUCBN010000023.1, on the reverse strand, counting down.
GGGGAAATGACTTACTCTCTACCTAATCATGGGCGATATGCCCTTTAAAGAAAATGAAGCCGAAATTGGTCCCGGGTTGCCCAGAAGTTTATGCGTCTCACTTTTGTCTGCTTTTCATAAATGTCTGTTTGTATCTGTTTCCTTGCATTTTCAGTTTTTTCTCTTTTAATCAATCTCGCTAACTTTGGCCCGAAAGTAGCGATGAACTTTTGTTAAGGACTTCTATCATTTTCCAATTCAATGAAGAGGTGCATTTTTTTATACACCTTTTCTTACACTTTTTGCGATTCTTGGATATTTAATGCTTGTTGTGTCACCAATTCAGACACATAAAAAGAAAATAATTAATTAAATATTATTATCACGATGAACTATAATTCTGCTTTTAATTCGCTTCGGTCGGAAAGCTTGAGAAACAAGACCACTACTCTTTCGATAATGTTCGATGATAAAAGGTCTCGTAGAAAGTGAACCTACTCAGTTTTGATAATTCCAAGAGATAAGAAACATTAAAAAGCAAAAAAAAAGAAAAAGAAAAAGAAAATAAAAAGAAAAGAAAAAGAAAAAAAAGGAAGAAAATGAATGTGTTAAAACCCTCACTGAACGAGTAATTCAATAAGCCTCAGAGCATCCTGATAGAGCTGTGGGGGGAAGAACGCGTCTAATAAGGAGCCAGAACTCTACTAGTTCGATACCCTAGCGTCAGTGACGACTCTTTAAAGACACTGACACCCTAATACATTAAATAATTAAGTGTAAACGAAAGCACATGCTTACACTTGGAATTCTCGAACCGAGTAACAAGAGAAAACAAATTCGAGAACTAGAAGGAGTAGTTTTCAAGCGGATCAAGCGAGTAAGGTAATCATGAGGATAAACCGAGCATTTTGAATTGAAATTTTGACACTTCAAATATCGCCATAACTTTTCAAGGCAAAACTTTATTGAGCGTCGAGTCTAAGATATTTCTGCATTCGATATCCAAGGATCCAGTTCCTTTTGTTTTTACTACCAATTCATAAAAGCGTTGTCTGTGAAAACGCCAATTTTGGAAAAATTTATTTCAAAAATTCTTTAAATTCATTTTGACAAAATGCAAGGACATCGATGCATTTAACCATCTTTGATTAAGCCGGTGAGTGGTAACATTGCATGATGTAATGCCTCTTTTCGAGAAGATTGCTCGAGCTTATTGATAAAGAAGTCCAACTTTTGAACCAAGTATGGAAAACAAAATTTTTGGGGAAAATTTTGTTAGGGAAAAAAGACCGTCTTCTAGCATAGGGGTAAGAGTTCTCTCAGAGTCAGATTCGACTGAGTCTAAGCCATGATAAAAATTTTGAAAAGAGGCTTCGACTAGGCCAAACCTTTTTGAGAAGATGGAATCCATTAGTGATTGAGGCGCATTTAATTTCGCAAACGATGCGACCTTTCAAAAGTTTGCACTAGATAATTATATTTTGGGGCAAGTGCTTACCCTAGCTTCAAGAGTAAGCAAAGACAGTTCTAACCTTGGTCTCGAATTCAACAGACTTTATTTTTGACCAACGCGAGCCAATAGTCTCCTATTCAGAAGAAGAATCAGCAAATTCAAAGCCCGGAGTATCCAAGGATGATCAAATTTTGAGGATTAATCCTCAAACATTAAAAAAAAGCATTCATCATTTTAGTTAGGCATCCCTAGGATTAGGGGCATGCTAATAAATGCATCTATTTCATGCATCACCTTTAGGCATCCCTAGGATTAAAGAGCATACTAACGCTTGCATAAATATTTTTCTACCTTTTTTCGATAGGTATCCAAATAGAAAAATTACGAATATAGCTTGACAAAGAGAAAAAACTTTTCAAAGTGGATGATTCTACAAAGAAGAGATCAACAATTTAAGTTTTCTAGTGAGAGTTTCATATAAAAGAGACTTAAAGCTCACAGTTTTTAGAAGATGAGTTTTATATAGAAGAGACTCAATTTTTCAAGGTGGATGATTCTGGAAAGAAGAGATCAACAATTTCAGTTTTCGAGTGAGGGTTTCATATAAAAGAGACTTGCAGTTTACAGTTTTCAGAAGATGAGTTTTATATAGAAGGGACTCAATTTTTCAAGGTGGATGATTCTATAAAGAAGGGATCAACATCTTTAGTTTTCGAGTGAGGGTTTCATATAGAAGAGACTTGCAGCACACAGTTTTCAGAAGACGAGTTTTATATAGAAGGGACTCAGTTTTTCAAGGTTGATGATTCTATGAAGAAGGGATCAACATCTTCAGTTATCAAGTGAAGATTTCATATAGAAAGGACTTATAGCTCACAATTTTCAGAGGTCAAGTTTTATATAGAAGGGACTCAGCTTTTCAAGGTGGATGATTCTACGAAGAAGGGATCAACATCTTCAGTTCAGAGTTGAAGGTTTCATATAGAAGGGACTTATTGCTCACAGTGTGCAAAAGCAAAGTTTCATATAGAAGGGACCCAACTTTTCAAGATGGATGATTCTACAGAGAAGGGATCAACACTTTCAGTATTCGAGTAACAGTTTCATATAGAAAAGACTTGCAACTCACAGTTTTCAGAGGTTGAGTTTTATAGAGAAGAGACTCAGCTTTTCTAGGTGGATGATTCTACAAAGAAGGGATCAACATCTTCAGTTTTCGAGTGAAAGTTTCATATAGAAGGGACTTATTGCTCACAGTCTTCAGACACCGAGTTTTGTATAAAAAGGACTCAGCTTTTCTAGGTGGATGATTCTACAGAGAAGGGATCAACATCTTCAGTTCGAGTGAATGTTTCATATAGAAGGGACTCATTTCTCACAGTGTTCAGAAACCAGGTTTCATATAGAAGAGACATAATTCGAGATTTTTGGTGAAGAGTTTTATAAGAAAGACTCAAAGCATCTTACAGTTATCAATTCCATGGAGAAAGAATCAACCCCGAAACAATACTAGATTTAGGGTTTCATATAGGAGAGACTCGATCGAAGATTTCAGCAAAAGGTTTCATATAGAAGGAACTTGATGCATCATAATGATTTTTGAAGTTTAAAGATCCAAGGTTTCATACAGGAGAGACTCGATCAAAAACTTGGCGAAGAGTTTGATATAAGAAAAAACTATAAGCTTTCAGGGATTGGTTCAGTATTGGAAGGACTAATGTCTTCAACATTTTGGAGCTCGAAGTTTCATATAGGACGGACTCGCAACTTAAAATCTTCAAAAAAAATCAAGGTGGGAACTCGAAGTTTGTTTCTGATAATTCTTTTTTCATATGTGCAAATGGTCTCAAAATATCGTTCATGGTGGAACTAATCAGGGGTTCAAGGAAAAAATGCTATCAGGGTCTATGGAGAAAAGGCTTTCAGATCAGTGCTCAAACAAGGAAGTCGGATAAAATTAGTGCTTTTTGTCTTTGCTTTATCATTGTTTTACATCGATAAGCAAAGAGGGACAGCTGTAATCACTAATTTTATCCGGGTCTAAACCCTGATTTTAACTTCATTCGAATAACGGGCTAAACTTTAATTTTGTTTTCTAATGCTTATTTTTGATCCAAAAAGTTTATTATTATATATATTAAGTTAAATATGTAAATATGTCACCGTTTTTTAATGTATTTGTGTCTATCATTTGTTTATGTTTTATATATTACATTTTAATTTATTACTTTGTTCAAAGTTTAAAAAATATTATAATTATGTACATAATAGGTTTGTTTCACCTTATTATTTTCGGTTACTCATATAATAATATATATAATAAGTTCTTTGTTTTCGGTTACTTTTTTTAATTATTTATTATTATTATTAAAGTTTTTTTTTATTTTTTATTTTATTATTATCATTATTATCATTATTATATTTAATATAATATAAATTGAAATAATAAACCCAAAAACATAAACAAAATAAACAACCCAAATATCTTTTATTATCAGTTAATATACACATAGCCCGGAATAAAATTAAATAATAATAGCCCATGAATTAATTACACTCAGCTCGAAATAAACCTAAAATTACAAGAGCCCGAAACTTAGACCCAAACCAGATCAAATATGAAAACCCTAACACTTCCCCCCATTTATTTCTGCGTAGCCCAACGTGGGCCGTTAGAGCTGTCCATGATCTAACGGCTACGATCGAAGGAGATGATCCCACGCCCCCACGCGCTGGCCTCTTAGCTACACCACGCGCGCGTGTGATCGATGCGTGAGACCCTTCGGCTCTCTGAAGTCTCCTCGACTGCCCTCCATGTTGCTCCGATCTCCGGTCGTTTCGATGGCCCCCTCATCATTTACGATTGCCACGATTCACATATAAACAAAGAAAAACGCTAATGTCAGGTTGTACAAAGCACAGATCAAAAACAACAAAAAATCAGTACTATTTACAGAGAAAATTCAGCTAAATCAATAACAAATGCATCCAAGAATGGTGCATTGAATTTTAGAAGCATAACATCAAAGCCAAACAAACTCTAGCAAGAATCAAAGGAGATTTTATTTTTTACCCCTTTTGAGGTATATACTCGCTTTTTTACCATCTCACATGCATCAAAAATAGTGAAAAGAGGAGGGAATCGTTTTGTTTTGTATCTTTGAAGAGTCTCGACTGTTGGCCTCCTTACTCCGGCAATATATCATGGTCTTAGCACCAAGGGTGAGCTGATGCTGGAGAGTGGTCGAACTCGCTCTTTTGCAAATGAAAGGGTTTGTTTTTTTGTTTTTGGTTTTGTAAACAAGAATTTCAAATCGGTTCTTCAATAAAGAAGGGCTTTTCGGTTGATTGTTGAAGTTCTTTTCAAAGGGTTTTGTTTTTTTTAGCGTTTCGGTTTCGGAAATAAGGTAAATGGGTTCTTTTTCGGTGTTTTTAGGTTCACCGGTCACAGTCGGTGGTGGCTAAAATTTGGAAAATACGGCGGCGGTTGGGTTTTGACGATGAACAAGATGAATATTTATCTTTGTTTTGGGTTGTGATAAGAACAGATTTTTTTAAGTTTTAAAATAAATTAAAAGAGAGGCCTTTTTTTATTTCGTTATGTTTTATACTTGGGGGACTTTTAAAAATGAGCATTTTATCATCATTAAATCCCTCTGTCCCATTCAAATGACGAGCACAGTCCCTAAAGTTTTGTCTCGTTTTACAATTAAGTCATCGTCTTGATGATAATCCTCGTTTTAGTTTGGTTTTATCACAAACAGATCCTTCCGTGTTTTTACTTTTGTTTTTAGTTCTTCCCCTTTGTTAAATTCCATACCAACTCTCTTGTGTTTTATTTTGCTTTTCAATCTGACCCATGCTTTAATATAAAATCTGTTTTTCTTCGATTTTGACCCCAACTCTTCCTTTTTGTTCAAACCAGTCCTCTCCAGTAACCTTTTCTCTTTTGTTATTAATTTATTTTATTTTATTTTTGTATTCATATTTATTTATTTCATGTATTTTATTTCTGTTTTATGCATCAATTAATAAACCTAATTCAAACGTCTTTATTCGGTCTTAACGGGCCCGTGTTCTGACGTAGTGGTCACGGTGTATACGTTGCCTTCGAATAAAGACATGGTAAAAATAAAATTTAATTCGAATCTTAAACAAACCGTAATTTAAATGCCACTTTAATTCATAAATTTTAAAATTAATTAAGCGTTTATTTTAAAGGTGTCAATTTTGGTCGGTTTTTAAATCCTAACCCCGTTTTTAAATCGTAACCGACTTTCGAACCCGTCTTCTTCGAATCTTTGATTTTTACGGTGCCCGGCCTACCAATGTGGCAAGTGGCGACTTCACCTTTTTTAAATCCCTTTTAACTATTTTTTAAATCCCCAAATTCGTTTCAAATCCCTAATTTCTTATCCCTAGTTTTATCCTGAATCCCTAATTTTTAATTTCAAAACCTAAATTTTTGAATTCCTAATTCTGAACCCTAATTCCCAATTTGAACCTAATTTTTTTGAGATCTTCCAATTCCCTCAAATTTTGAAGTTTCCACTAGTGAACTTTTTTTATTTACACCTTTTTTATTACTCGTATATTTAATTTTTAAATAAAATTTTTAATTATTTTAAAAGGGTCGCTACAACAGGAAAATACCACTGTAGTGCAAGAGTTTTATGCACATGAGCCGAGCAAGGACAATCTCTTTGTCCACTACCGAGGCAAGCCTATCCGTCTTGATGCCGAGACAATTAATGATTTCTATGGCCCTATTCCCATTCGTGATATGCATGACGAGTTCATGGACGACATCACCACACAAGACTACGAATTGATTAAAGATGACCTTTATTACAACAACACTCCTTGGGAAACCGATGCTCATGGAGGTTCTGTGACAAGGCAAAACCTCAAGCCCGAGGCCAAATTGTGTTGTACATTTGTCAAGAGATGCCTCATCCCTACCTCCCACAACAACACAGTGGACTGCAAGAGATTGTTGTTGATCCAATCCATCATTAACAAGAGGAGCATAAATGTTGGAGAGAACATTATACGAGAAATTCACAATTGTGGTAAGAAGAAACGTGGACCTTTATATTTTCCCTGCTTAATATCTGGTTTGTGTATTGCTGCAGGAGTACCAATCGAAGACAAAGATGAATACAAACCAACTCGGTAGGGATGGACAAGAGAATTCTATCACAGAGTTATGCAGATCACACAGGCAGAACCTGTCCCGGCAACACCTCAGCAGTTCACTACTGATTTCACTGTCGGCACCCAGTACACGGTAGAAATGCCAGGCACTGCCCAAGCCACTGTTGTAGCAGACCCCTACTAAGAGATTCTTCAGAGGATGACAACGATGGACCTTCGCCAATAAAGATATATGGAATAACAAAGAGACTTCAACATCACTCTTACCCAGATGATGATGCAGATCTTTCCCAACCAAGGGGCACAATTTCTAGAATTCCTTGCAAACATATTCGTCACAGCAGCTCCCTACATAGAAACTACTCTAGCCCCAGGACCGAGACCATTCTTCCCCTCCAGATTGCAACAGCAATTCAACACACTTAGCCCATCTAGGGCAGCAGAAGCTGCCGAGGCATCATCTGCCAGCAGAAGACCTTCCAAGTGAAGGGCAGTCTTCAACACTCCTCAAAGATCCCCAATCCCAATGGACAGTCTTTCAAGGGAAATTGATGAATACATCTACCACGATTCATCCGATGCTGAGCCAAGCATCCAAAATGCCGAGGCAGATCCAGAAAACGAAGGAGGAACATAGATTATGGACACAGAAGATGAAGGAGGAGAAGAGATCAATGTTCCAATGCAACGGGTAACACCAACGAGAGTTCAGGCACCGAGAAAAACAAAGCCATCGCCATCACCGAGGGCACAACAATCAGCAACTAGACAGAGGAAACAAATTGTGAAAGAAAGCTCTTTCAAATCTTTATAATTTCTCTTCTTTCTTTTCCTTGGTGCTCATATAATTGTTTTTTTACTGCTTATATTTTTTTTACCTATTGCCTACCCCTAAATTAAGCATTGAAGAAATTGTTGCCACACTCTTAATTTAACAAAATTCAAGAGTATGAAGAATTTTATCACTAAAAACCTTCTTTTCATGGCAAGGCCGCGATAGTAGGTTGCCTCGGTAGAGGCTCTACACCCCAAAATCAAACCAAACATTGTCCTCAATGCTTAATTTAGGGATAGGCAGTAGGTAAAAAATATAAGCAGTAAAAAGTGATAAAAGTCAAGAGGACTCTGAAGGGCTCCTGTTGACAAATTATTGTTGTGGATTTGCTGAGTGTTTACACCTTTGATCCTTGACTCTTATCCTAAAACAAATGAAAAGAAAATTAATAATAACAGCCTAAATTTAAACTAAACCTAAAATTCAAATAAAGATAAGGTGAAATAATTAATTCATAATAGGGATGCATGTAAGTGCATCTCATAAAGTGATGGTCTCTATAGTTTGCATCTCTTGTTGATCAGAATAGTGCTTCAACCGTTGGCCATTCCCTTTGAATTCATTCCCATCCTTATGTGACTTGATTGTGACTGTTCCATGTAGATAAACTTGGACAACTTTGAATGGTCCTGACCATCTGTACCTGAGTTTACCTAGGAACAATTTGAGTCTGGAATTGAAAAGGAGAACTTGCTACCATGACAAGAACTGCCGCGGCAGCAACTTTTTGTCATGTCATCGTTTTGTCTTTTCCTTGTAGATCTTGGTATTCTCATAGGTTGCCGCTCTGAATTCTTCTATTTTATTAAGATATAACAGTCATTTCTAGCCAGCTTTCTCCCATTCCATGTGATACATGCTGAATATGCGCAATTGGAGTATAAGTGTATACATCAAGTAATAAAGTGATAAGTATTTATCGAGTTATCATCTTCTCAGAGATTGGTGTACTTAATATGCTTCCTTCGATCTTCTTGCTTCTGTAAAATAAAATTAAAAAGACATATAAGTTGGATATTGATTAAACTAAATAAAGAGAAATTGAATATGAGAGAGAGATAGGGGTAGGATCCAGTTGTGTTGTATAGTGGATTTGATTGATCTGCTTCTGTCTAATGCAATTACACTGCATAGCCTTGGCAGTACTGCAAATACTGTCTCGGCAGTGACAATATTCTCTGCCGTAGCAATCCCTTACTCTTGGGCAGATTTACCAAAGTTCGGTAAAGTTTCCTTTAATGATTCTGCTTATCTCTAAGTCGAAATGCTATTGATGACTAATCCTTGATGATACCTCTCAGCGTGAATCAATTATAATCACCAACCAATCCCACACTTCTCTTAGCCACTGAATCTCTTAACCTATCTCTAGGCCGAGTTAGTGTTTCTCGATTGAAACACCGTACTTATCCCTTTCGTGAATCTAACTCTCTCGATATTAGATAAATGGATTACTCACAAACTTCTCTCTCGAGCTTAAATGTAAGAATAAGGAATGCAAAGAATAAGCAAACTTTGATATTTTATTGCATTAGGAACAAGAAACAAAGTACAATCTCCTCTCATAAATACTCAACAACCTTTACCAAACCCTAAGAGAACTTTAGAACATGATAGGAAGAATTGTCCCTAAGGTGAAAGCTCTCTCGGTATATGTGTATTGGCCGAATCTAATGTGTCTAACCTCTAAGACGGCTATGTCTTATATAGGCTTGGACTTGGGCAAACCTTTCCTAATTAGAGTACAACTTAGAGTAGGGAACAAGTTATGTACATAGGATAAATATTTCCAAGTTTGATCTTCTAGAAGGTTTCATCCTGCGTGGCCTTGTCCTTGGGCTTTTCTTGTGTTGTTCAACTCTGATTCTTGGGCTTCTTGTTCAGCAACGTTCTCTGCATTTTTCTTCTTCAATTGCTAGCCATATTGCTTTTTCTCCTCTGTTGCCTCGACATCAAGTCCTGCCTCAGCCTCATTCTGCTGCCTCGGCAGTACTTGTTCCTACACAGATATGAAAATGCAGTAAAGTACGCCTTTTGTACAAATATAATCTTTAATGGTATAATCCCTAAATACATCATATTAAGCATATTCATTGGTTCAAGTAGGTGTAGATTTGATGACAAGTACCCATGAAAAGTGTAGAAAGTGATAATGAGTTGAACACTTATCACACCCCCAAACTCGAACTATTGCCTGTCCTCAAGCAATGCAAACCATCAATTTGTCAAACTCTATTCTCTCTTGGTCTTATGCTTCCATCTATTCTCCCCACTATAACTATGTCTATTCTTTAGACTTAACCTTTCGGTTTCCTAAGGGTGTACTTAGAAGACAAACTATAAGGCTAGTGTGTGTGTGCATTTTTGTGGACAAGTTTGAATAAAGGCTTTCTTAGATAAACTCTAAGTTCAAGATAAATAGACTTGAATTTAGTTTACTCTTCTTATAACAACAATTCCTTGAGCCAATTTCGGGCACCTCAAGTATTGTGTTTTCTATTTCTTAACTACTTATTTTTTTTGCAATTTTTTATGCATACTAGAGTCAATTCCGGGCACCTCTAGCATGAAGAAGAGTTTTTCCTAGAGCCGGTCATAGGCACCTTAAGTCACCTTTCCAAAATCTAAGTCTTTATCACCTAAGTTCATTAAAAGAATTCCTATAGCCAAACAAGTCCCAAAAGTGTTTTAAAGTTCAACCTTATAGCAAGCTTCTAAGTTTTTCTTCTTAAGTATCCTAGAATTAAGTCTTTAAAATAGACCCTAACTATGGTAAGGAGAAAGATTTCTATTGCCTTTAAGAATAAACTAAGACAATACTGGTGAAGAGCAGTGCAAAAGTATGGTAACAGTTCTAAGTACAGTGGTGGATATTAAAAAAAATTATCACTAAAAACTTCCTTTCCATGGCAAGGCCGCGGCAGTAGATTGCCTCGGCAGTGTAGCTCTACACCCCCTAACTCAAACCAAGCATTATCCTCAATGATTAATTTAGGGGCAGACGGTAGGTAAAAAATATAAGCAGGTAAAAAATATGAGCAACAAGAAGAAAAGATTATGATGATTCGGAAGAACTCACTTCCACAATTTGTCTCCTTGGTCTAGTTGCTGATGGTTGTTCCCTTGATGATGGTGATGGATTTACTCTTCTCGTCGGCTGAATTCTCGTAGGTGTTGCCCTTTTTATTGGGGCATTGACTTCTTCTGCTATATCATCTTCAGTGTTCATAATCTCTATACCGCCTTCGTTCTCTGGATCTACCCCGACAGGCTGGATGCTAGGCTCGGCATTGGATGAACCGTGGTAGACATATTCATCGATTTTCCTCGAAAGACTTCCCAATGGTATTGGAGATCTTGGGGAGTGCTGAAAACTCCCCTTCGCTTGAAAGGTCTTCTACTTGCGGATGATACCGCTGCAGAGTCTGCTACCCTAGATAGGCCAACTGCTTGGAATTTCTGTTGTGGTCTAGAGGTGAAAAACGGTCTCGGCCCTAGGGCTGGAGTGGTCTTTGTGTAAGGCGATGCCGTTAAAAATATGTTTGCAGGGTATTCTATAAATTGTGCTCCTTGGTTGGGAAAGTTCTTCATCATCATCTGGGCATGGGTGCTGTTGAAGTCTCTTTGGTATTCCATATATCGTTGTTGGCGAATGTTCATGGCTTCCATCCTCTGAAGAATTTCTTGGTAGGGGTCTGCTGCGGCAGGGGCTTCGGCAGTACCAAACATCTCTGTTGTGTATTGAGTTCCGATAGTAAAGTCAGCAGTGAACTGCTGTGTTGCTTGGACAGGTTCTACTTGCATGATCTGTATCACTCTGTGGCAGAATTCTCTCGTCCATCCTTGCCTCGTTGGTTTATATTCGTCCGTGTCTTCAACTGGTACTCCTGCAGCAATACACAAAGCAGATATTAAACATGGGAAATATAACCGTCCACGTTCCTTCTTACCACAATCATGAATTTTGCATAGAATGATCCCTCCAACATTGATGCTCCTCTTGTTGATAACTGATTGGATTAGCACCAATCTTTTGCGGTCCACTGTGCTGTTTTGGGAGGTAGGGATGAGGCGTCTCTTGACGAATGTGCACCATAATTTTTCCTCAGGCTTGAGGCTTTTCCTTGTCACAGAACCTCTAGGGGAACCGGTTTCCCATGGAGTATTGTTGTAACAGAGGTCGTCTTTAATCAACTCGTAGTCCTGTGTGGTGATGTCGTCCATGAATTCGGTATGCCTATCACTGATGGGGATGAGGCCATAAAATTCATTAATTGCATTGGCATCAAGTCAGACAGGCTTGCCTCGGCAGTAGACAAAGAGATTGTCCATGCTCGGCCCATGTGCATAAAATTCCCTCACTATGGTGACATTTTCCTAGGGAGGTTGTAGACAGAGTATCTCCCATTCTTGATATTTAATCTTGTCTATCAAGTAATTGTTGAAGTCGAAGTTTTCCTCCTTACTGATTTGGAATCCTTGTTCTACCCACAGCTGCCGAGTAACAAAAGATCTATTGAATCGATCTGCAATAGTGGCGGGGGTAAATTTGTTATATGCTGCCATTGATGATTTGTAAAGATTGAGTCTTGGTGAAGTATTTTGAAAAATTCAAGACGATTTGTGAGAGTATTGTGAGAGCAAGATTGAGTAGAATGCTAAAGAATTCAAGAATGCAAGAGTGAATAGTTCAAAAGAAGGATGTTCCTTATATAGGCCTCGGCAGTATGACCATTTTAACCACTAGCCGTTTTTTAGCCGTTTTGAATTTACTACCCGTTAGCATTTATTGTCGCGGTAGAAAACTTGACAGATAGCCGTTACACTGTTTCTGCCCGTTGGGACTGTTGTGACTTCTGATACTGTTTACTGCCTCGGCAGAATTCCTTTTCTGAACTATTTCTTCGTTATTCTTGGTTTTATTGTCCTAAAACGAAAATTTAACATATTAAAAATATTGCTAAAGAAAAATAATAAAAATAAAATAAACTCATAAATCCTAAATTAAAACTAATCCTAATATAATAAATAAAGTAGAAGGGAAGAGATTATGTTACTGGTGGAGTGCATGTAAATGTATCTCCTAATTTGCTCATCTCTTGCTGGCCTAGATTTTTCTGCAGGTGCTGGTAAGTCCCTTCTGCATTCTCTGCCTCCACTCTGGCCTTAATTCTCTTACAAAATAATCTGTCGAGCGTGCTACCTTGGCAGGATATTTTAGTATCTGCATCTATTGTCTGGATGGCTTTGCACTCTTTTAGACCATCAAATTTTTCCAAATTATGGAATTCATTGAGTTTAACTTACCGGTCATTGACCCTCATACTCTTCATTCTCTATATCAATTAAGGTTCGTCCAGTAACAAGGAAAGGTCTTCCTAGGATGATCGGTGCATTATCATCGGCTTCACAGTCAAGGACAAGGAAGTTGACAGGGAAAATAAACTTGTCAATCCTTACCAATATGTCCTATATCTTTCCTTCAAGATGCACATAAGATCTATCCACAAGTTGGAGCAGCACTGTTGTAGGCTTTGCCCTTTGATAAGTGCTCAACTCACTATTACTTTCTTCACTTTTCATGGGCACTTATCATCAATTATACACCCACTTGAACCAATGCATGGGCTTAACGTGATAAATTTAGGGATTATGCCATTAAAGAATATATTTGTAGAAAAGGCGTACTTTACTGCATTTTCATATCTGTGCAGGAACAAGTATTGCCGAGGCAGTAGAATGTGGCCGAGGCAGGATCTGATGCCGCAACAGCAGAGGAGAAAAAGCAATATGGCTGGCAACTGAAGGAGAAAAAGAGAACGTTGCTGAGCAAGAAGCCCAAGAATCGGAGCTGAACAACACAAGAAAAGCCTAAGGACAAGTCCACGCGGGATAAAATCTTCTAGAAGATCAAACTTGGAAATATTTACCCTATGTACATAACTTGTTCCTTACTCCAAGTTGTACACTATTTAGGAAAGGTTTGCCTTAGGCCAAGCCTATATAAGGCCTAGCCGTCCTAGGGGTTAGAGATAGATAGACCTAGAGAGCATAAACGATACAATTAGATTCGGATATACTGAGAGAGTTTAGGGACAATTCTTCCCATCATGTTCTAGGTTTTCCTAGGGTTTTGGTGAAGGTTGTCAAGTATTTGTGAGAAGAGATTGTACTTTGTTTCTTGTTTCTAATGCAATAAAATATCGAAGTTTGCTTATCCTTTATCATTCCTTATTCTTACATTCAAGCTCGAGAGAGAAGTTTGTGAATATTCCATTTATCTAATATCGAGAGAGTTAGATTCACGAAAGGGATAAGTACGGTATTCAACTTGATTGGACGATACTAACTCGGCCTAGAGATAGGTTAAGAGTTTCAACGGCTAAAAGATGTGTGAGATTGGTTGGTGATTATAATTGATTCACGCTGAGAGTTATTATCAAGGACTAGTCATTAACAGAATTTCGACTTAGAGATAAGCGAAATCACTCAAGGACACTTTATCGAACTTTGATAGTACTGCCCAAGAGCAAGAGATTGCTGCGGCAGAAAACATTGTCGCTGCCGAGACAGTATCTGTAGTACTACCGAGGCAGTGCATTGTATTTGCATTGAAATGAAGCAGATCAATCAAATCCACAATAAAACATAACTGGATCCAACATCTCTCTCACATTTCTCTTTATTTAGTTATTTTATTTAGTTTAAATCAATATTCAACTTACCTGTGTTTTTAATTTTCTTTTACAGAGGCAAGAAGACCAAATGAAGCATATTAAGTATATCAATCCCTGTGGAGACGATATTTGATAAATACTTATCACTTTATTACTTGATGACGTGTTCACTTACACTTAATTGCGCATATTCAGCACGCATCAAGTTTTTGGCATCGTTGCTGGAGATTGACAATTAAATTTTGTTTTTTTTATTTTCTTGCTTTTTTTTAGTATTAGTTATTTTTATTTTAATTTTTTTTTTGTTTTTGGTGTATGACCAGGGCCAAACCTAGCAATCCACTGAACGAAATTAACCCGAAAATCGAAAAAACTTATCAAAGGCTGAGAAGACAGATCCAAGGAGCCATGGCAGTGAATCTAGGAAATCAGAACATACCTGAAGGCATTGGAGGCCATCAAAAGCAGCCAGTGCCGCAACCACTACCGAGGCAGCTAACTGTCAGAGATTTTCTAGTGGAAGATCTAAATGGATTGGACCCTGGAGTCGTTACACCAGAGATTGAAGCAACGCACTTTGAACTTAAACCTGTGATGTTCAATATGCTTAATACTATTGGACAATTCAGTAGGGCTGCAACAGAAGATGTCAGGCAACATCTCAAATCCTTCATGGAAGTATGCAAATCTTTCAAAATCCAAGGAGTTCATGAAGACATTTTGAGGCTAAAACTTTTCCCCTATTCACTGAGGGATAGGGCCAAAACCTGGTTGAATAGCATTCCGGCAGGATCAATTGGATCTTTGAGTGAACTCTGCTGAGAATTCATTACGCGATTAACCCTACAAATTTATATGATCGAATCCGTAATGAGATTACTTCTTTTAGACAGGCTGATGACGAACCTATGTACGAGGCTTGGGAACGCTATAGAGAGTTACTGAACAGATGTCCACTACATGGATTCCTATTATGGACGCAAGTAACCATGTTCTATAATGCCACCAATGCCCCGACAAGGATGATGTTGAGTGCTTCAGCAAACGGCACACTCCTTGACAAAGCCCCGGAAGAAGCTACAAAAATTCTGAACAAACTCGCAAGAAACAATTTCCAATTTCCTACTTTTAGGCGAGGAGGGTTAAGACACTAAGCCACAGTGAATGAACTAGAAACCAACAATTCACTTTGACAAAAATGGTTCAGAACATGCAAGTAAAACAAAATACTCATGAGGTAAAAGCTATAAATTCTTCTGAGTATATACAAGACGAGAAAATTGGCTTTTATGTGAGAAACTACAACCAGAATAACAACATGATGTCAAATACATACAATCCGGCTTGGAAAAGGCACCAAAACTTTTCATAAAGCAATCCTAACAATGCCATAAATCCCACCAACCAGACCTCAAGTTATCAACATACACTGCCACAGTAGCAAGTGTAGCATTCACTGTCACAGCAGCAGATGTATCAGCGACAACAACCTATGAACTCATTAGAGAATACTCTCAAGGCCTTTATTATGAAAACTGAATCATATATGGCTGAGAACAGCAGTTTCATGAAGAGGACTGATGACTTTATGAACAAAACAGAGATGAGGCTGCAAAACCAGGAAGTTGCTATAAAATCACTAGAAACCCAAGTTGGTCAGTTCGCTCAAAGAAAAAAATACTAGACCACAGGGGAGATTACCTAACAATACTGAAGTTGCTAAGGGTATGGGCCATGAACAATGCAAAGCAATCACAACAAGAAGTGGCCTACAACTGAAAGAAACACTAGGCAAGTCAGCAACCAAAGTTCCACCAACAATATAGGAGGACACAGACAATGAGGATTTGGATGCTGAATAGACTAAACACAAGGACGATGCCCCAGCAGAAAGCTCGACAGCTCCTGAACTACCTGACGATACAGCAAGACACACAGTGGTCCCAAGTATTAAATTCCAAAGTAATGAGACCTAGATGAAATGAGACCACCACCACCTTTCCAACAAAGGTTGAAAAAACAGAAACAAGACCACCAGTTTAAGAAAGTCCTTGATATTCTAAAGCAAGTCCACATCAACTTGCCATTTGTTGAGGCAATTAAACAGATGTCAAACTACGCTAAATTCTTAAAAGATATTGTGTCTAAGAGAAAGATGCTAGGTGAGTTTGAGACAGTGACAGCAAGTGAAGGATGCATGGTAATGCTGCACAATCGCATGCCACCCAAACTGAAAGATCCTGGATGCTTTACCATGTTAGAGTATGCCCAAAGACCAATCATATGATGATTGTAAGGATACTTTTATTTACTAATTTTATTGAATAAAGGTATTGCCATTGTTGTTTTCAGATATATGTGTCAATGCATAACATAAACTGAGAAACAATAAGGTCCATATAATAATATATATATTATTATTAAAATATCCTTAGTCAAGTATTATTATGTGTATGGACAATAATAATACGCTTAAGACTAACATATGATTAATTGATGACAATGAGTTGTCATTGACATAGAGATATCAGAATTAATACATGAATACATTAGTAGATAATAATATATTGGATTGACCCACTATGAGCATATATCTTGGATTATTATATAACGGTCACGATATTGCTCATAGTGACAACTATATGTATGATCCTTAGACTTGAGATTATTACTATCTCAATATATGTTGTTTTATGTTTTGATGCAGTTAAACGTGTCTTGTAATTAGTTACACTATAAAAACTGACATTGGATATATTACAATGTATGTAGTGAGATGTAAATGATCAAGATAAGATTTGTCCTTCCTACATAATAGGAAAATATATCAAAGGCTACTTGATTGAGTGAGACTAGAAATGCATGGTCATGCTTGAATACGTTGATATGAGATATCACAAATTATTCATTAAAAGTAGTTCACTCTAGATATCAAGAAACATTAAAATAGGCTATACAAGTGTGACTATTCCAAGACTTGTGCCTATTAAAGATATAAAAGGACAAAAAGATATAATACATTAAAAGAGTTGGTCACGAACATGATACATCGAATCATGATCTCTTGTAACTTAGATGGCAATGATATATTGCTAGATGTCACTCATTGTTTATAATATTAGAATTGTTCTAATATTATAACTAACGTTACAATGAGCCTATAGGGTCACACCCAATGGTTGAAAATGAGCAAAAATATGTATGTATAAGTAGATTATCTTTAATCCCGAATTTTAAATATAAAAGATATAATTAAATTAATTATATCCCCTTTTAAATTTGAATTAAATATAGATTCCGAAACTTAAGGAAATAATAATATTAATTATTTCCTAAACAAACTCGGAATCAAACTCTTATACCTAGGGTTACACCTATATAAAAGATCTTTTGGTCTAGCAGCCAATATAGAGAATTCTAAATTCCAAAACCCTAGAATCACGAAAAATAGTTTTTCAAGATTTTGCTTTATCAATTGGGTGAACTGAGTAGAGGCCAAGACGATATTCGTGGAGGTTAAAGATTCGAATTGTCGAACAATCGTGATTGTTGCAAATCCAATTGTTGTTGTTGTTTTGCTGCTTATCAAGGAACCCAATGTAAGTCATCGCGTCTCTTCCTTCCGATTTCGTATTAAACGTACATGGATCACTGGAAAGACCATCGTAATTTTGTTCCACTACACCATAGGGTGTGCCGACGGTCCCAATAAACTATGGTATTTGTTGAGGCAATTGAACAAATGTCAAACTACGCTAAATTCTTAAAAGACATTGTGTCTAAGAAAAACAAGTTAGGTGAGTTTGAGACAGTGGCAACAACTGAAGGATGCATGGCAATATTGCACAATCGCATGCCACCCAAACTGAAAGATCCTGGATGCTTTATCATACCTTGTGCGATTGGTATTAATTATGAAGGAAAGATACTATGTGACCTAGAAGAAAACATAAATCTCATGCCTAAATAAGTCTTTTATAAGCTTGGAATAAGAAGGGCAAAACCTACGACAGTGCTACTCCAACTTGCGGATAGATCCTATGTATCCAGAAGGAAAAATTGAGAACATATTGGTAAGGGTTGACAAGTTTATTTTCCCTGTCAACTTTCTTTTCCTGGATTGTGAAGCAGACGAAAATGAACCGATCATCTAGGGAGACTTTTCCTTGCTGATGAGTGCCTAAAAGGCAGTAATTTACTACCCTTCTTATGGTACTTTATGCATCTATTATACACCCACTTGAACTGAATCATATACTCTTTGCTCAAATATTGGATATTTCGTTATCACCATATTCAAAGTTAATATTTATAGAGAATGTAGATATTATTACAATTTCTGTACATGTAGGAATATCCAGAGCCGAAGCGACAAAAAAACTATGTTGAGGCCGAGGCAGAAGACCGGCCGCGGCAGAATCCAGTATGGCAGCACCAACAATGAAGGCGCATCAGAAGATAAAAATATGGAGAATATTTTGAAAGACACAGCGCATCAATTGGACCAGGCTAGCATGCTCAAAGCCCAATTCAAAGATCAAGCGAGAAACCCTTTTCTAGAAGGCGGCAAACTTGAAAATATCAGAATCCTTGAAGAAGACTTGTTCCCTACTCCAAGTTGAAATATATTTAGGAAAGGTTTGCCCTAGGTTAAGACTATAAATATACTAGCCGGCCATATTGTCTAGGAGAGCCGATTTGTAGAGAAAACCCTTTCTCCCTAAGAGAGCCGATTTATAGAGAAAACCCTTCCTCCCTAAGAATTATACTTCCACGATAACATGTTCTAAATTTCTTAGGGATAGGTGAAGGTTGTTGATATTAGTGAGAGGAGATTGATTCTTGTATTCTTGTTCTTATGCAATAAAATCAGATTTTACTTTTCCTATTTCCATTCCTTGTTCTTGTATCCAAGCCCGAGAGGGAAGTTTGTAAGTAATCTATTTATCTAGCATCGAGAGGTGTAGATTCACGAAAGGGGTAAGTACGATGTCGGCGACACTAACTCGGCTTATACTCTGGTGGAGGCATTCGGAGATGGGTTAAGAGTTTCAACAGCTAAAAAAAATGTTAGATTGGTTGGTGGTCAGCTTTGGTTTACACCGAGAGGTATCGCCCAGGATCGAGCATCAACAGTACTTTGACTCAGAGATGAGCGGAGTCACTTACAAACACTTTGCTGAACTTTGATACTTCTGCCCACGAGCAAGAGATTGTCGCGGCAGAGGAGCACTAGCATTGCCGAGGCAGTATCTGCAGTACTATCGAAGCAGTTTTGTGCGGTTGCATTAGACAAGAAGGAGATCAATTGAATCCATTAATTGACACAATTGGATCCTACTCGCTTTCTCTATAATCGAAGGAAGACACAATTGGATCCAGGTGTATGGAGGCAGTATCTGCAGTACTATCGAAGGCATTCGGACGCTCCAGCAGAATTTAAGGCTCTCCATACGCCTAATAAGGGTACCAAAATATCTTGCCTGGGAAGCACGCTCGACAGACTATTCGGTAAAAGAATAAAACCCAAAGGAGAAGCTAAATGCACCGAAGGGACTGATCAACTCATGCAAATAGACACGGGCCAGAAAAAGATAGCGAAGATGGGAGATGCATTTACATGCACTCCACAAGTAACCTAATCTCTTCCCTTCACCTTTTATTATATTAGGACTAGTATATATAGTATTATTTTTAGCATTTGTTATTTTTAAGTATTTTTTATTTTCAGTATTTCATTATTTTACTTCATGATCAACAATTTTTATTTTTAGTATTTTGGATTCAGTGATTTTATTTTTCAATAAAGTGATGAATGCAGGAAAATTTTGCAACAGCAGGAAGTTTGTTGTCGCGGCAGCACTGTGTCAGAGCCGCAGAATTACCAACGAGCAGAGATAGTGTAACGGCTATCTGTCGAGAAATCCGCCGCGACAGTAACTGTGCATCTAGGCAGTAAATGCCTAACGGCTAGTATTTTAACAGTCATATTTTTACAGCCTATATAAGCAGATTACCTCTGTGCATTATTTACTTTACATTCTTGTTATCTTTAATCTCTTGAACAATCTTATTCTCACTCATCTTGAATTTCTCAGAACTCTCTGAAAATTCCTACCAACATTCTTTCCGTTTATATTCAAGAATATCTCATCAATATCCATGGTAGCATACAGACGATTTGCCAGCGGCAACGTAGTAGAACGCTTTCAAAGATCTTTTGTTGCACGGTAATTATGAGAGGAACAAGGATTCCAGCAAACCACCAACAAAAACTACGGTATTGACCAATTCTTGTTCGACAGAATCGAAGACTATAACTGGGAGAAATTCTACCTCCAACCTCC
Source organism: Abelmoschus esculentus (assembly GCA_035048815.1). Lineage (NCBI taxonomy): Eukaryota > Viridiplantae > Streptophyta > Magnoliopsida > Malvales > Malvaceae > Abelmoschus > Abelmoschus esculentus. Next base: position 10,302,127 of record JAUCBN010000023.1, on the reverse strand, counting down.
CATAGCGAATACAACAATTGTGAGAGAATTCTATGCATACTGCCCGAACAAGGATACACTATTCGTCTACTGTCGGGGCAAGCCAGTGAAACTTGATGCCGAGGCAATCAATGATTACTACGGCGTGATTCCCATACGCGATGAGCATGGTGAATTTGCAGCAAATATCGAAGAATATGAGGCTAACAAGGACGACCTCTGCTACGACAACACTCCATGGGATATCGGTGCCCATAGAGGTTGTGTAACAAGACTCAGTCTTAAACCCGAAGCAAAGTTATGGTACGCGTTTGTTAAACGACGCCTCATGCCCACATCTCATAATAGCATAGTTAACAGAAAAAGATTGTTGCTCATTCATTCCATCATCAACAAAAGGACGATCAATGTTGGAGAGATAATTCTTCAAGAAATCTTTGACTGCGGTAAGAAAGAACAAGGTCCATTATATTTCCCTAGTTTAATCTCTGCTTTATGCATTGCTGCAGGTGTCCTGATAAAAGCAACCGACAAATACACATCACAAAGGCAAGGATGGACAAAAGAATTCTACCACAGAGTGATGCAGATCACCCAAGCAGACCCAGTGCAGGAAACACCTCAACAATTCACTATTGACTTCCCTGCCGGAGGGCAGTATTCAGCAAAAGTACCTGACAATGCCCCAGCCCCTGCCGCAGCAGACACATACCAGGAGATTTTGCAGAGAATGACAGTCATGGACCTCAGACAACAACGCTATATGGAATATCAGAGAGATTTCAACAACACCCTTGCTAATATGCTGACTCAAAACTTCCCCACCCATAGGATGCAGTTTCCAGATTTTCCTCCCAATATTTTTGTCACTGCCACACCATACACAGAGATAACACCAGCCCCAGGGCCTAGACCATCCTTTGCTGCTAGGCGACAACAACAGTTTCACGCTGCCGGACCATGCAGACCTGCAGGCACGGCCACCACATCATCCAGCAACAGACGACCATCAAAGAGGAGAGTTGTCTCCAACTCTCCACAACAAAATCCTATCCCCATAGGCAGTTTTTCTGAAGACAGTCTCTCGAGGCAGATCGATGAGTATATCTATGAAAACTCATCACATACTCACGAGAGGATACCAACTGTCGAGTTTGGGAGAGAAACAGAAGTAATGCATACGGATGACGAAGAAGATGAAGATGAAGTTACAGCCCCACTGCAACACCGAACACCCAGCAGAGTGCAGCCGCCCTGGTAGGCAAAAACACAGCAGTCACGTGGATAAGGATCAAGAATGAAAGCATCAGTAGGAATACCAAGGAGGGCAGCTATCTCCAGCAACTCTTCTGAATCACAATCACTCTATTTAAATCTTGATGCTTTATTATTCTTGTTTTCTTTGTGGTGTGTTTTATATTTTGAGCATTGAGGATAATGCTTGGTTTGAGTTTGGGGGAGATTGAAGGTGCAGAAGCACTACCGAGATTATCCAATGCCACGACAATACCATAAAAGGAAGTAATTTTTTCTGAATTTTTTTATCTCTTTTCTTGAATTTATGTTTGTAATCTTGTATTGCCTTATGTCAGCTTCGCTTTAGTTTACTCCTTTAAGGCTATAGAAATTTTTCTCCTTACTATGGCCAAGGACTATTTTGAAGGGATAACCATAGGATACTCCTGGAATAAAACTTAGAAGCTTGCTTTAGGGTTAGACAAGAAAATAAACACTTTTTGGACTTGTTTGATTTAGGAGTTCTTTTAAAAACTTAGGTGATAAAGACTTAGAACTTGTTGAAAAATAACTAGAGGTGCCTATCATCGTCTCTAGTTTTGCTCTCCTTCGTATTAGAGGTGCCCGAAATTGGCTCTAGTATGCTAAATAGGTGCTACAAAAAGAAAAAGAATAAATAAAATAAAGAAAGAAATAGAAAACACATATCTTGAGGTGCCCAAAACTGGCTCAAGACTTGTTGTTTTAAGGAGATAGCTAATCCAAGATTCTACTTGTCTTAAACTTAGAGTTTATCTAAGAAAGCATTGAATCAGCCTTGTCCATTAAATACACACACTCACCTAGACCTAGAGTTTGTTTCTTAGTAGAAGTCCTTGGGTAAACTAGTGGCTAAAACAGAGAGATAGACATGACCATGGTAGGGAAAATAGATGGAAGAGTAAGACCAAAGGGGAGTAAGGTTTAGCAATTTGATGTTTGGCATTGCTTGAGGACAAGAAATAGTTCGAGTTTGAGGGTATTTGATGAGTGCCTAAAAGGCAGTAATTTATTACCCTTCTTATGATGCTTTATGCACCTATTATACATCCACTTAAACCAAATCATATACTTTTTACTCAAATACTGGATATTCCATTTTCACCACATACAAAGTTAATATTTATAGAGAATGCAGATATTATTACAATTTCTGTACATGCAGGAATATCCAGAGCCGAAACGGAAGAAAAGCTATGTTGAGGCCGAGGCAGAAGACCGGCTGAGGCAGAATCTAGTGTGGCAGCACCAACAATGGAGGCGTATCAGAAGATAAAAATATGGAGAATATTTTGAAAGACACAGCGCATCAATTGGACCAGGCTAGCATGCTTAAAGCCCAATTCAAAGACCAAGCGGGAAACCCTTTTCTAGAAGGCGGCAAACTTGGAAATATCAGAATCCTTGAAGAACACTTGTTCCCTACTCCAAGTTGAAGTCTATTTAGGAAAGGTTTGCCCTAGGTTAAGACTATAAATATACTAGCCGGCCACATTGTCTAAGAGAGCCGATTTGTAGATAAAACCCTTCCTCCCTAAGAATTGTACTTCTACGATAATATGTTCTAAATTTCTTAGAGATAGGTGAAGGTTGTTGATATTAGTGAGAGGAGATTGATTCTTGTATTCTTGTTCTTATACAATAAAATCAGAGTTTGCTTATCCTATTGCCATTCCTTATTCTTGTATCCAAGCCCGAGAGGGAAGTTTGCAAGTAATCTATTTATCTAGCATCGAGAGGTGTAGATTCACAAAAGGGGTAAGTACGGTATCGGCGACACTAACTCGGCCTATACTCCGGTGGAGGCATTCGGAGATGGGTTAAAAGTTTCAGTAGCTAAAAGAAGTGTTGGATTGGTTGGTGGTCAGCTTTGGTTTACGCCGAGAGGTATCGTCAAGAACCGAGCATTAATAGTACTTTGACTCAGAGATGAGCGGAGTCACTTACGGACACTTTGCTGAACTTTGATACTTCTGCCCACGAGCAAGAGATTGTCGCGCAGAGGAGCACTAGCATTGCCGAGGCAGTATTTGCAGTACTATCGAAGTAGTCTTGTGTGGTTGCATTAAACAAGAAGAAGATCAATTGAATCCACAAATTGACACAACTGGATCCTACCCGCTTTCTCTATAATCGTTTTCAGCTCTTTATTTTATGTTTTGTTATTTACTTATTTAGTTAGATAAAACAAACAATCTTATTTGTGTTTTTATTTTATTCTCAAGGGCAAGGGAACGAAGGAAGACATATTAAGTATACCAATCCCTATGGAGACGATACACGATATACTTATCATTTTATTACTTGACGACATGTACACTTGCACTCAAAATAGCGTTTATACCACGCCTATCACTTGCTACTGGACGAACCTTAATAGATGTGGAGAATGGAGAGTTGACAATGAGGGTCAATGACCAGCATGTCAAACTCAATGCATTCCATAATCTGAGAAAAATTGATGGTCCAGAAGAGTGCAAAGCCCTCTAGACAACTGATGCAAATATCAGAATATCCTACCTAGGCAGCACGCTCGGTAGACTATTTGGTAAGAAAATTAAATCCAAAGTGGAGGCAGAAAATAAAAAAAGGGATTGGCCAGCACTAGCAGGAAAATTCATGCCAACAAGAGATGATCCAGTTGGGAGATACATTTACATGCACTCCACCAGTAACATAATCTCTTCCCTTCTATTCTATCTTATTATATTAGGATTAGTTTTAATTTATTTTCAGTATTTTTTTATCCTTAATATTTTTATTTAATTCTTTTAGGAAAATAAAATCAGGAATAAAAGAGAATTAGTTTAGAGTAGAATCTCTGCCGAGGCATTAAACAGTGTCAGAAGCCGCAGAAGTCCCAACGGGCAAATACAGTGTAACGGCTATCTACCGAGTTTTCTGCCGCGACAGTAATTGCTAACGGGCAGTAAATTCAAAATGGCTACAAAACAGCTAGTGATTAAAACAGTCAAAATGCAAAGGCCTATATAAGCAGCATCCCTCTCTTGAACTATTCACTCTTACATTCTTGAATTCTTTAGCATTCTACGCAATCTTGATCTCACAATACTCTCACAATTTTTCTTTGAAATCTTTTAGAAAACTTCACCAAGACTCTCAATCCTAAAAATCATTAATGGCAGTATACACTCGCTTTGCCCCCGCCACTGTGGCAGAAAGATTCAACAAATCTTTTGTCACTCGGTAACTGTGGGAAGAATAAGGATTTCAAATCAGTAAGGAGGAAAACTTCAGCATCGACAACTACTTGATGGACAAAATTAAATATCAAGAATGTGAGATCTTCTGTATACAACCTCGCCAGGCTAATGCAACCATAGTGCGAGAATTTTATGCACATGGGCCGAGCATGGATAATCCCTCCGTCCACTATTGAGGCAAGCCTGTCCGACTTGACGCCGAAGTAATTAACGATTTTTATGGAATCATCCCCATTAGTGATAGGCATGCCGAATTCATGGACGACATCACCATACAAGACTACGAATTAATCAAGGACGACCTTTGTTTCAACAACACTCCATGAGAAACCGGTGCCCATAGAGGTTCTGTGACAAGGCAAAACCTCAAGCCCGAGGTAAAATTGTGATGCACATTTGTCAAGAGACGCCTCATCCCTACTTTCCACAACAACACAGTGGACCGCAAGAGATTGGTGTTGATCCAATAATTATCAACAAGAGGAGCATCAATGTTGGAGAGATCACTCTTCGAGAAATTCATGATTGTGGTAAGAAGGAACGTGGACCGTTATATTTCCAATGTTTAATATCTTCTTTGTGTATTGCTGCAGGAGTACCAGTTGAAGACATTGACGAATACAAACCAATAAGGCAAGGATGGAAAAGAAAATTCTGCCACAGAGTGATGCAGATCACACAAGTAGAACCGGTCCAGGCAACGCCACAACAGTTTACTGCTGACTTCACTACTGGAGCTTAATACACAGCAGAGATGTCAGACACTACCGATGCCCCTGTCGCAGCAGACCCCTACCAGGAAATTCTTCAAAGGATAGACGCCATGGACCTTCGCCAGCAACGATACATAGAATACCAACGAGACTTCAACAACACCCTTGCTCAAATAGTGATGCAGAACTTCCTCAACCAAGGAGTACAATTTCCAGAATGCCCTACAAACATATTTGTGACGGCAGCACCTTACACAGAGACCAATCCATCTCCAGGTCTGAGACAATTTTTCACCTCAAGACCGTAACAAAAATTCCATGCACCTGGCCTATCTAGGGCAGCAGAAGTTGTCGCGGCATCATCCGCCAGTAGACGACCTTCAAAGCGAATGGAAGTTTTCAGCACCCCCTAAGATCGCCAATACCAGTAGGCAGTCTATCAGCTAAGATAGATGCCTACGTTCATCAGAGCTCATCAACTGTTGAACCTAGCATCCAACATACCGGGGCAGGTCCAGAAAACGAAGGCACATAAATCATGGACACAGACGATGAAGGAGGAGAAGAGGTCAATGCTCCAATGCAACAAGCAACACCTACAAGAGTTGAGCAGCCGAGAAGAGCAAAGCCATCACCATCACCAAGGGCACAACCATCAGTAACTAGACCAAGGAGACAAATTATGGAAGAAAGCTCTTCCGAATCCTTATAATTTCTCTCCTTTATTATCATTTTTTTCTTTATTATATGCTTATTTTTTCTGCCTACCCCTAAATTAAGCATTGAGGACAATGCTTGGTTTGAGTTTGGAGGTGTAGAGCCATTGCCGAGGCTATTTACTGCCGAGACCTTTCCATGAAAAGGAAGTTTTAGTGATAAAATTTTTTGTTTTATATCCACCACTGTACTTAAAACTGTTGCCATACTTTTGCACTACTCTTCATCAGTATTATCTTAGTTTATTCTTAAAGGCAATAGAAATCTTTCTCCTTATCATAGTTAGGATCTGTTTTGAAGACTTGATTCTAGGATGCTTAAGGAGAAAAACTTAGAAGCTTGCTATAAGGTTGAACTTTAAAAACACTTTTTAGACTTGTTTGGCTATAGGAATTCTTTTAATAAACTTAGGTGATAAAGATTTCAAATTTAGAAAGGTCACTAGAGGTGCCCAGGACCGGCTCTAGGAAAAACTCTTCTTCATGCTAGAGGTGCCCGAAATTGGCTCTAGTATGTATAAGAGAATAGCAAAAGAAATAAAAAAGTAAGAAATAGAAAACACAATACATGAGGTGCCCGAAATTGGCTCAAGAAATTATTGTTATAAGAAGAGTAAACCAAAACCAAGTCTATTTGTCTTGAACTTAGAGTTTATCTAAGAAGGCCCTTATTCAAACTTGTCCACACACACACACACACACTAACCTTATAGCTTGTCTTCTAAGTACACCCTTAGGAAACCGAAAGGTTAAGTCTAAAGAATATGCATAGTTATGGTGGGGAGAATAGATAGAAGCATAAGACCAAGAGAGAATAAAGTTTGACAAATTGATAATTTGCATTGCTTGAGGACAAGCAATAGTTCGAGTTTGGGGGTGTGATAAGTGCTCAACTCACTATCACTTTCTTAATTTTTCATGGGTACTTATCATCAATTCTACACCTACTTGAACAATTGCATTGGAACAGAAGCAGATCAATCAAATCCATAATACAACACAACTGGATCCAACCTACATCTCTCTCATATTTCTCTTTATTTAGCTATTTTATTTAGTTTAAATCAATATTTAACTTACTTGTGTTTTTACTTTTCTTTTATAGAAGCAAGAAGACCAAAGGAAGCATATTAAGCATAATAATCCATGTGGAGACGATATTCAATAAATACTTATCACTTTATTACTTGACGACGTGTTCACTTGCACTTAATTGCGTATATTCAGCACGCATCATCCTTCCTATTCCAAGTTTTTGAAAAACTGATTTGGGCATAAAATTGATGCTTGCCCCTAGGTCACATAGTGTCTTTCCTTTATAATTGTTACCAATCGCACAAGGCATGGTAAAGCATATAGGATCCTTCAATTTGGATGACATACGATTGTGCAACATTGTTATACATCTTTCACTTGCAGCCACTGTCTCAAACTCACCTAGCTTCTTTCTTTTAGACACAATGTCTTTCAAGAATTTAGCATAGTTGGGCATCTGTTCAATTGCCTCAACAAATGGCAAGTAGATGTGGACTTGCTTTAGAATATCTAGGAACTTCTTAAGTTGGTGATCTTGTTTCTGTTTTTTTTAACCTTTATAGGAAAGGTGGTGGTGGTCTCATCTCATCCAGGGTCTCATTCGTTTGGAATTTAATACTTGGAACCACTGTGTATTTTACTGTTTCGGTAGGAAGTGCAGGTGCTGCCGAGCTCTTTACTAGGGCAGTGTTCTAGTGTTCAGTTTGTTCAGCATCCAGGTCCTCCTGTGTTGCGGGTGGAACTTTGGTTGCTGACTTGCCCATTATTTCCTTAAATTGTAGGTCACTTCTTGTAGTGATTGCTTTTTATTGTTCAGACCCATTCCCTTAGCAACTTCAATATTCCTATGTAGTCCCCCATGTGGTCTAGTATTTTGTCTTTGAGCAAACTGACCAACTTGGGTTTCTAGTGTTTTTATAGCATCTTCTTGGTTTTGCAGCCTCATCTCTGCTCTATTCATGAAGTCATCAGTCCTCTTCATGAAACGGTTGTTCTCAGCCATATATGATTCAGTTTTCATAATAAAGGCCTTGAGAGTATTCTCTAATGAGTTCGTAGGCTATTGATGTTGATGCATGTGCTGTTGTGGCAGTGACTGCTGCAAATGCTGCTGCGGTAGTGAATTTTGGTAACTTGAGGTCTAGTTGGTGGGGTTCAAGGTATTGTTTGGATTGCCCCATGAAAAGTTTGGGTACCTTTTACATGCCGGATTGTATGTATTTGACATCATGTTGTTGTTCCGATTGTAGTTACCCCATAAAAACTAGATTCCTCATCTTGCATATACTCGAAAGAATTTATTGCTTTTACCTCATGAGTATTTTATTGTGCTTGCATGTTCTGAACCATTTTTGTTAAAGATGCCAACTGTGCTGCCATTGAATTGTTGATTTCTAGTTCATTTACTATGGCTTAGCGTCTTAGTAATCCTCGCCTAGAAGTAGGAAATTGGAAATCGTTCCTTGCGAGCTTGTTCAAAATCTCTATAGCTTCTTCCGGAGCCTTGTCAAAGAGTGTGCCATTTGTCGAGGCATCCAACATCATCCTTGTCGAGGCATTGGTGGTATTGTAGAACATGGTTACTTGCGTCCTAAGTGGAAATCTATGTAGTGGACATTTATTTAGTAACTCACTGTAGCGTTCCCAAACCTCGTACATAGGTTCGTCATCAACCTGTCTAAAAGAAATAATCTTATTACGGATTCGATCATATAAATTTATAGGCTTAAATCGTGTAATGAATTCTCAGCAGAGTTTACTCCAAGATCCAATTGATCCTGCCGGAATGTTATTCAACCAGGTTTTGGCCCTATCCCTCAGTGAAGAAGGGAAAAGTTTTAATCTCAAAACGTCTTCATGGACTCCTTGAATTTTGAAAGAGTTGCATACTTCCATTGAAAGATTTGAGATACTACCTGGAATCTTCTATTGCAGCCCCACTAAATTGTCCAATAGTATTAAGCATATTGAACATCACAGGTTTAAGTTCAAAGTGGTTTGCCTCAATCTCTGGTGTAACAACTCTAGGGTTCAATCCATTTAGATCTTCCACCATAAAATCTCTGACAGTTAGCTACCACGATAGTGGTTGCGGCAGTGGTTGCTGTTGAAGGCCTCCATTGCCTGCTGGTAGGTTTTGATTCCCTTGATTTACTACCATGGCTCTTTACATCTGTCTTCTTAGCCTTTGGTAGGTTCTTTCGATTTCTAGGTCTATCTCATATAGTGGATTGCTAGGGTTAACCCTGGTCATACACCAAAAACCAAATAAAATAAAATAAAATAAAAATAAGAAAAACTAAAATAAAATAAAGAAAATAAAGAAAACAAAATTTAGTTGCCAATCCCCGACAATGGCACCAAAAACTTGATGCGTGCTGAATATGCGCAATTGGAGTGCAAGTGTATACGTCAAGTAATAAAGTGATAAGTATTTATCGAGTTACCGTCTCCTTAGAGATTGATGTACTTAATATGCTTCCTTCGGTCTTCTTGCTTCTGTAAAATAAAAGTAAAAACATAAATAAGTTGGATATTGATTAAACTAAATAAACTAACTGAATAAAGAGAAATTGAATATGAGAGAGAGATAGGGTAGGAACCAGTTATGTTGTATAGTGTATTTAATTGATCTATTTTTATCCAATACAATTTCAGTGCACTGCCTCGGCAGTACTGCAAATATTGTCTCGGCAGCAATAATGTTCTTTGCCACGATAATCCCTTGCTCTTGGGTTGATTTACTAAAGTTCAGAAAAGTGTCCTTTAGTGATTCTTCTTATCTCTAAGTCGAAATACTTTTGATGACCAGTCCTTGATGATACCTCTCGACGTGAATCAATTATAATCACCAACCAATCCCACACTTCTCTTAGTCGCTGAAACTCTTAACCTATCTCTAGGCCGAGTTAGTATTTCCTGATTAAAATATCGTACTTATTCCTTTCTTGAATCTAACTCTCTTGATATTAGATAAATAGATTACTCACAAACTTCTCTCTCGAGCTTGAATGTAAAAAACAAGGAATGGCAAAAAATAAGCAAACTTCGATATTTTATTGTATTATGAACAAGAAACAAATTATAATCTCCTCTGAAAAATACTCAACAACCTTCACCACCCTAAGAGAACTTTAGAACATGATGGGAAGAATTGTCCCTAAGGTGAAAGCTCTCTCGGTATATTTGTATTGGACGAATCTAATATGTCTAACCCCTAGAATGGTTAAGCCTTATATAGGCTTGACCTAGGGCAAACCTTTCCTAATTAGAGTACAACTTGGAGTAGGGAAGAAGTTATGTACATAGGGTAAATATTTCCAAGTTTGATCTTCTAGAAGGTTTCATCCCACTTGGCCTTGTCCTTGGGCTTTTCTTGTGTTGTTCAGCTCCGATTCTTTTGCTTCTTGTTCAGTAACGTTCTCTGCATTTTTCTATTTAATTGTCAGCCATATTGTTTTTCTCCTCTGCTACCTCGGCATCAGGTCTTGTCTTAGCCTTATTCTACTATCTCAGTAGTACTTGTTCCTACACAGATTTGAAAATACAATAAAGTGCGCCTTTTCTATAATATAATCTCCAAAGGTATAATCCCTAAATATATCATATTAAGTACATGCATTGGTTCAAGTATGTATAGATTTGATGATAAGTGCCCATGAAAAGTGTAGATAGTGATAGTGAGTTGAGCACTTATCACTATGTTCAGATTCTTTACTGCCTAATAAGCTATATGCTCAATTTACACTGGCAAATGACATGCTTTTCCAAATACCAACCTGTATGGAGATATTCCCAAGGGGGTTTTGTAGGCAATCCTATATGTGCATAGTGCATCAATTAGACGATGAGACTAATCCTTTCTAGATGGGTTTACCACTTTTTCAAGGATTTGCTTTAACTCTCTATTCAAAATTTTAGCTTGCCCAATTGTTTGTGGATGGTATGCCGTTGCAATTTTGTGAGTAACACCAAATTTCTTTAATGTCGCGGTAATGAGTTTGTTATCGAAGTGTTTACCTTCATCGTTGATAATGGCTTTAGGGATTCCGAATCTTATAAAGATGTTCTTCTTAAGAAATTTTTGTACAGTCTTAGAGTCATTGTGAGGCATGGAAATTGCTTCGACCCATTTTGACACATAGTCCACTACTACTAGGATGTAGAGATTACCTTTAGATGATGGGAATGGCCCCATAAAATCTATTCCCCAAACATCAAATAATTCTACTTTGAGTATGGGTTTTTATGGCATCTCATTCGTCTAGAGATGTTGCCCTTCCTTTGGCATCGGTCACGATTCTTACAATAGAATTGGGCATCCTTGAAGAGTGTGGGCCAATAAAGGCCTGATTGAAGAACCTTAGTTGTTGTTCTATTTCCTCTAAAATGTCCTCCACAAGGTGAATCATGACAATGCCGGAGCACTTCTTGTTGCTCATCCTCAGGAATACATCTTCTTATAACCTGATTTACACATTGCTTAAATAAGAGAGGGTCCTCTCAAAAATAATGCTTTGCATTATGTTGAAACCTCTTCTTTTCGTTATAATTAAGGTTATAAGGAATAACACCACTAGCTAAATAATTAATAAGATCAGCATATCAGGGAGTGATTGTTACTGCAGCCAGATCCTCTGTTAAGGTTTTCGAGATGTATTCAGTCAATGCCTCGGTCGCACGGCCATACACTGTTGTGGTTCGGTAGTGTCTTCGACAGTTGCTGCGACATACAATATTTGTTCGTCTCGGAAGGCACCTTGTATTTCTTCTAGTGTATTGTTATTGCCTTTGTTTTCCAGTCTGGAGAGATGATCGGCTACTTGATTCTTTGTACCTTTTCTATCTTTTATTTCCACATCAAATTCTTGTAAAAGAAGGATCCATCTTATCAGTCTTGGTTTGACATCCTTTTTCGAGAATAGGTACTTGATTACCGAGTGGTCCGTATGGACAGTAACTTTTGTTCTGATAAGATATGATTGAAATTTGTCAAAAGCAAATACTACTGCTAGTAATTCTTTCTCTGTTATGGTGTAATTGATTTGAGCATCATTGAGTGTTTTACTAGCATAGTAAATGACATGGAACAGATTGTTCTTTATCTGCCTGAGTGTTGCCCCGAGAGTATGATCACTTGCATCACACATTAATTCGAAGGGCAGGGACCAATCTGGTGGGACCACTATTGGTGCTGTGATCAGCTTCTCCTTTAGGGCTTCGAATGCTTCAGTACATTCATTGTTGAATTCAAATTTCTTGTCTTATTCAAGCAGGTGACAAAGAGGTTTTGAAATTTTAGAGAAGTTAGAGATAAACCTTCTATAAAAAACTGTATGGCCCAAGAAGCTTCGAACTCCTTTCAGAGAGATTGGTGGCGGTAAATTCTTTATCACATCAATCTTGGCTTTATTGAAGTCTTCTGATGATATTTTGTGTCCCAATACTATGCCCTCATTCACCAAAAAGTGGTATTTCTCTCAATTAAGGACTAAATTGGATTTTTCACATCTTTACAGTATTTTTCCAAATTGTCGAGGCAGTGATCAAAGCTGTCTCTAAAGATTGAAAAATCATCCATGAATATTTCCAGGAAGTCCTCTATCATGTTAGAAAAAATTGTCATCATGCACCTCTGAAAGGTTGCAGGGGCATTACAGAGGTCGAACGACATTCTTGTAAATGCTTATGTTCCATATGGGCAGGTGAAGGTGGTTTTTGCCTAGTCTTCTAGATCAATAGCAATTCGATTGTATCCTGAATAACCATCAAGGAAACAATAGTAAGGTTTACCAGCAAGTCTATCAAGCATTTCATCAATAAAGGGTAAAGGAAAGTGGTCCTTCTTTGTTGCCTTATTCAACTTGCGATAATCTATACAAACCCTCCAACCGGTCACAGTCTTGGTTGTAATTAACTCATTGTTCTCGTTGGTTATGACAGTCATACCACCTTTCTTGGGTACACATTGTACCGGGCTTACCCATGCACTATCAGAAATAGGGTAAATGATTCCAGCATCAAGCCATTTGATTATTTCTTTATGTACTACCTCTTTCATGGTATGGTTAAGTCTCCTTTGGGCCTCAACAGTGGGTGTATGGTTTTCTTCTAAAAGAATTTTATGCATACACACTGCTGGGCTTATTCCCTTCAAATCGTCAATGGACCATCCAAGTGCCTTCTTGTGCTGCCGCAACATCCTGATCAAACTTTGTTCCTGTTCTGGCTACAACTTAGAAGAAATAATTACGGGCATTGTATGGTTGGATCCTAAATAAGCATATTTTTATTTTTCAGGTAAGGGATTTAATTCAGTGACTAAGGGTTATTTTATGGATTTTTCAGTTTTGCCTAGGTAGTCTAAAGGTTCAAAATACTTACCTAGAAGATGCGCTGTCCAGTTAGCTTCCTCATTTTTTGATGCTTCTACAATGTCCAAGATACTTCTGTAACAGTCATCAACTGTACTATCGAGGCAGACCTGTGGTGTATTATTAAGGTTATTGCCGAGGCAGTTGTTGCTGAGACAGGGTATTGTATGAACTGTATCTGTATTGTCCATCATCTAACATTCTTTTGGATCATCATGTCTCTTTAGGATTTAGAAAGCATTGAGTTTGATTTGTTGTTCATTGATCCTCATAGTCAACTCTCCTTTTTGCACATCAATTAAAGTTCGTCCAGTAGCAAGGAAAGGTCTTCCCAATATGATCGGTGCATTATCATCTGCTTCACAGTCAAGGACAAGGAAGTCGGCAGGGAAAATAAACTTGTCTACCCTTACAATATGTCCTCTATTTTACCTTTAGGGTGCACATAAGATCAATCCGCAAGTTGAAGCAGCACTATCGTAGGCTTCGCCCTTCCTATTCCAAGCTTTTGAAAGACTGATTTGAGCATGAGATTGATGCTTGCTCCTAGGTCACATAGTGTCTTTCCTTCATAATTATTACCAATCGCACAAGGTATGGTAATGTATCCAGGATCCTTCAGTTTGGGTAGCATGCGATTGTGTAGCATTGCCATGCATCCTTCTGTTGCTGCCACTGTCTCAAACTCACCTAGCTTCTTCCTTTTAGACACAATGTCTTTCAAGAATTTAGCATAGTTGGGCATCTGTTCAATTGCCTCAACAAATGGCAAGTTGATGTAGACTTGCTTTAAAATATCTAAAAACTTCTTAAACTAGTGGTCCTGCTCCTGCTTTTTCAACCTTTGTGGGAAAGATGGTGGTGGTCTCATTTCTTCCAGGGTTTCATGGGTTTGGAAATTAATACCTGGAACCACTATGTTTCTTACTGTCTCGGCAAGTAGTGCAGGTGTTGCCGAGCTCTCTGCTGGGGTAGTATCTTTGTGTTCAATTCGTTCAACATCCAAATCCTCCTTGTCTGATTCCTCCTGTGTTGCTGGTGGGACTTTGGTTGTTGGCTTGACCATAGTTTTTTTTAAGTTGTAGGCCAATTCTTGTAGTGATTGCTTTGCATTGTTCATTTCCCATTCCCTTAGCAACTTCAGTATTGTTAGGTAGTCCCCCTGTAACCTAGTATTTTGTCTTTGAGCAAATTGACCAACTTGGGTTTCCAGTGATTTGATAGCAGCTTCCTGGTTTTGCAGCCTCATTTTTGTTTTATTCATGAAGTCATCAGTCTTCTTCATGAAACTGCTGTTCTCAGCCATATATGATTCTGTTTTCATTATGAAGGCCTTGAGAATATTTTCCAATGAGTTCATAGGTTGCAATTGATGCATCTACTGCTGCGACAGTGACTGTTGTACCTGCTGCGGCGGCAGTGTATTTTGGTAGCCTGAGGCTTGGTTAGTGGGATTCAAGGCATTTTTAGGATTGCTCCATGAAAAGTTTGGGTGCCTTTTCCATACCGGATTGTATGTGTTTGACATCATATTATTGTTCCGATTGTAATTACCCACATAAAAACTAGATTCCTCATCTTGCATATACTCAGAAGAATTGATTGCACTTACATCATGTGTATTTGTTGTGCTTGCATGTTCTGAACCATCTTGGTTAAAGATGCAACTGTGCTGCCACTGAGTTAGTAGATTCTAGTTTATTCACTGTGTCTTGGCGTCTTAATCATCCTCTCCTAGAAGTAGGAAATTAGAAATCGTTCCTTGCAAGTTTGTTCAGAATCTCTATAGCTTCTTCCGGAGCCTTGTCAAGGAGTGTGTCATTTTCCGAGGCATCCAACATCAT
Organism: Abelmoschus esculentus; assembly: GCA_035048815.1. Taxonomy (NCBI): domain Eukaryota; kingdom Viridiplantae; phylum Streptophyta; class Magnoliopsida; order Malvales; family Malvaceae; genus Abelmoschus; species Abelmoschus esculentus. Next base: position 10,286,967 of record JAUCBN010000023.1, on the reverse strand, counting down.
CCTTATCGGGGCATTGGTAGCATTATAGAATATGGTTACTTGTGTCCAAAGTGGGAATCCATGCAGTGGGCATTTGTTCATTAACTCTCTGTAGCGTTCCCAAGCCTCGTACATAGGTTCGTCATCACCCTGTCTAAAAGAAGTAATCTCATCACGGATTCGATCATATAAGTTTGTAGGGTTAAATCGCGTAATGAATTCTCGGCAGAGTTCACTCCTTGGATCCAATAGATCCTGCCGGAATGCTATTCAACCAGGTCTTGGCTCTATCCCTTAGTGAATAGGGGAAAAGTTTTAATCTCAAAATATCTTCATGGAATCCTTGAATTTTGAAAGAGTTGCATACTTCTATGAAGGATTTGAGATGTTGTTTGGCATCTTCTATTGCAGCCCCACTAAATTGTCCAATAGTATTAAGCATATTAAACATCACAAGTTTGAGTTCAAAATGGGTTTCCTCTATCTCTGGTGTAACAACTCCAGGGTTCAATCCATTCAGATCTTTCAGCAAAAAATCTCTGATACTTAATTGTCGTGGCAGTGGTTGCGACAGTGGTTGTTGTTGAAGGCCTCCGTTTCCTACAGGTAGGTTCTGGTTTCCTTGATTCACTACCATGGCTCCTTGAATTTGTACTCTCAACCCTTGGTAGGTTCTCTCAATTTCTGGATCAATCTCGTACAGTAGATTGCAAGGGTTAGCCCTGGTCAAACACCAAAATTAAATCAAATAAAATAAAAAAATAAAATAACTAAAATAAAAGCAAGAAAATAAAGAAAATAAAATTTAGTTGCCAATCACCGGTAACGGCGCCAAAAACTTGAAGCGTGCTGAATATGCGCAATTGGAGTGCAAGTGTACACGTCAAGTAATAAGTGATAAGTATTATCGAGTTATCGTCTCCTCAGGGATTGGTATACTTAATATGCTTCCTTTGATCTTCTTTCCCTGTAAAATAAAAGTAAAAACACAAATAAGTTTGACTGTTGCTTAAACTAAATAAACTAAACTAAATAAGGTAAGATCAAATTTGAGAAAGAGGGTAGGATCCAAGTGTGTTGTATAGTGGATTCGATTGATCTGCTTCTGTCCAATGTAATTGCACTGCACTGCCTCGGCAGTACTGCAGATACTGTCTTCGGCAGTGACAGTGTTCTTTGCCGCGGTAATCCCTTGCTCTTTTGCAGATTTATAAAAGTTTGGCAAAGTGTCCTTGTTTGTCTCTGCTTATCCCTACGTCGAAACAATGTTGATGGTCAGTCTTTGATGATACCTCCTGGCGTTAATCAATTATAACCGACAACCAATCTCATACTTCTTTTAGCCGCTGAAACTCTAACATATTCCTAGGACGAGTTAGTATCCTCCAACCAAGTCGAATACCGCACTTACTCCTTTCGTGAGTTTAACTCTCCCGAATCTAGACAAATAGATTACTTACGAACTTCCCTCCCGGGCTTGGATGCAAGAACAAAGAATGGCAAAGAGTAAGTAAACTTTGATATTTTATTGCATAGAAACAAGAAACAAAATACAATCTCCTCTCACTAATACTCAACAACTTTCACCTAAAACCTAAGAAAGTTTAGAACATGATGGGAAGAATTGTTCCTAAGGTAAACTCTCTCAAATTCGGCTCTCTCTAGGTCTTCCCTTCTAGGTCTCCCTTAATACCCAGGACGGCTATGCCTTATATAGGCTTGGCCTAGAGCAAACATTTCCTAATTAGAGTACAACTTGGAGTAGGGAACAAGTTACGTACATAGGGTAAATATTTCTAAGTTTGATCTTCTAGAAGGTTTCTTTCCCGCGTGGCCTTGTCCTTGGGCTTTTCTTGTGTTGTTCAGCTCCTATTCTTGGGCTTCTTGTTCAGCAACCTTCTCCTCATTTTTCTCCTTCAATTTCCAGCCATATTGTTTTTTCTCCTCTATTGCCTTGGCATCAGGTCCTGCCTCAGACTCATTCTACTGCCTCGGCAATACTTATTCCTGCACAAATATGAAAATATAGTAAAGTATGCCTTTTCTAGAAATATAATCTTCAATGGCACAATCCCTAAATATATCACATTAAGTACATGCTTTGGTTCAAGTAGGTGTAGAATTGATGATAAGTGCCAATGAAAAGTGTAGAAAGTGATAGTGAGTTGAGCACTTATCACACTCTCAAACTCGAACTATTGCTTGTCCTCAAGCAATGCAAACCATCAATTTGTCAAATTCTATTCTCTCTTGGTCTTATATTTCCATCTATTCTCCCCACCATAACTATGTCTATTCTTTAGAATTAACCTTTCGGTTACCTAAGGGTGTACCTAGAAGACAAACTATAAGGTTAGTATGTGTGTGTGTGCGTTTTTGTGGACAAGTTTGAATAAAGGTCTTCTTAGATAAACTCTAAGTTCAAGACAAATAGACTTGGATTTAGTGTACTCTTCTTATAACAACAATTCCTTGAGCCAATTTCGGGCACCTCAAGTATTGTGTTTTATATTTCTTAACTCCTTATTTCTTTTGCTATTCTTTTCTGCATACTAGAGCCAATTTTGGGCACCTCTAGCATGAAGAAGAGTATTTCCTAGAGCCGGTCATAGGCACCTCTAGTCACCTTTCCAAAGATCTAAGTTTTTGTCATCTAAGTTTATTAAAAGAATTCTTATAGCCAAACAAGTCCCAAAAGTGTTTTAAAGTTCAACCTTATAGAAAGCTTCTAAGTTTTTCTCTTTAAGTATCCTAGAATTAAGCCTTCAAAACAGATCCTAACTATGGTAAGGAGAAAGATTTCTATTGCCTTCAAGAATAAACTAAGACAATACTGATGATTGGCAGTGCAAGAGTGTGGCAACAATTTCAAGTAAAGTGGTGGATATAAAATATAAGCATTGGCAACTAAATTTTGTTTTCTTAAATATGCCATATTCAGCAAGCATCAGTGGTTTCCATTCCATCACAGCTTGGATCTTCGGGGGATCTACTCGGATTCCATCTGTGACAACTATGTGGCCAAGAAACGCCACCTCAGACAACCAGAACTAACACTTACTAAACTTGGCGTACAGACTCTTATCCCTCAAGACCTGAAGAACAACCCTTAGGTGATAGTCATGCTCATCCTCTGAGCGAGAAACACGGTCCTCTGAGCCTGACCCGGTGGTGACGTCACAACCCTCAGGGTAATCCCTCACAAAGTGCTCCAAAAACCCACACTGAAAGCAAACTCTAGCATTGCCTCAACACGGTCCTCAATGATTCCAGCCATACTAATTGCAAACCTGAACACTGACGCTCCTTTGTAAACTCTCGGGACCCCAATCAGAAGTAGACACAGACTGCCTCTTACGTCTCCCGGACTCTGATCTCCGGTTCAACCTTGAAACCTGATGTGATGCTCCTATTCTGGTTCCACCGGTTCCTACTCCTACCGGAGTGAGACTGAAAGTTAGCCGCATGACTCTGACTGGCTCCACCGGAGACTCCCTGGCCAACAGACGGCCCATAGGTCAAACCCTGAACCTACTCAAGGGACTTAGCACTAACAGCTAACTCTAAAAACACTGTGGGTGGTCTAGCAGTGAGATAAGTCTGGATCTCCTTCCTCAGACCTCTCAAGAACCTCTTACACCACATCTTCTCATTAGCAACAAGCTCCGGGGCATACTGACTCAACTGAAGGAACTCCTGCTCATAAGCAAAGACCAAACGGTTCCCCTGAACCAGATGGATAAACCGTTCCCTCAGGGTGTCGATATGGGTTTCACCCATATACTTGCTCTCGAACTCCTCAAGAAAGTCCTACCAGGTGGGACGATGAGGATACCAACCCTGCTCAACTGTCTCCCACCACTCTCTCGCGTTGCCCTTTAGTAGCGACAACACACATAACAACTTGTCCTCGGATCTCAGCCTCATCTGTCTCATGATCCACCTTGTGTCGTGCAACCACTGATCCGCCTGTATGGGATTATCATGTCCCTTACCAAAGAAGTAAACAACATCCTATCTCTACACCCAATCAACCGGTGCCTCACAAGGCATAGAAGACGGCCTCGGTATAACTCTCACTATCCTGCGTAGAGTACGATTCAACTGAGTAGAGTAGTTGACCCCTTGACCAACTGCATCATCCGATGACACCTTTTCATCGAGCTCATACTCATAGTCGGAGTCTCCTCCTCGAGAACCTCAGCTCTTCTCCTGGTCTCTCACACGTCTGGGCATGATTAACAGCTTATGCACAACAACAATCACAAACAGGATTACACCATCGAAATTTCAGCTTTAAATAGAAGTACTATATCGACTTGTGGGCAAGTACTAGTCTAACATCTATGTAACACACTAGACTCCCCCGGGACTTTCTAGAACCGACTCAACCTGGGCTCTGATACCACTAAATGTAACCTCCCGACCCAAATGCCACATTAGGCCTCCGGCCCAAAACTTGTATTTCAAAATTTCGGCTTCAAGTCCAAATATAATTAATAAAATCCATTGAGTTAAAATGTAAGCCCAAAGTAATATAAAGTAATCAGAGCTCCCAAAATATTACAGATCATTAAAAACATTCGACTCGAATTTAAATAAACAGAGTTACAAAAATACATATAGGGTTCGACATAGCACTAGCCCACTATCTAATAAATATACTCTGACAACACGGTCGATGCTGAGATCCAAACCTCAGTGATGCTCCACGGAACCAGTTTCACCTAATCTATGCACGAAAACACATTTCGGATGTTGAGTCACACAAGCTCAGTGGATACGCCGAACTCGGCCAACACCATGCATATCCAAAGCAGTAAAGCATGGCATATAAATCTCATGTATGGTATGATGGTCTAGCATGCTTACCTAACACATGGCATAAATGAGATGTATATTATCGCACACAGCATATAGTCGTATACAAATCAACAAATCACACATGGTAGTGAAGCCCGCGTCCACAAACCATCGGGATCCTACACTATGAGTAGGGCCCGTGTCCATACAATATCAGGATCCATACTCAAGGATGAGGCCCGCATCCAAACAATATTGAGATCCTATATCCGAGATTAAGGCCCACGTACACACAACATCGGGATCCTCCAATCATATACTCGGAATATCATATCGAGTATCTTCAAATGAGGCCCGCGTCCACACAGCATCGGGATCCTTAACATACTTAAGTCTTATCGTCCACACAAGCGATCCACCTAGGATCATATCACAACAAGATATATTAAGGCTTATCATACTTAAGTCTTTCGGGGTTATATTTGTAAACTTCAGTTCGATAATTCATTTTACAACTCTTAGATTAGAGGAACCCTTTATTAACATCACCGAGCCCCAAAACTCTACTCAAACTTGGCCAAAATACACAGGGGTATCAATACCCTTATATGGGGTTTCGAAATACCCAACATCGATGCCCACCCAAAGAGGGTATCGAAACAAGGGTATTGATGTCAGTATCGATACCCTTTGACCAATTCAAAAGTCAACAAAAGAGGAAGGACCGTTTTGATACAGGTATCAATACAAAAAGCCACTAGAGGGTTCGGTATCGATACCCCCTCCTTCAAATCCTATTTTCCATTTAGGGGTATCGATCCTGGTAGCCCATGTATCGATACCCCCTGTACGAACCCATAAGTTTCACTTGAAATTTCTAAGGATCAACCCCCAAACTTAACTTAATCGAACTTAAGACGTTTAAAATCATTATTATTGATGTTTAGGGTGTTTTAACACCATTTTCCAGTCATTTAACACATTAACACGAATTTCATCATTAAAGCTCAAGCAAGCTCATTCAACTAAATAACATGCATCAATTTACATGTAATGCAATCTACCATGATATGAATGATATTAGGAAGAGTTGGGAGTACTAACCTCAGCACAAGCAACAACTTAAAACGTCCACTCTTCCTCTCCTCAAGCTTTCTTCTTCCCAAGACTTGTTGAAGGTTCTCCAACTTCCTTCTCTACAAGAGATGTTAAACCAAGCATTAGACAACCCTTTGGAAGATTCTCAAAACCAAAAAACTTAAGGAAACTGATATTTAATCCCTTAAACTTCATTCTCGTTCTCTCTCAACCCCATACTCACAACCATCCATCCTTAACAAAACAACATAATCTTACCTTTTTGGATAGATCTCAAACACCTATACAACACCCTCTCTTGCATCAAAACATGATCACAACACAAAACACTAAAGATCTTACCTTTGCTCTTGAGGTTTGATGGGAAAAAGATGAAAAACAAGAGAAGAAGAGGTGATGACTTCACTACTCTGATTTTCTCTATAGAAAATCAAAACCCATCTTTCATCAAAATAGGCAATTACAAAAATGCCCCCAACTCAAAACTCCTAAAACCCAACATCACTCAAAGCCCAACAAGCTTATGACCCAACAAGGCCCAAACTATACAAACCCGAGCCCAAAACTAAAGCCCAACCCCTCGGGTTAACCCGACACTCGGACACGAGAAAAATGGGTCGTTACATAAAATCTCATTTGACAAATAACATATTTGCTTAATCTGAGCTTTCTGTGATATTAGTACTTCCGGATATAGTACTCATATTATTCTTTTGTATTTAAAATGAGAAAGTATGTATAATTATGCACCTTTTAGTACGTGTTTTATTTCATTCACTTTGGGAAATAAAAACTATGTGCTTTGTACCATTCACTTCAGGGAATGGAAAAATATTAAAAAATAGCATATCATATCAAATTGGATCAAAGATAAGCTCTCATGAGCTCTTCCAAAGCAATGATATTTTAGTATTTTGAGATATAGTACTCATATTTCCCTTATATTTAAATGAGAAAATATTTTTTATGCTTAAATATTGTATGAGTACTTGCACTATCTGCTAAGCATAAATCATCATAAATTATTGCATATTTTATTCCGGAAGTAATTATATTCTTTTAAAGGAAAAGTTAACATAAAAGATAAATAAATAATATATAGAGTAAGTTAACATAAACAAATAATAAATAAAAGTAAATTAACATAAATAATAAATTAATATTAAACAAAATAAATTAAAGATCAATTATTTCTTTTAGAATTTATAAAGGAAATAAATGACGAATTATTCCCTTCAAGGGTTATGAGAAAAATTATCAATATCCAATTGAGTTCGATCAATAACGTCATTAGTTTCGCCACTAAGAAAACATGTTTATATTTTCTTTAATTTATCATTCATGATTATGGATAAAGTCCATAATACTTCAGTGTTTGACAAGTACGAGATCAATGGTTTGTACCATCACATTGATAACATAAAAATTTTGATATGATCTCTATCATTCTTGTCATCTTTATAATTCCACTTGTTGTGGATATAAGCATTATCAAAATAATCATCTTATCCATGTCTATTTTATGATCTTAATCATGACCACAATTACTAATGTGGCATTTATTCTTTCCGCTATAAAATATCATATTCACTTCAGGGAATAGAGCGAAGACTGGTAGATATTTAAAACCTTTTTTATGTTATTATGTCTGTAAGACAACATTAATGTGTGAAAAGTAGAGTATGTTTTTCTAACATATCCTCATCAATGATACTCTGGCACATAATTGAGTTTTATGCACTAACCATATAGTGAATTATCACGTTTATATTCACTTCAAAGAATGAAACAAATTCAATAATCGAATGGAATAAACATCATGCTTGCATTCACTTTAGGGAACGACATAAATCAAATAATCGCATGGAATAATCATCATGCTTGCATTCACTTCAAGGAATGTCATAAATCCAATAATCGCATGGAATAGTCATCATGCTTGCATTCACTTTAAGGAATGTCATAAATTCGATAATTGCATGGACTAAGCATCATGCATGGAATAAGCATCATGCATGCATTCACTTCAGGAAATGCCTCCCATAAAAATTCTTTGATCAAGACGATTTTCGTAACTTAAACTTGGGAGAAGTTTATAGTCGAGTTTTTCGACATAAAAATAGTATTACTTTCAAGCAAATATAAACTTTATAATATTCATATTATTAAATAGTAATTGATCAACCAATATATATATAATACATACAATAAACAAAAATTTAATCCTTATATGCGGCGTTATTAAACCAATCCACAAGGTCCTTTAAAACGAACTTCCTTTGAGACCAATAGCCTCTCAGAACGGGATGTCCAACCAATATACTCGGATTAAACCAACATAACAAAGAACATATTAATTTATTAAAGGTTTAATATTTGTTCTAATATCATGTAATAAAGACAAAAAATATAAACTTTCATCGTAATAATAAAATAAACATATATTAATTATAAATAAAGACAAAAAATCTTAAATTAAATAAGTAAAACGTACCAAATTTTCCACTATATGATAGATTTAGTTACTAATATTATGTTAAAATCTTTTTCGGTAATTGTCGACAAGAACCACGGTAATTGAGTCACTTTATCGCTACACAAACACTAAATAACCAAAGATTTTTAATAAATTAAAAATCAAATCAAAGATCAAGAGAGAAAAATAACCGATAATTAAAATATAATTGAGGGAGAATAACTTATCTTTGATTTACACTAGTAACAAATTCTTTTCAATAATTCTTTCAAGATTCAAACGACAAAAACCTCCGTTAGTTAGAGTCTCGTGTTGATAACGTGTTGTGAATAAAGTAAAGAATAAGAAAAAATAGAGGAATAAATATGAGAGATAAAAGAGAGAGACTTTTATTATATTCTCAAAGTAGGGTTAAGTACAAAGCGTTGGCCAAAAGTCTATATTTATAGGCATAAAATGAAGCCCTAATTCCAATGGGTATTAAACCCTAATAATAAAGCTCATTAAACTTTAATTTAATATATAAATATCCACCATGAATAAATATATTCATAACAAAATTAAGTTATTTGAAGAATTTTGATATTTGTAAAAGGGAGAATGATTAAAATATTGTTATTAGAAATTTTAATTCCAAAAATATAGTTTACACCTAATTATTTCTCAGAATATTGTGAAATACTGTAGCAATCAGAAGACCAAAGTCTTTCAACACGATTTTGAACAGTAACACGAATAAAAAATAATATTTTTTTGAAGAACAAGGGTTTATAACCCGACTTTAAACAGTATTATAAAAAAAAGAAAGGCCACAAGTTTACACCCGGCCTTCAAATAGTATTTTGGCACTATTCAAATACCAGTATCATGCAACCCGTCTTTGGCAGGCTCTTTGGTAGCCTTGGCTGCATTGGTAGCCATACATAAATAAAGGCTGCTTGCATGCAGCACTCTTTCATATATTCAAAGGCATTGGGTTTTTAACTCATTTTTGATGCACAACCTTTAGGTAGTGTTATCGTCGGAACACAGAAGGATAAGGGGCAGTGTTGATGGGAAAGAGCAAGGTATGGGTGTTGAATAAGGGTGTCAAGATACTGTAAAAATATTTTTTATAGTGTTTTAGATAATAGGTAAGTATTTTCTAATTATTATAATAATTTAAAATTTTATAGGTGTATTAAATATTTTCTGATTTGAAGGTTATTAGTTATTTTTAAAATTCGTTTAGGGGTAATTAAGTAAAATTATTAATCTTTATTTTAAATATGTATATTAAGGATGGTGAAAATTTTGTTTGGTATCATTTTGTGTAAAGAGGAAGAAGGAAGGAAGAAAGAAGAGGAATTTGAGCAGAAAATTTTGTAAGTATTTTTAGACCAATTTATTTATTTATTTATTTTTAAAATGTTTGTTTCTTTGTGTAAAAAATCAGAGATTGATAATTTATATGAATATTGTTCATGTATATTTATTTTTAAAATCGAACGATGAAGCGTCTTATTTTAGGAAATTTGTATAGTTTTAGAAAGTTATTTCGAATATATTTGTGGATTATTTTTCTAATCTAAAAATGTTAGTATTATTTTTTAAATTTAGTCTCGTTTTATTTTTTATATTGTGTATTATTATTTATATTATTTCTCAAAAAAATGCAGTCAAAATGAGCAACAATAGCTTCATTGCGAATGTTCATTACAATGGAAAAATTGTGAAAACCGATGCCGGTATTGAATTCGACTGTGATAGTCTTACGAAGATGAAATTTAGAAAAGACATCACGCTTTGAATATTAAAGGAGAAGATATCAGAGAAAATTGGAGGTCAGATTCATGATTTGAGATATCGGTGGCTTTGTGATAGTTCAGTCAAATATTCTGCAATATCTCTCGAAGATAATACAGATTTAGAATTAATGATCGTAGAGTATGAGTCAATGAGTATTCAAAATGTTGATTTATTTACTAAGATTCGTGATCATTCTATCCCATCCAAAAAAAACATTGTTGGAGAAAGTAGTGAAATGTATATTGATAACGAATTTGATCTAGTTGGAGGAAGTTTCGTTTCACTAATGTCAACCAGGGAGAATCTACGAGGTCAATGGGGGGAATCACTTGAAGATTCAAGCGAAGATGAAGATGTTGATGATCCTGATTTGTTTCCTGATAACGTTGGAGAAGCCCCTAATTTCAGTGTTGGAGAATTAGTTTAAACGGGGATGACACTACGTTCTATGAACCACCCAATCATATGAGCTCAGTGGATTTCGAAGCAATGAGAGCGCCAGATTTTCCAGATATGCCTCATTTAAATTCTAGCTAGAAGGGTGAATTATTTGTTGGACTTTGATTTTACGAAAAAATAAAGCAACATTGGCAATTAAAGAGTATAGCATTATGCAACATGTAGATTATGTGGTTGCTGAATCTACCCCACGGACTTTCTTTGCGAAGTGCGTAAAATTTGGACAAGAGTGTAATTGGAAGATTCGAGTGTCATATGTTAAGAAGATTGATCGTTGGGAGGTGACAAAGTACAACGGTAACCACACGTGTCTACGAACATCCATTGATCAAGACCACAACAAATTGGACTCAAATGTAATAAGTCACCATGCGATGAAGTTGGTTGAAGCAAATCCCAGGGTTCCCGTTTCTACAATACAGGCATCCGTAGCGTAACCCCGTGTGAGCTTTCTTACCGCACCATCTGAACAAAATAAATATTCTATTAAATAATTAAATTAAAATAAAAACTTAAAATTAAAAGAAGAATAAAATTACTGAGACACAAGAGGGAACTGAAGCGATGTCCGTGTAACTAGTGTCCAAAAAGGTAATCGTTGTCAAGCCCACGCTTGTAACAACAACAAACATCCACCGATACCACGAATATTATGGCCATCTATTATAGTAGCACCCTTGCACAACTCACGATACAAGAACGCTAATACAGTAGAACCCGAACTGTAGGTGGCAGCTTCCCACGGATACCTTAAAAAACGTAGATATCTTGTATGAACAACATTGCCAGATTTATCTGGCATTAACATGCCCCCAATCAGTTGAAGAATATAAGCTCGACTAGTATTATAAATTGTATCAACAGAGCTATATTCACCAAGTTGGAAATTATTTTGCAACCAACTCAATTTTACCCGACCTCCTTTCAAATTAGATTTATCTGGAACCTGTCCAAGGTAAAATTCGCAGATGGTTTCAGGTGTAGCTTTCACATTATCGATGTTCGGGTCACCAGTCAATGGACTACCGATCAATGATGCTCCGTTTACTGGGAGCCCAATCAACATGACCACATCTTCAAGTGTGATCGTACATTCCCCACACAGCATATGGAATGTATGGGTTTCAGGCCTCCAACGTTCAATCAGAGTGGCTATCAATTCGGGTACCAACTTATACCCCTGAATGAATGTCGCATGATAAAATCCAGAACCTTTTAACCAATCAATGATCCGATCGTCAGGATGGTTATGGGTCATGCTCAAGTTATGCCTAAATGTATCCTGATAATCCTGTAACACGTTAAAATATATAACAAATATTATTTTTAATATAATTAAATTTTTATTAAATAAAATTCAAACAAATTAGTACCATTCAGGAATCGGTAAACTGCTAATATGTCGATCTTGTAACCACAAAACAGGAACTTGCTCATCCATCCTACAAGACAAGAAAATATATTATTTTACTAAACGAATTATTTTGCTAAGCTGCAAACTAATTATTTGGCTAAACTAATTTATAAAAATAGTTATTTGCAAAACTAAAAACTAATTTATAAAAATGTAGTAAAACTAATTTAATAATTATTTTGCTAAGATAGAAACTAATTATTTGGCTAAACTAATTTATAAAAATATATTTATTATAACTAATCCACGGATTAAGCAACTAGTTTGACTAAACACATCAAAAACAAAATTAATTTCATGTTCATGGAAAATAAATTAGATAATATTATAATAAATTAATTGAGCTTCAATTAAACAAAATTAACCTTTCTTGAACAACTTATTGATTATCATATTCAAGCCACATGAAAAACTAATATTGTTTCTCTAAAAGATTTAATAAAACTACAATTAATCTTTTAAATTTGTTGTCGATATATAAATTAATTATTATACTTTAACTAATCTAACTCGATCAATTAATTGAATCGAATGATTTAACATTGTTTTAGCTCATTTTTTATTATCCTATTTATTTTCTTATTGCAGCTACTCTACACGGGTTGAAAAATCAAACCTTTGTTTAGTTTCTATTTTTCTAACTTTATTATTTTCCTAGTAATGATTCCAGAATTCACCATAACATGATAAGTTAAATTTATTATTTCGTATTATATGAAGAAAAATATTTTTGATAATTATTATAAGATAAAATGATGACAATGAAATTAGGAGAATGATTAAAATATTGTTATTAAAAATTTTAATTCCAAAAATATAGTTTACACCTAATTATTTCTTATTTTCCTATTATTAGATAATTGTTATTTCATATTATTTCTTATTTTTTGGGGTTAAAATTTAAGTATAAGATTAAAATCATCAACTACTAAATAAATTAACTCACAAAATTAATAAATAATCTAAAATTTTAACAATAACAATATGAAATTAACCAATAATCTCTAAAAAATATAAAAAAAACAATGATAAAACAAAACATTATAACTACTAAAATATAATTAAAATATTTTTAAACAAAAAAAAACACTTACAGATTTAAAAAGAAATTTTTCCTTTTTCTTCTTCTCTTTCTCTTCTCCTTCTCTTCCTCGTATATATTTTCAATTCACTCTTCCAAACCTCTCTCAAACTTCTCTATTTAACTTCATCTCTATCAAATATCAACCACCTATTTTTTACCTATACTTTAACCAATAAAAATTAATTCCCTGACAAACCTACACCCACACACCACTGTCATTCACGTTCAACACTTCAAAAATCTGCCCACCACTCTAAAAATCTGCCACCCGCTGAATCAGCTGCCATGCAGCCAAGGCTGCCAAAGAGCCTGCCAAAGACGGGTTGCATGATGTTGGTATTTGAATAGTGTCAAAACACTATTTGAAGGTCGGGTGTAAACTTGTGGCCTTTCTTTTTTTATATAATATTTTTTAAAGTCGGGTTATAAACCCTTGTTCTTCAAAAAATATTATTTTTTATTCGTGTTACTGTTTAAAATCGGGTTGAAAGATTTTGGTCTTCTGATTGCTATAGTATTTCATAATATTCTGGGAAATAATTAGGTGTAAACTATATTTTTAGAATTAAAATTTCTAATAATAATATTTTAATCATTCTTCCTTTGTAAAAGATTAGAGGACTCTTATGCCAAAGTCTCTAATTTCAGGAAGCTCTTATTAGTATTTTTTTTCTTCTTCTAAAATTAAATATTTTACCTTAACTTATTATTTTAATTTCTTATTTATAAAATATTTAAATTAACAGATTTGATTGATAAATCTCTATTATTAATTTAAATCTTTAATTTTGACTCAAACCACTATTTACTAATATGTCTAAAAAATTCTACATTTCTTTTTATTTAAACATTTAAATATAAAATAATTAAAAAATTATTTAAACCTATATAAACCTATATTATAGATCTAGTTTACAACATCGATATTGTTCTCGTCTAATAAAACTACTCATCTCATTAATATTTTTATTATATTTTTTAATCTTTATTATTTTTTTTCTTATCATTTAAAAATCAATATTTCAAAATTATTGTATTACTTTTTGATGTAAAATAATAACGAATTAAATAATTTTTATTGAATAAAATCATAATTAATATAATAAATTTGACATATAATATATTTTCTCACATATATATATATTAATCTAATTTTTAATTGAATTGGTGATAATAATTAATCAAGTGTCAATTTAACTGTATATAACTAATTTCATCATACTTTTGTAAAAACTTCAAATAAAGAAAATTTTTAAAACAAGCTACACATATTTTCACTCTTTAATATTATTTTTTATAACTTTTAAATTTTATAAAATCATAAAAGATTTAAAAGGTGTAGCGACCTCTCTTTTTTTAAAAAAAATATTTAAGATTAAGTATAAATAATAAAAATGGGGGTCACTAGTTTGAAAATTAGGAATTAGGCTAAAAAATGAAACTTTAAAATTTAAGGTTTAAAATTTGGGAATTAGGGTTTGGAAAACCTAAAAAGGAAATTGAGAATTTTATTGAAAATTAGGGGTTTGAAAAATGTCGGGAATGCTTAAAAATGTTGGAGTCGCCACCGGTCACTTTTGGTAGACCGGACACCGTAAAAACCAGAGATTCGAAGTGTTTGGGTTCGAGAGTCGGTTACGGTTTTAAAACAGGTTTTGTGTTTAAAAACTGCCCAAAATTTGGCACCTTTAAAATAAATTAACGCTTAATTAATTTTGGATATTTTTGAATTAAAGTGGCATTTAAATTATTTTTGTTTAAAGATTCGAATCAATTTTATTTTTTACCGTGTCTTTATTCGAAGGCAACGCATACACCGTGACCATTGCATTGGAACACGGGCCCGTTACGACCGAATAAAGATGTTTAAAATTAAATTCATTAATTAATGATGAGTGCAAGATGTAACTTAGCAAAATAAAACGAGCAATATAATCAACAATATGAACACACAAAAAAAGAAATTAAAAAAAAAAGATATAAATCATGATACAAAGAAATAAGGTGCTTAAATTAAAAAAGCAACAATGTGACTAAAAAAATGCAATGTAAATGTATGCACAATACATGTAAACAACTAAGGTATGATACAATAAATTCATAAAAATATAATTAAGGGAGCATGACAAAAATAAAAACACAAGAGAGTGAATAAATGCTACAAGTGAACCATATACCATGAAAGGCATAGAAAGATAAGACATAAATACATACACGATAAAACATAAATAAATGGTAAACGAATAATATGACAAAAGTGATATAAACGATAAATAAATACATGCACACAAAAGGAAAACATGAGTAAAAACTAAAATACAAACATGTGCACACAAATAAAGTTTACAAAAATAAAATGTGCATAGAATAAGATATAAAACAAAATACATGAATAATTAAATAAAACATGGTATAAAATAAGAGCAAATAAAAATAAAGTGAGCATGCAAGGACATAATAAGGTTCATAAGATAAACATGCAAATAAGGTAAAACGCATAAATGAAACATGCGCTACAAGTGGAAAAATACATACATGACTAAAATATGAACAAAATGTATAGCATGAATATATAGTAAGAAAAATAAATAACAAATATATATAATCAAAAAATGCATGGCGTACTAATCCCATCATGATAGGGCCAAATATGACAAAACATTAACTATATAATAAGATAAATATAAGGATAACAATGAAATACTTTAAACAAGACAAATATGTGTATGGATCGAATACATGAATTGAAGCAAAACAAAGGAATAATTACAAATAAAAGTACAAATGCATTAATAAATAAAGAGATAAATAACTAAATAAATAAAAACTATCAATGGCTCACATAAAAATAAAAATATATAAAAAAAGAGTAAAAACATTCGAATGAGGACCGAATTATAAAATCTTGAAAATATCTAAGGACCTCTAAAGTGATTTAACCAAGGGGAAGACCCTTAAAAAAGGGTACAGAACGCGGAGGGACCAGAGATAGATAAAACCAATTTTATAGATGAATATAATTAAAATCAGGACTAAAATAAAAACAATCCAAAACTTTTAGGGACCGGGAGGGAGAATATTTTGACACGGAGGGGCTTATTATGTAGAATAACCATTTTTAAAATAATTAGTGAGTATATAACTCACTTATTTCGGCTAAAAAAACCCTTTTTATCCATTTCCATAAAAAAAGAGGATTCAACCCCTTTTGCTCTCTGAAATGTTCATTCCCAAAGGATGAACATTCATCCCAAACCCAGAAATCCTTTGAAAACCCAGAAATCGACGTCCCCCTTTTAGATTCTCCTTTCCTTTTTTATGCTTTGTAACCATAATAAACCCAAAATCTTTCCCTTTCGCATCCGTAATCAGAGGAAATCGAAGTGAAGAGTTTGCAAAACCGAAAAAGAGAGAAAAAGAAAATCTGATTTGAAGTAAAAAAAGACCCCATCTCCTTTTTCTTCCTCACGACGGCTCACTACCGAAGGCTTATCACCTCTGTTTTTATCGCCGATGAAGCGGAAGAAAAGGTCACTGGAGCGTTGGGGTTTTTACACGAAGGTTAGACTCTAACCTTAGATTACATTTTCTTGTTTTTACTTTATGCATGCAAGAATGAAAGGAGATTCTACCTCAAAAAGATTTCTGCTATATTGATGATGGAAGTTTTTTTTTTACAATATTTGTTCCTCTTTCTTTTTATAGTCGGATTACAAGATGATAAAAAACTATTTGCTGCATTTTTTTTTTTGCTTTATTCTTGATGTCTGCCTCTGAATTTCTCTATGCTTTTCTGTCATGTACTGGTGCGGCTAGGAATTGTCCCCTTTTTTGCCTGAAAAGTCTGAAATCCATTGTATTTTTGCTCTGCAAATTGTACGATCCTGACATAATTTTGTTTGTTTGTGTATATGTGGCTCCTGGACGAGTGATGAGGCCATCGGAGAATCGTCGCCGGCGATTGAAATCGAACGGACGATTACTGGAGAGGTGAAAAGTCGTCTGGAAATCCGAAAGGTCTTTCGCGTGTTCAACACGCGCGCGTGGGAGGCGAGCAGTCGTTGCGCGTGGGGCGCGTGCAAATATCCAAAAGCTTCCTCCTTGTGATCGTGGCCGTTGGATAAAAGATCTGATCCAACGGCTCACAACTGGCTGCGCATGGGAGATGAGATGAAATGTTTTAGGGTTTTGGCCGGATTGGGCTTCGTTCATGGGCTTGTATATATATTTTTTTTAACGTGTTTGGACTCTATAATGTTTTGTGGGCTAATAACTGTTGTAATAAGTTTGGACTTTATTTTTCTTCAAGTTGGGCTTTATAATTATTAGTTTTATGTATAAAATAATAATAAAAATAAAAATAATAATAATAATAAAAAAAATAACAAACAAAATAAGACAAAAACTAAAGTAAAAAACCACTATTTTATATACATTTAGAAACGATTAATAAATATACATAATTTTTTGTTTTTTTTTTTGATTTTTTGAAAGAAATATTTAAAGTATGCGTGTATACCTACATAAATAAAAGATAAAATTTTGATTCTTTCTTTTTTTTCGATAAATAAATAATAGGACGAAATTAAAGCAAAATGGAATAAATAAATGTATATAGTATGGTAATGTTTTTGGATTTTTGAATTAAAAACACATGTATATAATAATTTTATTTTTGTTTAATACTTACAAGCCCAATGTTCGAATGAAATAAAAATAAAATATGGGTTTAGAACGGATAAAATTAGTGATTACAGTTGCCCCTCTTTGCTTATCGTTGTAAAACAATGATAAAGCAAAGATAAAAAACACTAATTTTATCCGATTTTCCTGTTTGAAGACTGATTTAAGAGCCCCTTTTTCTTGATTCTAATAGCCCTTTTATCCCCTGATCCCCTAATCTGCTTTGCCGTGAACAACATCCCAACCTAAGACCATCTGCACACATAAAAAGATTTCAGAAGCCAATTTTAATTCCGTTATTTAGACATTTTGAACAAATTAAAAGATTCTGAGTTATGGGTCCCCCCTCTACGAGACATTAGCCCTGAACTGTTGAAGAAGTTGATCCTTCCTATATAGAACCAACTTCTAAAACTTCGAGTCTTTCCTATATAACTCTTCGGAATAGTCTTCGATCCGAGTTTCTCCTATATGAAACCCTAAATCTAGAATTCTAACGATGTTGATCCCTTCTTCGTAGAATCCACATCTCCGAGATGCTCCGGTTTCTGATCATCGCAGCATTTGACGGTCCCTCTCCTCGAGCGTATACCGTGGTGGGCAACCCCTCTCTTCAAGCGTATGTCGCAAAAACAATGTTGATCCCCTCTCCGTAGGATCCACATCTTCGAGATGCTCTGATTTCTGATCATTGCAGTATCTGACGGTCCCTCTCTTCGAGCGTATACCGTGGTGGGCGACCCCTCTCTTCGAGCGTATGTCGCAAAAACAATGTTGATCCCTTCTCCATAGAATCCACATCTTCGAGATGCTCTGATTTCTGATCATTGCAGCATCTGACGGTCCCTCTCTTCGAGCGTATACCGTGGTGAGCGACCCCTCTCTTCGAGCGTATGTCGCAAAAACAATGTTGATCCCTTCTCCATAGAATCCACATCTTCGAGATGCTCTAATTTCTGATCATTGCAGCATCTGACGGTCCCTCTCTTCGAGCGTATACCGTGGTGAGCGAGCATTGAAGAGCTAGCGTTCTTCTTTCCTGTAAATGCATATGATATAACATGGTATGGGTTAGCATGTTCCTATTCTACGTGATGCATGTTCGGGTCACAGCCAAAAGTTGCTCGGATCTAGTCTCTTTGATTTCACGTCCTCTCTGCAATAGCTCCCTATGTTAGGACCCAAGCCATCTTCTGACATTGTTTTATGCCTCCAACAACGGGATTCCTAAATTTACTTCTATTAGAACACCCGTTCGCAGGTTTTCGCTATGACGACTTTTCCTTCCCCTCTTCCTTTTTCTTTTTCTTTTCTTTCTCTTTCCTTTTCTTCTCTTTTTTCTTTTCTTTTTTCCTTTTCTTTTTTCTTTTTTTTTCTTTTTCTCCTTTTTTTTCTTTCCTTTTTTCTTTCTTTTTTCTTTTTCTTTCTCTTTTTTTTTCTTTTCTCTTTATTTCTTTTTCATCCTTTTCATCCTTTTCCCCTTATTTTCTTTTTCTTTTTTATCCTTCTTGGGCGCCCTTTCAGGTTTTCACCTTGTAGAGTTGAATCTTCGATGATCTCTGTTGGTTACTGCAGGTCGACTTGAACTTCGCTTCTTTCCGACCGGTAGCTGATGAGATAAATCATAGCAATATCGAAAAACTTTATTCTTTGATGTTCCAGGTCGATTTATCTATGAATATACCAAAGGAATGAATATGATGCAACAAGAAATATTTAATATAGCTATTATATTTCAAAAGTCATGGCAAACACGGAATATGCGAGAAAAAGAGGAGAATTAAACTCAAAACAGATTTCACAATATTGAAGGTATGAATGATACGAGAACTCATCAACCGCATCAAAGATCTCACTTCCCGACTTGATTACAGTAGCCTCCGAAAGAGTTGACGAAGTGTCGGACCTTACAAATATTTGAGCCGCCCTTTCGGGTTTTCAACTCAAAATCTCCTTCGGTTCTAAGGCGTCCTTTTCGGATTTTCACCTTAAAACCCTCCTATGGTCCTAAGGTGCCCTTTTCGGGTTTTCACCCTGGACCCTCCGTTTTTTCCCTTTTTTTCTTTCTTTTTTCTTTTTTCAGGCATAATACCTCTTGATCCAATCGGAATTCACAGGACTACTCAACTCATTCCCGTCCATTTCCGTCAGAATGACAGCTCCCCCTGAAAAGATCTTCTTCACAATGTACGGCCCTTCCCAGTTAGGCATCCATTTTCCTCGGAAATCCTTTTGGATAGGTAGAACCCTTTTTAGCACCATGTCCCCTTCCTGAAATTCACGAGGCCTAACCTTCTTATTATAGGCTCGCATCATTCTTTTCTGATACATCTGGCTATGACACATGGCGTTCAGTCTCTTTTCCTCTATCAGATTCAAATTGTTTATCCTGACTTGTGTCCATTCAGCATCTTCCACTTTAGATTCGCTCAGGATTCGGAGAGAAGGTATTTCCACTTCGAGTGGTAGGACTGCTTCCATACCGTAAACCAGTGAGTATGGGGTTGCCCCGGTCGAAGTTCGTATTGAGGTTCGATAAGCAAACAACGCAAAAGGCAACTTCTCATGCCAATCCTTGAAAGTATCTGTAGTTTTTGCTATGATCCTCTTAATGTTCTTATTAGCAGCCTCAACTGCTCCGTTTATCTTGGGTCGGTATGCGGTAGAGTTGTGATGCGTAATCTTAAACTGTTCACACACCTCAGAAATCATCTTGTTGTTCAGATTTGTGGCGTTGTCGGTAATGATTTTTTCTGGCAAACCATAACGACAGATGATCTCTTTCTTTAAAAACCTACATACCGTGGCTCGCGTGATGTTGGCGTAGGAGGCGGCCTCTACCCATTTAGTGAAATAATCAATTGCTACTAAAATGAAACGGTGTCCGTTAGATGCCTTAGGATGAATCTGTTCGATGACATCTATCCCCCAGGCGGCAAAAGGCCACGGTGCGTTCAAAGTATGTAACGGCAACGGTGGGGAATGAATTTTATCCGCATAAATCTGACATTTGTGACATATTTTGGCATAATTAATGCAGTCTCCTTCCATCGTCGACCAGTAATAGCCACACCTCATGATTTTTCTAGCCATTGCGAAACCATTAGCATGAGTCCCGCATATGCCTTCGTGTATTTCTGTCACAATGGTTTTAGCTTCTTGGGCGCCAACACATCTCATTAGCACTTGATCACTCCCTCTTTTGTACAAGATATCCCCATCGAGAACGTACCCTGATGCCATTCTTCTAATAGTCCTTTTATCAACATCTGTGGCTCCTTCAGGATAAGCCTGAGATTTGATGTACTGCAGAATATCATGATACCAAGGATTCCCATCTTTCTCCTCTTCTACTCCATAACAGTGGGCAGGTAATTCGATGCTTTGCATTTCTAGTGACCTTATTTGAGCCTTCGTGTTTGTCTTGAAAGTTGCGGCCAGAGTGGTCAAAACATCAGCCATTTGGTTATCCTCCCTCGGTAGATATTCAAAACTGATTTTTTCAAAGTTCTGAATCAAATCCTGAATCAGATTATAATACTTGATCAACTTAGGTTCTTTGGTTTCCCACTCTTGCCGTAACTGATAAATAACTAGCGAAGAGTCTCCGAACACTTGAAGGACACGAACCTTCCGTTCGATAGCTGCGTACAGACCCATTATACAAGCTTCATATTCTGCCATATTATTAGTGCAAAAGAAATTCAACCTGCTCGTGAGCGGATAATGAACTTCTTCCGGAGAGACCAACATTGCCCCTATGCCGTGCCCGAGGGCATTAGAAGCTCCATCAAAATATAATTTCCATGGCAATGCAGTCTCGGTTATTCCTCCCTCGACTGTGGCAGATATTAAATCCTCATCTGGGAAATCAAAGTTCAGGGGTTCATAATTCTTCGCAAACCGACTTGCCAAGAAGTCGGCCACCGCACTACCCTATACAGATTTTTGATTCACATACACAATATCAAATTCATACAAAAGCATCTGCCATCGAGCCATTTTTCCTGTCAACGCTGGTGCTTCCATTAGGGCTTTTAAGGGATCAGACCGTGATATCAGATAGGTGGTGTGATACAATATATACTGTCCCAACCTTTTAGTTACCCAAACCAGGGCACAACACAACTTTTGAGTTTGCGAATATCGAGATTCGCCTTCTGTGAACTTCTTACTCAAATAGTAGATTGCTCTTTCCTTCCTACCTGACTCGTCTTGTTGGCCTAACACACAGCCCATTGAGTTCTCAAAAACTGTTAGGTATAAAATCAACGGTCGGTCGGGCACGAGAGCCACTAAAACTGGGGCTTTAGTTAGATAATCCTTGACTTTCTCGAATGATGCCTGACAATCTTCATCCCAGGTTCTCGGGTCATTTTTACGGAGAAGTCTGAAAATGGGATCACACTTATCCGTTAACTGAGATATGAAACGGGAGATGTAGTTCAGCCTTCCTAAGAAACCACGAACTTCCTTTTGGGTTTGCGGTGGCGGGAGGTCCCTTATGGCCTTGACTTTATCTGGATCAATTTCTATCCCTCTTCGGTTGACTACGAACCCGAGGAGCTTTCCGGATGTTACTGCGAAAGTACATTTGGCGGGATTGAGCTTCAACTGATATTTTCTTAACCTCAGGAACAACTTTTGCAGATTCTGAATATGTTCATTCTCTGTCTTGGACTTGGCGATCATGTCATCCACATACACTTCAATTTCTTTGTGCATCATGTCGTGAAAAAGAGTCACCATTGCTCTTTGATACGTGGCCCCGGCATTCTTCAACCCGAAAGGCATTACTTTATAGTAGAACGTGCCCCACAGTGTCACGAAGGTGGTTTTTTCCATGTCATCAGGGCACATCTTGATCTGATTATAACCCGAAAAACCGTCCATGAAAGAAAACCATGAGTGCCCCGCAGTATTATCAACAAGGGTGTCAATATGCGGGAGAGGAAAATTATCCTTGGGACTGGCCTTATTGAGATCTCGATAATCTACACACATGCGTACTTTCCCATCCTTTTTGGGCACCGGCACGATATTCGCAACCCACTCTGGGTACTTTGCTACTTTCAAGAACCCGGCTTCGAACTGCTTTCTCACTTCCTCTCTAATCTTCAACAACATATCCGTTCTCAACCTACGGAGCTTTTGTTGGACGAGCTTATTCTCCGGTCGTGTGGGTAGCTTGTGTACAACAATATCTGTATTTAGACCCGACATATCTTGATACGTCCAAGCAAAAACATCTTTAAACTCTGAAAGCAACCCAATTAATTTTTCCCTCGAGTCGAGTGCTAAAGTGGTACCTATCTTTACCTCTTTTCTTTCTTCCTCGGATCCCAAATTTATTATCTCCAGATCCTCCTGATGGGGTAGTATCTGCTTTTCTTCATTGGCCATCAACCTTATTAACTCATCGGGGATCTCTAACTCCTCTTCCTCTTCTTCGGCTTCTGCGACCAATACGGGTTGTTCGAAATTCGGTACAGGATTAAGTTCAGTATCATTCATACAATCGATGTTATCGAACCTGCAAGAATTTAAATTTCCTATGTTGGGAAATAGTATACATATTTTACAAATAAAGAATAAAGAGATAAAGAATGCAAGGAGCAAAATGTATGAAAAGAAGATTGTTTGCCATTTGGGAAAAAGAGCATGAAGCCCTCTATTTTCATTGAAATGCAGATTAACATAGATGCCCTTTACAAAGAAATCCCATTGCTTTGGGGCGAAAGCGAATGGGAGGTGTTTTTTAGACATTACTTTGATTCATTCTTAGCAACTACAGGCAGATCGATGCTTGTCCAATTGTTGAGTTTTTCATCCGGGAGACATGGACGAATGGCAAACAGTGCAGACTTTCCCTTGGCATTCTGAGAGATCATATTTACATCCATCATTTCGAAAATTTCATTCATGAGCTCAGCCTCATAAAACTTCTGTCCTTCTAAATTGGCTTGGTGCACTTTCTCCCCAGAATTCTCAATCCCTCCGAAGGTGAAACTATTCTTGAGATCAGTTTTGACTATTGGTTTCCATGGGATGTCTTCTCCCCTGAGTCGGGCTCTTCTTTGCTCTTCCTTCCTCTTTCTTTCTTGTTTCCTTTGCAGATAGGTAGGGTGAAAGCCTAACCCAAACCTGTCCCTTTTGTCAATAACATTTCTAACCTTCAGACATCCTTGCAAGTTCTTTCCGAGTCCTCTCCCTTTCCTAGCTCCTTTTCCATCAGTCTCAATCACTACCATCTTAGTGCAATTCGAATATCTCGGGGTTGGAATCCGACTTCCCTCCACCACAAAAGTGGCATTGATGAATTCCAAGGCTCGAAAGGAGCATTCTAGGGCATCTTCAGCAGGGGGTACATAGGGAACATCCGAAGTTACAGCAGCAACAACGTCTTCTTCCGCGTTGACTGTCACAAGTTTTCCTTCCATCACATATTTCAGCTTCTGATGAAGAGAAGAAGGGACAACCCCGGTTGCATGAATCCACGGCCTCCCTAATAAGCAATTGTATGACGGTCGGATGTCCATAACCACAAACTCTATGACATATTCAACTGGGCCTATAAGCAGGGGTATCTCAATCTTCCCGGCCACTTCCCTCTGAGTACCATCGAATGCCCGGATAGTGTTCTGACAGAACTTCATATAGGAGTTATCAATAGGCAGTCGTTGTAAAGTAGCCAGGGCATAACATTAAGGGCAGACCCGTTATCGATAAGCACTCCTGGCAGAACATGCCCCTTGCAGTGAGTAGTGATATTGAGGGATTTAGTTGAACCTCTTCCTTCCTCTGGGATTTCATCATCGCTGAAAGTGATATAATTATCAGCAGTTATGTGGTTCACAATCTGATCAAGCTTCTTGACAGTGATATCTTGTTCCACAAAAGTTTGATTCAATACCTTTAGCAACGCTTCTCGGTGCTTTTCTGAATTCAGTAACAAGTCGAGCACCATGATTCTGGCCGGTTGTTTTCGAAGTTGATCAACCATATTATACTCACTGTGCTTCAGAAACCTTAAAAATTCTTGGGCCTGAGCCTCAGTCACTGGCTCGAGAATCTTCGAGGGAGGATCATCCCCGAACACTTTTACTGCCTCTGGCTCAACGAGTTTGCCCTTACCCTTTTGTTCGTCGGGTTTCTTCTCCTCCTGAGGAGAGTAGCATCTCCCGCTCCTTGTAAAGTGCCCTACCTCATTCACTATTTCAGAATTCTGCCCCAATGTATCACCTTCTTGAACTGGCCTCCCCTCCTCCGGAGTAACGGCTTCTTGCATTCCTGGTTTTCCGGGTGTAGAGATATTGGCGGCGTAATTCCAAGGCACCCTCTGTGTGCTTTTAAAAGGAAAGGTCGAGGGAGGAGAAATTATGAGTTTCGGAGTATTTTGGCTAGACGGCCCCTCTTCGTCCACCCTACGACTGATGATAAAGGGTCTCTGAGCTGTGTATTTGTTGCTTGGAATATCTGTCATACAGATTTCTGGCTTTTCCTCCTCACATTTTGCAAAGAACTCAATTTCTTTGATATCCATGAGTGCTTGCACCTTATCCCGAAATTCCGTGCAAACCTAGATGTCATGATCATTAGACTGATGCTACTCGCAGTATCGACCGCACCCCTCCTTTACAATTACCATCCCTCGGTCTATCAAACGTGCTATGCACAAATGTCGGAACACCCATCTCAAAGGGGATCGTATATCTGATACCATAGATATGGCCTTTTTAGGGGATTCTTTTTCGATACTATTAATCCCCTGATTCCCGTGGTTAGGAAGCGGGTTTCTAGTGGTACTCGATTCTCCCAATTGTAAGACTCCCGTATTCAACAAATTCTGAACAAGCTTCTTGAAGGCTATAGTGTTCTCAATGTTATGACCCGGAACACCGGCATGATATTCGCAGTGTGCTTTCGCATCATACCATGCTGGATATGGTGGATTGAAAGGAGTCACATGAAAAGGTCGTACCAAATCAGCTTTGTGTAACTGAGCGTACAACTCCTTGTACGGGATTGGGATAGGGGTGAAGGTCGTCTTCTCAAATTCCTTCTTCGGCTTCCTATCATCTCTTCTACCGCCTCCCTGAGTATTGCTGGCCGGTTGTGGTTGCGATATTGTTAAATTCTGACATGTTTCGAAAGCATTTACCTCATGCTCCTTTCTCTTAAATTGCTTTTTGAGCGATTCACCTTCCTCAATCCTACCACTTTTGATGGCGGCCTCAATGCGCTCTCCGGTCATGACTAATTCGGCAAAGTTACTTATCGGATTGCTGATGAGTCGGTCGTACAGCACTCCTCTCAAAGTATCCACAAACATAGGAGCGATTTCATTTTCACGAAGTGGCGGTTGTACTTGTGCCGCGAGATCTCGCCATCGCTGAGCATATTCGCGAAGGCTTTCACTTTTCTTCTGTTCTAAATTCTGTAGCATAAGTCTGTTGGGAATCATATCAGTAACATGCTTGTACTGATCAATGAAAGCTTTTGCTAAGTCTTTCCATGACTTAATCTGTGCGCGGGTCAACTGATTATACCACCTCGCCGTAGATCCTATCAGGCTGTCCTGGAAGCAATGAATGAGAAGCTTTTCATTGCTAGTGAATCCTGTCATCTTCCGACAAAACATGGTCACATGTGCAGAGGGACATGTTGTGCCGTCGTACTTTTCGAACTCAAGCGTTCTGAATTTCGGAGGAATTTCTACATCGGGGACTAGGCTAAGGTCACCCGCGTTCAAACCAAGAGAATCCTCTTCTACTTCTCTAACCCGGAGCTTTTCTTCAAGGTCTTTCCTAGTCTCTTCAAGCTGTTTAGAGAATTCTGCCTTTACTCTACTGAACTTTTCGAGTTCATCCAAATCAGGCACATTTTCGCCCGCATTCTCATCACTTTCAGCCGTCCCAAATAACGGATTCTGAATCGATATTCCGACTCGGAAACTAAACGTTGCTCCCTTTTGTGGGACAGGGGTTGAGCCAATAACGATAGGGGAATATGCCGGTTCTATTCCGGTTTGAAGCGGATTCTCTACCTTTCCTTTTCCTTTCACATCATCTGATGGCTTAAGTCCTAACATTTGGGTGAGCTGTTCCAACATATCTTGCTGAGCTTTCAATATGGTTTCTTTTAGTTCCAACTGCGATCTTTCTATCTGGGCTCTCAGATCTTCTTCTAACTTACTGAACTGTTCCTCCATCTTCCTCACTTGAGATCGAGTGCAATATTGATGCGGAATGATTGCAAGTTCTGTTTTACAATATTTCCTAAGTTAATTTAATTGTATACATGATTAATGCATATAAAATGCATGAATGGATACATGTGAATGATGAAATGCTTCAAAAAGATAAGCAATGCAAATAAAGGTGTTGACTCATTTAGTGATCGTCCTTGAACCAACTTTCATTAAATTCTAAAAAGTATTCATTACAAAGGGAAATTGAAACTACAGATAGGCATCAGCCCTAGTTCCTAAATCTTGAATTGCTTTGAGTAGTTGAGCGAAACGGGTTACTTCTTTCATGTCCTATGTCACAAAGGGTGTTAAGGCTTCAGCTTCCGCGGCTAGGTTTTTCACATACTGGGCCACTTCTTGTACTCGCACCATTAGAGTGGTGTTATAATCGTCTCGATCTTGTATCATACGAGTGGCATCACGAAGGCGACGCAACCAATAACTGTCTCCTCCTTGTGCAGCCCCCTCGAGGACCACTAGTCGTCCCAAATAGTCTTGAACCTTGGCTTCTAACTCTCCTATCCGTGCTTGAAGCGATGCGTTCTCTTGTTGACTGAGCTGTAATTCCAAAAACCCATTTCTGGCCACATATTTCTCTAAAGAGTGGTCCAAATCCTCAACCTTGCGTTCCAACAGAGTATTCCGAGCTTGACACTGTTTCAAGATTTCAGAAGTAGAGACATACAGATCTTGCATCTCACAAAAACGATTCTTATTTTCCTGAGCTCTTCTCTTCCACGCATTAGTATTTTCCCTTTCCCATACTACAGTTTGTTTTCCTTTCTCTTTCTCTTCCCGGTACCTTTCCCTTTCTTGATTGATTGCTCTCCTAGCATCCCTCTTTTCTTTCTCAATTTCAGCCTCTCGGATTTCTATTTCCTTATTCACGGCTTGCCTACCTCTTTCCTTTTCTTCCTCTAGGATACGAATCCCGTTCATCCTTTCCTTTTCTACAGCGAGAAATTTCTTTCGGTCAGCAGTTTGCACCTGAGCATACAGCTTGATGGTATCTTTCTGATAGAGGGCATTTTTCGCACTCAAATCTTCATTAGTCTTCTTTAGCTGTTTAATTGTCTCATCCTTGACATCGAGATCCAAACTTACTTTGTATAGTTCTTCCGCATACTGGGCCTTCATTTCCTCCATCTGTTTTCTAACTTCATCCACCTCACTTCTTAGTATATCGGCTTCAGAAGGGACGATGCGCATGTGCTCTTCCAACGTCATCGTAGGCTCGTGGTCGGATATCGGGACTTTGTCATTAACCCTGATACGTCTCCAGAGGTCATAGTCCGGTGTGGTCATCCCTTGATTACTTCCTTCTACTCGAATGCGGTAACAGTAGCCCCACACCCTTGTTATCTTCTGAACCTTAGGTCGATATTCATTCTTGAAAAGGAACTCGGCTTCGCTCAAACCAGCCGTGAAAGGAATAAATTGACGAGAACCAAACTGTCTAGATACCAGAAGAGGTGCACAGGCAATTCCTCCGTGTAAGCCAATCATCATGACCCAATTGTAGTCTCCGATTCTGTAAAGGAAATGAAATTTGTGACCCATCCACGGGACTCTCCACACAATATCATCATCCCGCAGATTCTTGAAGATTTCCGACCATTTTCTTTTATCGAGGTCCTCTCGCCATTCTCTAGCTAAATACTCTTGCACCGGGGAGAAACTTCCCTGAAATATACCAGACAAGACCTGAGTTGGCTCCTTCCAAAAGTGACTCTGTATCCATATCTGAAGAAGCTGTGCACACCCTCTAAAACGTCCTTCTTCATGTTTCCAACAAGCATTCAAAGAAATGAAGGTTTCTGTCAATATGGCCATTACCGGATTAGCCTTCTTCTTTAAACGATCGAATAAATCGAGAATGGCCACATCTATGTTGCCCAATACTCGGGGAAAAATCACCAACCCGTATATGCCTATGGCAAACAAATCCATCTTCATTTCCTCATCTGGATGCACGGGTATTATGTCCCGGATGCTCTCCCATGAAAATGCAATACTTTCTCCCCGAACCTGAATTATTCCTTTAGCCCACGCCTCACTCATTCCAGCTAGAGAACTCAACTTCGAATGATAATTCTGAGACTTAGGAGGCTTCGAGTAGATCCAATCCTTGTTGACATTCCTTCTATTTATCAAAGCTGTGTATTCTTCTATTGTTGGCATCAAATCGTTTCCGTTGAATGTGAAACAGCAAAAAGCGGGATTCCAGAACTGAAAGGCGGCTCTGAGCAAAGGCTGATTAATTCTGACATATACTAACTGAGCTATATCCCCATAATTCTCACGGAACAAGCTTTGTACTCTCGCTTCCCAACTTTCCCATATTTCCTTTAGCTCATACAAATCATTCTGTTGTAAACTGACATACGTGTAACCGGGCACAATGCGCTCACTTGGTTGACTATCCCCAAAGGCCTTTTGGTTGACTTCGGACCAATGTCGGATTGCTGAGTTCTTATCCTGGGAACCTAGAAGACCTTTATCCATAATGAAAGCTCTCAATGCGGGCAAACCACTCGAATCAACACCTTTTAAAAGAAATGCAAAAGAATGCAAGAAAAAGAAGAAAACAAAACAAACAAAAGGAAAAGGGAAATGTGTTAGTAAGGATGCCATAAATAACGAAAGCACAAATAAATGATATAAACAAATAACATAGAAGAAGAGCAAGATAAGCAAAATCTAGATATCACACCTAATTCACCTAGGTTATCCGCATGGCTCTAATGGGGTGGGTTTACTAGTTCTCTAAATGCAATTTTGGTTTTAGGAGGTACCCGAATTGTCCTTGCTGTCCTCTTCTAAGAGTAGCAAGGCCTCTGATCATCACCCATTATAGGCTCATCTCAATCGAGTTCAATTCGGGAGGACCCTTTCGCTATGCCCATACGAGGAAACAATATTCCTACGAAGACATAGGGTAGTCGAGCCCCGAAGGTACTTTACTAGGCCCCTATGAAGGAACAATATCCTTACGAAAGCCTTAGTATTTTCCCCCCACTTAAAGAGAAGGGTTGAAATGATATAACTTCGAATTAATAAACAAATGATAATTTAATTGCCACCTTAATTCAAAATTCTCAAAATTAATTAAGCGGTATTTAAAAACAAGGCTTGACTCGTTTGAAAAGCATATTCCCCAGCGGAGTCGCCAACTGTAGTGACCTCTCTTTTTTTAAAAAAAATATTTAAGATTAAGTATAAATAATAAAAATGGGGGTCACTAGTTTGAAAATTAGGAATTAGGCTAAAAAATGGAACTTTAAAATTTAAGGTTTAAAATTTGGGAATTAGGGTTTGGAAAACCTAAAAAGGAAATTGAGAATTTTATTGAAAATTAGGGGTTTGAAAAATGTCGGGAATGCTTAAAAATGTTGGAGTCGTCACCGGTCACTTTTGGTAGACCGGACACCGTAAAAACCAGAGATTCGAAGTGTTTGGGTTCGAGAGTCGGTTACGGTTTTAAAACAGGTTTTGTGTTTAAAAACTGCCCAAAATTTGGCACCTTTAAAATAAATTAACGCTTAATTAATTTTGGATATTTTTGAATTAAAGTGGCATTTAAATTATTTTTGTTTAAAGATTCGAATCAATTTTATTTTTTACCGTGTCTTTATTCGAAGGCAACGCATACACCGTGACCATTGCATTGGAACACGGGCCCGTTACGACCGAATAAAGATGTTTAAAATTAAATTCATTAATTAATGATGAGTGCAAGATGTAACTTAGCAAAATAAAACGAGCAATATAATCAACAATATGAACACACAAAAAAAGAAATTAAAAAAAAAAGATATAAATCATGATACAAAGAAATAAGGTGCTTAAATTAAAAAAGCAACAATGTGACTAAAAAAATGCAATGTAAATGTATGCACAATACATGTAAACAACTAAGGTATGATACAATAAATTCATAAAAATATAATTAAGGGAGCATGACAAAAATAAAAACACAAGAGAGTGAATAAATGCTACAAGTGAACCATATACCATGAAAGGCATAGAAAGATAAGACATAAATACATACACGATAAAACATAAATAAATGGTAAACAAATAATATGACAAAAGTGATATAAACGATAAATAAATACATGCACACAAAAGGAAAACATGAGTAAAAACTAAAATACAAACATGTGCACACAAATAAAGTTTACAAAAATAAAATGTGCATAGAATAAGATATAAAACAAAATACATGAATAATTAAATAAAACATGGTATAAAATAAGAGCAAATAAAAATAAAGTGAGCATGCAAGGACATAATAAGGTTCATAAGATAAACATGCAAATAAGGTAAAACGCATAAATGAAACATGCGCTACAAGTGGAAAAATACATACATGACTAAAATATGAACAAAATGTATAGCATGAATATATAGTAAGAAAAATAAATAACAAATATATATAATCAAAAAATGCATGGCGTACTAATCCCATCATGATAGGGCCAAATACGACAAAACATTAACTATATAATAAGATAAATATAAGGATAACAATGAAATACTTTAAACAAGACAAATATGTGTATGGATCGAATACATGAATTGAAGCAAAACAAAGGAATAATTACAAATAAAAGTACAAATGCATTAATAAATAAAGAGATAAATAACTAAATAAATAAAAACTATCAATGGCTCACATAAAAATAAAAATATATAAAAAAAAGAGTAAAAACATTCGAATGAGGACCGAATTATAAAATCTTGAAAACATCTAAGGACCTCTAAAATGATCTAACCAAGGGGAAGACCCTTAAAAAAGGGTACAGAACGCGGAGGGACCAGAGATAGATAAAACCAATTTTATAGATGAATATAATTAAAATCAGGACTAAAATAAAAATAATCCAAAACTTTTAGGGACCGGGAGGGAGAATATTTTGACACGGAGGGGCTTATTATGTAGAATAACCATTTTTAAAATAATTAGTGAGTATATAACTCACTTATTTCGGCTAAAAAAACCCTTTTTATCCATTTCCATAAAAAACAGAGGATTCAACCCCTTTTGCTCTCTGAAATGTTCATTCCCAAAGGATGAACATTCATCCCAAACCCAGAAATCCTTTGAAAACCCAGAAATCGACGTCCCCCTTTTAGATTCTCCTTTCCTTTTTTATGCTTTGTAACCATAATAAACCCAAAATCTTTCCCTTTCGCATCCATAATCAGAGGAAAACGAAGTGAAGAGTTTGCAAAACCGAAAAGGAGAGAAAAAGAAAATCTGATTTGAAGTAAAAAAAGACCCCATCTCCTTTTTCTTCCTCACGACGGCTCACTACCGAAGGCTTATCACCTCTGTTTTTATCGCCGGTGAAGCGGAAGAAAAGGTCACTGGAGCGTTGGGGTTTTTACACGAAGGTTAGACTCTAACCTTAGATTACATTTTCTTGTTTTTACTTTATGCATGCAAGAATGAAAGGAGATTCTACCTCAAAAAGATTTCTGCTATATTGATGATGGAAGTTTTTTTTTATAATATTTGTTCCTCTTTCTTTTTATAGTCGGATTACAAGATGATAAAAAACTATTTGCTGCATTTTTTTTGCTTTATTCTTGATGTCTGCCTCTGAATTTCTCTATGCTTTTCTGTCATGTACTGGTGCGGCTAGGAATTGTCCCCTTTTTTGCATGAAAAGTCTGAAATCCATTGTATTTTTGCTCTGCAAATTGTACGATCCTGACATAATTTTGTTTGTTTGTGTATATGTGGCTCCTGGACGAGTGATGAGGCCATCGGAGAATCGTCGCCGGCGATTGGAATCGAACGGACGATTACTGGAGAGGCGAAAAGTCGTCTGGAAATCCGAAAGGTCCTTCGCGTGTTCAACACGCGCGCGTGGGAGGCGAGCAGTCGTTGCGCGTGGGGCGCGTGCAAATATCCAGAAGCTTCCTTCTTGTGATCGTGGTCGTTGGATCACAGATCTGATCCAACGGCTCACAGCTGGCTGCGTATGGGAGATGAGATGAAATGCTTTAGGGTTTTGGCCGGATTGGGCTTCATTCATGGGCTTGTATATATATTTTTTTTAACGTGTTTGGACTCTGTAATGTTTTGTGGGCTAATAACTGTTGTAATAAGTTTGGACTTTATTTTTCTTCAAGTTGGGCTTTATAATTATTAGTTTTATGTATAAAATAATAATAATAATAATAATAAAAATAATAATAATAAAAAAAATAGCAAACAAAATAAGACAAAAACTAAAGTAAAAAACCACTATTTTATATACATTTAGAAACGATTAATAAATATACATAATTTTTTGTTTTTTTTTTGATTTTTTGAAAGAAATATTTAAAGTATGCGTGTATACCTACATGAATAAAAGATAAAATTTTGATTCTTTCTTTTTTTTTCGATAAATAAATAATAGGACGAAATTAAAGCAAAATGGAATAAATAAATGTATATAGTATGGTAATATTTTTGGATTTTTGAATTAAAAACACATGTATATAATAATTTTATTTTTGTTTAATACTTACAAGCCCAATGTTCGAATGAAATAAAAATAAAATACGGGTTTAGACCGGATAAAATTAGTTATTACAAAAGGTAATTAGTCATATTTTTCACTTTAATTTTTTAATATTAAAAACTTATATTTATATTTTAAAATTATTTTTTTAATTTAAAGATTTGAGTTTGAATTCTGTCGTTTTTAAATTAACGATCAATAAACTTATTTTGTTATTTCAATGACTTTGTTTTTAATATTTTAAAAAAGTGTTTTGGAGATAAAAAAAATTATTTTGTGACAAAAATAATATAAAATCAGTAACTTTGCATATAAAAATATTTTTAGTTTAATTTGAAAAATTATTTATTTTATTTATGGTTTTTCATGTTAGAGTTTATAAAATAATAATTTAACATTTATTATTATTTTATTAATATTAAAAATATAAAGATAATTAAATTTGGTAAAAAAAAATATGACTAAATTACCTATTAAACCCCTTCTGATTTTAATTATTAAAAAATAATGATATATGAAGTAACGTATATAGTTAATGGAGATTTGATCTAGATATTATATTTTATTTTTTTCTCAAATATTATTCTTTCGAAATTATTTTTATCAGTATGATATTTTACTGTAGTAATAAAAAATTGGATAGATTATAATTTAACTTTGAATAGTATTTCACTTAAAAATAATAAAAAATGATATTGTCCAAAGACTGATGAATTATAATTCAACTTTAAATAATGTTTTACCTTTCGAAGGCGGATGAAATTACAATCCGACTTTGAAAAATATCATTTTTTTATTACTTTTAGATAAAAGACTGTTTAAAATTGAATTATAATCTATTAACTTATGATTTGCTATAGTAAAATACCTATTATTAAAAATAAAACAAAGAGTGTCGTGTTAATAAAAAAACTTAAATAACAATATTTAGGTCAAAATTCTACTGTTAATGATATATTATATAACTATTTTTAAATAAAATAATAAAAAACTTTAATCTCTTATTATATAAATCACCCACCATTTCTTTTTTTTTTTGATGTAAAAAGGAATGCAACTACGAGTCTCGTTAAAAACCTCCCTAAACCTAATTGGAGGAAAAGAGTACTCGTAGCGGCATTAAACAAATTTAAACAAAAACTTAAACCCCTAAAACATCAAGCCAAACCTATGGACTTGTCCCGATCAAGTAAAATCCGAACTACATTAGGTGGTTCCAAGAACACTCGCACTAAATCCTCAGTATTTCGCATGATCTTAGCCAACAGATCTGCTACTCCATTAGCCTCTCTTCCCGCATGTACAATCCTAACGTCCCATATACGTACAATCAGCTCACTAATCAGAAGAATAAGATTGCAATAGGCGATGTCAACCAACAACCCTTGTATCAAAGCCACGGCTGTAATACTGTAAAGTTCAAGCACCACCTTACAGTACCCTAATTCCCAGGCTAATGTTAAACCGTTAAAAGCAGCCCACAATTCCGCGCAGATCACCGAGCAACGGCTAATGCGCTGCCCAACACCACGAATCCACTCATCGTCGGCGTCCCGGATGATTCCTCCAATGGTTGCAACCAAAGGATTTCCTCCCACCGCTCCATCCGTATTAATTTTAACCCATCCTTCATCCAGCCGACACCATTATTTACACAACCCTCTTCGCTGTTGTTGTTTGCGTATTTCCATAGCAGCTATAATTTTTTTTGCATAAGCCACACAGTAATCCACAATGTTACCAACTAATTCTCTTCCACTATCAAACACAAAAACACATCACCTCTTCCAAAGGATCCAGCAAGTTGTTGCAAACAAAATCGTCAACCAATTACTATTACTCTTCAAGTTGGCTTGTAGCCAATCGCGATTACTTCCGTTAAAGAAGCTACGCTATAGGTTTTGCGGCACCAGCTTAGCCTAAACCTGCCTCGCCCGGCTACACGTTCTCAACACATGGTTTATATCCTCATCTTCTACACCATACACAGGGCATAGGCTGTTGTTACCAAAATGTCGATGGGTTCTTTCCTTGTTCGTCATCAACCTATCATGGTTTAACAACCATAAAAAAGTTCTGATCCGTTATGGAACCGGAAGACGCCAAATGAACTTCCATGAATCTTCCTCCTCAAGGAACACCTCTGGCCCCAAAGTACGATAGGCTGATGCGGTTGAGAATATAAGCGTTTCAGTCCATCTCCAAACTAGCGAGTCATTCCCAAATCCAACATGTGGCGGAACAATGCTTGCCAGCTGATCCAAGGACTCGCGAGGCAATGCCAACGCAAGCTTGCTCCAATCCCAAGCCCCTGCTACCGTTAGCATGCTAGCAACACTCACATAAGGAGGATCACCAGGTAGAAGGTATTTTGTCGCTAAAGGCTCTCTCTCATCTAACCACACGTCCCACCAAAAATCGACTTTCCACTCATTACGAACTTGCCAACACATGCTTTGCTTTATTGCTTCCCAACAATGACTCACACCTTGCCAAAGTCTCGAGGAGTTTCGTCGATAAATTTCACTAGGCAATTCTCTAATCCATTTATACTTATCCCTTAGTACCTGGACCCATAGCTTGTCCTTACTACAAACCAAGTGATACCCTACCTTCATAAGGAAAGCACAATTTTGGTTCTGCACATCACGAAAACTTAAACCTCCCATATTTGATGGTTTTTTTACAATATCCCATTTTACAAGGTTGATAGCATTATGGTCTGGTGTTATACCCCAAACAAAACGACGAATGTGTTTCTCAATTTTATCACAAATACCTTTAGGAAGCCAGGTAGTTTGCATTGTATAAATTGGTATAGCCTATAACACAGCCTTCGCTAGAGTAATTCTCTCAGCTAGTGCCAATGATTTTGCTTTCCAACCCGATAAGCATTGATCAATCTTTTCTATCAGATATTGGTAAGTGGCCCGTGTAACACGCTTATGTAGAAACGGCACACCCAAGTACTTCCCCAAATCATCCACTACCTCAAAACCAAAATAGTTCGCTATGTTTTGTTTTCGCTCTAAGCTGCAATTATTAGAAAAGAATATTTGGGTTTTAGAAACACTAACACGGTGTCCTGACGACATACAAAAATCCTAGAAGACTTTATAAACAATTTTAGCCTGCTTCAACGACGTCTCCGTAAATAGTACCAGATCATCTACAAAAACATAGGTGCGACAAGCCTGGGCCACCACGAGAAAGCTGAATCTGCTTTCATTGTCCATCAAGGATTCGCCGATCAATCGCCTTTGCTAACTGCTCCATACAAATGACAAATAAATAAGGTGAAAGTGGAT
Organism: Abelmoschus esculentus; assembly: GCA_035048815.1. Taxonomy (NCBI): domain Eukaryota; kingdom Viridiplantae; phylum Streptophyta; class Magnoliopsida; order Malvales; family Malvaceae; genus Abelmoschus; species Abelmoschus esculentus. The sequence goes on along the minus strand of JAUCBN010000023.1, from coordinate 10,250,104 downwards.
CCCCCTGTCTCACCCCGCGGGAAGGCTGAAACAAATCTGCCATCTCTTTATTCCAGATAATTCTTGTAGTAACCGAAGTTATACATTTTAAAATCCATCAAATAAAATGGTCAAGAAGCCCTAACCCATAAAGAGAGCTTTCTAGAAAATCCTAGCTTAATCTATCATAGGCTTTTTCCAAATCAACCTTAATCACCATCCAAGGTTTTGAGTCTTTCTTCTTTCCCATCGTATGAATTACCTCTTGAGCTAGAATAATATTATCCGTGATATGACATCCTGGTACAAAACTTGACTGAGTTGAAGATATCCAGTTCGGTAACAGAGGCTTAAGTCTATTAACCAGAATCTTAGTAATAACTTTGTACAATATCGTGCACAAGCTGATAGGTCTAAATTGTTTAATACTCTCTGGTTTAGCAACTTCAGGAATTAATACAAGTAAAGTCTGATTAGTGATGTCGCCTAGATTTCCAGTCGCGAAGAACTCTCGAACAAACGACACCACCGATTGCCCTACAACATCCCAATTCCTCTGAAAACCCCCCACATGAAAGCCATCAAAACCTGGTGCTTTATGTGGATTCATCAAAAATATAACTGCACGGACTTCAGCTGGTGATACATCCCGTAACAATAGCCTTTGCTGGCTCTCGAACACCTGTGAATGTCCACTCAAATCATTACGGTCCAAATTGACAAACGGTTCGGCAGTGTAAAGCTTTGAGAAAAAATTGATAGCATGATCCTTTAAAATGGTTGACTTCGAGTATCAACTTTCGTCATCTAGGCGAAGCATACGAATAGTATTGCGTCTCCTCCGATTAAGAGTGGTGGAGTGGAAAAATTTTGTATTACGATCACCTTGGTCAAGCCATTTACTCCGAGACTTTTGAAACCATAAGCTTTTCTCCTTCTCAAGGACAATATTCAACTCAGATTTCAGTTTGATCTCTAAGTCTAAGAAAAACGTATTATGCCTTCTATCAATAGCTCTCTCAATTCCCCCAATTCAGGCAAGAAGTTACCTCTTTTTTTTTCCAATATGGCCAAACACATCCTTATTCCATTGACGACTTTTTTCCTGAAATGAGAAAAGGCTATCAAACACATTTATATTGCTATTCCAGCTCTCATGTAATAACCGCTTAAAATCTGGGTGATCATTCCATGCTGACACAAACAAGAAAGACCGTTGACCATTTCGATTCCTATCCGCCTCAGTCATCAATAAAATTGGACAATGATCAGACTCCATCAAAGGTAGATGCATGACATTTGAAGACGCAAAAAAATCACACCACTTTGTATTACAGAGGAAGCGGTCAAGCCTTTGACTCAAGTTACCCCTCTGCCAAGTAAAGCGTGGACCACTGAAACCCATGTCAATAAGCCTTGTTCGGAAGATAAACTCATTAAACTACGCGCAAGTCCCCACTCTCCGAGTCGATCCACCTAACCATTTATCAGTACTTACTATAGCATTAAAGTCTCCACCAAGCAGCCACAACATTCCAAGCCCTGGATCTAGGACCTCAAGTTGATCCCAGATGAATCGATGTTTACCCCACTCTAGGCTTGCATACACAAATATAGTATGGAATTGTATATTTAATCTAGAATCTACACCAATTCCATATACAAACTGGTTTGAAACAGTAAGAACATCAAACATAATCCCTCCTTCCAAAGGACCCATATGCCTCCTGAAAAACCATTTGCTTCTACTCTGTATGAATAATCAAACCCCGAGTGACGAATGAAATTGTCAGCCTCATCCCCACTTATTTGAGGCTCAAAGATTGCAATCATATCCGGTAACTGCACACTAACCAATAATCTAAAATAGCGATTAAAGTCAAGGCCAAGAGTGCCTTGAGTATTCCAACACATGATTTTAATCATTAAAATAAGCATAAAGAACCCCAAACTCACTAATTCCTCGCTTGCATCGTTCCCTCAAATGACTCGTTCGCAGTCCATCGAATTTCACCCTTCTTAGCTGTCTCTGAACCCCTCGACCTAACGGACAGATCCAGACTTTCTTGCTTTGTAGATAGTTCATTTGAGACTGTATTTATCTATTGCGTAACTTCCATCGCTTGGTGTTTCCCATCAATCTTTTTCGCCTTTCCGTTCTTACGAACCAAAGGGCTTGGAATAGTGCCACTACGAGCATATGTCTTGCTTATTTTACGAATCAAACCTAACTCTAGTTTTCTATTATTATCTTTTAAGACCCATTTCTGATTTTCATCCGTAATACGAATAACCGTATGTTTTTCCGTAGGCAACTTAGAAGAAACAGTCTACACCGTACTTTGTGTCTCATTACCAATACTGGTGACCTGCAAACTCTTAACCTGTTCCTGTTCATTACATGCCTTAGAAGTGTCAATCACTGCTTTTGTGATCATCTCATCCGCATTCATTTGCGACCTAGTAACTTCTATAAGAGGAACAACATTAGATGGTCTTGTTATGTCCGCGATGATTTGAACCTGTTGTGCACTCTTATTCACAGATGGCTCATGAACCACCACAACCTCTTTACCTTTCATTACCCTCTTTGAACTAGGACCATGATCGACCCTAGGAATCGGGGCCTGGCCAATCCCTTACGTTGAAGTTTGCTTTTCCACCGTCATATTATCTATTCCAACATTCAACACAGCAAACCATGAATCCATCGACTTAGCAACCCTCGAATTAGAAGAGTTTTGTCCCTTAACAATTCATTGGGTTCCCCATCATCGTTTCTCCACCTGCATCCACGGCCCATACTTCTCAACAACTTTTGGTGCTGGTTCAATAATTTTGGGTTGTGTCGTCTGCTTCTGCACTTTCGCACATAATTCCTTAGTATGTCCATACTTCCCACATCCAAAACAAATCAATGACAAACCTTCATATTCTATCCGTTGGAACCTACCATCAATTATCATACCAGGTAGTAGTGGTTGGTCTAGCCTCACCATAACCACAAGCCGTGCAAACCTCCCTCAACGACCCTCCATCGTGTTAAAATCAACCCGAATAACCTCTCCAATTAGTCCTGCAATTGCATTAAAAAAATATTTCGAATAATAGCGATAGGGTAATCCAGGTAGTCTTACCCATGCCAAAATCTGTTTAGGATGATCTTCAACTGTCGAAAACTCCCTCGACCAGGGCTGGACAATCAAGTAGCTTCCGTAAATCATCCATAGGCCACCAGAAATTACCTTTTCATAGTCCGTATCAAGGCTAAAATTGATCAAGTAATAATCGTTATCTAGATCAATGATCGAGAAATCTCCCATCGGATTCCATAGTCCCTATATTCTATTCTTCAAAGCCCTGAGTCCAATTGAGCGCCCCAAGAGTCTTACTATCATCGTCTTTGCCAACTTTGCATCAATCTGCTTATGAACCCTATCTGAAAACCGAATCTCAAGAACCGGGCCATCTCTGCTAATAATAATATCGTCATTGGCTAATTCTACTTCCAACGACTTTAGAAAATTATCCTCCTTATTACTTTCGGCGGAGCGCATTGCAGTATCTCGAAAAGAAACCCTCTTCCCAAGATCGATAGGTTCTTGTCCACTTTTCAGCCCAGACGCCACCACTGACGGTAACGTGATATCACCGTCTCTAGACGATAACCCTATTGTTTTTTCCATGTCCACCCCACTATCAAGATCTATATGCGTTAAATCTCCTCCTTGGTGAACTACCATCTCTGCCCCAGGACCATTCCTCATATCCGAAACCCCATTGTCAGACATAAATAAATCCCGTCATCTTGACCGCTGTTGTATCAGAAAGTCGATTTAAACAGTGATGATAATTAAATTATTGCAGTAGAACTAGAAATTCGCCGCTTAAATCACGCCATTCACCGAAACCCTAACTCGTCAAGTTATGAATAAATTGAAATGCCAACTTCTTCTAAATTCAACTCGTTTTGCCTTGGAAATAAAACTTAGAAATCACTTCACTCGAACAGTTTAGAGAGAAAGAGAGAGGAAACCGCCGGGTACGGTGCGGAGGAGGAGAATCACCCACCATTTCTTATATAATCATTTATAATTGATTTTTTAATTTTTGTATAAAATATTATCTTTCACATCATATCAAAATGTAATAAAATTAACTTTTATTACGAACATGACGGGTGGGGCTAAAAAAAACTCATTAAATGGAGCCAAAAAAGAGCCCCTCTAATAGGGGAAATGGGGAACCGGTTGTTAACCGGTTCCAATTTAAACCTCTTTTTTTTATAAATAATAGTTATCTAATTTATTTCTATATATTCGAATAAAAAATATATGAATAAAAATATTTATATGATAAATATTTGAATAAAAATATTTATATAATAAATATTCGAATAAAAATATTTGTATAATAAATATTCAAATAAATACATATACGAATATAAATATTCATATAATAAATATTCATATAATAAATATTCATATAATAAATATTCATATAAAAATATTCAAATAAAAATATTCGAATAATAAATATTTGAATAAAATATTCAAATCAAAATATTCAAATAAAATATATACGAATAAATATATTCGTATAAAAAGATATTTGAATAAAAATATTCATATAATAAATATTTGAATAAAAATACTCGAATAAAAATATTCGAATAAAAAATATCCATATAATAAATATTCAAATAAAAGTATTCTTATAATAAATATCAGAATAAAAATATTCGTATAATAAATATTTGAATAAAAATATTCGAATAAAAAATATTTGAATAAAAATATTCGAATAAAAAATATTTGAATAAAAATATTCGAATAAAAATTATTCGATAAAAAATATTCGTATAATATATATTCAAATAAAAATATTCATATAATAAATATTGGAATAAAAATATTCGAATAAAAAATATACAAATAAAAATATTCGTATAATAAATATTCAAATAAAATTTTTTGAATAAAAATATTTGAATAAAAAATATTAGAATAAAGATATCCATATAATAAATATTCGAATAAAAATATTCATATAATAGATATTGGAATACAAATATTCGAATAAAAAAATATACAAATGAAAATATTCGTATAATAAATATTCGAATAAAATTTTTTGAATAAAAATATTTGAATAAAATATATGTGAATAAAAATATTCATATAATAAATATTCGAATAGAAATATTCATATAATAAATATTCGAATAAAAATATGCGAATAAAAAGTATACGAATAAAAATACTTGAATAAAAATATTTGGATAAAAAATATACGAATAAAAATATTCATTCGTATAACTATTCAAATAAAAATATTCGAATAAAAATACTTGAATAAAAATATTCGAATAAAAATTCTTATAATAAATATTCAAATAAAAATATTTGAATAAAAAATATACGAATAAATATTGTACACAATTCCTTACAAAGTACACATAATAGCTTACAAAAACTGTAAGGAACAAGGTATGTACATAATTCCTTACAACTTCTCACCATAAGCTAAAGGAGCCATCCAAAGGTAAGGATTTGTGTATATACACAATTTACTACGATTTTCGTAAGCCGTTGTGTATACTTTGTAAGAAATTGTGTACTAACATAAATTTTTACCATTTTGGTGCCATATTGTGTATTCTTGTAGGAAATTGTGTATGTACACAAATCCTTACCCTTGGATGCCTCCTTTAGCTCATAATTTTGAAGTCGTAAGGATTTGTGTATATACCTTTTTTCTTACGGTTTTCGTAAGCCGTAGTGTATACTTTGTAAAGATTTATATACAAACACAAATCCTTACCGTTTGGGTGCCATATTGTGTATTCTTGTAGAAAATTATGTATGTACACAAATCCTTACCTTTGGAAGCCTCCTTGAGCTCATGGTTTTGAAGTGGTAAGGATTTGTGTACATACCTTTTTTCTTATGGTTTTCGTAAGCCATTGTGTATACTTTGTAAGGATTTGTGTATAAACACAAATCCTTATCGTTTGGGTGGCATATTGTGTATTCTTGTAGGAAATTATGCATGTACACAAATCCTTACCCTTGAAAGCCTCCTTGAGCTCATGGTTTTGAAGTAGTAAGGATTTGTGTACATACCTTTTTTCTTACGGTTTTCGTAAGTCGTTGTGTATACTTTGTAAGGATTTGTGTATAAACACAAATCCTTACCGTTTGGGTGGCATATTGTGTATTCTTGTAGGAAATTGTGTACGTACACAAATCCTTACCTTTGGAAGCCTCCTTTAGCTCACGGTTTTGAAGTGGTAAGGATTTGTGTACATACCTATTTTTTACAGTTTTCGTAAGCCGTTGTGTATACGTTGTAAGGAATTGTGTACAAACACAAATCCTTACCGTTTGGGTGGCATATTGTGTATTCTTGTAGGAAATTGTGTATGTACATAAATCCTTACCCTTGGAAGCCTCCTTTAGCTCATGTTTTTGAAGTGGTAAGGATTTTCGTAAGCCGTTGTGTACACTTTGTAAGAAATTGTGTACAAACATAAATCCTTACCATTTTGGTGCCATATTGTGTATTCTTGTAGGATGTACACAAATCCTTACCCTTGGATGCCTCCTTTAGCTCATGATTTTGAAGTCGTAAGGATATGTGTACATACCTTTTTTCTTACGGTTTTCGTAAGTCATTGTGTATACTTTATAAGGATTTGTGTACAAACACAAATTCTTACCGTTTCGGTGCCATATTGTGTATTCTTGTAGGAAATTGTGTATGTACACAAATCCTTACCCTTGGAAGCCTCCTTGAGCTCATGGTTTTGAAGTAGTAAGGATTTGTGTACATACCTTTTTTCTTACGGTTTTCGTAGGCAGTTGTGTATACTTTGTAAGGAATTTTGTACAAACACAAATTCTTACCGTTTGGGTGCCATATTGTGTATTCTTGTAGGAAATTGTGTATATACACAAATCCTTACCTTTGGAAGCCTCCTTGAGCTCATGGTTTTGAAGTGGTAAGGATTTGTGTACATACCTTTTTTCTTACGGTTTTCGTAAGCCGTTGTGTATACTTTGTAAGGATTTGTGTACAAACACAAATCCTTACCGTTGTCGTGCCATATTTTGTATTCTTGTAGGAAATTCTGTATGTACACAAATCCTTACCTTTGGAAGCCTCCTTTAGCTCATGGTTTTGAAGTGGTAAGGATTTGTATACATACCTTTTTTCTTATGGTTTTCGTAAGTCGTTGTGTATACTTTGTACGGATTTGTGTACAAACAAAAATCCTTACCGTTTTGGTGCCATATTGTGTATTCTTGTAGGAAATTGTGTATGTGCACAAATCCTTACCCTTGGAAGCCTCCTTGAGCTCATGTTTTTGAAGTGGTAAGGATTTGTGTACATACCTTTTTTCTTACGATTTTCATAGGCCGTTGTGTATACTTTATAAGGAATTGTGTACAAACACAAATCCTTACCGTTTGGGTGGCATATTGTGTATTCTTGTAAGAAATTGTGTATGTACACAAATCCTTACCTTTGGAAGCCTCCTTGAGCTCATGTTTTTGAAGTGGTAAGGATTTGTGTACATACCTTTTTTCTTACAGTTTTCGTAAGCCGTTGTGTATACGTTGTAAGGAATTGTGTACAAACACAAATTCTTACCGTTTGGGTGGCATATTGTGTATTCTTGTAGGAAATTGTGTATGTACATAAATCCTTACCCTTGGAAGCCTCCTTTAGCTCATGGTTTTGAAGTGGTAAGGATTTGTGTACATACCTTTTTTCTTACGGTTTTCGTAAGCAGTTGTGTATACTTTGTAAGGATTTGTGTACAAACACAAATCCTTACCGTTTGAGTGACATATTGTGTATTATTGTAGGAAATTGTGTATGTACACAAATCCTTACCCTTGGAAGCCTCCTTTAGCTTATGGTTTTTGAAGTGGTAAGGATTTGTGTACATACCTTTTTTTCTTACGGTTTTCATAAGCCGTTGTGTATACTTTGTAAGGAATTGTGTACAAACACAAATCCTTACTATTTTTGTGCTAATTTATGTATGTACCGTTTTTCTTACAGTTTTTGTAAGAAATTGTGTATATAGTTTTATGTGCACAATGTGACCGGGTAAACTGGTTAAGGCTTATTTTAGGCTTTTTTTTAGGGGCTTTCTCCAGAACTACCCGAACATGACTCATGAATTAATTGAACGCTAATTTAATTAAAGATATATTAAAATATTCATTTTAAATGATAATAATTTTATATTATATATTATTATAATAATACAACTTTTTTCATACATATATTTTAAATTAAATTCCAATTTAATAAAGATTTATCTATAATCATTTTTTAATATTTGAAATCCAATAATGTTTAACGCAAAAGTATAATAATGTTTTGAATCGGAGTAATTTTTTAATCTCTTTTTTAATTATTTCGAATCAATTTATTTTATATATATTTAATTTTAATAAATAATTTTTTAGTATATATATATATATAACGTCTTAAATTCAAATTTAAAATATAAATTTTAAACGGGTGTAATTAATAATGAATCTAACGGTTAAAGCAATCAGTGGCAATATCGTAATTCTATTAATCTCTAGACCTCTTTCTGTACCCAAAAGAAAAAGCTAGATGAGAAAACCTTAGCCTGTGGGTAGTGATGTAAAGTTTGTTCTTTGGTTTCTACTTTTTCTCTTTAGCTTCAGTCTCTCCATTTTTGCTTCCTTTCAATGCTTCTGCTTCACGCTCTCTCGCTCTCTTAGGGTTTTTTTTCTGCTTTCTTCTTCTTCGTGTGAAGCTCTGTTTCCAGTTTTGCCATCTGATTTTCTTCTATTCACAGTACTTTTACTGTTCCAGTGTTCAAGCTGTTGCTATTTTTGCAGATACTTTAGTACCTTGAAATCTTCTTTCTACTGACATAGTACTTCACTTTCTTTCTTTCGATCTGCGATTCGTGTTTTACTTTGCTTGATCTGTTGATTTTTACATGGTTTTACAGACGGTAGTGCCTTTGTTTTCACGAGTCCTTTTTAGAACTATTTTGAATGTTAGGTTTACGTGCTTTTTTTGCTTCTGGAAATTTCCCTTTTTATTTTTGTTCTATTTTTTGATTTCTGTAAATAATGTTTTGTTTTGCAGGGAAGTGGTTGTTTTTCCTCTTCATTTTTCTGTTGAGTATTTAGGTGGAAGACGAGGGCAAAAATGTCCTCGAGCAAGTCGTCAGATCAACCTCAGCCGGTGAGGCGGATTACACGGACACAGACTGCTGGTAACATAGGAGAGGCTGCTTTTGACAGTGAGGTGGTGCCGTCTTCTCTTAGCGAGATTGCACCTATTCTCCGTGTTGCCAATGAGGTCGAATCTAGCAACCCAAGGGTGGCTTACCTCTGTAAGCTTTTAATTTAGTTTGTTTTCATATATGATTATGATTATGTGATTTTGTTTTTTGTTAGATGCTGTTATTTTTAGTATTTAACGTCTTTTTTAACTATCAGTATGAGCTAGCCTTACTCTGGAGCAGTTCAAAATAACAAGAAATCTAACCAGATCCTCATGTACATAGTGTACTACTGGATAAACATTTTATGTATTTGCACATGCCGGTGAAGATGTACTTAGGATTGTGTCTCTGGCATGTTGGTTGTACACTTTACTACTTCACTAAGTTAATTATTTTGCGTACTACTGATTTTATTGGCATCACTTACTCTGGTTAGAGAGTAGAGACATATGCCTGGCTAGCTCTTGGTTATTTCCAATTATATATTGCTTAAAAAATGGATTTATGTGGTGCTATTTTTTTGATATTAAGAGATTATCTCAAAAAGAAAATTTATTCCTTATGGTGTGGTATAAATAAGTAGCAGGAATTGGAACTTTGAAGTATGAACCAATAACCTTTTGCAACTTGGTATCTGAATTTCGCACATTTTCAGAGTGTCTTAGTTTAGTGGAATTTTGACATCCCTACATACTTGGTCTTTCTTGGGGGCTGATATCTGAAATTCCATATTTTCTGGTTGTGGCATTTTTCACATAGATAATAAGCATGTTTATTTATATGTCTATTTTCAGCGTCAAGCATCTTGGTATCTCTTATTTCATGTCATTCTTGCTCCATGGTTACTCGCTGTGTGATTCTGTTATACTGGCTGCAGTCTTGAGTTAAATTTCTGGTTTTCTTTGTAGGCCGATTCTATGCATTTGAGAAAGCTCACAGGTTGGACCCCACTTCTAGTGGACGTGGGGTTCGCCAATTTAAAACTGCACTCCTACAACGTCTTGAAAGAGTGAGTATACTTGTCTTATCACCTAAAGATTTTGCTTTGCATATGTTTTAAAGCCTTCAAAAATGTAGAAATGATTTTGCTGTTTGGGTAGAGTAGCGTGATGATAATGACATGGTCTATATGCATTGGGGTTTAATGATCTAGGCGTAACTAATGAATCATCTATTCACTTTATACTTTTATGACACTAAAGAATTGTATTTTGTTAAACATGTTCTTAGAGCTGCCATGCTGAAATTAAGCTGCTTTATACAAGAGGAAAAATAAATGAATCAAAGAGAAACTGGGTTACATCCCATTTTAACAATTTTTTCCTGTCGTGAGAGTTGTTATTTGGAACTTTGGGATTGGTTGAAAGTTGAACTGACTTTCTAGGCTTTTGACTTTCTTGCGAATGTGATTTACCCTTCCTGCACCTCGTTATTTTTTTGGATTATAAAAGCTAAAGAGGTTTTCACAAATTTGGCCAACTGAGATTGATCTTATTTGTTTATTCATGATAAGTTCTGTATAAATTTAGGAAAGGCATGCAATATCTGTTTAAAAATCATCCCATGCTAAAATTTTCACATGAATTTTGTGATACTCATTTTAGTTGTTTTGGGGAAGCGTATTATTTTGTTTTATCTTATGTTCTAATAAGTTACCAAGTTAAATTATCGGAACTTCCTCACACGTCTTCATTTGTAGATGTTTATGCTTCTAGTTCTTTGCTTCCGTTCTCTGTTATTGGTCTCATGAAGATATATGATCTTGTCATTTCAGGAGAATGATCCAACACTACAGGGAAGGGTTAAGAAAAGTGATGCTCGCGAAATGCAAAGTTTTTATCAACACTATTACAAAAAATACATCCAGGCCTTGACAAATGCTGCTGGTAAAGCTGATCGGTAAGTCCTCAAGCTACATGGTGGTATCTTTAATATTTAAGTTATTTGGATGATTATTGTCGAAATTGTTGTAGTTTGTTAGTTGATGTTAAAATTTTTTCTCCTTTGTAGGGCACAGCTCACAAAAGCATACCAGACTGCGAATGTGCTCTTTGAGGTTTTAAAGGCTGTCAATACGACACAATCTATTGAAGTCGACCGTGAGGTGAAACTCTCTTTAGATATCCTAACCTGTTATCTTTTTTGATGTATGTTTTTCATTGGCTAAGATAATTTATTACAAAATTAGGAACTTCTAATTTCAAAATTCTGCGTGAAGGATGTTATAAGTATTAAGATTTGCGCAGATTTTGGAAGCTCAAGATAAAGTCGCAGAACAAACACAGATTCTGGTCCCTTACAACATCCTTCCTCTTGATCCTGATAGTGCAAACCAGGCTATTATGCAATATCCAGAGGTATGTTTTGAATTTGTATATTTTCTGATAATCTGCTTTGAACTATCAGTTTATTTGTCTTCTTTTACATATTTGCCTTAATACAGATCCAAGCAGCTGTTTATGCTCTTCGTAACACAAGAGGTCTACCTTGGCCCAATGTTCACAAGAGAAAGAAAGATGGAGACATTCTTGATTGGCTTCAAGAAATGTTTGGGTTTCAGGTGAAAAATAAACAAACTAGAAATGCTTTTTCTTTACCTATTTGACAATAGAATTTAGTATCGTGTGCTCCCTGGCAAATATTTGAAATTTGCTGGTAAACCATTGTGTTCAATCGGCTTTTTGGACCTATACTCATATCTCAGTTGTTATCTCTTCAGAAAGATAATGTGGCAAATCAAAGGGAACATCTGATCTTATTGCTTGCAAATGTCCACATACGACAATTTCCAAAACCTGATCAACAACCCAAGGTGTGTCAAATTGATAATTTGTTTTTCTTTGTGAGCATGATCTTTCTATTACAAATATAGAATGGCGAGGGTTACTTTTATCATCTTTTTTATCTTATATATTGCCTATTTCTTCTGCGAATTTCAATCCAAACTTCGGGTCTCCCTAGTCCCTAAACTTTTACCGGGGTAAATTAGTATTATTGTGCTACTGACTTTTTACCTTTAGTTCTATTTGTATTTTCATATGCACTTTTTTTCTTTTTAAGCATTGGCCGGACATTGTTGTGATTAAATATACTGGTGTGGTAGAAAGTGGACTCATGTTAACCAACATTAGCATGTTCTTGTTCTTTTTCCTTTCCCCCCAGTTATTCTACATAATTTCCAATGTTATAGATCTCTCTATTAATGTCCTTATGTAGTTTCACTCTTGGCACTGCTAAGTGAGCAGTATGGCTTCTCCTTCTTTGTACAAAACTGTTATGGGCTCTCTTTGTTAAATTGAAAGAATTCAACAATGAAAAGTTTAAGGCACTGAATTAATAATATGGTGTTTTTTTTGGTAATCTACTGAAAATTCAATGTTTAAGTAGATTTTGCATTTGACCTCTTATAAAAGTGAGAATTAATTGATGTCTTTTCTTTGATCAAAAGTTTAAAGGGAAGACAATCATGGTTAAAATGAAAATATTAGATTAATATAGTTTAATTTAAAAAGAAAAATCCTTGAATAATATTTACTTAGTAAATTAAGTAATTTTTTGATACTATAACTTTATTTCCACCTTTTCATTTTGAATCATTCATTAAGTCACATCTAAATATGAGTTATAAAGTGCATTTGGACGATTGATTCTTTGAAAATTTTAATTTGTAAAGTTTTTTCGAAGTAGTAATGATTTATTAACTGTCATGGTAAAGCATATGACTAGAAAATCCTTCAGACATAAGCTAACTTCTTGAAGAGCAAAGATGCAAATCTTTTTCTCCGGGTCTGTTAAAAATGTTTTTGATTCTATATTCTTGCTTGAAATTTGGTGCTTTTATGTGGATAAAAATTGTGACTTCTTTTTCTTGCACAGTTGGATGACCATGCACTGACAGAAGTGATGAAGAAACTTTTTAAGAATTATAAAAAGTGGTGCAAGTACTTGGATCGCAAAAGTAGTCTCTGGTAAGATGCTTTGCTATTAATTACCAATAATATTTAGTTAGATTACTTGTCGTATACGGTAGCTGTTATGCTGCTTTTTAGGATATATTTTAAGATAGATGCATCTATGAGATAAATTAATATCAAAATAAATAGGTGTTCCAATGTACTCCGCCCATAACTTTGGGTAAGGATGCACTTTTATTGTGTAGATGCATGTTTTATATCTATCATTTTGTTGTGCAACCCTAGTTTTCAAGATGTTGAACTACATCTTGTTCTAAGGAATATATTTGTCATGTTTTTCTGTCCTAATTCTTCTTGATATTTAAATCTGCAGGTTGCCAACCATTCAGCAGGAAGTGCAACAGAGAAAACTATTATACATGGGTTTGTACCTTTTAATATGGGGTGAAGCTGCAAACTTGAGGTTCATGCCAGAATGCCTTTGCTACATCTATCATCATGTAAGCTCTAAACACTTTATTTTTCCCATCAATATGCCTACTCATTATTTTCGCTTTAGCGTTTTAGCTTAACGGGATTAGACTTGTCTATAACGTGTATGGAGATAATGGTCATTTTATTTTGACCCAACTTCTCTTACCTGTATCATTGGCATTTAGATTGACTTCAAGTAAAAATCTGTTCTGAGACTTTCTGTTTTAGCAAGATGGATTCATCTGCTTACATGTGATGTAAAGTTACAATGAGTAAGCCTTTTATTCCTAATGTGAGGGGAATGAAGGTGGTGGTCTTTGGTGTGGTTGAGGTCTGATGATAGGGACAAACTAAAAAATTTCTGTCCGTCCATATTTCAATGGTGTTAGTGAAATGACATTGTTGTCGTGTAAACATTGGTGTGCAAGGGTTGATTATCTGCCCTAGCTGTTGGCCTGGCCTGCATTGTGCATAAGAGCTTGGACGTAGGTTTTTATGCTTGAGCTTATCTTAAATAAAATATTTTATTCAAGTAAAAATATGTTTATTTAATATTTATTAGAAAGCTTCTTTAAGAATGATCATATAACAATGTTTTACTGGTTTAAGAATAAATAGGCCTGGCTCGGTCTTGGCTCTTAAAATGGCAGGTTCAGTGTATATGACCTGGGCCTGATCTATGGACATCTCAACATGCACCTTGTCAATGCTACAAACATGTTCTGAATTGGCTTTTGTCCTTATTTGTTCTTGTTGGCTTAGCCTTGTAATTTGATGCCATACATTGTAGCATTTTCAATTTTATTTCTTCTACCTGTCTTGAACTGAAGTTATGCAATTTCTGTGTAACGACCCGTGTTCCTAGCAATAATGTCTTTTGATAATTGTTGTCATGGACTTTTTTTTTCTTTTCTTTTTTTTACTTTAGTAGATGGTAAATGCTTCTTTCCTTTGTTTACTGTAGATGGCATTTGAGCTTTATGGTATGCTGGCTGGAAATGTCAGTCCACTGACTGGGGAAAATGTCCGACCAGCCTATGGAGGCGAGGAAGCTTTTCTGCAGAAAGTTGTTACACCTATCTATGAAGTTATTCGAAGGGTACCATAAGCAATTCCTCTCCACTTTTGCATCCCTCTCTGTCTCTCTCCCTCTCTCAGGGAGTGCGTCATTTAAATAAAATAGGTGATGATGCTGGAGAGTTTGTCTTTCTGACTCAAACAGTTGACTTTCATTGCAGGAAGCTGAAAAGAGTAAACGAGGGAAATCAAAGCATTCACAATGGAGAAATTATGATGATTTAAATGAATACTTCTGGTATGGACTTTTAATTTACAAGTTTGATCTCTCCATGTTGTTGTACTCAGTGATTTATGTTTGTAGGTCTGTTGATTGCTTTCGATTGGGTTGGCCAATGCGTGCGGATGCTGATTTCTTTTGTCTTCCAATTGAACAACTTATTGATAAAAATGGGGTAATCATATTTTTGGATCTCTAGTCTTTTCCTTCCGGCCTTTCCCACCACCTATTGTTGCTGAGCAGTTTTCATATCTCTGTCTGACCTTGCATTTGTTAAACAAAAGAAGAATGTTCATTTGGGAGTGAGGAGTTTGTAGTATCTATGATTCTTCATTTGGGAGTGAGGAGTTTGTAGTATCTATGATTCTCTGCTCTTGCATTGCATCTGGAGGGTTTGGATCATTAAATCTAGTGTGGCAATTCAACTAATTCTGCAAATTGTCTTAGTATTCTTCCTTGCTTGCATGCTTGCATTTGCTTAATTTACACGTCATTGATTTTGTGCCAGACATTAGAGTTGAAGAAATGTCGCTCTTTTTGCTACTGAGTGTCAATTGTTCTATTTCCTATAATGGTAAGAAGCCACCCTTTAGATAAGTTTAAAGGGAATTGGAGTATGCAGTTGTAACTTGTAACCCCAACTGATTGGATATTTGGTAGTTGTATTGGTTACCGTTAACAAGTTGGAAGGTAGCAATAAGGACACCTGTTTAGTTGTTATTAACCAAATGGTTTTGCTTATCATATTTATTGTTTACACTTTCTGGCTTGTGTAGGATAACAAGACACCAGCTATCAGGGACCGATGGGTGGGGAAAGTTAACTTTGTTGAGATACGCTCGTTCTGGCATGTTTTTAGAAGCTTCGATCGAATGTGGAGTTTTTTCATTCTCTGGTTGCAGGTAGAAATGAATTTGCCTGAGTCAAATAATTTTCTTCCTTCAAGTATCTTTTTGGCATGGTGTTGATAGTGTTTGATTTGTGTAAGGTGATGATCATTGTTGCTTGGAATGGCGGTCAACCAAGTTCCATCTTTACGGGTGATGTGTTCAAGAAAGTACTGTCTGTCTTTATAACTGCTGCTATATTAAAACTTGGCCAAGGTGAGAGAATCCTGTAATTCTGCTTAGTTTCTGTCATTATAGTGTTGGTCATTTGCAATACAAGCTTTCCTGATTAAGTGGAACAACCTATTTAAATGGTAGAGAACCATTTCTGTGATAATAAAAGAAAAGAAAGTGTCGTGGTCCTCCTTTCTGAATTCTGTGCTTACTATTGTGAACTGATTTCAAGTACTCAGTCTAAACGAGTTAGAAAGATGGAACTTTAGAAAACATAGCATTAGAAGAACCTCTATTTTCTTTCTGTTGATTCATGAAATAATAAGAATGTCGTGGCTGAAAATATTTTACAGCTTATTTATGACAAATAAGAGAAATATTGAAGAATGTTCTCTGTTTTTTTATATGTTTTATTGATAACATCTCCTATTTATAGTTTACAAAAGAGAACTATCTATGGAAAATTATAAATAATTAGCAGCTACAAATCTGCTCCTATCAACACCTATAAATCTGCTCTTATTAATTGACAAAATTCCTAAATATCAGTAGGTAGATATTTAGGATAGAATTCTCTAATTTTTTGCAATTTGGTAAAGAATATGTTGACATCCCCCTCAAATTGATGCGGATAAGTCGATCAGCATCAATTTGTTACTAAGAAACTTGTGTCGTTGGCGTGTCAAAGTTTTGGTGAAAACATCCGCGATTTGAAGATCAATAGAAAGATGAGGAAGAATAATAATACCACGAGTAAAAGCCTCCCTAACGTAATGACAATCCACCTCTATGTGTTTCGTGCGTTCATGAAATACTGGATTCGCAGCTATTTGAATAGCACTAGTGTTATCACCATGAAGTGGAGTAGGATTAGTTTGAGGAAATTCAAGTTCAGAAAGAAGACCACGTAACCACACAACTTCAGAACAAACTACTGACATGGCTCTATATTCAGCTACCGTGGAAGATTTAGAAACACAATCTTGTTTCTTACACTTCCAAGAAATTAAGGCATCACCAAGAAAAATGCACCAGCCTGTTGTAGACTTCCTAGTATCCGGGCATCCAGCCCAATCTGCATCACTATATGCTCTCAAATTAAGAGAAGATCTTCGAGGAAAAAACAACCCATGAGTTGGTGTTCCAATTAAGTATCGAATAATGTGACAAACTGCAGTAAGATGAAGATGCCAGGTGATTGCATAAATCTGCTAACTATATGAACATCATATGAAATATCAGGCCTTGTAATTGTTAGGTAGATAAGACTACCAACAAGTTGCCTATATAGAAAAGGATCAGGCAAAAGCTCGCCTTCATCTTTTCGGTATTTCACATTCACTTCCATTGGCGTATCAACAGCAGTAGCCTCTTGTAAACCAACTAGTTCAATAAGATCTTGAATATATTTATGATGGTTTAAGAACAATCCATGATCGCGAGTGTGAACTTCTAGCCCAAAAAGTATGTTAGATGACCAAGATCTTTCATTTGAAATGTACTATGCAATTTATTTTGAAGCTTAGCGATCAACCCATTGTCATTACCAGTTATGATAATATCATCAACATACACTCGCGGTCATGGATTGTTTAAGATTAGGCAAAAGCTCGCCTTCATCTTTTCGGTATTTCACATTCACTTCCATTGGCGTATCAACAGTAGTAGCCTCTTGTAAACCAACTAGTTCAATAAGATCTTGAATATATTTATGCTGGTTTAAGAATAATCCATGATCGTGAGTGTGAACTTCTAGCCCCAAAAAATATGTTGGATGACCAAGATCTTTCATTTGAAATGTGCTATGCAATTTATTTTGAAGCTTAGCGATCAACCCATTGTCATTACCAGTTATGATAATATCATCAACATATACTAAAAGAAAAACCATACCAGTGGTTGTCTTGCGAAAGAAGATAGATGAATCATACTGACTTTGTGTAAAAGAGAAGCTAACAAGAGTGTTGCGGAACTTCTCAAACCAAGCTCTAGGAGGCTGCTTCAACCCATACAAAAAGCGTCTTAGCTTGCAAACTTCATGAGAAGCAGTCATGGACATACCAAGTGGAAGTTTCATGTAAATCTCTTCCTTAAGATCTCTATTCAAGAATACATTTTTGACATCCATCTGATGTAAAGGCCAAGATTGAGAGATGCGATAGCAAGAATGGTTCTCACTGTGGTCATCTTAGCAACTGGTGCGAAAGTTTCATCATAATCAAGGCCATATTCTTGTTTATTGCCAAGAGCGACCAATCGAGCTTTGTATCTATCTAAAGAGTCATCAGACTTGAGTTTCACAGTATAGACCCACTTACTATCAATTGGCTTGACATTTGGAGGGCAAGAAACAATGTCCCAAGTACGGTTTTCCTCAAGTGCCTGAAGTTCAGCCTCCATTGCTTGTTGCCAACACTTATGTTCCATAGCCTGTTTATAACAAGTGGGAATAGAAATAAGACAAAGTAGTTGATGACATAACCATCGGGGTTGAAAAACCATACTGTTCAGGGGGTTTATGACTTCTAGAGCTTCTTCGAAGAGGAGGTGGATCACTGGAATCGGGTAGAACAGGATCAGATGTCACAGGAAGATTTAGAGGAACCTCAGTGGGACCAGTAGGAGAATCAATATCAGGTGTGCGTCGATGATAAACAAAACCAGGTTTAAATTTTTGTATAGATGTTGGCGACTCAGGAAAATGAGGTAACACAGATAGAGAAGGAAATTTTGAAATCTGTTGAGTGCTAAAGAAAGGCTGGTTTTCAAAAAAAATTACATCTTAGATACACGAGTGCATCGGGCATGAGGATCATAACAAAGAAATCCTTTTTGGGTTCCAGCATAACCCAAGAAAGCACACTTGACAGATTGAGCAGTGAGTTTATTTCTCTCATGTGCAGGAAGGTGAACAAAACAAACACATCCAAATATATGAAGATTAGAATAATCTGGTGCATGCCCAAACAATCGAAAGTAAGGAGAATCATTGTTCAAGATAGGAGTTGGTAATCGATTAATCAAATAAACGGCAGTAGACAAAGCTTCACACCAAAATTGAGATGGAACACAAGATTCAATTAGAAGAGTTCGAACAACATCAAGAAGATGACGATTCTTTCTTTCAGCTACACCATTTTGTTGTGGAATGAAAGGACAAGAACGTTGTGATATAATCCCACGACTTTGAAGAAAAAATTGAAATTCATTTGACATATATTCACCACCTGAGTCAGATTGCAATGTTAAGATTTTGGTAGAGAATTGTGTCTCAACTAAAGCAAGAAATATTTTGAACACAGAAAAAACCTCACTTTTAGATCAAAGAAAATACACTCAAGTAAAGCGAGTGAAATCATCAATAAATGTAACGAAGTATTTGTAATGTTCATGAGAAATTATAGGTGCAATACCCCATACATCAGTATGTACAAGTTCGAAAGGTTTGGTGGTGTGAGTTTTATGCAAAGAAAAAGGAAGAGTTTTGCTTTTACCAAGTTTGCAAGCTGTATAATAAGTAATATTAGAAGTTGAATTTTTATTCCCACCTAAACCAGATTTAGGTAAGACACGAAGTACATGAGAATTAGGATGTCCTAAGCGTCTATGCCACACCTGATTATCACATTGAACAACATTGCAAGTAACATAATTTAACACCGGAGAAGGAGATAGAAACAAAGGAAAGAGACGTCCCACTTTAGGCCCCTTCGCAATCATCTTCCCAGACATTTGATCCTGCACAAGATAACCAAAATTTGAAAAATTAACAGTGCAATTGTTCTCAACTAATTGGCCAACAGATATAAGATTAGTGGACAACTTAGGAGACACAAAAACAATATTTAAAGAGGCTGAAATATCACCAACAACTTTTATAGGTAATGAATTTCCATCGGTAGTATGAATCTGAAGATTCCCTTTATATTTTTTAACATTATTTAGAGGTAAGGTAGTGTTGGTCATATGATTGGAAGCACCGGAATCAAAATACCAAGGCTTAGGAGCAAAAAAAATTTACCTGAAAGGCCTAAAGCAAAAAAAGCAGAAACTATCATTTGCTGGACCATTTCAGGAGTAATAGAAGACTGACCAGAACTATTGGCATTTGAGGAACTAACCGAGACATTATAAGCAGCTTTGTATTTCTTTGGAGGCCGAATGGAACAATTTTTAATGATATGCCCTGTTTTCTTACAGTAATTACAGAATTTCTTAGAGCAATTAGTTACAATATGCCCAAATCCTTTGCAACTATAGCACTGGACATTACTCATATCTCTACCTCCTTTAGACTTTCTTTGAATAGCATAGGCAACAGGAATTGGAACAGAATTCTGAACTTTTTGCTCCATGATAGTCTGCGTAATGTGCCGTTGTTCTTCCCTGAGAAGCTCTCCCACACAAATATCCAATAAAGGAACTGGATCTCTGTTCATCAGGTTAGACCTGATTGCTTCAAACTCCCCCTGAACTTTATTAAAAACTGGTCACGCTTGCTAGTCTCGTGCACATTTTGGACAGCAATGAGTCCTTCGGGAGATACACTTGCATATACAATATCAGTGTACTCAGCCCAAAGATTCTCAAAAGAAGAATAAAACTCTTGAATTGACATACTCCCTTGACTGAGCTGACTCAACTCTAGTTCCAATTGAAACTTTCGTGCTGTGTTGCTTTGTGTGAGAAAGGGGCCATGGTGGCCGTAGATGTAACGGAAGGTGATATTTTTCAAAGAGAACAAAGTGTTTCTCTGTATCTTTTTATTATTCTTGAATATCAAATGATTACAGAATAAACCTTTAAATAGGCTAAAATAGAGTTTTAATGTAACTAAAATTATACTTTATCTTTAATTTAAATAATATTTATTCTTAATTTAAATAAGACTTCTAATAAATCTAAACTACTAATTAGGAATAAACTCTAATTATATATTAAATAAAAAACTCTAACACTCCCCGTTAATTTAGTCTTCTCTTCAAGCTCTAACACTTCTTGAATAACCAGCATTTTGGTTGTAAACTCTTTTCAAATAACCCCACATTGCTTGAGAGGTCTTATAAGGTTTGAGATTAAGAAGTATGGAGGGTTCCACACTTTCAAGAATCCAAGACATAATCTGAGCATTCTTCACCTCCCATTTTCCATATTTTTCCTTCTCCTCTTTATGGTTAGGTGCAGGATTTGTTCCAACAATATGACCCAATAATTTCTTTCTTTTGACAAAGATTTAAAATTGGAAGCAGAATAGTTCTTGCCATTAAATCGAACAATAAAATGTTAAGACCGCTCTAAAGACATGATTCCACGGGAAAAAAAAATCAAGAACAAAATAGAAACCAAGAACAAAAAATACTAAGATCTCAAGCTAGATAAAGAATTTGACACAAGAAGAAATTATCTCAGAATTTTTGGCTCTGACACCATGACAAATAAGAGAAATATTGAAGAATGTTCTCCGTTTTTCTATATGTTTTATTGATATCATCTCCTATTTATAGTTTATAAAAGAGAACTATCTATGAAAAATTACAAATAATTAGCAGCTACAAATTTACCAGCTACAAATCTGCTCCCATCAACACCTATAAATCTGTTTTTATTAATTGACAAAATTCCTAGATATCAGTAGGTAGATATTTAGGATAGAATTCCCTAATTTTCTGCAATTTGATAAAGAATATGTTGACAATTTATACTAGGGTTACTGATGAAGTTACAATCGTTGGGGTTAGATAGCAACTTCCCCGCTGAACTATACCTCATCAAACAATGTGCTCACTTAAGAAATTTTGTTCTCAATTTGGTCACTAAACTTTCTTGCTGTCTACCGGTTCACCCATTCACGTTACAGATTGATGTGCCCAATAAATGACATCATTTTGAAAAAATTGAAAAGTCATGTTGCAATCATGGGACTATAAAGAATACATTCCACTAAAAAAGAGAGGCTCCCTTCGTTTCACGTGAAAAATCTTCATCAAAAGGAAGCTAGTTGGGCGTTTTATAATTTCCGATAAGGCATTTCACAGTAAAAAAAAAGGGTCTCTTCTTTTTATTTCTCGAATTTTGAGTGGAATATTTCTTAGTTGTTATGTGATTCCAACTGGATTTCTCCCAGAGTGACTTGTAGAAAATTAGCTTTCAACTTTATGAAAAAATAAAATAATGTAAAAAAAAAATTTATACTTTTTGTGAAAAAGAAAAAAACATAATTGATTTTTTTGTTGTTGAATGAATGAATTTGTTTACACATGCTAATGCCTTTTGTAGGCTTTAGAATAGGATTAGAAGTCCTAATTACTTTAGACTTTTAATCCTATTAACTTAAGACTTTTAATTATACTAAAATTATATATAAATAATAGATCATAACTCAAATTCCTACTAGTCCTATGTATATATATAATCTTACACTCCCCCTCATGTTGGAGAATATATATTGTATATTCCCAACTTGAATAAAAACTTGTCGAAAGAAGCTTTTGGTAATGTTTTTGTAAACACGTCTGCCACTTGTTCTTCGGTGGAACATAGGATAAAGAAATTGTCCCATTAGTAATCTTTTCTGAGATAAAATGTTTATCAATCTCCACATGTTTCGTCCTATCATGATGAACTGGATTTCGAGCAATTTGTTTAACAGACTGGTTATCACAAAAAATCTCAAACTTTTTCTCTTGGTTCACATCTAGCTCTTTCAAATAGCTTTAATAACCAAATTCTTTCATACATTCCCAATGCTAAAGCCCTATATTCTTCTTCAACATTGTTTTTAGATACAACTGTTTGTTTCTTACTTCTCCAAGTCACTAGATTTCCTCAAACAAAGGAACAATAGCCACTAGTTGATATTCTTTCTGTCAGTTCGTCTGCCCAGCTTGCATCTGAAAAAATCTGAACAGTTCTTTCTTGAGTCTTTTTAAATAGCAATTCATGTCCTAGTGTCTCTTTCAAGTATCTCAAAATTCTAATTGCAGCTTCCATGTGATCTTCTCTTGGATCAATCATGTGTTGACTGATAACATTAACTAGAAAGACAATATCTGGTCTGATTAATGATAAATAAATCAACTTTCCCATTAACCTTTGAAATTTACTCTTATCAACTTGGCTTGAGTCATATTTATTAAATTTTAATCCTACTTCCATGAGGGTATCAACTGGTTTACATTCTAGCATCCATGTTTCATTAAGTAAATCAAGGACATACTTTCTTTGATTTATTATTAAACCTTTGCTCGACCTTGCAACCTCCATGCCTAGAAAGTATCTTAGGTCTTTTGTTTCAAACTCTGTATTTAATAACCTTTTCAAGTGATCTATCTCTTCCTCATCATCACCTGTCAGAATTATGTCGTCTACATACACTATTAAAATAATCCTTTTATTGTTAGAGGTTATTTTAATAAAGAGTGTGTGATCTGCTAAGGATTGCTTGTATTCAGCTTTCAGAATCATCTTGGTGAATCTGTCAAACTAGGCTCTAGGCGGCTGCTTCAAACCATAGATGGATTTATTAAGTCTATAAACTTTCTGATCACCTTTTATCGACTTCAAACCCGAAGGTACTCTCATGTACACTTCTAATTTTTCATTAAGAAAAGAATTCTTAATGTCAAGTTGATGCAGCATCCAGTCCTTGTTTACTACCAAACTTAAGAGAACTCTAATTGTATTTAGCTTAGCTACAGGAGCGAAAGTCTCATTATAATCAATTCTATAGGTTTGAGTAAAGCCTTTGGCTACCAACCTTGCTTTATACCTCTGTATACTACCATCAGAGTTGTATTTTATGGAGAACACCCACTTGCATCCAACTGGTTTCTTGCCCTGCGAAAGATCTGTAATGGTCCAAGTATCATTTTTTTCAAGTGCTTCAATCTCCTCTTCAACAGCTCTTCTCCATTTAGAATCATTTAAAGCCTCCTCAATAGTGTCAGGTATTTGTTTTTTATCTAAGCAAGCTGTAAAAGCCTTGAAAGATGGCATTAGATTACCATAAGCAACATACCTCTGAATAGAATGCTTTGTATATTCTCTTACCCCTTTTCTTTTAGTAATTGGCAAATCATCAACCTCAGGTAACGAGGAAGGAATCTCGGTTAGAACATTACCTTCATTATTCTCATTGGCAACTGCACTCAAGTCCAATTCTTGGCTAGTGTCAAATTACGAAACAGTCTCTGGAATAGTTTTTTAGTGTAAACTTTTAATTGCTTAGAGGGTTGAGGAGTTTGTAAGGGAGGTTTAGGTGAGAATTGAGGAGTAGTAACAATAGGTGAAAGATGAAAAGTTGTAGGTGTAGAAGTGAAAAAGTTATCAGGTTCAAATGATAAAAGGATTATTAATAAATAAATAAGGTTCAAATGATAAAAGGATTATTAATAAATATGAAGAATAAACCTGATTTCTGAAAGACATCACTATTCTCCCCTGATTTTCAGTCGAGTGGAAATAAGGTTTATGTTCAGAAAAGGTGAGATCCATTGAAGTAAAAAAAATTGAGAAGGGAGATGATAACATTTGTAGCCCGTCTTAAGTGAAGAATACCCTATCAAGACACACTTCAGAGATCTAGGGTCTAATTTTGACATAAAGGGAGCAGAATCTTTTGCAAATACAGTGTAACCAAAAACTTTAAAAAGAAGAATAGATGACAATGGTTTAAAATATGGGTAACTCTCCCAAAAAACATCTTTAGGTGTTCTATATTGCGAAACCTTACTAGGCATTCGATTAATGAGATAAGTCGCAGTTAACAAAGCCTCGCCCCGCAATTACTTAGGAGTGTTACAGGTGAATATCAAAGACCTTGTAACCGATAACAAATGCCTATTTTTTCTTTCTGCAACCTTAGTTTTAAAGGGCGTTAGGCGCTCCAAGGCGCTAGGCGCCAGGTGAAAGCGCTCGCTTTTTGTAGGCGAGGCGCTAATATAAATATTATTTAATATTAATTTAAATATAAATATATATAATAAAAAGAAAAAGAAAAATTATATTCATTATTAAAGAATAAAAATAAGTAATAAGTATACATTTTATTTATAATAATTTAATTATAAAAATAAAAGTAAATAATCATTATTGTTGAACCAAATAAAAGGATAAAGAATATTATAAAAAAAAACATAGATAATTCTCCTTTAAAATAATAAACACTAATAACAAATTTAAAATAATAAGAAAACATTAATAAACTGATGGGGCCCACAGTTTACACCATCTCTAACTTCTTCTCAAAACTTTAATGAATTGATGGGTCCCACGATTTAAAATAATAATAAATTTCTCATCAAAACTTAAAATAGAATACAGCACGTGGCTTTTTCTTTTTTAACTTTTTCTCTTTCTTCTGTTCATCTCCCTTGTCCTTATCTTTTTTTCTTCTCTGTTCATCCATGGCTGCTTCATCTCTGCTTCTTCTCCGGTAAAGATTTTGCCACCGTCATTCAAAACCCAAAGACGAAAAAATCGCCACGCCCAGCGTCTCCCGAAAAGCGCGCGCCTCTCGGCGCCTCCCGACGCCTCCAGTATCTCGCGTCGCTTCCGGTGAAGGAGGCGTTTTTCTTGACGCCTACCTTCGCCCGGCGCCTCAGGCGATCGGAGGCGCGCTTTTTAAAACTAAGTCTGCAACCCCATTTTGTTGTGGTGTATCCACACAAGTGCTTATTTGAACAATCCTCTTTTTGTTAAAAAATTCTCCCAATGACTTGGTAAAATATTCACTCCCATTACCAGATTTGAATATCTGAATTTTACATCCAAATTGGGTTTTAACCATATTGTAAAATTTCTAAAAAACAGAGGCTACTTCAGATTTATCCTTTAATAAATATGTCCAAGTTATTCTACTATGATCATCAATGAAAGTGACAAACCACCTACTACTAGTTACATTCTTTACTCGAGAAGGACCCTAAACATCAAATTAATGAAAAAGGTTGGGAAGGTTTGTAAAGAGTTGGTAAATAAGATGTTTTTGTCTGTTTAGCAAGAGGACATATATGACATTTAAAAGAATTTTAGATTTTTATTAACAAACAATTTAGGGAATAATTTAGCAAGATAATGGAAATTAGGATGCCCTAACCTAAAATGCCATAACATAATATTATCAATTTGTCTTAAAGAAATAAAAGAGCAAGAAGTATTTGGTATGGTAGATGGTTGATTACCGAGAATAACATAAAGACCATTTTGTAAGCTAGCACTGCCAAGCATTTTCCCTGAATTCATTGCCTGTAAAAAACAACCAGATTCAGTAAACTGTAATGAACACTTTAAATTTTTGGAGAGTTTACTAACAGAGGTGAGATTGCAGGCAAGATTAGGCACAAACAGAACATCTCCAAGCAGCAAGTTAGCATTAACGAGGACCGAGCCACTTCCTTTGATAGGAGAGAAAGAGCCATCGGTTGTTTTAATAGAACTTGTAGAAGATGAATCTAAAAAATTAAGGAATAATTCTTTGTTACCAGTCATGTGATCAGATGCTCCAGAGTCGATGATCCATGTTGATGTACCTTTAGAAGAAAAGAGTGCAGTAGGGGAACAAATATTTTGTATGCCTTTATCGAGCTAAGTTTGTTTCACAGGTTACTGTCAAACCTGGAATTGTTTGAAAAGACTCCAATCCAACCGTCTGTTTTGCTATGGGTAACATCTCAGATGTTGTCGAAAGGAATTCCATTACGAATTCAGAGTAGGATCGATATTAGACTGATACTATGTAGAAAATCAACTTCCAACTTTATCGAAAAATAAAATAATGTAGAAAAAAAAGAAAATTTAAGCTTTTTGTGAAAAGAAAGAAAAAACATAATTGATTTTCTGTTGTTGAATGAATTTGTTTGCATGAGCTAATGCCTTTTTATAGGCTTTAGAATAGGACTTTGAATAGGATTAGAAGTCCTAATTACTTTAGACTTTTAATCCTATAAACTTAAGACTTTTAATTATACTAAAATTATATATAAGTAATAGATCCCAACTCAAAATCCTACTAGTCAATCTTACAGCTATGCGTCATTTATTGGGCATTAACTACACTTCATGGGTCTGTTAACTTAAAAAAAAACAGCAGTGAATCAGTAGAATTAGGGCTGAATGAACGAGTAAGAAGGTTGAACTTTTGAAAACTAAGGAATATAAAATCCTCTAGTTTCTATTAGTTCTTGAAGATAATAAGGAAGTTGTGGCTGTAAATATTTTACAGCTTATCTGTTCTGGGGTTACTAATAAAGTTATAATCCTACCCCCTTGATTTAGACTCTAAAGATCTCGTATAGTCTTAGCTGTCCGTAATGTCTTATAGTTATTATTATTAGTAGTAAGGGTAGCAACTTATAAGTCTTGTGAGGAAACACTTTTGAGTAAGCAGATTTGGTTTTCTATATGCTGAATTGTGACTTCAAATAGACCACAATTTCTTGGTTGTATTAATAGAATTCTTCCTAAGTTAAAGTATTCTAGATAACATAACATTACTGTGTACATTGCTTCTGTCATTCCAAGCGGCTAACCTTATGTTGTTTACAATTATATGACTGGGCTTCATCTGTTATATACTGTTGATTAATGGACGCCTCCAATTTAAGTGCCAGATACTAGTGAGACTGTTTTTAGAACATCTGGTATTTAATCTGTATACTCATCTATCAGTTAAATTGAAATTTTCTTTTAGCATTTCTCTGTGGGTCAATACATATATGTTTAATGCTTATTTGAACCTGATAATGAAGCTGTTGCATTTTATGTGAATTTGAAAACCTTTTAATCTTATTGCATGTCAGCTATTTTGAAGTGTTTACTGATATTTATTTAATGTTTTGCAGCTGTCCTTGATGTAATCCTTAGTTGGAAAGCACAGCAGAGCATGTCATTTCATGTTAAGTTGAGATACATATTAAAAGTTATTTCAGCAGCTGCATGGGTGATTGTTCTGCCGGTTACTTATGCATATACTTCAGACAATCCTTCAGGAATTGCACGAACCATCCAAGGCTGGTTTGGCAGCACCTCAAGTTCACCTTCCTTGTTCATTTTAGCTGTTGTGATTTACTTGTCACCAAATATGCTAGCTGCGGTGTTGTTTCTTTTTCCATTCATACGTCGATTCCTTGAAAGTTCACACTACAAGATTGTGATGCTTATGATGTGGTGGTCACAGGTAGAGACAACTTGTCTTCTATCATCTTCTTCTCCCAATTGTTATCTTCTCTGGTTCATTTATTTCTTTCCTGAATCTTTCAGCCCCGTCTCTACGTTGGTAGGGGAATGCATGAGAGCACATTTTCTCTCTTTAAGTAAGTAAATGTTTGTAGGATCTTCATATTTGCTTTTGTGGCAACCATTTGAAATATCCCTTTTGTATTTGTTTTGAACTTTTCAGGTATACAATGTTTTGGATCCTACTTATCATCACTAAGTTGGCATTCAGTTATTATATTGAGGTGTGGTTTTCATTCATCTCATCCTGAACTGCCTCACTCAATACTTTATCACTTTGCTCTGATCATTAAACCAATTATAATGGTCATTAAATCAATTACAATATTGGTATCAAAAGGTCAGCCATGATTAAGTTGCTTATGAAGCTATGCTGCTTAAGGCTGGCTACCCAGAATCACTTCAATTGGTGTCACTCTTGTTTTAATTTCTAGAAGATCTTTTGCATCTGCCTTTTTTTGATCAGCACAACAGATTTGATATGTTTTTAGAGTGAATAATCTATCACCTTCCTTTCATTGTTACAGATAAAACCTTTAGTTGGTCCCACGAAAGCTGTAATGTCTGTTCGGATAAGGAGATTTCAATGGCATGAATTTTTCCCCAATGGTAATGAACATTAAAATATGCCTTTTTCTTAGAGCAGAAAGTTCATTTCTTGATTTCTTGTATTGCAGCAAGGAACAACATTGGTGTGGTGATTGCTCTCTGGGCTCCAATCATTCTTGTATGGCTTATCTTTTGTTCATAATTCATACGTGTTCTTCTGTCATTACTCGACTGTGATAGTTCAAGGTCTTATTTGCTGATTTTATTTTATAGGTCTATTTTATGGATACCCAGATTTGGTATGCAATATTCTCTACATTATTTGGAGGTATATATGGTGCATTTCGACGCCTTGGAGAGGTTAGTTGAGCTCCACATGGTTAGTTAGTTATTGCTATTGTTTTTCTATTACCTTTTCTTAAAGTGCTCATTTTCTAATCTGTTTAATTTGTATTGATTTGGCAAAGCATTTTCATGAAACGGGCACTATGTTGTAGTTTACCATTTGTTTGCTTTCTTCACCTGTTATACGCAGATGATGTTTAACATAGAGCATCTTTCTATTTTGTATACTTTTCCTAATGAAAATTGGCAGTTTCTTTTTAAAAAAGAGATAGTGAAAGCCTTAATTCTCTGCTTCTTTATAATTATAAATTTATAATTTAATATCTCCAGAACCTACATTATTATTATTATTATTATATTTGGGATGTTTATGTTGTGATATTTTTGTTTATGAACCCCAGATTCGAACATTAGGAATGCTCAGATCTCGTTTTGATTCATTGCCTGGTGCTTTTAATGCCCGCTTAATTCCTGGGGATAAGAGCGATAAAATGAAAAGAGGAATTCGGGGTTTTTTCTCTCGCAGCTTTGGGGAGGTAGAACCTCTTCAATATTTTATGCCATAAACTTTGATCTCATATTTCCCCTGATTTTGTGGCTTATGCTTTCCATCTATTATGTTTTATTTTCTCAGCCACCCTCTAATAAAGAGAAAGAGGCTGCAAAATTTGCTCAGTTGTGGAACAAAATAATCAGTAGTTTCCGGGAGGAAGATCTTATAAGCAACAAGTATTTACACTCTGTGCTCCATGTAACATATACGTGTAACATTTCATATTCTTTCTTTATATTGAGCTTGTTTTATTTTTAGGGAGAGGAATCTGTTGCTTGTTCCCTATTGGGCAGACCGTGATCTAGAACAAATCCAGTGGCCACCTTTTTTGCTTGCCAGCAAGGTTTGCTTCAACTTATTTTTCTCTGGTGATCTTGAGAGTTGAGTATCTTGATATTTAGCTGTGAATTTTCCTGTAGATCCCAATAGCCTTGGACATGGCCAAGGACAGTGATAGTAGGGACAAAGAGCTGGAAAAGAGAATTGCAGGTGATTCTTACATGTCCTGTGCAATTCGTGAATGTTATGCTTCATTCAGAAGCATTATCAAGTTTTTGGTTGAAGGGCACCGAGAGAAAAGGTAAGCTTCTCCTTTTGTTAGCCACAGATCATATTTAGTCAAGCAGCGATCTCCTCTCATTAGAATTATTATCTTGTGGAGCATATTATTGGTTAATTTCATTTCTATTCATTCTGATCCGTTTTCAGGGTTATAGATGACATTTTCTCCAAGGTTGACAAACGTATAGCAGATGGTAGTCTAATTAAGACTTACAAAATGAGTGCTCTTCCTAGTCTCCATGACCACATTGTGAAGTTGATAAGATTTCTGGTAATATTAAAAAATAACTTGCTTTAAGAAGAATCCACACCCATTGCATGTGGGTGTAGTAGAAAGTCCTAATTTAACCATCCTGATTTCTGCAGTTGGAAAATAAGCCGGACGAAAGGGGTCAAGTGGTACTTTGTTTCCAGGACATGCTGGAAATTGTAACAAAAGACATAATGGCAGAGGAAGAATTCTCCAGGTTTGGCATTTCATGTGATTGTCTTGAATGCATGTATATACCCTAGTGCCACAACTTACTGTCATTTTATTTGATCTCTTTTCCTCTAAAAGTTTGGAACATGGAGGGTCTGGACATGATGGGATGTATGCAGATCCACTTCGTGAATTTGATCCAAAAAAGTTGGATCAGCTATTTGCATCTTCTGGAGCTATCAAATTTCCGATAAATCCTGTTACAGAAGCTTGGACCGAAAAGGTGAGCCATTGATATTAAATCTTAAAGAACTCTTTGTATTGGTCTATTATTTTTTTCTATCTTGTGCTTTTTTTATCAAGTGGTCTTATCCCATATCTGTTGAGTACTAGGTTCCTTGTGTTTTATATTATAGTTGAGTTTCTCTACCTCTTTTGCCAATTGGTTTTAAGGTTGGATGCTGAATATAGTACTAGGTTCCGCGTGAGTCACACATGGGTTGTCTATGTTTGTGGTCTTATGTTCCTTCACCTATTGACAATGTGCTTTAGGTTGGATACTTGATGCCTACATTTTTTACTTCTCTTCTTTGCACAGATCAACCGCCTTTTTCTGTTACTTACCACAAAGGAATCTGCAATGGATGTGCCATCTAATTTGGAGGCTAGGAGGCGAATTTCTTTCTTCTCTAATTCTTTGTTTATGGACATGCCTGCTGCACCTAAAGTTCGCAACATGCTTTCATTCTCGTAAGCTTTCTCCTTGATTCATTGTTTCTTTCTACTAATATTCTTTACCTTCCTTATATATCTGATTCACCTTGATTCATTGTTTCTTTCTACTAATATTCTTTACTGTTCCTTATATATCTGATTCTCCTTGATTCATTGTTTCTTTGTAGTAATATTGTTTACTCTTCCTTATATATCTGATTGATTTTTAACCAAAGAATATTTTGTATTGTTGATTAGGTTGGAAATTTGGAGAGCTCTTTTGGGCTCCTTTTCATGTAATTATTATTCGGGGTGTTCATTATCGTGTACATGGTTTTTGGTTCCTTCGGGTACTCGTTACCGGGTACCCGTAAAATTCGGGTACCCAGCTAATCGGGTAATAGATACCCGTTTCATTTTTTTTAATTTTTATTTTAAAATAAAAAAACGTATATTAAACACATAAATTTTAAAAATTTATAATACATGACCAAACGTAAAAATTAGTGATTTAAAGTTAATTTTAGAATATATATGTATAATTGTTAAAGTTTATCACTAAAATGACATTAAATATATTAATTTTTTTCTTTCGATATTAATAAAAATATATTTAAAAATTTTGAAGTATATAATACAAGTATAAAATTAATTTAGAGATTTAAATTTAATTTTATGTATAATTATTAAGGAATCTACAATAGAATATAAATTAAAATTAGTCAAGTCGGGTACCTGGTAATTAAAAAAAATCGGCCTAAGCCCGGCCCAATTATTATTCTCGGGTTGGGTACTCGGCTTGATTGAGTAATTTTTTTAGGGAATTACCCGATATTTTTGTTTTGGGTTGTTGGGTAATTGGGTCGGGTTAGGTAGGTCGGCTCGGGTAATTTTGAACATCCCTAGTAATTATTGATATATAAATATGGTATTATCGTATATAATTACAGTTCTATAATAACAATCCTAGATTTTATATAAAATCTACGAAAGATAAACAGAATAATGAAGTAAAACTATTTCTTGTTTTACTTTTGAAATGTCTGTTTCTTACCTCATTATAGACTGTTAGGGTTGGCTATGTGTATCACGTTCAATCAGTATCACTATTTAAGATTGTATTTTTAGTTGGTGTAGTGAAATGTGTTCCTCCCTTATTTTTGTTACCCAAGATACTGTTTGAGCTTCTCTTGACATTGATATCCACCTTAAATCAAATCTCCGTATTGTGGCATTTGTTTCTTCTATTTAAGTTTCTAAACTGCCTTAAATGATGTAAATGCACGGAGATTAGATAATTTGACAAAATGATCCAAGGCTGCACTCTGAGTAGGTGTAGTAAAACAAGTCCCTTTTAAAATCTAATCTCCATATTGTGGCATTTGTTATAGACATGGATATTATCTATTCATTCAAATCTGTAGTTCCAAACTGAATAAATGACGTAATTGTTATATATATATGTCCCAATAAACTTGTCAGTTTTGTGTTTTAAAATTGTCCCATTCAAATTGTCACTTTGAAAAATTCAACTTGTATAAGACACATTTCCTTTTCTATCATTTGTTAGTTTCTCAACAAAAACAAAAGTTCACTTTCTAAGTGCAAACTTGTCATTTAAATTATTTTGCATCATGCATCTTATATAATTTTTTTTCTTCCTAAAACTAAGCGAAAAGTCAACAAGTGACAAAATAATTGAGACTGAAGGAGTATAAAACTTAACATAATGAAATTTATAAAATTTAAAGACATATGAATAGGTTTAATTCCTGCTTTAAATCATGTAATTGCATGAAAAATTGGGAAATAAAATGAAACGGATAAAATTTAAGAAAAAATAATTTACTTAATTCTTAATTTCTTCATTTTGCTCATGGTTATAAAGTTTTTTTTCTTATTCTTCTTGAAATCATTAATTTGAGGTAAATTCATTTTCAAAGAAATTGACTTGACCATCATAAGTTGCTATAGCTTTAATTGTTGAACCACTGCTTAAGTGCTCCAAAATGAGTTATGGTTCCACTTTTATCTGGGAATATGTTGATGAATACTATTTTTGTTACTGATGCTGTTAAAATGATCAAACCTTATTTTCTACTTTTTTGCAGTGTTTTGACTCCTTACTATACAGAGGAAGTTCTCTTCTCCTTGCATGAATTGGAAGAGCCAAATGAAGATGGTGTTTCTATTCTGTTTTACTTGCAAAAAATCTTTCCAGGTTTACACTTGTACCCTGAAAATGTTAAATCCTTGCTCTTTTGTTCATATATGGCTGATTGCCATTAATAATCTCCAGATGAATGGAATAACTTTCTCGAAAGGGTGGATAAAAACAGTGAAGAAGAACTTAAAGGATTTCCCGAGTTAGAAGAAAAACTACGTCTGTGGGCATCATATAGGGGCCAAACTTTAACAAGAACTGGTTCTCTCTCTCTCTCTCTCTGTGTGTGTGTGTGTGTGTGTGTGTGTGTGAGCGTGCGCATGCGTGCTTGCTTGGGCACCTGCGACTTTGTTTACGAATTGATTTCTGTTTTTCTAGACTAATAGATCATTATAAATGTCAGTTAGAGGTATGATGTACTATCGAGAGGCATTGGAGCTTCAGGCATTCCTTGATATGGCCAAACATGAAGGTATATGTTTCTCTTTCGACTGAAGTTCCAGTATAGTTGATTGTATGCATGCTGCTATTCTCTGATTAGTGGTACATCTCAATTACAAAATTCTCTGCTTGTGTGAATTGTTGGTGATCTGAGATTTGTTCGAACTCACAGTTGTTTTAATTTCAACCTGATTAGATTTGATGGAAGGCTATAAGGCCATTGAATTAGAGGATAGTAAAGAGAACAGATCACTGAAGGCACAGTGTGAAGCTGTGGCTGATATGAAATTTACATATGTGGTGTCTTGCCAACAATATGGCATTCAGAAGCGGTCTGGTAGTGAGCGTGCACAGGACATTCTGAGGCTTATGACAAAGTAAGTGTGCAGATCTTCTTTAGTATGAATTTAAGACATCAGTTGCTTAACAAGCGGACGTACACAATATATTGAACATAATGAGGATATGTGTATTGGCAGATATCCATCACTTCGTGTAGCATACATTGATGAGGTTGAACAACGTAACGAGGATAGGTTGAAGAAGCTTAATGGAAAAGTTAATTATTTCTCTGTTTTGGTGAGGGCTGTGCCAAAATCTAGTGATTCTTCAGAGCCAGTGCAAAATCTAGACCAGGTAATGCATACTTGGTTTCAGTATTTTAGCCTATTAGTTATGAAGCTGTTTCAACATTTTGTCAGTAGGGCTCCTTTGATGAGCCCATAAGAAGATCAATAACCATCTTTGAAAGAAATACAATATTAGCATTTAAACTGCATTTTTCCTGATGTTTCGTTGGTTTATCAAACGTTGGTTAGATAGCAGAGAGGTATCATCTAGTATATATTTCTAATATTCTTGCACTTCTAGCGTTTTCTAATAATGTCCTAAAGATGTGGAAAAGGACCTGCTTTAAAATATTGGACCTTGTTTTGCTTCCAGTAAGCATTTTGTTCTTGAAATTTCATGTTGGGTATTCCAAGATTCTAAATTCAACGCGTGAAATAAACTTAATTGTTCAGTCTTGTGTTAGATATCCACTTCAAGATTGGATTTATATCACTTTCTCAGCACCCTAAAGTTTTTCCCTTTCAAATGGCCTGTTTGTTGTGATCATTTCCATAAACAGGAAATTTATCGGATAAAGCTTCCTGGACCTGCTATCTTGGGCGAGGGGAAACCTGAAAACCAAAACCATGCTATTATCTTCACACGAGGAGAAGGCTTGCAGACAATAGATATGAACCAGGTTGCTTTTTGTTGTGTTTTTACTAAACATGATTGTCCACTACACTGCCTTGTGTTATTTTTTTGCTCATTCTCATAGGATAAAAATACTTTTCCTTCTTGGAATGGATTGTCAAGGATAATTGCCTTTTTTTTTCTCTTTTCTGAATGATTCAAATAGGATAATTACATGGAAGAGGCCTTGAAAATGAGGAATTTGTTGCAAGAATTCCTCAAGAAGCATGATGGTGTAAGGTATCCAACAATTCTTGGCCTCAGAGAGCACATATTTACTGGAAGGTAATATGGCAGCCTGTTTTCTCTATGTTATAACTGTTTATATATATTGGCTAATACTCCACTGTTTTGGTGCAGTGTTTCTTCTCTTGCATGGTTCATGTCAAATCAGGAGACCAGTTTTGTTACTATCGGTCAGAGATTGTTAGCCAACCCTCTCAAGTAAGTTGTTATTGCTTTAAATCTTTTTCAGTCTTAATACTGTTGTAGGTGGTAGTTTATGTATGTTAAAACATTGAAATACTCGTGTTTCCTGCAGGAGTTTTATTTTAGTACCAAGGATTGAGCTTGTTTAAGAGTTTGTGTTAGTTTCTCACGTTTAAATAATTTTAATTCGACAAAACATCAACTTATATTGTTTCTCTTCTATCAAATAATTAGTAATAGTATATAGTGAACATCTCATTGACGTCTTGTTTCTCTACTATCAAATTGTTAGTAGCAACTCATCCCACTTATTGTTTTTCTACTTTCAAGTTAGATGTCATAAAATACCATCGTTTTCCCTCTTACAAATGAATCTTCCATGTCCACCGTACTATGATACTACGGATGACAATGGGTTGGATATCTGCAATTTCTGTAAAATCTGAATCTGAACCCAAAATTCTGCTTTAAAATCCAAATCCGTTTGTTATCCACCTTAAATTCGAGTTACTATCCAATTTGAGCCTGAAAGTAATTAAATTATATGTAGGATATACAAATCCACTAAAATCCACATTTAGTAAGTCCTTAAAGGTTATTATATTTAAATATTTTAAAAAAAGTCAAACGGAATGTGGGTTGGATATCCGAATCTGTTATTCGTGAAAGTAAAGTGTATTTGGATAATCAGCATCCGTCTGAGTCAGTGTCATCTGAATCTATAATATCCAAATCTGCAAAAAGCATATTGGATATCTGCAACTATCCGAATTTGCACTATCCATTGCCATCCATGGTACTGTGGGTTTTATTCCTAGGAAACAAAAAAATGCTCTTTCATTCTATTTTCTCTGTTTTTTTTAATTACATTTTGTTAATAATGCTAGAACACTCATGTACAAGTTTCCTGTTTGTGTAGGGTTCGATTCCATTATGGCCATCCGGATGTATTTGATAGGCTATTTCACCTCACTAGAGGAGGTGTCAGTAAAGCATCCAGAGTAATTAATTTGAGTGAAGATATTTTTGCTGGTAGGAAGGCCCCATCTTTTGTAACCATGTTCTATTTTTGTGCTTGTCTTCATTTTGTAACTTCTGTGATTTGATTGTGATTACAGGCTTCAATTCTACACTTCGGGAAGGCAATGTCACCCATCATGAATACATACAAGTTGGGAAGGGAAGGGATGTGGGTCTAAATCAGATATCTATGTTTGAGGCCAAAATAGCTAATGGCAATGGTGAACAGACACTGAGTAGAGATATATACCGGCTTGGACATCGTTTTGACTTTTTCAGAATGCTGTCTTGTTATTTCACTACAGTTGGTTTTTATTTCAGTACTCTGGTAATTCTTTTTAAACTTTCCCCCTTTAATTGTGACTTTAAGATGTCATACAGACTTCTTTCAATAATAATAAGATTCTGTGTTCTTTGGCAGGTAACTGTGCTCACTGTGTATGTGTTCCTTTATGGGCGCCTCTATCTTGTACTAAGTGGCCTTGAACAAGGATTGAGTCAGGAACCAGCAATTCGTGATAATAAGCCTCTCCAAGTGGCTCTTGCTTCTCAGTCTTTTGTTCAAATTGGATTTTTGATGGCATTACCCATGTTGATGGAAATTGGCTTGGAAAAGGGTTTCCGAACTGCATTTAGTGAATTTATATTAATGCAACTGCAGCTGGCACCGGTATTTTTCACATTTTCTCTTGGAACAAAAACCCACTATTATGGAAGGACATTACTTCATGGAGGTGCTAAGTACAGGCCTACAGGCCGAGGGTTTGTGGTGTTTCATGCCAAGTTTGCTGATAACTACCGGCTTTATTCACGCAGTCATTTTGTCAAGGGTATTGAGATGATGATCTTGCTTCTAGTGTACCAAATCTTTGGTCATACTTACAGAAGTACAGTTGCATATGTATTGATCACTGCTTCATTGTGGTTTATGGTGGGCACATGGCTTTTTGCCCCCTTCCTATTCAATCCTTCTGGTTTTGAGTGGCAGAAGA
This sequence comes from Abelmoschus esculentus, assembly GCA_035048815.1. Taxonomy (NCBI): domain Eukaryota; kingdom Viridiplantae; phylum Streptophyta; class Magnoliopsida; order Malvales; family Malvaceae; genus Abelmoschus; species Abelmoschus esculentus. Next base: position 10,212,425 of record JAUCBN010000023.1, on the reverse strand, counting down.
TTGTTGATGATTGGACTGATTGGAATAAGTGGATAAACAACAGAGGTGGTATAGGTGTACTTTCAGAAAAAAGTTGGGAATCATGGTGGGAGGAAGAGCAAGAGCATCTTCAGTATTCTGGGATGCGTGGTATTATTGCCGAGATATTGTTAGCTTTACGATTCTTTATCTACCAGTATGGACTTGTCTATCACTTGCATGTTACAAGGGAAACCAAAAGTTTCTTGGTATGTTCCTCTCGATAATTCTATGGCCATTTCCCCACTAATATTCGTCATTTATGCTTTGTAATTTCCATCCACATGTCTCAGGTCTATGGTGCATCATGGCTGGTGATTATTCTGATTTTGTTCGTAATGAAGGTAGGTGGCTACTGAGTATTTCCTTACAATCTCCTGAGATTAGAGTAGACACAAGTTATCATCGACCATTGTCCTTTTCCTGTTAATATTCCTCTAAGATCAATCAGGTTTATTGTTTAATTATTCTTATCATCTAAATGGGATATTTTCAAGAAAAATAAAATCAAGTAGGTCTTTTTGCTGAGGTAAACAGGGCTTAAGTTCATTGTTTTGTGGTTTACTCGACCACGGTCAACTGCCGATAACATTACCGCTTAAAAGATAAAACAATCAAATGAACCAAAATGTGGTTTATAATTTATTGTTTTCATCGTACAAGAGAATGATGTAATCAGTGACACTTTTCAGTATTACAACAGTTTCATCTTCCTATTTTATGCTGTCAATGTTTCAGTAAAACCATGATTATCATGTTGATCTTAGTCTCTAATTTGGAAGTTGAACTGTACCATGTCTTAATGATTTTTCATTAACTTTTTTTGGCTTAGACTGTATCTGTTGGAAGGCGGAAGTTCAGTGCAAGTTATCAACTTGTGTTCCGGCTCATCAAGGGTTTAATATTCTTGACGTTCGTGTCCATTCTGGTTATTCTGGTCACACTTGCTAAGATGACAATTCAAGACATTATAGTCTGCATTTTTATCTTCATGCCTACCGGTTGGGGAATGCTTCTGGTAAAGCCCGTCTCCTCCGTCTTACAGTTTTACAATTATATGGCAATAGTTATTTTTTGCATGGTTTTCTTTAGCTCTCAAATGCACATTTTATATCTTGAAGCCCCGAAACCGATCCGAAAACTTTTATGCTTTGCTGATTTGCTAATCTGTTATGGGTTGCCTTTTCTGTCTCCATGAAGCTATAGTGATCTGCACCTAGAGTTACTAGGCAGTCTGTCTCAATGCAACAGTTCCATATTTTATTTGAAGTCAACACTTCGATGAATGCTTTTCCCTTGAAAATGACAACCTAATCTAATCATTTCTGGTAATTCTAGTTTGTAATGGATGACGATGTTATTGCTGTTTTGATGTGTATCAGATAGCTCAGGCCTTAAGACCTGTTGTTAAGAAACTTGGTTTCTGGGGATCTGTTCGAACCCTTGCTCGTGGATACGAGATCGTAATGGGTTTGCTTCTGTTCACTCCTGTTGCCTTCCTTGCCTGGTTTCCTTTCGTCTCCGAGTTCCAGACTCGAATGCTGTTCAACCAAGCATTCAGCCGAGGTCTGCAGATTTCTCGTATTCTTGGTGGTCACCGTAAAGATCGTGCTAATCGACACAAGGAGTAATCGATGTCGTCACCAGGATTTGTAATTATATTCGATGAAACCAGTATCTTGTCCCCTGTTCTAACAGATTCTGTCTCATGGTGTTGTCGATGGCAGGGCAATTTTGGCATTTGGAATGTGTAAGTCTTATGGTAGTGGTGGAATTGTTCAAACTCGTAATGTATTTTATGAGCAATGAGAATGGATGTTTATTAGGTGATGAAGTACTTGTAGACAGATAAGCTAACAAATAAATAAATACTTTTTATTTCAAAATAAAATGAAGTGAAAAATAATTATAGGATGATTTTTAATTACATTTAAGCTGGTTTTTAAAAATTAAAAATATAAATAGTTATTTTCAAATAATTAAAGTTTAAATTCTATCGAATGAATGAAATAGTCATCCGGTGATTCGTGCCTCTCGGTTATCAAGCAATGCGGAAGGATCTTCACATTTGCAAAGTTGGATCTTCATTTGAAGAATAGCTAGACAAGTAGATCATTTTTAAATCTATATCTCGGGAAAAGGGCTTGGATGATCGCTTGTGATAAGCGTTTGGGAACCTGCATTTTGTTCCTTTCCTTTTTCTTCAAATTGTTTTGCCATGTTTGTTTCATACAAGTTTACGAAAAGCTCCAATAAAGATACTTATTTCTTTATTTTTGAGCTTTCAATTCTATTCAAAGCATCATGCTAGTGAACTAATATGAATTAATGAATACAGAAAATCTTTTGGCATCACTATGTTTTAAGTCACAGGTAAGATTTGTTTTTTCGGATCAAGATAACGGAATATAAACGGACATATTCTGACATTCAGATGAAATTTGTCTCGAAAGAATGCCTCAAAACAGCTTTGTAAAGAGGACAATCATTAAAAGTTGCCCTTGCTATGTGGATGAAAACCTCAAATGCAGAAAAGAGGAAGAAGAGTCAATCAGTCCCTTCAGAGTAGCGAACTGACTGATAATAAATGCCTTTCAAGGCAGTACTCATCATAATAGGAATATTTTGCATTAGAAGCATGATAACAATACACAATATTTCTGTTAAACAGGATTCAAAGAAATCAACAACAACGAACATTATTGACAGCCTTCTCGGCGTGAGTCCCGATTAAAACACTATTGGCAGCCTTTTCGGCGTGAGTCCCGAAAGAAGTGGTGTATCATGAGAAATTTCGTAATAAGAAGAACAGCCTCAAGTTTCACCGCTTACATCTAGAGAATTTCGTAATAAGAAGAACAGCCTCAAATTTCACCGCTTACATCTAGAGAATTTCGTAATAAGAAGAACAGCTCCAGATCTTCCGGAAATAAGGAATTTCATAATAAGAAGAACAACCTCAATTTCCACCACTTGATGAGTTTAGAGAATTTCGTAATAAGAAGAACAGCTCAAAATTCCACGAGATGCGAGGAATTTCATAATAGGAAGAACAACCTCGAATTTCACAACTCTTATCTGGAGAATTTCATAATAAGAAGAACAACTCCAGATCTTCCGGAAAGGAGGAATTTCATAATAAGAACATCCTCAATTTCCACCACTTGATGAGTTTGGAGAATTTCATAATAAGAAGAACAGCTCCAAATTCCACGAGATACGAGGAATTTTATAATAAGAAGAACAGCCTCGGATTTCACCACTCTTATCTGGAGAATTTCGTAATGAGAAGAACAACTCCAGATCCTGAAGATGAGGAATTTCGTAATAAGAAGAACAACCTCAAGCTCCACCACCTGATGAGTTTAAAGAATTTCGTCTGAAGAATTTCGTAATAAGAAGAAGAGCTTCAGACCCTGGAGAATTTCATAATAAGAAGAACAACTCCAGTTATTCCGAAGACGAAGAGTTTCAACAACCTCGAGTTGCGTCACAAGGTTTTGCTTGAAGAATTTCGTAATGAGAAGAACAACTTCAAGCTTCAGGGCTTTAACAAATTCGTGTTTTTCAGTCTTTGCCCATCTCCTGCTCCGCAGCATTGAGCAAAGAGGGGCAGCTGTCAACACGAATATAAATAATAAAATATAATAAATAATTAATAAAATATAAATAATAAAATATTAAAAAAATCAAAAATCGTGAAAAAACAGAGTTTGAACATGGGATGTGGCCGGTTTGTTAGGGATTAGATTGGGTGGTTTTAGTGTTGAGATTTTGTGGGATTGAGGAGAGTTTGAGTGGGTTTTGGTTTGTTGGATTCGAATCCCTTTAAAAGGGATTCAATCGAGATGGTTTGGGGGGAGTTTTTTAGAGATTGAGGCTTTCGGAAGTGGAAGTAAAGAGCAATCGGATTTCTTGGTTTTGGAAGCTTGCAAATCGCCCGAAGGTAAGCCTTTGAACCGATTCTTCAAGTTTTTTTTTTTCTGTTTTGATACTTAAATTTTGGTAAGGATGAGTTTAGGGGTTTGGCCGGTGGTATTAATGTTTAGGGTAGATTTCAATCAGGTGTTTTTAGGACTCTAGAGGTATTTTGGCATGTTTTAGGGCCTCCGATGGTCTCGCCGGTGTTGAAAATGGCCGCCGAAGACTTTTGGGCGACGGCCGGCGTGATTCGCGGTGGTCGATGAACACGCCGGAACGGCGCCGGACGGTGGCGGGATAGATCGTGCGGCGGTTCAAGCAGCGTAGTGTAACCGTGTTCTTCATGTTCATCTAGAACATGAAGAACATTCAAACTATTCTTGTCTTTTGGCCCCCTTTGATCCATTTTTTGGGTTAGGTTCTGGGTTGTTAGTGTTGGAGTTGAGAGAAAAGTGAGTCGGGCCAAGTTGGTCTCGGTGCAAATGGCCGAGCCAACTCGGCACTTGGGGTTTTGTTATGGGATGGAACGACGCTGTTTTAGGGCGCGGGTACGCGGGCCGGATCCGGGTTCAACCCGGATCTGCGCGTTTCTATCCGAATAAGGGAAAATTGCTTCCTAGATCTAAGTTGCTTTACAATGTAGTCCCTAAACTTTCAATTAGCCCCCTAAAACTTTAGTTTTCACTCAATTAGGCCCCTAAACCTCTAATTTAGACCCCTAAGATTAAAATTAGTTAATTTTAGACTTTAATTAGGATAAAAATTTAATTTTAAGACTTAAAAATTTATTAATTAGGTTCCAACATACAAGGACTCAAACCACACAAACGATCCACTGACGATCTTAGCACAACAAGATATATTAAGGTTATCTCAATTTAGCCTTTCGGGGTTACAATTATCGACTTTGGTTTAACAATCCATTTCATAGCTTTTAAAATTAATGGAACTATTTATTATCATCGAACCTCAATTCTCTACTCAAACTTGGCCAGATTACACAGGGGTATTGATATCTGTAGGTGGGGTATCGAAACAGGCTGCATCGATGCCCACTCAAGGAGGACATCGAATCACGGGTATCGATGCCAACATCGAACCACGACATCGATACCCTTGACCAACTCAAGGGGCAACAGAGGAGGGATTATCCGTTCGATACCAGTATCGAACCAAAAATGCCATTGGACAGTTTGGTATCGAACCATGGTTCGATACCCTAGCCAAGAAGCCTATTAATCTCTTAGGGGTATCGATATACGAGCCACCAGTATCGATACCCCCTGCACGATTTGCAGTTCTACTCTTAGAAAATTTTGAGATTCTTTCTCAAACTCAATCTAATCGATCTTAAAGTGTTCTTACTCATTCCTTAAGATATTTAGGATGTTTTAATATCATTTTCCAGTCATTTAACACATAAGTACGAATTTTATCATTAATGTCCTTAAGCTTTCAACCAAGCACACATGCATCAAAACTCTATATGTATGCAACTACCATGATAAGTATAATGAAAAGGAAGAGTTGGGAGTACCAACCTTGAGCTAAAAACAACAACAAAACGTCACTCTTCTCCTCCTCAAGCTTTCTCCTTGCCTTGCCTTTGAGATGGAGCCTCCACTTCTTTCTCTATAAGAAGGAGGTTAAACAAGCAATTAGGCGTTGTTTGGTGATGTTTTAAACTCTAAGAAAATATCAAAAACCATAGAACAACCCCCTCAAAACTCCTATTCCCAAATTATACCTTAACTCCCACTAAAACCTTACCTCCACCAAAATCATCCATTCTTACTTTGATATGTAGATCCTTTGGTATACAACAACTTACCCTTAAGCTTCTAAACGAGAAACACAACTCACAACAACAAGATTACTCCTTTAACTCCTTGTTGGGAAGAAAGAAAAGATGGGGAAAAAGGTTAGCAATGGGGGAAAAAGATAATATATTTTAAATTAAACATTAATTTATTAGTTATCAATATTTTGTATCTATTAATTAAATTATAAAGAATATTTTTTAATATAATATTACAAAGCATATTTAAAGGATATATATTATTTTATTATAAAGAATATCTATTATTAGTTATCCCACTCCCCCACGCGCCGGCCTCTCAGCTACACCACGCGCGCGTGTGATCGACGTGCGAGACCCTTCGACTCTTTGAAGTCTCCTCGACTACCCTCCATGTCGCTCCGATCACCGGCCGTTTCGATGGTCCCCTCATTGTTTCCGATCGCCACGATTCACATAAAAACAAAGAAAAACGCTAATGTTAGGTTGTACAAAGCACAGATCAAAAACATCAAAAAATCAGTACTATCTGTAGAGAAAATTCGGCCAAATCAACAGCAAATGCATCCAAGAATGGTGCATCGAATTTCAGAAGCATAACATCAAAACCAAACAAACTCCAACAAGGATCAAAGGAGATTTTCTTTTTTACCCCTTTTGTAATCGGTTATATAAATCGAAACCTAGAACGTTGTAAGGGGTTCCCCCCAGAGCACAAATCAATACAAAAAAAGAACTTTGAGGTATATCCTCGCTTTTTTACCATCTCGCATGCATCAAAAACAGTGAAAAGAGGAGGGAATTGTTTTGTTCTTTACCTTTGAAGAGTCTCGACTGTCGGCCTCCTTACTCCGGCAATAAACCACGATCTTAGCACCAAGAGTGAGCCGATGATGGAGAGTGGTCGAACTCGCTCTTTTGCAAATAAAAGGGTTTGTTTTTTGTTTTTGGTTTTGTAAACAAGAATTTCAGATCAGTTCTTCAAAAAAAGAAGGGCTTTTTAGTTGATTGTGAAGTTCTTTTCAAAGGGTTTTTTTTAGCGTTTCGGTTTCGAAAATAAGGGAAAAGGGTTCTTTTTTGGTGTTTTTAGGTTCACCGGCCACCGGCCGGAATATGGAAAATGCGGTGGCGGTTGGGTTTTGACAATGAACAAGATGAATATTCATCTTTATTCTGGGTTTTGATAAGAACAGAAGAGAGGATTTAATCCTCTTTTGTTTTTTTTTTGTTTTAAAATAAATGAAAAGAGAGGCATTTTTTTATTTTGTTATGTTTTATACTTGGGGGCTTTTAAAAATGGGCATTTTATCATCATTAAATCCCTCCGTCCTATTCATATGACGCGTACAGTCCCTAAATTTTTGTCTCGTTTTACAATCAAGTCACCATTTTGACGATAATCCTCATTTTAGTTTGGTTTTATCACAAACAGATCCTTCCGTGCTTTTACTTTTGTTTTTAGTTCTTCCCCTTTGTTAAATTCCTTACCAACTCCCTCGTGTTTTATTTTGCTTTTCAATCCGACCCATGTTTTAATATAAAATCTGTTTTTCTTCGATTTTGACCCCAAGTCTTCCTTTTTGTTCAAACCAATCCTCTCCAATAACCTTTTCTCTTTTGTTATTAATTTATTTTATTTTATTTTTGCATTCATATTTATTTATTTCACATGTAAATATTTTGCACATATTTTGTTTTTGATTTATTATACTATGTACGTTACTTATGCCTTCGTTTATGTATTTGTTTGTTTGTTTTTGTTTTTTTCTCTTTATCATGCATACTTATTCTTGTTTTTTTTTTTTTTCATGTTGCTAAATTATTTCGTTCATGCTTATTTTCGTTGTTTATATTTACACATGTTATCTTTTTATCATGCTTTTTTTTTGCTCATTTCACATTTCACACCTAACCATCAATTAATAAACCTAATTCAAACGTCTTTATTCGGTCATAACGGGCCCGTATTCCGACGTAGTGGTCACGGTGTATACGTTGCCTTTGAATAAAGACACGGTAAAAATAAAATTTAATTCAAATCTTAAACAAACCGTAATTTAAATGCCACTTTAATTCGTAAATTTTAAAATTAATTAAGCGTTTATTTTAAAGGTGCCAATTTTGGGCAATTTTTCAATCCTAAACCCGTTTTTAAACCGTAACTGACTCTTGAACCCGTCTTCTTTGAATCTCTTGTTTTTACGGTGTTCGACCTACCAAAATGGCCGGTGGCGACTCTATCTTTTTTAAATCCCCAAAATCGTTTCAAATCCCTAATTTTTTATCCCTAATTTTTAATTTTAAAACCTAAATTTTTGAATTCCTAATTCTAAACCATAATTCCTAATTTGAACCTAAATTTTTTTTTGAGATATTCCAATTCCCCCAATTTTTGAAGTTTCTACTAGTGACCCTTTTTTATTACACGTATAATTAATTTTTAAATAAAATTTTTAATTATTTTAAAAGGGTCACTACAATTGGCGACACCGCTAGGGATGTTTTTTAAAAACTAATGAGTCAAGCCTTGTTCTCAAAAAACCGCTTAATTAATTTTGAAAGTTTTGAATTAAGTGACAATTAAATTATTAATTGTTCATTAATTCGAGGTAATATCATTTCAACCCGTCTCTCTAAGTGGGGGGAAAACGCTAGTGCTTTCGTGAGGATATTGTTCCTTCGTATGGGCCTAGCAAAGTACCTTTGGGGCTCGATTACCCTATGCTTTCGTAAGGATATTGTTCCTTCGTATGGGAATAGCGAAAAGGTCTCCCTAAATTGAACTCGATCGAGATGAGCCTATAATGAATGACGATCGGGGGCCTTGCTACTCTTAGAAGAGGACAGCGAGGATAATTTGGGTACCTCGGAGAACCAAGACTGCATTTAGAGAACTAGTCAACCCATCTGATTAGAGCCATGCGGTTAACCTAGGTTCTTTTAGATGAGATATATAGGGTTGTTTTATCTTGTCTCTTTTTTGCTTCTATTTCATGCTTCATTTTGCATCGATATTTCATGAAGATGTCGGTCTAAGTGGTTTGTCCAATTAGAGGCTTTCACTCAGTTAGAGAGTTAAAACGAAAAATAGAAAGATAAGTGGAAAAGGAGAGAAAAAAATAAGAGAAATAAAAAATGAAAAAAGAAAAAAAAGAGAAAAAAAGAGATAAAGAAAATAAAAAGGAGAGATACAAGATAGAAAAAACAAAAAAGAAGGAGAAATGAGAGGACACATAAGAGCTTTTTAATTGGCGAAAGTTACTCAAAGGGCGATCACTAGCATGATCGTCGCCTTCGCTTGTACTCATTTTTGCATTTCATGCATAGCATGCATACTCTTTGCATTCATCAATAAGACAAGGAGATTAACCTTGGATAAGTCGGGGCAGTTTTCAACGGAACCCAAACATGGAAAGGAACTTAAGAGGAATATTTGCCTCGGAAACTAGAAGAGGCGAGAGGTTAGTATCAGGTCAGTACAGCTTCGAGAGCATGAACAACCTCGTGGCTACGGTGAGCAAGCTCGAAGAACTTTATGAGCTTTTGATCGAAAATCAGAAAGAGATCTTGTCGTGCGTAAAGAAATTACAAGAAGAGTGATAAGTGATCAAAAGTCCTATTTTTCATACCATTCTCCCACTCGATTATTGCTAGTAAAGGACAAATTTAATGACAATATTTGATAATTCTAATTATTTCCATATTTCAGCATCTCAATACTCAATATATGAATTAATCTATTATTTGACATAAAACAGATGCATTTGATGGTTTTCTTTCTTTAGACAGGAAACTGCATAATAGGAATTGCCAAATAAGAAGATGGATGCTGGAAGTTGAAACTGAAATGTAGATAAGTACCCTCCTCGATAGCACTTTAATGCCTCGGCAGCACTTTAATGCCTCGGCAGCACCTGAGGCCCCGACAACACCTGAAAGGAAAATATCAATATGGTAGGCGATTTGAAGAGAAAAATAAGGTGAACGTTTTAAGATAAACGGCATAGAAATCGAAGCTGAGAAACACATGAAAAGACAATATCAAAGGCCACGTGGGAAAAGAATCCTAATAGGAATAAACTAGGAAATAAAATAAAGATCTTTTATTTATGTACTTAACTTGTGTTTTACTCCAAGTTGTATTCCTACTTTGAATAGGATTGTTCTAAGCCAAGCCTATATAAATCATAGCCTATGTAGAGAGGAAGATATCTTGAAATCAAGTGTTCATAGAAAATCCTAAACTCCTCCATCGTCTCCTAGGGTTTAGGAAAAGGTTGTCGAGTATTTGTGAGAGGATATTGTACTTTGTTTCTTGTTTCAATGCAATAAGAATATCAAAATTTGCTTATCCTATTGTCATTCTTTTTTCTTGCATTCAAGCCCGAGAGGGAAGTTTGCAAGTAATCTATTTATCTAGCATCGAGAGATGTAGATTCACGAAAGGGATAAGTGTGGTGTTGTAGACACTAACTCGACCTATACTCCTTTAGAAGCACCGGAAGATAGGTTAAGAGTTTCAACAGCTAAAAGAAGTGTTGGATTGGTTGGTGGTTATCGTTGATTTACGCTGAGAGGTATCATTAAGGACTGGTCATCAACAACACTTTGACTCAGAGATGAGCGGAGTCATTTACGGACACTTTGTTGAATTTTGATACCCCTGCCCAAGAGCAAGAGATTGCCGCAGCAGAGGAGCATCAATGTTGTCGAGGCGGTATCTGCAGTATTGTCGAAGCAGTGTTGTGTAATTGCATTGTACAAGAACAAGTCAATTGAATCCACAATACGACACAACTGGATCCTGACCCACTTTTCCATCCTTGATTTCTTGATCATTTATCTTTATTTTTTTAATTAGTTTTCTTAGTTATAATTCAACCCCAATAATTTGTGTCTTTTATTCTATTGCAGAGTGAGAAGAGAAAAGGTAGCATATTAAGTATACCAATCTCTGTGGAGACGATACTCGATAAATGCTTTTCACTTTATTAACGACGTGTACACTTGCACTCAAATTGCACATTTATTACACGCATCAAGTTTTTGGCGCCGTTGCCGAGGATTGACAATTAAAGTTTGTTATCTTTATTTTCTCGTATTTAGTTTTATAATTTTTTTTAATATATATCTAAACTAATCAAGGTTGTTTTGATCTGGCCAACAGAACAACACTGGTATGAATGTCGTCGAGGCAGACAACCGCGGCGCCTTCGCAGCAGCTAATCCAGCAAATCTTCCAAGACAAGAAAGAGCACGAACAATTCATGATTATTTGGAGGAAGACTTAGATTGAATGCCTAAACAAGACCTGCCAAGGCAACCTCTCCCGCGGCAGCACTCCCCTTGAGCAGAAATATATCAGAAAGAAACCACCTAACGAGGAGACGACGATTGGGACATCAGCTTCTCTTCCATTCAAAAAGGGGAAAATGGTTGCTGTTGAAGATGTATCATTTACACTCCTACAGTAACCTAAATTTCTATCTCATTGTCCCTATTTACTTTTTTGCTTTAGGAATTAATTTTTAGTTTTTAGTTTAGGAATTAGATTTTAAAATTTTTTGCAATTTAGTTTTAAAGTAATTTTATTATTTTCACAATTTTTATTATTATTCTTTGCAGTTATTTAAGAAGGAAACCCGAGAAGGAAAAGTCATGGAGCACATAAAACGGCCCTGAAATCAAACACACCGTCCCACCTAAGAAACGACCAAGGTGGCTGGCCGCCCAAATGCAAGTGATGACGGGTTTGTATCTCTAGAACTTCATCTCCCCCGTTTTATTTCATACTTCTTCATTATTATTTTCCAGTACAGTTTTTAGTTTTTTTCTCCACAAACTCCACACCAACTAATGACCCTCAAGATACAGAAGAGGCCAAACACAAAATCTAAAAAGTGGTTTATCTTTTCCTTGTGTCTTAATTTTTATCTTGTCTTTAATTATTGCCTTATGTTCAGATACATGAAGTAAGGACAATGTATCCCTCAAGTTTGGGAGTATTGATCATATTTTCTACCTTATAAATATCTACCATATATGGAAGTTATTCAGATTATCCTATTACTGCCTTAATTTCTATCTTTACAAAAATTTCAATCTGATGCAATTTTTTTAGTTTGTTAAATTTTATTGAGACTGCCTCGGCAGCAACATACTCTTCTGCCGTCGCAGCAGTATGCACCATTCACCAGACTTGAATTCGAAAAGGTCTCTTAGGATTAGTACTTAGGATTAGACTATGAGCTTGAAATCATATAAACACTGCTAGTCTTAGTTGATTTTAAAAGTTCTTTTCTTTGAAAAGCAATAAGGACTTAGGCTTAGATTTTATACTAGTAGTACCTATCACTAGCTCTAGTTTAGTCCATAGAGGTGCCCATGACCGACTATAGGACTTAGGTTTCTCCCACTTACTAGAGGTGCCTATCACCGGCTCTAGTAAGAAAAGCTAAAACACTTGAGGTGCCCGAAACTGGCTCAAGTAATATAAATTTATATACCACTGTTGGGAAAAGAAAAGAAAAAAGAATTAAAGAAAAATCTTAGTCGGAAGTCTTGAGCTAAAAAAAGGATTAGAATTTAGAAAATCATCTTTGACATAGCTACGCACACACTCACCAAGACTCATAGTCCAGTTCCGAGGAATTCCCAAGAACCAAGAAGAGGCCGAGTCAAGAAAGGAATACTGTCGCGGCAGACAGGACGGTATATTACTTTAAAATTCTTTACTTAAATTTATCTATTGCATTGCTTGAGGACAAGCAATAGTTCGAGTTTGAGGGTGTGATGAGTTCCTAAAAGTACTCATCTTTTACATCATTTTCCCACTCATTTATTTTTTTATTATCTTTTCCATTGCTTGAGGACAAGCAATAGTTTGAGTTTGGGGGTATTTGATAAGTGATCAAAAGTCCTATTTTTCATACCATTCCCCCACTCGGTTATTGCTAGTAAAGGACAAATTTAATGGCAATATTTGATAATTCTGCTTATTTCCATATTTCAGCATCTCAATACTCAATTTATGAATTAATCTATTATTTGGCATAAAACAAATGCATTTGATGTTTTTTTTTTCTTTAGACAGGAAACTGCATAATAGGAATTGCCAAATAAGAAGATGGATGCTGAAAGCTGAAACTGAAATGTAGATAAGCACCCGCCTCGACAGCACTTTAATGCCTCGGCAGCACCTGAGGCCCCGACAACACCTGAAAGGCAAATATCAATATGGTAGGAGATTTGAAGAGAAAAATAAGGTGAACGTTTTAAGACAAGCGACATAGAAATCGGAGCTGGGAAACACACGAAAAGACAATGTCAAAGACCACGTGGGAAAATCTTATACTTATTTTGATATAACTTAAAGCAAATTTTCAAAGGACTAATTTGTAAAAATTTGTAAAACTTTTTTTCTCGAAATAAAATTTTCAAAAAATCGTTTTAAAGTTGTCAAAATGATTTATAATATAATTGACTTTTTATCTACATTGAATATACTTTTAAAAGTCAATAAAATGGTCAAAAGTGTTTTCCAAAGCTAAAAGTCTCGAAACCTTGTTGAAAGGTTTCGAAACTTTCAGGATAAAATAACCTGATTTTTGAAACCCTGGCAAGGTTTCGAAACCTTGTTTAAAGGTTTCGAAACTTTCAACTTGTAACGGCTATTTTATTTGAAATTCTTAAAGGTTTCGAAACCTCTGGTAAAGGTTTCGAAACTTCTGTGCAGATGAGCATTAAATGCTCAATCTTAATGACAACCAACGGCTCCAAAGTACTTCCAACAGCTACAAACGGTTAGAATCAATTAAGGGCATACAAAAGAGGCTTGAAAAACATATTGGAACAACAAGAAAGCCTATCAAAAGATTCAAGCATTCATAGATTCAAGGTGTGCTTCATTTTCAATCTTTCTTGCAAAAACACTAGTGTGTTCTTCATTTGTAATCCTTTACTAGTGTTTAATTGGGTGTGTGAGAGATCTTAATTTGTGCAAACACTTGCCTTGTGAGGATTTCCTTGTTTGCTTCTTTGTACTCAAATTTGGGGATTGATTCAATAGACTTTGGGGTATAAGTCTATTGAATTGTGTAAGGTTACTCCTTATCCTTAAAGGAAAGACAAATTAGTGAATTTGTGGAAAATCCTTAGTGTGGTAACTAAGGTAGTAGATGTAGACTTCGTTGAGGAAGTTGAACCACTCTAAATCATCTTGCAATTTCTTTCCTTTGCAATTAGTGTCCACCAATTTTTAAAAATCCAATTCACCCCCCCTCTTGGCATTTTTCGATCGATTGTAACACTCAACAATTAGTATCAGAGCGAGGTTGATTGGAAGGTCTAACAACCTCTTGAGAAGATCCAAGAAGTGTTCAATCATCTACAAAGTCATCAATGGCTTCCTCTTCCACTATTGAAGCTTGGGGAGACTCTCAACCCACCAACAAGCCTCCTTTCTTTAATGGAGTCAACTGTGCCTATTGAAAGAATCGAATGAGATTATTTATTCAAGCTTATGATCTAGAAGCTTGGAAGATAATCATTAGTGGCTACACCGCACCAACTAGTGGCATGGAGACATGGAACAATGAAGAAAACAAGAAATTTTTTACTAATGCCAAGGCAATGCATCTTCTATTTTGTGCTCTTGGTCCGGATGAATATGGAAGAGTATCATCATGTTCTAATGCTAAAGAAATTTGGGATAAACTTGAGGTCACACATGAAGGGACAAATGAAGTGAAGGAGACCAAAATCGGGCTTCTCAACCTCAACTATGAGAACTTCAAAATGGATCCCAAAGAAGACATTAAATCCATGTCTGATCGATTCTCGGTGATTGTGAATGGGTTGAAAGGCTATGGAGAAGTTATTCCCGAAGATAAACTTGTGAGAAAGATGATCTACTCTCTCCCGGATTCTTGGGAATCAAAGAGGACGGCAATAATAGAAGCAAAGAACCTTAAGACTCTTAAGTTAGATGAGCTTATTGGTTCATTGCTTACTCATGAGATGATGTCCAAAGGAAAGGAAGAAAAGAAGAAAGAAGTTGAAATCAAGAAATTTGGAGTTGCTCTCAAATCAACAAAAGAAGAGAGTGATTCTAGTGATGATGATGAAGAGAAAGAGATGGCTATGTTTGCCAAAAGATTTAAAAAATTCATGATGACCAACAAAGGTAGAAGATTTCAAAGAGAAGAGGGCTTCAAGAGTGAACCAAGGGATAAAGATGCCATCATTTGCTACGAGTGCAAAAAGCCGGGACATATCAAGTTTGAATGTCCTAAATTAAAGAAAAAGAGCTTTGAGAAGAAAAAGCACAAAGCTCATGTAGCTACTTGGAGCGATGACGAAACATCGGATGATGAGGATAAAGTAGTAAATTTGTGTCTCATGGCATTCGAAGAAGATCCTAAGGTAACCTCTAATTCATCTATTCCAATTGATTATACTTTTGATGAATTACAAGAGGCATATGATGAGTTGGCTTTGGAATATGAAAATTCCTTTTTAAAACATAGAAAAGTTGTTTTAAAATTGAAAAATGAAAATGATTCTCTTTCCAAAGCTAATAAAGGATTTGAAAGTAAAATTGAAGAGTTGGAAAATAAAATTATTGATTTTGAGAAAAAAAATCAAGATTTACATAATTTGCTTTCAAAAGCTCATGATGATCATGAGAAGAAAATTTATGAGCTCAAAGCTTCTTTTGATAAAGTTGGAAAAAAATCTTTTGAAAAAGGTGAAAGTTCTAAATCCAACTACTTTAGAAAGAATTTCAATGAAAATTTTTATAGAGGTCCCCAAAGATCATATAATAGAAAGATAGTTAAAAGTATTTGGGTTCCTAAAGGACTCATTGCTAACAAAGAATATGATCTTTTATCAAAATTGATTCCAAAAGGGACTAGAATTTTAGGAACTAATCCTTATGTACCCAAAAGAGTTTGGGTACCAAAATATGTATGAGTTCTTTTTTGTTGGTGTGTTGGAGTCATGATGAACAAATGAAGAAATTTGAAAGCTCTAGACACACTAGAAGGAAAGGCACTTGAAGTGGATAAAGTGCAAATTGAAATTTTTGATCATATTGGTAAATTTCTATTTTTCATGCAAAGTATAAAATCATGTTGCTTTCTATGTTTATATTTTTCAAGGTATGTTAATTTATTGGTTGCATGAATTGTGTGGTTATATGCTTAATGACACATGCTTAAATAACTTAAAATGGTTATTTTACTTGCTCTTAAATGCCTATAATATATCATAAGTATGCCAGAATGCTTTTCCGGGTCATTTTGAGGCTTCTTAGAGTTTTAGGATCACAAGTTTCGAAACCTCTAAACAAGGTTTGGAAACTTTCTTCCAATAGTTTCAAAACTCTTCAGCAAAGTTTCGAAACCTCTTATGTGTCTCTAAAACCAAGGTTACTGGAATGAAGGTTTCAAAACTTTTTCTAAAAAGTTTCGGAACTTTTGTTACATAGTTTCAAAACCTCTATCAAGGTTTCGAAACCTTTTGGGCTAATTCAAAATATAGGTTACTGGAATTGAAGTTTCGAAACTTTTTCAAAAAGGTTTCGGAACTTTTAATGAAAAGTCTCGAAACCTTTCACAAGGTTTCGAAACCTTTCGTATCAGATCTCTTTTGGGCACGCTTTTAAAACACAAAAACCCACCTCTTTTCATTTCTTTAACCCTAAAATAGTTTCGAAACCTCCCAAAGCGATTTTCCCTCAAAATCTTGCGACTTCGTTGCAAATTTCTTCAAATCTTTTGGGATTAACATCATCTTCACCAAAAAGCTTGAGGTAATTTCTCACTTGTTTTCATTTTCTTTGCTTTTAATTATTTTCGGAACTTATGAGATTATGTCTTAGAAAATTATTCTTAATGCTTAAAAATGCTTCAAATCATGTTTATTCTTACTTTTTCTCATTGTTAAACATGATTTTGACAAAACCCATGTTGTTTTTAAACCAAAAATCAACTTTTCTAAAAATCTTATTACCTTTTAGGGTCGAATTTTTAAAGAAAATATGATTTTGATACTTGAATTAATGCCTTGGATTGTACATTTATGTATCAAATATTGTTTTTATTGCAGGAAGTATCACCCATTTTAACTTGAACCCTTGAAAATTTCCTAAAAACTTTGTGCCCACAAAGTGTTTGATAAAATTCCTCAACCAATCTTTTGAGTCTAAACTCTTATCCTTGCCCAAAGTCATGCCTCCTAGAACTAGGCCTGCTAGAGCTAAACGTCCTCGTGTTGAAAGGGGTGAACCTTCCGGTTCCAACGAACCTAATCCTAATCCCAATCCCAATCCCGTTCCTAACCCGAATCCTACCTTTGAGGATTTATGCTTTAGTGATGGTGTTCATAGAAATAGATACTTTAATGTCTATCTTCGTAAGAAAATAAGGCTAGAGCGAAACATTGATCTTGACTTCCTTATGTCTCCGGTTTATAACTTTGATCTTTTTGAGTTGTTCACCGAATGGGGTTGGATAGAGTACTTGAGCATTCCTCATTTCACTTACCGTAGATTAGTTCGTGCCTATTATGCTAATGCCGAGTTTATCCGATCCAATAGAGGAACTAATCCCATTACCGACATTCAATCCTTTTTGATGGGCAAAATATTTGTTCTAACACCCCAGTCTATCGCTCAATATCTAGGTGTTCCTCTTGGTGGAAAATCAAATGAATATGAAGCTCATTTTATTGAACCTTTTCCCGACCATCGTCCTACCCATCTCCCCTTAGAGGAGTGTCTCTTCCATCTCCTTATTACGTGGTTCTTTCGCTCTTGCGGCGGAAAAGCCGCTAGTATACGAGTCATAGACTATTGGTGGCTTAGACAATATCGTGATAGAGCTTGTCCCGATATAGCAAACATCATCTTTTTGAACCTCATCAAAGTCATCTCTAATCCTACATCCTTCTCTCTTCCTTTTGTATGTGTCCTTAGTCACATCTTTAGGAAACTCAACATTAATACCTCCCTAGATGAACATGTTAAGAACAAGAGTTTGATTGATATCAAATCTTGTCACAAATCCCAATGGTATCATGGTGCTCATGGATGGGTTCATAGAGGAGTTGTAGAGGAAGTCGATGAGGATGCTCCCGAGGTTCCGGTAGACGAGGATGCATCACCTCCCATGGTTCCTATCACCATGGATTCCATGTATGCTACTATGATCACTTGTTTCGACAACATGGATGCTTTCCTCCGTAGTTCTCATGAGGAGACCAGCGGCTTGCTACATGGCTTGGATGGACGTGTATCTTCTTTAGAGCATGATATGCGTGACATTCATAGTCATCTTTTTCCGCCTCCTCCGCCTCATGACTCACCGGATTTTTAGTTTTCATGCATACTCTTATGACTATATTATGATATTTGAGACTTATTGTGAGACTATTTTATGACTATAGTTTGAGACTTATTTTGATATGCTTAGAACTACATGCTCTATTTTGTTAAAACTTTATGATGGATCTTGTTTTGGACTATTTTGGTTTACATGATGGTTCATGATAAAAGCTATGATATGAAATGCTTATGTTTTATGCCTTGAATGCTTTACCTACTATGATATGGATTACTTTATAACTTATTGCTCTAATGGTATTTGTTTCTCTTTGTAGCCTTTTATACTTTTTGCTATAACAAAAAGGGAGAGAGAAATCAAATAATTTGTTTTTGTCCTTAAAACTTTTTGTTCTCAAAGAATATATACGGACTTTTATTAAGGGGGAGCTTAAAGGAATTTTTTTTACATTGAAATTTTTTCTCAAAAACAAAATTTTACAAAAGGTTTAGTTATATCAAAAAGGGGGAGATTGTTAAACTTATTTTGATATAACTTAAAGCAAATTTTCAAAGGACTAATTTGTAAAAATTTATAAAACTTTTTTTCTCGAAATAAAATTTTCAAAATTCGTTTTAAAGTTGTCAAAATGATTTATAATATGATTGACTTTTTATCTACATTGAATATATTTTTAAAAGTCAATAAAATGGTCAAAAGTGTTTTCCAAAGCTAAAAGTCTCGAAACCTTGTTGAAAGGTTTCGATACTTTCAGGATAAAATAACCTGATTTTTGAAACCCTGGCAAGGTTTCGAAACCTTGTTTAAAGGTTTCGAAACTTTCAACCTGTAACGGCTATTTTATTTGAAATTCTTAAAGGTTTCGAAACCTCTGGTAAAGGTTTCGAAACTTCTGTGCAGATGAGCATTAAATGCTCAATCTTAATGACAACCAACGGCTCCAAAGTACTTCCAACGGCTACAAACGGTTAGAATCAATTAAGGGCATACAAAAAAGGCCTGAAAAACATATTGGAACAACAATAAAGCCTATCAAAAGATTCAAGCATTCATAGATTCAAGGTGTGCTTCATTTTCAATCTTTCTTGCAAAAACACTAGTGTGTTCTTCATTTGTAATCCTTTACTAGTGTTTAATTGGGTGTGTGAGAGATCTTAATTTGTGCAAACACTTGCCTTGTGAGGATTTCCTTGTTTGCTTCTTTGTACTCAAATTTGGGGATTGATTCAATAGACTTTGGGGTATAAGTCTATTGAATTGTGTAAGGTTACTCCTTATCCTTAAAGGAAAGACAAATTAGTGAATTTGTGGAAAATCCTTAGTATGGTCACTAAGGTAGTGGATGTAGACTTCGTTGAGGAAGTTGAACCACTCTAAATCATCTTGCAATTTTCTTCCTTTGCAATTAGTGTCCACCAATTTTTAAAAATCCAATTCACCCCCTCTTGGCATTTTTCGATCGATTGCAACACTCAACAGAAAAGAATCCTAATAGGAATAAACTAGGAAATAAAATAAAGATCTTTTATTTATGTACTTAACTTGTGTTTTACTCTAAGTTGTATTCGTACTTTGAATAGGATTGTTCTAGGCCAAGCCTATATAAACCATAGCCTATGTAGAAAGGAAGATATCTTAAAATCAAGTGTTCATAGAAAACCCTAAACTCCTCCATCGTCTCCTAGGGTTTAGGAAAAGGTTGTCGAGTATTTGTGAGAGGATATTGTACTTTGTTTCTTGTTTCAATGCAATAAGAATATCAAAGTTTTCTTATCCTATTGCCATTCTTTGTTCTTGCATTCAAGCCCGAGAGGGAAGTTTGCAAGTAATCTATTTATCTAGCATCGAGAGGTGTAGATTCACGAAAGGGATAAGTGCAGTGTTGTAGACACTAACTCGGCCTATACTCCTTTAGAAGCGCCAAGAGATAGGTTAAGAGTTTCAGCAGCTAAAAGAAGTATTGGATTGGTTGGTTGTTATCGTTGATTTTCGCCGAGAGGTATCATCAAGGACTGGTCATCAACAACACTTTGACTCAAAGATGAGCGGAGTCATTTACGGACACTTTGCTGAACTTTGATACCTCTGCCCAAGAGCAGGAGATTGCCACGACAGAGGAGCACCAATGTTGTCGAGGCGGTATCTACAATACTGTCGAAGTAGTGTTGTGTAATTGCATTGGAAAAGAACAAGTCAATTGAATCCACAATACGACACAACTGGATCCTGACCCACTTTTCCATCATTGTTTTCTTGATCATTTATCTTTATTTTTTTAATTAGTTTTCTTAGTTATAATTCAACCCCAATAATTTGTGTCTTTTATTCTATTGCAGAATGAGAAGAGAAAAGGTAGCATATTAAGTATATCAATCCATATGGAGACGATACTCGATAAATACTTATCTCTTTATTACTTGACGACGTGTACACTTGCACTCAAATTGTGCTTTTATTACACGCATCAAGGAGACACACGAGTTAAAGTGTATGATGGCTACCTCAATTTAGGGGAAAGGCTTAGTGGAAGATCGTCCCATGCCAAAGAAGACAAGTGAGAATTTGGACTTTTGGATGGGAAAGACTATCTCCACTGAAGATCAAGAAGTCATCAACCAATATGAAATTGTTTGCGATGCCTCAAATTGTCACACGAGGTTAGTGTTGGACAAAGTTGAAGCTTCTCTTCATAAAATTCTGTCTTCTGCATCCCAAGGTAATCGTTCTAAGTGTCTAAGGGTGCACACCCACGAAGAAAGTCATGCGAGCCCCTATTTCCCATCAAAAAGGACTCAACCTCCTCGTCTCAAGGGGAAAAGAAGGATATGCCAAGGAGGAAGACTAAGCCCCTAAAGAAAGAGAGCGAGAAGACACCTTCACCCCGTTGCCGATCACATACAAGGAAATGTATTCTCGATTATATAAGGCCAGTTTAGTTCGACCTTATCATGTCACTCCCTATAACCCACCTTATTCCGCATGGTATGTTGCTTAGGCATATTGTGAATACCACACCGGAGTACCGGGGCATACAATTGAAAATTGTGTTGCTTTTAAGAAGTTGGTGCAAAACCTATTGGTCGCTGATGTTCTGCATCTCAGCCCATCGGGGGAAATGACTTACTCTCTACCTAATCATGGGCGATATGCCCTTTAAAGAAAATGAAGCCGAAATTGGTCCCGGGTTGCCCAGAAGTTTATGCGTCTCACTTTTGTCTGCTTTTCATAAATGTCTGTTTGTATCTGTTTCCTTGCATTTTCAGTTTTTTCTCTTTTAATCAATCTCGCTAACTTTGGCCCGAAAGTAGCGATGAACTTTTGTTAAGGACTTCTATCATTTTCCAATTCAATGAAGAGGTGCACTTTTTTATACACCTTTTCTTACACTTTTTGCGATTCTTGGATATTTAATGCTTGTTGTGTCACCAATTCAGACACATAAAAAGAAAATAATTAATTAAATATTATTATCACGATGAAGTATAATTCTGCTTTTAATTCGCTTCGGTCGGAAAGCTTGAGAAACAAGACCACTACTCTTTCGATAATGTTCGATGATAAAAGGTCTCGTAGAAAGTGAACCTACTCAGTTTTGATAATTCCAAGAGATAAGAAACATTAAAAAGCAAAAAAAAAGAAAAAGAAAAAGAAAATAAAAAGAAAAGAAAAAGAAAAAAAAGGAAGAAAATGAATGTGTTAAAACCCTCACTGAACGAGTAATTCAATAAGCCTCAGAGCATCCTGATAGAGCTGTAGGGGGAAGAACGCGTCTAATAAGGAGCCAGAACTCTACTAGTTCGATACCCTAGCGTCAGTGACGACTCTTTAAAGACACTGACACCCTAATACATTAAATAATTAAGTGTAAACGAAAGCACATGCTTACACTTGGAATTCTCGAACCGAGTAACAAGAGAAAACAAATTCGAGAACTAGAAGGAGTAGTTTTCAAGCGGATCAAGCGAGTAAGGTAATCATGAGGATAAACCGAGCATTTTGAATTGAAATTTTGACACTTCAAATATCGCCATAACTTTTCAAGGCAAAACTTTATTGAGCGTCGAGTCTGAGATATTTCTGCATTCGATATCCAAGGATCCAGTTCCTTTTGTTTTTACTACCAATTCATAAAAGCGTTGTCTGTGAAAACGCCAATTTTGGAAAAATTTATTTCAAAAATTCTTTAAATTCATTTTGACAAAATGCAAGGACATCGATGCATTTAACCATCTTTGATTAAGCCGGTGAGTGGTAACATTGCATGATGTAATGCCTCTTTTCGAGAAGATTGCTCGAGCTTATTGATAAAGAAGTCCAACTTTTGAACCAAGTATGGAAAACAAAATTTTTGGGGAAAATTTTGTTAGGGAAAAAAGACTGTCTTCTAGCATAGGGGTAAGAGTTCTCTCAGAGTCAGATTCGACTGAGTCTAAGCCATGATAAAAATTTTGAAAAGAGGCTTCGACTAGGCCAAACCTTTTTGAGAAGATGGAATCCATTAGTGATTGAGGCGCATTTAATTTCGCAAACGATGCGACCTTTCAAAAGTTTGCACTAGATAATTATATTTTGGGGCAAGTGCTTACCCTAGCTTCAAGAGTAAGCAAAGACAGTTCTAACCTTGGTCTCGAATTCAACAGACTTTATTTTTGACCAACGCGAGCCAATAGTCTCCTATTCAGAAGAAGAATCAGCAAATTCAAAGCCCGGAGTATCCAAGGATGATCAAATTTTGAGGATTAATCCTCAAACATTAAAAAAAAGCATTCATCATTTTAGTTAGGCATCCCTAGGATTAGGGGCATGCTAATAAATGCATCTATTTCATGCATCACCTTTAGGCATCCCTAGGATTAAAGAGCATACTAACGCTTGCATAAATATTTTTCTACTTTTTTTCGATAGGTATCCAAATAGAAAAATTACGAATATAGCTTGACAAAGAGAAAAAACTTTTCAAAGTGGATGATTCTACAAAGAAGAGATCAACAATTTAAGTTTTCTAGTGAGAGTTTCATATAAAAGAGACTTAAAGCTCACAGTTTTTAGAAGATGAGTTTTATATAGAAGAGACTCAATTTTTCAAGGTGGATGATTCTGGAAAGAAGAGATCAACAATTTCAATTTTCGAGTGAGGGTTTCATATAAAAGAGACTTGCAGTTTACAGTTTTCAGAAGATGAGTTTTATATAGAAGGGACTCAATTTTTCAAGGTGGATGATTCTATAAAGAAGGGATCAACATCTTTAGTTTTCGAGTGAGGGTTTCATATAGAAGAGACTTGCAGCACACAGTTTTCAGAAGACGAGTTTTATATAGAAGGGACTCAGTTTTTCAAGGTTGATGATTCTATGAAGAAGGGATCAACATCTTCAGTTATCAAGTGAAGATTTCATATAGAAAGGACTTATAGCTCACAATTTTCAGAGGTCAAGTTTTATATAGAAGGGACTCAGCTTTTCAAGGTGGATGATTCTACGAAGAAGGGATCAACATCTTCAGTTCAGAGTTGAAGGTTTCATATAGAAGGGACTTATTGCTCACAGTGTGCAAAAGCCAAGTTTCATATAGAAGGGACCCAACTTTTCAAGATGGATGATTCTACAGAGAAGGGATCAACACTTTCAGTATTCGAGTAACAGTTTCATATAGAAAAGACTTGCAACTCACAGTTTTCAGAGGTTGAGTTTTATAGAGAAGAGACTCAGCTTTTCTAGGTGGATGATTCTACAAAGAAGGGATCAACATCTTCAGTTTTCGAGTGAAAGTTTCATATAGAAGGGACTTATTGCTCACAGTCTTCAGACACCGAGTTTTGTATAAAAAGGACTCAGCTTTTCTAGGTGGATGATTCTACAGAGAAGGGATCAACATCTTCAGTTCGAGTGAATGTTTCATATAGAAGGGACTCATTGCTCACAGTGTTCAGAAACCAGGTTTCATATAGAAGAGACACAATTCGAGATTTTTGGTGAAGAGTTTTATAAGAAAGACTCAAAGCATCTTACAGTTATCAATTCCATGGAGAAAGAATCAACCCCGAAACAATACTAGATTTAGGGTTTCATATAGGAGAGACTCGATCGAAGATTTCAGCAAAAGGTTTCATATAGAAGGAACTTGATGCATCATAATGATTTTTGAAGTTTAAAGATCCAAGGTTTCATACAGGAGAGACTCGATCAAAAACTTGGCGAAGAGTTTGATATAAGAAAAAACTATAAGCTTTCAGGGATTGGTTCAGTATTGGAAGGACTAATGTCTTCAACATTTTGGAGCTCGAAGTTTCATATAGGACGGACTCGCAACTTAAAATCTTCAAAAAAAATCAAGGTGGGAACTCGAAGTTTGTTTCTGATAATTCTTTTTTCATATGTGCAAATGGTCTCAAAATATCGTTCATGGTGGAACTAATCAGGGGTTCAAGGAAAAAATGCTATCAGGGTCTATGGAGAAAAGGCTTTCAGATCAGTGCTCAAACAAGGAAGTCGGATAAAATTAGTGCTTTTTGTCTTTGCTTTATCATTGTTTTACATCGATAAGCAAAGAGGGGCAGCTGTAATCACTAATTTTATCCGGGTCTAAACCCTGATTTTAACTTCATTCGAATAACGGGCTAAACTTTAATTTTGTTTTCTAATGCTTATTTTTGATCCAAAAAGTTTATTATTATATATATTAAGTTAAATATGTAAATATGTCACCGTTTTTTAATGTATTTGTGTCTATCATTTGTTTATGTTTTATATATTACATTTTAATTTATTACTTTGTTCAAAGTTTAAAAAATATTATAATTATGTACATAATAGGTTTGTTTCACCTTATTATTTTCGGTTACTCATATAATAATATATATAATAAGTTCTTTGTTTTCGGTTACTTTTTTTAATTATTTATTATTATTATTAAAGTTTTTTTTTTATTTTTTATTTTATTATTATCATTATTATCATTATTATATTTAATATAATATAAATTGAAATAATAAACCCAAAAACATAAACAAAATAAACAACCCAAATATCTTTTATTATCAGTTAATATACACATAGCCCGGAATAAAATTAAATAATAATAGCCCATGAATTAATTACACTCAGCTCGAAATAAACCTAAAATTACAAGAGCCCGAAACTTAGACCCAAACCAGATCAAATATGAAAACCCTAACACTTCCCCCCATTTATTTCTGCGTAGCCCAACGTGGGCCGTTAGAGCTGTCCATGATCTAACGGCTACGATCGAAGGAGATGATCCCACGCCCCCACGCGCTGGCCTCTTAGCTACACCACGCGCGCGTGTGATCGATGCGTGAGACCCTTCGGCTCTCTGAAGTCTCCTCGACTGCCCTCCATGTTGCTCCGATCTCCGGTCGTTTCGATGGCCCCCTCATCATTTACGATTGCCACGATTCACATATAAACAAAGAAAAACGCTAATGTCAGGTTGTACAAAGCACAGATCAAAAACAACAAAAAATCAGTACTATTTACAGAGAAAATTCAGCTAAATCAATAACAAATGCATCCAAGAATGGTGCATTGAATTTTAGAAGCATAACATCAAAGCCAAACAAACTCTAGCAAGAATCAAAGGAGATTTTATTTTTTACCCCTTTTGAGGTATATACTCGCTTTTTTACCATCTCACATGCATCAAAAATAGTGAAAAGAGGAGGGAATCGTTTTGTTTTGTATCTTTGAAGAGTCTCGACTGTTGGCCTCCTTACTCCGGCAATATATCATGGTCTTAGCACCAAGGGTGAGCTGATGCTGGAGAGTGGTCGAACTCGCTCTTTTGCAAATGAAAGGGTTTGTTTTTTTGTTTTTGGTTTTGTAAACAAGAATTTCAAATCGGTTCTTCAATAAAGAAGGGCTTTTCGGTTGATTGTTGAAGTTCTTTTCAAAGGGTTTTGTTTTTTTTAGCGTTTCGGTTTCGGAAATAAGGTAAATGGGTTCTTTTTCGGTGTTTTTAGGTTCACCGGTCACAGTCGGTGGTGGCCAAAATTTGGAAAATACGGCGGCGGTTGGGTTTTGACGATGAACAAGATGAATATTTATCTTTGTTTTGGGTTGTGATAAGAACAGATGAGAGGATTTAATCCTCTTTTGGTTTTTTAAGTTTTAAAATAAATTAAAAGAGAGGCCTTTTTTTATTTCGTTATGTTTTATACTTGGGGGACTTTTAAAAATGAGCATTTTATCATCATTAAATCCCTCTGTCCCATTCAAATGACGAGCACAGTCCCTAAAGTTTTGTCTCGTTTTACAATTAAGTCATCGTCTTGATGATAATCCTCGTTTTAGTTTGGTTTTATCACAAACAGATCCTTCCGTGTTTTTACTTTTGTTTTTAGTTCTTCCCCTTTGTTAAATTCCATACCAACTCTCTTGTGTTTTATTTTGCTTTTCAATCCGACCCATGCTTTAATATAAAATCTGTTTTTCTTCGATTTTGACCCCAACTCTTCCTTTTTGTTCAAACCAGTCCTCTCCAGTAACCTTTTCTCTTTTGTTATTAATTTATTTTATTTTATTTTTGTATTCATATTTATTTATTTCATGTATTTTATTTCTGTTTTATGCATCAATTAATAAACCTAATTCAAACGTCTTTATTCGGTCTTAACGGGCCCATGTTCTGACGTAGTGGTCACGGTGTATACGTTGCCTTCGAATAAAGACATGGTAAAAATAAAATTTAATTCGAATCTTAAACAAACCGTAATTTAAATGCCACTTTAATTCATAAATTTTAAAATTAATTAAGCGTTTATTTTAAAGGTGTCAATTTTGGTCGGTTTTTAAATCCTAACCCCGTTTTTAAATCGTAACCGACTTTCGAACCCGTCTTCTTCGAATCTTTGATTTTTACGGTGCCCGGCCTACCAATGTGGCAAGTGGCGACTTCACCTTTTTTAAATCCCTTTTAACTATTTTTTAAATCCCCAAATTCGTTTCAAATCCCTAATTTCTTATCCCTAGTTTTATCCTGAATCCCTAATTTTTAATTTCAAAACCTAAATTTTTGAATTCCTAATTCTGAACCCTAATTCCCAATTTGAACCTAATTTTTTTTTAGATCTTCCAATTCCCTCAAATTTTGAAGTTTCCACTAGTGAACTTTTTTTATTTACACCTTTTTTATTACTCGTATATTTAATTTTTAAATAAAATTTTTAATTATTTTAAAAGGGTCGCTACAACAGGAAAATACCACTGTAGTGCAAGAGTTTTATGCACATGAGCCGAGCAAGGACAATCTCTTTGTCCACTACCGAGGCAAGCCTATCCGTCTTGATGCCGAGACAATTAATGATTTCTATGGCCCTATTCCCATTCGTGATATGCATGACGAGTTCATGGACGACATCACCACACAAGACTACGAATTGATTAAAGATGACCTTTATTACAACAACACTCCTTGGGAAACCGATGCTCATGGAGGTTCTGTGACAAGGCAAAACCTCAAGCCCGAGGCCAAATTGTGCTGTACATTTGTCAAGAGATGCCTCATCCCTACCTCCCACAACAACACAGTGGACTGCAAGAGATTGGTGTTGATCCAATCCATCATTAACAAGAGGAGCATAAATGTTGGAGAGAACATTATACGAGAAATTCACAATTGTGGTAAGAAGAAACGTGGACCTTTATATTTTCCCTGCTTAATATCTGGTTTGTGTATTGCTGCAGGAGTACCAATCGAAGACAAAGATGAATACAAACCAACTCGGTAGGGATGGACAAGAGAATTCTATCACAGAGTTATGCAGATCACACAGGCAGAACTTGTCCCGGCAACACCTCAGCAGTTCACTACTGATTTCACTGTCGGCACCCAGTACACGGTAGAAATGCCAGGCACTGCCCAAGCCACTGTTGTAGCAGACCCCTACTAAGAGATTCTTCAGAGGATGACAACGATGGACCTTCGCCAATAAAGATATATGGAATAACAAAGAGACTTCAACATCACTCTTACCCAGATGATGATGCAGATCTTTCCCAACCAAGGGGCACAATTTCTAGAATTCCTTGCAAACATATTCGTCACAGCAGCTCCCTACATAGAAACTACTCTAGCCCCAGGACCGAGACCATTCTTCCCCTCCAGATTGCAACAGCAATTCAACACACTTAGCCCATCTAGGGCAGCAGAAGCTGCCGAGGCATCATCTGCCAGCAGAAGACCTTCCAAGTGAAGGGCAGTCTTCAACACTCCTCAAAGATCCCCAATCCCAATGGACAGTCTTTCAAGGGAAATTGATGAATACATCTACCACGATTCATCCGATGCTGAGCCAAGCATCCAAAATGCCGAGGCAGATCCAGAAAACGAAGGAGGAACATAGATTATGGACACAGAAGATGAAGGAGGAGAAGAGATCAATGTTCCAATGCAACGGGTAACACCAACGAGAGTTCAGGCACCGAGAAAAACAAAGCCATCGCCATCACCGAGGGCACAACAATCAGCAACTAGACAGAGGAAACAAATTGTGAAAGAAAGCTCTTTCAAATCTTTATAATTTCTCTTCTTTCTTTTCCTTGGTGCTCATATAATTGTTTTTTTACTGCTTATATTTTTTTTACCTATTGCCTACCCCTAAATTAAGCATTGAAGAAATTGTTGCCACACTCTTAATTTAACAAAATTCAAGAGTATGAAGAATTTTATCACTAAAAACCTTCTTTTCATGGCAAGGCCGCGATAGTAGGTTGCCTCGGTAGAGGCTCTACACCCCAAAATCAAACCAAACATTGTCCTCAATGCTTAATTTAGGGATAGGCAGTAGGTAAAAAATATAAGCAGTAAAAAGTGATAAAAGTCAAGAGGACTCTGAAGGGCTCCTGTTGACAAATTATTGTTGTGGATTTGCTGAGTGTTTACACCTTTGATCCTTGACTCTTATCCTAAAACAAATGAAAAGAAAATTAATAATAACAGCCTAAATTTAAACTAAACCTAAAATTCAAATAAAGATAAGGTGAAATAATTAATTCATAATAGGGATGCATGTAAGTGCATCTCATAAAGTGATGGTCTCTATAGTTTGCATCTCTTGTTGATCAGAATAGTGCTTCAACCGTTGGTCATTCCCTTTGAATTCATTCCCATCCTTATGTGACTTGATTGTGACTGTTCCATGTAGATAAACTTGGACAACTTTGAATGGTCCTGACCATCTGTACCTGAGTTTACCTAGGAACAATTTGAGTCTGGAATTGAAAAGGAGAACTTGCTACCATGACAAGAACTGCCGCGGCAGCAACTTTTTGTCATGTCATCGTTTTGTCTTTTCCTTGTAGATCTTGGTATTCTCATAGGTTGCCGCTCTGAATTCTTCTATTTTATTAAGATATAACAGTCATTTCTAGCCAGCTTTCTCCCATTCCATGTGATACATGCTGAATATGCGCAATTGGAGTATAAGTGTATACATCAAGTAATAAAGTGATAAGTATTTATCGAGTTATCATCTTCTCAGAGATTGGTGTACTTAATATGCTTCCTTCGATCTTCTTGCTTCTGTAAAATAAAAGTAAAAAGACATATAAGTTGGATATTGATTAAACTAAATAAAGAGAAATTGAATATGAGAGAGAGATAGGGGTAGGATCCAGTTGTGTTGTATAGTGGATTTGATTGATCTGCTTCTGTCTAATGCAATTACACTGCATAGCCTTGGCAGTACTGCAAATACTGTCTCGGCAGTGACAATATTCTCTACCGCAGCAATCCCTTACTCTTGGGCAGATTTACCAAAGTTCGGTAAAGTTTCCTTTAATGGTTCTGCTTATCTCTAAGTCGAAATGCTATTGATGACTAATCCTTGATGATACCTCTCAGCGTGAATCAATTATAATCACCAACCAATCCCACACTTCTCTTAGCCACTGAATCTCTTAACCTATCTCTAGGCCGAGTTAGTGTTTCTCGATTGAAACACCGTACTTATCCCTTTCGTGAATCTAACTCTCTCGATATTAGATAAATGGATTACTCACAAACTTCTCTCTCGAGCTTAAATGTAAGAATAAGGAATGCAAAGAATAAGCAAACTTTGATATTTTATTGCATTAGGAACAAGAAACAAAGTACAATCTCCTCTCATAAATACTCAACAACCTTTACCAAACCCTAAGAGAACTTTAGAACATGATAGGAAGAATTGTCCCTAAGGTGAAAGCTCTCTCGGTATATGTGTATTGGCCGAATCTAATGTGTCTAACCTCTAAGACGGCTATGTCTTATATAGGCTTGGACTTGGGCAAACCTTTCCTAATTAGAGTACAACTTAGAGTAGGGAACAAGTTATGTACATAGGATAAATATTTCCAAGTTTGATCTTCTAGAAGGTTTCATCCTGCGTGGCCTTGTCCTTGGGCTTTTCTTGTGTTGTTCAACTCTGATTCTTGGGCTTCTTGTTCAGCAACGTTCTCTGCATTTTTCTTCTTCAATTGCTAGCCATATTGCTTTTTCTCCTCTGTTGCCTCGACATCAAGTCCTGCCTCAGCCTCATTCTGCTGCCTCGGCAGTACTTGTTCCTACACAGATATGAAAATGCAGTAAAGTACGCCTTTTGTACAAATATAATCTTTAATGGTATAATCCCTAAATACATCATATTAAGCATATTCATTGGTTCAAGTAGGTGTAGATTTGATGACAAGTACCCATGAAAAGTGTAGAAAGTGATAATGAGTTGAACACTTATCACACCCCCAAACTCGAACTATTGCCTGTCCTCAAGCAATGCAAACCATCAATTTGTCAAACTCTATTCTCTCTTGGTCTTATGCTTCCATCTATTCTCCCCACTATAACTATGTCTATTCTTTAGACTTAACCTTTCGGTTTCCTAAGGGTGTACTTAGAAGACAAACTATAAGGCTAGTGTGTGTGTGCATTTTTGTGGACAAGTTTGAATAAAGGCTTTCTTAGATAAACTCTAAGTTCAAGATAAATAGACTTGAATTTAGTTTACTCTTCTTATAACAACAATTCCTTGAGCCAATTTCAGGCACCTCAAGTATTGTGTTTTCTATTTCTTAACTACTTATTTTTTTTGCAATTTTTTATGCATACTAGAGTCAATTCCGGGCACCTCTAGCATGAAGAAGAGTTTTTCCTAGAGCCGGTCATAGGCACCTTAAGTCACCTTTCCAAAATCTAAGTCTTTATCACCTAAGTTCATTAAAAGAATTCCTATAGCCAAACAAGTCCCAAAAGTGTTTTAAAGTTCAACCTTATAGCAAGCTTCTAAGTTTTTCTTCTTAAGTATCCTAGAATTAAGTCTTTAAAATAGACCCTAACTATGGTAAGGAGAAAGATTTCTATTGCCTTTAAGAATAAACTAAGACAATACTGGTGAAGAGCAGTGCAAAAGTATGGTAACAGTTCTAAGTACAGTGGTGGATATTAAAAAAAATTATCACTAAAAACTTCCTTTCCATGGCAAGGCCGCGGCAGTAGATTGCCTCGGCAGTGTAGCTCTACACCCCCTAACTCAAACCAAGCATTATCCTCAATGATTAATTTAGGGGCAGACGGTAGGTAAAAAATATAAGCAGGTAAAAAATATGAGCAACAAGAAGAAAAGATTATGATGATTCGGAAGAACTCACTTCCACAATTTGTCTCCTTGGTCTAGTTGCTGATGGTTGTTCCCTTGATGATGGTGATGGATTTGCTCTTCTCGTCGGCTGAATTCTCGTAGGTGTTGCCCTTTTTATTGGGGCATTGACTTCTTCTGCTATATCATCTTCAGTGTTCATAATCTCTATACCGCCTTCGTTCTCTGGATCTACCCCGACAGGCTGGATGCTAGGCTCGGCATTGGATGAACCGTGGTAGACATATTCATCGATTTTCCTCGAAAGACTTCCCAATGGTATTGGAGATCTTGGGGAGTGCTGAAAACTCCCCTTCGCTTGAAAGGTCTTCTACTTGCGGATGATACCGCTGCAGAGTCTGCTACCCTAGATAGGCCAACTGCTTGGAATTTTTGTTGTGGTCTAGAGGTGAAAAACGGTCTCGGCCCTAGGGCTGGAGTGGTCTTTGTGTAAGGCGATGCCGTTAAAAATATGTTTGCAGGGTATTCTATAAATTGTGCTCCTTGGTTGGGAAAGTTCTTCATCATCATCTGGGCATGGGTGCTGTTGAAGTCTCTTTGGTATTCCATATATCGTTGTTGGCGAATGTTCATGGCTTCCATCCTCTGAAGAATTTCTTGGTAGGGGTCTGCTTCGGCAGGGGCTTCGGCAGTACCAAACATCTCTGTTGTGTATTGAGTTCCGATAGTAAAGTCAGCAATGAACTGCTGTGTTGCTTGGATAGGTTCTACTTGCATGATCTTTATCACTCTGTGGCAGAATTCTCTCGTCCATCCTTGCCTCGTTGGTTTATATTCGTCCGTGTCTTCAACTGGTACTCCTGCAGCAATACACAAAGCAGATATTAAACATGGGAAATATAACCGTCCACGTTCCTTCTTACCACAATCATGAATTTTGCATAGAATGATCCCTCCAACATTGATGCTCCTCTTGTTGATAACTGATTGGATTAGCACCAATCTTTTGCGGTCCACTGTGCTGTTTTGGGAGGTAGGGATGAGGCGTCTCTTGACGAATGTGCACCATAATTTTTCCTCAGGCTTGAGGCTTTTCCTTGTCACAGAACCTCTAGGGGAACCGGTTTCCCATGGAGTATTGTTGTAACAGAGGTCGTCTTTAATCAACTCGTAGTCCTGTGTGGTGATGTCGTCCATGAATTCGGTATGCCTATCACTGATGGGGATGAGGCCATAAAATTCATTAATTGCATCGGCATCAAGTCAGACAGGCTTGCCTCGGCAGTAGACAAAGAGATTGTCCATGCTCGGCCCATGTGCATAAAATTCCCGCACTATGGTGACATTTTCCTAGGGAGGTTGTAGACAGAGTATCTCCCATTCTTGATATTTAATCTTGTCTATCAAGTAATTGTTGAAATCGAAGTTTTCCTCCTTACTGATTTGGAATCCTTGTTCTACCCACAGCTGCCGAGTAACAAAAGATCTATTGAATCGATCTGCAATAGTGGCGGGGGTAAATTTGTTATATGCTGCCATTGATGATTTGTAAAGATTGAGTCTTGGTGAAGTATTTTGAAAAATTCAAGACGATTTGTGAGAGTATTGTGAGAGCAAGATTGAGTAGAATGCTAAAGAATTCAAGAATGCAAGAGTGAATAGTTCAAAAGAAGGATGTTCCTTATATAGGCCTCGGCAGTATGACCATTTTAACCACTAGCCGTTTTGAATTTACTACCCGTTAGCATTTATTGTCGCGGTAGAAAACTTGACAGATAGCCGTTACACTGTTTCTGCCCGTTGGGACTGTTGTGACTTCTGATACTGTTTACTGCCTCGGCAGAATTCCTTTTCTGAACTATTTCTTCGTTATTCTTGGTTTTATTGTCCTAAAACGAAAATTTAACATATTAAAAATATTGCTAAAGAAAAATAATAAAAATAAAATAAACTCATAAATCCTAAATTAAAACTAATCCTAATATAATAAATAAAGTAGAAGGGAAGAGATTATGTTACTGGTGGAGTGCATGTAAATGTATCTCCTAATTTGCTCATCTCTTGCTGGCCTAGATTTTTCTGCAGGTGCTGGTAAGTCCCTTCTGCATTCTCTGCCTCCACTCTGGCCTTAATTCTCTTACAAAATAATCTGTCGAGCGTGCTACCTTGGCAGGATATTTTAGTATCTGCATCTATTGTCTGGATGGCTTTGCACTCTTTTAGACCATCAAATTTTTCCAAATTATGGAATTCATTGAGTTTAACTTACCGGTCATTGACCCTCATACTCTTCATTCTCTATATCAATTAAGGTTCGTCCAGTAACAAGGAAAGGTCTTCCTAGGATGATCGGTGCATTATCATCGGCTTCACAGTCAAGGACAAGGAAGTTGACAGGGAAAATAAACTTGTCAATCCTTACCAATATGTCCTATATCTTTCCTTCAAGATGCACATAAGATCTATCCACAAGTTGGAGCAGCACTGTTGTAGGCTTTGCCCTTTGATAAGTGCTCAACTCACTATTACTTTCTTCACTTTTCATGGGCACTTATCATCAATTATACACCCACTTGAACCAATGCATGGGCTTAACGTGATAAATTTAGGGATTATGCCATTAAAGAATATATTTGTAGAAAAGGCGTACTTTACTGCATTTTCATATCTGTGCAGGAACAAGTATTGCCGAGGCAGTAGAATATGGCCGAGGCAGGATCTGATGCCGCAACAGCAGAGGAGAAAAAGCAATATGGCTGGCAACTGAAGGAGAAAAAGAGAACGTTGCTGAGCAAGAAGCCCAAGAATCGGAGCTGAACAACACAAGAAAAGCCTAAGGACAAGTCCACGCGGGATAAAATCTTCTAGAAGATCAAACTTGGAAATATTTACCCTATGTACATAACTTGTTCCTTACTCCAAGTTGTACACTATTTAGGAAAGGTTTGCCTTAGGCCAAGCCTATATAAGGCCTAGCCGTCCTAGGGGTTAGAGATAGATAGACCTAGAGAGCATAGACGATACAATTAGATTCGGATATACTGAGAGAGTTTAGGGACAATTCTTCCCATCATGTTCTAGGTTTTCCTAGGGTTTTGGTGAAGGTTGTCAAGTATTTGTGAGAAGAGATTGTACTTTGTTTCTTGTTTCTAATGCAATAAAATATCGAAGTTTGCTTATCCTTTATCATTCCTTATTCTTACATTCAAGCTCGAGAGAGAAGTTTGTGAATATTCCATTTATCTAATATCGAGAGAGTTAGATTCACGAAAGGGATAAGTACGGTATTCAACTTGATTGGACGATACTAACTCGGCCTAGAGATAGGTTAAGAGTTTCAACGGCTAAAAGATGTGTGAGATTGGTTGGTGATTATAATTGATTCACGCTGAGAGTTATTATCAAGGACTAGTCATTAACAGAATTTCGACTTAGAGATAAGCGAAATCACTCAAGGACACTTTATCGAACTTTGATAGTTCTGCCCAAGAGCAAGAGATTGCTGCGGCAGAAAACATTGTCGCTGCCGAGACAGTATCTGTAGTACTACCGAGGCAGTACATTGTATTTGCATTGAAATGAAGCAGATCAATCAAATCCACAATAAAACATAACTGGATCCAACATCTCTCTCACATTTCTCTTTATTTAGTTATTTTATTTAGTTTAAATCAATATTCAACTTACCTGTGTTTTTAATTTTCTTTTACAGAGGCAAGAAGACCAAATGAAGCATATTAAGTATATCAATCCCTGTGGAGACGATATTTGATAAATACTTATCACTTTATTACTTGATGACGTGTTCACTTACACTTAATTGCGCATATTCAGCACGCATCAAGTTTTTGGCATCGTTGCTGGAGATTGACAATTAAATTTTGTTTTTTTTATTTTCTTGCTTTTTTTTAGTATTAGTTATTTTTATTTTAATTTTTTTTTTGTTTTTGGTGTATGACCAGGGCCAAACCTAGCAATCCACTGAACGAAATTAACCCGAAAATCGAAAAAACTTATCAAAGGCTGAGAAGACAGATCCAAGGAGCCATGGCAGTGAATCTAGGAAATCAGAACATACCTGAAGGCATTGGAGGCCATCAAAAGCAGCCAGTGCCGCAACCACTACCGAGGCAGCTAACTGTTAGAGATTTTCTAGTGGAAGATCTAAATGGATTGGACCCTGGAGTCGTTACACCAGAGATTGAAGCAACGCACTTTGAACTTAAACCTGTGATGTTCAATATGCTTAATACTATTGGACAATTCAGTAGGGCTGCAACAGAAGATGTCAGGCAACATCTCAAATCCTTCATGGAAGTATGCAAATCTTTCAAAATCCAAGGAGTTCATGAAGACATTTTGAGGCTAAAACTTTTCCCCTATTCACTGAGGGATAGGGCCAAAACCTGGTTGAATAGCATTCCGGCAGGATCAATTGGATCTTTGAGTGAACTCTGCTGAGAATTCATTACGCGATTAACCCTACAAATTTATATGATCGAATCCGTAATGAGATTACTTCTTTTAGACAGGCTGATGACGAACCTATGTACGAGGCTTGGGAACGCTATAGAGAGTTACTGAACAGATGTCCACTACATGGATTCCTATTATGGACGCAAGTAACCATGTTCTATAATGCCACCAATGCCCCGACAAGGATGATGTTGAGTGCTTCAGCAAACGGCACACTCCTTGACAAAGCCCCGAAAGAAGCTACAAAAATTCTGAACAAACTCGCAAGAAACAATTTCCAATTTCCTACTTTTAGGCGAGGAGGGTTAAGACGCTAAGCCACAGTGAATGAACTAGAAACCAACAATTCACTTTGACAAAAATGGTTCAGAACATGCAAGTAAAACAAAATACTCATGAGGTAAAAGCTATAAATTCTTCTGAGTATATACAAGACGAGAAAATTGGCTTTTATGTGAGAAACTACAACCAGAATAACAACATGATGTCAAATACATACAATCCGGCTTGGAAAAGGCACCAAAACTTTTCATAAAGCAATCCTAACAATGCCATAAATCCCACCAACCAGACCTCAAGTTATCAACATACACTGCCACAGTAGCAAGTGTAGCATTCACTGTCACAGCAGCAGATGTATCAGCGACAACAACCTATGAACTCATTAGAGAATACTCTCAAGGCCTTTATTATGAAAACTGAATCATATATGGCTAAGAACACCAGTTTCATGAAGAGGACTGATGACTTTATGAACAAAACAGAGATGAGGTTGCAAAACCAGGAAGTTGCTATAAAATCACTAGAAACCCAAGTTGGTCAGTTCGCTCAAAGAAAAAAATACTAGACCACAGGGGAGATTACCTAACAATACTGAAGTTGCTAAGGGTATGGGCCATGAACAATGCAAAGCAATCACAACAAGAAGTGGCCTACAACTGAAAGAAACACTAGGCAAGTCAGCAACCAAAGTTCCACCAACAATATAGGAGGACACAGACAATGAGGATTTGGATGCTGAATAGACTAAACACAAGGACGATGCCCCAGCAGAAAGCTCGACAGCTCCTGAACTACCTGACGATACAGCAAGACACACAGTGGTCCCAGGTATTAAATTCCAAAGTAATGAGACCTAGATGAAATGAGACCACCACCACCTTTCTAACAAAGGTTGAAAAAACAGAAACAAGACCACCAGTTTAAGAAAGTCCTTGATATTCTAAAGCAAGTCCACATCAACTTGCCATTTGTTGAGGCAATTAAACAGATGTCAAACTACGCTAAATTCTTAAAAGACATTGTGTCTAAGAGAAAGATGCTAGGTGAGTTTGAGACAGTGACAGCAAGTGAAGGATGCATGGTAATGCTGCACAATCGCATGCACCCAAACTGAAAGATCCTGGATGCTTTACCATGTTAGAGTATGCCCAAAGACCAATCATATGATGATTGTAAGGATACTTTTATTTACTAATTTTATTGAATAAAGGTATTGCCATTGTTGTTTTCAGATATATGTGTCAATGCATAACATAAACTGAGAAACAATAAGGTCCATATAATAATATATATATTATTATTAAAATATCCTTAGTCAAGTATTATTATGTGTATGGACAATAATAATACGCTTAAGACTAACATATGATTAATTGATGACAATGAGTTGTCATTGACATAGAGATATCAGAATTAATACATGAATATATTAGTAGATAATAATATATTGGATTGACCCACTATGAGCATATATCTTGGATTATTATATAACGGTCACGATATTGCTCATAGTGACAACTATATGTATGATCCTTAGACTTGAGATTATTACTATCTCAATATATGTTGTTTTATGTTTTGATGCAGTTAAACGTGTCTTGTAATTAGTTACACTATAAAAACTGACATTGGATATATTACAATGTATGTAGTGAGATGTAAATGATCAAGATAAGATTTGTCCTTCCTACATAATAGGAAAATATATCAAAGGCTACTTGATTGAGTGAGACTAGAAATGCATGGTCATGCTTGAATACGTTGATATGAGATATCACAAATTATTCATTAAAAGTAGTTCACTCTAGATATCAAGAAACATTAAAATAGGCTATACAAGTGTGACTATTCCAAGACTTGTGCCTATTAAAGATATAAAAGGACAAAAAGATATAATACATTAAAAGAGTTGGTCACGAACATGATACATCGAATCATGATCTCTTGTAACTTAGATGGCAATGATATATTGCTAGATGTCACTCATTGTTTATAATATTAGAATTGTTCTAATATTATAACTAACGTTACAATGAGCCTATAGGGTCACACCCAATGGTTGAAAATGAGCAAAAATATGTATGTATAAGTAGATTATCTTTAATCCCGAATTTTAAATATAAAAGATATAATTAAATTAATTATATCCCCTTTTAAATTTGAATTAAATATAGATTCCGAAACTTAAGGAAATAATAATATTAATTATTTCCTAAACAAACTCGGAATCAAACTCTTATACCTAGGGTTACACCTATATAAAAGATCTTTTGGTCTAGCAGCCAATATAGAGAATTCTAAATTCCAAAACCCTAGAATCACGAAAAATAGTTTTTCAAGATTTTGCTTTATCAATTGGGTGAACTGAGTAGAGGCCAAGACGATATTCGTGGAGGTTAAAGATTCGAATTGTCGAACAATCGTGATTGTTGCAAATCCAATTGTTGTTGTTGTTTTGCTGCTTATCAAGGAACCCAATGTAAGTCATCGCGTCTCTTCCTTCCGATTTCGTATTAAATGTACATGGATCACTGGAAAGACCATCGTAATTTTGTTCCACTACACCATAGGGTGTGCCAACGGTCCCAATAAACTATGGTATTTGTTGAGGCAATTGAACAAATGTCAAACTACGCTAAATTCTTAAAAGACATTGTGTCTAAGAAAAACAAGTTAGGTGAGTTTGAGACAGTGGCAACAACTGAAGGATGCATGGCAATATTGCACAATCGCATGCCACCCAAACTGAAAGATCCTGGATGCTTTATCATACCTTGTGCGATTGGTATTAATTATGAAGGAAAGACACTATGTGACCTAGAAGAAAACATAAATCTCATGCTTAAATAAGTCTTTTATAAGCTTGGAATAAGAAGGGCAAAACCTACGACAGTGCTACTCCAACTTGCGGATAGATCCTATGTATCCAGAAGGAAAAATTGAGAACATATTGGTAAGGGTTGACAAGTTTATTTTCCCTGTCAACTTTCTTTTCCTGGATTGTGAAGCAGACGAAAATGAACCGATCATCTAGGGAGACTTTTCCTTGCTGATGAGTGCCTAAAAGGCAGTAATTTACTACCCTTCTTATGGTACTTTATGCATCTATTATACACCCACTTGAACTGAATCATATACTCTTTGCTCAAATATTGGATATTTCGTTATCACCATATTCAAAGTTAATATTTATAGAGAATGTAGATATTATTACAATTTCTGTACATGTAGGAATATCCAGAGCCGAAGCGACAAAAAAGCTATGTTGAGGCCGAGGCAGAAGACCGGCCGCGGCAGAATCCAGTATGGCAGCACCAACAATGAAGGTGCATCAGAAGATAAAAATATGGAGAATATTTTGAAAGACACAGCGCATCAATTGGACCAGGCTAGCATGCTCAAAGCCCAATTCAAAGATCAAGCGAGAAACCCTTTTCTAGAAGGCGGCAAACTTGAAAATATCAGAATCCTTGAAGAAGACTTGTTCCCTACTCCAAGTTGAAATATATTTAGGAAAGGTTTGCCCTAGGTTAAGACTATAAATATACTAGCCGGCCATATTGTCTAGGAGAGCCGATTTGTAGAGAAAACCCTTTCTCCCTAAGAGAGCCGATTTATAGAGAAAACCCTTCCTCCCTAAGAATTATACTTCCACGATAACATGTTCTAAATTTCTTAGGGATAGGTGAAGGTTGTTGATATTAGTGAGAGGAGATTGATTCTTGTATTCTTGTTCTTATGCAATAAAATCAGATTTTACTTTTCCTATTTCCATTCCTTGTTCTTGTATCCAAGCCCGAGAGGGAAGTTTGTAAGTAATCTATTTATCTAGCATCGAGAGGTGTAGATTCACGAAAGGGGTAAGTACGATGTCGGCGACACTAACTCGGCTTATACTCTGGTGGAGGCATTCGGAGATGGGTTAAGAGTTTCAACAGCTAAAAAAAATGTTGGATTGGTTGGTGGTCAGCTTTGGTTTACACCGAGAGGTATCGCCCAGGATCGAGCATCAACAGTACTTTGACTCAGAGATGAGCGGAGTCACTTACAAACACTTTGCTGAACTTTGATACTTCTGCCCACGAGCAAGAGATTGCCGCGGCAGAGGAGCACTAGCATTGCCGAGGCAGTATCTGCAGTACTATCGAAGCAGTTTTGTGCGGTTGCATTAGACAAGAAGGAGATCAATTAAATCCATTAATTGACACAATTGGATCCTACTCGCTTTCTCTATAATCGAAGGAAGACACAATTGGATCCAGGTGTATGGAGGCAGTATCTGCAGTACTATCGAAGGCATTCGGACGCTCCAGCAGAATTTAAGGCTCTCCATACGCCTAATAAGGGTACCAAAATATCTTGCCTGGGCAGCACGCTCGACAGACTATTCGGTAAAAGAATAAAACCCAAAGGAGAAGCTAAATGCACCGAAGGGACTGATCAACTCATGCAAATAGACACGGGCCAGAAAAAGATAGCGAAGATGGGAGATGCATTTACATGCACTCCACAAGTAACCTAATCTCTTCCCTTCACCTTTTATTATATTAGGACTAGTATATATAGTATTATTTTTAGCATTTGTTATTTTTAAGTATTTTTTATTTTCAGTATTTCATTATTTTACTTCATGATCAACAATTTTTATTTTTAGTATTTTGGATTCAGTGATTTTATTTTTCAATAAAGTGATGAATGCAGGAAAATTTTGCAACAGCAGGAAGTTTGCTGTCGCGGCAGCACTGTGTCAGAGCCGCAAAATTACCAACGAGCAAAGATAGTGTAACGGCTATCTGTCGAGAAATCCGCCGCGACAGTAACTGTGCATCTAGGCAATAAATGCCTAACGGCTAGTATTTTAACAGTCATATTTTTACAGCCTATATAAGCAGATTACCTCTGTGCATTATTTACTTTACATTCTTGTTATCTTTAATCTCTTGAACAATCTTATTCTCACTCATCTTGAATTTCTCAGAACTCTCTGAAAATTCCTACCAATATTCTTTCCGTTTATATTCAAGAATATCTCATCAATATCCATGGTAGCATACAGACGATTTGCCAGCGGCAACGTAGTAGAACGCTTTCAAAGATCTTTTGTTGCACGGTAATTATGAGAGGAACAAGGATTCCAGCAAACCACCAACAAAAACTACGGTATTGACCAATTCTTGTTCGACAGAATCGAAGACTATAACTGGGAGAAATTCTACCTCCAACCTCCCATAGCGAATACAACAATTGTGAGAGAATTCTATGCATACTGCCCGAACAAGGATACACTATTCGTCTACTGTCGGGGCAAGCCAGTGAAACTTGATGCCGAGGCAATCAATGATTACTACGGCGTGATTCCCATACGCGATGAGCATGGTGAATTTGCAGCAAATATCGAAGAATATGAGGCTAACAAGGACGACCTCTGCTACGACAACACTCCATGGGATATCGGTGCCCATAGAGGTTGTGTAACAAGACTCAGTCTTAAACCCGAAGCAAAGTTATGGTACGCGTTTGTTAAACGACGCCTCATGCCCACATCTCATAATAGCATAGTTGACAGAAAAAGATTGTTGCTCATTCATTCCATCATCAACAAAAGGACGATCAATGTTGGAGAGATAATTCTTCAAGAAATCTTTGACTGCGGTAAGAAAGAACAAGGTCCATTATATTTCCCTAGTTTAATCTCTGCTTTATGCATTGCTGCAGGTGTCCTGATAAAAGCAACCGACAAATACACATCACAAAGGCAAGGATGGACAAAAGAATTCTGCCACAGAGTGATGCAGATCACCCAAGCAGACCCAGTGCAGGAAACACCTCAACAATTCACTATTGACTTCCCTGTCGGAGGGCAGTATTCAGCAAAAGTACCTGACAATGCCCCAGCCCCTGCCGCAGCAGACACATACCAGGAGATTTTGCAGAGAATGACAGTCATGGACCTCAGACAACAACGCTATATGGAATATCAGAGAGATTTCAACAACACCCTTGCTAATATGCTGACTCAGAACTTCCCCACCCATAGGATGCAGTTTCCAGATTTTCCTCCCAATATTTTTGTCACTGCCACACCATACACAGAGATAACACCAGCCCCAGGGCCTAGACCATCCTTTGCTGCTAGGCGACAACAACAGTTTCACGCTGCCGGACCATGCAGACCTGCAGGCACGGCCACCACATCATCCAGCAGCAGACGACCATCAAAGAGGAGAGTTGTCTCCAACTCTCCACAACAAAATCCTATCCCCATAGGCAGTTTTTCTGAAGACAGTCTCTCGAGGCAGATCGATGAGTATATCTATGAAAACTCATCACATACTCACGAGAGGATACCAACTGTCGAGTTTGGGAGAGAAACAGAAGTAATGCATACGGATGACGAAGAAGATGAAGATGAAGTTACAGCCCCACTGCAACACCGAACACCCAGCAGAGTGCAGCCGCCCTGGTAGGCAAAAACACAGCAGTCACGTGGATAAGGATCAAGAATGAAAGCATCAGTAGGAATACCAAGGAGGGCAGCTATCTCCAGCAACTCTTCTGAATCACAATCACTCTATTTAAATCTTGATGCTTTATTATTCTTGTTTTCTTTGTGGTGTGTTTTATATTTTGAGCATTGAGGATAATGCTTGGTTTGAGTTTGGGGGAGATTGAAGGTGCAGAAGCACTACCGAGATTATCCAATGCCACGACAATACCATAA
This sequence comes from Abelmoschus esculentus, assembly GCA_035048815.1. NCBI lineage: Eukaryota > Viridiplantae > Streptophyta > Magnoliopsida > Malvales > Malvaceae > Abelmoschus > Abelmoschus esculentus. The sequence continues at coordinate 10,169,277 of JAUCBN010000023.1, read as the reverse complement.
AAGGAAGTAATTTTTTCTGAATTTTTTTATCTCTTTTCTTGAATTTATGTTTGTAATCTTGTATTGCCTTATGTCAGCTTCGCTTTAGTTTACTCCTTTAAGGCTATAGAAATTTTTCTCCTTACTATGGCCAAGGACTATTTTGAAGGGATAACCATAGGATACTCCTGGAATAAAACTTAGAAGCTTGCTTTAGGGTTAGACAAGAAAATAAACACTTTTTGGACTTGTTTGATTTAGGAGTTCTTTTAAAAACTTAGGTGATAAAGACTTAGAACTTGTTGAAAAATAACTAGAGGTGCCTATCATCGTCTCTAGTTTTGCTCTCCTTCGTATTAGAGGTGCCCGAAATTGGCTCTAGTATGCTAAATAGGTGCTACAAAAAGAAAAAGAATAAATAAAATAAAGAAAGAAATAGAAAACACATATCTTGAGGTGCCCAAAACTGGCTCAAGACTTGTTGTTTTAAGGAGATAGCTAATCCAAGATTCTACTTGTCTTAAACTTAGAGTTTATCTAAGAAAGCATTGAATCAGCCTTGTCCATTAAATACACACACTCACCTAGACCTAGAGTTTGTTTCTTAGTAGAAGTCCTTGGGTAAACTAGTGGCTAAAACAGAGAGATAGACATGACCATGGTAGGGAAAATAGATGGAAGAGTAAGACCAAAGGGGAGTAAGGTTTAGCAATTTGATGTTTGGCATTGCTTGAGGACAAGAAATAGTTCGAGTTTGAGGGTATTTGATGAGTGCCTAAAAGGCAGTAATTTATTACCCTTCTTATGATGCTTTATGCACCTATTATACATCCACTTAAACCAAATCATATACTTTTTACTCAAATACTGGATATTCCATTTTCACCACATACAAAGTTAATATTTATAGAGAATGCAGATATTATTACAATTTCTGTACATGCAGGAATATCCAGAGCCGAAACGGAAGAAAAGCTATGTTGAGGCCGAGGCAGAAGACCGGATGAGGTAGAATCCAGTGTGGCAGCACCAACAATGGAGGCGTGTCAGAAGATAAAAATATGGAGAATATTTTGAAAGACACAGCGCATCAATTGGACCAGGCTAGCATGCTTAAAGCCCAATTCAAAGACCAAGCGGGAAACCTTTTTCTAGAAGGCGGCAAACTTGGAAATATCAGAATCCTTGAAGAACACTTGTTCCCTACTCCAAGTTGAAGTCTATTTAGGAAAGGTTTGCCCTAGGTTAAGACTATAAATATACTAGCCGGCCACATTGTCTAAGAGAGCCGATTTGTAGATAAAACCCTTCCTCCCTAAGAATTGTACTTCTACGATAATATGTTCTAAATTTCTTAGAGATAGGTGAAGGTTGTTGATATTAGTGAGAGGAGATTGATTCTTGTATTCTTGTTCTTATACAATAAAATCAGAGTTTGCTTATCCTATTGCCATTCCTTATTCTTGTATCCAAGCCCGAGAGGGAAGTTTGCAAGTAATCTATTTATCTAGCATCGAGAGGTGTAGATTCACAAAAGGGGTAAGTACGGTATCGGCGACACTAACTCGGCCTATACTCCGGTGGAGGCATTCGGAGATGGGTTAAAAGTTTCAGTAGCTAAAAGAAGTGTTGGATTGGTTGGTGGTCAGCTTTGGTTTACGCCGAGAGGTATCGTCAAGAACCGAGCATTAATAGTACTTTGACTCAGAGATGAGCGGAGTCACTTACGGACACTTTGCTGAACTTTGATACTTCTGCCCACGAGCAAGAGATTGTCGCGCAGAGGAGCACTAGCATTGCCGAAGCAGTATTTGCAGTACTATCGAAGTAGTCTTGTGTGGTTGCATTAAACAAGAAGAAGATCAATTGAATCCACAAATTGACACAACTGGATCCTACCCGCTTTCTCTATAATCGTTTTCAGCTCTTTATTTTATGTTTTGTTATTTACTTATTTAGTTAGATAAAACAAACAATCTTATTTGTGTTTTTATTTTATTCTCAAGGGCAAGGGAACGAAGGAAGACATATTAAGTATACCAATCCCTATGGAGACGATACACGATATACTTATCATTTTATTACTTGACGACATGTACACTTGCACTCAAAATAGCGTTTATACCACGCCTATCACTTGCTACTGGACGAACCTTAATAGATGTGGAGAATGGAGAGTTGACAATGAGGGTCAATGACCAGCATGTCAAACTCAATGCATTCCATAATCTGAGAAAAATTGATGGTCCAGAAGAGTGCAAAGCCCTCTAGACAACTGATGCAAATATCAGAATATCCTACCTAGGCAGCACGCTCGGTAGACTATTTGGTAAGAAAATTAAATCCAAAGTGGAGGCAGAAAATAAAAAAAGGGATTGGCCAGCACTAGCAGGAAAATTCATGCCAACAAGAGATGATCCAGTTGGGAGATACATTTACATGCACTCCACCAGTAACATAATCTCTTCCCTTCTATTCTATCTTATTATATTAGGATTAGTTTTAATTTATTTTCAGTATTTTTTTATCCTTAATATTTTTATTTAATTCTTTTAGGAAAATAAAATCAGGAATAAAAGAGAATTAGTTTAGAGTAGAATCTCTGCCGAGGCAGTAAACAGTGTCAGAAGCCGCAGAAGTCCCAACGGGCAAATACAGTGTAACGGCTATCTACCGAGTTTTTTGCCGCGACAGTAATTGCTAACGGGCAGTAAATTCAAAACGGCTACAAAACAGCTAGTGATTAAAACAGTCAAAATGCAAAGGCCTATATAAGCAGCATCCCTCTCTTGAACTATTCACTCTTACATTCTTGAATTCTTTAGCATTCTACGCAATCTTGATCTCACAATACTCTCACAATTTTTCTTTGAAATCTTTTAGAAAACTTCACCAAGACTCTCAATCCTAAAAATCATTAATGGCAGTATACACTCGCTTTGCCCCCGCCACTGTGGCAGAAAGATTCAACAAATCTTTTGTCACTCGGTAACTGTGGGAAGAATAAGGATTTCAAATCAGTAAGGAGGAAAACTTCAGCATCGACAACTACTTGATGGACAAAATTAAATATCAAGAATGTGAGATCTTCTGTATACAACCTCGCCAGGCTAATGCAACCATAGTGCGAGAATTTTATGCACATGGGCCGAGCATGGATAATCCCTCCGTCCACTATTGAGGCAAGCCTGTCCGACTTGACGCCGAAGTAATTAACGATTTTTATGGAATCATCCCCATTAGTGATAGGCATGCCGAATTCATGGACGACATCACCATACAAGACTACGAATTAATCAAGGACGACCTTTGTTTCAACAACACTCCATGAGAAACCGGTGCCCATAGAGGTTCTGTGACAAGGCAAAACCTCAAGCCCGAGGTAAAATTGTGATGCACATTTGTCAAGAGACGCCTCATCCCTACTTTCCACAACAACACAGTGGACCGCAAGAGATTGGTGTTGATCCAATAATTATCAACAAGAGGAGCATCAATGTTGGAGAGATCACTCTTCGAGAAATTCATGATTGTGGTAAGAAGGAACGTGGACCGTTATATTTCCAATGTTTAATATCTTCTTTGTGTATTGCTGCAGGAGTACCAGTTGAAGACATTGACGAATACAAACCAATAAGGCAAGGATGGAAAAGAAAATTCTGCCACAGAGTGATGCAGATCACACAAGTAGAACCGGTCCAGGCAACGCCACAACAGTTTACTGTTGACTTCACTACTGGAGCTTAATACACAACAGAGATGTCAGACACTACCGATGCCCCTGTCGCAGCAGACCCCTACCAGGAAATTCTTCAAAGGATAGACGCCATGGACCTTCGCCAGCAACGATACATAGAATACCAACGAGACTTCAACAACACCCTTGCTCAAATAGTGATGCAGAACTTCCTCAACCAAGGAGTACAATTTCCAAAATGCCCTACAAACATATTTGTGACGGCAGCACCTTACACAGAGACCAATCCAGCTCCAGGTCTGAGACAATTTTTCACCTCAAGACCGTAACAAAAATTCCATGCACCTGGCCTATCTAGGGCAGCAAAAGTTGTCGCGGCATCATCCGCCAGTAGACGACCTTCAAAGCGAATGGAAGTTTTCAGCACCCCCTAAGATCGCCAATACCAGTAGGCAGTCTATCAGCTAAGATAGATGCCTACGTTCATCAGAGCTCATCAACTGTTGAACCTAGCATCCAACATACCGGGGCAGGTCCAGAAAACGAAGGCACATAAATCATGGACACAGACGATGAAGGAGGAGAAGAGGTCAATGCTCCAATGCAACAAGCAACACCTACAAGAGTTGAGCAGCCGAGAAGAGCAAAGCCATCACCATCACCAAGGGCACAACCATCAGTAACTAGACCAAGGAGACAAATTATGGAAGAAAGCTCTTCCGAATCCTTATAATTTCTCTCCTTTATTATCATTTTTTTTCTTTATTATATGCTTATTTTTTCTGCCTACCCCTAAATTAAGCATTGAGGACAATGCTTGGTTTGAGTTTGGAGGTGTAGAGCCATTGCCGAGGCTATTTACTGCCGAGACCTTTCCATGAAAAGGAAGTTTTAGTGATAAAATTTTTTGTTTTATATCCACCACTGTACTTAAAACTGTTGCCATACTTTTGCACTACTCTTCATCAGTATTATCTTAGTTTATTCTTAAAGGCAATAGAAATCTTTCTCCTTATCATAGTTAGGATCTGTTTTGAAGACTTGATTCTAGGATGCTTAAGGAGAAAAACTTAGAAGCTTGCTATAAGGTTGAACTTTAAAAACACTTTTTAGACTTGTTTGGCTATAGGAATTCTTTTAATAAACTTAGGTGATAAAGATTTCAAATTTAGAAAGGTCACTAGAGGTGCCCAGGACCGGCTCTAGGAAAAACTCTTCTTCATGCTAGAGGTGCCCGAAATTGGCTCTAGTATGTATAAGAGAATAGCAAAAGAAATAAAAAAGTAAGAAATAGAAAACACAATACATGAGGTGCCCGAAATTGGCTCAAGAAATTATTGTTATAAGAAGAGTAAACCAAAACCAAGTCTATTTGTCTTGAACTTAGAGTTTATCTAAGAAGGCCCTTATTCAAACTTGTCCACACACACACACACACACTAACCTTATAGCTTGTCTTCTAAGTACACCCTTAGGAAACCGAAAGGTTAAGTCTAAAGAATATGCATAGTTATGGTGGGGAGAATAGATAGAAGCATAAGACCAAGAGAGAATAAAGTTTGACAAATTGATAATTTGCATTGCTTGAGGACAAGCAATAGTTCGAGTTTGGGGGTGTGATAAGTGCTCAACTCACTATCACTTTCTTAATTTTTCATGGGTACTTATCATCAATTCTACACCTACTTGAACAATTGCATTGGAACAGAAGCAGATCAATCAAATCCATAATACAACACAACTGGATCCAACCTACATCTCTCTCATATTTCTCTTTATTTAGCTATTTTATTTAGTTTAAATCAATATTTAACTTACTTGTGTTTTTACTTTTCTTTTACAGAAGCAAGAAGACCAAAGGAAGCATATTAAGCATAATAATCCATGTGGAGACGATATTCAATAAATACTTATCACTTTATTACTTGACGACGTGTTCACTTGCACTTAATTGCGTATATTCAGCACGCATCATCCTTCCTATTCCAAGTTTTTGAAAAACTGATTTGGGCATAAAATTGATGCTTGCCCCTAGGTCACATAGTGTCTTTCCTTTATAATTGTTACCAATCGCACAAGGCATGGTAAAGCATATAGGATCCTTCAATTTGGATGACATACGATTGTGCAACATTGTTATACATCTTTCACTTGCAGCCACTGTCTCAAACTCACCTAGCTTCTTTCTTTTAGACACAATGTCTTTCAAGAATTTAGCATAGTTGGGCATCTGTTCAATTGCCTCAACAAATGGCAAGTAGATGTGGACTTGCTTTAGAATATCTAGGAACTTCTTAAGTTGGTGATCTTGTTTCTGTTTTTTTTAACCTTTATAGGAAAGGTGGTGGTGGTCTCATCTCATCCAGGGTCTCATTCGTTTGGAATTTAATACTTGGAACCACTGTGTATTTTACTGTTTCGGTAGGAAGTGCAGGTGCTGCCGAGCTCTTTACTAGGGCAGTGTTCTAGTGTTCAGTTTGTTCAGCATCCAGGTCCTCCTGTGTTGCGGGTGGAACTTTGGTTGCTGACTTGCCCATTATTTCCTTAAATTGTAGGTCACTTCTTGTAGTGATTGCTTTTTATTGTTCAGACCCATTCCCTTAGCAACTTCAATATTCCTATGTAGTCCCCCATGTGGTCCAGTATTTTGTCTTTGAGCAAACTGACCAACTTGGGTTTCTAGTGTTTTTATAGCATCTTCTTGGTTTTGCAGCCTCATCTCTGCTCTATTCATGAAGTCATCAGTCCTCTTCATGAAACGGTTGTTCTCAGCCATATATGATTCAGTTTTCATAATAAAGGCCTTGAGAGTATTCTCTAATGAGTTCGTAGGCTATTGATGTTGATGCATGTGCTGTTGTGGCAGTGACTGCTGCAAATGCTGCTGCGGTAGTGAATTTTGGTAACTTGAGGTCTAGTTGGTGGGGTTCAAGGTATTGTTTGGATTGCTCCATGAAAAGTTTGGGTACCTTTTACATGCCGGATTGTATGTATTTGACATCATGTTGTTGTTCCGATTGTAGTTACCCCATAAAAACTAGATTCCTCATCTTGCATATACTCGGAAGAATTTATTGCTTTTACCTCATGAGTATTTTATTGTGCTTGCATGTTCTGAACCATTTTTGTTAAAGATGCCAACTGTGCTGCCATTGAATTGTTGATTTCTAGTTCATTTACTATGGCTTAGCGTCTTAGTAATCCTCGCCTAGAAGTAGGAAATTGGAAATCGTTCCTTGCGAGCTTGTTCAAAATCTCTATAGCTTCTTCCGGAGCCTTGTCAAAGAGTGTGCCATTTGTCGAGGCATCCAACATCATCCTTGTCGAGGCATTGGTGGTATTGTAGAACATGGTTACTTGCGTCCTAAGTGGAAATCTATGTAGTGGACATTTATTTAGTAACTCACTGTAGCGTTCCCAAACCTCGTACATAGGTTCGTCATCAACCTGTCTAAAAGAAATAATCTTATTACGGATTCGATCATATAAATTTATAGGCTTAAATCGTGTAATGAATTCTCAGCAGAGTTCACTCCAAGATCCAATTGATCCTGCCGGAATGTTATTCAACCAGGTTTTGGCCCTATCCCTCAGTGAAGAAGGGAAAAGTTTTAATCTCAAAACGTCTTCATGGACTCCTTGAATTTTGAAAGAGTTGCATACTTCCATTGAAAGATTTGAGATACTACCTGGAATCTTCTATTGCAGCCCCACTAAATTGTCCAATAGTATTAAGCATATTGAACATCACAGGTTTAAGTTCAAAGTGGTTTGCCTCAATCTCTGGTGTAACAACTCTAGGGTTCAATCCATTTAGATCTTCCACCATAAAATCTCTGACAGTTAGCTACCACGATAGTGGTTGCGGTAGTGGTTGCTGTTGAAGGCCTCCATTGCCTGCTGGTAGGTTTTGATTCCCTTGATTTACTACCATGGCTCTTTACATCTGTCTTCTTAGCCTTTGGTAGGTTCTTTCGATTTCTAGGTCTATCTCATATAGTGGATTGCTAGGGTTAACCCTGGTCATATACCAAAAACCAAATAAAATAAAATAAAATAAAAATAAGAAAAACTAAAATAAAATAAAGAAAATAAAGAAAACAAAATTTAGTTGCCAATCCCCGACAATGGCACCAAAAACTTGATGCGTGCTGAATATGCGCAATTGGAGTGCAAGTGTATACGTCAAGTAATAAAGTGATAAGTATTTATCGAGTTATCGTCTCCTTAGAGATTGATGTACTTAATATGCTTCCTTCGGTCTTCTTGCTTCTGTAAAATAAAAGTAAAAACATAAATAAGTTGGATATTGATTAAACTAAATAAACTAACTGAATAAAGAGAAATTGAATATGAGAGAGAGATAGGGTAGGAACCAGTTATGTTGTATAGTGTATTTAATTGATCTGTTTTTATCCAATACAATTTCACTGCACTGCCTCGGCAGTACTGCAAATATTGTCTCGGCAGCAATAATGTTCTTTGCCACGATAATCCCTTGCTCTTGGGCTGATTTACTAAAGTTCAGAAAAGTGTCCTTTAGTGATTCTTCTTATCTCTAAGTCGAAATACTTTTGATGACCAGTCCTTGATGATACCTCTCGACGTGAATCAATTATAATCACCAACCAATCCCACACTTCTCTTAGTCGCTGAAACTCTTAACCTATCTCTAGGCCGAGTTAGTATTTCCTGATTAAAATATCGTACTTATTCCTTTCTTGAATCTAACTCTCTTGATATTAGATAAATAGATTACTCACAAACTTCTCTCTCGAGCTTGAATGTAAAAAACAAGGAATGGCAAAAAATAAGCAAACTTCGATATTTTATTGTATTATGAACAAGAAACAAATTATAATCTCCTCTGAAAAATACTCAACAACCTTCACCACCCTAAGAGAACTTTAGAACATGATGGGAAGAATTGTCCCTAAGGTGAAAGCTCTCTCGGTATATTTGTATTGGACGAATCTAATATGTCTAACCCCTAGAATGGTTAAGCCTTATATAGGCTTGACCTAGGGCAAACCTTTCCTAATTAGAGTACAACTTGGAGTAGGGAAGAAGTTATGTACATAGGGTAAATATTTCCAAGTTTGATCTTCTAGAAGGTTTCATCCCACTTGGCCTTGTCCTTGGGCTTTTCTTGTGTTGTTCAGCTCCGATTCTTTTGCTTCTTGTTCAGTAACGTTCTCTGCATTTTTCTATTTAATTGTCAGCCATATTGTTTTTCTCCTCTGCTACCTCGGCATCAGGTCTTGTCTTAGCCTTATTCTACTATCTCAGTAGTACTTGTTCCTACACAGATTTGAAAATACAATAAAGTGCGCCTTTTCTATAATATAATCTCCAAAGGTATAATCCCTAAATATATCATATTAAGTACATGCATTGGTTCAAGTATGTATAGATTTGATGATAAGTGCCCATGAAAAGTGTAGATAGTGATAGTGAGTTGAGCACTTATCACTATGTTCAGATTCTTTACTGCCTAATAAGCTATATGCTCAATTTACACTGGCAAATGACATGTTTTTCCAAATACCAACCTGTATGGAGATATTCCCAAGGGGGTTTTGTAGGCAATCCTATATGTGCATAGTGCATCAATTAGACGATGAGACTAATCCTTTCTAGATGGGTTTACCACTTTTTCAAGGATTTGCTTTAACTCTCTATTCAAAATTTTAGCTTGCCCAATTGTTTGTGGATGGTATGCCGTTGCAATTTTGTGAGTAACACCAAATTTCTTTAATGTCGCGGTAATGAGTTTGTTATCGAAGTGTTTACCTTCATCGTTGATAATGGCTTTAGGGATTCCGAATCTTATAAAGATGTTCTTCTTAAGAAATTTTTGTACAGTCTTAGAGTCATTGTGAGGCATGGAAATTGCTTCGACCCATTTTGACACATAGTCCACTACTACTAGGATGTAGAGATTACCTTTAGATGATGGGAATGGCCCCATAAAATCTATTCCCCAAACATCAAATAATTCTACTTTGAGTATGGGTTTTTATGGCATCTCATTCGTCTAGAGATGTTGCCCGTCCTTTGGCATCGGTCACGATTCTTACAATAGAATTGGGCATCCTTGAAGAGTGTGGGCCAATAAAGGCCTGATTGAAGAACCTTAGTTGTTGTTCTGTTTCCTCTAAAATGTCCTCCACAAGGTGAATCATGACAATGCCGGAGCACTTCTTGTTGCTCATCCTCAGGAATACATCTTCTTATAACCTGATTTACACATTGCTTAAATAAGAGAGGGTCCTCTCAAAAATAATGCTTTGCATTATGTTGAAACCTCTTCTTTTCGTTATAATTAAGGTTATAAGGAATAACACCACTAGCTAAATAATTAATAAGATCAGCATATCAGGGAGTGATTGTTACTGCAGCCAGATCCTCTGTTAAGGTTTTCGAGATGTATTCAGTCAATGCCTCGGTCGCACGGCCATACACTGTTGTGGTTCGGTAGTGTCTTCGACAGTTGTTGCGACATACAATATTTGTTCGTCTCGGAAGGCACCTTGTATTTCTTCTAGTGTATTGTTATTGCCTTTGTTTTCCAGTCTGGAGAGATGATCGGCTACTTGATTCTTTGTACCTTTTCTATCTTTTATTTCCACATCAAATTCTTGTAAAAGAAGGATCCATCTTATCAGTCTTGGTTTGACATCCTTTTTCGAGAATAGGTACTTGATTACCGAGTGGTCCGTATGGACAGTAACTTTTGTTCTGATAAGATATGATTGAAATTTGTCAAAAGCAAATACTACTGCTAGTAATTCTTTCTCTGTTATGGTGTAATTGATTTGAGCATCATTGAGTGTTTTACTAGCATAGTAAATGACATGGAACAGATTGTTCTTTATCTGCCTGAGTGTTGCCCCGAGAGTATGATCACTTGCATCACACATTAATTCGAAGGGCAGGGACCAATCTGGTGGGACCACTATTGGTGCTGTGATCAGCTTCTCCTTTAGGGCTTCGAATGCTTCAGTACATTCATTGTTGAATTCAAATTTCTTGTCTTATTCAAGCAGGTGACAAAGAGGTTTTGAAATTTTAGAGAAGTTAGAGATAAACCTTCTATAAAAAACTGTATGGCCCAAGAAGCTTCAAACTCCTTTCAGAGAGATTGGTGGCGGTAAATTCTTTATCACATCAATCTTGGCTTTATTGAAGTCTTCTGATGATATTTTGTGTCCCAATACTATGCCCTCATTCACCAAAAAGTGGTATTTCTCTCAATTAAGGACTAAATTGGATTTTTCACATCTTTACAGTATTTTTCCAAATTGTCGAGGCAGTGATCAAAGCTGTCTCTAAAGATTGAAAAATCATCCATGAATATTTCCAGGAAGTCCTCTATCATGTTAGAAAAAATTGTCATCATGCACCTCTGAAAGGTTGCAGGGGCATTACAGAGGTCGAACGACATTCTTGTAAATGCTTATGTTCCATATGGGCAGGTGAAGGTGGTTTTTGCCTAGTCTTCTAGATCAATAGCAATTCGATTGTATCCTGAATAACCATCAAGGAAACAATAGTAAGGTTTACCAGCAAGTCTATCAAGCATTTCATCAATAAAGGGTAAAGGAAAGTGGTCCTTCTTTGTTGCCTTATTCAACTTGCGATAATCTATACAAACCCTCCAACCGGTCATAGTCTTGGTTGTAATTAACTCATTGTTCTCGTTGGTTATGATAGTCATACCACCTTTCTTGGGTACACATTGTACCGGGCTTACCCATGCACTATCAGAAATAGGGTAAATGATTCCAGCATCAAGCCATTTGATTATTTCTTTATGTACTACCTCTTTCATGGTATGGTTAAGTCTCCTTTGGGCCTCAACAGTGGGTGTATGGTTTTCTTCTAAAAGAATTTTATGCATACACACTGCTGGGCTTATTCCCTTCAAATCGTCAATGGACCATCCAAGTGCCTTCTTGTGCTGCCGCAACATCCTGATCAAACTTTGTTCCTGTTCTGGCTACAACTTAGAAGAAATAATTACGGGCATTGTATGGTTGGATCCTAAATAAGCATATTTTTATTTTTCAGGTAAGGGATTTAATTCAGTGACTAAGGGTTATTTTATGGATTTTTCAGTTTTGCCTAGGTAGTCTAAAGGTTCAAAATACTTACCTAGAAGATGCGCTGTCCAGTTAGCTTCCTCATTTTTTGATGCTTCTACAATGTCCAAGATACTTCTGTAACAGTCATCAACTGTACTATCGAGGCAGACCTGTGGTGTATTATTAAGGTTATTGCCGAGGCAGTTGTTGCTGAGACAGGGTATTGTATGAACTGTATCTGTATTGTCCATCATCTAACATTCTTTTGGATCATCATGTCTCTTTAGGATTTAGAAAGCATTGAGTTTGATTTGTTGTTCATTGATCCTCATAGTCAACTCTCCTTTTTGCACATCAATTAAAGTTCGTCCAGTAGCAAGGAAAGGTCTTCCCAATATGATCGGTGCATTATCATCTGCTTCACAGTCAAGGACAAGGAAGTCGGTAGGGAAAATAAACTTGTCTACCCTTACAATATGTCCTCTATTTTACCTTTAGGGTGCACATAAGATCAATCCGCAAGTTGAAGCAGCACTATCGTAGGCTTCGCCCTTCCTATTCCAAGCTTTTGAAAGACTGATTTGAGCATGAGATTGATGCTTGCTCCTAGGTCACATAGTGTCTTTCCTTCATAATTATTACCAATCGCACAAGGTATGGTAATGTATCCAGGATCCTTCAGTTTGGGTAGCATGCGATTATGTAGCATTGCCATGCATCCTTCTGTTGCTGCCACTGTCTCAAACTCACCTAGCTTCTTCCTTTTAGACACAATGTCTTTCAAGAATTTAGCATAGTTGGGCATCTGTTCAATTGCCTCAACAAATGGCAAGTTGATGTAGACTTGCTTTAAAATATCTAAAAACTTCTTAAACTAGTGGTCCTGCTCCTGCTTTTTCAACCTTTGTGGGAAAGATGGTGGTGGTCTCATTTCTTCCAGGGTTTCATGGGTTTGGAAATTAATACCTGGAACCACTATGTTTCTTACTGTCTCGGCAAGTAGTGCAGGTGTTGCCGAGCTCTCTGCTGGGGTAGTATCTTTGTGTTCAATTCGTTCAACATCCAAATCCTCCTTGTCTGATTCCTCCTGTGTTGCTGGTGGGACTTTGGTTGTTGGCTTGACCATAGTTTTTTTTAAGTTGTAGGCCAATTCTTGTAGTGATTGCTTTGCATTGTTCATTTCCCATTCCCTTAGCAACTTCAGTATTGTTAGGTAGTCCCCCTGTAACCTAGTATTTTGTCTTTGAGCAAATTGACCAACTTGGGTTTCCAGTGATTTGATAGCAGCTTCCTGGTTTTGCAGCCTCATTTTTGTTTTATTCATGAAGTCATCAGTCTTCTTCATGAAACTGCTGTTCTCAGCCATATATGATTCTGTTTTCATTATGAAGGCCTTGAGAATATTTTCCAATGAGTTCATAGGTTGCAGTTGATGCATCTACTGCTGCGACAGTGACTGTTGTACCTGCTGCTGCGGCAGTGTATTTTGGTAGCCTGAGGCTTGGTTAGTGGGATTCAAGGCATTTTTAGGATTGCTCCATGAAAAGTTTGGGTGCCTTTTCCATACCGGATTGTATGTGTTTGACATCATATTATTGTTCCGATTGTAATTACCCACATAAAAACTAGATTCCTCATCTTGCATATACTCAAAAGAATTGATTGCACTTACATCATGTGTATTTGTTGTGCTTGCATGTTCTGAACCATCTTGGTTAAAGATGCAACTATGCTGCCACTGAGTTAGTAGATTCTAGTTTATTCACTGTGTCTTGGCGTCTTAATCATCCTCTCCTAGAAGTAGGAAATTAGAAATCGTTCCTTGCAAGTTTGTTCAGAATCTCTATAGCTTCTTCCGGAGCCTTGTCAAGGAGTGTGTCATTTTCCGAGGCATCCAACATCATCCTTATCGGGGCATTGGTAGCATTATAGAACATGGTTACTTGTGTCCAAAGTGGGAATCCATGCAGTGGGCATTTGTTCATTAACTCTCTGTAGTGTTCCCAAGCCTCGTACATAGGTTCGTCATCACCCTGTCTAAAAGAAGTAATCTCATCACGGATTCGATCATATAAGTTTGTAGGGTTAAATCGCGTAATGAATTCTCGACAGAGTTCACTCCAAGATCCAATAGATCCTGCCGGAATGCTATTCAACTAGGTCTTGGCTCTATCCCTTAGTGAATAGGGGAAAAGTTTTAATCTCAAAATATCTTCATGGAATCCTTGAATTTTGAAAGAGTTGCATACTTCTATGAAGGATTTGAGATGTTGTTTGGCATCTTCTATTGCAGCCCCACTAAATTGTCCAATAGTATTAAGCATATTAAACATCACAAGTTTGAGTTCAAAATGGGTTTCCTCTATCTCTGGTGTAACAACTCCAGGGTTCAATCCATTCAGATCTTTCAGCAAAAAATCTCTGATACTTAATTGTCGTGGCAGTGGTTGCGACAGTGGTTGTTGTTGAAGGCCTCCGTTTCCTGCAGGTAGGTTCTGGTTTCCTTGATTCACTACCATGGCTCCTTGAATTTGTACTCTCAACCCTTGGTAGGTTCTCTCAATTTCTGGATCAATCTCGTACAGTAGATTGCAAGGGTTAGCCCTGGTCAAACACCAAAATTAAATCAAATAAAATAAAAAAATAAAATAACTAAAATAAAAGCAAGAAAATAAAGAAAATAAAATTTAGTTGCCAATCACCGGTAACGGCGCCAAAAACTTGAAGCGTGCTGAATATGCACAATTGGAGTGCAAGTGTACACGTCAAGTAATAAGTGATAAGTATTATCGAGTTATCGTCTCCTCAGGGATTGGTATACTTAATATGCTTCCTTTGATCTTCTTTCCCTGTAAAATAAAAGTAAAAACACAAATAAGTTTGACTGTTGCTTAAACTAAATAAACTAAACTAAATAAGGTAAGATCAAATTTGAGAAAGAGGGTAGGATCCAAGTGTGTTGTATAGTGGATTCGATTGATCTGCTTCTGTCCAATGTAATTGCACTGCACTGCCTCGGCAGTACTGCAGATACTGTCTTCGGCAGTGACAGTGTTCTTTGCCGCGGTAATCCCTTGCTCTTTTGCAGATTTATAAAAGTTTGGCAAAGTGTCCTTGTTTGTCTCTGCTTATCCCTACGTCGAAACAATGTTGATGGTCAGTCTTTGATGATACCTCCTGGCGTTAATCAATTATAACCGACAACCAATCCCATACTTCTTTTAGCCGCTGAAACTCTAACATATTCCTAGGACGAGTTAGTATCCTCCAACCAAGTCGAATACCGCACTTACTCCTTTCGTGAGTCTAACTCTCCCGAATCTAGACAAATAGATTACTTACGAACTTCCCTCCCGGGCTTGGATGCAAGAACAAAGAATGGCAAAGAGTAAGTAAACTTTGATATTTTATTGCATAGAAACAAGAAACAAAATACAATCTCCTCTCACTAATACTCAACAACTTTCACCTAAAACCTAAGAAAGTTTAGAACATGATGGGAAGAATTGTTCCTAAGGTAAACTCTCTCAAATTCGGCTCTCTCTAGGTCTTCCCTTCTAGGTCTCCCTTAATACCCAGGACGGCTATGCCTTATATAGGCTTGGCCTAGAGCAAACATTTCCTAATTAGAGTACAACTTGGAGTAGGGAACAAGTTACGTACATAGGGTAAATATTTCTAAGTTTGATCTTCTAGAAGGTTTCTTTCCCGCGTGGCCTTGTCCTTGGGCTTTTCTTGTGTTGTTCAGCTCCGATTCTTGGGCTTCTTGTTCAGCAACCTTCTCCTCATTTTTCTCCTTCAATTTCCAGCCATATTGTTTTTTCTCCTCTATTGCCTTGGCATCAGGTCCTGCCTCAGACTCATTCTACTGCCTCGGCAATACTTATTCCTGCACAAATATGAAAATATAGTAAAGTATGCCTTTTCTAGAAATATAATCTTCAATGGCACAATCCCTAAATATATCACATTAAGTACATGCTTTGGTTCAAGTAGGTGTAGAATTGATGATAAGTGCCAATGAAAAGTGTAGAAAGTGATAGTGAGTTGAGCACTTATCACACTCTCAAACTCGAACTATTGCTTGTCCTCAAGCAATGCAAACCATCAATTTGTCAAATTCTATTCTCTCTTGGTCTTATATTTCCATCTATTCTCCCCACCATAACTATGTCTATTCTTTAGAATTAACCTTTCGGTTACCTAAGGGTGTACCTAGAAGACAAACTATAAGGTTAGTATGTGTGTGTGTGCGTTTTTGTGGACAAGTTTGAATAAAGGTCTTCTTAGATAAACTCTAAGTTCAAGACAAATAGACTTGGATTTAGTGTACTCTTCTTATAACAACAATTCCTTGAGCCAATTTCGGGCACCTCAAGTATTGTGTTTTATATTTCTTAACTCCTTATTTCTTTTGCTATTCTTTTGTGCATACTAGAGCCAATTTTGGGCACCTCTAGCATGAAGAAGAGTATTTCCTAGAGCCGGTCATAGGCACCTCTAGTCACCTTTCCAAAGATCTAAGTTTTTGTCATCTAAGTTTATTAAAAGAATTCTTATAGCCAAACAAGTCCCAAAAGTGTTTTAAAGTTCAACCTTATAGCAAGCTTCTAAGTTTTTCTCTTTAAGTATCCTAGAATTAAGCCTTCAAAACAGATCCTAACTATGGTAAGGAGAAAGATTTCTATTGCCTTCAAGAATAAACTAAGACAATACTGATGATTGGCAGTGCAAGAGTGTGGCAACAATTTCAAGTAAAGTGGTGGATATAAAATATAAGCATTGGCAACTAAATTTTGTTTTCTTAAATATGCCATATTCAGCAAGCATCAGTGGTTTCCATTCCATCACAGCTTGGATCTTCGGGGGATCTACTCGGATTCCATCTATGACAACTATGTGGCCAAGAAACGCCACCTCAGACAACCAGAACTAACACTTACTAAACTTGGCGTACAGACTCTTATCCCTCAAGACCTGAAGAACAACCCTTAGGTGATAGTCATGCTCATCCTCTGAGCGAGAAACACGGTCCTCTGAGCCTAACCCGGTGGTGACGTCACAACCCTCAGGGTAATCCCTCACAAAGTGCTCCAAAAACCCACACTGAAAGCAAACTCTGGCATTGCCTCAACACGGTCCTCAATGATTCCAGCCATACTAATTGCAAACCTGAACACTGACGCTCCTTTGTAAACTCTCGGGACCCCAATCAGAAGTAGACACAGACTGCCTCTTACGTCTCACGGACTCTGATCTCTGGTTCAACCTTGAAACCTGATGTGATGCTCCTATTCTGGTTCCACCGGTTCCTACTCCTACCGGAGTGAGACTGAAAGTTAGCCGCATGACTCTGACTGGCTCCACCGGAGACTCCCTGGCCAACAGACGGCCCATAGGTCAAACCCTGAACCTACTCAAGGGACTTAGCACTAACAGCTAACTCTAAAAACACTGTGGGTGGTCTAGCAGTGAGATAAGTCTGGATCTCCTTCCTCAGACCTCTCAAGAACCTCTTACACCACATCTTCTCATTAGCAACAAGCTCCGGGGCATACTGACTCAACTGAAGGAACTCCTGCTCATAAGCAAAGACCAAACGGTTCCCCTGAACCAGATGGATAAACCGTTCCCTCAGGGTGTCGATATGGGTTTCACCCATATACTTGCTCTCGAACTCCTCAAGAAAGTCCTACCAGGTGGGACGATGAGGATACCAACCCTGCTCAATTGTCTCCCACCACTCTCTCGCGTTGCCCTTTAGTAGCGACAACACACATAACAACTTGTCCTCGGATCTCAGCCTCATCTGTCTCATGATCCACCTTGTGTCGTGCAACCACTGATCCGCCTGTATGGGATTATCATGTCCCTTACCAAAGAAGTAAACAACATCCTATCTCTACACCCAATCAACCGGTGCCTCACAAGGCATAGAAGACGGCCTCGGTATAACTCTCACTATCCTGCGTAGAGTACGATTCAACTGAGTAGAGTAGTTGACCCCTTGACCAACTGCATCATCCGATGACACCTTTTCATCGAGCTCATACTCATAGTCGGAGTCTCCTCCTCGAGAACCTCAGCTCTTCTCCTGGTCTCTCACACGTCTGGGCATGATTAACAGCTTATGCACAACAACAATCACAAACAGGATTACACCATCGAAATTTCAGCTTTAAATAGAAGTACTATATCGACTTGTGGGCAAGTACTAGTCTAACATCTATGTAACACACTAGACTCCCCCGGGACTTTCTAGAACCGACTCAACCTGGGCTCTGATACCACTAAATGTAACCTCCCGACCCAAATGCCACATTAGGCCTCCGGCCCAAAACTTGTATTTCAAAATTTCGGCTTCAAGTCCAAATATAATTAATAAAATCCATTGAGTTAAAATGTAAGCCCAAAGTAATATAAAGTAATCAGAGCTCCCAAAATATTACAGATCATTAAAAACATTCGACTCGAATTTAAATAAACAGAGTTACAAAAATACATATAGGGTTCGACATAGCACTAGCCCACTATCTAATAAATATACTCTGACAACACGGTCGATGCTGAGATCCAAACCTCAGTGATGCTCCACGGAACCAGTTTCACCTAATCTATGCACGAAAACACATTTCGGATGTTGAGTCACACAAGCTCAGTGGATACGCCGAACTCGGCCAACACCATGCATATCCAAAGCAGTAAAGCATGGCATATAAATCTCATGTATGGTATGATGGTCTAGCATGCTTACCTAACACATGGCATAAATGAGATGTATATTATCGCACACAGCATATAGTCGTATACAAATCAACAAATCACACATGGTAGTGAAGCCCGCGTCCACAAACCATCGGGATCCTACACTATGAGTAGGGCCCGTGTCCATACAATATCAGGATCCATACTCAAGGATGAGGCCCGCATCCAAACAATATTGAGATCCTATATCCGAGATTAAGGCCCACGTACACACAACATCGGGATCCTCCAATCATATACTCGGAATATCATATCGAGTATCTTCAAATGAGGCCCGCGTCCACACAGCATCGGGATCCTTAACATACTTAAGTCTTATCGTCCACACAAGCGATCCACCTAGGATCATATCACAACAAGATATATTAAGGCTTATCATACTTAAGTCTTTCGGGGTTATATTTGTAAACTTCAGTTCGATAATTCATTTTACAACTCTTAGATTAGAGGAACCCTTTATTAACATCACCGAGCCCCAAAACTCTATTCAAACTTGGCCAAAATACACAGGGGTATCAATACCCTTATATGGGGTTTCGAAATACCCAACATCGATGCCCACCCAAAGAGGGTATCGAAACAAGGGTATTGATGTCAGTATCGATACCCTTTGACCAATTCAAAAGTCAACAAAAGAGGAAGGACCGTTTTGATACAGGTATCAATACAAAAAGCCACTAGAGGGTTCGGTATCGATACCCCCTCCTTCAAATCCTATTTTCCATTTAGGGGTATCGATCCTGGTAGCCCATGTATCGATACCCCCTGTACGAACCCATAAGTTTCACTTGAAATTTCTAAGGATCAACCCCCAAACTTAACTTAATCGAACTTAAGACGTTTAAAATCATTATTATTGATGTTTAGGGTGTTTTAACACCATTTTCCAGTCATTTAACACATTAACACGAATTTCATCATTAAAGCTCAAGCAAGCTCATTCAACTAAATAACATGCATTAATTTACATGTAATGCAATCTACCATGATATGAATGATATTAGGAAGAGTTGGGAGTACCAACCTCAGCACAAGCAACAACTTAAAACGTCCACTCTTCCTCTCCTCAAGCTTTCTTCTTCCCAAGACTTGTTGAAGGTTCTCCAACTTCCTTCTCTACAAGAGATGTTAAACCAAGCATTAGACAACCCTTTGGAAGATTCTCAAAACCAAAAAACTTAAGGAAACTGATATTTAATCCCTTAAACTTCATTCTCGTTCTCTCTCAACCCCATACTCACAACCATCCATCCTTAACAAAACAACATAATCTTACCTTTTTGGATAGATCTCAAACACCTATACAACACCCTCTCTTGCATCAAAACATGATCACAACACAAAACACTAAAGATCTTACCTTTGCTCTTGAGGTTTGATGGGAAAAAGATGAAGAACAAGAGAAGAAGAGGTGATGACTTCACTACTCTGATTTTCTCTATAGAAAATCAAAACCCATCTTTCATCAAAATAGGCAATTACAAAAATGCCCCCAACTCAAAACTCCTAAAACCCAACATCACTCAAAGCCCAACAAGCTTATGACCCAACAAGGCCCAAACTATACAAACCCGAGCCCAAAACTAAAGCCCAACCCCTCGGGTTAACCCGACACTCGGACACGAGAAAAATGGGTCGTTACATAAAATCTCATTTGACAAATAACATATTTGCTTAATCTGAGCTTTCTGTGATATTAGTACTTCCGGATATAGTACTCATATTATTCTTTTGTATTTAAAATGAGAAAGTATGTATAATTATGCACCTTTTAGTACGTGTTTTATTTCATTCACTTTGGGAAATAAAAACTATGTGCTCTGTACCATTCACTTCAGGGAATGGAAAAATATTAAAAAATAGCATATCATATCAAATCGGATCAAAGATAAGCTCTCATGAGCTCTTCCAAAGCAATGATATTTTAGTATTTTGAGATATAGTACTCATATTTCCCTTATATTTAAATGAGAAAATATTTTTTATGCTTAAATATTGTATGAGTACTTGCACTATCTGCTAAGCATAAATCATCATAAATTATTGCATATTTTATTCCGGAAGTAATTATATTCTTTTAAAGGAAAAGTTAACATAAAAGATAAATAAATAATATATAGAGTAAGTTAACATAAACAAATAATAAATAAAAGTAAATTAACATAAATAATAAATTAATATTAAACAAAATAAATTAAAGATCAATTATTTCTTTTAGAATTTATAAAGGAAATAAATGACGAATTATTCCCTTCAAGGGTTATGAGAAAAATTATCAATATCCAATTGAGTTCGATCAATAACGTCATTAGTTTCGCCACTAAGAAAACATGTTTATATTTTCTTTAATTTATCATTCATGATTATGGATAAAGTCCATAATACTTCAGTGTTTGACAAGTACGAGATCAATGGTTTGTACCATCACATTGATAACATAAAAATTTTGATATGATCTCTATCATTCTTGTCATCTTTATAATTCCACTTGTTGTGGATATAAGCATTATCAAAATAATCATCTTATCCATGTCTATTTTATGATCTTAATCATGACCACAATTACTAATGTGGCATTTATTCTTTCCGCTATAAAATATCATATTCACTTCAGGGAATAGAGCGAAGACTGGTAGATATTTAAAACCTTTTTTATGTTATTATGTCTGTAAGACAACATTAATGTGTGAAAAGTAGAGTATGTTTTTCTAACATATCCTCATCAATGATACTCTGGCACATAATTGAGTTTTATGCACTAACCATATAGTGAATTATCACGTTTATATTCACTTCAAAGAATGAAACAAATTCAATAATCGAATGAAATAAACATCATGCTTGCATTCACTTTAGGGAACGACATAAATCAAATAATCGCATGGAATAATCATCATGCTTGCATTCACTTCAAGGAATGTCATAAATCCAATAATCGCATGGAATAGTCATCATGCTTGCATTCACTTTAAGGAATGTCATAAATTCGATAATTGCATGGACTAAGCATCATGCATGGAATAAGCATCATGCATGCATTCACTTCAGGAAATGCCTCCCATAAAAATTCTTTGATCAAGACGATTTTCGTAACTTAAACTTGGGAGAAGTTTATAGTCGAGTTTTTCGACATAAAAATAGTATTACTTTCAAGCAAATATAAACTTTATAATATTCATATTATTAAATAGTAATTGATCAACCAATATATATATAATACATACAATAAACAAAAATTTAATCCTTATATGCGGCGTTATTAAACCAATCCACAAGGTCCTTTAAAACGAACTTCCTTTGAGACCAATAGCCTCTCAGAACGGGATGTCCAACCAATATACTCGGATTAAACCAACATAACAAAGAACATATTAATTTATTAAAGGTTTAATATTTGTTCTAATATCATGTAATAAAGACAAAAAATATAAACTTTCATCGTAATAATAAAATAAACATATATTAATTATAAATAAAGACAAAAAATCTTAAATTAAATAAGTAAAACGTACCAAATTTTCCACTATATGATAGATTTAGTTACTAATATTATGTTAAAATCTTTTTCGGTAATTGTCGACAAGAACCACGGTAATTGAGTCACTTTATCGCTACACAAACACTAAATAACCAAAGATTTTTAATAAATTAAAAATCAAATCAAAGATCAAGAGAGAAAAATAACCGATAATTAAAATATAATTGAGGGAGAATAACTTATCTTTGATTTACACTAGTAACAAATTCTTTTCAATAATTCTTTCAAGATTCAAACGACAAAAACCTCCGTTAGTTAGAGTCTCGTGTTGATAACGTGTTGTGAATAAAGTAAAGAATAAGAAAAAATAGAGGAATAAATATGAGAGATAAAAGAGAGAGACTTTTATTATATTCTCAAAGTAGGGTTAAGTACAAAGCGTTGGCCAAAAGTCTATATTTATAGGCATAAAATGAAGCCCTAATTCCAATGGGTATTAAACCCTAATAATAAAGCTCATTAAACTTTAATTTAATATATAAATATCCACCATGAATAAATATATTCATAACAAAATTAAGTTATTTGAAGAATTTTGATATTTGTAAAAGGGAGAATGATTAAAATATTGTTATTAGAAATTTTAATTCCAAAAATATAGTTTACACCTAATTATTTCTCAGAATATTGTGAAATACTGTAGCAATCAGAAGACCAAAGTCTTTCAACACGATTTTGAACAGTAACACGAATAAAAAATAATATTTTTTTGAAGAACAAGGGTTTATAACCCGACTTTAAACAGTATTATAAAAAAAAGAAAGGCCACAAGTTTACACCCGGCCTTCAAATAGTATTTTGGCACTATTCAAATACCAGTATCATGCAACCCGTCTTTGGCAGGCTCTTTGGTAGCCTTGGCTGCATTGGTAGCCATACATAAATAAAGGCTGCTTGCATGCAGCACTCTTTCATATATTCAAAGGCATTGGGTTTTTAACTCATTTTTGATGCACAACCTTTAGGTAGTGTTATCGTCGGAACACAGAAGGATAAGGGGCAGTGTTGATGGGAAAGAGCAAGGTATGGGTGTTGAATAAGGGTGTCAAGATACTGTAAAAATATTTTTTATAGTGTTTTAGATAATAGGTAAGTATTTTCTAATTATTATAATAATTTAAAATTTTATAGGTGTATTAAATATTTTCTGATTTGAAGGTTATTAGTTATTTTTAAAATTCGTTTAGGGGTAATTAAGTAAAATTATTAATCTTTATTTTAAATATGTATATTAAGGATGGTGAAAATTTTGTTTGGTATCATTTTGTGTAAAGAGGAAGAAGGAAGGAAGAAAGAAGAGGAATTTGAGCAGAAAATTTTGTAAGTATTTTTAGACCAATTTATTTATTTATTTATTTTTAAAATGTTTGTTTCTTTGTGTAAAAAATCAGAGATTGATAATTTATATGAATATTGTTCATGTATATTTATTTTTAAAATCGAACGATGAAGCGTCTTATTTTAGGAAATTTGTATAGTTTTAGAAAGTTATTTCGAATATATTTGTGGATTATTTTTCTAATCTAAAAATGTTAGTATTATTTTTTAAATTTAGTCTCGTTTTATTTTTTATATTGTGTATTATTATTTATATTATTTCTCAAAAAAATGCAGTCAAAATGAGCAACAATAGCTTCATTGCGAATGTTCATTACAATGGAAAAATTGTGAAAACCGATGCCGGTATTGAATTCGACTGTGATAGTCTTACGAAGATGAAATTTAGAAAAGACATCACGCTTTGAATATTAAAGGAGAAGATATCAGAGAAAATTGGAGGTCAGATTCATGATTTGAGATATCGGTGGCTTTGTGATAGTTCAGTCAAATATTCTGCAATATCTCTCGAAGATAATACAGATTTAGAATTAATGATCGTAGAGTATGAGTCAATGAGTATTCAAAATGTTGATTTATTTACTAAGATTCGTGATCATTCTATCCCATCCAAAAAAAACATTGTTGGAGAAAGTAGTGAAATGTATATTGATAACGAATTTGATCTAGTTGGAGGAAGTTTCGTTTCACTAATGTCAACCAGGGAGAATCTACGAGGTCAATGGGGGGAATCACTTGAAGATTCAAGCGAAGATGAAGATGTTGATGATCCTGATTTGTTTCCTGATAACGTTGGAGAAGCCCCTAATTTCAGTGTTGGAGAATTAGTTTAAACGGGGATGACACTACGTTCTATGAACCACCCAATCATATGAGCTCAGTGGATTTCGAAGCAATGAGAGCGCCAGATTTTCCAGATATGCCTCATTTAAATTCTAGCTAGAAGGGTGAATTATTTGTTGGACTTTGATTTTACGAAAAAATAAAGCAACATTGGCAATTAAAGAGTATAGCATTATGCAACATGTAGATTATGTGGTTGCTGAATCTACCCCACGGACTTTCTTTGCGAAGTGCGTAAAATTTGGACAAGAGTGTAATTGGAAGATTCGAGTGTCATATGTTAAGAAGATTGATCGTTGGGAGGTGACAAAGTACAACGGTAACCACACGTGTCTACGAACATCCATTGATCAAGACCACAACAAATTGGACTCAAATGTAATAAGTCACCATGCGATGAAGTTGGTTGAAGCAAATCCCAGGGTTCCCGTTTCTACAATACAGGCATCCGTAGCGTAACCCCGTGTGAGCTTTCTTACCGCACCATCTGAACAAAATAAATATTCTATTAAATAATTAAATTAAAATAAAAACTTAAAATTAAAAGAAGAATAAAATTACTGAGACACAAGAGGGAACTGAAGCGATGTCCGTGTAACTAGTGTCCAAAAAGGTAATCGTTGTCAAGCCCACGCTTGTAACAACAACAAACATCCACCGATACCACGAATATTATGGCCATCTATTATAGTAGCACCCTTGCACAACTCACGATACAAGAACGCTAATACAGTAGAACCCGAACTGTAGGTGGCAGCTTCCCACGGATACCTTAAAAAACGTAGATATCTTGTATGAACAACATTGCCAGATTTATCTGGCATTAACATGCCCCCAATCAGTTGAAGAATATAAGCTCGACTAGTATTATAAATTGTATCAACAAAGCTATATTCACCAAGTTGGAAATTATTTTGCAACCAACTCAATTTTACCCGACCTCCTTTCAAATTAGATTTATCTGGAACCTGTCCAAGGTAAAATTCGCAGATGGTTTCAGGTGTAGCTTTCACATTATCGATGTTCGGGTCACCAGTCAATGGACTACCGATCAATGATGCTCCGTTTACTGGGAGCCCAATCAACATGACCACATCTTCAAGTGTGATCGTACATTCCCCACACAGCATATGGAATGTATGGGTTTCAGGCCTCCAACGTTCAATCAGAGTGGCTATCAATTCGGGTACCAACTTATACCCCTGAATGAATGTCGCATGATAAAATCCAGAACCTTTTAACCAATCAATGATCCGATCGTCAGGATGGTTATGGGTCATGCTCAAGTTATGCCTAAATGTATCCTGATAATCCTGTAACACGTTAAAATATATAACAAATATTATTTTTAATATAATTAAATTTTTATTAAATAAAATTCAAACAAATTAGTACCATTCAGGAATCGGTAAACTGCTAATATGTCGATCTTGTAACCACAAAACAGGAACTTGCTCATCCATCCTACAAGACAAGAAAATATATTATTTTACTAAACGAATTATTTTGCTAAGCTGCAAACTAATTATTTGGCTAAACTAATTTATAAAAATAGTTATTTGCAAAACTAAAAACTAATTTATAAAAATGTAGTAAAACTAATTTAATAATTATTTTGCTAAGATAGAAACTAATTATTTGGCTAAACTAATTTATAAAAATATATTTATTATAACTAATCCACGGATTAAGCAACTAGTTTGACTAAACACATCAAAAACAAAATTAATTTCATGTTCATGGAAAATAAATTAGATAATATTATAATAAATTAATTGAGCTTCAATTAAACAAAATTAACCTTTCTTGAACAACTTATTGATTATCATATTCAAGCCACATGAAAAACTAATATTGTTTCTCTAAAAGATTTAATAAAACTACAATTAATCTTTTAAATTTGTTGTCGATATATAAATTAATTATTATACTTTAACTAATCTAACTCGATCAATTAATTGAATCGAATGATTTAACATTGTTTTAGCTCATTTTTTATTATCCTATTTATTTTCTTATTGCAGCTACTCTACACGGGTTGAAAAATCAAACCTTTGTTTAGTTTCTATTTTTCTAACTTTATTATTTTCCTAGTAATGATTCCAGAATTCACCATAACATGATAAGTTAAATTTATTATTTCGTATTATATGAAGAAAAATATTTTTGATAATTATTATAAGATAAAATGATGACAATGAAATTAGGAGAATGATTAAAATATTGTTATTAAAAATTTTAATTCCAAAAATATAGTTTACACCTAATTATTTCTTATTTTCCTATTATTAGATAATTGTTATTTCATATTATTTCTTATTTTTTGGGGTTAAAATTTAAGTATAAGATTAAAATCATCAACTACTAAATAAATTAACTCACAAAATTAATAAATAATCTAAAATTTTAACAATAACAATATGAAATTAACCAATAATCTCTAAAAATATAAAAAAAAAACAATGATAAAACAAAACATTATAACTACTAAAATATAATTAAAATATTTTTAAACAAAAAAAAACACTTACAGATTTAAAAAGAAATTTTTCCTTTTTCTTCTTCTCTTTCTCTTCTCCTTCTCTTCCTCGTATATATTTTCAATTCACTCTTCCAAACCTCCCTCAAACTTCTCTATTTAACTTCATCTCTATCAAATATCAACCACCTATTTTTTACCTATACTTTAACCAATAAAAATTAATTCCCTGACAAACCTACACCCACACACCACTGTCATTCACGTTCAACACTTCAAAAATCTGCCCACCACTCTAAAAATCTGCCACCCGCTGAATCAGCTGCCATGCAGCCAAGGCTGCCAAAGAGCCTGCCAAAGACGGGTTGCATGATGTTGGTATTTGAATAGTGTCAAAACACTATTTGAAGGTCGGGTGTAAACTTGTGGCCTTTCTTTTTTTATATAATATTTTTTAAAGTCGGGTTATAAACCCTTGTTCTTCAAAAAATATTATTTTTTATTCATGTTACTGTTTAAAATCGGGTTGAAAGATTTTGGTCTTCTGATTGCTATAGTATTTCATAATATTCTGGGAAATAATTAGGTGTAAACTATATTTTTAGAATTAAAATTTCTAATAATAATATTTTAATCATTCTTCCTTTGTAAAAGATTAGAGGACTCTTATGCCAAAGTCTCTAATTTCAGGAAGCTCTTATTAGTATTTTTTTTCTTCTTCTAAAATTAAATATTTTACCTTAACTTATTATTTTAATTTCTTATTTATAAAATATTTAAATTAACAGATTTGATTGATAAATCTCTATTATTAATTTAAATCTTTAATTTTGACTCAAACCACTATTTACTAATATGTCTAAAAAATTCTACATTTCTTTTTATTTAAACATTTAAATATAAAATAATTAAAAAATTATTTAAACCTATATAAACCTATATTATAGATCTAGTTTACAACATCGATCATTGTTCTCGTCTAATAAAACTACTCATCTCATTAATATTTTTATTATATTTTTTAATCTTTATTATTTTTTTTCTTATCATTTAAAAATCAATATTTCAAAATTATTGTATTACTTTTTGATGTAAAATAATAACGAATTAAATAATTTTTATTGAATAAAATCATAATTGATATAATAAATTTGACATATAATATATTTTCTCACATATATATATTAATCTAATTTTTAATTGAATTGGTGATAATAATTAATCAAGTGTCAATTTAACTGTATATAACTAATTTCATCATACTTTTGTAAAAACTTCAAATAAAGAAAATTTTTAAAACAAGCTACACATATTTTCACTCTTTAATATTATTTTTTATAACTTTTAAATTTTATAAAATCATAAAAGATTTAAAAGGTGTAGCGACCTCTCTTTTTTTAAAAAAAATATTTAAGATTAAGTATAAATAATAAAAATGGGGTCACTAGTTTGAAAATTAGGAATTAGGCTAAAAAATGAAACTTTAAAATTTAAGGTTTAAAATTTGGGAATTAGGGTTTGGAAAACCTAAAAAGGAAATTGAGAATTTTATTGAAAATTAGGGGTTTGAAAAATGTCGGGAATGCTTAAAAATGTTGGAGTCGCCACCGGTCACTTTTGGTAGACCGGACACCGTAAAAACCAGAGATTCGAAGTGTTTGGGTTCGAGAGTCGGTTACGGTTTTAAAACAGGTTTTGTGTTTAAAAACTGCCCAAAATTTGGCACCTTTAAAATAAATTAACGCTTAATTAATTTTGGATATTTTTGAATTAAAGTGGCATTTAAATTATTTTTGTTTAAAGATTCGAATCAATTTTATTTTTTACCGTGTCTTTATTCGAAGGCAACGCATACACCGTGACCATTGCATTGGAACACGGGCCCGTTACGACCGAATAAAGATGTTTAAAATTAAATTCATTAATTAATGATGAGTGCAAGATGTAACTTAGCAAAATAAAACGAGCAATATAATCAACAATATGAACACACAAAAAAAGAAATTAAAAAAAAAAGATATAAATCATGATACAAAGAAATAAGGTGCTTAAATTAAAAAAGCAACAATGTGACTAAAAAAATGCAATGTAAATGTATGCACAATACATGTAAACAACTAAGGTATGATACAATAAATTCATAAAAATATAATTAAGGGAGCATGACAAAAATAAAAACACAAGAGAGTGAATAAATGCTACAAGTGAACCATATACCATGAAAGGCATAGAAAGATAAGACATAAATACATACACGATAAAACATAAATAAATGGTAAACGAATAATATGACAAAAGTGATATAAACGATAAATAAATACATGCACACAAAAGGAAAACATGAGTAAAAACTAAAATACAAACATGTGCACACAAATAAAGTTTACAAAAATAAAATGTGCATAGAATAAGATATAAAACAAAATACATGAATAATTAAATAAAACATGGTATAAAATAAGAGCAAATAAAAATAAAGTGAGCATGCAAGGACATAATAAGGTTCATAAGATAAACATGCAAATAAGGTAAAACGCATAAATGAAACATGCGCTACAAGTGGAAAAATACATACATGACTAAAATATGAACAAAATGTATAGCATGAATATATAGTAAGAAAAATAAATAACAAATATATATAATCAAAAAATGCATGGCGTACTAATCCCATCATGATAGGGCCAAATATGACAAAACATTAACTATATAATAAGATAAATATAAGGATAACAATGAAATACTTTAAACAAGACAAATATGTGTATGGATCGAATACATGAATTGAAGCAAAACAAAGGAATAATTACAAATAAAAGTACAAATGCATTAATAAATAAAGAGATAAATAACTAAATAAATAAAAACTATCAATGGCTCACATAAAAATAAAAATATATAAAAAAAGAGTAAAAACATTCGAATGAGGACCGAATTATAAAATCTTGAAAATATCTAAGGACCTCTAAAGTGATTTAACCAAGGGGAAGACCCTTAAAAAAGGGTACAGAACGCGGAGGGACCAGAGATAGATAAAACCAATTTTATAGATGAATATAATTAAAATCAGGACTAAAATAAAAACAATCCAAAACTTTTAGGGACCGGGAGGGAGAATATTTTGACACGGAGGGGCTTATTATGTAGAATAACCATTTTTAAAATAATTAGTGAGTATATAACTCACTTATTTTGGCTAAAAAAACCCTTTTTATCCATTTCCATAAAAAATAGAGGATTCAACCCCTTTTGCTCTCTGAAATGTTCATTCCCAAAGGATGAACATTCATCCCAAACCCAGAAATCCTTTGAAAACCCAGAAATCGACGTCCCCCTTTTAGATTCTCCTTTCCTTTTTTATGCTTTGTAACCATAATAAACCCAAAATCTTTCCCTTTCGCATCCGTAATCAGAGGAAATCGAAGTGAAGAGTTTGCAAAACCGAAAAAGAGAGAAAAAGAAAATCTGATTTGAAGTAAAAAAAGACCCCATCTCCTTTTTCTTCCTCACGACGGCTCACTACCGAAGGCTTATCACCTCTGTTTTTATCGCCGATGAAGCGGAAGAAAAGGTCACTGGAGCGTTGGGGTTTTTACACGAAGGTTAGACTCTAACCTTAGATTACATTTTCTTGTTTTTACTTTATGCATGCAAGAATGAAAGGAGATTCTACCTCAAAAAGATTTCTGCTATATTGATGATGGAAGTTTTTTTTTTACAATATTTGTTCCTCTTTCTTTTTATAGTCGGATTACAAGATGATAAAAAACTATTTGCTGCATTTTTTTTTTGCTTTATTCTTGATGTCTGCCTCTGAATTTCTCTATGCTTTTCTGTCATGTACTGGTGCGGCTAGGAATTGTCCCCTTTTTTGCCTGAAAAGTCTGAAATCCATTGTATTTTTGCTCTGCAAATTGTACGATCCTGACATAATTTTGTTTGTTTGTGTATATGTGGCTCCTGGACGAGTGATGAGGCCATCGGAGAATCGTCGCCGGCGATTGAAATCGAACGGACGATTACTGGAGAGGTGAAAAGTCGTCTGGAAATCCGAAAGGTCTTCCGCGTGTTCAGCACGCGCGCGTGGGAGGCGAGCAGTCGTTGCGCGTGGGGCGCGTGCAAATATCCAAAAGCTTCCTCCTTGTGATCGTGGCCGTTGGATAAAAGATCTGATCCAACGGCTCACAACTGGCTGCGCATGGGAGATGAGATGAAATGTTTTAGGGTTTTGGCCGGATTGGGCTTCGTTCATGGGCTTGTATATATATTTTTTTTAACGTGTTTGGACTCTATGATGTTTTGTGGGCTAATAACTGTTGTAATAAGTTTGGACTTTATTTTTCTTCAAGTTGGGCTTTATAATTATTAGTTTTATGTATAAAATAATAATAAAAATAAAAATAATAATAATAATAAAAAAAATAACAAACAAAATAAGACAAAAACTAAAGTAAAAAACCACTATTTTATATACATTTAGAAACGATTAATAAATATACATAATTTTTTGTTTTTTTTTTTGATTTTTTGAAAGAAATATTTAAAGTATGCGTGTATACCTACATAAATAAAAGATAAAATTTTGATTCTTTCTTTTTTTTCGATAAATAAATAATAGGACGAAATTAAAGCAAAATGGAATAAATAAATGTATATAGTATGGTAATGTTTTTGGATTTTTGAATTAAAAACACATGTATATAATAATTTTATTTTTGTTTAATACTTACAAGCCCAATGTTCGAATGAAATAAAAATAAAATACGGGTTTAGAACGGATAAAATTAGTGATTACAGTTGCCCCTCTTTGCTTATCGTTGTAAAACAATGATAAAGCAAAGATAAAAAACACTAATTTTATCCGATTTTCCTGTTTGAAGACTGATTTAAGAGCCCCTTTTTCTTGATTCTAATAGCCCTTTTATCCCCTGATCCCCTAATCTGCTTTGCCGTGAACAACATCCCAACCTAAGACCATCTGCACACATAAAAAGATTTCAGAAGCCAATTTTAATTCCGTTATTTAGACATTTTGAACAAATTAAAAGATTCTGAGTTATGGGTCCCCCCTCTACGAGACATTAGCCCTGAACTGTTGAAGAAGTTGATCCTTCCTATATAGAACCAACTTCTAAAACTTCGAGTCTTTCCTATATAACTCTTCGGAATAGTCTTCGATCCGAGTTTCTCCTATATGAAACCCTAAATCTAGAATTCTAACGATGTTGATCCCTTCTCCGTAGAATCCACATCTCCGAGATGCTCCGGTTTCTGATCATCGCAGCATTTGACGGTCCCTCTCCTCGAGCGTATACCGTGGTGGGCAACCCCTCTCTTCAAGCGTATGTCGCAAAAACAACGTTGATCCCCTCTCCGTAGGATCCACATCTTCGAGATGCTCTGATTTCTGATCATTGCAGTATCTGACGGTCCCTCTCTTCGAGCGTATACCGTGGTGGGCGACCCCTCTCTTCGAGCGTATGTCGTAAAAACAATGTTGATCCCTTCTCCATAGAATCCACATCTTTGAGATGCTCTGATTTCTGATCATTGCAGCATCTGACGGTCCCTCTCTTCGAGCGTATACCGTGGTGAGCGACCCCTCTCTTCGAGCGTATGTCGCAAAAACAATGTTGATCCCTTCTCCATAGAATCCACATCTTCGAGATGCTCTAATTTCTGATCATTGCAGCATCTGACGGTCCCTCTCTTCGAGCGTATACCGTGGTGAGCGAGCATTGAAGAGCTAGCGTTCTTCTTTCCTGTAAATGCATATGATATAACATGGTATGGGTTAGCATGTTCCTATTCTACGTGATGCATGTTCGGGTCACAGCCAAAAGTTGCTCGGATCTAGTCTCTTTGATTTCACGTCCTCTCTGCAATAGCTCCCTATGTTAGGACCCAAGCCATCTTCTGACATTGTTTTATGCCTCCAACAACGGGATTCCTAAATTTACTTCTATTAGAACACCCGTTCGCAGGTTTTCGCTATGACGACTTTTCCTTCCCCTCTTCCTTTTTCTTTTTCTTTTCTTTCTCTTTCCTTTTCTTCTCTTTTTTCTTTTCTTTTTTCCTTTTCTTTTTTTGTTTTTTTTTCTTTTTCTTTCTCTTTTTTTTTTCTTTTCTCTTTATTTCTTTTTCATCCTTTTCCCCTTATTTTCTTTTTCTTTTTTATCCTTCTTGGGCGCCCTTTCGGGTTTTCACCTTGTAGAGTTGAATCTTCGATGATCTCTGTTGGTTACTGCAGGTCGACTTGAACTTCGCTTCTTTCCGACCGGTAGCTGATGAGATAAATCATAGCAATATCGAAAAACTTTATTCTTTGATGTTCCAGGTCGATTTATCTATGAATATACCAAAGGAATGAATATGATGCAACAAGAAATATTTAATATAGCTATTATATTTCAAAAGTCATGGCAAACACGGAATATGCGAGAAAAAGAGGAGAATTAAACTCAAAACAGATTTCACAATATTGAAGGTATGAATGATACGAGAACTCATCAACCGCATCAAAGATCTCACTTCCCGACTTGATTACAGTAGCCTCCGAAAGAGTTGACGAAGTGTCGGACCTTACAAATATTTGAGCCGCCCTTTCGGGTTTTCAACTCAAAATCTCCTTCGGTTCTAAGGCGTCCTTTTCGGATTTTCACCTTAAAACCCTCCTATGGTCCTAAGGTGCCCTTTTCGGGTTTTCACCCTGGACCCTCCGTTTTTTCCCTTTTTTTTCTTTCTTTTTTCTTTTTTCAGGCATAATACCTCTTGATCCAATCGGAATTCACAGGACTACTCAACTCATTCTCGTCCATTTCCGTCAGAATGACAGCTCCCCCTGAAAAGATCTTCTTCACAATGTACGGCCCTTCCCAGTTAGGCATCCATTTTCCTCGGAAATCCTTTTGGATAGGTAGAACCCTTTTTAGCACCATGTCCCCTTCCTGAAATTCACGAGGCCTAACCTTCTTATTATAGGCTCGCATCATTCTTTTCTGATACATCTGGCTATGACACATGGCGTTCAGTCTCTTTTCCTCTATCAGATTCAAATTGTTTATCCTGACTTGTGTCCATTCAGCATCTTCCACTTTAGATTCGCTCAGGATTCAGAGAGAAGGTATTTCCACTTCGAGTGGTAGGACTGCTTCCATACCGTAAACCAGTGAGTATGGGGTTGCCCCGGTCGAAGTTCGTATTGAGGTTCGATAAGCAAACAACGCAAAAGGCAACTTCTCATGCCAATCCTTGAAAGTATCTGTAGTTTTTGCTATGATCCTCTTAATGTTCTTATTAGCAGCCTCAACTGCTCCGTTTATCTTGGGTCGGTATGCGGTAGAGTTGTGATGCGTAATCTTAAACTGTTCACACACCTCAGAAATCATCTTGTTGTTCAGATTTGTGGCGTTGTCGGTAATGATTTTTTCTGGCAAACCATAACGACAGATGATCTCTTTCTTTAAAAACCTACATACCGTGGCTCGCGTGATGTTGGCGTAGGAGGCGGCCTCTACCCATTTAGTGAAATAATCAATTGCTACTAAAATGAAACGGTGTCCGTTAGATGCCTTAGGATGAATCTGTCCGATGACATCTATCCCCTAGGCGGCAAAAGGCCACGGTGCGTTCAAAGTATGTAACGGCAACGGTGGGGAATGAATTTTATCCGCATAAATCTGACATTTGTGACATATTTTGGCATAATTAATGCAGTCTCCTTCCATCGTCGACCAGTAATAGCCACACCTCATGATTTTTCTAGCCATTGCGAAACCATTAGCATGAGTCCCGCATATGCCTTCGTGTATTTCTGTCACAATGGTTTTAGCTTCTTGGGCGCCAACACATCTCATTAGCACTTGATCACTCCCTCTTTTGTACAAGATATCCCCATCGAGAACGTACCCTGATGCCATTCTTCTAATAGTCCTTTTATCAACATCTGTGGCTCCTTCAGGATAAGCCTGAGATTTGATGTACTGCAGAATATCATGATACCAAGGATTCCCAT
Organism: Abelmoschus esculentus; assembly: GCA_035048815.1. Taxonomy (NCBI): domain Eukaryota; kingdom Viridiplantae; phylum Streptophyta; class Magnoliopsida; order Malvales; family Malvaceae; genus Abelmoschus; species Abelmoschus esculentus. The sequence goes on along the minus strand of JAUCBN010000023.1, from coordinate 10,134,537 downwards.
CTTTCTCCTCTTCTACTCCATAACAGTGGGCAGGTAATTCGATGCTTTGCATTTCTAGTGACCTCATTTGAGCCTTCGTGTTTGTCTTGAAAGTTGCGGCCAGAGTGGTCAAAACATCAGCCATTTGGTTATCCTCCCTCGGTAGATATTCAAAACTGATTTTTTCAAAGTTCTGAATCAAATCCTGAATCAGATTATAGTACTTGATCAACTTAGGTTCTTTGGTTTCCCACTCTTGCCGTAACTGATAAATAACTAGCGAAGAGTCTCCGAACACTTGAAGGACACAAACCTTCCGTTCGATAGCTGCGTACAGACCCATTATACAAGCTTCATATTCTGCCATATTATTAGTGCAAAAGAAATTCAACCTGCTCGTGAGCGGATAATGAACTTCTTCCGGAGAGACCAACATTGCCCCTATGCCGTGCCCGAGGGCATTAGAAGCTCCATCAAAATATAATTTCCATGGCAATACAGTCTCGGTTATTCCTCCCTCGACTGTGGCAGATATTAAATCCTCATCTGGGAAATCAAAGTTCAGGGGTTCATAATTCTTCGCAAACCGACTTGCCAAGAAGTCGGCCACCGCACTACCCTATACAGATTTTTGATTCACATACACAATATCAAATTCATACAAAAGCATCTGCCATCGAGCCATTTTTCCTGTCAACGCTGGTGCTTCCATTAGGGCTTTTAAGGGATCAGACCGTGATATTAGATAGGTGGTGTGATACAATATATACTGTCCCAACCTTTTAGTTACCCAAACCAGGGCACAACACAACTTTTGAGTTTGCGAATATCGAGATTCGCCTTCTGTGAACTTCTTACTCAAATAGTAGATTGCTCTTTCCTTCCTACCTGACTCGTCTTGTTGGCCTAACACACAGCCCATTGAGTTCTCAAAAACTGTTAGGTATAAAATCAACGGTCGGTCGGGCACGAGAGCCACTAAAACTGGGGCTTTAGTTAGATAATCCTTGACTTTCTCGAATGATGCTTGACAATCTTCATCCCAGGTTCTCGGGTCATTTTTACGGAGAAGTCTGAAAATGGGGTCACACTTATCCGTTAACTGAGATATGAAACGGGAGATGTAGTTCAGCCTTCCTAAGAAACCACGAACTTCCTTTTGGGTTTGCGGTGGCGGGAGGTCCCTTATGGCCTTGACTTTATCTGGATCAATTTCTATCCCTCTTCGGTTGACTACGAACCCGAGGAGCTTTCCGGATGTTACTGCGAAAGTACATTTGGCGGGATTGAGCTTCAATTGATATTTTCTTAACCTCAGGAACAACTTTTGCAGATTCTGAATATGTTCATTCTCTGTCTTGGACTTGGCGATCATGTCATCCACATACACTTCAATTTCTTTGTGCATCATGTCGTGAAAAAGAGTCACCATTGCTCTTTGATACGTGGCCCCGGCATTCTTCAACCCGAAAGGCATTACTTTATAGTAGAACGTGCCCCACAGTGTCACGAAGGTGGTTTTTTCCATGTCATCAGGGCACATCTTGATCTGATTATAACCCGAAAAACCGTCCATGAAAGAAAACCATGAGTGCCCCGCAGTATTATCAACAAGGGTGTCAATATGCGGGAGAGGAAAATTATCCTTGGGACTGGCCTTATTGAGATCTCGATAATCTACACACATGCGTACTTTCCCATCCTTTTTGGGCACCGGCACGATATTCGCAACCCACTCTGGGTACTTTGCTACTTTCAAGAACCCGGCTTCGAACTGCTTTCTCACTTCCTCTCTAATCTTCAACAACATATCCGTTCTCAACCTACGGAGCTTTTGTTGGACGAGCTTATTCTCCGGTCGTGTGGGTAGCTTGTGTACAACAATATCTGTATTTAGACCCGGCATATCTTGATACGTCCAAGCAAAAACATCTTTAAACTCTGAAAGCAACCCAATTAATTTTTCCCTCGAGTCGAGTGCTAAAGTGGTACCTATCTTTACCTCTTTTCTTTCTTCCTCGGATCCCAAATTTATTATCTCCAGATCCTCCTGATGGGGTAGTATCTGCTTTTCTTCATTGGCCATCAACCTTATTAACTCATCGGGGATCTCTAACTCCTCTTCCTCTTCTTCGGCTTCTGCGACCAATACGGGTTGTTCGAAATTCGGTACAGGATTAAGTTCAGTATCATTCATACAATCGATGTTATCGAACCTGCAAGAATTTAAATTTCCTATGTTGGGAAATAGTATACATATTTTACAAATAAAGAATAAAGAGATAAAGAATGCAAGGAGCAAAATGTATGAAAAGAAGATTGTTTGCCATTTGGGAAAAAGAGCATGAAGCCCTCTATTTTCATTGAAATGCAGATTAACATAGATGCCCTTTACAAAGAAATCCCATTGCTTTGGGGCGAAAGCGAATGGGAGGTGTTTTTTAGACATTACTTTGATTCATTCTTAGCAACTACAGGCAGATCGATGCTTGTCCAATTGTTGAGTTTTTCATCCGGGAGACATGGACGAATGGCAAACAGTGCAGACTTTCCCTTGGCATTCTGAGAGATCATATTTACATCCATCATTTCGAAAATTTCATTCATGAGCTCAGCCTCATAAAACTTCTGTCCTTCTAAATTGGCTTGGTGCACTTTCTCCCCAGAATTCTCAATCCCTCCGAAGGTGAAACTATTCTTGAGATCAGTTTTGACTATTGGTTTCCATGGGATGTCTTCTCCCCTGAGTCGGGCTCTTCTTTGCTCTTCCTTCCTCTTTCTTTCTTGTTTCCTTTGCAGATAGGTAGGGTGAAAGCCTAACCCAAACCTGTCCCTTTTGTCAATAACATTTCTAACCTTCAGACATCCTTGCAAGTTCTTTCCGAGTCCTCTCCCTTTCCTAGCTCCTTTTCCATCAGTCTCAATCACTACCATCTTAGTGCAATTCGAATATCTCGGGGTTGGAATCCGACTTCCCTCCGCCACAAAAGTGGCATTGATGAATTCCAAGGCTCGAAAGGAGCATTCTAGGGCATCTTCAGCAAGGGGTACATAGGGAACATCCGAAGTTACAGCAGCAACAACGTCTTCTTCCGCGTTGACTGTCACAAGTTTTCCTTCCATCACATATTTCAGCTTCTGATGAAGAGAAGAAGGGACAACCCCGGCTGCATGAATCCACGGCCTCCCTAATAAGCAATTGTATGACGGTCGGATGTCCATAACCACAAACTCTATGACATATTCAACTGGGCCTATAAGCAGGGGTATCTCAATCTTCCCGGCCACTTCCCTCTGAGTACCATCGAATGCCCGGATAGTGTTCTGACAGAACTTCATATGGGAGTTATCAATAGGCAGTCGTTGTAAAGTAGCCAGGGGCATAACATTAAGGGCAGACCCGTTATCGATAAGCACTCCTGGCAGAACATGCCCCTTGCAGTGAGTAGTGATATTGAGGGATTTAGTTGAACCTCTTCCTTCCTCTGGGATTTCATCATCGCTGAAAGTGATATAATTATCAGCAGTTATGTGGTTCACAATCTGATCAAGCTTCTTGACAGTGATATCTTGTTCCACAAAAGTTTGATTCAATACCTTTAGCAATGTTTCTCGGTGCTTTTCTGAATTCAGTAACAAGTCGAGCACCATGATTCTGGCCGGTTGTTTTCGAAGTTGATCAACCATATTATACTCACTGTGCTTCAGAAACCTTAAAAATTCTTGGGCCTGAGCCTCAGTCACTGGCTCGAGAATCTTCGAGGGAGGATCATCCCCGAACACTTTTACTGCCTCTGGCTCAACGAGTTTGCCCTTACCCTTTTGTTCGTCGGGTTTCTTCTCCTCCTGAGGAGAGTAGCATCTCCCGCTCCTTGTAAAGTGCCCTACCTCATTCACTATTTCAGAATTCTGCCCCAATGTATCACCTTCTTGAACTGGCCTCCCCTCCTCCGGAGTAACGGCTTCTTGCATTCCTGGTTTTCCGGGTGTAGAGATATTGGCGGCGTAATTCCAAGGCACCCTCTGTGTGCTTTTAAAAGGAAAGGTCGAGGGAGGAGAAATTATGAGTTTCGGAGTATTTTGGCTAGACGGCCCCTCTTCGTCCACCCTACGACTGATGATAAAGGGTCTCTGAGCTGTGTATTTGTTGCTTGGAATATCTGTCATACAGATTTCTGGCTTTTCCTCCTCACATTTTGCAAAGAACTCAATTTCTTTGATATCCATGAGTGCTTGCACCTTATCCCGAAATTCCGTGCAAACCTAGATGTCATGATCACTAGACTGATGCTACTCGCAGTATCGACCGCACCCCTCCTTTACAATTACCATCCCTCGGTCTATCAAACGTGCTATGCACAAATGTCGGAACACCCATCTCAAAGGGGATCGTATATCTGATACCATAGATATGGCCTTTTTAGGGGATTCTTTTTCGATACTATTAATCCCCTGATTCCCGTGGTTAGGAAGCGGGTTTCTAGTGGTACTCGATTCTCCCAATTGTAAGACTCCCGTATTCAACAAATTCTGAACAAGCTTCTTGAAGGCTATAGTGTTCTCAATGTTATGACCCGGAACACCGGCATGATATTCGCAGTGTGCTTTCGCATCATACCATGCTGGATATGGTGGATTGAAAGGAGTCACATGAAAAGGTCGTACCAAATCAGCTTTGTGTAACTGAGCGTACAACTCCTTGTACGGGATTGGGATAGGGGTGAAGGTCGTCTTCTCAAATTCCTTCTTCGGCTTCCTATCATCTCTTCTACCGCCTCCCTGAGTATTGCTGGCCGGTTGTGGTTGCGATATTGTTAAATTCTGACATGTTTCGAAAGCATTTACCTCATGCTCCTTTCTCTTAAATTGCTTTTTGAGCGATTCACCTTCCTCAATCCTACCACTTTTGATGGCGGCCTCAATGCGCTCTCCGGTCATGACTAATTCGGCAAAGTTACTTATCGGATTGCTGATGAGTCGGTCGTACAGCACTCCTCTCAAAGTATCCACAAACATAGGAGCGATTTCATTTTCACGAAGTGGCGGTTGTACTTGTGCCGCGAGATCTCGCCATCGCTGAGCATATTCGCGAAGGCTTTCACTTTTCTTCTGTTCTAAATTCTGTAGCATAAGTCTGTTGGGAATCATATCAGTAACATGCTTGTACTGATCAATGAAAGCTTTTGCTAAGTCTTTCCATGACTTAATCTGTGCGCGGGTCAACTGATTATACCACCTCGCCGTAGATCCTATCAGGCTGTCCTGGAAGCAATGAATGAGAAGCTTTTCATTGCTAGTGAATCCTGCCATCTTCCGACAAAACATGGTCACATGTGCAGAGGGACATGTTGTGCCGTCGTACTTTTCGAACTCAGGCGTTCTGAATTTCGGGGGAATTTCTACATCGGGGACTAGGCTAAGGTCACCCGCGTTCAAACCAAGAGAATCCTCTTCTACTTCTCTAACCCGGAGCTTTTCTTCAAGGTCTTTCCTAGTCTCTTCAAGCTGTTTAGAGAATTCTGCCTTTACTCTACTGAACTTTTCGAGTTCATCCAAATCAGGCACATTTTCGCCCGCATTCTCATCACTTTCAACCGTCCCAAATAACGGATTCTGAATCGACATTCCGACTCGGAAACTAAACGTTGCTCCCTTTTGTGGGACAGGGGTTGAGCCAATAACGATAGGGGAATATGCCGGTTCTATTCCGGTTTGAAGCGGATTCTCTACCTTTCCTTTTCCTTTCACATCATCTGATGGCTTAAGTCCTAACATTTGGGTGAGCTGTTCCAACATATCTTGCTGAGCTTTCAATATGGTTTCTTTTAGTTCCAACTGCGATCTTTCTATCTGGGCTCTCAGATCTTCTTCTAACTTACTGAACTGTTCCTCCATCTTCCTCACTTGAGATCGAGTGCAATATTGATGCGGAATGATTGCAAGTTCTGTTTTACAATATTTCCTAAGTTAATTTAATTGTATACATGATTAATGCATATAAAATGCATGAATGGATGCATGTGAATGATGAAATGCTTCAAAAAGATAAGCAATGCAAATAAAGGTGTTGACTCATTTAGTGATCGTCCTTGAACCAACTTTCATTAAATTCTAAAAAGTATTCATTACAAAGGGAAATTGAAACTACAGATAGGCATCAGCCCTAGTTCCTAAATCTTGAATTGCTTTGAGTAGTTGAGCGAAACGGGCTACTTCTTTCATGTCCTGTGTCACAAAGGGTGTTAAGGCTTCAGCTTCCGCGGCTAGGTTTTTCACATACTGGGCCACTTCTTGTACTCGCACCATTAGAGTGGTGTTATAATCGTCTCGATCTTGTATCATACGAGTGGCATCACGAAGGCGACGCAACCAATAACTGTCTCCTCCTTGTGCAGCCCCCTCGAGGACCACTAGTCGTCTCAAATAGTCTTGAACCTTGGCTTCTAACTCTCCTATCCGTGCTTGAAGCGATGCGTTCTCTTGTTGACTGAGCTGTAATTCCAAAAACCCATTTCTGGCCACATATTTCTCTAAAGAGTGGTCCAAATCCTCAACCTTGCGTTCCAACAGAGTATTCCGAGCTTGACACTGTTTCAAGATTTCAGAAGTAGAGACATACAGATCTTGCATCTCACAAAAACGATTCTTATTTTCCTGAGCTCTTCTCTTCCACGCATTAGTATTTTCCCTTTCCCATACTACAGTTTGTTTTCCTTTCTCTTTCTCTTCCCGGTACCTTTCCCTTTCTTGATTGATTGCTCTCCTAGCATCCCTCTTTTCTTTCTCAATTTCAGCCTCTCGGATTTCTATTTCCTTATTCACGGCTTGCCTACCTCTTTCCTTTTCTTCCTCTAGGATACGAATCCCGTTCATCCTTTTCTTTTCTACAGCGAGAAATTTCTTTCGGTCAGCAGTTTGCACCTGAGCATACAGCTTGATGGTATCTTTTTGATAGAGGGCATTTTTCGCACTCAAATCTTCATTAGTCTTCTTTAGCTGTTTAATTGTCTCATCCTTGACATCGAGATCCAAACTTACTTTGTATAGTTCTTCCGCATACTGGGCCTTCATTTCCTCCATCTGTTTTCTAACTTCATCCACATCACTTCTTAGTATATCGGCTTCAGAAGGGACGATGCGCATGTGCTCTTCCAACGTCATCGTAGGCTCGTGGTCGGATATCGGGACTTTGTCATTAACCCTGATACGTCTCCAGAGGTCATAGTCCGGTGTGGTCATCCCTTGATTACTTCCTTCTACTCGAATGCGGTAACAGTAGCCCCACGCCCTTGTTATCTTCTGAACCTTAGGTCGATATTCATTCTTGAAAGGGAACTCGGCTTCGCTCAAACCAGCCGTGAAAGGAATAAATTGACGAGAACCAAACTGTCTAGATACCAGAAGAGGTGCACAGGCAATTCCTCCGTGTAAGCCAATCATCATGACCCAATTGTAGTCTCCGATTCTGTAAAGGAAATGAAATTTGTGACCCATCCACGGGACTCTCCACACAATATCATCATCCCGCAGATTCTTGAAGATTTTCGACCATTTTCTTTTATCGAGGTCCTCTCGCCATTCTCTAGCTAAATACTCTTGCACCGGGGAGAAACTTCCCTGAAATATACCAGACAAGACCTGAGTTGGCTCCTTCCAAAAGTGACTCTGTATCCATATCTGAAGAAGCTGTGCACACCCTCTAAAACGTCCTTCTTCATGTTTCCAACAAGCATTCAAAGAAATGAAGGTTTCTGTCAATATGGCCATTACCGGATTAGCCTTCTTCTTTAAACGATCGAATAAATCGAGAATGGCCACATCTATGTTGCCCAATACTCGGGGAAAAATCACCAACCCGTATATGCCTATGGCAAACAAATCCATCTTCATTTCCTCATCTGGATGCACGGGTATTATGTCCCGGATGCTCTCCCATGAAAATGCAATACTTTCTCCCCGAACCTGAATTATTCCTTTAGCCCACGCCTCACTCATTCCGGCTAGAGAACTCAACTTCGAATGATAATTCTGAGACTTAGGAGGCTTCGAGTAGATCCAATCCTTGTTGACATTCCTTCTATTTATCAAAGCTGTGTATTCTTCTATTGTTGGCATCAAATCGTTTCCGTTGAATGTGAAACAGCAAAAAGCGGGATTCCAGAACTGAAAGGCGGCTCTGAGCAAAGGCTGATTAATTCTGACATATACTAACTGAGCTATATCCCCATAATTCTCACGGAACAAGCTTTGTACTCTCGCTTCCCAACTTTCCCATATTTCCTTTAGCTCATACAAATCATTCTGTTGTAAACTGACATACGTGTAACCGGGCACAATGCGCTCACTTGGTTGACTATCCCCAAAGGCCTTTTGGTTGACTTCGGACCAATGTCGGATTGCTGAGTTCTTATCCTGGGAACCTAGAAGACCTTTATCCATAATGAAAGCTCTCAATGCGGGCAAACCACTCGAATCAACACCTTTTAAAAGAAATGCAAAAGAATGCAAGAAAAAGAAGAAAACAAAACAAACAAAAGGAAAAGGGAAATGTGTTAGTAAGGATGCCATAAATAACGAAAGCACAAATAAATGATATAAACAAATAACATAGAAGAAGAGCAAGATAAGCAAAATCTAGATATCACACCTAATTCACCTAGGTTATCCGCATGGCTCTAATGGGGTGGGTTTACTAGTTCTCTAAATGCAATTTTGGTTTTAGGAGGTACCCGAATTGTCCTTGCTGTCCTCTTCTAAGAGTAGCAAGGCCTCTGATCATCACCCATTATAGGCTCATCTCAATCGAGTTCAATTCGGGAGGACCCTTTCGCTATGCCCATACGAGGAAACAATATTCCTACGAAGACATAGGGTAGTCGAGCCCCGAAGGTACTTTACTAGGCCCCTACGAAGGAACAATATCCTTACGAAAGCCTTAGTATTTTCCCCCCACTTAAAGAGAAGGGTTGAAATGATATAACTTCGAATTAATAAACAAATGATAATTTAATTGCCACCTTAATTCAAAATTCTCAAAATTAATTAAGCGGTATTTAAAAACAAGGCTTGACTCGTTTGAAAAGCATATTCCCCAGCGGAGTCGCCAACTGTAGTGACCTCTCTTTTTTTAAAAAAATATTTAAGATTAAGTATAAATAATAAAAATGGGGGTCACTAGTTTGAAAATTAGGAATTAGGCTAAAAAATGGAACTTTAAAATTTAAGGTTTAAAATTTGGGAATTAGGGTTTGGAAAACCTAAAAAGGAAATTGAGAATTTTATTGAAAATTAGGGGTTTGAAAAATGTCGGGAATGCTTAAAAATGTTGGAGTCGTCACCGGTCACTTTTGGTAGACCGGACACCGTAAAAACCAGAGATTCGAAGTGTTTGGGTTCGAGAGTCGGTTACGGTTTTAAAACAGGTTTTGTGTTTAAAAACTGCCCAAAATTTGGCACCTTTAAAATAAATTAACGCTTAATTAATTTTGGATATTTTTGAATTAAAGTGGCATTTAAATTATTTTTGTTTAAAGATTCGAATCAATTTTATTTTTTACCGTGTCTTTATTCGAAGGCAACGCATACACCGTGACCATTGCATTGGAACACGGGCCCGTTACGACCGAATAAAGATGTTTAAAATTAAATTCATTAATTAATGATGAGTGCAAGATGTAACTTAGCAAAATAAAACGAGCAATATAATCAACAATATGAACACACAAAAAAAGAAATTAAAAAAAAAAAGATATAAATCATGATACAAAGAAATAAGGTGCTTAAATTAAAAAAGCAACAATGTGACTAAAAAAATGCAATGTAAATGTATGCACAATACATGTAAACAACTAAGGTATGATACAATAAATTCATAAAAATATAATTAAGGGAGCATGACAAAAATAAAAACACAAGAGAGTGAATAAATGCTACAAGTGAACCATATACCATGAAAGGCATAGAAAGATAAGACATAAATACATACACGATAAAACATAAATAAATGGTAAACGAATAATATGACAAAAGTGATATAAACGATAAATAAATACATGCACACAAAAGGAAAACATGAGTAAAAACTAAAATACAAACATGTGCACACAAATAAAGTTTACAAAAATAAAATGTGCATAGAATAAGATATAAAACAAAATACATGAATAATTAAATAAAACATGGTATAAAATAAGAGCAAATAAAAATAAAGTGAGCATGCAAGGACATAATAAGGTTCATAAGATAAACATGCAAATAAGGTAAAACGCATAAATGAAACATGCGCTACAAGTGGAAAAATACATACATGACTAAAATATGAACAAAATGTATAGCATGAATATATAGTAAGAAAAATAAATAACAAATATATATAATCAAAAAATGCATGGCGTACTAATCCCATCATGATAGGGCCAAATATGACAAAACATTAACTATATAATAAGATAAATATAAGGATAACAATGAAATACTTTAAACAAGACAAATATGTGTATGGATCGAATACATGAATTGAAGCAAAACAAAGGAATAATTACAAATAAAAGTACACATGCATTAATAAATAAAGAGATAAATAACTAAATAAATAAAAACTATTAATGGCTCACATAAAAATAAAAATATATAAAAAAAAGAGTAAAAACATTCGAATGATGACCGAATTATAAAATCTTGAAAACATCTAAGGACCTCTAAAGTGATTTAACCAAGGGGAAGACCCTTAAAAAAGGGTACAGAACGCGGAGGGACCAGAGATAGATAAAACCAATTTTATAGATGAATATAATTAAAATCAGGACTAAAATAAAAATAATCCAAAACTTTTAGGGACCGGGAGGGAGAATATTTTGACACGGAGGGGCTTATTATGTAGAATAACCATTTTTAAAATAATTAGTGAGTATATAACTCACTTATTTCGGCTAAAAAAACCCTTTTTATCCATTTCCATAAAAAACAGAGGATTCAACCCCTTTTGCTCTCTGAAATGTTCATTCCCAAAGGATGAACATTCATCCCAAACCCAGAAATCCTTTGAAAACCCAGAAATCGACGTCCCCCTTTTAGATTCTCCTTTCCTTTTTTATGCTTTGTAACCATAATAAACCCAAAATCTTTCCCTTTCGCATCCATAATCAGAGGAAAACGAAGTGAAGAGTTTGCAAAACCGAAAAGGAGAGAAAAAGAAAATCTGATTTGAAGTAAAAAAAGACCCCATCTCCTTTTTCTTCCTCACGACGGCTCACTACCGAAGGCTTATCACCTCTGTTTTTATCGCCGGTGAAGCGGAAGAAAAGGTCACTGGAGCGTTGGGGTTTTTACACGAAGGTTAGACTCTAACCTTAGATTACATTTTCTTGTTTTTACTTTATGCATGCAAGAATGAAAGGAGATTCTACCTCAAAAAGATTTCTGCTATATTGATGATGGAAGTTTTTTTTTATAATATTTGTTCCTCTTTCTTTTTATAGTCGGATTACAAGATGATAAAAAACTATTTGCTGCATTTTTTTTTGCTTTATTCTTGATGTCTGCCTCTGAATTTCTCTATGCTTTTCTGTCATGTACTGGTGCGGCTAGGAATTGTCCCCTTTTTTGCCTGAAAAGTCTGAAATCCATTGTATTTTTGCTCTGCAAATTGTACGATCCTTACATAATTTTGTTTGTTTGTGTATATGTGGCTCCTGGACGAGTGATGAGGCCATCGGAGAATCGTCGCCGGCGATTGGAATCGAACGGACGATTACTGAAGAGGCGAAAAGTCGTCTGGAAATCCGAAAGGTCCTTCGCGTGTTCAACACGCGCGCGTGGGAGGCGAGCAGTCGTTGCGCGTGGGGCGCGTGCAAATATCCAGAAGCTTCCTCCTTGTGATCGTGACCGTTGGATCACAGATCTGATCCAACGGCTCACAGCTGGCTGCGTATGGGAGATGAGATGAAATGTTTTAGGGTTTTGGCCGGATTGGGCTTCATTCATGGGCTTGTATATATATTTTTTTAACGTGTTTGGACTCTGTAATATTTTGTGGGCTAATAACTGTTGTAATAAGTTTGGACTTTATTTTTCTTCAAGTTGGGCTTTATAATTATTAGTTTTATGTATAAAATAATAATAATAATAATAAAAATAATAATAATAATAAAAAAAATAGCAAACAAAATAAGACAAAAACTAAAGTAAAAAACCACTATTTTATATACATTTAGAAACGATTAATAAATATACATAATTTTTTGTTTTTTTTTTGATTTTTTGAAAGAAATATTTAAAGTATGCGTGTATACCTACATGAATAAAAGATAAAATTTTGATTCTTTCTTTTTTTTTCGATAAATAAATAATAGGACGAAATTAAAGCAAAATGGAATAAATAAATGTATATAGTATGGTAATATTTTTGGATTTTTGAATTAAAAACACATGTATATAATAATTTTATTTTTGTTTAATACTTACAAGCCCAATGTTCGAATGAAATAAAAATAAAATACGGGTTTAGACCGGATAAAATTAGTTATTACAAAAGGTAATTAGTCATATTTTTCACTTTAATTTTTTAATATTAAAAACTTATATTTATATTTTGAAATTATTTTTTTAATTTAAAGATTTGAGTTTGAATTCTGTCGTTTTTAAATTAACGATCAATAAACTTATTTTGTTATTTCAATGACTTTGTTTTTAATATTTTAAAAAAGTGTTTTGGAGATAAAAAAAATTATTTTGTGACAAAAATAATATAAAATCAGTAACTTTGCATATAAAAATATTTTTAGTTTAATTTGAAAAATTATTTATTTTATTTATGGTTTTTCATGTTAGAGTTTATAAAATAATAATTTAACATTTATTATTATTTTATTAATATTAAAAATATAAAGATAATTAAATTTGGTAAAAAAAAATATGACTAAATTACCTATTAAACCCCTTCTGATTTTAATTATTAAAAAATAATGATATATGAAGTAACATATATAGTTAATGGAGATTTGATCTAGATATTATATTTTATTTTTTTCTCAAATATTATTCTTTCGAAATTATTTTTATCAGTATGATATTTTACTGTAGTAATAAAAAATTGGATAGATTATAATTTAACTTTGAATAGTATTTCACTTAAAAATAATAAAAAATGATATTGTCCAAAGATTGATGAATTATAATTCAACTTTAAATAATGTTTTACCTTTCGAAGGCGGATGAAATTACAATCCGACTTTGAAAAAATATCATTTTTTTATTACTTTTAGATAAAAGACTGTTTAAAATTGAATTATAATCTATTAACTTATGATTTGCTATAGTAAAATACCTATTATTAAAAATAAAACAAAGAGTGTCGTGTTAATAAAAAAACTTAAATAACAATATTTAGGTCAAAATTCTACTGTTAATGATATATTATATAACTATTTTTAAATAAAATAATAAAAAACTTTAATCTCTTATTATATAAATCACCCACCATTTCTTTTTTTTTTTGATGTAAAAAGGAATGCAACTACGAGTCTCGTTAAAAACCACCCTAAACCTAATTGGAGGAAAAGAGTACTCGTAGCGGCATTAAACAAATTTAAACAAAAACTTAAACCCCTAAAACATCAAGCCAAACCTATGGACTTGTCCCGATCAAGTAAAATCCGAACTGCATTAGGTGGTTCCAAGAACACTCGCACTAAATCCTCAGTATTTCGCATGATCTTAGCCAACAGATCTGCTACTCCATTAGCCTCTCTTCCCGCATGTACAATCCTAACGTCCCATATACGTACAATCAGCTCACTAATCAGAAGAATAAGATTGCGATAGGCGATGTCAACCAACAACCCTTGTATCAAAGCCACGGCTGTAATACTGTAAAGTTCAAGCACCACCTTACAGTACCCTAATTCCCAGGCTAATGTTAAACCGTTAAAAGCAGCCCACAATTCCGCGCAGATCACCGAGCAACGGCCAATGCGCTGCCCAACACCACGAATCCACTCATCGTCGGCGTCCCGAATGATTCCTCCAATGGTTGCAACCAAAGGATTTCCTCCCACCGCTCCATCCGTATTAATTTTAACCCATCCTTCATCCAGCCGACACCATTATTTACACAACCCTCTTCGCTGTTGTTGTTTGCGTATTTCCATAGCAGCTATAATTTTTTTTGCATACGCCACACAGTAATCCACAATGTTACCAACTAATTCTCTTCCACTATCAAACACAAAAACACATCACCTCTTCCAAAGGATCCAGCAAGTTGTTGCAAACAAAATCGTCAACCAATTACTATTACTCTTCAAGTTGGCTTGTAGCCAATCGCGATTACTTCCGTTAAAGAAGCTACGCTATAGGTTTTGCGGCACCAGCTTAGCCCAAACCTGCCTCGCCCGGCTACACGTTCTCAACACATGGTTTATATCCTCATCTTCTACACCATACACAGGGCATAGGCTGTTGTTACCAAAATGTCGATGGGTTCTTTCCTTGTTCGTCATCAACCTATCATGGTTTAACAACCATAAAAAAGTTTTGATCCGTTATGGAACCGGAAGACGCCAAATGAACTTCCATGAATCTTCCTCCTCAAGGAACACCTCTGGCCCCAAAGTACGATAGGCTGATGCGGTTGAGAATATAAGCGTTTCAGTCCATCTCCAAACTAGCGAGTCATTCCCAAATCCAACATGTGGCGGAACAACGCTTGCCAGCTGATCCAAGGACTCGCGAGGCAATGCCAACGCAAGCTTGCTCCAATCCCAAGCCCCTGCTACCGTTAGCATGCTAGCAACACTCACATAAGGAGGATCACCAGGTAGAAGGTATTTTGTCGCTAAAGGCTCTCTCTCATCTAACCACACGTCCTACCAAAAATCGACTTTCCACTCATTACGAACTTGCCAACACATGCTTTGCTTTATTGCTTCCCAACAATGACTCACACCTTGCCAAAGCCTCGAGGAGTTTCGTCGATAAATTTCACTAGGCAATTCTCTAATCCATTTATACTTATCCCTTAGTACCTGGACCCATAGCTTGTCCTTACTACAAACCAAGTGATACCCTACCTTCATAAGGAAAGCACAATTTTGGTTCTGCACATCACGAAAACTTAAACCTCCCATATTTGATGGTTTTTTTACAATATCCCATTTTACAAGGTTGATAGCATTATGGTCTGGTGTTATACCCCAAACAAAACGACGAATGTGTTTCTCAATTTTATCACAAATACCTTTAGGAAGCCAGGTAGTTTGCATTGTATAAATTGGTATAGCCTATAACACAGCCTTCGCTAGAGTAATTCTCTCAGCTAGTGCCAATGATTTTGCTTTCCAACCCGATAAGCATTGATCAATCTTTTCTATCAGATATTGGTAAGTGGCCCGTGTAACACGCTTATGTAGAAACGGCACACCCAAGTACTTCCCCAAATCATCCACTACCTCAAAACCAAAATAGTTCGCTATGTTTTGTTTTCGCTCTAAGCTGCAATTATTAGAAAAGAATATTTGGGTTTTAGAAACACTAACACGGTGTCCTGACGACATACAAAAATCCTAGAAGACTTTATAAACAATTTTAGCCTGCTTCAACGACGTCTCCGTAAATAGTACCAGATCATCTACAAAAACATAGGTGCGACAAGCCTGGGCCACCACGAGAAAGCTGAATCTGCTTTCATTGTCCATCAAGGATTCGTCGATCAATCGCCTTTGCTAACTGCTCCATACAAATGACAAATAAATAAGGTGAAAGTGGATCCCCCTGTCTCACCCCGCGGGAAGGCTGAAACAAATCTGCCATCTCTCTATTCCAGATAATTCTTGTAGTAACCGAAGTTATACATTTTAAAATCCATCAAATAAAATGGTCAAGAAGCCCTAACCCATAAAGAGAGCTTTCTAGAAAATCCCAGCTTAATCTATCATAGGCTTTTTCCAAATCAACCTTAATCACCATCCAAGGTTTTGAGTCTTTCTTCTTTCCCATCGTATGAATTACCTCTTGAGCTAGAATAATATTATCCGTGATATGACATCCTGGTACAAAACTTGACTGAGTTGAAGATATCCAGTTCGGTAACAGAGGCTTAAGTCTATTAACCAGAATCTTAGTAATAACTTTGTACAATATCGTGCACAAGCTGATAGGTCTAAATTGTTTAATACTCTCTGGTTTAGCAACTTCAGGAATTAATACAAGTAAAGTCTGATTAGTGATGTCGCCTAGATTTCCAGTCGCGAAGAACTCTCGAACAAACGACACCACCGATTGCCCTACAACATCCCAATTCCTCTGAAAACCCCCCACATGAAAGCCATCAAAACCTGGTGCTTTATGTGGATTCATCAAAAATATAACTGCACGGACTTCAGCTGGTGATACATCCCGTAACAATAGCCTTTGCTGGCTCTCGAACACCTGTGAATGTCCACTCAAATCATTACGGTCCAAATTGACAAACGGTTCGGCAGTGTAAAGCTTTGAGAAAAAATTGATAGCATGATCCTTTAAAATGGTTGACTTCGAGTATCAACTTTCGTCATCTAGGCGAAGCATACGAATAGTATTGCGTCTCCTCCGATTAAGAGTGGTGGAGTGGAAAAATTTTGTATTACGATCACCTTGGTCAAGCCATTTACTCCGAGACTTTTGAAACCATAAGCTTTTCTCCTTCTCAAGGACAATATTCAACTCAGATTTCAGTTTGATCTCTAAGTCTAAGAAAAACGTATTATGCCTTCTATCAATAGCTCTCTCAATTCCCCCAATTCAGGCAAGAAGTTGCCTCTTTTTTTTCCCAATATGGCCAAACACATCCTTATTCCATTGACGACTTTTTTCCTGAAATGAGAAAAGGCTATCAAACACATTTATATTGCTATTCCAGCTCTCATGTAATAACCGCTTAAAATCTGGGTGATCATTCCATGCTGACACAAACAAGAAAGACCGTTGACCATTTCGATTCCTATCCGCCTCAGTCATCAATAAAATTGGACAATGATCAGACTCCATCAAAGGTAGATGCATGACATTTGAAGACGCAAAAAAATCACACCACTTTGTATTACAGAGGAAGCGGTCAAGCCTTTGACTCAAGTTACCCCTCTGCCAAGTAAAGCGTGGACCACTGAAACCCATGTCAATAAGCCTTGTTCGGAAGATAAACTCATTAAACTACGCGCAAGTCCCCACTCTCCGAGTCGATCCACCTAACCATTTATCAGTACTTACTATAGCATTAAAGTCTCCACCAAGCAGCCACAACATTCCAAGCCCTGGATCTAGGACCTCAAGTTGATCCCAGATGAATCGATGTTTACCCCACTCTAGGCTTGCATACACAAATATAGTATGGAATTGTATATTTAATCTAGAATCTACACCAATTCCATATACAAACTGGTTTGAAACAGTAAGAACATCAAACATAATCCCTCCTTCCAAAGGACCCATATGCCTCTTGAAAAACCATTTGCTTCTACTCTGTATGAATAATCAAACCCCGAGCGACGAATGAAACTGTCAGCCTCATCCCCACTTATTTGAGGCTCAAAGATTGCAATCATATCCGGTAACTGCACACTAACCAATAATCTAAAATAGCGATTAAAGTCAAGGCCAAGAGTGCCTTGAGTATTCCAACACATAATTTTAATCATTAAAATAAGCATAAAGAACCCCAAACTCACTAATTCCTCGCTTGCATCGTTCCCTCAAATGACTCGTTCGCAGTCCATCGAATTTCACCCTTCTTAGCTGTCTCTGAACCCCTCGACCTAACGGACAGATCCAGACTTTCTTGCTTTGTAGATAGTTCATTTGAGACTGTATTTATCTATTGCGTAACTTCCATCGCTTGGTGTTTCCCATCAATCTTTTTCGCCTTTCCGTTCTTACGAACCAAAGGGCTTGGAATAGTGCCACTACGAGCATATGTCTTGCTTATTTTACGAATCAAACCTAACTCTGGTTTTCTATTATTATCTTTTAAGACCCATTTCTGATTTTCATCCGTAATACGAATAACCGTATGTTTTTCCGTAGGCAACTTAGAAGAAACAGTCTACACCGTACTTTGTGTCTCATTACCAATACTGGTGACCTGCAAACTCTTAACCTGTTCCTGTTCATTACATGCCTTAGAAGTGTCAATCACTGCTTTTGTGATCATCTCATCCGCATTCATTTGCGACCCAGTAACTTCTATAAGAGGAACAACATTAGATGGTCTTGTTATGTCCGCGATGATTTGAACCTGTTGTGCACTCTTATTCACAGATGGCTCATGAACCACCACAACCTCTTTACCTTTCATTACCCTCTTTGAACTAGGACCATGATCGACCCTAGGAATCGGGGCCTGGCCAATCCCTTACGTTGAAGTTTGCTTTTCCACCGTCATATTATCTATTCCAACATTCAACACAGCAAACCATGAATCCATCGACTTAGCAACCCTCGAATTAGAAGAGTTTTGTCCCTTAGCAATTCATTGGGTTCCCCATCATCGTTTCTCCACCTGCATCCACGGCCCATACTTCTCAACAACTTTTGGTGCTGGTTCAACAATTTTGGGTTGTGTCGTCTGCTTCTGCACTTTCGCACATAATTCCTTAGTATGTCCATACTTCCCACATCCAAAACAAATCAATGACAAACCTTCATATTCTATCCGTTGGAACCTACCATCAATTATCATACCAGGTAGTAGTGGTTGGTCTAGCCTCACCATAACCACAAGCCGTGCAAACCTCCCTCAACGACCCTCCATCGTGTTAAAATCAACCCGAATAACCTCTCCAATTAGTCCTGCAATTGCATTAAACAAATATTTCGAATAATAGCGATAGGGTAATCCAGGTAGTCTTACCCATGCCAAAATCTGTTTAGGATGATCTTCAACTGTCGAAAACTCCCTCGACCAGGGCTGGACAGTCAAGTAGCTTCCGTAAATCATCCATGGGCCACCAGAAATTACCTTTTCATAGTCCGTATCAAGGCTAAACTTGATCAAGTAATAATCGTTATCTAGATCAATGATCGAGAAATCTCCCATCGGATTCCATAGTGCCTATATTCTATTCTTCAAAGCCCTGAGTCCAATTGAGCGCCCCAAGAGTCTTACTATCATCGTCTTTGCCAACTTTGCATCAATCTGCTTATGAACCCTATCTGAAAACCGAATCTCAAGAACCGGGCCATCTCTGCTAATAATAATATCGTCATTGGCTAATTCTACTTCCAACGACTTTAGAAAATTATCCTCCTTATTACTTTCGGCGGAGCGCATTGCAGTATCTCGAAAAGAAACCCTCTTCCCAAGATCGATAGGTTCTTGTCCACTTTTCAGCCCAGACGCCACCACTGACGGTAACGTGATATCACCGTCTCTAGACGATAACCCTATTGTTTTTTCCATGTCCACCCCACTATCAAGATCTATATGCGTTAAATCTCCTCCTTGGTGAACTACCATCTCTGCCCCAGGACCATTCCTCATATCCGAAACCCCATTGTCAGACATAAATAAATCCCGTCATCTTGACCGCTGTTGTATCAGAAAGTCGATTTAAACAGTGATGATAATTAAATTATTGCAGTAGAACTAGAAATTCGCCGCTTAAATCACGCCATTCACCGAAACCCTAACTCGTCAAGTTATGAATAAATTGAAATGCCAACTTCTTCTAAATTCAACTCGTTTTGCCTTGGAAATAAAACTTAGAAATCACTTCACTCGAACAGTTTAGAGAGAAAGAGAGAGGAAACCGCCGGGTACGGTGCGGAGGAGGAGAATCACCCACCATTTCTTATATAATCATTTATAATTGATTTTTTAATTTTTGTATAAAATATTATCTTTCACATCATATCAAAATGTAATAAAATTAACTTTTATTACGAACATGACGGGTGGGGCTAAAAAAAACTCATTAAATGGAGCCAAAAAAGAGCCCCTCTAATAGGGGAAATGGGGAACCGGTTGTTAACCGGTTCCAATTTAAACCTCTTTTTTTATAAATAATAGTTATCTAATTTATTTCTATATATTCGAATAAAAATATATGAATAAAAATATTTATATGATAAATATTTGAATAAAAATATTTATATAATAAATATTCGAATAAAAATATTTGTATAATAAATATTCAAATAAATACATATACGAATATAAATATTCATATAATAAATATTCATATAATAAATATTCATATAAAAATATTCAAATAAAAATATTCGAATAATAAATATTTGAATAAAATATTCAAATCAAAATATTCAAATAAAATATATACGAATAAATATATTCGTATAAAAAGATATTTGAATAAAAATATTCATATAATAAATATTTGAATAAAAATACTCGAATAAAAATATTCGAATAAAAAATATCCATATAATAAATATTCAAATAAAAGTATTCTTATAATAAATATCAGAATAAAAATATTCGTATAATAAATATTTGAATAAAAATATTCGAATAAAAAATATTTGAATAAAAATATTCGAATAAAAAATATTTGAATAAAAATATTCGAATAAAAATTATTCGATAAAAAATATTCGTATAATATATATTCAAATAAAAATATTCATATAATAAATATTGGAATAAAAATATTCGAATAAAAAATATACAAATAAAAATATTCGTATAATAAATATTCAAATAAAATTTTTTGAATAAAAATATTTGAATAAAAAATATTAGAATAAAGATATCCATATAATAAATATTCGAATAAAAATATTCATATAATAGATATTGGAATACAAATATTCGAATAAAAAAATATACAAATGAAAATATTCGTATAATAAATATTCGAATAAAATTTTTTGAATAAAAATATTTGAATAAAATATATGTGAATAAAAATATTCATATAATAAATATTCGAATAGAAATATTCATATAATAAATATTCGAATAAAAATATGCGAATAAAAAGTATACGAATAAAAATACTTGAATAAAAATATTTGGATAAAAAATATACGAATAAAAATATTCATTCATATAACTATTCAAATAAAAATATTCGAATAAAAATACTTGAATAAAAATATTCGAATAAAAATTCTTATAATAAATATTCAAATAAAAATATTTGAATAAAAAATATACGAATAAATATTGTACACAATTCCTTACAAAGTACACATAATAGCTTACAAAAACTGTAAGGAACAAGGTATGTACATAATTCCTTACAACTTCTCACCATAAGCTAAAGGAGCCATCCAAAGGTAAGGATTTGTGTATATACACAATTTACTACGATTTTCGTAAGCCGTTGTGTATACTTTGTAAGAAATTGTGTACTAACATAAATCTTTACCATTTTGGTGCCATATTGTGTATTCTTGTAGGAAATTGTGTATGTACACAAATCCTTACCCTTGGATGCCTCCTTTAGCTCATAATTTTGAAGTCGTAAGGATTTGTGTATATACCTTTTTTCTTACGGTTTTCGTAAGCCGTAGTGTATACTTTGTAAAGATTTATATACAAACACAAATCCTTACCGTTTGGGTGCCATATTGTGTATTCTTGTAGAAAATTATGTATGTACACAAATCCTTACCTTTGGAAGCCTCCTTGAGCTCATGGTTTTGAAGTGGTAAGGATTTGTGTACATACATTTTTTCTTATGGTTTTCGTAAGCCATTGTGTATACTTTGTAAGGATTTGTGTATAAACACAAATCCTTATCGTTTGGGTGGCATATTGTGTATTCTTGTAGGAAATTATGCATGTACACAAATCCTTACCCTTGAAAGCCTCCTTGAGCTCATGGTTTTGAAGTAGTAAGGATTTGTGTACATACCTTTTTTCTTACGGTTTTCGTAAGTCGTTGTGTATACTTTGTAAGGATTTGTGTATAAACACAAATCCTTACCGTTTGGGTGGCATATTGTGTATTCTTGTAGGAAATTGTGTACGTACACAAATCCTTACCTTTGGAAGCCTCCTTTAGCTCACGGTTTTGAAGTGGTAAGGATTTGTGTACATACCTATTTTTTACAGTTTTCGTAAGCCGTTGTGTATACGTTGTAAGGAATTGTGTACAAACACAAATCCTTACCGTTTGGGTGGCATATTGTGTATTCTTGTAGGAAATTGTGTATGTACATAAATCCTTACCCTTGGAAGCCTCCTTTAGCTCATGTTTTTGAAGTGGTAAGGATTTTCGTAAGCCGTTGTGTACACTTTGTAAGAAATTGTGTACAAACATAAATCCTTACCATTTTGGTGCCATATTGTGTATTCTTGTAGGATGTACACAAATCCTTACCCTTGGATGCCTCCTTTAGCTCATGATTTTGAAGTCGTAAGGATATGTGTACATACCTTTTTTCTTACGGTTTTCGTAAGTCATTGTGTATACTTTATAAGGATTTGTGTACAAACACAAATTCTTACCGTTTCGGTGCCATATTGTGTATTCTTGTAGGAAATTGTGTATGTACACAAATCCTTACCCTTGGAAGCCTCCTTGAGCTCATGGTTTTGAAGTAGTAAGGATTTGTGTACATACCTTTTTTCTTACGGTTTTCGTAGGCAGTTGTGTATACTTTGTAAGGAATTTTGTACAAACACAAATTCTTACCGTTTGGGTGCCATATTGTGTATTCTTGTAGGAAATTGTGTATATACACAAATCCTTACCTTTGGAAGCCTCCTTGAGCTCATGGTTTTGAAGTGGTAAGGATTTGTGTACATACCTTTTTTCTTACGGTTTTCGTAAGCCGTTGTGTATACTTTGTAAGGATTTGTGTACAAACACAAATCCTTACCGTTGTCGTGCCATATTTTGTATTCTTGTAGGAAATTCTGTATGTACACAAATCCTTACCTTTGGAAGCCTCCTTTAGCTCATGGTTTTGAAGTGGTAAGGATTTGTATACATACCTTTTTTCTTATGGTTTTCGTAAGTCGTTGTGTATACTTTGTACGGATTTGTGTACAAACACAAATCCTTACCGTTTTGGTGCCATATTGTGTATTCTTGTAGGAAATTGTGTATGTGCACAAATCCTTACCCTTGGAAGCCTCCTTGAGCTCATGTTTTTGAAGTGGTAAGGATTTGTGTACATACCTTTTTTCTTACGATTTTCGTAGGCCGTTGTGTATACTTTATAAGGAATTGTGTACAAACACAAATCCTTACCGTTTGGGTGGCATATTGTGTATTCTTGTAAGAAATTGTGTATGTATACAAATCCTTACCTTTGGAAGCCTCCTTGAGCTCATGTTTTTGAAGTGGTAAGGATTTGTGTACATACCTTTTTTCTTACAATTTTCGTAAGCCGTTGTGTATACGTTGTAAGGAATTGTGTACAAACACAAATTCTTACCGTTTGGGTGGCATATTGTGTATTCTTGTAGGAAATTGTGTATGTACATAAATCCTTACCCTTGGAAGCCTCCTTTAGCTCATGGTTTTGAAGTGGTAAGGATTTGTGTACATACCTTTTTTCTTACGGTTTTCGTAAGCAGTTGTGTATACTTTGTAAGGATTTGTGTACAAACACAAATCCTTACCGTTTGAGTGGCATATTGTGTATTATTGTAGGAAATTGTGTATGTACACAAATCCTTACCCTTGGAAGCCTCCTTTAGCTTATGGTTTTTGAAGTGGTAAGGATTTGTGTACATACCTTTTTTTCTTACGGTTTTCATAAGCCGTTGTGTATACTTTGTAAGGAATTGTGTACAAACACAAATCCTTACTATTTTTGTGCTAATTTATGTATGTATCGTTTTTCTTACAGTTTTTGTAAGAAATTGTGTATATAGTTTTATGTGCACAATGTGACCGGGTAAACTGGTTAAGGCTTATTTTAGGCTTTTTTTTAGGGGCTTTCTCCAGAACTACCTGAACATGACTCATGAATTAATTGAACGCTAATTTAATTAAAAATATATTAAAATATTCATTTTAAATGATAATAATTTTATATTATATATTATTATAATAATACAACTTTTTTCATACATATATTTTAAATTAAATTCCAATTTAATAAAGATTTATCTATAATCATTTTTTAATATTTGAAATCCAATAATGTTTAACGCAAAAGTATAATAATGTTTTGAATCGGAGTAATTTTTTAATCTCTTTTTTAATTATTTCGAATTAATTTATTTTATATATATTTAATTTTAATAAATAATTTTTTAGTATATATATATATATATAACGTCTTAAATTCAAATTTAAAATATAAATTTTAAACGGGTGTAATTAATAATGAATCTAACGGTTAAAGCAATCAGTGGCAATATCGTAATTCTATTAATCTCTAGACCTCTTTCTGTACCCAAAAGAAAAAGCTAGATGAGAAAACCTTAGCCTGTGGGTAGTGATGTAAAGTTTGTTCTTTGGTTTCTACTTTTTCTCTTTAGCTTCAGTCTCTCCATTTTTGCTTCCTTTCAATGCTTCTGCTTCACGCTCTCTCGCTCTCTTAGGGTTTTTTTTCTGCTTTCTTCTTCTTCGTGTGAAGCTCTGTTTCCAGTTTTGCCATCTGATTTTCTTCTATTCACAGTACTTTTACTGTTCCAGTGTTCAAGCTGTTGCTATTTTTGCAGATACTTTAGTACCTTGAAATCTTCTTTCTACTGACATAGTACTTCACTTTCTTTCTTTCGATCTGCGATTCGTGTTTTACTTTGCTTGATCTGTTGATTTTTACATGGTTTTACAGACGGTAGTGCCTTTGTTTTCACGAGTCCTTTTTAGAACTATTTTGAATGTTAGGTTTACGTGCTTTTTTTGCTTCTGGAAATTTCCCTTTTTATTTTTGTTCTATTTTTTGATTTCTGTAAATAATGTTTTGTTTTGCAGGGAAGTGGTTGTTTTTCCTCTTCATTTTTCTGTTGAGTATTTAGGTGGAAGACGAGGGCAAAAATGTCCTCGAGCAAGTCGTCAGATCAACCTCAGCCGGTGAGGCGGATTACACGGACACAGACTGCTGGTAACATAGGAGAGGCTGCTTTTGACAGTGAGGTGGTGCCGTCTTCTCTTAGCGAGATTGCACCTATTCTCCGTGTTGCCAATGAGGTCGAATCTAGCAACCCAAGGGTGGCTTACCTCTGTAAGCTTTTAATTTAGTTTGTTTTCATATATGATTATGATTATGTGATTTTGTTTTTTGTTAGATGCTGTTATTTTTAGTATTTAACGTCTTTTTTAACTATCAGTATGAGCTAGCCTTACTCTGGAGCAGTTCAAAATAACAAGAAATCTAACCAGATCCTCATGTACATAGTGTACTACTGGATAAACATTTTATGTATTTGCACATGCCGGTGAAGATGTACTTAGGATTGTGTCTCTGGCATGTTGGTTGTACACTTTACTACTTCACTAAGTTAATTATTTTGCGTACTACTGATTTTATTGGCATCACTTACTCTGGTTAGAGAGTAGAGACATATGCCTGGCTAGCTCTTGGTTATTTCCAATTATATATTGCTTAAAAAATGGATTTATGTGGTGCTATTTTTTTGATATTAAGAGATTATCTCAAAAAGAAAATTTATTCCTTATGGTGTGGTATAAATAAGTAGTAGGAATTGGAACTTTGAAGTATGAACCAATAACCTTTTGCAACTTGGTATCTGAATTTCGCACATTTTCAGAGTGTCTTAGTTTAGTGGAATTTTGACATCCCTACATACTTGGTCTTTCTTGGGGGCTGATATCTGAAATTCCATATTTTCTGGTTGTGGCATTTTTCACATAGATAATAAGCATGTTTATTTATATGTCTATTTTCAGCGTCAAGCATCTTGGTATCTCTTATTTCATGTCATTCTTGCTCCATGGTTACTCGCTGTGTGATTCTGTTATACTGGCTGCAGTCTTGAGTTAAATTTCTGGTTTTCTTTGTAGGCCGATTCTATGCATTTGAGAAAGCTCACAGGTTGGACCCCACTTCTAGTGGACGTGGGGTTCGCCAATTTAAAACTGCACTCCTACAACGTCTTGAAAGAGTGAGTATACTTGTCTTATCACCTAAAGATTTTGCTTTGCATATGTTTTAAAGCCTTCAAAAATGTAGAAATGATTTTGCTGTTTGGGTAGAGTAGCGTGATGATAATGACATGGTCTATATGCATTGGGGTTTAATGATCTAGGCGTAACTAATGAATCATCTATTCACTTTATACTTTTATGACACTAAAGAATTGTATTTTGTTAAACATGTTCTTAGAGCTGCCATGCTGAAATTAAGCTGCTTTATACAAGAGGAAAAATAAATGAATCAAAGAGAAACTGGGTTACATCCCATTTTAACAATTTTTTCCTGTCGTGAGAGTTGTTATTTGGAACTTTGGGATTGGTTGAAAGTTGAACTGACTTTCTAGGCTTTTGACTTTCTTGCGAATGTGATTTACCCTTCCTGCACCTCGTTATTTTTTTGGATTATAAAAGCTAAAGAGGTTTTCACAAATTTGGCCAACTGAGATTGATCTTATTTGTTTATTCATGATAAGTTCTGTATAAATTTAGGAAAGGCATGCAATATCTGTTTAAAAATCATCCCATGCTAAAATTTTCACATGAATTTTGTGATACTCATTTTAGTTGTTTTGGGGAAGCGTATTATTTTGTTTTATCTTATGTTCTAATAAGTTACCAAGTTAAATTATCGGAACTTCCTCACACGTCTTCATTTGTAGATGTTTATGCTTCTAGTTCTTTGCTTCCGTTCTCTGTTATTGGTCTCATGAAGATATATGATCTTGTCATTTCAGGAGAATGATCCAACACTACAGGGAAGGGTTAAGAAAAGTGATGCTCGCGAAATGCAAAGTTTTTATCAACACTATTACAAAAAATACATCCAGGCCTTGACAAATGCTGCTGGTAAAGCTGATCGGTAAGTCCTCAAGCTACATGGTGGTATCTTTAATATTTAAGTTATTTGGATGATTATTGTCGAAATTGTTGTAGTTTGTTAGTTGATGTTAAAATTTTTTCTCCTTTGTAGGGCACAGCTCACAAAAGCATACCAGACTGCGAATGTGCTCTTTGAGGTTTTAAAGGCTGTCAATACGACACAATCTATTGAAGTCGACCGTGAGGTGAAACTCTCTTTAGATATCCTAACCTGTTATCTTTTTTGATGTATGTTTTTCATTGGCTAAGATAATTTATTACAAAATTAGGAACTTCTAATTTCAAAATTCTGCGTGAAGGATGTTATAAGTATTAAGATTTGCGCAGATTTTGGAAGCTCAAGATAAAGTCGCAGAACAAACACAGATTCTGGTCCCTTACAACATCCTTCCTCTTGATCCTGATAGTGCAAACCAGGCTATTATGCAATATCCAGAGGTATGTTTTGAATTTGTATATTTTCTGATAATCTGCTTTGAACTATCAGTTTATTTGTCTTCTTTTACATATTTGCCTTAATACAGATCCAAGCAGCTGTTTATGCTCTTCGTAACACAAGAGGTCTACCTTGGCCCAATGTTCACAAGAGAAAGAAAGATGGAGACATTCTTGATTGGCTTCAAGAAATGTTTGGGTTTCAGGTGAAAAATAAACAAACTAGAAATGCTTTTTCTTTACCTATTTGACAATAGAATTTAGTATCGTGTGCTCCCTGGCAAATATTTGAAATTTGCTGGTAAACCATTGTGTTCAATCGGCTTTTTGGACCTATACTCATATCTCAGTTGTTATCTCTTCAGAAAGATAATGTGGCAAATCAAAGGGAACATCTGATCTTATTGCTTGCAAATGTCCACATACGACAATTTCCAAAACCTGATCAACAACCCAAGGTGTGTCAAATTGATAATTTGTTTTTCTTTGTGAGCATGATCTTTCTATTACAAATATAGAATGGCGAGGGTTACTTTTATCATCTTTTTTATCTTATATATTGCCTATTTCTTCTGCGAATTTCAATCCAAACTTCGGGTCTCCCTAGTCCCTAAACTTTTACCGGGGTAAATTAGTATTATTGTGCTACTGACTTTTTACCTTTAGTTCTATTTGTATTTTCATATGCACTTTTTTTCTTTTTAAGCATTGGCCGGACATTGTTGTGATTAAATATACTGGTGTGGTAGAAAGTGGACTCATGTTAACCAACATTAGCATGTTCTTGTTCTTTTTCCTTTCCCCCCAGTTATTCTACATAATTTCCAATGTTATAGATCTCTCTATTAATGTCCTTATGTAGTTTCACTCTTGGCACTGCTAAGTGAGCAGTATGGCTTCTCCTTCTTTGTACAAAACTGTTATGGGCTCTCTTTGTTAAATTGAAAGAATTCAACAATGAAAAGTTTAAGGCACTGAATTAATAATATGGTGTTTTTTTTGGTAATCTACTGAAAATTCAATGTTTAAGTAGATTTTGCATTTGACCTCTTATAAAAGTGAGAATTAATTGATGTCTTTTCTTTGATCAAAAGTTTAAAGGGAAGACAATCATGGTTAAAATGAAAATATTAGATTAATATAGTTTAATTTAAAAAGAAAAATCCTTGAATAATATTTACTTAGTAAATTAAGTAATTTTTTGATACTATAACTTTATTTCCACCTTTTCATTTTGAATCATTCATTAAGTCACATCTAAATATGAGTTATAAAGTGCATTTGGACGATTGATTCTTTGAAAATTTTAATTTGTAAAGTTTTTTCGAAGTAGTAATGATTTATTAACTGTCATGGTAAAGCATATGACTAGAAAATCCTTCAGACATAAGCTAACTTCTTGAAGAGCAAAGATGCAAATCTTTTTCTCCGGGTCTGTTAAAAATGTTTTTGATTCTATATTCTTGCTTGAAATTTGGTGCTTTTATGTGGATAAAAATTGTGACTTCTTTTTCTTGCACAGTTGGATGACCATGCACTGACAGAAGTGATGAAGAAACTTTTTAAGAATTATAAAAAGTGGTGCAAGTACTTGGATCGCAAAAGTAGTCTCTGGTAAGATGCTTTGCTATTAATTACCAATAATATTTAGTTAGATTACTTGTCGTATACGGTAGCTGTTATGCTGCTTTTTAGGATATATTTTAAGATAGATGCATCTATGAGATAAATTAATATCAAAATAAATAGGTGTTCCAATGTACTCCGCCCATAACTTTGGGTAAGGATGCACTTTTATTGTGTAGATGCATGTTTTATATCTATCATTTTGTTGTGCAACCCTAGTTTTCAAGATGTTGAACTACATCTTGTTCTAAGGAATATATTTGTCATGTTTTTCTGTCCTAATTCTTCTTGATATTTAAATCTGCAGGTTGCCAACCATTCAGCAGGAAGTGCAACAGAGAAAACTATTATACATGGGTTTGTACCTTTTAATATGGGGTGAAGCTGCAAACTTGAGGTTCATGCCAGAATGCCTTTGCTACATCTATCATCATGTAAGCTCTAAACACTTTATTTTTCCCATCAATATGCCTACTCATTATTTTCGCTTTAGCGTTTTAGCTTAACGGGATTAGACTTGTCTATAACGTGTATGGAGATAATGGTCATTTTATTTTGACCCAACTTCTCTTACCTGTATCATTGGCATTTAGATTGACTTCAAGTAAAAATCTGTTCTGAGACTTTCTGTTTTAGCAAGATGGATTCATCTGCTTACATGTGATGTAAAGTTACAATGAGTAAGCCTTTTATTCCTAATGTGAGGGGAATGAAGGTGGTGGTCTTTGGTGTGGTTGAGGTCTGATGATAGGGACAAACTAAAAAATTTCTGTCCGTCCATATTTCAATGGTGTTAGTGAAATGACATTGTTGTCGTGTAAACATTGGTGTGCAAGGGTTGATTATCTGCCCTAGCTGTTGGCCTGGCCTGCATTGTGCATAAGAGCTTGGACGTAGGTTTTTATGCTTGAGCTTATCTTAAATAAAATATTTTATTCAAGTAAAAATATGTTTATTTAATATTTATTAGAAAGCTTCTTTAAGAATGATCATATAACAATGTTTTACTGGTTTAAGAATAAATAGGCCTGGCTCGGTCTTGGCTCTTAAAATGGCAGGTTCAGTGTATATGACCTGGGCCTGATCTATGGACATCTCAACATGCACCTTGTCAATGCTACAAACATGTTCTGAATTGGCTTTTGTCCTTATTTGTTCTTGTTGGCTTAGCCTTGTAATTTGATGCCATACATTGTAGCATTTTCAATTTTATTTCTTCTACCTGTCTTGAACTGAAGTTATGCAATTTCTGTGTAACGACCCGTGTTCCTAGCAATAATGTCTTTTGATAATTGTTGTCATGGACTTTTTTTTTCTTTTCTTTTTTTTACTTTAGTAGATGGTAAATGCTTCTTTCCTTTGTTTACTGTAGATGGCATTTGAGCTTTATGGTATGCTGGCTGGAAATGTCAGTCCACTGACTGGGGAAAATGTCCGACCAGCCTATGGAGGCGAGGAAGCTTTTCTGCAGAAAGTTGTTACACCTATCTATGAAGTTATTCGAAGGGTACCATAAGCAATTCCTCTCCACTTTTGCATCCCTCTCTGTCTCTCTCCCTCTCTCAGGGAGTGCGTCATTTAAATAAAATAGGTGATGATGCTGGAGAGTTTGTCTTTCTGACTCAAACAGTTGACTTTCATTGCAGGAAGCTGAAAAGAGTAAACGAGGGAAATCAAAGCATTCACAATGGAGAAATTATGATGATTTAAATGAATACTTCTGGTATGGACTTTTAATTTACAAGTTTGATCTCTCCATGTTGTTGTACTCAGTGATTTATGTTTGTAGGTCTGTTGATTGCTTTCGATTGGGTTGGCCAATGCGTGCGGATGCTGATTTCTTTTGTCTTCCAATTGAACAACTTATTGATAAAAATGGGGTAATCATATTTTTGGATCTCTAGTCTTTTCCTTCCGGCCTTTCCCACCACCTATTGTTGCTGAGCAGTTTTCATATCTCTGTCTGACCTTGCATTTGTTAAACAAAAGAAGAATGTTCATTTGGGAGTGAGGAGTTTGTAGTATCTATGATTCTTCATTTGGGAGTGAGGAGTTTGTAGTATCTATGATTCTCTGCTCTTGCATTGCATCTGGAGGGTTTGGATCATTAAATCTAGTGTGGCAATTCAACTAATTCTGCAAATTGTCTTAGTATTCTTCCTTGCTTGCATGCTTGCATTTGCTTAATTTACACGTCATTGATTTTGTGCCAGACATTAGAGTTGAAGAAATGTCGCTCTTTTTGCTACTGAGTGTCAATTGTTCTATTTCCTATAATGGTAAGAAGCCACCCTTTAGATAAGTTTAAAGGGAATTGGAGTATGCAGTTGTAACTTGTAACCCCAACTGATTGGATATTTGGTAGTTGTATTGGTTACCGTTAACAAGTTGGAAGGTAGCAATAAGGACACCTGTTTAGTTGTTATTAACCAAATGGTTTTGCTTATCATATTTATTGTTTACACTTTCTGGCTTGTGTAGGATAACAAGACACCAGCTATCAGGGACCGATGGGTGGGGAAAGTTAACTTTGTTGAGATACGCTCGTTCTGGCATGTTTTTAGAAGCTTCGATCGAATGTGGAGTTTTTTCATTCTCTGGTTGCAGGTAGAAATGAATTTGCCTGAGTCAAATAATTTTCTTCCTTCAAGTATCTTTTTGGCATGGTGTTGATAGTGTTTGATTTGTGTAAGGTGATGATCATTGTTGCTTGGAATGGCGGTCAACCAAGTTCCATCTTTACGGGTGATGTGTTCAAGAAAGTACTGTCTGTCTTTATAACTGCTGCTATATTAAAACTTGGCCAAGGTGAGAGAATCCTGTAATTCTGCTTAGTTTCTGTCATTATAGTGTTGGTCATTTGCAATACAAGCTTTCCTGATTAAGTGGAACAACCTATTTAAATGGTAGAGAACCATTTCTGTGATAATAAAAGAAAAGAAAGTGTCGTGGTCCTCCTTTCTGAATTCTGTGCTTACTATTGTGAACTGATTTCAAGTACTCAGTCTAAACGAGTTAGAAAGATGGAACTTTAGAAAACATAGCATTAGAAGAACCTCTATTTTCTTTCTGTTGATTCATGAAATAATAAGAATGTCGTGGCTGAAAATATTTTACAGCTTATTTATGACAAATAAGAGAAATATTGAAGAATGTTCTCTGTTTTTTTATATGTTTTATTGATAACATCTCCTATTTATAGTTTACAAAAGAGAACTATCTATGGAAAATTATAAATAATTAGCAGCTACAAATCTGCTCCTATCAACACCTATAAATCTGCTCTTATTAATTGACAAAATTCCTAAATATCAGTAGGTAGATATTTAGGATAGAATTCTCTAATTTTTTGCAATTTGGTAAAGAATATGTTGACATCCCCCTCAAATTGATGCGGATAAGTCGATCAGCATCAATTTGTTACTAAGAAACTTGTGTCGTTGGCGTGTCAAAGTTTTGGTGAAAACATCCGCGATTTGAAGATCAATAGAAAGATGAGGAAGAATAATAATACCACGAGTAAAAGCCTCCCTAACGTAATGACAATCCACCTCTATGTGTTTCGTGCGTTCATGAAATACTGGATTCGCAGCTATTTGAATAGCACTAGTGTTATCACCATGAAGTGGAGTAGGATTAGTTTGAGGAAATTCAAGTTCAGAAAGAAGACCACGTAACCACACAACTTCAGAACAAACTACTGACATGGCTCTATATTCAGCTACCGTGGAAGATTTAGAAACACAATCTTGTTTCTTACACTTCCAAGAAATTAAGGCATCACCAAGAAAAATGCACCAGCCTGTTGTAGACTTCCTAGTATCCGGGCATCCAGCCCAATCTGCATCACTATATGCTCTCAAATTAAGAGAAGATCTTCGAGGAAAAAACAACCCATGAGTTGGTGTTCCAATTAAGTATCGAATAATGTGACAAACTGCAGTAAGATGAAGATGCCAGGTGATTGCATAAATCTGCTAACTATATGAACATCATATGAAATATCAGGCCTTGTAATTGTTAGGTAAATAAGACTACCAACAAGTTGCCTATATAGAAAAGGATCAGGCAAAAGCTCGCCTTCATCTTTTCGGTATTTCACATTCACTTCCATTGGCGTATCAACAGCAGTAGCCTCTTGTAAACCAACTAGTTCAATAAGATCTTGAATATATTTATGATGGTTTAAGAACAATCCATGATCGCGAGTGTGAACTTCTAGCCCAAAAAGTATGTTAGATGACCAAGATCTTTCATTTGAAATGTGCTATGCAATTTATTTTGAAGCTTAGCGATCAACCCATTGTCATTACCAGTTATGATAATATCATCAACATACACTCGCGGTCATGGATTGTTTAAGATTAGGCAAAAGCTCGCCTTCATCTTTTCGGTATTTCACATTCACTTCCATTGGCGTATCAACAGTAGTAGCCTCTTGTAAACCAACTAGTTCAATAAGATCTTGAATATATTTATGCTGGTTTAAGAATAATCCATGATCGTGAGTGTGAACTTCTAGCCCCAAAAAATATGTTGGATGACCAAGATCTTTCATTTGAAATGTGCTATGCAATTTATTTTGAAGCTTAGCGATCAACCCATTGTCATTACCAGTTATGATAATATCATCAACATATACTAAAAGAAAATCCATACCAGTGGTTGTCTTGCGAAAGAAGATAGATGAATCATACTGACTTTGTGTAAAAGAGAAGCTAACAAGAGTGTTGCGGAACTTCTCAAACCAAGCTCTAGGAGGCTGCTTCAACCCATACAAAAAACGTCTTAGCTTGCAAACTTCATGAGAAGCAGTCATGGACATACCAAGTGGAAGTTTCATGTAAATCTCTTCCTTAAGATCTCTATTCAAGAATACATTTTTGACATCCATCTGATGTAAAGGCCAAGATTGAGAGATGCGATAGCAAGAATGGTTCTCACTGTGGTCATCTTAGCAACTGGTGCGAAAGTTTCATCATAATCAAGGCCATATTCTTGTTTATTGCCAAGAGCGACCAATCGAGCTTTGTATCTATCTAAAGAGCCATCAGACTTGAGTTTCACAGTATAGACCCACTTACTACCAATTGGCTTGACATTTGGAGGGCAAGAAACAATGTCCCAAGTATGGTTTTCCTCAAGTGCCTGAAGTTCAGCCTCCATTGCTTGTTGCCAACACTTATGTTCCATAGCCTGTTTATAACAAGTGGGAATAGAAATAAGACAAAGTAGTTGATGACATAACCATCGGGGTTGAAAAACCATACTGTTCAGGGGGTTTATGACTTCTAGAGCTTCTTCGAAGAGGAGGTGGATCACTGGAATCGGGTAGAACAGGATCAGATGTCACAGGAAGATTTAGAGGAACCTCAGTGGGACCAGTAGGAGAATCAATATCAGGTGTGCGTCGATGATAAACAAAACCAGGTTTAAATTTTTGTATAGATGTTGGCGACTCAGGAAAATGAGGTAACACAGATAGAGAAGGAAATTTTGAAATCTGTTGAGTGCTAAAGAAAGGCTGGTTTTCAAAAAAAATTACATCTTAGATACACGAGTGCATCGGGCATGAGGATCATAACAAAGAAATCCTTTTTGGGTTCCAGCATAACCCAAGAAAGCACACTTGACAGATTGAGCAGTGAGTTTATTTCTCTCATGTGCAGGAAGGTGAACAAAACAAACACATCCAAATATATGAAGATTAGAATAATCTGGTGCATGCCCAAACAATCGAAAGTAAGGAGAATCATTGTTCAAGATAGGAGTTGGTAATCGATTAATCAAATAAACGGCAGTAGACAAAGCTTCACACCAAAATTGAGATGGAACACAAGATTCAATTAGAAGAGTTCGAACAACATCAAGAAGATGACGATTCTTTCTTTCAGCTACACCATTTTGTTGTGGAATGAAAGGACAAGAACGTTGTGATATAATCCCACGACTTTGAAGAAAAAATTGAAATTCATTTGACATATATTCACCACCTGAGTCAGATTGCAATGTTAAGATTTTGGTAGAGAATTGTGTCTCAACTAAAGCAAGAAATATTTTGAACACAGAAAAAACCTCACTTTTAGATCAAAGAAAATACACTCAAGTAAAGCGAGTGAAATCATCAATAAATGTAACGAAGTATTTGTAATGTTCATGAGAAATTATAGGTGCAATACCCCATACATCAGTATGTACAAGTTCGAAAGGTTTGGTGGTGTGAGTTTTATGCAAAGAAAAAGGAAGAGTTTTGCTTTTACCAAGTTTGCAAGCTGTATAATAAGTAATATTAGAAGTTGAATTTTTATTCCCACCTAAACCAGATTTAGGTAAGACACGAAGTACATGAGAATTAGGATGTCCTAAGCGTCTATGCCACACCTGATTATCACATTGAACAACATTGCAAGTAACATAATTTAACACCGGAGAAGGAGATAGAAACAAAGGAAAGAGACGTCCCACTTTAGGCCCCTTCGCAATCATCTTCCCAGACATTTGATCCTGCACAAGATAACCAAAATTTGAAAAATTAACAGTGCAATTGTTCTCAACTAATTGGCCAACAGATATAAGATTAGTGGACAACTTAGGAGACACAAAAACAATATTTAAAGAGGCTGAAATATCACCAACAACTTTTATAGGTAATGAATTTCCATCGGTAGTATGAATCTGAAGATTCCCTTTATATTTTTTAACATTATTTAGAGGTAAGGTAGTGTTGGTCATATGATTGGAAGCACCGGAATCAAAATACCAAGGCTTAGGAGCAAAAAAAATTTACCTGAAAGGCCTAAAGCAGAAAAAGCAGAAACTATCATTTGCTGGACCATTTCAGGAGTAATAGAAGACTGACCAGAACTATTGGCATTTGAGGAACTAACCGAGACATTATAGGCAGCTTTGTATTTCTTTGGAGGCCGAATGGAACAATTTTTAATGATATGCCCTGTTTTCTTACAGTAATTACAGAATTTCTTAGAGCAATTAGTTACAATATGCCCAAATCTTTTGCAACTATAGCACTGGACATTACTCATATCTCTACCTCCTTTAGACTTTCCTTGAATAGCATAGGCAACAGGAATTGGAACAGAATTCTGAACTTTTTGCTCCATGATAGTCTGCGTAATGTGCCGTTGTTCTTCCCTGAGAAGCTCTCCCACACAAATATCCAATAAAGGAACTGGATCTCTGTTCATCAGGTTAGACCTGATTGCTTCAAACTCCCCCTGAACTTTATTAAAAACTGGTCACGCTTGCTAGTCTCGTGCACATTTTGGACAGCAATGAGTCCTTCGGGAGATACACTTGCATATACAATATCAGTGTACTCAGCCCAAAGATTCTCAAAAGAAGAATAAAACTCTTGAATTGACATACTCCCTTGACTGAGCTGACTCAACTCTAGTTCCAATTGAAACTTTCGTGTTGTGTTGCTTTGTGTGAGAAAGGGGCCATGGTGGCCGTAGATGTAACGGAAGGTGATATTTTTCAAAGAGAACAAAGTGTTTCTCTGTATCTTTTTATTATTCTTGAATATCAAATGATTACAGAATAAACCTTTAAATAGGCTAAAATAGAGTTTTAATGTAACTAAAATTATACTTTATCTTTAATTTAAATAATATTTATTCTTAATTTAAATAAGACTTCTAATAAATCTAAACTACTAATTAGGAATAAACTCTAATTATATATTAAATAAAAAACTCTAACACTCCCCGTTAATTTAGTCTTCTCTTCAAGCTCTAACACTTCTTGAATAACCAGCACTTTGGTTGTAAACTCTTTTCAAATAACCCCACATTGCTTGAGAGGTCTTATAAGGTTTGAGATTAAGAAGTATGGAGGGTTCCACACTTTCAAGAATCCAAGACATAATCTGAGCATTCTTCACCTCCCATTTTCCATATTTTTCCTTCTCCTCTTTATGGTTAGGTGCAGGATTTGTTCCAACAATATGACCCAATAATTTCTTTCTTTTGACAAAGATTTAAAATTGGAAGCAGAATAGTTCTTGCCATTAAATCGAACAATAAAATGTTAAGACCGCTCTAAAGACATGATTCCACGGGAAAAAAAAATCAAGAACAAAATAGAAACCAAGAACAAAAAATACTAAGATCTCAAGCTAGATAAAGAATTTGACACAAGAAGAAATTATCTCAGAATTTTTGGCTCTGACACCATGACAAATAAGAGAAATATTGAAGAATGTTCTCCGTTTTTCTATATGTTTTATTGATATCATCTCCTATTTATAGTTTATAAAAGAGAACTATCTATGGAAAATTACAAATAATTAGCAGCTACAAATTTACCAGCTACAAATCTGCTCCCATCAACACCTATAAATCTGTTTTTATTAATTGACAAAATTCCTAGATATCAGTAGGTAGATATTTAGGACAGAATTCCCTAATTTTCTGCAATTTGATAAAGAATATGTTGACAATTTATACTAGGGTTACTGATGAAGTTACAATCGTTGGGGTTAGATAGCAACTTCCCCGCTGAACTATACCTCATCAAACAATGTGCTCACTTAAGAAATTTTGTTCTCAATTTGGTCGCTAAACTTTCTTGCTGTCTGCCGGTTCATCCATTCACGTTACAGATTGATGTGCCCAATAAATGACATCATTTTGAAAAAATTGAAAAGTCATGTTGCAATCATGGGACTATAAAGAATACATTCCACTAAAAAAGAGAGGCTCCCTTCGTTTCACGTGAAAAATCTTCATCAAAAGGAAGCTAGTTGGGCGTTTTATAATTTCCGATAAGGCATTTCACAGTAAAAAAAAAGGGTCTCTTCTTTTTATTTCTCGAATTTTGAGTGGAATATTTCTTAGTTGTTATGTGATTCCAACTGGATTTCTCCCAGAGTGACTTGTAGAAAATTAGCTTTCAACTTTATGAAAAAATAAAATAATGTAAAAAAAAAAAATTATACTTTTTGTGAAAAAGAAAAAAACATAATTGATTTTTTTGTTGTTGAATGAATGAATTTGTTTACACATGCTAATGCCTTTTGTAGGCTTTAGAAAAGGATTAGAAGTCCTAATTACTTTAGACTTTTAATCCTATTAACTTAAGACTTTTAATTATACTAAAATTATATATAAATAATAGATCATAACTCAAATTCTTACTAGTCCTATGTATATATATAATCTTACACTCCCCCTCATGTTGGAGAATATATATTGTATATTCCCAACTTGAATAAAAACTTGTCGAAAGAAGCTTTTGGTAATGTTTTTGTAAACAAGTCTGCCACTTGTTCTTCGGTAGGAACATAGGATAAAGAAATTGTCCCATTAGTAATCTTTTCTGAGATAAAATGTTTATCAATCTCCACATGTTTCGTCCTATCATGATGAACTGGATTTCGAGCAATTTGTTTAACAGACTGGTTATCACAAAAAATCTCAAACTTTTTCTCTTGGTTCACATCTAGCTCTTTCAAATAGCTTTAATAACCAAATTCTTTCATACATTCCCAATGCTAAAGCCCTATATTCTTCTTCAACATTGTTTTTAGATACAACTGTTTGTTTCTTACTTCTCCAAGTCACTAGATTTCCTCAAACAAAGGAACAATAGCCACTAGTTGATATTCTTTCTGTCAGTTCGTCTGCCCAGCTTGCATCTGAAAAAATCTGAACAGTTCTTTCTTGAGTCTTTTTAAATAGCAATTCATGTCCTGGTGTCTCCTTCAAGTATCTCAAAATTCTAATTGCAGCTTCCATGTGATCTTCTCTTGGATCAATCATGTGTTGACTGATAACATTAACTAGAAAGACAATATCTGGTCTGATTAATGATAAATAAATCAACTTTCCCATTAACCTTTGAAATTTACTCTTATCAACTTGGCTTGAGTCATATTTATTAAATTTTAATCCTACTTCCATGAGGGTATCAACTGGTTTACATTCTAGCATCCATGTTTCATTAAGTAAATCAAGGACATACTTTCTTTGATTTATTATTAAACCTTTGCTCGACCTTGCAACCTCCATGCCTAGAAAGTATCTTAGGTCTTTTGTTTCAAACTCTGTATTTAATAACCTTTTCAAGTGATCTATCTCTTCCTCATCATCACCTGTCAGAATTATGTCGTCTACATACACTATTAAAATAATCCTTTTATTGTTAGAGGTTATCTTAATAAAGAGTGTGTGATCTGCTAAGGATTGCTTGTATTCAGCTTTCAGAATCATCTTGGTGAATCTGTCAAACTAGGCTCTAGGCGGCTGCTTCAAACCATAGATGGATTTATTAAGTCTATAAACTTTCTGATCACCTTTTATCGACTTCAAACCCGAAGGTACTCTCATGTACACTTCTAATTTTCCATTAAGAAAAGAATTCTTAATGTCAAGTTGATGCAGCATCCAGTCCTTGTTTACTACCAAACTTAAGAGAACTCTAATTGTATTTAGCTTAGCTACAGGAGCGAAAGTCTCATTATAATCAATTCTATAGGTTTGAGTAAAGCCTTTGGCTACCAACCTTGCTTTATACCTCTGTATACTACCATCAGAGTTGTATTTTATGGAGAACACCCACTTGCATCCAACTGGTTTCTTGCCCTGCGAAAGATCTGTAATGGTCCAAGTATCATTTTTTTCAAGTGCTTCAATCTCCTCTTCAACAGCTCTTCTCCATTTAGAATCATTTAAAGCCTCCTCAATAGTGTCAGGTATTTGTTTTTTATCTAAGCAAGCTGTAAAAGCCTTGAAAGATGGCATTAGATTACCATAAGCAACATACCTCTGAATAGAATGCTTTGTATATTCTCTTACCCCTTTTCTTTTAGTAATTGGCAAATCATCAACCTCAGGTAACGAGGAAGGAATCTCGGTTAGAACATTACCTTCATTATTCTCATTGGCAACTGCACTCAAGTCCAATTCTTGGCTAGTGTCAAATTACGAAACAGTCTCTGGAATAGTTTTTTAGTGTAAACTTTTAATTGCTTAGAGGGTTGAGGAGTTTGTAAGGGAGGTTTAGGTGAGAATTGAGGAGTAGTAACAATAGGTGAAAGATGAAAAGTTGTAGGTGTAGAAGTGAAAAAGTTATCAGGTTCAAATGATAAAAGGATTATTAATAAATAAATAAGGTTCAAATGATAAAAGGATTATTAATAAATATGAAGAATAAACCTGATTTCTGAAAGACATCACTATTCTCCCCTGATTTTCAGTCGAGTGGAAATAAGGTTTATGTTCAGAAAAGGTGAGATCCATTGAAGTAAAAAAAATTGAGAAGGAAGATGATAACATTTGTAGCCCGTCTTAAGTGAAGAATACCCTATCAAGACACACTTCAGAGATCTAGGGTCTAATTTTGACATAAAGGGAGCAGAATCTTTTGCAAATACAGTGTAACCAAAAACTTTAAAAAGAAGAATAGATGACAATGGTTTAAAATATGGGTAACTCTCCCAAAAAACATCTTTAGGTGTTCTATATTGCGAAACCTTACTAGGCATTCGATTAATGAGATAAGTCGCAGTTAACAAAGCCTCGCCCCGCAATTACTTAGGAGTGTTACAGGTGAATATCAAAGACCTTGTAACCGATAACAAATGCCTATTTTTTCTTTCTGCAACCTTAGTTTTAAAGGGCGTTAGGCGCTCCAAGGCGCTAGGCGCCAGGTGAAAGCGCTCGCTTTTTGTAGGCGAGGCGCTAATATAAATATTATTTAATATTAATTTAAATATAAATATATATAATAAAAAGAAAAAGAAAAATTATATTCATTATTAAAGAATAAAAATAAGTAATAAGTATACATTTTATTTATAATAATTTAATTATAAAAATAAAAGTAAATAATCATTATTGTTGAACCAAATAAAAGGATAAAGAATATTATAAAAAAAAACATAGATAATTCTCCTTTAAAATAATAAACACTAATAACAAATTTAAAATAATAAGAAAACATTAATAAACTGATGGGGCCCACAGTTTACACCATCTCTAACTTCTTCTCAAAACTTTAATGAATTGATGGGTCCCACGATTTAAAATAATAATAAATTTCTCATCAAAACTTAAAATAGAATACAGCACGTGGCTTTTTCTTTTTTGACTTTTTCTCTTTCTTCTGTTCATCTCCCTTGTCCTTATCTTTTTTTCTTCTCTGTTCATCCATGGCTGCTTCATCTCTGCTTCTTCTCCGGTAAAGATTTTGCCACCGTCATTCAAAACCCAAAGACGCAAAAATCGCCACGCCCAGCGTCTCCCGAAAAGCGCGCGCCTCTCGGCGCCTCCCGACGCCTCCAGTATCTCGCGTCGCTTCCGGTGAAGGAGGCGTTTTTCTTGACGCCTACCTTCGCCCGGCGCCTCAGGCGATCGGAGGCGCGCTTTTTAAAACTAAGTCTGCAACCCCATTTTGTTGTGGTGTATCCACACAAGTGCTTATTTGAACAATCCTCTTTTTGTTAAAAAATTCTCCCAATGACTTGGTAAAATATTCACTCCCATTACCAGATTTGAATATCTGAATTTTACATCCAAATTGGGTTTTAACCATATTGTAAAATTTCTAAAAAACAGAGGCTACTTCAGATTTATCCTTTAATAAATATGTCCAAGTTATTCTACTATGATCATCAATGAAAGTGACAAACCACCTACTACTAGTTACATTCTTTACTCGAGAAGGACCCTAAACATCAAATTAATGAAAAAGGTTGGGAAGGTTTGTAAAGAGTTGGTAAATAAGATGTTTTTGTCTGTTTAGCAAGAGGACATATATGACATTTAAAAGAATTTTAGATTTTTATTAACAAACAATTTAGGGAATAATTTAGCAAGATAATGGAAATTAGGATGCCCTAACCTAAAATGCCATAACATAATATTATCAATTTGTCTTAAAGAAATAAAAGAGCAAGAAGTATTTGGTATGGTAGATG
This sequence comes from Abelmoschus esculentus, assembly GCA_035048815.1. NCBI lineage: Eukaryota > Viridiplantae > Streptophyta > Magnoliopsida > Malvales > Malvaceae > Abelmoschus > Abelmoschus esculentus. The sequence continues at coordinate 10,092,621 of JAUCBN010000023.1, read as the reverse complement.
GTTGATTACCGAGAATAACATAAAGACCATTTTGTAAGCTAGCACTGCCAAGCATTTTCCCTGAATTCATTGCCTGTAAAAAACAACCAGATTCAGTAAACTGTAATGAACACTTTAAATTTTTGGAGAGTTTACTAACAGAGGTGAGATTGCAGGCAAGATTAGGCACAAACAGAACATCTCCAAGCAGCAAGTTAGCATTAACGAGGACCGAGCCACTTCCTTTGATAGGAGAGAAAGAGCCATCGGTTGTTTTAATAGAACTTGTAGAAGATGAATCTAAAAAATTAAGGAATAATTCTTTGTTACCAGTCATGTGATCAGATGCTCCAGAGTCGATGATCCATGTTGATGTACCTTTAGAAGAAAAGAGTGCAGTAGGGGAACAAATATTTTGTATGCCTTTATCGAGCTAAGTTTGTTTCACAGGTTACTGTCAAACCTGGAATTGTTTGAAAAGACTCCAATCCAACCGTCTGTTTTGCTATGGGTAACATCTCAGATGTTGTCGAAAGGAATTCCATTACGAATTCAGAGTAGGATCGATATTAGACTGATACTATGTAGAAAATCAACTTCCAACTTTATCGAAAAATAAAATAATGTAGAAAAAAAAGAAAATTTAAGCTTTTTGTGAAAAGAAAGAAAAAACATAATTGATTTTCTGTTGTTGAATGAATTTGTTTGCATGAGCTAATGCCTTTTTATAGGCTTTAGAATAGGACTTTGAATAGGATTAGAAGTCCTAATTACTTTAGACTTTTAATCCTATAAACTTAAGACTTTTAATTATACTAAAATTATATATAAGTAATAGATCCCAACTCAAAATCCTACTAGTCAATCTTACAGCTATGCGTCATTTATTGGGCATTAACTACACTTCATGGGTCTGTTAACTTAAAAAAAAACAGCAGTGAATCAGTAGAATTAGGGCTGAATGAACGAGTAAGAAGGTTGAACTTTTGAAAACTAAGGAATATAAAATCCTCTAGTTTCTATTAGTTCTTGAAGATAATAAGGAAGTTGTGGCTGTAAATATTTTACAGCTTATCTGTTCTGGGGTTACTAATAAAGTTATAATCCTACCCCCTTGATTTAGACTCTAAAGATCTCGTATAGTCTTAGCTGTCCGTAATGTCTTATAGTTATTATTATTAGTAGTAAGGGTAGCAACTTATAAGTCTTGTGAGGAAACACTTTTGAGTAAGCAGATTTGGTTTTCTATATGCTGAATTGTGACTTCAAATAGACCACAATTTCTTGGTTGTATTAATAGAATTCTTCCTAAGTTAAAGTATTCTAGATAACATAACATTACTGTGTACATTGCTTCTGTCATTCCAAGCGGCTAACCTTATGTTGTTTACAATTATATGACTGGGCTTCATCTGTTATATACTGTTGATTAATGGACGCCTCCAATTTAAGTGCCAGATACTAGTGAGACTGTTTTTAGAACATCTGGTATTTAATCTGTATACTCATCTATCAGTTAAATTGAAATTTTCTTTTAGCATTTCTCTGTGGGTCAATACATATATGTTTAATGCTTATTTGAACCTGATAATGAAGCTGTTGCATTTTATGTGAATTTGAAAACCTTTTAATCTTATTGCATGTCAGCTATTTTGAAGTGTTTACTGATATTTATTTAATGTTTTGCAGCTGTCCTTGATGTAATCCTTAGTTGGAAAGCACAGCAGAGCATGTCATTTCATGTTAAGTTGAGATACATATTAAAAGTTATTTCAGCAGCTGCATGGGTGATTGTTCTGCCGGTTACTTATGCATATACTTCAGACAATCCTTCAGGAATTGCACGAACCATCCAAGGCTGGTTTGGCAGCACCTCAAGTTCACCTTCCTTGTTCATTTTAGCTGTTGTGATTTACTTGTCACCAAATATGCTAGCTGCGGTGTTGTTTCTTTTTCCATTCATACGTCGATTCCTTGAAAGTTCACACTACAAGATTGTGATGCTTATGATGTGGTGGTCACAGGTAGAGACAACTTGTCTTCTATCATCTTCTTCTCCCAATTGTTATCTTCTCTGGTTCATTTATTTCTTTCCTGAATCTTTCAGCCCCGTCTCTACGTTGGTAGGGGAATGCATGAGAGCACATTTTCTCTCTTTAAGTAAGTAAATGTTTGTAGGATCTTCATATTTGCTTTTGTGGCAACCATTTGAAATATCCCTTTTGTATTTGTTTTGAACTTTTCAGGTATACAATGTTTTGGATCCTACTTATCATCACTAAGTTGGCATTCAGTTATTATATTGAGGTGTGGTTTTCATTCATCTCATCCTGAACTGCCTCACTCAATACTTTATCACTTTGCTCTGATCATTAAACCAATTATAATGGTCATTAAATCAATTACAATATTGGTATCAAAAGGTCAGCCATGATTAAGTTGCTTATGAAGCTATGCTGCTTAAGGCTGGCTACCCAGAATCACTTCAATTGGTGTCACTCTTGTTTTAATTTCTAGAAGATCTTTTGCATCTGCCTTTTTTTGATCAGCACAACAGATTTGATATGTTTTTAGAGTGAATAATCTATCACCTTCCTTTCATTGTTACAGATAAAACCTTTAGTTGGTCCCACGAAAGCTGTAATGTCTGTTCGGATAAGGAGATTTCAATGGCATGAATTTTTCCCCAATGGTAATGAACATTAAAATATGCCTTTTTCTTAGAGCAGAAAGTTCATTTCTTGATTTCTTGTATTGCAGCAAGGAACAACATTGGTGTGGTGATTGCTCTCTGGGCTCCAATCATTCTTGTATGGCTTATCTTTTGTTCATAATTCATACGTGTTCTTCTGTCATTACTCGACTGTGATAGTTCAAGGTCTTATTTGCTGATTTTATTTTATAGGTCTATTTTATGGATACCCAGATTTGGTATGCAATATTCTCTACATTATTTGGAGGTATATATGGTGCATTTCGACGCCTTGGAGAGGTTAGTTGAGCTCCACATGGTTAGTTAGTTATTGCTATTGTTTTTCTATTACCTTTTCTTAAAGTGCTCATTTTCTAATCTGTTTAATTTGTATTGATTTGGCAAAGCATTTTCATGAAACGGGCACTATGTTGTAGTTTACCATTTGTTTGCTTTCTTCACCTGTTATACGCAGATGATGTTTAACATAGAGCATCTTTCTATTTTGTATACTTTTCCTAATGAAAATTGGCAGTTTCTTTTTAAAAAAGAGATAGTGAAAGCCTTAATTCTCTGCTTCTTTATAATTATAAATTTATAATTTAATATCTCCAGAACCTACATTATTATTATTATTATTATTATTATTATTATTATATTTGGGATGTTTATGTTGTGATATTTTTGTTTATGAACCCCAGATTCGAACATTAGGAATGCTCAGATCTCGTTTTGATTCATTGCCTGGTGCTTTTAATGCCCGCTTAATTCCTGGGGATAAGAGCGATAAAATGAAAAGAGGAATTCGGGGTTTTTTCTCTCGCAGCTTTGGGGAGGTAGAACCTCTTCAATATTTTATGCCATAAACTTTGATCTCATATTTCCCCTGATTTTGTGGCTTATGCTTTCCATCTATTATGTTTTATTTTCTCAGCCACCCTCTAATAAAGAGAAAGAGGCTGCAAAATTTGCTCAGTTGTGGAACAAAATAATCAGTAGTTTCCGGGAGGAAGATCTTATAAGCAACAAGTATTTACACTCTGTGCTCCATGTAACATATACGTGTAACATTTCATATTCTTTCTTTATATTGAGCTTGTTTTATTTTTAGGGAGAGGAATCTGTTGCTTGTTCCCTATTGGGCAGACCGTGATCTAGAACAAATCCAGTGGCCACCTTTTTTGCTTGCCAGCAAGGTTTGCTTCAACTTATTTTTCTCTGGTGATCTTGAGAGTTGAGTATCTTGATATTTAGCTGTGAATTTTCCTGTAGATCCCAATAGCCTTGGACATGGCCAAGGACAGTGATAGTAGGGACAAAGAGCTGGAAAAGAGAATTGCAGGTGATTCTTACATGTCCTGTGCAATTCGTGAATGTTATGCTTCATTCAGAAGCATTATCAAGTTTTTGGTTGAAGGGCACCGAGAGAAAAGGTAAGCTTCTCCTTTTGTTAGCCACAGATCATATTTAGTCAAGCAGCGATCTCCTCTCATTAGAATTATTATCTTGTGGAGCATATTATTGGTTAATTTCATTTCTATTCATTCTGATCCGTTTTCAGGGTTATAGATGACATTTTCTCCAAGGTTGACAAACGTATAGCAGATGGTAGTCTAATTAAGACTTACAAAATGAGTGCTCTTCCTAGTCTCCATGACCACATTGTGAAGTTGATAAGATTTCTGGTAATATTAAAAAATAACTTGCTTTAAGAAGAATCCACACCCATTGCATGTGGGTGTAGTAGAAAGTCCTAATTTAACCATCCTGATTTCTGCAGTTGGAAAATAAGCCGGACGAAAGGGGTCAAGTGGTACTTTGTTTCCAGGACATGCTGGAAATTGTAACAAAAGACATAATGGCAGAGGAAGAATTCTCCAGGTTTGGCATTTCATGTGATTGTCTTGAATGCATGTATATACCCTAGTGCCACAACTTACTGTCATTTTATTTGATCTCTTTTCCTCTAAAAGTTTGGAACATGGAGGGTCTGGACATGATGGGATGTATGCAGATCCACTTCGTGAATTTGATCCAAAAAAGTTGGATCAGCTATTTGCATCTTCTGGAGCTATCAAATTTCCGATAAATCCTGTTACAGAAGCTTGGACCGAAAAGGTGAGCCATTGATATTAAATCTTAAAGAACTCTTTGTATTGGTCTATTATTTTTTTCTATCTTGTGCTTTTTTTATCAAGTGGTCTTATCCCATATCTGTTGAGTACTAGGTTCCTTGTGTTTTATATTATAGTTGAGTTTCTCTACCTCTTTTGCCAATTGGTTTTAAGGTTGGATGCTGAATATGGTACTAGGTTCCGCGTGAGTCACACATGGGTTGTCTATGTTTGTGGTCTTATGTTCCTTCACCTATTGACAATGTGCTTTAGGTTGGATACTTGATGCCTACATTTTTTACTTCTCTTCTTTGCACAGATCAACCGCCTTTCTGTTACTTACCACAAAGGAATCTGCAATGGATGTGCCATCTAATTTGGAGGCTAGGAGGCGAATTTCTTTCTTCTCTAATTCTTTGTTTATGGACATGCCTGCTGCACCTAAAGTTCGCAACATGCTTTCATTCTCGTAAGCTTTCTCCTTGATTCATTGTTTCTTTCTACTAATATTCTTTACCTTCCTTATATATCTGATTCACCTTGATTCATTGTTTCTTTCTACTAATATTCTTTACTGTTCCTTATATATCTGATTCTCCTTGATTCATTGTTTCTTTGTAGTAATATTGTTTACTCTTCCTTATATATCTGATTGATTTTTAACCAAAGAATATTTTGTATTGTTGATTAGGTTGGAAATTTGGAGAGCTCTTTTGGGCTCCTTTTCATGTAATTATTATTCGGGGTGTTCATTATCGTGTACATGGTTTTTGGTTCCTTCGGGTACTCGTTACCGGGTACCCGTAAAATTCGGGTACCCAGCTAATCGGGTAATAGATACCCGTTTCATTTTTTTTAATTTTTATTTTAAAATAAAAAAACGTATATTAAACACATAAATTTTAAAAATTTATAATACATGACCAAACGTAAAAATTAGTGATTTAAAGTTAATTTTAGAATATATATGTATAATTGTTAAAGTTTATCACTAAAATGACATTAAATATATTAATTTTTTTCTTTCGATATTAATAAAAATATATTTAAAAATTTTGAAGTATATAATACAAGTATAAAATTAATTTAGAGATTTAAATTTAATTTTATGTATAATTATTAAGGAATCTACAATAGAATATAAATTAAAATTAGTCAAGTCGGGTACCTGGTAATTAAAAAAAATCGGCCTAAGCCCGGCCCAATTATTATTCTCGGGTTGGGTACTCGGCTTGATTGAGTAATTTTTTTAGGGAATTACCCGATATTTTTGTTTTGGGTTGTTGGGTAATTGGGTCGGGTTAGGTAGGTCGGCTCGGGTAATTTTGAACATCCCTAGTAATTATTGATATATAAATATGGTATTATCGTATATAATTACAGTTCTATAATAACAATCCTAGATTTTATATAAAATCTACGAAAGATAAACAGAATAATGAAGTAAAACTATTTCTTGTTTTACTTTTGAAATGTCTGTTTCTTACCTCATTATAGACTGTTAGGGTTGGCTATGTGTATCACGTTCAATCAGTATCACTATTTAAGATTGTATTTTTAGTTGGTGTAGTGAAATGTGTTCCTCCCTTATTTTTGTTACCCAAGATACTGTTTGAGCTTCTCTTGACATTGATATCCACCTTAAATCAAATCTCCGTATTGTGGCATTTGTTTCTTCTATTTAAGTTTCTAAACTGCCTTAAATGATGTAAATGCACGGAGATTAGATAATTTGACAAAATGATCCAAGGCTGCACTCTGAGTAGGTGTAGTAAAACAAGTCCCTTTTAAAATCTAATCTCCATATTGTGGCATTTGTTATAGACATGGATATTATCTATTCATTCAAATCTGTAGTTCCAAACTGAATAAATGACGTAATTGTTATATATATATGTCCCAATAAACTTGTCAGTTTTGTGTTTTAAAATTGTCCCATTCAAATTGTCACTTTGAAAAATTCAACTTGTATAAGACACATTTCCTTTTCTATCATTTGTTAGTTTCTCAACAAAAACAAAAGTTCACTTTCTAAGTGCAAACTTGTCATTTAAATTATTTTGCATCATGCATCTTATATAATTTTTTTTCTTCCTAAAACTAAGCGAAAAGTCAACAAGTGACAAAATAATTGAGACTGAAGGAGTATAAAACTTAACATAATGAAATTTATAAAATTTAAAGACATATGAATAGGTTTAATTCCTGCTTTAAATCATGTAATTGCATGAAAAATTGGGAAATAAAATGAAACGGATAAAATTTAAGAAAAAATAATTTACTTAATTCTTAATTTCTTCATTTTGCTCATGGTTATAAAGTTTTTTTTCTTATTCTTCTTGAAATCATTAATTTGAGGTAAATTCATTTTCAAAGAAATTGACTTGACCATCATAAGTTGCTATAGCTTTAATTGTTGAACCACTGCTTAAGTGCTCCAAAATGAGTTATGGTTCCACTTTTATCTGGGAATATGTTGATGAATACTATTTTTGTTACTGATGCTGTTAAAATGATCAAACCTTATTTTCTACTTTTTTGCAGTGTTTTGACTCCTTACTATACAGAGGAAGTTCTCTTCTCCTTGCATGAATTGGAAGAGCCAAATGAAGATGGTGTTTCTATTCTGTTTTACTTGCAAAAAATCTTTCCAGGTTTACACTTGTACCCTGAAAATGTTAAATCCTTGCTCTTTTGTTCATATATGGCTGATTGCCATTAATAATCTCCAGATGAATGGAATAACTTTCTCGAAAGGGTGGATAAAAACAGTGAAGAAGAACTTAAAGGATTTCCCGAGTTAGAAGAAAAACTACGTCTGTGGGCATCATATAGGGGCCAAACTTTAACAAGAACTGGTTCTCTCTCTCTCTCTCTCTCTCTCTCTGTGTGTGTGTGTGTGTGTGTGTGTGTGTGTGAGCGTGCGCATGCGTGCTTGCTTGGGCACCTGCGACTTTGTTTACGAATTGATTTCTGTTTTTCTAGACTAATAGATCATTATAAATGTCAGTTAGAGGTATGATGTACTATCGAGAGGCATTGGAGCTTCAGGCATTCCTTGATATGGCCAAACATGAAGGTATATGTTTCTCTTTCGACTGAAGTTCCAGTATAGTTGATTGTATGCATGCTGCTATTCTCTGATTAGTGGTACATCTCAATTACAAAATTCTCTGCTTGTGTGAATTGTTGGTGATCTGAGATTTGTTCGAACTCACAGTTGTTTTAATTTCAACCTGATTAGATTTGATGGAAGGCTATAAGGCCATTGAATTAGAGGATAGTAAAGAGAACAGATCACTGAAGGCACAGTGTGAAGCTGTGGCTGATATGAAATTTACATATGTGGTGTCTTGCCAACAATATGGCATTCAGAAGCGGTCTGGTAGTGAGCGTGCACAGGACATTCTGAGGCTTATGACAAAGTAAGTGTGCAGATCTTCTTTAGTATGAATTTAAGACATCAGTTGCTTAACAAGCGGACGTACACAATATATTGAACATAATGAGGATATGTGTATTGGCAGATATCCATCACTTCGTGTAGCATACATTGATGAGGTTGAACAACGTAACGAGGATAGGTTGAAGAAGCTTAATGGAAAAGTTAATTATTTCTCTGTTTTGGTGAGGGCTGTGCCAAAATCTAGTGATTCTTCAGAGCCAGTGCAAAATCTAGACCAGGTAATGCATACTTGGTTTCAGTATTTTAGCCTATTAGTTATGAAGCTGTTTCAACATTTTGTCAGTAGGGCTCCTTTGATGAGCCCATAAGAAGATCAATAACCATCTTTGAAAGAAATACAATATTAGCATTTAAACTGCATTTTTCCTGATGTTTCGTTGGTTTATCAAACGTTGGTTAGATAGCAGAGAGGTATCATCTAGTATATATTTCTAATATTCTTGCACTTCTAGCGTTTTCTAATAATGTCCTAAAGATGTGGAAAAGGACCTGCTTTAAAATATTGGACCTTGTTTTGCTTCCAGTAAGCATTTTGTTCTTGAAATTTCATGTTGGGTATTCCAAGATTCTAAATTCAACGCGTGAAATAAACTTAATTGTTCAGTCTTGTGTTAGATATCCACTTCAAGATTGGATTTATATCACTTTCTCAGCACCCTAAAGTTTTTCCCTTTCAAATGGCCTGTTTGTTGTGATCATTTCCATAAACAGGAAATTTATCGGATAAAGCTTCCTGGACCTGCTATCTTGGGCGAGGGGAAACCTGAAAACCAAAACCATGCTATTATCTTCACACGAGGAGAAGGCTTGCAGACAATAGATATGAACCAGGTTGCTTTTTGTTGTGTTTTTACTAAACATGATTGTCCACTACACTGCCTTGTGTTATTTTTTTGCTCATTCTCATAGGATAAAAATACTTTTCCTTCTTGGAATGGATTGTCAAGGATAATTGCCTTTTTTTTTCTCTTTTCTGAATGATTCAAATAGGATAATTACATGGAAGAGGCCTTGAAAATGAGGAATTTGTTGCAAGAATTCCTCAAGAAGCATGATGGTGTAAGGTATCCAACAATTCTTGGCCTCAGAGAGCACATATTTACTGGAAGGTAATATGGCAGCCTGTTTTCTCTATGTTATAACTGTTTATATATATTGGCTAATACTCCACTGTTTTGGTGCAGTGTTTCTTCTCTTGCATGGTTCATGTCAAATCAGGAGACCAGTTTTGTTACTATCGGTCAGAGATTGTTAGCCAACCCTCTCAAGTAAGTTGTTATTGCTTTAAATCTTTTTCAGTCTTAATACTGTTGTAGGTGGTAGTTTATGTATGTTAAAACATTGAAATACTCGTGTTTCCTGCAGGAGTTTTATTTTAGTACCAAGGATTGAGCTTGTTTAAGAGTTTGTGTTAGTTTCTCACGTTTAAATAATTTTAATTCGACAAAACATCAACTTATATTGTTTCTCTTCTATCAAATAATTAGTAATAGTATATAGTGAACATCTCATTGACGTCTTGTTTCTCTACTATCAAATTGTTAGTAGCAACTCATCCCACTTATTGTTTTTCTACTTTCAAGTTAGATGTCATAAAATACCATCGTTTTCCCTCTTACAAATGAATCTTCCATGTCCACCGTACTATGATACTACGGATGACAATGGGTTGGATATCTGCAATTTCTGTAAAATCTGAATCTGAACCCAAAATTCTGCTTTAAAATCCAAATCCGTTTGTTATCCACCTTAAATTCGAGTTACTATCCAATTTGAGCCTGAAAGTAATTAAATTATATGTAGGATATACAAATCCACTAAAATCCACATTTAGTAAGTCCTTAAAGGTTATTATATTTAAATATTTTAAAAAAAGTCAAACGGAATGTGGGTTGGATATCCGAATCTGTTATTCGTGAAAGTAAAGTGTATTTGGATAATCAGCATCCGTCTGAGTCAGTGTCATCTGAATCTATAATATCCAAATCTGCAAAAAGCATATTGGATATCTGCAACTATCCGAATTTGCACTATCCATTGCCATCCATGGTACTGTGGGTTTTATTCCTAGGAAACAAAAAAATGCTCTTTCATTCTATTTTCTCTGTTTTTTTTAATTACATTTTGTTAATAATGCTAGAACACTCATGTACAAGTTTCCTGTTTGTGTAGGGTTCGATTCCATTATGGCCATCCGGATGTATTTGATAGGCTATTTCACCTCACTAGAGGAGGTGTCAGTAAAGCATCCAGAGTAATTAATTTGAGTGAAGATATTTTTGCTGGTAGGAAGGCCCCATCTTTTGTAACCATGTTCTATTTTTGTGCTTGTCTTCATTTTGTAACTTCTGTGATTTGATTGTGATTACAGGCTTCAATTCTACACTTCGGGAAGGCAATGTCACCCATCATGAATACATACAAGTTGGGAAGGGAAGGGATGTGGGTCTAAATCAGATATCTATGTTTGAGGCCAAAATAGCTAATGGCAATGGTGAACAGACACTGAGTAGAGATATATACCGGCTTGGACATCGTTTTGACTTTTTCAGAATGCTGTCTTGTTATTTCACTACAGTTGGTTTTTATTTCAGTACTCTGGTAATTCTTTTTAAACTTTCCCCCTTTAATTGTGACTTTAAGATGTCATACAGACTTCTTTCAATAATAATAAGATTCTGTGTTCTTTGGCAGGTAACTGTGCTCACTGTGTATGTGTTCCTTTATGGGCGCCTCTATCTTGTACTAAGTGGCCTTGAACAAGGATTGAGTCAGGAACCAGCAATTCGTGATAATAAGCCTCTCCAAGTGGCTCTTGCTTCTCAGTCTTTTGTTCAAATTGGATTTTTGATGGCATTACCCATGTTGATGGAAATTGGCTTGGAAAAGGGTTTCCGAACTGCATTTAGTGAATTTATATTAATGCAACTGCAGCTGGCACCGGTATTTTTCACATTTTCTCTTGGAACAAAAACCCACTATTATGGAAGGACATTACTTCATGGAGGTGCTAAGTACAGGCCTACAGGCCGAGGGTTTGTGGTGTTTCATGCCAAGTTTGCTGATAACTACCGGCTTTATTCACGCAGTCATTTTGTCAAGGGTATTGAGATGATGATCTTGCTTCTAGTGTACCAAATCTTTGGTCATACTTACAGAAGTACAGTTGCATATGTATTGATCACTGCTTCATTGTGGTTTATGGTGGGCACATGGCTTTTTGCCCCCTTCCTATTCAATCCTTCTGGTTTTGAGTGGCAGAAGATTGTTGATGATTGGACTGATTGGAATAAGTGGATAAACAACAGAGGTGGTATAGGTGTACTTTCAGAAAAAAGTTGGGAATCATGGTGGGAGGAAGAGCAAGAGCATCTTCAGTATTCTGGGATGCGTGGTATTATTGCCGAGATATTGTTAGCTTTACGATTCTTTATCTACCAGTATGGACTTGTCTATCACTTGCATGTTACAAGGGAAACCAAAAGTTTCTTGGTATGTTCCTCTCGATAATTCTATGGCCATTTCCCCACTAATATTCGTCATTTATGCTTTGTAATTTCCATCCACATGTCTCAGGTCTATGGTGCATCATGGCTGGTGATTATTCTGATTTTGTTCGTAATGAAGGTAGGTGGCTACTGAGTATTTCCTTACAATCTCCTGAGATTAGAGTAGACACAAGTTATCATCGACCATTGTCCTTTTCCTGTTAATATTCCTCTAAGATCAATCAGGTTTATTGTTTAATTATTCTTATCATCTAAATGGGATATTTTCAAGAAAAATAAAATCAAGTAGGTCTTTTTGCTGAGGTAAACAGGGCTTAAGTTCATTGTTTTGTGGTTTACTCGACCACGGTCAACTGCCGATAACATTACCGCTTAAAAGATAAAACAATCAAATGAACCAAAATGTGGTTTATAATTTATTGTTTTCATCGTACAAGAGAATGATGTAATCAGTGACACTTTTCAGTATTACAACAGTTTCATCTTCCTATTTTATGCTGTCAATGTTTCAGTAAAACCATGATTATCATGTTGATCTTAGTCTCTAATTTGGAAGTTGAACTGTACCATGTCTTAATGATTTTTCATTAACTTTTTTTGGCTTAGACTGTATCTGTTGGAAGGCGGAAGTTCAGTGCAAGTTATCAACTTGTGTTCCGGCTCATCAAGGGTTTAATATTCTTGACGTTCGTGTCCATTCTGGTTATTCTGGTCACACTTGCTAAGATGACAATTCAAGACATTATAGTCTGCATTTTTATCTTCATGCCTACCGGTTGGGGAATGCTTCTGGTAAAGCCCGTCTCCTCCGTCTTACAGTTTTACAATTATATGGCAATAGTTATTTTTTGCATGGTTTTCTTTAGCTCTCAAATGCACATTTTATATCTTGAAGCCCCGAAACCGATCCGAAAACTTTTATGCTTTGCTGATTTGCTAATCTGTTATGGGTTGCCTTTTCTGTCTCCATGAAGCTATAGTGATCTGCACCTAGAGTTACTAGGCAGTCTGTCTCAATGCAACAGTTCCATATTTTATTTGAAGTCAACACTTCGATGAATGCTTTTCCCTTGAAAATGACAACCTAATCTAATCATTTCTGGTAATTCTAGTTTGTAATGGATGACGATGTTATTGCTGTTTTGATGTGTATCAGATAGCTCAGGCCTTAAGACCTGTTGTTAAGAAACTTGGTTTCTGGGGATCTGTTCGAACCCTTGCTCGTGGATACGAGATCGTAATGGGTTTGCTTCTGTTCACTCCTGTTGCCTTCCTTGCCTGGTTTCCTTTCGTCTCCGAGTTCCAGACTCGAATGCTGTTCAACCAAGCATTCAGCCGAGGTCTGCAGATTTCTCGTATTCTTGGTGGTCACCGTAAAGATCGTGCTAATCGACACAAGGAGTAATCGATGTCGTCACCAGGATTTGTAATTATATTCGATGAAACCAGTATCTTGTCCCCTGTTCTAACAGATTCTGTCTCATGGTGTTGTCGATGGCAGGGCAATTTTGGCATTTGGAATGTGTAAGTCTTATGGTAGTGGTGGAATTGTTCAAACTCGTAATGTATTTTATGAGCAATGAGAATGGATGTTTATTAGGTGATGAAGTACTTGTAGACAGATAAGCTAACAAATAAATAAATACTTTTTATTTCAAAATAAAATGAAGTGAAAAATAATTATAGGATGATTTTTAATTACATTTAAGCTGGTTTTTAAAAATTAAAAATATAAATAGTTATTTTCAAATAATTAAAGTTTAAATTCTATCGAATGAATGAAATAGTCATCCGGTGATTCGTACCTCTCGGTTATCAAGCAATGCGGAAGGATCTTCACATTTGCAAAGTTGGATCTTCATTTGAAGAATAGCTAGACAAGTAGATCATTTTTAAATCTATATCTCGGGAAAAGGGCTTGGATGATCGCTTGTGATAAGCGTTTGGGAACCTGCATTTTGTTCCTTTCCTTTTTCTTCAAATTGTTTTGCCATGTTTGTTTCATACAAGTTTACGAAAAGCTCCAATAAAGATACTTATTTCTTTATTTTTGAGCTTTCAATTCTATTCAAAGCATCATGCTAGTGAACTAATATGAATTAATGAATACAGAAAATCTTTTGGCATCACTATGTTTTAAGTCACAGGTAAGATTTGTTTTTTCGGATCAAGATAACGGAATATAAACGGACATATTCTGACATTCAGATGAAATTTGTCTCGAAAGAATGCCTCAAAACAGCTTTGTAAAGAGGACAATCATTAAAAGTTGCCCTTGCTATGTGGATGAAAACCTCAAATGCAGAAAAGAGGAAGAAGAGTCAATCAGTCCCTTCAGAGTAGCGAACTGACTGATAATAAATGCCTTTCAAGGCAGTACTCATCATAATAGGAATATTTTGCATTAGAAGCATGATAACAATACACAATATTTCTGTTAAACAGGATTCAAAGAAATCAACAACAACGAACATTATTGACAGCCTTCTCGGCGTGAGTCCCGATATAAGATACTATTGACAGCCTTCTCGGCGTGAGTCCCGATTAAAACACTATTGGCAGCCTTTTCGGCGTGAGTCCCGAAAGAAGTGGTGTATCATGAGAAATTTCGTAATAAGAAGAACAGCCTCAAGTTTCACCGCTTACATCTAGAGAATTTCGTAATAAGAAGAACAGCCTCAAATTTCACCGCTTACATCTAGAGAATTTCGTAATAAGAAGAACAGCTCCAGATCTTCCGGAAATAAGGAATTTCATAATAAGAAGAACAACCTCAATTTCCACCACTTGATGAGTTTAGAGAATTTCGTAATAAGAAGAACAGCTCAAAATTCCACGAGATGCGAGGAATTTCATAATAGGAAGAACAACCTCGAATTTCACAACTCTTATCTGGAGAATTTCATAATAAGAAGAACAACTCCAGATCTTCCGGAAATGAGGAATTTCATAATAAGAACATCCTCAATTTCCACCACTTGATGAGTTTGGAGAATTTCATAATAAGAAGAACAACTCCAAATTCCACGAGATACGAGGAATTTTATAATAAGAAGAACAGCCTCGGATTTCACCACTCTTATCTGGAGAATTTCGTAATGAGAAGAACAACTCCAGATCCTGGAGATGAGGAATTTCGTAATAAGAAGAACAACCTCAAGCTCCACCACCTGATGAGTTTAAAGAATTTCGTCTGAAGAATTTCGTAATAAGAAGAAGAACTTCAGACCCTGGAGAATTTCATAATAAGAAGAACAGCTCCAGTTATTCCGAAGACGAAGAGTTTCAACAACCTCGAGTTGCGTCACAAGGTTTTGCTTGAAGAATTTCGTAATGAGAAGAACAACTTCAAGCTTCAGGGCTTTAACAAATTCGTGTTTTTCAGTCTTTGCCCATCTCCTGCTCCGCAGCATTGAGCAAAGAGGGGCAGCTGTCAACACGAATATAAATAATAAAATATAATAAATAATTAATAAAATATAAATAATAAAATATTAAAAAAATCAAAAATCGTGAAAAAACAGAGTTTGAACATGGGATGTGGCCGGTTTGTTAGGGATTAGATTGGGTGGTTTTAGTGTTGAGATTTTGTGGGATTGAGGAGAGTTTGAGTGGGTTTTGGTTTGTTGGATTCGAATCCCTTTAAAAGGGATTCAATCGAGATGGTTTGGGGGGAGTTTTTTAGAGATTGAGGCTTTCGGAAGTGGAAGTAAAGAGCAATCGGATTTCTTGGTTTTGGAAGCTTGCAAATCGCCCGAAGGTAAGCCTTTGAACCGATTCTTCAAGTTTTTTTTTCTGTTTTGATACTTAAATTTTGGTAAGGATGAGTTTAGGGGTTTGGCCGGTGGTATTAATGTTTAGGGTAGATTTCAATCAGGTGTTTTTAGGACTCTAGAGGTATTTTGGCATGTTTTAGGGCCTCCGATGGTCTCGCCGGTGTTGAAAATGGCCGCCGAAGACTTTTGGGCGACGGCCGGCGTGATTCGCGGTGGTCGATGAACACGCCGGAACGGCGCCGGACGGTGGCGGGATAGATCGTGCGGCGGTTCAAGCAGCGTAGTGTAACCGTGTTCTTCATGTTCATCTAGAACATGAAGAACATTCAAACTATTCTTGTCTTTTGGCCCCCTTTGATCCATTTTTTGGGTTAGGTTCTGGGTTGTTAGTGTTGGAGTTGAGAGAAAAGTGAGTCGGGCCAAGTTGGTCTCGGTGCAAATGGCCGAGCCAACTCGGCACTTGGGGTTTTGTTATGGGATGGAACGACGCTGTTTTAGGGCGCGGGTACGCGGGCCGGATCCGGGTTCAACCCGGATCTGCGCGTTTCTATCCGAATAAGGAAAAATTGCTTCCTAGATCTAAGTTGCTTTACAATGTAGTCCCTAAACTTTCAATTAGCCCCCTAAAACTTTAGTTTTCACTCAATTAGGCCCCTAAACCTCTAATTTAGACCCCTAAGATTAAAATTAGTTAATTTTAGACTTTAATTAGGATAAAAATTTAATTTTAAGACTTAAAAATTTATTAATTAGGTTCTAAAATAGAATTTAATTTAATTTTTAAGATTATTTAAAATTAATTTAACCTAGTTAGATCTAATATAAGATTAATTTGACCCCTAGAACTTAAAAATTAGACTTTAATTAGGTTCAACTTAATTCTTAAAATTTTAGAAAATAATTTTAATTAATTATTTTAATTAATTTTAATTAATTTCTGAAGATAAGTTTTAAAATTGACCCAACTTAATTAGGTCTAGTTTAGCCCTTTGAACCTTAACTTAGATTCACCAAATTAATTAGGTTAAATTAAATTCTTAAAATTTAGAATTTATGTTAATTAAGTCTCTTAATTAATTTTAATTTTCTAAGATAAGATTTAAAAAATTAACCTAATTGAATTTAATCCAACCCTCCAATTAAACCTTAAAACTTAAAATCCACCAAATTGGATTTTAATTAGGTTTTAATTAAAATTTGAAGATTAGGAAAATTTAATTAAATAATTAATTTAATTAAAA
Source organism: Abelmoschus esculentus (assembly GCA_035048815.1). NCBI lineage: Eukaryota > Viridiplantae > Streptophyta > Magnoliopsida > Malvales > Malvaceae > Abelmoschus > Abelmoschus esculentus. Next base: position 10,075,844 of record JAUCBN010000023.1, on the reverse strand, counting down.
TTTTCTAAACTTTAAAATTAATTATACACTTAATTAAATCTAATCCATCTTTTGAAGTTTGATTTCTAGTCCCTTTTGATCTTTACCAATGCAAGTCCCTTTGTACTTATGATGACAATTTTGATGTAACTTATACTCTCATGTTCTTAATAAAAATATCAAGTTTCTTTTATCTTGTTTGTTTATTTTATTTAATTATGCTTTTTTTAATATCGCATGGCATATTTTAGGGAGGTCACCTAATAAACATTTAGTTAATTAATTTAGAGCCCTCTAGGACTAGTCGCTTTAACCAATTAATTAATTAAATAGGAAGATAATTAGTAAATAATAGTATTTGAATCTTATATCTCGGATACACTAAAGAGGCTGATGTTTTGACGTACCATGATGTTGGCCTAAAGAGTGTACCTTGGTATCGAATTCATGTGCTATTAAAACCTAGAATTTTGATAAAGTAACTTAGGCTTAGTATTAAATAAAATTGATAGGTAAACAACTAGTGGTATTAGTAACTTAGGTTTTAACATTTAATTGGAGCCTTTGTAGGATTAGAACTTAAAATGAACAAGATAAAAACGGTCATGCATTTTATTTTAACCTTTTGAGGCGGAAGTTACATTCCTTTAAATTTGGGTGAGGTTTCCTATCTAGAGGATGTCTCGTTCATCCCAAGTTTGAAGAGGATGTAATTTCTAAATTAAAAGGATATCCTCAATTCAAATAATGTTTGATTAACAATGGAGAATTAAATTAATATCTATCTTCAAAATGTCAAAATGCCACGTAATATTTTTCCAAGGTATCGATTTTTTGGGCGTTTGTAAGGGTCGTCCTTACACGTAACCGACTCCCGAACCCAATTTTTTTAACGAATCTCTGGTTTGTTTTATGGTGTCTGGCCTACCAATGTGGCCGGTGGCGACTCCAAGTCAATTTTTCAAATTAAATTATGTATTTTTCCTAAAATTTGGGTTTTTCAAGATTAAAAGCGATAAAATTTGAACTTTTTCAAAACTAATCGTCAAGCTATTTTTCACCTAAACACGTGTTTTTTAAGAGGTCGCGACAGTTGAGCATATTTTAATGTATATATGCTCTGTTTTTGTGATGTAAAGGAAGTTTAAGAAGGCTCTTGAGTTGTTGGTGCGTCGGTGGTTCCGTTGGAGCATCGGTGAAGGTTTGTTTTGCTTGTCGGTGAGTGAAATTGGTTAAGAAGCATTTGTACAAGTTTGGTTCTGTTTTGAGGACTACAGAATAGTGTAAAAGCTTTCCTTAGTCCAAGAGTAAGTGGTTTTTAATGTTTTGGAAGCATTTCAAATATTTTTGGACTATATTGCATTAGATTTATGAAAAATGTTTATGTAGAATCAATTTCAATACATAGATTGGTTTTGGAGTTGATGCATATAGGTGCTAGTTGTTGTATATGCATGGTTTATAATGGTTTTCATGAATTTTGAAAGCATGAGAATGATTTGATTTAAAGTATGATTATTGCCTTTTTACTCTATTAAGCCTTGAGCATGATTTGGTTCATTTTGATGTACGTGTGTTGAGTGCATTGTAAAACAACAAGATTCCATGCATGATTGAAATAGTATTTTCTTAGTGACATGTTATTAGGATAAAATGCACTATAAAAAATTTGTGAAATATTGATATTGCCTACAAGTAAACAAGGGTGACTATGTGTCCGATCATGCATGTTGTGCTTGCCTATATGTAAACAAAGGTGACTTAGTGTCCGACCATGCATGTAGATGACATACGTAAACAATGGTGACTTTGTGTCCGACCGGTACATGTGGAGACTAAGTGTCTCTAATTATGGTATAAGAAATCCGAGTATTCGATGAGCCTAAGGTTCACAACAAGCTTGTCACTTAAACGTCAATATGCATGATTAATGGATTTGATTTTAAGTATGAACATAAGCATGTTTTTGACTTAGCATGTTACTTGTAACCTATGGTTTTAAATTTGCTTTTGATTCTTGCATTGATGAACTTGTGTATTAGAGTTATCTAACTAAGCATGTTTTGCTTAAGCTCTCTTTTCGTCTTTGTAGAGAAATAGAGGCTTAAGGGACATCATTTGGAGCAAGGGGTCCAAAGGAAGACATCCAACTTGTTTTTGGTATGATTTGATAAAATAAAAAGGACTTGACAATGCGTAACTCAATACTTTTGAGAGTGTATTTTTTAATTAACAAAGGAATTGTAAAAGTGATCTATAAACATGTTTTGCTTGTTGATTTGTTGAATTTGTAGATAGATGTGTTGGCTTGAAGTATGCTTGTCCTTGTGTGGTTGAAAAGTTAGGAAACATGCCTATAGAAGTTGTGGTGACTATGATGGCTATAATTGTTTGTTTAAGTTACTCTTGGTGCTTCGAAATTATGCTTATAGTTGATGGTTGTCTATGTTTGTGTCTCGATTGAGTTAAGACTACTTGAAAGTGCCTATCTCGTGATTCTGGGCACGTGGGTATCAAAACAGTTGGAACTAGTTTCGATACCCAAGGCTAAATAAGCTAAGGTTCCGATACATGGGAAACCAGTTTCGATACTAGAACCTCATTGGGCATGAGAGTTTCAAAACATCCAAGAGGTTGTTTTGAAACCTCTGTTTTTGGCAGTTAATATCATTACTGCCATGTCAGTGATTCGATTAGAGATCATCTGTATCGATGCACTAGGCCAAAATTGAGCGGTTAGATTGCAGGATTTTCATTCTAGTCCCGGGTATTTTGTACGTTCAATTGAGGGAGCTACGGATATTGGTTTAGTTTGAAATCTCACCTATGAACATGAAATTAACTTAATTTTAAGTTGGCTAACTCAAATCGGATTTAATCCTTAAAAACTAATGGTTTTACATTTTAGTCCCTAAATAGTAATGAATGCAATTGGTAATGTTAGAATTTTCGTTTGGTCTAAAATTCGACATGAATGTTCTTTGTATGTTTAATTGAATTTTGATAGAATGAATTTCTACCTTCTCACTAGAATTTAAAATGTTTATGCTTTAGTCCTTAAAATGCTCATGTGTTTGGTTGATTGCTCGTTTGTTATTGGATTGCTTTCGTATTAGATCCGCATGAAATCGATACACATAAGAAATTAATTGTACATTTAGAAAAGAAAAAAGTATAACGTTTTAGGGTTGTATATCGGATTGGGCCTTCGCAGGTTTGGTTCGGTATTCCCCGTGTAATTCATTAAAGTTAGTTCCGTCTAGATCGGGCTAAGGAGGTTACATAAGTAAAGTGTGGAAGCATCATCAAAGGTTAGTGAGAATGAAAAATAAGTACGAATAAAAACCTGAAACATGAAATAACTGACTTGATGGCAAAAATGTGTTGATCTTTCTTTATATTATGTAATATTAGTAACTTCATGATTGTTTGTAATATGAACTCAGTTATTAAATATTATTTGTTTTTGTTTTTAAAGTTTTATATGATATGGGCAATAGAGTATATTGACGTTGATTTTACAATGTTAATTTTTGTTGAAATATTTTATTTAATTATATTTATGTTATATTTTATGTAAATTGATAGGAATTTTCGTAATTTTATAAAGTTATTAAAAATTTAAATTCTTTAATATAATTCTATATTTTGTTGGATTAAAATTCAATAATAGTGGGCACATATATATAATGTATATTGCTATTATAAAATTTAACACGTAATTAAGTGATCAATTATGTTATACGTGTTATAGGTATTAAATTATCATGGAATTAAAAATGTAGATACTATAAGGTGTATTTATAATTTGATGAGGGCAGAGTTATAAATACTTAATAGTTGGTTATTAAATCAACTATATAAAGGGGTTATGGTCCCCAAGAATTAGGTCAACTTGCATATCTCTTTTCTCCGTCTAAGAGTTGTGCCGCAAGAGGAAACCTAACTTCTTGGAAGATCAAACCCTAAAAACTCTATCGATTAATTCAGGTACGCTTTCGCATTCAGTTTATTTATTTTATTGTTCTTGATGATTTGACATATAGATCTTGGGTTTATATTCATATCGAATATATTTGAATTCTAACAAGTGGCATCAAAGTCAAAATTATATCGATTCATTGAGATCATAAGTTTTTGGTTTTATAATTGATCTTATGAAATTAAATTATATATTTGTCGTATTTTAAGAATAAATCGATTTAATTTTGTTTTCTATGATTTGATTTTGTTTTTTCGCCAATCTAGTTGTTTTTCCTTTTTCAATGGATTAACATTCATTGTTTTACGACAAATATATATTTTCGTGGATTCAGTTTGGTGTTACGTCTATGGGTTTGAATCGATTAATTAAGAAATCATAAAAATCAATCTAGATTTATATGAAGATTAAGTTTTGTCCGCATGAAAATTTATTTAATTTTTTTTGTTGCTATTAATTAAAAATTAAATTTTAAGTTTGGATTCCAATTACTTCCATAATAGCAATTTACTTTATTTTTATGAAATGTATATTTTAAATATATTTTATTTAAATTATATGTTTAATTTGATTGGATCAAAATTTTAGTTTTGATTATTGGGTATTAAGTTAAATTCGATTAGATCAAAATTTTAGTTTTAATCATTGGGTATTAAGTTAAATTCGGTTAGATCAAAATTTTAGTTTTGATCGTTAGTAATAAAGAAAATTTTAATTAATTTGAGCTTTGTCGTGATAAATTTATCATGATTCAAAAAATTTATATTCAGGTTAGCTATTAAAGCTTTATATTCGGTTTATGTCTATTAAGTTATGATTGAATGATCTTTCGGCATGTTACTTTTAAATTATATTGTTACTTTATATAATTTACTTGGTTAATTTATTTAGCATTTAGTTTCGATCACATATTTTGGATTATAGAATATATATTTGGTATTGATATATTCAATTCGGTTTGATCAAAAATTTATTTTTGATTATTATATTATTATGATTATATTAAAGTTTTAAGTAATTATTATACGAATTACTCATTTGTATGATATTTTTGTATTTTGTTTTTAGTTAAAGATTAATTGTTTTGATCGAATTTAGTTTTGGTAAAAACATATTTATGGAATTTTTGAAGAACAATCAAAGATTTCGGTTATTTGGATCCTGATAGCCCCATTAAGACAACCTTAATTTGGTTTATTTTGAAAACTCAAGTGTTATCAGAAATTTCAACTTTGACTGTTATAAATATTAAGTTTGAATATTGGTATATTTATGTTATATATTTTAAGATAAATTAATTGAAGCATTAAGTCACCAAAGTGATCTTTATTGTGGAAATTATTTTATTTTAAAATATAAAAGGTTTTGTGCATGTAATTCAGTTTATGCTAATATTAATCGGTCCAAAGGAAGATTAATAATTAGTAATATTATATGTGCATCTGTGGTGATAAATATATGATAATTATTCAGTTTTATATGTGAACAATAAATCGGCCCAAAGGAAGATTTTTGTTTAACTTATTCTTATTATCAATGTTTGATTATTACATCAAGATATCACTTACAAATTAATATTTTTTTAAATATTATTGTAGTGTTAGATATCTTATGATGATGTTACCTTTATTCAAATTTATTATTACTTTGATTATCTTTTATTTTGAGTAAAAGATAAAATTAAGAAAAATATTTTGAAACAATTAAATTCATATTTTGGCTTCGGATATCTAATATTTTAATAGATTAATTAAAATATGATGTCACCAAAGTGACCGTTTTGGTGTAGATTAGTTTATTTAAAATATTAAGATAATTATAGGTCTTTGTAATTCATGCGTTTATTAATTGGCCCAAAGGAAAATTAATATTTGGCCGAATTACAACGACAACTGTGGCGATAAATGTGATAATTATATGGTATTTTATGTGAACAATACGTTAGTCCAAAGATTAATCTATTGTTTGACATAATTTATTATCAATGTTTGATTGTTACATCAAGAGTACCGCTTATAGTTAATATTACTATCCAAAGACTTAATATTAATGTTGTGCTTGGTATCTTGAGGGGAACTAGCCATTATTTTGAATTTCTTGTTTACTTATAGATATTTATGTGAGCTTGTTTATTTACTTATTTTTGTTCTATCTTTAGGTATTTTATCTTTGTTATAATATCTGTTGAATACATTCTACACTTATGTTTAGTGAAATTAATTTCAAGGAATAGAAAAGACACTTATATATAGTATTTAGTGGTATGAACATAGAACTTGCACTAAGTGAATAACAACTTGTACCTCTCACGGCGGTAATCATTCATAAATAAGTTTTTGAGAGGTGAGTTTATTCAAGTTGCATAGTTCTAATGATCATAAAGTATAATATTTTAGAAACTTTTAAGAGCACAAATCTAAATAAATTATTCATATTAAGGGTTTTCTATTAAAAAAATTACTATTTTTTTAAGATTAACATGACATCACTTTTGGTTTACTTGATGTCTATGAAGTATAAGGATCAAGGAAATGTGAGGGAGTATATTATATTGCTTCAAAACTTAAGGCACATAAGATCAAACTTTATAACAATTGTTTGTTCTTATAATTTTAATGTAGCTTTCTATACAATTTAACTAATTCAAAATTAGTTACAATTATTAAAGGAGAAATAAACTTCAAATGAGATTATTTCTCATTGTGTTAAAGAGGAAGAAAAGTTGAAGCATTATAATTATAAAAATACTTAATCAGTTAGTGCTCTTTGGTTAGTGTCTCTAAGAATAAGAGCAATAAAAAACATATTAGAACGAAGTTACTAAGGGTCCTGCTCAAAAGGAATAATAATAAGTTATAAAGTGTTGATTCTTTTGTATAAGTTAATACATGTAAAAAATTAAACTTCAAAAATAAGCAACTACTTAGGTTATTTTGAGTGATCAATGGGCTGTAAAGTTTATGATCCCACAATTAAGATTATTTTAATGAGAGATTTATAACATTTTTAGAATGTTGAGTTTGGAGGAAGAATAAGGTTAGATACATTGTTGTTAAGGAGGAATTGAATATTAATTTAATTCCTACTATCACTTTTGACGATGTTTAGGTTTTCACACATATCATTAATCAAAAAGTGAATCAAGTACATCAGCAAAGCAATATTGAACAACTCTCATTCAAGATAAGGTAATTATTTTTTTAGAAGAACAAACTCAACAACATCAAAAAGTGTCTTTGAAGATATCCATAAGAGAAAAAAGAAATACTATTAAGGATTATTACTTAGTATTTCATCAAGAAAATAAGTATAATAAAGGAATGATAGAAAATAACCTGATCAGTTATTTTTATCAAACCATAAAAGTTTTAACTCTCAAAAGTGGATAGATGTCATTAAAAAAAGAGTATAATTTTATACAGGGCAATAAAGTTTAGGAACTTGTCGCGTTACCTTAAGGTACAAACCAATTGGTTGTAAATTAATATTTAAAACCAAGAGGGATGTAAATGATAATGTGGACAAGTATAAGACATGTCTTGTATCTAAAGGATATACTCTAAAAGAAGATATTGATTTTGTGGAGACTTTCTCTCAAGTTATATTGAAAGACTCTTTCAAAATAATCTTGATAATTGTTGCTTTTAATCTTGAGCTACATAAGATGGATGTTAAACTTGTATTTTTCAATGACAACATTGAATAAATTAATTATATGGTACAATCATTAATTTGTGTTTAATGATACAAAATTAAGGATATGTAAATTAAAGATATCCATATATGAGCTTAAGTTTAACTCTTATTAATAAAATTATAAATTTTATATTGATTATCTCATTCGGTTTTGAGATAAATTTGGTTGAAAATTATATGTATTATAAGTTCAATGGGAGTAAACCAAGTGACACTCATATTACTAAAGAAGACAATCTTTTTAGTGCCCTACAAGTAATCTTGAAATTTATAAAATATAAAAGACTCTATAAGCTATTGAGAATCTAATTTATACTTAAGTATGTATGCATTTGGATATTGCGTACATTATTAGAATGTTAGACAGATATTTAACTAAATCTAATATGAATTGTTGGATAGTAGCAAATAAAGTTATGAAATGACTTTAGAGAACAAAAATTATATGCTCACATATCGAAGTTCTGGTAAGTTAGAGATCATCAAGTTTACAGGCTTCAATTCTACTAGAATATTGATGTAAAAGACTCTGTCACATGAGCTGCTAATTATAGATTGAATAGAAAGACCACTTCAGTTATTTTGTGACAATAAATATGCATCTAAACAATAGGAACACTTTAAAATTTTGTTTCTAGTTGTTAAAGAAAATTCAGAGTGTTTGTGTGCCTATAGAGCATGTTGGTACAAATTCCATAATTACGCACTTATTGAGAAACTATCACCCTAGGTCTTTTTCATGAGTATACTGCTCATGTGGGTGTAATATTATTTAAGTATATTAAGTTTTAGTGAGAGTTTGTAACTTTGATAAATGCTCATTCGTTTTAGACACAATTTCGATTACTTTAGTTTAAGGTTGGTTAATTTCTGCAGAAATAAAGTTATTTTGGCTTATGCACACTCTGAATTAAGTAAAGTTTGTTCTCACTAAAGTGTAGGAGGACCAATTGGAAATAGGTATGTTCGGTTCACATTTACATGTAATTTCCATACTACGCATCCATGATTGGTCTATGCCATTTAATTATGTTTTTATACGTGACCATTGATGGGTCCATTCATGATTGATATGATGAAGACCGCTTTGATCCTATATGGATATAATTGATGGACGAGATTGTTTTAGAATACCTATTATATGATAGCAATTTTTTGAGCTCATAAGGTTATACATTTGTCAAGAAACATATGTTGCCCAAGTGGGAGATTGTTGGATTAAAATTCAATAATAGTGGGCACATATGTATAATGTACATTGCTATTATAAAATTTAACACGTAATTAAGTGACCAATTATGTTACACGTGTTATAGGTATTAAATTATCATGGAATTACAAGTGTAGATATCATAAGGTGTATTTATAATTTGATGAGGGGCAGAGTTATAAATACTTAATAGTTGGTTATTAAATCAACTACTAGTTGGTTATGGTCCCAAGAATTAGGTCAACTTACATATCTCTTTTCCTCATCTGAGAGTTGTGCCGCAAGAGAAAACCTAACTTCTTGGAAGATCAAACCCTAAAAACTCTATCGATTAATTCAGGTACGCTTTCGCATTCAGTTTATTTATTTTATTGTTCTTAATGATTTAACATATAGATCTTGGGTTTATATTAACATCGAATATATTTTAAGTTTAACATATATATGCTGAGCTATGTTGTGATTACATATGAAATACACCTTTATCAGAAAGATTTTCGGTACATTCTAATTCATTTTTGATAGGTTGAATATATTTTTATGTATTTGTATTTGTGCAGCAAACTTCTCATTTATTTTGTTTCTGATATTTAGGTTATTGATATCATTGGTTGGATGAATATAATTGAAGATGTAAGAACAGATTGTGACTGAAAGAGAGTATCTACCATGCGCCTTTAGTGTATGTTTATTTTCTAATTAAATTATTTATATTATCTTAAACCTATATAATATTCTAAACATGCTGAATCAGGGGGGAATCTAAGAAAATAATATTGACCAGGTCAATATAATTATAGAATTAGACATAAATAAAATTTAATTCAAAAAATTTAAATTTTTTGAGTAAAAAATGGAGACTCGAATAATTCAAACTTTTAATAATTACTAAATTCGTTTTTATATTCAAGTTGAATCCTTCAACTCTATATGATATAAGTATAACACACAAAAATAAAGATATATATATATAGTATATAAGGTAGTAAAAACTATTTAAATTGAAACTAAATATTACCATATTATTATAAATATTTATAATTAAATTTGAGTAGAAACTCAAATTATTAGACTCAAATAAAAAATTAGACTCAGAAAATTTAAATAAAACAAAAACTTATCCTACATAACTCATGTATATAGTTTGAAATTAGAAAATTTTATTGTTGAATAGTTTTAAGTTTGTTTTCATTATCTACATTTTTATTAAATAAAATTGAATCATTTCTTTAAAACAATAAGAAGAATATAAATTTAAATTTATTTATTTAAATATTAGTTTCTCCTGCAAGTTCAACTAAAAAGATTAGAAAATATATTATATTTATATATCTTTAAAGATATTAGAGATGAGATATATACTTACTAAAAATTATTTTTTTAATTATAATTTTGTTTTATTATTTATATTTTATAATTAGTATATACTGAAACACTAATTATATTTAAAAACTTTAATTTTTAAAAAATATATTTAATTATTTAATAGTAAAATGTATTCTTAAAATATATTTTATAAAAATAATTACATAATATTTATAAAATATAATAAAAGTATAAAAAAATTATTTTTATTTATTTTTTAGTATTTATTTAATTCAAATTCAAATTTTAAAATTTAAAATAAATTTTAATATCTTATATTTTATCCTAAACTCAAAGTATATAATTTAAAAAATCTCAAATACCATAAAAATTTGGTAGACTTAGGTTGTAGGAAGAATAATGGATCTTACAATTATTATTGAATATTGGCGTTTATGTTTCAAACATTAGGATTGAAAAATGGTAAAAAGAAAATTATATGTTTGTAAACCAATTGAAATAAAATAAGTTAATATATCATTTTATTAACATTGTTAAATTATTGTATATAGATATTTATCTCTATTAATAACAACAGAACTCATTAGTATATTTGTGCATTGGATATTATTCATGGAGAAGCTAAAATACTAGACAGTTTACCTACGACTCAAGGTAATGCTGCAAGAATATATATTGTTAAGAAAATAACAATAAATTTAAACTTAAAGTACTGAACATAATGTATGATGTTATATAGTTTATAAAACTCTGTGTTTGTGCATGTAGCTTAAAAGTTTAGGTAAACAATTTTTGGATAAAAAATTCGTACAAGTGGTTGGCTCACCCCAAATTTCTTTTTCTAAACTTTGTGTAGTGGTGCCTAAGTCAAACATCAAGTCAATGGATATAATATATTTTTAAATTTATTAGTTGTATTTTCAATCTATTTTATTTGCCTATTATTATTAATAATATGCGATTTAAATAACTATATTCTCTTCGCATACATGAATGTGGAATGTTTTGCATTAACTGAATGCAACTTTAGAATATAAAGCGTATAGAGGATGGGTACGTACATACATAGTTAAGTTATTCTTAGTTATTATACTATGAATACTAATGTTATTAATTAATGTGATTTATTATTATCTATTTTCATCACAGAATGTTGGAGAATGAGATCGCGTGTCCCTTTTATATGATCTTCTGAATAATGATAGGAATAACTTAATACGCGAAATATCAAATGTTTTGAAGACGCATGTCTTAGAGGTCAACTCATGACCATTCAAAAATTATGCTAGCATCTGTTGACCGTAATGTTAAGTGAGTAATTATGTTGATTTTTTTATAAATAATTAGTAATTTTTTATTATTTTTTAATTTTTGATTTATACAACATAAACTGTCCATTGTTAATTAACAGATTGAAGTTGATGTTGAAGATGCATGTTATTTTGGAGGAACCGATTATAATCTATTTTGGATCATATTTTTATGCAGGTTGTATTGGGGTAGGATTTATCATATTTTATAGAATATGGTAATATTTTGTAGAGTCCAATGATATTATTGGACAACTTTAAATGGACAAGAATAATTTTATTAATGTTTTGTCTAGTCTGAAAATCAGTATGGCTCTATTTTTAATTGGTAACCATGAAGAAAATAGTATTCTTTAATTGTATTTTTATAATGCCTTATTCTTGACTTGAGGGGTACAGTAAATTAAAATTGATATTTTAAAGCTTTATCGACAAATAAAGCGAAGAAGTAATTTCGAAACCAAATTTATAATTAAAACGGTATAATACAATTTAATTATAAATATTTTATATAATATTATTAAAATTGAATATCCAAAACAATGCATAGAATGAAAAAAAAATCTCAATCCCTAATGATTCTCAAATAACTGAAGTGAAAATTCTGGTAACTAACATACTGAAAATAATAAAAAAATAATTGTCCGATTGAGAGCTACGAGTACCAACTCCTAGGGTCGAGGATCTGAAAGGTTAAAATAAAAGAATGAGCTACAAAGCTTAGTGTGTCTCTAAAGTGTAGTCACAGATCACACTATCACTCAGTTCACAATCATAAATATAATATATATAAAATCATATTAAATACAATGAATGAGGAATGCAATATCACAGAGAATGCAGTCTCATACTCCGAATACCAAACACAGTAGTGAAAAAACCAACCGATCAAAGTGGAGGTAGTTCCCCAGAACCCCTCACTCTTTATTTCGTCAAAACACAGATGTGGTAAAATCACATTCCTCCGTACAATCCACCCCATGTACATGTATGCAATCAATGCTAATGATCTCAAATGTCTCAGCACATAAAATCGTATAGAATACGAAACACACAGTTCAGATAATCTGATCACAGTATCACAAGGAATCTCAAAATCACAGTATCGCAATAAACGGTTAATCGCAGAACACAAACAAGGAGAGAACAAACCTCTCGCAGCACAAATATTAACGTTGACATGGACGTTTCCCACGATCTGAGATAGGTTTCGCTCTAGCTGAGTTAGATCGTGTATCACGAACGGTGCTCGCATGAGTCGGTCAAACGAGAGGCGAAGGTGATAGAGGTAACACGTCCTCTTCAGAGTCCACATCGTCTCAAGTCGATCGATAGAAAAATTTAGGGAAGAACAGTATGGCGGCAAGAGAGAGGTGAACAAAAGAGGTATTACTCAGTAAAGACAAATAACCCTTTATTTAATATAAAAAGATATTATTTTAACTTGAATAAGATTATGTTTATGCTCTTGTAATACCGATAATACCCTTAAAGAATAATCCCAATTTTAAATCAAATTAGGTTTTCTCGATTCGGGGAAAATTTGAAAATTAGGTCTTGAAACAAACAAATTAGGGATTCCCTTGATTAAGGAATTAATGAATTCCGGTTGTTATATTTTTTGTGTACACTAATAGCAATACTTATTAGTAGGAGTATGTTAAACCCGAAAAGTTCTTGCTCAAACATTTAAAGTGTAAAAAAAAATTATGATCAATTATAACATTTAGTAGGATTATTTGATGGTTTAAATACTTTGTGACAAATTATAACATTTAGCATGTTGGATGATTTAAATACATTATGATAAAGGTTTGTACTGTTTGCATAATTTGAGACTCATATTTGGGTATATTTATTATTGTACATATTGAATGATAGTAAAAAAAAATCTTTTATAATGTATTGTAGTAAAGGTATGCAAAGATTACAACCAAACAAAATATATTCTTTGGCATTATTGCAAAACATGAGGTGAGTTATTGAATTCCAAAATCCAAAAATAGCATATCATTTTCTATTTCATAAAAAATAAATATATCGAGATGTTTTCAGTGTAGATACTGTAAGAAAAAAATAACTGTACACATTAAGTTGACAAATAATATAATTATCATTAACACGTAGAATCAAATTCGATATAACTTATAATATCATGACATATATGAGAATAAAAAAATAAAGACTCAAATTTCATTCGTCTTGGACAAGTTTCGATCTTCAACAATTTTCATATTATCTTTCAAAGAACTTATAATTTTTCAGCGCAAAGATATCGAAAGTTGAAGCTTCAAATGAGGATATATTTTTTATTATGACCTTTAATATTAAAAAAAAACAGTGGTAGGTTCTTGATGTGAACAAATTTAATTTTTGGATTTTGTTTTCGTTTCACTTGTTTTCTTTTTGAGTCTCTAACGTTGTATTTGGTATTCTTTCGAGATGATGATTCCTCTAACGAATATGAGTGATCAAATTTATTTAATCGAATTATTTCATTTTTTTTAGTTCGAAATGTTTTATTAGTTTGTGATGCAATGAAGCACAATCTCAATGACAATAATCATAGAGACACAAATCGAGATATTTGCTTCAACTCGGGAGGTACACCGAATTCAATAAAAGACAGGGTTAAAAAATTTGCATTTTTGTTCTAACCAGATAAAATCAACGATTTGGGGAGCTTAGTAAAATCTTCAAGTTTCAGAACATGCAATTAATGTTAATATGGAAAACTGACTGACTTAAATTTACTACATGAACACGTTAGATGTTGTGTGTCCACATGAAACATAACTTCAAATATTTTGCTTAGATCTTTATAATTTATTAAAAGAAAAGGTTGTAATTCTTGAATTTTAACAATTGGATATATAAGAAAATACAACATCTTATTTTTAAGTTATGTCTGAAATTTTGTGAATGATGTCCGTGCATATAATATTGAGTTGCATCACCTTCAAGGTTAGTCAATGATGCCCGTGTATATAATGTTGAGGCATGACTTAATTTTTGAATTGGAGAATTTTTTTCTTCAATTTTGTAATTCGTATCTCATTAATGTCATTTTTTTAGTTTGCGAACAATGATGCATGTTGAATATACGCAATTGGAGTGAAAGTGTACACATCAAGTAATAAGTGATAAGTATTTATTGAGTTATCGTCTCCTTAGAGATTAGTGTACTTAATATGCTTCCTTTGATCTTCTTGCCCTATAAAACAAAAGTAAAAACACAGATAAGTTTGATGTGGCTTAAACTAAATAAACTAAACTAATTAAGGTGAGATCAAATATTGAGAGAGGGTAGGATCAAGTTGTGTTGTGTAATCACTCATTTTTAATCGGATTTTAGTATTTATAGTATTATTGTAGTAGTAATATTATTAATAAAAATAGAAGAAAAAAAAAGAGAAAAAATGAAAGGAGAAAGGAGAAGAAGAAGAAGAAAGAAAAGAAAAAGTGATATAGGATTAGAATCCCACATTGGTGGGAAACACCACTTTTTCCTTTCTCATTGCCTATAAAAGGAGGGGATGAGGAGCCTTTTGGAAGGAGGAACCAATTGGGTAAGGGTAGTACCCTATGATCCTAATTTGAGAGTTTAGCTTTCCCCAAATTTTGGGTGGTTCGATCGAGTTTTATTTTTAGGATTCGATCTAGTTAAAATTTTTAAAGGGGGTCGTGGTAGATCTCGGTGGGAAGTTTATCGGGGTTAACCATTCGTATTTTTAGGTATAATTTCTATCTTTGTATTTTGAATATTTTTAATGAAATGTAGTTGTTTATTATTAGATTTTAATTTATGTTTTAGATTAATATTTATAGTTGTTTTTAATTTTTGTTGTAGATTAATTTTAATTTATGTTTATGTTTTAGATTAATATTTATGTATGTTTTAATTTATATTTTAGATTAGTATTAAATTTGTTAGATTAATATTTATATTTTATGTAATTATTTTTATGTGATGTATTTAATTTATTTTTATGTTTAAGTTGCATGAACGAAATATTAATTTGTTAATGCGGGCCCCTAAATTCGGTCGTAAGCGAGGCCAGTACCAATAAGGTGGTAGTGGTTCGGACGCTTACCTTCGGGTTTAGGTGCTTTAAAATAAATGCGCATATTTAATTAAAAATTATTTTGATCGTTAAATTAGCCCGAAAAATTTAATATTATTAAAGCGGTAATTATTAAAGTACCAATTTTGGACGGTGTGGGGGTGCTAATCCTTCCCCATCCGTAACCGACTCCCGAACCCTGACTTTTTAAATCTCTAGTTTTATGGTGTCCGATCTACCTAAACGGCCGGTGGCGACTCCAATTTTCCAAAAATCAATTTTTAAATGAAACCCCCACGTGGAAGACATTAATTTTCAAAACAACACATCAAAAATGTTTTCCAACTCGAAAAAAACATTTTAACTCGTTTTTTAAGATCGCTACAGATGGCGACTCCGCTGGGGAGAAAATTTTTGTTTTTTATAAGCAAAAAGAAGTGAATCGAGCTTTTAAAATAATTACCGCTTTACGAATATTAAAGATTTCGGGCTAAAGTGACGATCAAATTAATTTTTAATTGAATTTGCGCTTTTATTTTTCCGCATTTAAAATTGACATCTAAACCCATCATTTTAAGTAGGGGGAAAAGGCTAACGCTTTCGTGGAGATATCGTTCTCCCGTGTAGGCCCTAGCCGAAGTACCTTCGGGGCTCTACTACCTTATGCTTTCGTGAGGATATCGTTCCTTCGTATGGGCATAAGCGAACGGGTCCCCCTAAATTGAACCCGGTCAAAATGAGCCTATAATGGGTGATGATCGGGGGCCTTGCTACTCTTAGTAGAGGATAGCTCGGACAATTCGGGTCCCCTTTTAGCACCAACACTTCATGTAGGGAACTAGATTACCCACCCCATTAGAGCCATGCGGATACCTTAGGTGAACTAGACGAGATATCTAGGGTTGTCTTTCTCTATTTACTTTAAACATTTTTTTTAGAATTTATTTTTGCGTTTACTGTTTCTACCCAGTACTAACATGTTTTTTTCATATTTTTGTTTTCTTTTCTGCATGCATCATCACATCTTGCATTGCATCGAGGGTATTGATTCGAGTGGTTCATTCTACAAAGGAAACATTCACAATGGAAGAGAGGTATCTAAAACCCTCAACTCTAGTGTTAGAAACCGATCAGAGACACTGATTAAGGGATAAGATTTGACAAGGTCACTATCCATCAGACCCCTTTCATCAAACACCGATTATAGGACAATCGAAGAGTCTAAGACACCAGTCTACCGAACGTCAATACTAGGCAATGATCATGTGTTTATCCGGGTTTACATCAAAATGTTAGTCCGAGGTTGTAATAGAGCATGAAGAAGGTAACAGAAACCAAGGTTTAATTAAAAGGGTTATCAGAGGTACAAAACAATATCGTCTCACCATTTGAAGACCGAGTCAGAATCAGAATCGATACTATCTTTCCATCTTGAGGACGAGTCAGAGTCAGATATAGATAGCCGATCAGAAAAAGTAATTGACCAATTTCTCAAGTACATCAATGAAGAAGTATTTTTTAGACAGCAAAAACGAAGAACAAAAGATCGGTACCTTACCGACCCACTTCACAAGGATCAAGGTCATCGTTCGAGATTATCAGAGATGATCAGCAACACTGACACTACAAGGTCGCTCAGGCAATATTTGACACAGACCAATGCCATACGATTCTCGAGGATCAAAGTTCAGAAGGATAATTAGAAACGTGACCAAGTCAACCGAGGAGACCGAAACACATGATGCAACAGAGATTCCTATGTCAAGCAAGCAACTTAGGGCCATAGGGAATAGGAATTAGGGCTAGTACTTGTGTATAGGATTAGTTTCCCCTAATTTTGTAATGGACCCTCTATTTCCCGTGAAAGTAATCCAGTATGGTGATTACCAACAGGGGTTAATACCTTTAACCCGCATACATTTTGCATCATTGGCATCCGCATATGCATCATACATACATTTAACCATTTTGACATCATCTAACTATATGCATATTATGACAATGCATTTTAAAACACTGGCCACACCACATTATAATTTCACATACTATCGAAAGAAAAGAATGGAAGACCGTGTGACCAATCTAGAAAGAGGTCAGAAACACTTAGAGGATCGTCTTGGGGATATTGAACAGAGTATCAGTGCACAGATTGTTCAGTCTCAAGAGTCCATTTTATCCGAGCTTACGGCACTACTAGGCAAGAATCACGGGAAAGAAAAAGTGAGAAATGAAGAAACCTCTGAACCAAATGAAGATGCCTCTCATCATATGGTTCAATTCGTCGCACCAAATGATGCAAACCCTGCCAGAGTATCTGCTAAACAACCAGTTCAAGTTCTCAGGAGCCAGCCTATAGATGTTGAAAGGCTTTGTGAGGAAGAGATCCCTAACCTAAATTTGATCGAGAAGATCAGACATGATGTTGAAGAGAAGTGGGAATTGAAGTTCCGCCTGATGGAAGAAAGGTTCAAGACCATTCAGACTCAAAAAGGGACAGGGAACGATGCTAGTGAGCTAAGTCTGGTACCCGATTTGATCCTACCCCCGAAATTCAAAAGTCCAAAATTCAATAAGTATGATGGAACATCGGGCCCTTTCGAACACCTCACAATGTACTATCGTAAGATGGCTGCTTTCATCAAAGATGAGAAAATTTTAATACATTGCTTTCAAGACAGTCTGACCGGATCCGCAATCCGATGGTACGCTCGGCTTAGTTGCGAGAACATCAGGTCGTGGAAAGACTTATCCAAAGCTTTTTTACAACAGTACAAACATGTAACAGACATGGTACCCAGCCGCATCATGCTTGAAGGTTTGGGGCAAAGGTCCAACGAGAGCCTGCGTCAATACGCTCAACGATGGAGGGAGATGGCTGCTCAGATTCAACCACCTATCCCCAAAAATGAGATCACACCGATGTTCATTAATTCGCTGAAAGGAGCTTTGTATGATCGTCTCATCCATCATACTACCCAGAATTTTGTCAATCTCATCAAAATCGGTGAATCTCTAGAGATAGCCCTCAAGAGTGGGAGGATCAGCAATGGTGACAAGCCCCAAGGGTATGATAAAAAGAATGAAGGTGAAGTGAATGCTATTGGGACCTTCAATTACCCTACAACCGGGAGAATGCAAAAAGGAGAAGAAAGCTCTAGAAAGGGGCAGGACAGAGCAACCTTCACTCATCTTCCAGTTTCATACAGCGAGCTCTATTCTCAACTATACGAGACAGGTCTTGTACGGCCTTATATCCTTACACCCCTCGAGCCTCCATTCCCTGCATAGTACAACGCTGTTGCACATTGTGAGTATCATGGAGACATTCCAGGTCATTCTATTGAGAATTGTCATTACTTCAAGAAGCTCGTGCGGAATTTAATCGATACCGGTGTTTTGAAGTTTGAAGAATAGAGACTTATGATCTGGGGATTAAAGACCAACCGAGATGAATTTTGGTGGTGGGAGGTTCTGACTCTCCAATTTTAATATTTAATCATTTTGTGAAATGAAGTCCAATTTACTACTTTGAGCCCGAAAGGTAGTAGGGACAATTTGTAAGGGCATGCATTTAAGAATTAAGTTTTTACCAATTAAACAATTTTACATTCTTTAATTCTTTGAAAATTAATTTTTAGGAGTTGCTTTTGCTCTTCTATGTACACAAAATCAAACATTTTTGAACATATATGTACATATCATTATACATCAGAT
Source organism: Abelmoschus esculentus (assembly GCA_035048815.1). NCBI lineage: Eukaryota > Viridiplantae > Streptophyta > Magnoliopsida > Malvales > Malvaceae > Abelmoschus > Abelmoschus esculentus. The sequence continues at coordinate 10,056,563 of JAUCBN010000023.1, read as the reverse complement.
CTTGAATTTTAGATGCGGTAACATCTTTGCTTTAATTTCAAAGACCGACTATAAAGTTTTGCATATTTAGAAGAGACTGAATATCACGGGAATATTGCAAATGAGAGTCTCTACTAGTCTACTTGGGCCAACAGAATAACAATATGAATGAATAGCAATGGGTAGTTCCCATTTTTAGGAAAACTCCTTCTCAGGCACTTGTTGTTCAAGATCCTTGAATCGGGAGTTGACCTTGAATCCTCTATCCTTTGAAGACCTTCTCAGGACTTTCTCGAATGAGATGACGAATGACATTCCTTAAAAGAGATAAGGTCAAACATATTAAGTGTAAAGATCAAGAAACCATTAAAAGAGACAACTAAAAGTAATGACATGGTAAAAAAAAAAAGAGAGAGAGGAGACAAAGACTGAAATAAAATGAAACGAGATGAGAAAATTTTCTTTTAAAAAACACTCCAATGTTCAGATCCTGGTAATAGGCACATCCGAATAAGAGTGCGGTAATCCTGGGGCACTCCGCTGAAGCTTTAACTTTATGAGTGATGGTAATATTTTCAAATCATGACTATGCCGAGTAATTCGGGGTATTGTTGTTTGCTCCATCATTATCCTCGAAACAAAGGACTGTGATGAATTGATTTCCCCAGAAAAGGTAATGGAAACATTTATACATCGATCATGGATCTAAAATTGGTAAGATCATTCTGATCATTCAGGGACATCCAAACTAAATGAGATTATCTTCAAATCACACTTCCGCCCAAAGGTTAACCTTGCTTCAAGGAACGTCGAGCTTCGAAGTGCCTGATCGACACCTAAATGAGGGAAAGATGGGGCAGGATAAGAAAGAGAGATAATGAGTGCCACCAAAAAAGGGTAGCCTCTAGGAAGGGAATTGTTCATTTTGAAAGCCTGAGAGTCTAGAAGAGACTAGGCATTTGCTTATATCCCCGTAATTAACGAGGATCTTTTAAATATACTCTTTGTTAGAGTTTTTCTTTGCCAGATTGGGGCAAATATGTCATTGCATTTGATATTCAGGAAGACAAATATATTTTAAATACTTTTTGCAATGAACTTCCAAATTTCATAAATTTTCCAAAATTTTTATTGCATATTGAAATACATGCAAATAAATTCATTTTTCCAAGAATTGAAAAACTGAGAGTCAACCTCCTTTGAGGAACCTCGACGAACACACCAATGAAGTTGGGATACAAAAATGTTTGGTCAACCGTCACACCGATCCAGACGAGGATACAAAGAATATGAGTGGGGCATCATTGTCTACGAAATGACAAAACCAGAGCTCAGATCATAAATGATCAAAGATATCATGATTACTGACAAAGTTTAGCTAATGAAGCTTACCTGATAGACAGAATAAGGACCGAGGCATCAAATTTTTGAAGTAGTGTTGATAGGAACTTCATGCATCATTGTATATGCTATAAATAGGTTACATCTGTACATTACAGTATACTTCATGACCACATACATTGTGAAAATGCTCATGCATCATCCTTTTTTATTAACAATCTTACATGAAAAAACAGATAATTGTCAAAGAAGATGACCTCAACAGAGACTCCATGCGCTCGAGTGCCTCCTTCCAATAGAAAGAAGAAAGAGAAGAAGGATAGGACCAGAAAGGTCAACATTTGAGATTTGTAGACCGTCATATTTGATGAACCTCTTTTGATGACCAAATGGAGAGAACCGGGTCATCATCCGAAAAAGAAGAAGAAGAAGATAGAAAAAGAAATTAAATTGAGCTTTAGAGTTTGAGCCCAACAATTAGATGAGAGTACTATCATTGAAACAAAGAAGAAAAAAACTGAGAAGACCGAGAGCTAAGACTAGCAGGTCACAGAAATCGAGACATTGGGGCAATCCAGACACCCTAAACATTCAGAGAAAACATTGGCAGCCTTCCTGGTGTGAGTCCCGAAGAAACAAATTTTTTGGCAGTCTATATAGACGTGAATCCCGATTCAAAAAAAAGATTGGCAACCACTTTGGCATGAGTCCCAAAGAAACAGATTTTTGGCAGTCTTATAGACGTGAGCCCCGATTTAGAGAAAACATTGGCAGTCTTTTAAGGTGTGAGTCCCAATTTAAAAAGAAGATTGACAGCCTATGAAGGCATGAGTCCTGATTCAAAAAGAAGATTGAAAGCCACTTTGGTATGAATCTCAAAGAAACAGATTTTTGGCAGTCTTATAGACGTGAGCCCCGATTCAGAGAAAACATTGGCAGCCTTTTAAGGTGTGAGTCCCGATTTAAAAAGAAGATTGACAGCCTATGAAGGCGTGAGTCCCAATTCAAAAAGAAGATTGAAAGACACTTGGCATGAGTCCCAAAATGAAAGAAGATTGACAGATGAAGGTTCTATACAAAAGGTACCAACATGATCAAGTTCCACAGAAAGAATTTGAAGCAGTTCTATACAGAAAGAACTTGCACACATCAAACACAAAAAACTCGAAGTTCTATACAGAAAGAGCTACCAATGGAAAAGTTCATCCACGATGCGGTGGTTTAATATAGGAGAGATCGACGACACCAAAGTCAGGAGTCCTATATAGGAGGGATCTCATCTTTATTTTTTTCTCTGAGATTGAAGCTTCATATAGGAGAGGCAAACAACTCGAGACTTCAGAGTGAAAGGTTTCATATAGGAGAAACCTTAACTCCGGATCTAGAAGTAAGAGTTCTATATAGGAGGGACCTTATTCTACAAGATCCATCATGACGCGAAAGGTTTTATATAGGAGAGACCGACAACGTGGAAGATCTGGAGTTTCATATAGGAAGAATCCCTATCTTCGTCATAGTCTGAGTGAAAAGCTCTATACAGGAGGGGCACAAAACTCGAGACTTTAGGGTGAAGGTTTTATACAGGAGAAACCAGAACTCATGATCTAGAAATGAAAGCTCTATATAGGAAGTGCTTTTGTTTTACAAGATCTGTTCGAAAGGCGAATGGTCATATACAGGAGTGACCTACAAACATCAGAAGGCGAACAAGTTCGATACAGAAGGGACTTACGAGCCTGAAGACTCGGTCAAGGAAGGTGGAGAGTTTCAGAAAAACACATCATTCCAAGACCACTGACAGAGAAGTCAGTTAAAAATGAGTGTTTTTTTATCTTTGCTTTGTTCTCGTTTCACAAGAAAAAGCAAAGAGGGGCAACTGTAATCACTTATTTTTAATCGGATTTTAGTATTTGTAGTATTATTGTAGTAGTAATATTATTAATAAAAATAGAAGAAAAAAAAGGAGAAAAAATGAAAGGAGAAAGGAGAAGAAGAAGAAGAAGAAAGAAAGAAAAGGAAAAGTGATATAGGATTAGAATCCCACATTGGTGGGAAACACCATTTTTTCCTTTCTCATTGCCTATAAAAGGAGGGGATGAGGAGCCTTTTGGAAGGAGGAACCAATTGGGTAAGGGTAGTACCCTATGATCCTAATTTGAGAGTTTAGCTCTCCCCAAATTTTGGGTGGTTCGATCGAGTTCTATTTTTAGGATTCGATCTAGTTAAAATTTTTAAAGGGGGTCATGGTAGATCTTGGTGGGAAGTTTATCGGGGTTAACCATTCGTATTTTTAGGTATAATTTCTATCTTTGTATTTTGAATATTTTTAATGAAATGTAGTTGTTTATTATTAGATTTTAATTTATGTTTTAGATTAATATTTATAGTTGTTTTTAATTTTTATTGTAGATTAATTTTAATTTATGTTTATGTTTTAGATTAATATTTATGTATGTTTTAATTTATATTTTAGATTAGTATTAAATTTTTTAGATTAATATTTATATTTTATGTAATTATTTTTATGTGATGTATTTAATTTATTTTTATGTTTAAGTTGCATGAACGAAATATTAATTTGTTAATGCGGGCCCCTAAATTCGGTCGTAAGCGAGGCCAGTACCAATAAGGTGGTAGTGGTTCGGACGCTTACCTTCGGGTTTAGGTGCTTTAAAATAAATGCGCATATTTAATTAAAAATTATTTTGATCGTTAAATTAGCCCGAAAAGTTTAATATTATTAAAGCGGTAATTATTAAAGTACCAATTTTGGGCGGTGTGGGGGTGCTAATCCTTCCCCATCCGTAACCGATTCCCGAACCCCGACTTTTTAAATCTTTGGTTTTATGGTGTCCGGTCTACCTAAACGGCCGGTGGCGACTCCAATTTTCCAAAAATCAATTTTTAAATGAAACCCCCACGTGGAAGACATTAATTTTCAAAACAATACATCAAAAATGTTTTCCAACTCGAAAAAAACATTTTAACTCGTTTTTTAAGATCGCTACATGTTGTATAGTGGATTTGATTGATTTGTTTCTGTCCAATGCAATTGCACTGCATTGCCTCGGCAGTATTGCAGATACTGCCTTCAGCAGCGACAATGTTCTCTGCTGCGGCAATTCCTTGCTCTTGGGTAGATTTACCAAAGTTCGACAAAGTGTCCTTGAATGGCTCCGCTTATCCCTAAGTCGAAACACTGTTGAAGGTCAGTCCTTGATGATACCTCCCGGAGTTAATCAGTTATAACCAACAATCAATCTCACACTTCTTTTAGCCGCTGAAACTCTAAACTATTCCTAAGCCGAGTTAGTATCCTCCAACCAAGTCGAATACCGCACTTACTCCTTTCGTGAGTCTAACTCTCCCGAATCTAGAAAAATAGATTACTTACAAATTTCCCTCCCGAGCTTGGATGCAAGAACAAAGAATGAAAAAGGGTAAGTAAACTTTGATATTTTATTGCATAGAAACAAGAAACAAAATACAATCTTCTCTCACAAATACTCGACAACCTTCACCAAAACCCTAAGAGAACTTAGAACATGATGGGAAGAATTTTTCCTAAGGTAAAAGCTCTCAAAATTCAGCTCTCAAAGGTATTCTCTCTCTCTTAATCCCTAAGACGACTATGCCTTATATAGGCTTGGTCTAGAGCAAACCTTTCCTAATTAGAGTACAACTTTGAGTAGGGAATAAGTTATGTAAATAAGGTAAATATTTCCAAGTTTGATCTTCTAGAAGGTTTCTTTCCCGCGTGGCCTTGTCCTTGGGCTTTTCTTGTGTTGTTCAGCTCCGATTCTTGGGCTTCTTGTTCAACAACCTTCTCCTCATTTTTCTCCTTCGATTGTCAGCCATATTGCTTTTTCTCCTCTACTGCCTCAATTTCAGGTCTTGCCTCAGCCTCATTCTACTGCCTCGGTAATACTTATTCCTGCACAGATATGAAAATGCAGTAAAGTATGCCTTTTCTACAAATATAATCTTCAATGGCACAATCCCTAAATATATCACATTAAGTATATGCTTTGGTTCAAGTAGGTGTAGAATTGATGATAAGTGCCCATGAAAAGTGTAGAAAGTGATAGTGAGTTGAGCACTTATCACACCCCCAAACTCGAACTATTATTTGTCCTCAAGCAATGCAAACCATCAATTTGTCAAACTCTATTCTCTCTTGGTCTTATGTTACCATCTATTCTCCCCCACCATAACCATGTTTATTCTTTATACTTAACCTTTCGGTTACCTAAGGGTGTACCTAGAAGATAAACTATAACGTTAGTGTGTGTGTGCGTTTTTGTGGACAAGTTTGAATAAAGGCCTTCTTAGATAAACTCTAAGTTCAAGACAAATAGACTTGGATTTAGTGTACTCCTATTATAACAATAATTCCTTGAGCCAATTTTGGGCACCTCAAGTATTGTGTTTTCTATTTCTTAACTCCTTATTTCTTTCGTTATTCTTTTGTGCATACTAGAGCCAATTTCGGGCACCTATAGCATGAAGAAGAGTATTTCCTAGAGCCGGTCATAGGTACCTCTAGTCATCTTTCCAAAGATCTAAGTCTTTATCATCTAAGTTTATTAAAATAATTCCTATAGCCAAACAAGTCCCAAAAGTGTTTTAAAGTTCAACCTTATATCAAGCTTCTAAGGTTTTCTCCTTAAGTATCCTAGAATTAAGCCTTCAAAACAGATCCTAAATATGGTAAGCAGAAAGATTTCTATTGCCTTCAAGAGTAAACTAAGACAAAACTGATGAAGAGCAGTGCAAGAGTATGGTAACAGTTTTAAGTAAAGTGGTGGACACTTAATAAAAAATTTATCACTGAAAACTTCTGTTTCATGGCAAGGACACGGCAGTAGATTGCCTCGGCAGTGGCTCTATACCCCCAAATTCAAACCAAGCATTGTCCTCAATGCTTAATTTAGTGGTAGGCAGTAGGTAAAAATTATAAGCAGTAAAAAAACAATTATATAAACAACAATGAAAAGAAAGAAGATAAATTATAAAGATTTGGAAGAGCTTTCTTCCACAATTTGTTTCCTCAGTCTAGTTGCTGATTGTTGTGCCCTTGGAGATGGTGATGGCTTTGCTCGTCGTGGTGGCTTAACTCTCGTTGGTGTTGCCCGTTGCATTGGGGCATTGACTTTTTCTCCTTCTTCATCGTCTGTGTATATTATCTCTATGCCTCCTTCATTCTGTGGATCTACCCCGGCATGCTGGATGTTGGGCGTGGTAGTGGATGAGCTCTGATGGACATAGGTATTTATCTCAGCTAATAGACTGCCCATTGAGATTGGAGATCTTGGGGGAGTGCTGAAGGTCGCCCTTCGCTTGGAAGGTCTTCTTATTGCTGATGATGCCACAGCAGTGTCTGTTGTACTAGATGGTCCAACTGTGTTGAACTGCTGCTGCGGTCTGGAGGTGAAAAATGGTCTTGACCTTGGGGCTAGAGTAGTCTCTGTGTATGGCGTTGCCGTGACGAATATGTTAGCAGAGAATTCTAAGAATTGCACCCCTTAGTTGGAAAAGTTCTGCATCATCTGGGCAAGGGTGCTGTTGAAGTCTCTTTGGTATTCCATATATCTTTGCTGGCGAAGGTCCATAGCTATCATCCTCTGAAGAATTTCTTTGTAGGGGTCTGCTACGGCAGGGGCTTCGGTAGTGCCAAGCATATCTATCGTATACTGGGCACCGGCAGTGAAGTCAGTAGTAAAGTGTTAAGGTGTTGCCTGGATAGGTTCTGCCTGCGTGATCTGCACGACTCGGTGTCTCTTGTCCATCCTTGCCTAGTTGAAGTGTATTCATCCGTGTCTTCGACTGGTACACCTATAGCAATACACAAACCAGATATTAAACAGGGAAAATATAACCGTCCACGTTCTTTCTTATCACAATCATGAATTTCTCATAGAATGATCTCTCCAAGATTTATGCTCCTCTTGTTGATAATGGATTGGATCAGCACTAATCTTTTGTGGTCCACTGTGCTATTGTGGGAGGTAGGGATGAGTCGTCTCTTGATAAATGTGCACTACAATTTGGCCTCGGGCTTAAGGCTTTGCCTTGTCACAGAACCTCTATGGGCACTGGTTTCCCATAGAGTTTTGTTGTAACAAAGGTCATCTTTAATCAATTCATAGTCTTGAGTGGTGATGTCATCCATGATCTCGACATGAAAATCACAGATGTGGATAAGGCCATAAAAATCATTAATTGCCTCGGCGTCAAGTTGGACAGGCTTGCCTCGACAGTGGACAAGATTGTCCTTGCTCGGCCCATGTGCATAAAACTCTCGCACTATGGTGGCATTTGTCTATGGATTTTGTAGACAGAAGATCTTTCATTCTTGGTATTGAATCTTGCTGAACAAGTAATGTTCAATGCTGAAGTTTTTCTCCTCTGATTGTTGAAATCCTTTCTACTCCCACAACTGTCGAGCAATGAACGATTTGTTAAATCGGTCTACAACAGTGGCAGGAGCAAATCTAGTGTATGCTGCCATTGATGAGTTGTAAGGCTTGAGGGTTTTGAAAAGTTTCTGAAAATTTTCATGAAGATTGACAGAGAGTATTATGAGGGCAAGATTGAAGTAGAATGCTAAAGAAATCAAGAATACAAGAGTGAATAGTTCAAAAGAAGGATGTTGCTAATATAGGCCTCGGTAGTCTAACTATTTTAACTATTAGCCGTTTTGTAGCCGTTTTGAATTTACTGCCCGTTAGCATTTACTACCGCGGCAAAAAACTCGGTAGATAGCCATTACACTGTTTCTGCCTGTTGGGACTACTGTGGCTTCTGACACTGTTTACTACCTCGGCAGGTCTCTTGTTGTGAACTATTTCTCCTTTATTCTTGAGTTTATTGTCTTAAAAAAATTAAAATAAAAAAATTAATAAAGAAAAATAATAAAATAAGCACATAAATCCTAAATTAAAACTAATCCTAATATAATAGATAATGTAAAAGGAAAGAGATTATATTACTGGTGGAGTGCATGTAAATGCATCTCCCAATTTGCTCATCTCTTGCTGTCCTGGATTTTTCTTCAGGTGTTGGCCAGTCCCTTCTGTATTTTCTGCCTTCACCTTGGGCTTAATTCTCTTACCAAATAATCTGCCGAGCGTGTTGCCTAGGTAGGTTACCTTGGTGTCTGCATCTTTTGTGTGGAGGGCTTTGCACTCTTCTTGACCATCAAATTTTTCCAACTTGTAGAATGCATTGAGTTTGACTTGTTGGTCATTAACCTTCATTGTCAATTCTCCATTTTCCACATCTATTAAGGTTCGTCCAGTAGCAAGGAAAGGTCTTTCAAGGATGATCGATGCATTATCATCGGCTTCACAGTCAAGGATAAGGAAGTCGGCATGGAAAATAAATTTGTCTACCCTTACCAATATGTCATCTATCTTTCCTTCAGGATGCACATAGGATCTATCCGCAAGTTAGAGCAGCACTGTCGTAGGTTTCGCCCTTCCTATTCCAAGTTTTTGAAAGATTGATTTGGGCATGAGATTGATACTTGCTTCTAGGTCACATAATGTCTTTCCTTTATAATTATTACCAATTGCACAAGGTATGGTAAAGCATCCAGGATCCTTTAGTTTGGGTGGCATGCGATTGTGCAGCATTACCATGCATCCTTCAGTTGCTGCCACTGTCTCAAACTTACCTAGCTTCTTTCTCTTAGACACAATGTCTTTCAAGAATTTAGCATTGTTGGGTATTTGTTCAATTGCCTCAACAAATGGCAAGTTGATGTGGACTTGCTTTAAAATATCCAGGAACTTCTTAAACTGGTGATCTTGTTTTTGTTTTTTCAACCTTTGTGGGAAAGGTGGTGGTGGTGGCATCTCGTCCAAGGTCTCATTGGTTTGGAATTTAATACCTGGAACCACTGTGTTTCTTGCTGTCTCGGCAGGAAGTGTAGGTTCTGTCGAGCTCTCTACTGAGGCAGTATTCTCGTATTCAATTTGTTCAGCATCCAAGTCATCCTTATCTGATTCCTCATGTGTTGCTGGTGGAAATTTGGTTGCTGACTTGCCCATTGTTTCCTTGAGTTGTAGGCCACTTCTTGTAGTGATTGCTTTGCATTGTTCATGTCTCATTCCTTTAGCAACTTTAGTATTGCTAGGTAATCCCCCCTGTGGTCTAGTATTTTGTCTTTGAGCAAATTGACCAACTTGGGTTTCCAATGATTTTATAGTAACTTCCTGGTTTTGCAGCCCCATCTCTGTTCTATTCATGAAGTCATCAGTCCTCTTCATTAAAATTGTTGTTCTCATCCATATATGATTATGTTTTAATGATGAAGGTTTTGAGAATATTTTCTAATGAGTTAATAGGTTGTTGTTGCTGCGTCTGTTGCTACGATAGTGACTGTTGTATCTGTTGCTGCGGTAGTGTATGCTGATATCCTGAGGCTTAGTTAGTGGGTTTCAAGGCATTATTGGGATTGCTCCATGAAAAGTTTGGGTGCCTTTTCCATGTCGGATTGTATGTGTTTGACATCATGTTGTTGTTTCAGTTGTAGTTTCCCACATAAAATCAGATTTCTCGTCTTGCATATACTAAGAAGAGTTTATTGCTTTTACCTCATGAGTATTTTGTTGTATTTGTATGTTTTAAACCATCTTGGTTAAGGATGCCAACTGTGCTGCCACTGAATTGTTGGTTTCTAGTTCATTCATTGTGTCTTGGCGTCTTAATCCTCCTTGCCTAGAAGTAGGAAATTGGAAATTGTTCCTTGCGAATTTGTTCAGAATTTCAATAGCTTCTTCCGGAGCCTTGTCTAGGAGTATGCCATTTGCCTAGGCATCCAACATCATCCTCGTCGGGGCATTGGTAGCATTATAGAACATGGTTATTTGCGTCCATAGTGGAAATCCATGTAGTGGACATTTGTTCAGTAACTCTCTGTAACGTTCCCAAGCCTCGTACATAGGTTCGTCATCAGTCTGTCTAAAAGAAGTAATCTCATTACAGATTCGGTCATATAAATTGATAGGGTTAAATCGCGTACTGAATTCTTGGCAGAGTTCACTCCAAGATCCAATTGATCCTGCCGGAATGCTATTCAACCAGGACTTGGCCCTATCCCTCAGAGATGTTGTCTGATGAATGTAAAATATGCGCAATTAGTGCAAGTGTACACGTTGTCAAGTAATAAAGTGATAAGCATTATCGAGTATCGTCTCCACAGGGATTAGTGTACTTAATATGCAACATTTACTCTTCTCACTCTGTAATAAAATAAAAGACATAGATTATTGGGTTTGAATTATAACTAAGAAAACTAATTAAAACAGTAAAGATAAATGATCAAGAAATCAAGGATGAAAAAGTGCCCAGGATCCAGTTGCGTTGTATTGTGGATTTGATTGACTTATTTCTGTCCAATGCAATCGAACAACACTGCCTCGGTAGTACTACATATTACTGCCTCGACAGTGGTAGTGTTCTCTACCGCGGCAATCCCTTGCTTTTGGGTAGATTTACCAAAGTTCGGCAAAGTGTTCTTTGATGGCTCCACTTATCCCTAAGTGGAAACACTGTTGATGATTAGTCCTTGCTGATACCTCCCGCGTTAATCAATTATAACCAACAACCAATCCTACATTTCTGTTAGCCGCTAAAACTCCAACCTATCCCTAGGCCGAGTTAGTATCCTTCAATCAAGTTGAATATTGCACTTACTCCTTTCGTGAGTCTAACTCTCCCGAGTCTAGACAAATAGATTACTTACAAACTTTTCTTCCGGGCTTGGATGCAAAAACAAAGAATGACAAAGAGTAAGCAAACTTTGATTTTATTGCATTGAAACAAGAAACAAAGTACAATCTTCTCTCACAAATACTCGACAACCCTCACCTAAACCCTAGGGGACGATGGAGGAGTTTAGGGTTTTCTATGAACACTTGATTTCAAGATATCCTCCTCTCTACATAGGCTATGGTTTATATAGGCTTGGCCTAGGGTAAACCTTTCCTAAGTAGGAATATTACTTGGAGTAGGATTACAATAATTTCCATAAATAAAATATTTCCAAGTTTATTCCTATAAGGATTCTTTTCCAACGTGGCCTTTGAAATTGACTTTTTGTGTGTTTCCCAGCTCTGATTTTTATGTCGCTTGTCTTAAAACGTTCACCTTATTTTTCTCTTCAAATCGCTTACCATATTGACATTTGCCTTTTCGGGTGTTGTCGTGGCCTCAGATGTTGTTGCGGCGTCAATGTGCTGTCGAGGTAGGTACTTATCTGCATTTCAGCTTCAGTTTCCAGCATCCATCTTCTTTTCTTGGCAATTCCTATGATATAGTTTCCTGTCTTAAGAAAGAAAACCATCAAATGCATCTATTTTATGCCAAATAATAGATAATTCATGTATTGAGTGTTCGGATGCTGAAGTATGGAAAATGACCATAAATATTCGTTATTGACATTAAATCTGTTCTTTACTAGCAATAATCGAGTGAGAGAATGGTATGAAAAATAGGACTTTTGAGCACTTATCATTACCTAGCATCTTCAGTTGCAGCCCCACTAAATTGTCCAATTGTATTAAGCATATTGAACATCACAGGTTTAAGTTCAAAGTGGGTTGCCTCAGTCTCTGGTGTAACAACTCTAGCATTCAATCCATTTAGATCTTCCACCAGAAAATCTCTGACAGTTAACTGTCGCGGTAGTGGTTGCTGTTGATGGCCTTCATTGCCTACAGGTAGGTTCTGATTTCCTTGATTCACTGCCATGGCTCCTTGGACTTGTCTTTTCAACCCTTGGTAGGTACTTTCGATTTTTGGGTCTTTCTCGTATAGTGGATTGCTAGGGTTGGCCCTGGTCATAACCAAAAATCAAATCAAATTAAAAAAAATAAAAATAAATAAAACTAAAACAAAAGCAAGAAAAAAACAAGAAAACAAAATTTAGTTTCCAATCCCTGGCAACGGCGCCAAAAACTTGATGCGTGCTGAATATGCGTAATTGAAGTACAAGTGTACACGTCAAGTAATAAGTGATAAGTATTTATCGAGTTATCATCTCCTCAAGGATTGGTGTACTTAATATATTTCCTTTGATCTTCTTGCCCTATAAAACAAAAGTAAAAACACAGATAAATTTGATGTGGCTTAAACTAAATAAACTAAACTAATTAAGGTGAGATCAAATATTGAGAGAGGGTAGGATCCAGTTGTGTTATATAGTGGATTTGATTGATCTGTTTTTGTCCAATACAATTGCACTGCATTGCCTTGACAGTACTACAAATACTGTCTTCGGCAGCGACAATATTCTCTGCCGCGGCAATCCCTTGCTCTTGGGCAGATTTATCAAAGTTCGACAAAGTGTCCTTGAATGGATCCGCTTATCCCTAAGTCAAAACACTGTTGAAGGTTAGTCCTTGACGATACCTCCCGGCGTTAATCAATTATAACCAACAACTAATACCACAGTTCTTTTAGCTGCTAAAACTCTAACCTATTCCTAGGCCGAGTTAGTATCCTCCAACCAAGTCGAATACCGCACTTACTCCTTTCGTAAGTCTAACTCTCCCGAGTCTAGAAAAATAGATTACTTAAAAACTTCCCTCCCGGGCTTGGATGCAAGAATAAAGAATGGCAAAAAGTAAGCAAACTTTGATATTTTATTGCATAGAAACAAGAAACAAAATACAATCTCCTCTCATAAATACTCGACAACATTCGCCAAAATCCTAAGAGAACTTAGAACATGATGGGAAGAATTGTTCCTAAGGTAAAAGCTCTTAAAATTCGGCTCTCAAGGTATGCTCTCTCTCTCTCTCTTTTAATCCCTAGGACGACTATGCCTTATATAGGCTTGCCCTAGGGCAAACCTTTCCGAATTAGAGTACAATTTGCAGTAGTGAACAAGTTATGTACATAGGGTAAATATTTTCAAGTTTGATCTTCTAGAAGGTTTTTTTCCCATGTGGCCTTGTCCTTGGGCTTTTCTTGTGTTGTTCAGCTCCGATTCTTGGGCTTCTTGTTCAGAAAAATTCTCCTCGTTTTTCTCCTTCAGTTGTCAGTCATATTGCTTTTTCTCCTCTACTGCCTCGGCATTGGGTCCTGCCTCGGCCTTATTTTGCTACTTCGGCAATACTTATTCCTGCACATATATGAAAATGCAGTAAAGTATGTCTTTTCTACAAATATAATCTTCAATGGTACAATCCCTAAATATATCACATTAAGTACATGCTTTGGTTCAAGTAGGTGTAGAATTGATGATAAGTGCCCATGAAAAGTGTAGAAAGTGATAGTGAGTTGAGCAATTATCAAACAACATCTATATATGTCTTCTTAAACTTCTGCATAATAGACAAAGACGTATTCATGGTTTCAAATCTCTGGGTTGATCAAACTTCTACGAAGAAATGTCTGTAATATATGCTTGTTCCCATAAATATTGTGTTTATTCCTTCTCCACAACCCATTAATGATCTTGAATGTTAAACTGTTGCACAACTGACCTCCATTTTCGATTAAATTCTTTAATTATCTATAAAGATAACATGTATTTATTAAATTCACTAGTGAAATTTTTATCATCGATGTTTGCTTAAGCATTTCGGTTCAAATGCCACGAGTATACGCGATGTCTCGTTAGCGGGAACATAATTTTTATAGCTCTTTGTATGCCTCTATCCCCGCCTGTCACCACTGAAATTGAAAATTTTTTAAACATATCTTCTAAAAAATCCTACAACACTCATTCAAAAGTATCAACAGTCCCGTCAGTTAAAATTGTAACACCAAGGACAATGATTCGGTAGTGGTGATTCACACAAACAATAGGTATCAAACGCCCCCTATATGCATTTGAATTGTAGATTGTGTCGAATACAATGATATCTGTAACAATCCAAATTTTGGCCTAGAAGTTTAGAGGTCGGTTTAGAGGTCTCGTGGACCAGTTTTATCGATTTAGCCTAGTTCGGGAATAAATACTTAAAAATTAGTTTTAAATCAAAATAAATTATGGACAAATTTTCTAAAATTCTTAGTTGACTTATGTTTGACTAATATAAACTCAATTTTGAAAATTGACCCTTGAATCCCTAAGATTTTGAAATTAGTGACTATTTAGTAAAAATTGAAAACTTGAGGACAATTTTATAAATTAAGCCAAATTTGATATAATACTAATCCTAGTTGATATATGCTTTCCAAGATCCTATATAAATAACCTTTAATCCCTTGTTTTAACCTAAGTAATCAAAATTCTCTAATTTTGATCAAAAATCCAAAAATTCACTTTTTTAAAATATCTCTTCTTCAAATTTTGTTTTCCTCTTCTCCAAGACAACATCTTCATCATAATTTCAAGGTAAATATTCATTCTTTTTAATAAAAATTTTTTGGTTTATTTTCTTATATTTTTCTTCTTCAATTTTTCTTTGTTTTTCTTCGATTTTACTTGAAAAATTCTATTTTTGCATCAAGCTTTAAACCCTTCTCTAAGATTTCGGTTTCTTCTTTCCCAAGACATATTCTCCATCATCTTTTCAATGTTAAAAACTAATATTTTCAATAAAAATTTGTTTGATGAATTCTTTATATTTTTTTTCATCAAAATCTCGTCGTTTTTCTACGGATTTTCTAGTTTTTGAACCTTGGAAGGTGTGAGATTAATTTTAGAGTTGAGAATGATTAAAAAATCTGAAAACTAAATTTCTTTAATGAATTTCCTAAGTTCTTGTCTTATTGAAACAATCTTTAAAGTCTTGAATTAATAAAATCGGTTTTCTTGATAAAAATTCCATTGTTTTCTTGATTTTCGTTAAAGGGTTTTACATGACTGTTTTTGATGCCTAAATACATGAATCTTGAAGTTTTTAGATGTAATTAAGATGGTTTTTAAATTTTTAATCCCGGACCTAAGGTTTAAGGGGTGTTTGGAGAGGTTTTCGATGAGTTTCGGTTAAATTTTATGGTGTTTTTAGAGGCTTCTATGATTGGTCCGACTTGAGGGATGTTTGGGTGTGTTTTAATGCATTAAAACCTTTGATTTTGATGCTTGAATTAGATCAAGAGATAGAGGAACAAGTTTGAAGGAGTTTGGAAAGTTGAATCGCGTTTTCGGGTGACTTGTCGAGCAAGTTTCGGTAAATTGGTGAGTGAATTATGATGGTTGCCAATTTGGCATGGTTTTAAATGTGTTTTTAAAGGTTTGGGGGTGTAGATAAGGTGTGAAAAAACTCCCTATACTTGGAAGTAAGTTTTAAGTATTGCTTTCTTAAAGGTTCTCATATTATGCCATGTTTTTACTATGTGTTTTAGTCATGCTCGTGTTATACTTGTGCATATGTGAATATGCATGTGTTTCAATGCTCATAAGATGTTTTTACAAAGGTTTTATATAAGGGTTAATTACTACGTGTGACACCCTTACCCCGGGTTAGGAGACGGAGGTGTCGACCGGACATTCGTTCTTATCGTTTAGACCAATCTTGAGTTTAATTCCAAAATATTCGATAATTTGTAAGTTAATTCAAGTCAAATGAATTTAATGGTTACCAATTTGGGGTCCAATTTAAAACTTTTTCAATTACGATTATGCTCGCCCATTCTAAATTAACTATCATTTCATTTCGATATTACCATTCAATGTTAACGTACTATTAATTAAGTCCCAATATAGATCTTAATCCAATTAGTTTAATCATCCCCTAATATTATCTTATCGATTAAGAC
This sequence comes from Abelmoschus esculentus, assembly GCA_035048815.1. Taxonomy (NCBI): domain Eukaryota; kingdom Viridiplantae; phylum Streptophyta; class Magnoliopsida; order Malvales; family Malvaceae; genus Abelmoschus; species Abelmoschus esculentus. Next base: position 10,040,522 of record JAUCBN010000023.1, on the reverse strand, counting down.
AATTTTCATTTTCAAATTTAACTACATTAGCTATAGGTATCGATACCCCTATAGGAAGGTATTGGAACAGGGGTATCGAACCTCAGTTCGATACAGGTTGCCTACGTTGACTCGTTGACCAAGGCTGGGTAGCTTGGTTCAATGTTGGTATCGATACCAAATGTTACTGGAAGCTCCAATATCGAACTAGGTATCGATACTGACCTTCTTCATGAATTCAAGGCTTAAGGTTGGAAAGCATGAAGGCTTGGTATCGAAACAAGCATCGATACCAAATGTTACTGCCAAGGGTGGTATCGATAAACAAGTTAGTGGTATCAATACCCCTGCTCGAACTTGGCAAATTTCAAGCCTCTAAACACTTAGACACATTTTTAAAGATCTCCATTTAGTCACAATTCATCCTTGGACCTTAAGGGGACATTTCTAACACACTAGGCATCCATGGCAACTTAACTAGACCACTTACTAAGTCTAGATTCATTAGTTCTAGCCATTGATCAATCTAACACTTATGTTATTTCGTTTTTCTCCATGGCAATCGAACTAACATCTCTTTAACTTAAACACATGCACACCTATCACATGCATGTGTCAAGGGCCACTCTAGATGCAATCTTATGCCATCTCTAACCTTAAGGGACCATTTTAACATATTTAGGCTCCAACTAACAACCTAACCATTGCATATAATGTCCAATTCAATGCACATGCCATTATCTAATCCAATTTTACTTTGCCATGTCCATGGCCATTAGTTAATCATACCTTAGCCTTACGACATACATGTTAGACCATAGGACTCATCATTTGCATATTAACACACAATACCCTAGCTAAGGTTCCATGAGCAATCCTCAACCATATCAAAAGCTAGCCAAAGCATGGTGTTACCTTATGGCTTACAAACCAAGTCAATGAACAACTACATGCACATATATATACAAATCATGGGACATGCCCTCCATGCATAGTCTAAACAAAACATGCTCACTAATGCCATCATAACTAGAAGTTAATCAAATACAAAATACCATACTCTGGCTTGCTTTGTGTCCTTACTCTGGTTCAATCTCGATCTAACTCTATAACTCGTGAACCTATTGTTTTGGGAAGAAGGAAACAAGAGAGTGTAAGTACTAAGAAGTACTTAGTGAGGCAGCCTTAGTCTAACCATATTAGACATGATGCAATAACAAGCATAACATGCTTTAACCAAGCAAGCAATTTTAATTCATGACAATAGTTCAATATGGCAATGGCACAAACAATGTGCAAGTTTAGCAATGTCATAGTTCACATGCTTCTCTTGTGTATCTTATCATTTATATGAATCAATGTTACAATATATATGATCATGCTTTAACGGGCATAAAAATCAATGCATGTAACACATTAGTCACTTTCAATTTCTCAAGCTTTCAATAAACAATTCACTTCAAGGGTTACTTATAACCATATGGTCATTTACAATATCAATAGCAAATCCACAATAAGTGCTACACATAGCATCAATTTCATTTCAATTCTCAATAACAATACATGTTCTAATATCAATGCTTCTCAAGCCAATACATGTACATATAACTCATGCTTAATCATTTAATCTTTCCATTAAGTTCATGTGTTACCTTGGTATAGTAGAACTAGGTAAGCGGGTCAACAAGAGTGTCACGAAGACACTAAACAAGAGTACCACAAAGGCACTAACAAGAGTATCATAAAGATACTAACAAGAGCAAGTATCATAAAGATACTAACAAGAGTATCATAAAGATACTAACAAGAGTACCACAAAGGCTCAATAACATTTCAATATCCATTTGATTATTATTCAATTCACATAATCAAGTTCATATTACCAAGAGCAAGTATTCAATACATGCTAATACAAAGACAATAATCATGCTCGTATCATTTCATTTATGGCAATCCAATTCATATTATCAATGCCAAGTATTCTTAACATGTCACTAATACATGTACATCATAATAACAATAACATGCATATCATGCTATCAACTAATGAATATATCATCACATTCATGCTCCATGCATGGTTTGCTTACTTGACATTTGTAGCCTCGTGTCGTTACTTACCTCGCATTTCCAAGCAATGCATATGTGCTAAGCTAGTTCTAATACTCTAGCAAGCAAGTTATTCAATCAAACAAGTCATTTAACATTAATCCTCCTTCCTTTTTACCGAATATGAATTAATCAATTTACATGGCATATCAATTTCATTTAACAAAAGATGGTTAAGGTTTGCCACACTCACCAATCCTCCGAGCTATCAAAGGTTGTAGATCGCAACCCCTTTGCCTCGTTTCCTCGCTACTTCGATCCTCTCTGGATCTTCGATGGCTTCTTCTCTTGGGTTATCTAACAATTCACATAAAATAACTATGTATCAAGACATTTTCGATCATCTATTTCAAGGGTCTTTAAGCTTAACAAGTATAAACATGTGCATTTGTTCGTTACAGACAGTTTCGCTACACTTTGGCGAAACGATCGTATCTCCTAGCTTCGATGTCCAATTTTAGTCCATTTTACCTCGTTGGAAAGCTAGAAGAATCCTCTACAAGTTACAATTAAGCTTACATTTTAATTTTTATTCGATTAGCTCCAGATTTCATTCGAAACAGACCCAGACGGATTTCTGGGACTGCTCGGGTAGCCCTACGGAACAGATTATATCTTTCTCTACGGACTCGGATTAAGGTTCCGTAAATTTTCACTTAAACTAGGTATACATGAGTATAATGGTTTAAAATTTCAGCTCTAAATTCCTTAAATCCCGACCTAGGGAAATTCTCAAAGTTGTATACTCGGAATAGCATTTCTAGGCTATTTTCGGCTAACTTTTATTCTAAGTGTCCGAACTCAATCCGAACTACTCTCATGAATTTTCCAACACCTTCAAATAACCAATTAGCATCAATAATTCCCTTTTCGTCATTATTCGAATCATTTAACACTTATATATAACATTTACAAGACCTAAGTTCCAAAACTCTTAATTTTGTGTTCATGTTTCATGAATTTCATAACCCAACAATTACTATCTTTGGTTTAGGCTTTTAATCACCCTAACCTAATACAATGCATCATATAACATTAAAAATCTCAAATGTTCAAACCCTAAAATTTTTAGTTTAGGGAAAAATAGACTTACCAATGCATTTAGGCTTGTTTCCGTAACTCAATTTCTTACTCATGCATAGATTCCAAGCTACCCTTCTCAACTTCCCATGGATTTTCTCTCAAGGACCCTCTCTCTATTTTTTTCTCCTTGTTGCCGTGCAAATGAGGGAGAAGAAGGCAAAATTGGCTTCTTTTTGTTTGTCTAATAATGAGTGTGAAATGATCATATTACCCTTAATGAGTTGCCTAAACTTGTTTTATTACTAAGGGTAGTCCATGGAATCCAAGTTTTATCATGCAATCACCAAGTTCTCCATTTAGTTTAATTATGTCCCTTAATCCTCATATATTTAACATATGATTCGATTTTAATTTATTTCAATTCGAACATTTCTTCTAGCCCGTTTTTAGGGTGTTACACTGCGGAGGTCACGTTTGTTTGCTCATGGTACAAATTTAGTCACCAATTTTGAAAATCAACCACTATAGTCACGTACGTTTTCGGGCTGTAAACTTATGATCACTTTGACGTTAAAAGCCATTAAAAGTTAACGGAAAGATGATTTGGCATAGTAACAAAAGGATAAATTAGTTAGATAGTCACTAAATAATTATTTAATTTTTATTTTATCTTTAATTTTACCCTCAAAATTTTAAAATTTTATATTTTCGCCATAATCATCAAATTTCCAATCAATCCAATAACCATTACTATAAACTTGCATCCAACACCAAAAAAATCTGGTGTTGCTAACGAACTCCTACAAAGTTTTAAACATTTTCAAAAATCTAAGCATACATTTTGTTTGAGAATCTAAGCCACAAAAAACTCCACTTCATAAATACATAATTAGAGGAGAAATATTTATGATCGGAAGTAAGGATGGAGGTGACGACCTCCCAGGTTGGCTCGGTCTGTTGGAACTGGACCAACCATTGATTGATTGCAACACGATTATAAGATTTGTGCCATAATTTCAACACATGAACTATCTGCGTCACCTTCATTTGTAGCTTCATTTTTCTTATTCTTAAGTGTTTAACCAAGCATCAAAAGCCAACAGTCTGAGATCAAACAACGATTCCAGAAATTTCTTTAATTCATTTTTAGTAATTTCTTTAATTTTTTAACTCAATTAAAATTCAAGTTATAATTTTATCGTTAATTATTCACCCTAAAATATAAAATATCTTTCATTTTATTTTCTATTCAACAACACGATCATCATTAATCCTAAAATTTATAATATAATAAAATTGAAACTTATCGCAATAAGATATAATCCAATTCAAACTCCAGGAAATAAAACCAAAATGTCATTTGCAACCTTAGATTTTCTATCAACCTAAAAATACTAACCTTTAAATTATGGGGTTTTAAACAGAGGGGAGCAGGAAGGGTGAAACAAATAGAGAATGACAACCAAGTCTAGGCCTGACAGCAGTGGATCATCGCTTGAGAATGTCAACCAAAACTTCGAAAACTGTTGTTTTATCTACTGGGTTGAAGCCGAATGAGAAGGTGGTGATTTTGGTGGCTTGGGTACAGGTTTATAGTAATAGGAATGTATACAAGGGTGAATTTCATAGAGGAAAATGTTTAAAGAATGGAGTTTATTATTATTACATTACGAGATTATGATAAAAATATAAAATTTTAAGGGATAAAATAAAAATTAAATAATTATTCAGTGACTATCTAGGTAATTTGTTTATGTTAAATAATCATTTCGTTAACTTTTAATGACTTTTAACGTCGGAATGACCATAAGTCTACAGCCCGAAAACGTATGTGACTGTATTGGTTGATTTTCAAAATTGATGACTAAATTTGTACTAGAGGCAAACAAACGTGACCTTTGCGGTAATTAACCCTTTATATAATTATGATGCTCTCGTGATTTTGTTTTGAAAATATGAGAAAAATATTTTTTACCGGTTTATGCATTTGATGCATGTGTTAGTGGGATGCATATGGATTACTTATAGTTTTTGAATTAAAACTTGAACATTGATTTTATTTTGTATTGGATATTAAGATGATGTTAACAGGGATAAGTCGATCGATAGGATGTTAATGCACTGTTATTTTATGAAAATTCGTATACGTGAGTAAATTCCTTAGTGATGCATTAGAGTTATTGCTTGAAATATGATATATGTGTTGTATTACATTTAAGTGTAGGTTATCCTGGAAGCTAAGGTGGGAAACATGTTTAGATTTAATCCATTCGTGTGCATGAGATAGACTCATACGTGGTATGAGTAAGTGATAAAGCTCTCATATGTGGTATGGTGACAGTTTAGTCCCATACGTGGCATGGCTTGGCATTTATGCCTTCATGCGAGTTTCCATTTATCCCAACGATTAGAGGTAAGACTAATCGGATCACTAATACCAACACGAGAAAACGCAAGTGTAATGTTTTCATTGATTTTATTGCAAATAGACTTTGCGAGTGTTTGACATTGGTTCAAACGTTTTATAAGCCTTGCTAAGTGAAGCATGTAAGCCTTGAGTTTTGTGGCTTAGCACCACGTGATGAAACCCTTGCTGATTTTTATTATTGGTGGCAATGTTATCCACGAGTGATCATTTTAATAGAGCATGACTTAATTTTTAAATTGATGAAATCGGTTTAATATGGGCTGCATTGTAAGGTGTTTTTATACTTATTTTTATTCACTCACTAAGCTTATGCTTACCCTCTCATTTACCTTACAATGCAGAGTATTTAATGTGGAGGCAGCAAAAAGAAGCAAGGATCCAGGTAACCGCCAAGTAAAAGCTCAAGTATATCTTTATAACATTATTAGTAGTGAGAGAAAGCAATAACGATGTGTTACCATGTTAAGAATATTGTTATATTGATGAGACTTGTAGTAGTCGTATGCTTATACATGTTTGATGTTTATCTATGTTGATATTAGCTTTATGAATTTAACTTAAATTACCTATTGATGTTCCTTTGATTATAAAATAATTATTTTGAAGTTTGATATCTCTATGTGTGAATTTGAGTTTTGTTTATAATGAAGTATGACTATTTATGACTTGAATCTATGATGTGGTTATTTAGGTAGGAATGCATCTAGCTAATATGTCATGTTATGTACTTAAAGTGTTTTTAGGTGAATTTGCATATAGGAAATGTCATGAAACCTTTGGAGGCTCGAAATAGTCTCTAAACTTTAAGCATGCAATAAAATGACTTATAAATATTATTTTAAGCTGAAAAATCACGTACGAGCATGAAATATACTTAATTAAATATTGATAACCTTAATTTCACAATCAATGAATAAAATTCTAGAAATTATGTTTAGGTCCCTAAAACTTGTTCGATTAAATTATGACTCGTTTCTCTTTAGTTTCCGCTGCAATTAAACTCGATCCTTGAATGAACATGTAGGATCTAATTAAAGCATTTAGAAAAGATAAAAGGAAATTTTTAATTTTTTTAGGGTTGTTTATCGGGGTGAGTCTTTAGAATAGCCTCGGTATTCCCCATATAGCTCGTTCGAGTCTGGTGTCTTCTAGACCGAATCGAGGGGGTTACAATATTACCAAAGCATGAGTAGTTGAACTTCGATGTTTAATCACATCAAAAAAGATTATACAGTCTGAAAGACTCATCAAGATTGTACTGCATGTAAAAGCCACTATCTTGTTCTTTCTTATGATCTAAGTAAGCTAACATAGCATTTACTTCATCATTAAACATTTTGGTATTTTAGGGATTTATGAAATGAATTGTACAAGTCTTTCTTAATGAAGCCAACATTATGAAATTCACCTATTTTTTTGTGAAATAAGTCATTACTTGTGATATCCTCATCCCGAATATTTTTCAATGCTCATTCTTTTATAATAGTTACATTATTAACTTCTCTATTTGATCAAAGAAAGACCGCATAATAGGTACATACAACGGATGATTATGTTTTATATGAAAAATGATATTTACCACTGGAATGAATTTATAGACATGATAATTATTTTTGCCTTGCAACTTGTTCGGGTGATAACATATAGTGCACATTGGCATTCAATATCAATAACTATGATCACCTAAACATGATCTTGAATAATAAAATTCTTGTGTTCTGACATTATTGTCACCATCTTTTCATGTTGTTATCCTATGTGCATTAAAGCCACTATTTCTAGTATAGTCCTTGTAAAGAGCCCATGTATTATTACGAGATTAAAAAATCGTACCTATTAAATCATTGAGAATAATATTATGATCAAATCCACATGGCTAATTGAAGAAAATATCACCAACATCTTGAAATTTATCCTCCATGTGGCATCCAAAATATTTGGAGATTTTTTTACCCTAAAATTTTTTTAATAAAAAAGAATACTCATCGTTAAATATTTGTACATACAAATTAAATAAATGAGTCAAGATTTTATTTACCTTGTACTTACGAATAATAGTATTCAATTGTATGAAATATGTGATTCGGATGACTCTTGGTGTGGATAGGATCAAACATATAACTCCAATACCACCCACCTATTTGGTGATCCTTTAAGTTAGAGAAGCCAAATATAATTGTTGTAAATAAATGTAATTTTTTAAGACAAAATTAATGGATGTAGGTGAATATTAATTGTACTAATAAATTGGATGGTTACAATAGTAACCAACTTATTTTTTAATAGAATTATATTTATTATACATGTTTAAATCTTTTTCATAATTGCGGCAAATCAATGCTTACCTTACAATATGCTCCTTTGGATTTTGCGAATCTCGAATAATAATTTTGGTACCTATTATTTTTATTATGGTTTTTATAAAAAAAATATACATATAATTTGCAATAATTTCTGTATCTACTACAATTATGATCAATATTCTTATAAATTAAGTTTATTAGTAAAATATATTTATACACAAATTCTTACCTAAAATTGAGCTCTTTTTATTTTGGGTGATCTCGTGTAATAAAATCGGTACCTATCATTTTTTATTACGATCTACAAGTCCCGTCATCTTAGGTAAAAGACAAATTCAATAATATCATAATCTAGTACAAAAGAATCAAGCCCAAAACTCTTGTGAAGACCGATAATGGGAGAATTATATCACCAACTCTTTTCAACACGTCATATGTGATCTCAATCAATCAAATTTATTTATCTTATTTTTTCAAGGTGCATCATCACTTGTCTTCTACATATAACTAGTGAGTGAATAATTATTTAAAGATAAACGGACATGATTGCTTAAACCACAAATGACGTGATAGACGTGATTTATGATATAATTTCTCCCAATAATAATATTAAAGTTTCCCCCAATTGACTTTATCTGTCACTAATAAAACCCTTCAATTCAATAAGATGTTGTCGTAATTTAAACCTTCACTTCCCAAGTTAGGGGCGTAAACGAGCCAAGTCGAGAACGAGTAGTGTTCGGCTTGGCTCAGCTCATTAAGATTTTGAGTCGAGTTCGAGCTTGAGTAATTTTAAATAAGCCTGAAAAATTTGAGCTCAGCTTGACTCGTTAAGAACTCGAGTCGAGTTCGAGCTTTTTTCGAGCCTAATCAAGCCAAGTATTGATCGATCTTTGATCGTGTTAGACTCGAGTAACTTTTATCTCTCAAATCTCATTTAAAGTCTAATGAGAAAAAACTTTGATACACATATTGTGTAAATTCAAGCTTGTTAATTTTAGGTTTTAGTATGTTGTTTTAGGGTTTAAGACTTATGTTTAGGGTTTTAAGTTTAGAAATTTAGATTTTAAATTATAAAAAAATAGTATATTTATATTTTTGAGTAGCTCATGAGCTTTTTGAGTCGGGTACCATATAGCTCGTCTCGTCTCGTCAAGAACTCGAGTCGAGTTCGAGCCGAATCCAATCGAGTCACTTTTGACCGAACTTTGATTGAATCGAGCTCGAGTAATTCACGATTTGTTTCGTCTCATTATAGCCCTATCCCAAGTTATTTCCATAGACATCGGTTACATAAAATTCATGAATCCAACAACTCTTTTTTGAAACTTCGCACAATCATATTGATTAATTAATATAATTCTAATATTAGTCAAAAAATTGTGTAAGATGGATGGATGGATGGATAGGTAGTACTTTTTTTGTTACTTTTAAGCTAAGTATTTATTACAAATTTATTTTAAGTAACTTCACAAGATTTATTCTTTTTGATAAAAAAATATTTTTTTATCATTTAAACACTAAAAATGTCTTTCTACTTTTTTTTCACTTTTCAAATTTTTTTTTAATATTTGCAATATCGTCACATCGTTTTCATACAATCATCTGATTGTTAATGACGGTTCGTTTTTTGCTGTAATCGAACGCTACTTGTTAAATTACGATTATAATTTGATTTTTAAGACAATTTTTAATGATATCAATTTCGGACAATAATATTACCGTTACATAATGATGGTTATTACATTGCGTTAAAACCTTGATTTGGTACTTATTAATCTATAATTCGGAGATCAGTTAATTTTTTTTTATAAATATAAATATAAATAGATTGTTTTTAAGCTCTTATAATTAAAAATACCTTTGTACTATTTTCTAATACTGATGAATTAAATATATAAAAATATTACTATAATATAAAACACACGTTGATAAAGAAAGAAAAATAATAAAGACCCAAAACGCAGTGCATTGAACATTTGGGATTTTTCGGGGTTGAAGGCCGTCTCCTCCGTCACTACCACCACTTGATTTCTCTGCTGCTGCTTCCTCGCAACACTCCTTTCTTCCATCCTAAATCTTGTTTCTCTTATTTTTTTCTCCAACAACCCTTTTGGGTAATGCCTTTGATTTCGTCGGCGCGCCATCAATACTCAATACCTTCTCCACAACGTCGACCAATCATCTCCCTGTAAGTCTCTTCAGTTCGCCTCCCTTTACACTCTCACGCTCACCCTTATCGCCCATGAATTTTTTGATTTTACAGTAACGGGAGAAAACGGGGATAGCGACCCGTTGTTTGGGCCGGCGGCGTTACCGCTAAATAGCGGTCGCGGGAGGTTTTTTGAAAAATAATTTAGGTGTTAAGTTATACAGAAATCGTTGTGTTTTTAATCACTTCTTAGTCCTGTAGGAGTGTTCATTTCTACTTGTAAATGCTTCAAGTTGTCGGATTATCATGAATTATGGACTCAATTCTGTATTGTGCTTGATTGTTGATTTATGTCTACGATCTAACTATCTCTAGAATGAAAGCTTCTTATGCTGATTTTGTGGGTTTTGTTTATTCTTTTCAACTGTATTGCAGCTAAATATGTGCGGCTTCTGATGCCTGCGGTTGTTGTTGTTGTTGTAATGTGAAATTTTTGAGATGAAACCTTGTAAAGGTGTAGTATTTTTATGCTACATTGAATCTTTGTCGCTTTTCGGATGATTAAGGGTGTAAAGTAGAAGCATTTGTCATGAATTCAGTGAGAGTTTCTTTCCATGAGGGGCGCTACTTCTCCTCTTCAACCTTGTCATCTAGACTTCCATGGATCTCCCCTCTACAATTAGTAAAATCCAACTATCGAAAAGCTGATCCTCCTCCGGAAACCTCACATGCCTCTATGGAGTCGCAAAGGAAACCGAAATTTATCTCTCACGAAACTGCCATCGATTTGATTAAACGTGAGAAAGATCCACAACGGGCTTTAGAAATATTTAACAGGGTGTCAGAGCAGAAAGGTTTTAGTCATAACAGTGCCACTTATGGAACCATCCTTCACAAGCTCGCGCAATCGAAGAAGATTCAGGCCATTGACTCGTTACTTCGTCAAATGAGTTATGAAACTTGTAGATTTCATGAAGGTATATTCCTCAATCTCATGAAACATTTCTCAAAGTTTTCTTTACATGATAGGGTGCTTGAGATGTTCAATGCAATTCAGCCTATTGTTCGTGAAAAACCCTCGCTGAAAGCTGTTAGTACTTGTCTTAATCTACTGATTGAATCAAACCAGGTTGATTTGGCCAGAGATTTTCTGTTGAACTCTAAGAAATCTCTCAGGTTGAGACCCAACACGTGCATTTTTAACATCTTGGTTAAGCATCATTGTAGTAATGGAGATCTTGAATCCGCGTTTGATGTTGTAAAGGAGATGAAAAAGTCCCAAGTTTCTTATCCCAATCTGATTACCTACTCAACCTTGATGGGTGGTCTCTGCGAAAGTGGAAGACTTAAAGAGGCCGTCGAGTTGTTTGAGGAAATGATCGGTAAGGATCAGATACTACCCGATGTCCTAACCTATAATGTGTTAATTAATGGCTTCTGTCGCGAAGGAAAAGTCGATCAGGCCAGAAAGATAATGGAGTTTATGAAGAACAACGGATGCAGCCCTAATTTATTCAACTACTCTGCCTTAATGAATGGGTTATGCAAGGGAGGACAATGGCAAGAGGCTAAGGAGCTTTTCATTGAGATGAAGAACTCGGGTCTGAAACCTGATACAATTGGTTATACTACATTGATTAATTGCCTTTGTAGAGCAGGACAAATCGATGAGGCAATGGCCTTGCTTAAGGAAATGAAGAAACACGAATGTCCACCCGATGTTGTTACTTTAAATGTATTACTTGGGGGATTATGCAGAGGTGGTAGATCTGAAGAGGCGCTTCAGATGCTCGAGAAACTGCCGTATGAGGGTGTTTACTTGAACAAAGCAAGTTACAGAATTGTACTGAACACATTGTGCCAGAAAGATGAAATGGACAAGGCAACCAAGCTGTTGGGTCTGATGCTGGAGAGGGGTTTTCTCCCACATTATGCAACCTCTAACGAGTTGTTGATTCGCCTTTGTAAGGCCGGAATGGTAGATGATGCAGTTACAGTTTTCTCTGGATTGGCCGAAACCGGGTTTAAACCAGAACTTCATTGTTGGGAGTTTCTAATTGAACTGAGTTGCAAAGAAAGGAAATTGCTCCCTGTTTTTGAACTACTTGATGAGTTGGTAATAAAAGAATGCAGTCATAATCATATCTGTAGTATCTATTCTCCTGATTCAATTGGAAACCCTAATTTCATGTAAAACTTTCATTTTTAGATAAATTTGTTTGGACCTTTGGGATCCTAATTTTACAAGTTTGGTCATTTTAGTACTTGAATTTTTACTGTATTTTATTTTAGCCTTCAAACTTAGGTTAACATTAGGGGCGTAAGCGAGTCGAGTCAAATTTAAATAGTGTTGAATTCAACTTGATTCGTTAATATTTCGAGTCGAGTTTGAGTTTGAATAATTTTTATCGAGTTTGAGAAATCTAGTTCGACTCGGTTTGTTACGAACTCGAGTTTGATCTTGATTCGAGCTCAATCTAATCAAGTGTTAATCGATAAAAAATATTTGATACACAAGTCGTATAAACTCAACCTTGTTGATTTTAAGGTATAAGGTGTTAGTTTAGGACTAGGTTGTTAGGTTTAGAGTTTAAGATTTATATTTTATGGTTTAGACTTATGTTTAGGGTTTATATTTTAAGGTTTTAAGTTTAAGAATTTAAATTTAAAATTAAAAAATTAAAAGATAGTATATTATATTTTCGGGTAGTTCATGAGCTTTTTTAGTCGGATATCAAGTAGTTTAGCTTGACTCGTTAAAAATTCGAATCAAACTCGAATAACTTACGATCTGTCTTGTCTTATTTACGATACATTAGTTATTTTTTCTACCATATTTTTAAAAATTAAATTATATTTATTTTATTTTTATTGAAAAATGAAATTCATTTTTTTATATAATTTTAATATATATTTTTGAATTTGTTGAAAATGTGGCAATAAATGATAAACTAACTAATGTTAACATTTTAGTAAGTATAAACAACTGACATTAACCTACTGGTTTATCGTTGTCTGTCGTATTTGGGTTAACTTGATAAAAACAAAAAGTTGAAGGGCCGGAAAAGATTAATAAAAATAATTAAATTATTATTTTAAATAAAAAATGATATACTTGTTACAAAATTTTAACCCGAAAATTTAAATTATTTTTTGAATATTTTAAATTACTATGTAATTTCTGTTTAAGAAACCCCCTCCATTTCATTGAAGTCGTGTAGCCCATCTAAAGAGAGCCCATTCCACACGAAGGCCTTCATATCACATCCCCAGTCTCTTCTATGGAGTTTGGAAGTTGAGATTTTCCATTTCCTGTGAGAAAGAAAGAGCGCCATGGCCTCCTCTTCCAAGAAACCCAATGAAGGCAAGAAGAAGAAGGAGAAGAGCAACAGAACCGCTACCAAGGATGCAAAAAAAACTATTAAAAAACCAGAGAAGAAAGCGAGTACCCCTCAAAAATCAAAGCCAAAGCCAGACAACAAGAGGAAAAGAAAGGAAAAATTAGAAGAAAATGGAGGAGTAGAAGGGGAAGAAGCAACGGCGTGTAAGTTTCCAATGAATAGAATCAAGAGGATAATCAAGAGTGAAGATCCCCGTATGGCTATTTCTCAAGATGTTGTTTTTCTTGTTAACAAAGCAACGGTAATTACTCTTTGCTATTTAGGGTTTTCTTGTTGAAGTGATATTGTTATTCAGTATGCATCCTCCAAGGTTAAACTTGATAAAGATTCATTCTTTTCTATCATTTATGCTGTCTATGTTTGTTGCTCTTACAATTCTGCCAAAATATTGGTTATCATTTTCTTTGTTGTTCAGTATACTTTGTTTTTTTGTGTGTATATGTTGTTGTTGCTTCTTCTTTGGGGAAAATGTATGATCATTGCTTGATGATCCAATGGTAATCAACACTTTGCTTTGTTATATGTCTGTCTTATTGTATTCTTGATCTTTGCAGGAAATGTTCCTTGAAAAATTCAGTGAAGACGGATACAAATGCTCTGTGAAGGATCGCAAGAAATCTCTTAGTTACAAGCACTTAGGTAAGTTCCCTTTCAATTTCAATCCTCCTTGTATATATTGTTTCATTTGCCATTCGAATCTAGCATTACTGTAATGTCTTTAAAATGAAGAGTATAAGCATTAGCCATGACTTGATTCTTACCTTTTCAATATTGGCTCCTAAACAGCACTAAATATTATTGTGAAGATCAAAGTGTGATGTGTTTCCGGTTAAAATAAGGGGTCAGAATGGTTTTATCTCTGAGTGGTTTTGTCAGATCTGCCGTATGTTCGTATTTTATTTCGTATCTATAGTTACAATAATGTTTCTGGAATTAAAATGTTGAGATTCTTATATAACACTGCCGTTCCATTTTCATTGTTTGATCGGCAGGAAGAAATCCTTGTAGATGAGTTTATAAACGTTTTAGTTTAAGATCTGTTTATGTAGGTTCGAGTCATACATTGATAGTGATTCCTATATTGTGTCAAAACCGACCCTTTGCTTGCCTGGATTGGGATCCGTTGGGAATGTGCTGTTGTGTTATTGAAATTGAAAGTTTGTGGGTGGTTAAATTTGGTTCTTTATTCTGATTTTCTATTATGGTTCATGTGGGTGAACGTAATATGAAATCCAATGATTTCCAAATTGTAAATTTTCGTTTATGAATAACATATCTCACACTACATAATCACCTCAGACAAGTCCATATTGCTCGAACAAGTTTTGAAAGTATAGTATTTTGTTGAATTGGAAGGAGGCTCGAGCCCTGAAAGGAAGAACGAATATGTTTACAATAGGGGGCTCGATATGTTACACAAGACCAACGGTTGAATAGATGTAGGAATATCTTGGAAGGTCGAGAGCTGAAATTGTTGGAAGTAGACAAATGTGACATAGTGTCCGTGACCATTAATTTAGTCCTGTCATCTTTTAGTTTAGTTTATTATTTAGTCCTTGATTTTATTTTTACAGTTTAAAGTTTATTTTTGTTCAATTTAATCCTTTAATTTTAGTAATCTACTAATTTAAGTTTAGAAAGCATTCTAAAAAAATATCAGTAATGACTTTGAACGGTATCAATCTAGTGGGAGGGGGGAGGGGAAGGGTGAATTTGCTCCTAATAGATTTAGACCCCACAACCTAGGAGAGTGGAGAGTGTCAACTAAGAGTTTTAACTACTTGCTCTAGAGATTGTTGACATTAGAAGTGACTTTAAATAATTACCATTATAATTATTGTTTAATACAATAAGTTGTGTAAATTTAAAAAACTTCACATCCGCAGTGACCACAATGGCATCAGTTATCTTTGCAACCATGATAAACACAACACAACCAAAAATGCAGCCATGAATAGTATTTAAATCCCTTGTCGGAATACGAAAAGCCATAATTTTGGGGGAATGTTTATAGATTCCTAGCCCCGAATTTAAAGTATAGTGTTATTGTTTCAAAAGCTTTTATCATATTTAACTGCTCATGTTAAGATGCTCCGCCTTTCTTTGCAGCAACAGTTGCTCATGAACGGAAGAGATACGATTTCCTATCAGGTATTGCTAATTTTAATCTCTTTCCGTTTGTTCCCTTTATGAATGCTGAATGCGGGATTGATACCAAGTTGGAATAGTAGAACTGGAAAAAGGAAAATGAAATCAGCACCTTTCCTCAGTTCTTAACGTCTTATTCGTGTTTCTCTCCTAAAAGTTTCTTGGGATTTTCCATGATATTGTTTTCTTACATTTGATGGAAACTGTGTGTGTTTCTAGATTATGTCCCTCTGAAAATAAAAGCTGAGGACGCATTAAAGGAGATGAATTCAACCGAGATAGGTGAAGGATAATACATGGGAAACATAGACAATGATCCTCCACCGGAGCAACTCGGGCATCATCGGCTTACTGTTTACCATCGTACGCTAACACAGGGTTTGATCTACGAGTCTGTATCCTTGACAAGCATGATTGCATGTATGTACTTTTATGTAACCGGATATTCTGAATGTTGAGATGATGAAATGCGGAAAATTCTAGCGATGAAGATGATAAGTTTTAGCCAAATGATCACTTTACTTTGGGAATATGATTAAAACGAAAACAACTCATAATCAAACGCATTGAAATATCAAAAATATGTTTTTATTTAATATTTTAGAGGACATAGGAATGATTTGATGGGTTTATGAGAGAGAGTAAATTATTCTTGCTGTTGATCTTTACTCGGAGATGCTTGGCAAGGGGATTGTGTCTGATATAGTCACTTGTACTGTTCTGGATTTTGCAGTAGGTGTTCATGTATGGCTGCATCAACCTCCCTGGTTGTCTGGTCATGTGGGATCTATATAATAAGCTGCAATCTTTCTGAAAGTGACCTTCGACGACCATGGTGCGTCTAGCCGAACTTCGACGTCTTTTGTTCCTGTTGAAGACATCGAAGTTCGGCTAGAAACACCATGGTCTATCGACTAGTTTAGCAAAGATATTATCTAAATATTATGTAGATTCTATATAGAAGGAACAAATATGGAGCTGCAGTGCTCAGGGTTATAAATGAGACGAGACAAATCGTGAGCTATCGAGCTCAATTCGATTAAAGCTTGACTCGATTGGATTCGGTCGAGTTTGAACTCAGCTTGAGTTCTTGACGAGCTGAACCTAGTTACTTGATACTTGACTCAAAAAGCTCACGAATTACTTGAAAATATAATATATTAATTTCTTTTTTATTTTTTTATAATTTAGATTTATAAACTTGAAACCTTAAAATATAGACCTTAAACATAAGTTTCAAACCCTAAATGAACACACTAAACCTTAAAATTAATAAGCTTGAGTTTACACAACTTGTGTATCAAAGTTTTTTTTTCTCAGGCTTTAAATGAGACATATAGATAAGAGTTACTCGAGTCTAACACGGTCAAAGATCGATCAACATTTGATTCGATTGAGTTCGAATAAAGTTCAAACTTGACTCGAGTTCTTAACAAGCCGAATCAAATTTAAAATTTTCAAGCTCCTTTAAAATCATTCAAACTCGATTCAACTCGTTTTATACCCATTACTGTATTAATAAATCTGGACAAACACATATAGGACTTGGACATGAAAACTCTTTCTTTCTTGCAATTGAACCAGGTTTCGTGAAATAATATAATATTATATATATGGGTGAAGAAAATTCAACTAAAAAATATTAAAAATTGATTTAATTTGTTTTAACTACACTCGAAATTACATATAAAATTAAATCGTGTAAAAAATTTCAAATAAAGTTTGAATTTTAAAATAAATATCTGAATAACTTGAATAATTCAAAATTTTTAATAATTAATTGATTGGTTTTTAAGTTTGAGTCGATCGAGTCTCTTAATTTTTATTGGTATATACCAGTATAAAAAATAAAGGTAATATATGTCACATAAAAAAATATGATGAAATATATGTACATATCTTATATGATTAAAGAAAATCATTTAAATTAAAATCAAACCATATTATAACATGATAAATTTATATAGGGACTTTAATTTTTTTAAAAAAAATTGAATTGTAAAATATGACGCTTCAATTCAAATAATTCAATTTTTTTGACTCGATTCGTCAAATGTTCTCCCTCTAATTAGAATTTTTTATATAAAATGTTTAAATCATTCGCGTAATAAATTGTTAACTAAATTTGCTCATTTATTATATACGATAAAAATACATAAACTACTAATAAAATCATAGTAGTATACCACCCTCATATTAGTATTATATATACTTGTACTGTCCGATTAATAGACTAATTAAGCTCACACAAAACATGCCAAAAAAGGGAAAATAAACATTCTTAGCATAGCAAAAGATTCAATATATCCAGATGCTGGGGAGTATCCAGCTTGCTTCATTGACAGCCTCAATGCAAGTCAAGGATGTTCAAGGCTTGTCGGGATTCCGGATGCTCAAAAGCTTCACGTCGTCGACAACCGGACCGCAGAGGGACGAGAAGTCATCACTCCTCATGGTGTAAAATGTGCTAAGGAACATGATTCTTGTTCTGTTGGCAACAGCCTTGAATTTGAGCTCAGCACGTTTGAATCCGCCTTTGCCCTTCGACTCGTACGGGACTTTGAGGGTGTCTTTTCCGGCGAATGCCTCCACGACAAGAGAGCCGGCACATGAGTTGTTAGCGTCACCTACGGCGAATGAGAGCCTGTACATTTTGCCAACAATGGTCCTAACTATTTGAGCAATGGCACTCTCTTTTCCGGCAACTAGCTCTACCGCTCTTCGTCCCTGGGGTACGAAGTAGTGTTCCGAATCGATGTACTTGACCGCCTTGAGGGATTCGACTATCCAAGCCGGGAGAGGAGAGTGATCGTCCTCGATGTTTGGTGCGACTAAGACACCCCATGGGGTGTTGGGGAATATGTAAGGACCTTCTTCAAAACCTCCATTTTTCGCAATGTTCTCTGTCGAAATCGAAAAAAATCGAATAATCAGTAGTCGAATAGCATTGAATGATGCCATGTGACAGGGGACCAAGGTGTTTGTTAGGTATAGCAGTAACTAGTTTCTTAAATGACATTGTCTGCAACAATCAGCTGGCTCAAATCTGAATCATAACATGGAAAGCAATGGCCACACCACATGTTCTTGTAAAATGTACCATCCAATTCCGAAGTAACTATCCGAGCATCGGCCGAAGGCGAAAAAAGAAGAAGAAAAACTTACTATTGGTTGGTCTAGGAGGATATAAAGCCTTGATTGCAACAGCATCAATGAGTGGTCCACAAGCAGGATCTTCCTCCACTCCAGGATTGTGAATGATCAACTCCGAAACATTAGATGTTGCTTTGAAAGCCCATGCATAGTTGTCCCAACCGCTGCTGCTGTACACCGTCTGGATCGGCATCACCCCAGAATCGGGCGCCACCGTAACATTCAACTCCTCCTCCTGAGCACAAGTCCGAGCCGCGCTGAACGTGATGGAGTAATACATGCCCGGGATAACCTTTACACTCTGCTTGATGGACGCCTCGTTCCCTAGCCTCACTGCATAGGCACCTTCCGGTACCACTAGCAACATGTCCCCTTGCTTTTGCCCGGACTTTATGTACTCCACGAACCCCTTATTCACCCAACCTGGTATCGCATACCGACCCACCACCACCGTGCCTTTCATGTCCGTCGCATTCGGGGCGTTCTCAAAGTTACCATTCTCCAATAGTCCTGAATCCAATTACCATACAGAAAGACATAAAAATATTGAAAACCCGAAGTCCCAAATTCATCAGGTGGTCCAGAAATGAACAGACAATGGTAAAATGATTCTGCCTTTGGGGTTGGTGGCTATCTACCAACGCCTTAAATCCCTCCATCTACCATTTTACATCTATTTTATAACTTGCAACAATTAAGAACACTAAAAAAAACAAATTCCCAATTTAAATCCCCATATTCCTTAGAACTCAGTTAGTTAATGCAAGAACAATGTTTTTCGGAGCAAGTGTCATGTACTTAATCTTCTTTAAACTATCCGTACGTCGTTAGTACCACCGATTTATGTTAATAAGTCTTAATTCACACAAATGCAAAGACTAACTAAAGAAAAGTTGGAAAGCTAAAGAAAACAAGAAGTATAAAAAAATGGATTTTGTATTAAGCTTTCAATAGGTTCAAAAAACTTGAATGCTTGAAGTTTTGTAGGATCAAGAATTGTTAGCATAAATTGATGATGTTAACGCCGCACGGATAACTTGAGAAAGATTTAGTCCGTGGCACAAGACTACCATATAGACAAACTGTTCAAACCGAAACACATAAAACAATTACCAACCCAATATTAAGCACACCAATATAGAAAACTGCATGTATACATGTGTATGTATGTATGATGCTTACCATCGGCGACTGTACCGTTCCGGGAGGTAGTATCGTCAAAGGAAAGGGCGACATGGCAGGCAGAACAAATGAGCACCGACAATAAGACCAGCCCTGTCATTGCTACAAGTTTAGTATGTGATTTTGGACAAAATTTGGAACAGAAAGGGGAAGAAAGAACAGGATGGAGATATGTCAGCTACAGCTGATGGGAGCAAAACAGGGGGAGATGGGAGGGGATTATATGCATGGTATGGCTATGAAATAGGGCTTGGATTTTGAGGAAATAACAAATTTGACATTTGTGACTCAACCTTCACGTGGTGATGGGTTTTCTTTTTGAACCATGGGATTTATCTTCAAGGAATGAAATCAGCTAAACTGGGGTTACAGTTTAGCAGACAAAAACTGTTGCATGTCACATGGGGATGGGGTCATCATGTTCAATCACCAGCACTTTAATTAAGCTTCATGCTGCTGACCACATTCTCGTCATTTTCTTACATTTGGGTTTTGCTTTTGTGGGTAATTTATTACAATGATTTCCAACCAAGAGATCAGATTCACAGAGAATACGACTCACTTCGGACAAAGAATCAAAGATGTCTTCTGGTGAAATGGCAATTATGTCCTTGCTAGGATTTCAAAGATCTTGTATTTAACGTTGGTTGTCCATCGTCGGTGTATGATTTCATCTACTTAGCTATAAATTAGTTTTTTTTATTATTTTTTTAATAAAAAATTTATTCTGATAATTTTTCATTTATAATATATTTTTTATTTTTGTGATACGTTTTTCTATCGTTTAGTATAATTTTCGCAAATAATAGCAGTTTTTTAGTGCTTGTTCAGAGATATCGTAGTGTTTATTTTCTTATTTGAATTTGTCAACGATCGTAAAAAGTTTGATCCTTTGGTGGAAAAATCATATCATGGATCATTTCTTACATCATCTATTAAATCAACCAATCAAATGTGTTCATTGCACTAATTTTTTAACTCATCTTTTTTATAAAATAAATATTCTCTTGGTAAAAATTATGTTTAATCTTAATTTACAGTAAATATTAGTAAAAGTTCACTTAGTAAAAAGGATGAACTAAAAAAATAAATGAAGTAAATGTATTTGATTAGTTGGTCCCATTAAAGATATGGCGATAATAACCCATGATATAATTCTCCATTTGATGATTGTTTGTCAATATAATCAAAATTATACAACAGAACAATTTGTCTAATATTATCCTCTTTCATTTCCTAAAATGTTTCATTTGTACAGTGATAAAAAGATTCGTAAAAGTTTATAGGTTCATAAAATAAAGGCTTAACTCAAAAATAAGTGCATATACTATACATTTTTTTGAAATAGGTGTCTAATTTTTTTTACTCAAATAAGAGTCTGAACTATATGTTTTTCTAAAATAGGTGCCTGCTATTTTTTGCTGAAATATATGCCTAAAGTTTTATTCCGTAAGTGTTTTAAGGTAACACCGTTAACAAAATTGTTTAACTTATAAACAGGTGCCAAAACAATACATTTTTTGAGATATGTGACTAATGTTATTTTATTGAAATAAGTACCGAAATTATATAATTTTTTCATGAATAAGTTATATTAGATTATTAAAAAATTTAATACTTTTAATATTAATGTGAAGTTATAACTTTTAATTTTCTAAGGTCCATATGAAAGATAAAATAAATTTCACATCAAACCATTTTAGACATTGAACAAAATAATACGGAAGAAAGATTTAAAATATAACGTGAATTCAAAATTTTATACAATATTAAAAACATTTTGACATTCAAATTTATTTAATTTAAATTCTTTTAATTTTTTTGAGATCTAAGTTAAATAATATATATGTAATTCGTGTATTAAAATAAATTAATAACGTATGAAAGTTAGGTGTATTAAATAAAATATGTTTTTAATAGTGTTATCTTAAAAACTAACGAATAAAACATTAGTTACTTATTTCAACTAAAAAAATATTAAGCACTTATATCAGAAAAATGTATAGTTTGGGCACCTATTTATAAGTTAAATAATTTTTAAACGGTGTTAGCTTAAAACACTAACTGAATGAAACTTTAAGTATCTATTTCATCCAAAAAAATATTAGACACCTATTTCAGGAAAATATATAGTTTAGACACATATTTTAACCAAAAAAAATTAAGCGCCTATTTCAGAAAATGTGGATAGTTTAGGCACTTATTTCTGAATTAAACATAAAATAAACTAAAACATAATTGAATGATCATTTATGCAGTTTACCTATTTTAATATACGTCACATATGATTGAATGATCATTTATGTAGTTTACCTAGTTTAGGCCTTACAAAGTGCAGCGATTGTGGATTTAGTGTATGATTTGCTTGATAGGCAATGTAAGGTGCGCATGAGGCGGGTGAGTCGACAACTGAACATGGTTACAGATTGTCTTGCTGGGATGATGAGAGGTAAACTGATTGGATTGTGTGTTTATAATACACCACCTAGTGAGGTTATTCAGCTAGTCCAGGCTGATTTGGTCCCTGATTAATGTCCAGTTTTCTGGTAGCCATTTTGTGGTGCTGATCTTGTAAGTACTCGCCTGTGCATTCTTTTTCCTCCATTTAGGTTTAGGGAGGTTTTTAACGAGGCACAAGCGTGTACGTTTCTTTACCCATAAAAAATACACAAATATATTTTTAAATAATTGTTAGTTAAGTATAGTCTGATAGTATTAACGTTCATAATTATACTTAAACATTTAATATTCTTATATATATATATAAATAAAGAGATGTTTAGATAATATACATATCCAACGCTAAATGCTTAAAAAATAAATAATTAAATCAAAATTTTATGCAAAGTAATAAATTTTTTAATTTATATATAATTTTAAGAAAATCTACAAGTTTTTTTTTTTACATGTGCTTGCAAACTACCTAATATTCGCACCTGCCACTGAAATATCCCCTGAAAAATATAAAAGGAAAGAAAAGTATGAATTGTGATATATGTGGTAATTATTCAATACATTGAAAATCATTTTAGTAATGTTGTCATTTTTTTAATCAGTTATAGATATAGTTATAGTGTTACAGTAGTATCTGTTCTAAAATATATTCTTAATTATTAAATATTAATCGTTCAATCATTATATTAACATTACTAGTGCTCGAACTCGTGACCTCTAGGAAGAACAATCGTTCCCTTAACTAAGGGTGTTCATTGAGCGAGTCGATCGCGAGTTGGGCATTGTTCGACTCGTGCTCGTTTAAAATTTTTGTTGCTCAACTCGACTCGTTACTCGTTAAGCTCGTTAAAATTGTGCTCGACTCGTGCTCGTTATGCTCGACTTATTGCTCAATTCGACTCGTTACTCGTCAAGCTCATTAAAAAACTTACCTTGTTTTTAATTAAAAGTAAAATTTAACAATACCATATGAGGCTTAATATTAACATAAATTAATAAATTTAACCAAAAATATTAAAAGAGTGTATAAAACATTTTTAAAGTCTAAATTCAAAAGTAACAATTCATAAATACAATAAACTAACGTATTAAAATTAAAATAACAATTCATATATTAATAATTATTATTTAGATTTATTTTTTGAATGAAATTATTTTAAGTAATTACTAAAAAATATTTTAAAAAATTAACGAGCTGCTTACAAACTTATCAAGTCGAGTTAGACTTTGCTCGATTCAACTTGTTAAGGTATCGAGTTGAGTTCAAGTCGAGTATTTATCAAGTTTTAACCGAGTCGAGTTCGATTTGTTCACGAATTGCTCAACTCGTTAAGCACCCCTACCCTTAACCACTAAAGCTAAATCGCTCGTGCACTTCTTTAAAAATAATAATAATAAATAGCTCGCGCACTAATGTTGTCTTTTGATTGTAAATATTAGGGAAATTACATGTCTAGTATTAATTATATATGTGTTATTATTTTAGTATCTAAATCATTATTTTCATAAAATAGAACCTAACGTTATATTTTTTTTGATACATCAGCTGCTAAAAATTAAAGGAGATAATAATGTGGCTAAGTTTAATCACATTTTAGTCCAAAACATTTATATTTTTTATCAATTTAAAACATCATTTAAATTTTTGAATTTTGTCTCACCATTTTTCACTACCTCGTATTCTTGTTAGTGTCGTGATCATTCAGTTTAGATCTTTAAATGAACTCTGTGTTGTCCCCGTTGTTCCATAAATCCCAAAATTTTTATTGTCACTAGCATATTTTTTAAACTTCACCCCTAAAAAATCGATTAAAAAAAGAAAAATAAAATTTATAATTTTAATCTATAATTTAAAATGATTTTTAAATTAATAAAGTTTTAGATTAAATTGTTCGATTATATAAATTTTTGGACTAAAATTGTTATTAACACAAACTACATCAACATTTTTGTTAATTTTAAATGGCCATGGTACAAAAATAAAACAAAAACTTAATGTTAGGTAGTATTTTACTAAAAAATAATAGTTAGGTACCAAAACAGTGATACAAACATAGTTAGGGTACTAAATATATAATTTTTCTCAAATTTGAACCCATATTTTCTTTTTATAAAAGCTACTAGTCTTATTAAAAGAAAAATATATAAAATAAAAATTAATCATTTGAGATCATATAAAAATCATACAATGAAAAGGCTAAAATTATAATCAAAAGGCTCGAATAAAAGATAGATATAAACAACACCACAAGCTAACCAAGGATAAGTCCACGAGCACTAACATTAAAGATAAACAAAACAATCCTTACTACAACTCAATTGCGAACAAAAACCAATAATTGTGAACATGTACCCAACTCTTGTTCGATGGTCCAAAATAAAAATAAAAATCGATAAGATAATAAATAAGCACCACCTTGATCAACCGTAACATCGTCAAATTCTTCCTTAAATATACATAAACAACAAAAAAATCAAACGACCTAGAAAGAAGACATAGAACATGCCAAAAGACAGAAAAACGTATCAAAAAAGCATTATTATTGTCCATTGTTGACTTTTCATGTAGTTTTAAAAAAAGAAGTTTGTGTAAGAAATATGGTGTAAAATAATTGAAAGGACAATTTTATCCTTAAAAGGTTAAATTTTGTTTTGCTAGAAAATAAAAGAAAGGGTAAAAAGAGAAATATACCTTATAAAAGTTGTTAATTTTTTCAATGAGACATTTTAAGTGGTACAATGTTAAAACACAAAAGAAACATCATATATGGGACAGAGAGAGTATTATTATTATAAATTAAAAATATATAAAAAGTAAAAAATATATAATAAAGAAAAAAATGATAATCGATAACCAAGACTAAAACTTATATAATCGTCAACCAAACACAAATGAAAAAAGTAAAATGATGACTTTAATCCTTAAACTTTAAATCTTAAAATATAAAATCTTAAATAGAATATTAAAGTTTATTTATAAAAAAATAGTTTAAGAGTATCATAAGCCCTAAATTTTAAAAAAGAA
The DNA here is from genome assembly GCA_035048815.1 of Abelmoschus esculentus. Lineage (NCBI taxonomy): Eukaryota > Viridiplantae > Streptophyta > Magnoliopsida > Malvales > Malvaceae > Abelmoschus > Abelmoschus esculentus. Next base: position 10,015,165 of record JAUCBN010000023.1, on the reverse strand, counting down.
AATAAGCCTCTGAATTTTTTTGTAATTAATTAAATCTTTATATACTCCAAAATTTTATCAATATATTAATCTCTTTGACCATCATTAACTACTAATCTAAGAATTTTTTTTCTTTTCAACTAGTGTAGCGTGTCGTGTTATAATATTTTCACTTAATAATATTATAATTTTTTTAATTTTATTTTAAAAATTATTGCTAAATCTAATATTTTTTTTCTTATCAATTAGTGCAACGTGTTTTGTTACAATATTTTCACTTAACAATATCATAATTTTTTAAGTTTATTTTTAAAAATTCTATAAAAATTACAAAATTTCTAAATCAAAACTTATAGAAATTATAAGAACATAATTTTTAAAAATTTAATAAACATTTCATGACAGATTTATAATATGACACGTGGTAATAATATCTTAAGAAAAAGATTAAAAATTAATGGTCAAATTTGTTCAAAGATCTTAATTTATTTATTGGTTAGATGACTTAAATGAGTGTAAATTTTTTAAAGAATTACTGATTTTTTTAATTTAAGAACTTTAAATTAGAGATGTATTCAGTTCGGTTTTTTATTAAAATATGAATCGAACCGAAGTCTGTGATTTATTAAAAGAAAATCAAAACAGAATGGTATAAAAACCGAAAAATCGAAAATCGAATTTTGTGGTTCGGTTCGGTTAAAACCTGTGTTTTAACGAGTTTTTTATTCAAAAAATAGTTAAAATAAATAAAATATTTTTAGACCCTTCAATGTCAATTTATTTTGTCATTAAGAATGAAAACACATGTCTTGAGCCCTTTAGAAATCTAAGATTTCAAATAAGAATTAAAAAAATTACAATGATAACAAAACTAACAATATATATCAAAATAAATCATAAAAAATATTTATTTAATTAATATACACTCAGTGATTCTATTTCGCCAAACTAAACATATACATCTAACTTAATATTTTAAAAAATAAAATAATATATATTTTAAAAAATAAAAAATAATTGCTCCTCTCCACCTTTAATACCTCCATCCTGAATATAATATAAGAATGACATTGGTATATGATTAATATGACCCCTTTTAAATAACATGGGTCAATATAGTGAGACCATTAAACAAATTATTATGTTTTTTATGAAAAAAATATTAATCAATTAGTAAATTAAAGGTATAATATGTCTCGAAATATTACAATTATTATATAAGATATCTAAAATTTCATTTCGAATATTAAATAAATTAATATATTTTTAACGTTCGATATAAAAAAAGACCACGACCATAAGATTTTTCCGACCACCGGATGCCATAATTTCGGGAACCCAACCTCACTCCTCCTTTCTTTTCACTCCAAGACTCAATCCACAATCCCCGCCATTAGAGGAACCCTATGTTTATGATGTGGATATAATTTGATAATTATTTATAAAAAAAATAGCATAACACCAAATACCACTAAAATTTTGGTGACATAGTTGAATAATTGAAGTTTAACTTAAATTTATCGATATAGGTCGATCCAAGTGATAAGCAGCTTGATCCGCTTAAATATATCTCGGGTTTGAAATATTGTGTATGCAGAAAATTCTTACTAGGAGACTCACCATTAAACCTAGGTGTGCAATATGAATCGGTTCGGATTAGTTAAAGCGAAATCCTGGAAACCAAAAAAGCAACCAAAAGAAGTTTAATTTAAATTTCAATGGTAAATAATATCGATCTTTGGTTAAGTGGTATAATCAATATTAAACTTAAAGTTCAGTGGTATATGATATAATTTACACAAAATTTTATAATTTTTTAATAGTGGTAGTAAACAAGAGTGATTTAAAGTCAGGTCTCTTAGAAATTAATATCGTAATTTTCGAATTAATTTATTCGACCCCGAGACTCGATACAAACCCAAATAATGATGGTCTAAACTTAGATCTAAGATGTTATGATTGATAGCTTGTAGTGGCATTAAAATCGATTGGTTGAGTGATCTCGAGTATAGTGAATCATTGTGAAACATGTAAGCCTTCGTATAGCTTTAATGATGTCTTGAAATTGTTAGTAAAGCCTTATCTATGCACTCTCCGAACTATATTTACATTGCATGTTTATTTTATGATAATTATAAATTATGCTAGAATAGAAATGTATCATTAACCTTTGTAAGATTAGTGCTCGTATTGTTGTTTTCGTTCGTAGGTTAGTATATTTTTCGTGATCGAGGAACACAAAAGGATTTCTCAACATCATATCGCTTTAGAGTACATTTCTTGATATTTAATTTTGGGTTATTGTATTCATAGGATATTACATGTCTGTAAATTCTATTTAAAATATTATTTTGATATACAATGTTTTAAATTCGAAGTTCATATTTTATAAACTAATTTATCACGCTTATTTAATTACATAGAATTATGGATGAATTGATAACTAAATCTACGATTTTAAATCTAAAATTGTTGAATTGAATTTTGAGTGATTCAAATGTAACACTTCAGATCAGGATAAAGATCAAAATATAACACTAATATTATAACTATAAACCTTTAAGCTTTTTTTTTTCACTTTCTTTCTATCATTCTATGGCATTTTCTCCTCGTCTCTCTTCTCTTACCTCATCTTCACGTGCAGAATCCCAAACCAAAAATAAGAAAGCAAGAAGTAATACAAGGCATGTGTCAAAATTTATGACCGAACATCTAACCGGTCGATGTGTCTGGCTTTTATGTAGTTTTAAGTAGAGAGAAAACCGTATGTTATAACGTATATTTGGAAGAGTAAATACGATTAATTTAATAATATAAAATAAAATAATTTTATTTGATGAGATGATTAAATTGTTTTTTTTTTTTATTTTGTAAGTTTTGGATTTTACATTTTTTTCTCTTTAAGTGAATTTATAAAACAATTAATAACATTAAATCAAACAAATCGATGATTAGAATACATATGAAAATTATTAATTAATATATTTTTTTAATCTTTGTGTTAGCCGATAATTTTAGACCTTCCAATTGAGTTTAGAAACATAGTTTGTATTCGTGGTTACATGTCTGTCTAAATTTTTTAAAATTTATTTTAATAGATAATTAAATTAATCTTAATACTAATCGTCGATCATCGATAATTTTATCTGTCTTTTGCTTTTTTAACTCTAAATTTGCTTCTCTTTTGTTTTTAACTATTTATAAGAATAATTCTGTTTTGTCATATTTTCTTAATCTTTAGGACACGTTTTTCTATATCTTTATGGATACTTTTGATTATTTTTGTCATTGTTTGAATGTTATTTTCATTTATTTTTCTCTTCAGATTGGATTGACATCGCCTCAACTAATAAAGATGATATTTATTTGTTATCCTATTGATTTTCCCTACTTTGTACCTTCAAATTGAATTTCGATACATGATTATTATTTATGGATAATTTTTTTACGATGTTCGACTTTGATCTGTGATTCTCAATAATATTTAGTAATTTGGTCTCATTTTGTGGTTTGTTTATCCATGCAATCATTTGTTCGTATATATATTTCTGATAAAATCGATCTCTTTAACCTTTTGCTCACAAATTGTTGGAGAATTAGATATTTGGTAGTGGTGAAAGCAAAAAGATAGGCAATGAACACAATAATTTTAAAGTGGTTCTACTTTTAAACGAAGTCTATATCCACTACCTTAATTTTATTACTAAAGATTTTTAATTTTACTATGAATTTCTTCCCTCTTTATAGGTTTAAGAGAAATACGAAATCCAAAGTTTATACCACAAAGTCTAGCTTTCAAAGTTTCCATCCCGAAGCTTTGGAAACCCTCTTTTAAAGACAAATACAAAGTAAATTGAAATCTCTCTCAGTTGTACTTTTTTAAACACTCACTCAAACACATTGAAGTATATATTGACAATTAAACTTAAAAGTGTAGTATGTATAAAGAATATGAAATTAAAGGTCATTTTTTTTACAATCATAAGTATTTTTAGTGATCATTAGCTTTTTTAGATGCTTGAAAGATCTTTTTATCCTCTTAAATGAGTTTTTAGTTATTGATGACCGTCGGGATGAATTAGAGTTATTGAAGATGTTTTCTCATGCATATTTTTTTATTCTGTTATCGTCAGTATCCATACATGTGTATCCTACATCGATATGCCTTTTTAGGAAACAATCGTCATAGGCTAAAAATAACCAGAAATTTCAAAATCTCTATAAAAGTTTAAAAACCTTCATGTCTGTATCGATACGACAGAAGTTGAATTGGTACAAAATTTTGAAATTGGAATATAGTTTTAACACTTGTATTGGTACAGACCAAAGATGTACCGGTATATGCCTTACAAAATCGATATTTGACCATTTAAAAGTGTTTTAAATTGTGTTAAAAGCTTATAAAACTATTTAAAATATATTTTTAAGTTGTTTGGACTTAGAATCATTTTTGCAATTTTTTTTGAATTAAAGTGGAAGCTAATAGACTAGATTACATAGCAGTAGTCTTGTAGTAGGGGGAACCGTCAATATCTCTGATAAGTAAGTCCTTCATAGAATCCGGGGAGGCTTTGTGGAGAGTAAAGTTGTAACGAGTCAAAGTGGCATTTCTAGCCAAATTATCAGGAACCTGATTTGCTTGGCGTGGAATACATGTGAAATCGACTATCCAACCTCGTTTGTATAAAATTGAGATGACTCGGACAAGAGAGATGGAGCTATGGCTTGCGTCTGGATCTTTTATTGCTTCAATAGCACTTATCGAATCAGATTGTACCTCCACAAATTCAAAGCCATTTTGTCAAGCCAAACATAGACCATCATAGATTGCTCATAATTCAGCTTGAAGTGCATTTGAGATACCAATACTACGGCTAAAGCCGTTGATCCATGTACCAGAATTATCACGGAATAGACCACCAATAGTGGCAAAGCCCGACGATAAATTAACTGAACCATCCATATTGAGAGAGATCCAACGTATAGGAGAAAAAAACCCATTGAACCATGGTGGTCGATCGTAAGCTTGATGTTTGTTGTGTTGAAATAAATGAGCATGAGACATAGTGTCCGGCCCAAACTCGACTATGTTGAATAATATACGAAGGAGAAGGGTTCAAGCCATTAAAGATATACTCATTACGAGACTTCTAAATATGCCAACAAATAGAACCAAAAAATTAATTCCAAGCAGAACCAGTTAAAGGATCGATCAAGGAAGACTTTATGTTATGAAAAAATCAATCATCATGATCAAGAGCATAGAAATCAACCTGGAGATTAGGAAGAGGAACTTGAGACCATATACATCTAGCTGTAGGACAATCCCGAAAGGCATGAATGACAAATTAACTACCAGAACCACACCGTGAGCAAGTCGGAGCAGGGGCAATGGAACGACGATGACATTCGAGATTGGTTAAGAGTCTTTCCTTGTATGCTAACCATAGAAATAACTGAACTCGTTGAGGAATCATAAGCTTACAAATACACTTCCAAATAGTAGAAGGATGGTTCTAAGAAGCTTGCATGATTTGATTATAAGCACTACAAATTGAAAAATATGAATCCTAACGCCAAGAACACTTATCAACATCATCATGAAGTAAAGGACATCTAATACTAGCAATTTTTTAATTTAGTCAAAAAATATTTTTTAAATATTATATTAAAATAAAAATCCTAACAATATTGTTTGAGTCTTTTGGTTGGATTTGTAGCATTTTTCATGTTTTATCCTTATATTAGGGGTGTTCATTGTCGGATATCGTTTCGGATTGGATCAGATTTTTTCAGATATTCGGGTTTTCAGATCGATGATATAGCGATCTGTATCCGATCCAGAAAAAAGCGTACATTCGCATATTCGGATCAGATAGTCGGATATCCGATTATCCAAAAATATAATTTGATTAAACTAATATTTCAAATTTGAAAGTTGTATTTATGAAAATTTTAGAATTTCGAATATAATAAACAATAAATTATTAAATACAACAAGATTCACATTTATAAAAGTTTCAATTTTAAAAATTTTGAATATAACAAGAACTAAATTGTTGAATATAACAAAATTAATATAAATAAGAATTTGAATTTTTGGATTTTCAGATTTTCGGATAATCCAAAACTTGAAATAATATGATCTATATCCGATCCGGAAAACTTAAAATCGGATAGGATATTCAGTCCAAAAATAAAAATCAAATCGGTTATCTTAATTTTCGGATCAATAGATAATCAGATCGGATATTTTTAAATACCCCTACCTAATATGACATAAAACGACTAGTTTTCTGTGTCAATATTGTTTAAAAAATATTAAAATTAAACATTTTGTTTAGGATGATAATGTAAACTCATATCATAGTTATATATATATATATATTAATAAGATTAACAATCTCTATTAAAAATATTAATTATGTAAACTACAATTGTTGTCCTTGAATTTTTAATATTTTTCTTTATAATCATTATCATTAAAAATGATATGATCGTTAAAGTCTATTTCAACGCAATTCATCTTTTTCATCGCGTCATCCTACGTCAATGTTTAACTTTTATCAATGGATAATACTCAAATCATCGACATCATTATCGTTCGATCTTTGTTTGATCGTCAGTGCCACTAAATAATGTAATTTTATTCAAAATAGGTAGAAATTTTTCAGTTAATAAAAACACAAAGTTTCTAGTTATTAAAATAATAAAATTATTCTTTGGCCTCTTAAAAGATTTTCAACTCAATCTTTATTTTTGAGTAGAAATTTTTCGATTTCACTTGTACGTATAACGCGTGTAACACATAAAACTTAAATAATTAAAAAAACATAAAATCTAAAAAATTTTGAATAAAAATTTCTTGTGGATGCCATTCACATAATCTTGTAAAAATGATCCCACAACAAGTAGAATTCAAAAAGTACAAATTTAAAAGATTCGAAAAATATTACACACACGTTTTATTTTCAAGAAAAAAATAACATTTTATTAACATCCAAGAAAAATTATTCATATATAATATTGCATGTAAAAAATTTAAAAAAATGTATTTTTTAATTAACATTTTTACTAAATTCATTTTTTCGTCATTTTGTGTCAATAAAAGAATTTTTAAATAGAAAATTGATTATGATAAGGATTAAATTGAAACAATGTGTAAATGTTGTGGGTCATTTTTTAGAATTAGAATGAAGTGTAAAATTAAGGTCTAAATTTGTTATTATACCAATTCTATTAACTTAACATGTTATCCCACTTTATTTTTAAATATAAAATAATTAATTTATCATTTTTTTTAATTCATATGACTATTTTGTAACTTTTTACAATTTACGAGCAATAATGAAAGTGACATGTATTTAGGGGACCAATAGGGTAATTTACCCTTTAGTTTAATAGAAAATAGAAGACATGACATAAAATACAAGATCACGGGAACATATCACGAGAATCAGTGGGGCCGGCGGGCCCACTGATTTCCGAGTTGTGGCGTTGACGACCCTAAAATTGGGAAGCAGGGAAAAACTCAGCCGACCTACTAGTACTTGTACCTGTTAAAATTTAGGGTTGAGTTAATTTTAAAAGAAATATAAGTTTAGATTTTTGAGCTAGCAAAAAAAAATTAATTTTTAAAATAATAAATTTTAAAAATTATTATTTAAAATATTATATTTTGGATAG